>CM061142.1:226672552-227982552 GCA_030789695.1 Scilla litardierei
ATATATATATTTATGTATGTATATATATATATATATATATATATATATATATGCCTACACATAGCCATATACACGTTCGCTCATACACACCAGATTCCTACTCTAATAGTAGGTATGCATACATACATGTATATATATACCTATTAGGATCCATGCATCATGCACATACATTACCATGTATGGGCGCACACACACCTTCACACATACTATACATATTCTGCTTTTACACCTATTGTAACGCTCCGCTTCCCAAAAGACACCGGAAGCGAGAACGTTACACGGCCCGCTTGAACTGGAGCGGTGAAGCTCGAGTTCAATAAGCGTCTGTGATAAAAACACAGAAAAGGGTCCTTGCATTTGCGTATCAGAACAGCCAGAAAAGATTTCATTAAATTAAATGGGCACTTCCAGAATTGTTCGTACAGAAAATAAAACAACAGGGCCTCAGCATGGCCAAAGGAAACTACAACCAAACACTAGTCTTACTACAAGGAACTAAACTAAAAACTCAAAGCGATGACGGAAAGAGACTCTAGTCCTATGCAGAAAACGTCTTGACGTCTTCGACAACTCTGGCTCTCCAAAGTCAGGTGGTACTCAAGCTCTGAACCTGACATACATCCACAAACATGAATGTATGTCAGCTAGGGGGTCTGCAAGAAAGAGTTAGCATCCCAAGGCGAAGTATATAACAAGTATATGAATTTTAGAAGCATTTAATATTTCGAAATGAAACGACTGCAGCAATTTAACGGTTAACAATTTCGGAGCAGAAGGAACAATCCTAGCATGCAGTTCTAGTCGATGGCAAGTTTAAAGTTAAATTCTCAGAGTTTGTTAGCGTTTCAATGTTCACGATGACCAAGTTAGCGTTACAATGTCCATGTCAAGAATTCACATCTAATCTAGGGTTCTCGCCTTTAGGTCGTGATGAGAAGGTCGTTCCTCTCACGGGGGCTTACCGTGATTGACACTAACCCACCGCGTCGGGTGGTGTTCTTGAGGAGAGTACCTTTCATACGCCCAGTGGCTGCTCAACCCTAACCCCACCCAAAAGTTTTGCCGGAACACGAGCCGGCCTAGTCGACTCACACGACATCACGAATTCACGATTCCGCCTTCGAGGCGCACGATTTCACGATGTCCAAACTGTTAAACATGTCAAGACTCACTGAATTTCACTGTTATCAATTTTAAAGTTTTATGGTGACAGTTCTGCAAAATGGAAACGGGTCGAACGATTGTTTCCGTAATTTCAATTTAATGACGATTTCGTCCTTTCTGTTCAACTTGCTACAGAAACAATTTCTTTCTCTAGTTGTTTAAATTGGGGATATATCGTATGATATACCGTTGGATCCCAATTTTCGTCCTAGTCATTATGGTGACAGTTTCCTACGTTATTTCACGTCACTATTTCAGGTTATCCAGTAATACATGAAGGCGGCGTAAACGTGCCGAAACTTCTAAAAATCATAACAAATTATATACTCGCCTGTTTTTGGCGTTCTTGGTGTCGTTGGATACGTCTTGATGAATACTATGCTACGGAGAAGACGATTCGCTGTTTTGATAAAACACGAATTCAGATCAGGTCCAGGTGATTGCGGTGATAGATACGATATATCTGCGACAATAGATATGTGATGTTAAGCTAAAGGTGACAAACTATTAATAATACTACTACATAACACACTATATTATACCATCCTTCATGTATCTACAACCTATTCCTAGTATCATAAGGTCTGGGACTTACATATTATAACTATGTATAACTTATTTTAATATAACATTCAGCCCTTATAAAAGAGTTACTATTCACATCTTTATCACTGCATATAAGAAATATAACATCTATTATATAAAATTGCTTATAATCTTACATCATACGTATGCTATAGGAAACTGCTACCCACTGATCACTCAAGAATAGAGACTCACGTTACCATCTTCATTGCCGTAGAGTTCCTCGCGGGGTGTGATGGCTCTGGTCGGTGGCTGGGCTCGCCAGAGAGGCCGTTAGAGGAGGGTTCAGCAACGGTGGCGCGTAGGGATCTGGAGGGCAGCACGAAGGGGAGTGGGCGGGTGGCTCTTAGGGCGGATCTACTGCATCGTTTTATGGATGAAGGAGGAACCCGGTCGCTGGGCGATGAGGGGCGTAGGTGGCGGTGAAGTCTGGGCGTGGGCTGTTGTGGGCGAGGGGGCAGCTCGTAGTTCTTGGACGGGAAGAGGAGGGAAGGAGACGGGATGTTGGATCTGAGCTCGCCGCCGACGGTCCGGGTGTGGAGCGGCGAGGAGGGAGCAGCTCCTGGCGTGCGTATCCCGGTTGCCTGGGCATGGATGATGCCGGTGTTGTTGCTTGCGTGCGAGGAGAAACACATGGCCTAGCGGCTGCATCGCGTGGATGAAGGGAGACGCCGCGTGGGTTGATGGTACGGGAGTGCAGCAAGGCGAGGAGGGGGCCGTCGCGAGGGCGGGCGATAGGATAATGACTTCGAAGGAGCGCCGTGCGATGTGTTAGCATGGAGGAGATAAATAACAATAGGGGCGGCTGTGTTTGTCCTCTAGGGTTTGTTGTAGGTCAGGTGTAGAGAACCTAGGGTTATTAATATATAGAAATCGGGTGTGTGTTGGGTACTAACTGGCAGCACGTGAGGCTTTTGGTTTAGGGTCTAGGGTTTTTACTTATAATACCTACTGTGTGATGGAGGCTGGGTCACATTTTGTGTAGGCTTGGGTAAATATTTGTAGGGGTCAGTTTGAAGGAAGTTGCCTAGGTTTAATATATTAGAGCTGCTGATAATTCCTTGGGTGGGATTTGCAAATGTCAGGATGCGTATGCTAGCCTAGGTGTCAAAAAAATATGTTAGCTGATAAGGTAACGCGTGTGTGGGACAAAACGTGAAGGGGGGTGGGGTCCTAGGTTTAGGGTAGTCTGCACGTGAATGGGCTTAGCTATATGTTATCATATAGGTTTCTTAGCCTAGGTTGCTGTAGGAACTTATAAAGGACAGTGGGGTTTATTTGAAATGAAGTAGGGGTCTGTTGGCTTAGGTTAATAGGGTTAAAGATATTGCGTGGTGCCTGGCTCGTGAGGGGTGTAGCATGTAGCCTAGGTTATTTTTAATATATGAATGGGTTAAGCCTTGAATGGGTGCGGCTGAGTTAAGTTGGTTCAGGGTAGAATTGATTAGGAAAGGGCCATATTAGGAAAGTGTTTTGAAATAATAATAATCAGATTTGATCAGTTATAAAGGGGGAGGAGATTAGGGCTAATAAAATCAATTTAATTGTAGGTTTAATTAAGATTTAATTTGGGAAGTAATTCAAAATCATTTGAATTTAAAAGAGTTTTAACTTTTGAAATTTATGTTCGAAAATAAAATTTGAAATGAGTATTAAAGTAATTGTTTTAAAGCTAAGAATTATATTAAGGTTAATAAATAAAATGGCTAATACGTACAAGGCTAGAAGCTGAATCTGCTACGTCCAAGCTACGTATACGAAAGAAAGGAGAAAAAAAACAAATAATAATAATGATTACAGACAAAACGTAACGATAAAACTGGTCGTTACATCCTACCCACCTTAAAGACGATTCCGTCCCCGGAATCTCATCGGCTAAGGTATCGGAAACATAAGGGTAGCGCTCGCCTCTCTTCTTCTAATGCATACACACCATTAGCAACCATCATGCCATATTTAAGTAGTGTTTCTAATTCTAATACCAATACCGATGGTATTATGCTGATAATACTAATCAACGTTCATGCTAATAGTAGTAACAATGTACATACACACATCACTAACCACGTATTAACCTAACACATTTAATATAATACCATCCTACAAATACAATCCAACCAATATTATACTCGGTGAATATTAACACTTCAATCGTACAATCACTTTTATACACTGCATATTACTATATACATGTAATGATATATATCACTATACGTATATACATGTACGTAATACTTCACACCGTACACAGATTTATATAAGCCTTACTCATAGCACTTGGTTCAATGTAATCTACCCACCTTAGGATCGAGTCCGTCCTCAAACTTTCTTAAATAGGCCGATATAGGAGTGGGCGGACTTAGGCACTAAGGTCATTCTATCCCAGTCATACATACATTATAATGAAACAATATACATCCATATCCATACACTTCTCATATATCACACACTTTCAAATATCTATACATATGTATACAAACATACACCACTACACTCCTATCTCATATCTATATAGTACATATATATACACACACACCAGTATACACAACCATGGTAACCTACATAGGCAAGTACACTATTACATACATTCACATATACATCGTCACATCATACAGCCATGCATACCTCCTGGTATACACACGCTCACACATCATCCGTATGGGAAATATTATAATCACACTACACATATAAAACACTTATTCATACAATGTAGATATATATATATATATACTGATAACTAACCACATACATATTTATACGCACAAGCACACGCCAGACATGCTAACATATAGATCACATAATAAATCCGCACACACAACTATACGCACTTATTATCATTAACATGCACATCACTGTACTAACACCCAATTGCAACCATTAACAAGTACGACTAGGATACATATACTCCTAGTAACCGGTAAATACTAAATCTAACACGCACAGATATTCTTATAGTGATATAGCCAATCACTCGTCTAAGTATGAATATAACGGTAACTATTCTACACCCGCCTATATACATATATATCACAAATTTCAGTACATGCACATATGACACAATAGACCATCACTCCATAGTAATATCCTAAAGGTAAGCACACTCATTCATGGGTGGTATATAGAGATTAGCATACGCAGGTCCACAGTCACTGTCATCACATGCACCAACAATACCACAATCAAAGCTAACGATCTCACTAAGCAATGATGAGTTTCAAAAGTGACAACTAAGCAAGTGTAGGATTTAGAGTTGGAAGCGGCAATGAATTAATGTTGTGATGAACGGCTCCGGATGTGGGGTGGATAAGAGGTTAGTTGGCTGATGACATAGGATATTTATGGATATTTAAATAATTAAAGAGAAAAGGATATGTGCAAAATAATAATATCATTATAACTCACGTAAAGTAGCGAGTATACGATAGAAGTTAAAACGTAAAATATGTTTAGTCAAATGACAGGTGAAGAGTAATATGGGCGGTGTGTTGTAATGATTGTTTTGTAAATGGAAGTAGATTTGTAAAAAGAAATTTTTTTATAAAAAAAGTATGAAGACAATGATTATAAAACCGACACATGGGATTTCGAAACTCTATTTAACTCAGGAAGGTATTTTAAAAATATGTATCCAAGACCGTTTTCGAAATACATTAGTAAGAAAAGGAGGTGACATTTGAACTAGCGACTTAGAAATAAAGTTTTTTAAAAAGTTCATTGCCCGAGAAAAATAGAGTAGTCATGTGAAATAGAAGTGTGAAAGGTGCATGTGAGGAAATCGTTA
The DNA here is from genome assembly GCA_030789695.1 of Scilla litardierei. NCBI lineage: Eukaryota > Viridiplantae > Streptophyta > Magnoliopsida > Asparagales > Asparagaceae > Scilla > Scilla litardierei. The sequence goes on from CM061142.1 coordinate 226,678,083, forward strand.
TAAGGTAGTAATTAAAGATCGCATCAGAAGAGTTTCGTAATCAAGATTGGGTTTAAGTCGACTGAAGTGTAGAGAATCTAAGTAAAAGCTTTCGAAAGAATTTAAACTTAGTGAAGAATTCAATAAATGAAATATTGAAAATACTTTTCAAGAGGAGAGGTTCAAGGTTAAAGATGGCGGATATGAAGAGTTTATGTGAATCGGGGACAAGAATCAGGTTCGACGATTGAAACGTAAGGACGACTAAGAAGTAACTCTGTGAATACACTACGGTGGCTTTCTACGATCATTATCATGGAAGTGTAGTGATCATAAAGTAATAAGATCAGGGGGAAATGATCATTGGGTCGACTAAGGTTTAGCACTAAGGTTCGTCAAAGAACTAGACTGTGATAGGGAAGCCGAGGTGATTCATAGAGGATCAAGGTCGGGATCTTATGGGTCTGGGACGTCTTACATCCTGAAGTCTACTCATTGCAGGAGTCTCAGGTTCAATTGGCTTGGCGACGATCGCTACGGTCGGTTGGGCCCTAGATTCGATAAATCTAAGCGAACAACTAATGAGGCTAATACGATCAGAGAATAGCTAGGGTGACTCCTAAGGTTATAATACAAAGTTGTGGCAAGGTGTCTAACTAATGAGCACGAGCATCTAACTAACTCTTCCTATCATCCTGACATTGGGTTCCTATCGTGCCGAGACAAGGCGTTCGAGTAATTTCGCGTACAAACTAATTCTGGACGTTTTGGCTAATGAAAAGTGTTCTCATTGTTCTGAATTTCGCAGTTGCAGGACCTGCATGGGCCACCACTAAAACCTGTAACGCCCCGCTTCCCAAAAGACACCGGAAGCGAGAACGTTACACGGCCCGCTTGAACTGGAGCGGTGAAGCTCGAGTTCAATAAGCGTCTGTGATAAAAACACAGAAAAGGGTCCTTGCATTTGCGTATCAGAACAACCAGAAAAGATTTCATTAAATTAAATGGGCACTTCCAGAATTGTTCGTACAGAAAATAAAACAACAGGGCCTCAGCATGGCCAAAGGAAACTACAACCAAACACTAGTCCTACTACAAGGAACTAAACTAAAAACTCAAAGCGATGACAGAAAGAGACTCTAGTCCTATGCAGAAAACGTCTCGACGTCTTCGACAACTCTGGCTCTCCAAAGTCAGGTGGTACTCAAGCTCTGAACCTGACATACATCCACAAACATGAATGTATGTCAGCTAGGGGGTCTGCAAGAAAGAGTTAGCATCCCAAGGCGAAGTATATAACAAGTATATGAATTTTAGAAGCATTTAATATTTCGAAATGAAATGACTGCAACAATTTAACGGTTAACAATTTCGGAGCAGAAGGAACAATCCTAGCATGCAGTTCTAGTCGATGGCAAGTTTAAAGTTAAATTCTCAGAGTTTGTTAGCGTTTCAATGTTCACGATGACCAAGTTAGCGTTACAATGTCCATGTCAAGAATTCACATCTAATCTAGGGTTCTCGCCTTTAGGTCGTGATGAGAAGGTCGTTCCTCTCACGGGGGCTTACCGTGATTGACACTAACCCACCGCGTCGGGTGGTGTTCTTGAGGAGAGTACCTTTCATACGCCCAGTGGCCGCTCAACCCTAACCCCACCCAAAAGTTTTGCCGGAACACGAGCTGGCCTAGTCGACTCACACGACATCACGAATTCACGATTCCGCCTTCGAGGCGCACGATTTCACGATGTCCAAACTGTTAAACATGTCAAGACTCACTGAATTTCACTGTTATCAATTTTAAAGTTTTATGGTGACAGTTCTGCAAAATGGAAACGGGTCGAACGACCGTTTCCGTAATTTCAATTTAATGACGATTTCGTCCTTTCTGTTCAACTTGCTACAGAAACAATTTCTTTCTCTAGTTGTTTAAATTGGGGATATATCGTATGATATACCGTTGGATCCCAATTTTCGTCCTAGTCATTATGGTGACAGTTTCCTACGTTATTTCACGTCACTATTTCAGGTTATCCAGTAATACATGAAGGCGACGTAAACGTGTCGAAACTTCTAAAAATCATAACAAATTATATACTCGCCTGTTTTTGGCGTTCTTGGTGTCGTTGGATACGTCTTTATGAATACTATGCTACGGAGAAGACGATTCGCTGTTTTGATAAAACACGAATTCAGATCAGGTCCAGGTGATTGCGGTGATAGATACGATATATCTGCGACAATAGATATGTGATGTTAAGCTAAAGGTGACAAACTATTAATAATACTACTACATAACACACTATATTATACCATCCTTCATGTATCTACAACCTATTCCTAGTATCATAAGAGTCTGGGACTTACATATTATAACTATGTATAACTTATTTTAATATAACATTCAGCCCTTATAAAAGAGTTACTATTCACATCTTTATCACTGCATATAAGAAATATAACATCTATTATATAAAATTGCTTATAATCTTACATCATACGTATGCTATAGGAAACTGCTACCCACTGATCACTCAAGAATAGAGACTCACGTTACCATCTTCGTTGCCGTAGAGTTCCTCGCAGGGTGTGATGGCTCTGGTCGGTGGCTGGGCTCGCCGGAGAGGCCGTTAGAGGAGGGTTCAGCAACGGTGGCGCGTAGGGATCTGGAGGGCAGCACGAAGGGGAGTGGGCGGGTGGCTCTTAGGGCGGATCTACTGCATCGTTTTGTGGATGAAGGAGGAACCCGGTCGCTGGGCGATGAGGGGCGTAGGTGGCGGTGAAGTCTGGGCGTGGGCTGTTGTGGGCGAGGGGGCAGCTCGCAGTGCTTGGACGGGAAGAGGAGGGAAGGAGACGGGATGTTGGATCTGAGCTCGCCGCCGACGGTCCGGGTGTGGAGCGGCGAGGAGGGAGCAGCTCCTGGCGTGCGTATCCCGGTTGCCTGGGCATGGATGATGCCGGTGTTGTTGCTTGCGTGCGAGGAGAAACACAGGGCCTAGCGGCTGCATCGCGTGGATGAAGGGAGACGCCGCGTGGGTTGATGGTACGGGAGTGCAGCAAGGCGAGGAGGGGGCCGTCGCGAGGGCGGGCGATGGGATAATGACTTCGAATGAGCGCCGTGCGATGTGTTAGCATGGAGGAGATAACTAAAAATAGGGGCGGCTGTGTTTGTCCTCTAGGGTTTGTTGTAGATCAGGTGTAGAGAACCTAGGGTTATTAATATATAGAAATCGGGTGTGTGTTGGGTACTAACTGGCAGCACGTGAGGCTTTTGGTTTAGGGTCTAGGGTTTTTACTTATAATACCTACTGTGTGATGGAGGCTGGGTGACATTTTGTGTAGGCTTGGGTAAATATTTGTAGGGGTCAGTTTGAAGGAAGTTGCCTAGGTTTAATATATTAGAGCTGCTGATAATTCCTTGGGTGGGATTTGCAAATGTCAGGATGCGTATGCTAGCCTAGGTGTCAAAAAAAATATGTTAGCTGATAAGGTAACGCGTGTGTGGGACAAAACGTGAAGGGGGGTGGGGTCCTAGGTTTAGGGTAGTCTGCACGTGAATGGGCTTAGCTATATGTTAGCATATAGGTTTCTTAGCCTAGGTTGCTGTAGGAACTTATAAAGGACAGTGGGGTTTATTTGAAATGAAGTAGGGGTCTGTTGGCTTAGGTTAATAGGGTTAAAGATATTGCGTGGTGCCTAGCTCGTGAGGGGTGTAGCATGTAGCCTAGGTTATTTTTAATATATGAATGGGTTAAGCCTTGAATGGGTGCGGCTGAGTTAAGTTGGTTCAGGGTAGAATTGATTAGGAAAGGGCCATATTAGGAAAGTGTTTTGAAATAATAATAATCAGATTTGATCAGTTATAAAGGGGAGGAAATTAGGGCTAATAAAATCAATTTAATTGTAGGTTTAATTAAGATTTAATTTGGGAAGTAATTCAAAATCATTTGAATTTAAAAGAGTTTTAACTTTTGAAATTTATGTTCGAAAATAAAATTTGAAATGAGTATTAAAGTAATTGTTTTAAAGCTAAGAATTATATTAAGGTTAATAAATAAAATGGCTAATACGTACACGGCTAGAAGCTGAATATGCTACGTCCAAGCTACGTATACGAAAGAAAGGAGAAAAAAAAACAAATAATAATAATGATTACAGACAAAACGTAACGATAAAACTGGTCGTTACACCTATACAGTCAAGCTACTCAACTATATTATCAGGTAGTCGGTAGCTACCATACCACTATATACGTAACATCCAATATGTCCATACTTTTACTAACATACTAGTATACACACAAATATATGTATTTCCAATATTCATACACATTCGATAGATGGCCACTTCCACTATTCGTACTCATCCATATACTGATACATGTATATCGGAATAAGGATCATTCACATACATACACATATAACCACTCATAAAAGACATGCACCAATACACGTTCAATGACACATATACACAATCACACCACGCTTGTTACCACATACCTACATTCCTACAAGCATATCATATACCCATACACAGTCCTCCCTTATGCCACCATATGTAGAAGAATACATACACTACATATACATTCAAATGGTCTTACAAACACCATTCTACGGTAACGTACACACACACACACACACACACACACACACACCATTCTACGGTAACATACACACACACACACACACACACACACACACACACACACACACACACACACACACACACACACACACACACTATAACTCCACTTACCCATGCAACCCTTAGCCATCCTACTTATACACGCCCTGTATAACCTCAAATCCTTATATCCATCACGTCTTACATGCGTTACATGTCACACTTATATCCTTATCCCATACTAGGCATGGTATAGAGCTAAGTGCCTAAACTTTGGGTGGACGGGTTTAAATCACCCCTAACCACCTTAGGATACATCTACTCTAAACACCCTGGAGCATTACTTGTATTATTCATACGTCCATTGACTGGCGCCCCGCTTGCGGCGCGGCGGCGCGGTGTCGTTTACCGCAAGTTTCACGGTTAGTGTAGGGTGCGGGAATATCGAACTCAGGGAGGCGAGGTTGTGCTTGGGTCAGGTAGGACCAAAATCACCCCGAGGGGCGAGCTAGCCTGAATCGGTAGATGGTTGTCACGAAAGGAAATAAAAGGGTATGAACAAAAAGAAAGTAAACCCGGGACTTTGGTTTCCAACCCGACGAGAGACTCTCGCCGATACGGCCTACGGGTATGGATAGCGATCGGGATTAGGGTCTAATGGTGAGACGTTGCCTCTGAAAGTGGTACCGGCGTCCCATGGGCCCGATATTCCGGTCGGTGCCCAGGATGATACACCGGACTTCCCGGATTCGATCAGTGGGCACTCCCGTGTCCATTAACACTGATCGATCCCGGGAGCACTAAGCCCACAACGATATCTCCCGACGTCTCATCCTGCCACTCCCGCGTGCTAGGATTCGGCGTCTACGCTAAAGGCGTGAGCTATGGCTAGGGAGTCAACCGCCAAGTTTATTCCCCCTTGACCCAACGGTCAAAGGCGGTCTTTTTCCCGCCGATGACAATGAAACACACCGCGTAACCATTAGATTCCTACTCCCTATCGATTTCCTAACCCTACGGACGCATCGGGAAGAGCCCCCGAAGGGGTTTCCACCAAAATCCCAGATTTGGGAACTACTCACAAAAATTCATGAAAAAGCAATCTAAATAAAATTTAACCGTTGAAATCATAATCGGACAATTGCAATGCAGAAGTAAAGGAGTAATAAAGACAATACTAAAATTTTAGAAAGATCTGAATACTTACAAAAGAGTAACAATTACAGCCGTCACAAGGAAATAAAACAGTAGAAAAACAGCAACTCTCCGTTTCTGGAACCCTAGGGGCTCTATATATAGGCCGTCGCATCAACCGATCGGTTGACAAGTCAACCGATCGGTTGATCCGTTACAAATAATATCAGAAAACGGCGAGTTTTCACCCGATCACATGAACCGATCGGGTGAGTTCTTGAGCGACCGGTTGGATCTTGGAGCGGTCGGGTGAATCGGCCGGTTGAATCGTCCGTGTCTTCAGCTCATCTTCTTCAGCTACAGATGAACCGATCGGGTGAGAGTCACCCGATCGGTTGGAATTCTGCTCGAGAAAACAGAGAACAGCCGCCCGCAGAACCGGTCTGTGAACCGGTCGGGTGACTTCTTTGTGAGCTGCGGTAGCGACCGGTTGGTGCACGCGTGCATCACCCGATCGGTTGGAGATGACCAACCGACCGGGTGAGGGGCTGAAAGATGAATACTTCGCCGTTTGACCCCCTGGATCACGCGTGACTTCTCCCGTTGCTCCGGGGACTTGGGATATCATCATTAAACGTCCCCTACATGGTCAATCCCCTGCAATCATGGACAAACAAAGAAAAGTGAAAGAAAACGGGAAAACATACGAAAACGAATAAGAGACGGCGGAAAAACACGGAGAAACACAAAAGAAAACGTGCGTGAATATATGAAATATAGACGCACGTCAAAATCCCCCAAGCTGAACTCTTCCTCGTCCTCGAGGAAGACGAGTGAGAGTAGGAGCTCGGAAGGGAAAAATAGAGAGGAAGAAAGAAAAAGAAAACTCTAAGCCCTAGATCGTCCATCAGAGCCATCAAAATCAAAAACGACACACCTAGCAAGCAAACGCCAAATCACACCACTAAACCTAGGAAAGCGAGTCCAAATAAGTGTCGTGGGTCCACGCAGTGAAGCGCGAGTGAGCGTGGCCGTGTGCTAGCAAATGGTGAAGCTTTCTACGATGTGCAATGAGGCTCGATATACACAAATCCAAGAAATGACCCAAAATATCGATCCGAATTGAATTGAGCGGCGAATATAAGTTCAATCATGCATGAGAAGAGTGGGAAAAGAAGCGTATCATGCATCGGGGACTCCACAACTAGGGTCTAGGAAATCACGCCACTATAGCCAAGATACAAGCTAAATAGCTCCTAAGCCAAGCGCTTTCGATAACGACGGGGGTTGAGATGATGTGGAGAAGAACACTCGGTGCAAGTTCTCGCCTTCCCTTTATTCTTGGCAAGTATGAAAATATTCACACGGGAATTTTTTTGGGTTTTGGGTATTTGCATATTTTTTTGGCTTTTTGGCTATACAATCTTTTTCTTTTCTTTCCTTTTTGGGTTTTTCTTTTCTTTTCTCCTTTTTTTTTTGGATTTTTGGGATATTGGCTATACACATGTGTACTCTCCCAAGTGGGAGAACGGTACACGACGAGGTGATTTGCACCAAGTAAAACAAAAAAGAAGTCGAAATCTAAACGCTCGGGCAAAGGAGACTATTGTTGCTAAATAGAGCTTAGGCTAAATGGGGTATCCTCGTCCTTAGTTGTGGAATCCCGACGCATGCGAAATGAAGTATACGATATATATTTAGCATGCATATAGAAGCAAACATTAGAAGCAAATACCGCATATTCAATATCGAAGCATGACAATCTAGGGGTCATTCCTGGACAGGTATATAAAGTAAAATCACAAAGCAGAAGCACACCAAATGCTAGCCACGACACACGACTCACAAAAAGCTAAGTGGACCCACGATGCGTGAAATGCAAGAGGACTCAAAATCCTAGGGTTAGTTAGTGAGTGTGATTATCGATGCAATGCTAGGTGTGTGTGACTTTGTGGCGATTCATCATAGGATTCATTTCTAGGAGAAAGAGCTAAAGAAAGAAGGAAAAAGAAAAAAGAAAAACACGATGGAAAACGACTCAAATAACGTAGAAAAACAACACAAATGACGCACGAAGTGCGACTCCCCCAAGCTGAAGTTTGCATTGCCCTCAATGCAATATGAGTGAGTACGGGAGGGCAATGAAAATGGGGGGGGGGGGGAATACGCACAGACACGAAAAGAAATGAAAACGAGGAAAACACACAGATGAAACTAAAAAAAAGGAAAGAAAGATCAAAATCAAAATCAAACAATACGAAAATAAAAATAAAATAAAATCACGTGACACGACACTCAAAAAGTGAAAAGCAAGCACACACACAAAAAGGAGAAAAACAGACAAAACACGACAGCACACCAAAATAGACTTCCCCCAAGCTAGACCAGAAAGAGCTAGCGAAACGATATGATCAATGAAATCCAGATATGTGCAAGGGGGAGTCAGAAACAAAAGAGGGGAAATCAGAAAGCAGCAGAAGGTGAGTCCTCGTCATCCTCGGAAGAGGGCGTGGATGGGTGGTCGGGGGAGGCAGGGGGTGTGCGGAGAAGTGGGGAATGAGGTGAAGGTATAGGGGCAGTGGTGGTGTGAACTATGGGAGGAGTGTCGGTGGTGGTGGGTGGTGGTGGTAGGAAGGCGATCAAGGCTGTGGTGAGAGGAATAGAAATGGAGGAAGTAGATATGGTGGTGACGGTAGTGGGAGGTGGTGGGAGGGATCTGGAGCGTACCGGTAATTTCATCCGGCGCACGTATGGAGTGACGGAGGAGGATGGAGGTAGCGTGAGTGCGGTGGAAGTGGTCGGGAGGGGTGAAGTGGATGCCGGGATGGGATGTGAAGAGGGAGGAGAAGAATGTGGTGAGGGGGGTGATGGATGTGGAGAAGTGTGGGAGGGTGGAGGAGAAGATCGCCTGGGTGGTGAAGGTGGAGGTGGTGAAGGTGGAGGTGGTCCGTGGATATGAGTAAGAAGGTGGAGAATGGCGGCCACGTTCCTCTCAAGTGCGAGGAAACGTGGGTGAGTAAGAAAGGAGGATGGTGATGGGTCCGAGGAAACAGAGGACATGGTGAGCTCACGAAGGGCGGCGACCTCCCTCTCAAGTCCTAGACGGGCAGATACCTGACGGCGACCAAAAGACGTAGACTGACGCGAGGCAGAGGTGGTGCCGCCAGGTAAGGTCGAAGAGGTGCTGGCGGCAGTGGTCATGCCAGCACAGGAGACAAGGCCAGAAATGGCCGCAAGGAGGTGCTCAGACGTGATCGGTCCCGGAGCAGAAACAGGACGACTCGGTCCAGCCCCTAAATCTCCCCCAGACGCAGGGATATCCTGCTCGCCTAAGTGGGCGGCAGGAGACGGTGATCTGCGTGCGCCTGCGGGGAGGAAAGGAAGATTCAACCCCGCTAAGAAGTCGGGATCAGGAGGGAAAGTCCAATCTCCCACGAGAGCAAGGGTCATGCGAACGGGGTTGGGCAGAATGGTGTAAGGGGCTGGGGGGTGGCCGTAATTAAATATGAAGCGGCCATCCGAGCGGGGTTTGATCATGTGGATGTGCCGCAGGACATCAATATCAAGATGTGAGGGTCCTGCGGCATCAGGAAGATTATCGGGGATGGTAATATTGAATTGGGCGTGAGAGCAGATGATCGTGATGATGCCCCCGCAACACAACTTCCCCTTCCCGGCCCGGCTGATCTTGAGTAGCTTGTAAACAAGCCAATCGCTACTATGGATGGGGACGGTAGGGGCTCTGAAGCTGACTCCATCATCATCCCGGACATAAGGAAAAGTCATGGTCCAAAGGATAAAAAGGTCAGGGATAGTCACAGTACCAGACTCGTCCCTAGGAAAGAATGCGGATGAAATGATCCTGTGGGCCAATCGAAACACGGGATGAATGATGGAGGAGGCCTTGGCCCGACCTCGTGGGTAGTCACGGATCAATGTGAGGCGGAACCAGAACTGATCGACATCAAACTCGGGCGTGTACCCGTAGTGTCGGATGGCATCATCCCCGAGATTGGGGAAACCAAATATATCATTAATCGTGTTCAGATTTGTGGTGACACTACGGTTACGCACCCTGAATCTAATGATCGACCCGGACTCCCAGACGAGTGTAGAGAGGAATTCGAGTGTGAGGGCCGGGAAGGATATGGCATGTGTATTAAGAAAGGCTAACCACCCCAAGTTAGCGAAAAGAGATTCGACCTCGGTGAAGACACCGAGATCGACAAGTGTACGTGCGTGCGGGAACTTGGTGGATAGATGCCCTCGAGCATCAAGCCTACGGTAAAAGTCTTTGTGCTCCTGGTTCCGAAAAATATACCCGTGTGGGCCCAACATTGGGTCCACAGGGGGAATAACAGGTGGAGGAGGGCCAAGTGTAAGTGCTCGTGTACGGGAAGGGGGGCATGTTTGTTTTCGTCTCTTTCGAGACGGCTCCTCTTCCCTCATGATACCTTTCCCATTATCCTTATCTTTAGCCATGTGTGTGTGCGAGCAAGAATTAGTGCAAAAATCGTGGATGCACACCAACACAAGCAAACGAGCAAGCACAATAAATAGGGCAAATGTATAAAATAAGCTTAGGAGCGAGTTTACCCAAGCGGAGTGGCGGAGCTTGCTCGTTGATGCCCCACACTGTTCAGCGAGAGTAGCGTGGAGCCGCGGCGAACTCCTTCGGCAATAATTTTCGAAATGGGGGTGGTTTTGGGAAAATTAGGTCAAAATCTCGGAATGTGAGGAGAGAGAGAGTTGAGATGATGGAGGGGTTGATGAAGGAGGTGGAGAGTGGGAGTAATGGAGGAGTGGAGGGCGTGGGGGAGTGAAGATCGGTTGTTGGCGAAGAGGGGAAGGCGAAACGACGGCGGGTTTGGGGATTTTTGGCGATCGGGCGAGATGGAAACGAGCGGATGTCGGGGGGGTTTATATAGGGTTTTAAGTCGAACCGATCGGGTGACTTCTCAACCGATCGGTTGACTGTTAGGTCGAAAATTTTGCCGAAGAAATGCTACAGGCGAACCGATCGGTTGACTTGTCAACCGATCGGTTGGCCGCTCCACTAAATTTCCCGAGAACTTAGGGCTTCTCACCCGGTCAGGTCAACCGATCGCGCTCAAACTCAACCGATCGGTTGATATTCCCCAAAATTTTCCGAAAGTTCTCCCCAGCTCACCCGGTCTTCCACCCGGTCTCTTCATTACTCAACCGATCGGTTCATTCGGGGACAGATCTCGGCATGTATCTGATACATCCCAACCGATCGGGTGAGTTGTCACCCGATCGGTTGGGGCCTGTTTCCTGCAAAAACCAAGAAATTTGCTTAAGTCCCCGAACGGATGTTCTCGCGGCTGATTTTATTTATAAAAATAGATAAAATAAAGTAAAAATTAACGTTAAAAAGTGGGAAAAAGTTTAGAACATGGGTTGCCTCCCATGAAGCGCACTTGTTTAATGTCGTTGGCTCGACGCCCGCAAGAGATGCTCATGGTGGCTTATACGGGTGATGCACAAACTTAGGAATCTCTTCTTTGTTGGAGCTGAAGGCGCTCGGGGTAGTCAGCAGCTGGAAAAGTACTTGCTCGACCACCCTCCCTTTGTTCTTGAGATCCGGGGCTTTTACTTGGTGTTGGCGCTTCCCGCCATCTTCTTCAGGATTCGGACCTCGTCTTTAGTGAGGTCCGTAAGCTCTTTCCTCGTTCTCCTTACAGGAGGAAACTTGGGGAACCCGGGAGGGGTCGTTCTCGCTGCACTCGGTCCTCCAGCAGCTTCTTTGTCTTCGGGGCCTTCTTCATCTTCAGAATTCCCCAAGTCATCGGGGGGGTTTCTCAGGAGAATCTCCCAGGAGCTCTCCTCTACAGCCTTTTCTTCTTCTATCTCCAGCAAATTACACCGGAGGTCATCAGGAGGGTCGGGGTGCTTCATGGATAGTCCCAGGTCAAACTCAACTTTCTCTCCGCTGACGTTCAAGGAGAGTTTTCCGTTCTTCACATCTATAAGAACGCCAACAGTGGCCATGAAAGGCCGTCCCAGGATAATGGGGGTGTGTGCGTCTTCGGGCATGTCCATGACTACAAAGTCCACAGGCACATGCACCCCTCTCACATTCACGGGGAGATCATCAACAATTCCCACCGGATATTTGACCGACCGGTCAGCTAGTTGTAGGGTCATCCCGGTGGGATCCAAATCACCCATTCCTATCCTTCTGTACATCGACAAGGGCATCAAGCTAACACTCGCTCCTAGATCGACGAGTGCACGATTAATCTTCACAGCCCCGATCGTGCAAGGGATAGAGAAGCTCCCCGGGTCCTTGAGCTTTGGCGGGTTATCCCTCTGGATAAGAGCGCTACATTCTGCCGTCAGCACCACTTTCTCTTTTCTTGACCCTTTGGTCACCAAATCTTTCAAGAATTTTGCATAGGAGGGGATTGTCTCGATTGCCTCCAAGAAGGGGATTTGCAAGCTTAGGTCCTTGACCATAGCGAAGAACTTCCCATATTTCTCATCAATTTTCACCTGAGCCAACCGTTGTGGAAATGGCACAACGGGTTTATACACTCTTGGGCTCTCTTCCTTCTTCTTCTTCTCTTCTTCAGATACTCCCTCCGGAGTCATGGGATTTGATGACGAAGCACCGGTGTCACTTAATTTTTCGGTCGGTCTCTCAACGAACAATGGTGCTTCCGGGTTGCTAGGGGGCACTCTAGTAGGGATTTGTGTCCCGCTTCTCAGAACGATAGCGGACACATTCGCGTGCTCGTGCACGAGTGCCGATGTTTGTGTTGCTCCCCTCGGGTTCACCTCCGGTTGTGGCGGCAATTGGTTTTGTGACCTAGCAAGGTTCGCCACCTGTAACCCCAGCTGGGTTACTTGGTCCGTGAGGGTCCGCTGGCCCATTTCCAGCTTTTGGTTGATCCTCTCCTGGTTGGTAATATATTGAGTCAAGAGAGACTCAACCGGAGAGACGGCCCTCTGTTGGCCATACTGCTGCTGCTGGAACGGCTGCTGATTCCTGGGAGCGTACGTTTGTTGCTGAGGTTGCTGCTGAAACGGTTGCAGCTGACCCTGATTCTGCGGTGGTCTAGCCGGCTGATAGATTTGTTGCTGCGGCTGCTGAGGCGGCGAGGGCTGAAATGGTGGGCGGTAACTGAAATTCGGGTGGTTCCGGTTGTTGGGAGAGTAGGCCGGGTTGGAATTTGTCCTTGGCGGATATGGCACATTTCCCGTGGGGTTGTAAAATAGTGCGCTCGCCTGATCCAACGGTGGTGAGATGTCACCACCGTCGAATTCCCCAAGGAATTCGGACTCTACCGCAGAAACTTGCTGTGTACCGGCCCCACCGGCTCCTACCATCAGTGCGGAGATCTGGGTCGAAAGCAAGTCGAACTTGCTTGAAAGTTTGTCGACGTCCTCAACTCTGTGTATACCCCCAGTTCTTGGTGTGGCTCTCTCGTCGCACCACCGCTCATTGTTGGATGCCATGTTTTCCAGAATATTCCCGGCATCTTCCTCGCTTCGAGACATGAAGGAACCCCCAGCCGCGGCGTCCATAGAAGATTTAAGGTCATCCCTCAACCCATTGTAGAACAGATTGATAATCTGCCACTTCGGAAGCTCATGGTGAGGGCATCTTCTTTGCATCTCTTTATATCTCGTCCAAGCCTCATGCAAGGACTCGTGGCTGGCCTGGGAGAAGGAGGAGATCTCACTCCTCAACTTCATGGTCTTCCCCGGAGGAAAGAACTTCGTCAGAAAAGCGTTGGAGGGCTTCTCCCAGGTGTTGAAAGTGTTGGGGTCCTTCCCCCTTAACCATTGCTTGGCTTTGTCCCACAAAGAGAAGTGGAACAGCTTCAGACGGATAGCCTCTGTAGTGACACCATTAATTCGGAAGGTGTCACACTTCTCCAAGAAGGAGTCCAGGTGCTCTATCGGGCTCTCCATGGGCGCACCCGCAAACTGGTCCTGCTGGATCCATGTCACTAGAGACGGCTTCAGCTCAAAGCTTTGGGCCACAATAGCTGGAGATCGGATGGCGGAAGTTGACTCGATGGAGGGCATCGAGTACTCCAGCAGAGACTTGTGAGGTGGGGTGTTCTCCTCCATGGATTCGGGATCTTCCCTTCTTCGCTTCTCGGCGGCCAAACGCCTAAGGGTGGCGTTAATCTCTGGATCGAGGGGAATCAAGTCGTCAAGACTCCTTGAACTCCTGCGCATGAAAAACAACAAACACCCGTGAAGCGACAAGTGGGAAAGAAACAGATAAAATAAGAAATAAAAATAAGAAAAACAAATAAGAAAAAGAAAAAAGAGAATGCGAAAATTATCGCGAGGTAGGGATGTGAGCTAGACACGAGGGTTCAAGAGATCCTAAAATATCAGCAACGGTGCCATAAACTTGACCGGCGCCCCGCTTGCGGCGCGGCGGCGCGGTGTCGTTTACCGCAAGTTTCACGATTAGTGTAGGGTGCGGGAATATCGAACTCAGGGAGGCGAGGTTGTGCTTGGGTCAGGTAGGACCAAAATCACCCCGAGGGGCGAGCTAGCCCGAATCGGTAGATGGTTGTCACGAAAGGAAATAAAAGGGTATGAACAAAAAGAAAGTAAACCCGGGACTTTGGTTTCCAACCCGACGAGAGACTCTCGCCGATACGGCCTACGGGTATGGATAGCGATCGGGATTAGTGTCTAATGGTGAGACGTTGCCTCTGAAAGTGGTACCGGCGTCCCATGGGCCCGATATTCCGGTCGGTGCCCAGGATGATACACCGGACTTCCCGGATTCGATCAGTGGGCACTCCCGTGTCCATTAACACTGATCGATCCCGGGAGCACTAAGCCCGCAACGATATCTCCCGACGTCTCATCCTGCCGCTCCCACGTGCTAGGATTCGGCGTCTACGCTAAAGGCGTGAGCTATGGCTAGGGAGTCAACCACCAAGTTTATTCCCCCTTGGCCCAACGGTCAAAGGCGGTCTTTTTCCCGCCGATGACAATGAAACACCCCGCGTAACCGTTAGATTCCTACTCCCTATCAATTTCCTAACCCTACGGACGCATCGGGAAGAGCCCCCGAAGGGGTTTCCACCAAAATCCCAGATTTGGGAACTACTCACAAAAATTCATGAAAAAGCAATCTAAATGAAATTTAACCGTTGAAATCATAATCGGACAATTGCAATGCGGAAGTAAAGGAGTAATAAAGACAATATTAAAATTTTAGAAAGATCTGAATACTTACAAAAGAGTAACAATTACAGCCGTCACAAGGAAATAAAACAGTAGAAAAACAGTAACTCTCCGTTTCTGGAACCCTAGGGGCTCTATATATAGGCCGTCGCATCAACCGATCGGTTGACAAGTCAACCGATCGGTTGATCCGTTACAAATAATATCAGAAAACGGCGAGTTTTCACCCGATCACATGAACCGATCGGGTGAGTTCTTGAGCGACCGGTTGGATCTTGGAGCGGTCGGGTGAATCGGCCGGTTGAATCGTCCGTGTCTTCAGCTCATCTTCTTCAGCTACAGATGAACCGATCGGGTGAGAGTCACCCGATCGGTTGGAATTCTGCTCGAGAAAACAGAGAACAGCTGCCCGCAGAACCGGTCTGTGAACCGGTCGGGTGACTTCTTTGTGAGCTGCGGTAGCGACCGGTTGGTGCACGCGTGCATCACCCGATCGGTTGGAGATGACCAACCGACCGGGTGAGGGGCTGAAAGATGAATACTTCGCCGTTTGACCCCCTGGATCACGCGTGACTTCTCCCGTTGCTCCGGGGACTTGGGATATCATCATTAAACGTCCCCTACATGGTCAATCCCCTGCAATCATGGACAAACAAAGAAAAGTGAAAGAAAACGGGAAAACATACGAAAACGAATAAGAGACGGCGGAAAAACACAGAGAAACACAAAAGAAAACGTGCGTGAATATATGAAATATAGACGCACGTCATCCATTACTTAGCTATACCACTATATACACACCATACATGGCCAAGTGACGTCCCCCGGGTTTGCGCGTCAGATGTGTGCAATAAGTAATTGAGGGCGTGAGATTTAAATATTTGTAACCGCAAGCGCACGGTGTTGTAGTATGGCTTGGGGGTCAAACTCAGGGAGGCGTGGTTGTGCTTGTGTCAAGAAGGATCAGATTCACCCAGTGGGAGAGCTAGCCTGAATCGGATAATGGGTTGTCACAGTAAATGGAATGCGAGGGATAAACAATATAAAGAGAAAACCCAGGACTTTGGTTTCCACCCTATCGTGCGATTCTCGCCGATACGACCTACCGGTAGGATAGCGATCGGAATTAGGGTCTAATGGTGAGACGTTGCCTCTGAAAGTGGTACCAGTGTCCCATGGGCCCGATATTCCGGTCGGTGCCCAGGATGATACGCCGGACTTCCCGGGTTCGGTCAGTGAGCACTCCCGTGTCCATTAACACTGACCGACTCCGGGAGCACTAAGTTCACAATGATAACTCCCAACGTCTCATTCTGTCGCTCCTGCGGGCTAGGATTCGACGTCTACGCTATGGGCGTGAGCTATGGCTTGGGGGTCAACCGCCAAGTTTATTCCTCCTTGGCCCAACGGTCAAAGGCGGTCTTTTTCCCGCCGATGACAATAAAACACCCCACGTAACCGGTAGATTCCTAATCCCTATCGATTTCCTAGTCCTATGGACGCATCGGGGAGAGCCCACGAAGGGGTTTCCACCAAAATCCCAGATTTGGGAACTACTCACACATATTTAGTAAAAAGAAATCTAAATCGAAATCGACCGTTAAAATCATGATCAGGCGATTGAAAAGCAGTAAGAGCAATGCTAATAACACTATATTAAAGTTTGACAAAGATCAGAAAACTTACAAATATCTGAAAAATTACAGCCGTCAAGAGAGAGAAAAAATAGCAAAAAATAACAACTCTCGTTTCTGGAAAACCTAGGGGCCATATATATAGAATACAATATCACCTGATCAGTTGAAAAGTCAACCGATTGGGTGACCTGCTTCGTTTCTTCGGTAGTTCAGTGCGGGACTTCACCCGGTCACACGACACGGTCGGTTGAGGGTTAAAGCTGATCGGTTGGATCTTCGTGCCGTCGGGTGAACCGGTCGGTTGAGCTCTCCGTGTCATGGCTTCGGAGAATCGGCTACAGGTGAACCGATCGGGTGAAGGTCACCCGATCGGTTGGCATTCAACATCAAATTCCAGAGAGTTGGGGCGTTTGAACTGGTCTCTGAACCGACCGGGTGACTTCTTGACTGCTCCAACTTATGTCCGGGTGGTGCACGCGTGCATCACCCGATCGGTTGGAAGTGACCAACCGGTCGGGTGAGGGGCTGAAAGATGCGATCTTCGTCGTTTGACCCCCTGGATCACGTGTGACTCCTCACGTTGCTCCGTGGACTCATGATATCGTCGTTTTATGTCCCCTACACCGGTAAATTCCTACAAAAATACCAAAACACGGAAAAGTGAAAGAAAACAAGAAAACATGAGAAAACGAATACAAGACGGCAGTAAATAGCAAAAAACACGGAAGAAAACGTGCGTGAATATATGAAATATAAACGCACGTCAAAATCCCCCAAGCTGAACTCTTCCTCGTCCTCGAGGAAGACGAGTGAGAGTAGGAGGTCGGAGGGAGAAAATAGAGAGAAAGAGAGAAAAAGAGAACTCTATATCCTAGATCGCCCGTCAGGGCCAACAAAACCAAAAACGACACACCAAGCAAGCAAACGCCAAATCACATCACTAAACCAAGGAATACGAGTCCAGACAAGTGCCGTGGGTCCGTGCGGTGAAGCGCGAGTGAGTGTGGTCGCGTGCTAGCAGTCGGTGTCACTATTTAGATGTGCAATAAAGCTCGATATACACAAATCCAAGAAATGACCCAAATATCGATTCGATTCGAATTAAGCGGTGAATATATAGCTCAAGCATGCATGAGAATAGAGCAAGAATCGAAACATATCATGCGTCAGGGACTCCACAACTAGGGTCAGTAAATCACCACACTATAGCCTAGATAATAGCTAAAAAGTTCCTAAGCCAAGTGTTTTTGAAAACGATGGGGGTTGAGATGATGTGGAGTAGAACACTCGGTGCAAATTCTCGCCTTCCCTTTATTCTCAGTAAGTAGGAAAATATTCACACTCATATTTTTTTTTTTGGGTTTTGGGTATTTGTATTTTTTTTGGCTTTTTGGCTATACAATTTTTTTCTTTTCTTTTCTTTTTGGGTTTTTCTTTTCTTTTCTCCTTTTTTTTGGATCTTTGGGTTTTTTTGGCTATACACATGTGTACTCTCCCAAGTGAGAGAACGGTACACGACGAGGGGATTTGCACCAAGTAAAACAAAAAAGAAATCGGAATCTAAACACTTAGGCAAAGGAAACTATTCTCGCTAATTAGAGCATGGGCTAAATGAGTTATCCTAGTCCTTAATTGTGGAGTCCCGACACATGCGAAATGAAGTATACGATATATATATATATATATAGCATGCAGAAACAGACATGAGAAACAAATACCGCATATTCAAATCGAAGCATGACAATCTAGGGGTCATTCCTGGACAGGTATATAAAACACAATCACAAGGTAGAAGCACACCACACAGCTAGACACGACGCACGACTCACAAAAAGCTAAGTGGACCCACGATGCATGAAATGCAAGATGACTCGATATCCTAGAGTTAGTGGATGTGATTATCGATGCCATGCTAGGTGTGTGTGATTTTGTGGCAATTCATTATAGGGTTCATCTCTAGGAGAAAGAGATAAAAAGAAGAAAAGGAAAAAAAAAAGAAAAAGAAAAAGACGGAGAAAAACGACTCAAATTGCGAAGAAAAAGAGACAAATGACGCACGAAGTGCGACTCCCCCAAGCTGAAACTTGCATTGCCCTCAATGCAATAGAATTAAATACAGGAGGGCAATGAATATGGGGGGAAACGCACAGACACAAAAAGACACGAAAGGTAAGAAAATCACACAAACGAAACTGAAAAGAAGAATAAAGATAAAAATCACACCACACGACATATAAACAGAAAATAAAATAAAAGAAAAATAAAAAAGGAAAATCATACGACACGTCAAATAAACAAACACACAAAGAAAAACGAAACACGACAGCACACCCAAAAAATTTGACTTCCCCCAAGCTAGACATGACAATGCTAGCAAGATGATGTGATCGTGAAAATGCAGAGATATGCAAGGGGGAGGTCAGAAAAAAAAATGAAATCAAAAAGCAAGAGATGGGGAGTCCTCGCCCTCCTCGGAAGGGGTGTGGATGGGTGGTCAGGGGAGGCAGGGGGTGTGCGGAGAAGTGGGGAAAGAGGTGGAGGAATAGGTGCAGTGGGGGTGTGAATGATGGGTAGAGTGTCGGTGGAGGTGGGTGGTGGTGGAAGTACGGCGATCAAGGCAGTGGTAGAAGGGTTAGAAATGGGGAGAGAAGACGTGATGGTGACGGTAGTGGGTGGTGGTGGGAGAGATCTGGAGCGCACCTGCAATTTCTTGCGGCACACATATGTAGTGACGGTGGAGGAGGGAGGAGGTGGTGTGGGGGCGACAGAAGTGGTCGTGAGAGGAGAAGTGGATACGGGGATGGGAGTAGATGTGGGAGGGGGTGATGATCGCATAGGTGGGGGTGAAGGAGGTGGGGATGGGTGGGATGATGGAGGCGCAGAATGTGATGGGGGAGGAGACGATCGTCGCGGGGGTGAAGGTGGTGGTGAGGGGTGTGGTGTGGGTGGTGGTGGTCCGTGGACGTGAGTGAGAAGGCAGAGGATGGCAGCCACGCTCCTCTCAAGTGCGAGAAAACGTGGGTGGGTGAGAAAGGAGGACGGTGATGGGTCCGAGGGGACAGAGGACATGGAAGAGCACGGAGAGCAGCGACCTCGGCCTCGAGAGCAAGACGAGCTGAGGCCTGTCGATGACCAACAGAAGCGGACTGACGTGAAGCGGAAGTGGTGCTGGGAAGTGATGTGGAAGTAGTGCCTGTGGCAGTAGTAATGCCGGCACTGGACACAAGGCCGGAGATGGCCGCAGAAAGATCCTCAGCAGTGATAGGGCCAGCAGCACGGGTGGTGTGACTCGGGCCAGCCCCGATGTCTCCCCGGGACGCAGGGATATCCTGCTCGCCTAAGCAGGCAGTAGGGGAAGGTGGTCTGCATGCATCCTGGGGAAAGAAAGGAAGGCGCAACCCCGCTAGAAACTCAGGATCGGGCGGAAAAGTCCAATCTCCCACTAATTCAATAGTCATGCGAGCGGGGTTGGGGAGAATGGTGTAGGGGGCTGGGGGGTGGCCGTAGTTGAAATTGAAACGAAGATCAGGGCGGGGCTTAATCATATGAATTTGCAGCAGGACATCAAGATCTAGATGTGAGGGTCCTGCGGCAACGGGAAGACCTCGGGGGATGGTGATATTAAATTGGGGAAAAGAAGCAATGATAGTGATTATTCCCCCACAACAGAGCTTGCCCTTGCCGGCCCGGCTAATCTCGAGGAGCTTGTAAACAAGCCAGTGGCCGGCATGGACGGGGATAGTAGGGGCTCTAAAGCTAATCCCATCATCGTCTCGAACGAAAGGGAGAGTCATGGCCCATAGAATGAAAAGATCATGGATGGTCACGGTGCCTGACTCATCCCTGGGGAAAAATGCGGAGGATATGATCCGATGGGCCAGATGGAATATAGGATGGATGATTGAGGAGGCCTTGGCCTTACCTCAGGGATATCGAGGGAATAGGGTGAGGCGGAACCAAAACTGATCGATGTCGAATTCTGGTGGGTATCCGTAGTGTCAGATAGTGTCGTCCCCAAGAATAGGGAAACCAAATATATCATTGATCGTGTTCAGGTTGGTGCGGATGGTTTTGTTACGCACCCGAAAAATGACGGTCGACCCCGACTCACAGAAAGTGTGGATAGAAATTCTAGTGTGAGGGACAGGTAAGACACAACATGAGCGTTTAGGAAGGCCAACCAACCTAAGTTTGCGAAGAGGGACTCGACCTCGGTGAATACACCGAGATCGATAAGCGATTGGGTATGGGCAAACTTGGTCGATAGATGCCCCCGAGCATCAAGTCTATGGTAGAAGTCTTTGTGTTCTTGGTTCCAAAATTGATACCCATGCGGGCCCAACATTGGGTCCGGAGGGGGGATAACAGGTGGGGGAGGGGCTAGTGATAGTGCACATGGTGTATTGGGAGGAGGACGTGTTTGTTTGCGTCTCTTTCGAGACGGTTCCTCCTCCCGCATGATACCCTTCCCCTTATCACGATCCCGGGCCATAGTGGGTGCGTGAGTGTGATGCAAATGAGTGTAGAATATGATAAAAGCACGCACACACAAACAATCAAGTAAGTAGAAATTCTAGGGTAAAAAGTAAAATCTGAGGAGTGGAGCGAAGTTACCCAGCAGAGATTGGAGTTCCTTGCTCGAAGTTGACCCCAACACCGTGCAATCGGATGGAGTGTGGAGCCGCGTCACTTCTCTTCAGCGAAAAATCTGAAAATGGGGGGATTAGGGCTTGAGAAAGCAAAATGGGAGAGAGAGAGAAAACGATGGAGAGATGGAAGGGGTAGGGGGAGACATAGGCTAGAGGGGAAGTGGAGGTCGTGGGAGAAGTTTTTCAGCCGTTGGGAGAGCGGGGGAGACGAAACGACGGCGAATTCTGCGAGATCGGGCGAGAAAACGAACAGGTCGGGGGGGGGGGGTTATTTATAGGGTTTAAGTCGAACCGATCGGGTGAGTTGTCATCCGATCGGTTGGCCGCTCCACAAATTTTCCCGAGAGTTTGGTGTTGTTCACCCGGTCAATCAACCAGTCATGCTTCTCATCACCCGATCGGTTGACAAAGTCTGAAAATTTCCCGAGACTTCAGCCCCAGTTCACCCGGCCTGCCAATCGGTCTCACATGCCTTCACCCGATCGGTTGACCAATTCCCCAAAATTCCCGAGACTTCTGCACAGATCACACGGTCTGTCACCCGGTCTCGGCTGGCTTCACCCGATCGGTTCGTTGAGTGATTGATACGGCCAGCAGCTGATACATCCCAACCGATCGGGTGAGTTATCAACCGATCGGTTGGGGCCTTGTTTTCTACAAAAGTGCACAAATGGCCTAAGTCCCTCAACCGAAGTTCTTGCGGCTGGATTTATTTATTAAAATAGATAAAATAAAGTTAAAAATAGTTCTAAAAATTGGAAACAGAGGTTTAGAGCATGGGTTACCTCCCATGAAGCGCTTTTGTTTAACGTCGTTAGCTCGACGCCCGTTGATGATGTTCAAGGTGGGCGATACGGGTGATGCCCAAAGTCTGGCATCGCTTCAGCTTCTCCCTTTGTTGTAGTCGGTGGCGACAAGAAAACTTGTTCGACGACTCTCCCTTTGTTGACGGGGTCCGGGGGCTTCTCCTTCATATTGGCGTCCTCCGCCACTCGTTTAAGGACCTGGATCTCACCTCCGGTGAGCCCCATGGGCTCTTTGCCTTTTCTCCGCGTAGGAGGAGCTTTTGGGAATCCAGAAGGGATCACATGTTGGGCGACCGCCTCATCAGCAACTTCTTTCTTTGGTGAGCCAACTTGCTCTCCATGATCTCCCAAGCTATCGGGGGGATTTCTCGAGAGAATTTCCCAGGAGCTTGCCTCCACAGCTCTCTCTTCTTCTAGCTCCAGCACAATGATACTAGGGTCATTCGGGGGATCGGGGTGCTTCATTGACAACCCCAAGTCAAATTCGACTTTCTCCTTGCCGACGTTAAGGGAAAGCTTCCCATTCTTCACGTCAATCAAAACGTCAGCAGTTGCCATAAAGAGCCATCCAAGGATAATATGGGTGTGCTTATCTTCCGGCATGTCCATCACCACAAAATCCACCGGCACTTGCACTCCACTCAGATCAACGGGGAGGTCATCTACTACTCCCACCGGGTATTTGACCGAACGGTCAGCAAGCTGTAATGTCATGCCGGTGGGCTCCAAGTCTCGCATCCCTATTCTCTTGTATAGCGATAGGGGCATTAGACTGACGCTCGCTCCTAGATCGATGAGCGCCCTCTGGATTCGCACTTCCCCAATCGAACAAGGGATGGAGAAACTTCCAGGGTCTTTAAGCTTGGGCGGATTTGCGCGCTGAATGAGGGCGCTGCACTCCGCCGTTAATACGACCTTCTCCTTTCTGGATCCTCTTGTCACCAAGTCCTTTAGAAATTTGGCGTAGGAGGGAATCTTCTCGATAGCTTCGAGGAAGGGGATTTGTAAGCTCAGATCTTTGACCATGGCAAAGAATTTGCCATACTTCTCGTCTATTTTGGCTTGGGCAAGTCGTTGTGGAAAAGGCACAACAGGCTTGAACACTCTGAGGCTCCCTTCCTCGGTTTTCCTTTTCTCCTCTTCTTCATGGACTCCCTCCGGAGTAGTTGGCTTTGGCGACGAAGCACCGTCGTCATTTAATTTTTCAATTGGTCGTTTCACGACCAACGGTGCTTCCGGTTCCTTGGGGGGCACTCTTGTGGGGATTTGCGTTCCGCTCCTCAAGACGATAGCGGACACGTTCTCATGCTCATGCGTGAGCACCAAGGTCTGATTCACCCCCCTCAGGTTCACCTCTGGTTGTGGCGGTAATAGATTCTGCGGCCTCTGAAGGTTCGCCACTTGTAACCCCAGCTGGGTTACCTGATTAGTGAGAACTCTTTGTCCCATCTCCAGCTTCAGATTTATCTTCTCCTGGTTGGCGATGTATTGAGTCAAGAGGGACTCAACCGGAGAGATGTCCCTCTGCTGGCCATATTGCTGCTGGATGGGCTGTTGATTCCTTGGGGCATATTACTGATATTGTTGTGGAGGCTGCTGCTGCTGAAAATGCTGCTGCTGAAACTGCTGCTGCTGAGGCCTAGCCGGCTGATATATTTGTTGTTGTTGCTGAGGAGTCGGTTGTTGATACGGCGCCCGGTAGCTAAGGTTGGGATGATTCCGATTGTTAGGAGAGTAGGCCGGGTTGGAGCTGGTCCGTGGTGGATACTGCACATTTCCTGTAGGATTGTAGAACAGTGCGCTCGCTTGGTCCAACGGTGGTGAGATGTCACCACCGTCGAATTCCCCCATGACTTCTGTTTCCACCGCGACAATATGTTGCGTACCGGCACCACCGGCTCCTACCATCAATGCGAAGATCTGGGTCGATAGCAAGTCAAACTTGCTAGATAATTTGTCGACGTCCTCGACCCTGTGGATGCCCCCAGATCTAGGTGTGGCTCTCTCGTCACACCACCGTTCATTGTTGGATGCCATATTTTCAAGAATGTTCCCGGCATCTTCTTCACTTTTTCACATAAAGGACCCTCCAGCCGCGGCGTCCATGGAAGATTTCAAATCGTCCGTCAATCCATTATAGAACAGATTTATGATCTGCCACTTGGGGAGCTCATGGTGGGGACATTTTCGCTGCATCTCTTTAAATCTTGTCCAGGCTTCATGCAGAGACTCGTGGCTGGCCTGGGAGAAGGAGGAGATCTCACTCCTCAGCTTCATGGTCTTCCTCGGAGGAAAGAACTTTGTCAGGAAAGCATTTGAAAGCTTCTCCCAGGTGTTGAATGTATTCGGGTCCTTCCCCCTAAGCCACAACTTGGCCTTATCTCGCAGAGAGAAGGGGAATAGCTTCAGACGGATCGCCTCAGTTGTGACACCGTTTATCCGGAAGGTGTCACATTTCTCCAAGAAGGAGTCCAAATGTTCAATGGGGCTCTCCATGGGTGCACCCGAAAATTGATCTTGCTGGATCCACGTCACCAAAGATGGCTTAAGCTCAAAGCTTTGCGCCATAATAACAGGAGGACGGATGGCAGAGGTGGACTCGATGGATGGCATCGAGTACTCCAGCAGGGACTTGTGAGGTGGGGTGTTCTCCTCCATGATTTCAGGATCCTCTCTTCTTCGCTTCTCGGTGGCCAAACGCCTTAGGGTGGCGTTTATCTCCGGATCGACGGGAATCAAGTCGTCGAGACTTCTTGAACTCATGCGCATGAAAAACAACAAACACCTGTGAAGCAAAAAGTGGGAAAGAAACAGATAAGATAAAAAATAAAAATAAAATTAGGAAAATAAAAAGGAAAAAGAATAATGCGAAAATTATCGCGAGATGGAGATGTGAGCTAGACTCAAGGGTTCATGAAATCCTAAAATAACAAGCACGTTGCCTCCCCGGCAACGGCACCATAAAGCTTGACGTCCCCCGGGTTTGTGCGTCAGATGTGTGTAATAAGTAATTATGGGCGTGAGATTTAAATATTTGTAACCGCTAGCGCACGGTGTTGTAGTGTGGCTTGGGGGTCGAACTCAGGGAGGCATGGTTGTGCTTGTGTCAAGAAGGATCAGATTCACCCCGTGGGAGAGCTAGCCCGAATCGGATAATGGGTTGTCACAGTAAATGGAATGCGAGGGATAAACAATATAAAGAGAAAAACCGGGACTTTGGTTTCCACCCTATCGTGCGATTCTCACCGATACGACCTACGGGTAGGATAGCGATCGGAATTAGGGTCTAATGGTGAGACGTTGCCTCTGAAAGTGGTACCAGCGTCCCATGGGCCCGATATTCCGGTCAGTGCCCAGGATGATACGCCGGACTTCCCGGGTTCGGTCAGTGGGCACTCCCATGTCCATTAACACTGACCGACTCCGGGAGCACTAAGTTCGCAACGATAACTCCCAACGTCTCATCCTGCCGCTCCCGTACGCTAGGATTCGACGTCTACGCTATGGGCGTGAGCTATGGCTTGGGGGTCAATCGCCAAGTTTATTCCCCCTTGGCCCAACGGTCAAAGGTGGTCTTTTTCCTGCCGATGACAATAAAACACCCAGTGTAACCGGTAGATTCCTAATCCCTATCGATTTCCTAGTCCTATGGACGCATCGGGGAGAGCCCACGAAGGGGTTTCCACCAAAATCCCAGATTTGGGAACTACTCACACATATTTAGTAAAAAGCAATCTAAATCGAAATCGACCGTTAAAATCATGATCAGGCGATTGAAAAGCAGTAAGAGTAACACTAATAACACTATATTAAAGTTTGACAAAGATAGGAAAACTTACAAATATCTGAAAAATTACAGCCGTCAAGAGAGAGAGAAAGCAGCAAAAAATAACAACTCTCGTTTCTGGAAAACCTAGGGGTCATATATATAGAATACGATATCACCCGATCGGTTGAAAAGTCAACCGTTCGGGTGACCTGCTTCGTTTCTTCGGCAGTTCAGCGTGGGACTTCACCCGGTCACACGACACGGTCGGTTGAGGGTTAAAGCTGATCGGTTGGATCTTCGTGCCGTCGGGTGAACCGGTCGGTTGAGCTCTTCGTGTCATGGCTTCGGAGAATCGGCTACAGGTGAACCGATCGGGTGAAGGTCACCCGATCGGTTGGCATTCAGCATCAAATTCCAGAGAGTTGGGGCGTTTGAACCGGTCTCTGAACCGACCGGGTGACTTCTTGTCTGCTCCAACTTGTGTCCGGGTGGTGCACGCATGCATCACCCGATCGGTTGGAAGTGACCAACCGGTCGGGTGAGGGGTTGAAAGATGCGATCTTCGTTGTTTGACCCCCTGGATCACGCGTGACTCCTCCCGTTGCTCCGGGGACTCATGATATCGTCGTTTTATATCCTCTACGCCGGTAAACTCTTGCAAAAATACCAAAACACGGAAAAATGATAGAAAACAAGAAAACACGAGAAAACGAATACAAGACGGCGGTAAATAGCGGAAAAACACGGAAGAAAACGTGCGTGAATATATGAAATATAAACGCACGTCACTAAGCCACATAGGGCATACCAACCTAAGTACACCACAGACCCATTCTTCGCTATGCAGCAACCGTATCACACGGACAGGCTCATATACCACATCCCATACATGTTATTTGGTTTACACACATGTAAGGCACGGGCATGCAAGTATAAATGACAAATGGCACACATACATGCCTACAGCTGGATATACAAACACACATACAAGAGTTAGGTACACTCACAACATACATACATGTCTTCAAGGGTCATACACACATATATATACATCTCTCGGTGCTCCTATATGACTCATTATAGACATATGCGTTTATCACCATTGACGTATACTCCCATGTACCGCTTATGACCGATCCGCATATCCATCACACTCAACATGTTGGTAGGGAATATCCTTGTTTTCTCCACTCTAATACTAATAATTTAACATGACTACAACCATTATCCCTCAGAAACAATAATACATTGTAGACTTATACGTCTTACATTTAAAGCAATACCATATGCTAGCATATAGTCTTTCAACCACATACGTATACACCTCATATAGTATACACCACACACGTATACACCCATCTAACAATACACCTCATATAGTTATTCAACTATATAGTTCAATCTATACCTTCCTAATCAGCCAATACTCAATTAAATAAATCCATCATCAGTGACACTACACATCTAGTATACCCGTGTCTATCGAGGTGGGATACAAGGAGATACACATGAATCCACATGCTCTATATCTAGATGCCACCCACATCTTAATATATAAGTATATACATATTCAATAGGTTATACATTACATTAAGGATCCACACACGTATATTTAACGAAACTTGCACATGAATCTAACTATACATCATACACAAGGACGTCATGCAACTTCACAAGTCAATAGCCATACCATACTGGCATTCCTATACAGATCTCGAACCAAGAGTCGAAAACGACCCCCAGATAACTCTATACCTCGAGCTCTTGGGATTAGGACTCTGTCCTAAGGATATACACTACCCACCTTAGGGCAAATGTATCCCGAACACCTATTGAAGCATCACACGCACTATCCTTACGCACATCGTACTGCGGTGACTTGTATGGGCCACCACAAACTGTCATGCCTCGTTCCCCAGAATACCCGGTATCTATAATTTAATTTTTTTCTTTCCAAGTATCCTGAAGAGTGAGGGTGATAAGAGAGGAAAGAGAGAGGAAGAAAAAACTACATAAGCAGGCCACTGCGTACATGCTAGGATAGTACAAGTGAAGCTCCATAATAATGTTAAAACAACTTCATGAATAATAAGGAACACCAACAACATAACATATAGATAACAACTTCCATTTATATACATAATCCAGGTACTCCACTACATATACACAGTCATTCTCCACCTCCCAAACCAACCATATCATACCAAAAATACAGCTCACGCCAAGTGCTACTCCTGAACCCAACTCCAAGTCACCACCAACCATGATAACCCTGCTACCTGAAAAATATAGAGGAGCACATCAATGGGTGCCCTAGTAGGAGCCAACTTGGATTTGGAACGCCATTCCAAGGATTATCAATCCACAAGGCAAGCCAAGAGAAATAGAGCATGTAACTAAGTGACATAATGAAAGTTAAATCGCTAAAACAAGGAAATCATACCTGCGGTCCAATGTCGAGTTACTGCAAGAAAGGGTTAGCACGAATAATAATAATAATAATAACAATAACAATAACACCAGTGCTTAAGCAACACTATTTGTAAGACAAGTACAAGTGCATGTGGTATGCCATAGATGCACAAAGAAGCAGGCAAGTGAAGGGGAAGTGCTGCCAGCAGAAGGAGTAAGATAGCAAATTCTTATTTTATTACTTTATAATTGAATTAATTGGGACATGGGTAAACTGTGTGATACCAAGACCTGGACTTCAACCCAAATTTGGGGTGAATATAGCACACGACGCAGTGGACACGGGCACTGTACGCCTGGCCTCTCACCTCCCTCGTCCCTGGCAGGAGTGAGGCTATTCACATATAATCCAACCTCCGTATGACCCCTCCACTCCCGGTAAAGGCGAGTGGGTGTAAAAATCCCCTCCACTCCCGGTAAAGGCGAGTGGGTGTAACTCCACACATCATATAATCTTCTCCCAACTTCACAGTCCAGGCATCATATCCACAATTTACTCAGATCCCACATAAAACCTGGGCTTTGCTAACTCACCCTCATTAGAGAGGACTGAGATTTATTCAATTTTATTAGTTAACATCATAAGTGACACGTTAGGGGTCTCGATGGCATGGGTAAGCACACATCACCTCAGCTGTCCGTCATTAAACATGGGTTCATGCACTCACGTGACATGCCCTCAATCAAAACACATCGTCCATTCCCAATTTCAATGTATCCCTGCCATTCAAGCCTCTAACTTTACCAATTATCAATGTGGCTCAAGGCCAACATCATCACATACACGTTTCTCAAATTACCGAATGTTGCCTTCATTGAGGCATTTCATCGAACACCTGACGGGTCATTCATATCAAAGCAACTCAATAACATCTACATGTGCCTAGGGCATGAACATTCATTTCACTTTACAACAATATTAAGCAAGAATAATGATAGCCAATTAACCACAATTAATGAATAAGAGTAGCACTTAATGAATTCAGCTTGCTGAAATTACAAGAACAACCATAAAGATCAACACATTTCATTTATTTCTCTTGGAAATTTGACAAAACTTTATAAATGAAAGTTGAAGATATGGCAGTTATGGATTTACAGATATAATTTCATGCAAAAATATATACTATATGATTTATGGTGAAGTAATTGGTAAAGTGTGTCAAATCTATATTTTAGACAGATTTCAGAGCCTGCATTGAAAGCCAATTTTGGACATGTTGGAGGCAGAATTTTGATATATAAGAAATCTGATGAACTTTTAGAAAAACTTGTTAGCGTTTCAACAAGACCAAGATCATAAAATTCCATGATGTGTGCAGCTGTTTAGGACAATTTTACTAAACTGTGTCAGCACTGAAAATTAAACAGACATGTTGTAAAGATGGATTTATTACTCCTAATTTCTGAATTGCAACCATGTCAAATTTTATATGATTTTGGGGTAGAACTTCAATATCTACAAGCTCAGATTTTTTTTGAAACATGATTCGAGCTACAATAATCAGAATCAAGGCAAATTCAGACATCAAAGTTTCTGAAATTTAAAAGAGATAGGTTTGCTAAGAATTTCAAGGGGAAAATTGTGAAATTGAACTTGATACATAGATTTTTGATTATCCCTATCACATATTAAGTGAATCATACTATAAAAACAAAATAGCAACAATCAATTTAATGGAATTCCAAATCCAAGTAAATTCCTACCTCAAATCTCAAATTCCTCTTCTCTTCCTCTTTCTTTCTTCTCCATCTTCTTTCTCCTTGAAGCAACCAAGTCTTCTTGACTTTTGGAAGAGAGAATTAGGGTTTTCTTTTGTTAAAGAAGAGGGAAAAGTAGAGAGGGGTGGCTGGCCATTTTGGAAGGGAGAGGAAGAAAAGAAAGGATGAGAAGAGAAAAGAAAAGAAAAGAAAAGAAAAGAATAAAGGAGAAAGTTCTCCAAAAATATCTATAACTAGAACCCTCCTAAGGATAAGCATGCACTTAGTTAAATGACCAAAATACCCTCTAGGTATTTACAAGTTTGCCATTACTTTACACACACAACTTTAGGATGTACGCACAACAGATTTAGTCCAAAAGACCGTTTTGCCCCTACCCTTTCTAAAAATTTACTGGGGTTGCCATTGACCCCTAACCGTTTTCACACTTGCATGGCTCTTCCTACACACATCCATGCACATGCGAGCATACATGCTTCACACACACGTCTAACACACTCCTGTCGCTTTACTTCCACGACGCCATTTGCACTTCTCCCGCATTCACATTCGCATTCTCTTCTCTTAGCCACGTATTACGGCCCAATCTCCCCTTAATTACGTTACATACATCAATATCCACGTTTATTTCACACCTACGTATACCCCACAGGTAGAAATACCACGTGTGTTCCGTATAATACACGTATAGTGCAAAATAGGACATGACAGAGCTGATATGAAGGAAATCACAGCGAGAATGGACATGCCCCACTCGACCGAGCAGACAGCCAGTCGACCGAGCTGCATCCAAACAGAGTGACTATTCTGAGCCATTCTCCAAGCACTGTAGCTCGACCGAGCAACCAAGCGACTCGACCGAGCATGCCATCTACTCGACCCGTGTCGCCACCAAACATAACAGAGTTTTGAGGAGAGTTCAGGCTTACTGTAGTTCGACCGAGTGGAGAGGCTACTCGACCTGTTGAGTATTGGTGTTTCATACCAATCTTATTTTGATGATATCACAACAGTAAGTTGTTGCTAATGACTCTCTTGTTTTAGTCTCACAGTTTCATTCCTAGAGTATCTTTCTTGGAGACTAATCACTTGGTGCAAGGATGGACATCAAGTGAAGAAGGGCCAATGCTTGGACTCAAGGAGTGTCAAAGCTTGGAGATGATGGAGAGCTTCAAGGCATCAAGATTGAAGACTTAGACTCTAAGGAAAGCAATGTAATCTATGTAATATTTACTTTATTGCTTTCTCTCTCATTGAGTCTAGGTTAATGTAATGCCTTGTTAGATGGTCTACTCACTCATACATGCATATGCATCTAACCAACTTAGTGAGCCTTAGGATTATTCATAGAATCCAACCCAATAGGTTCATCTTGTTCAAAGACTCATTTGGAGTCTCTGGCTTTCCATCAGTCGCCTGCTGAAGGAAACACAGTCGACTGGGTGATTTTTAGTCGCATGTAGATCCTTCTACAGTCGCCTGATATGCACTGCTCAAGTCAACATTTCAATTGACTCAAACTTGAGCTTTACGCACAGTCGTCTGCTGCTCAGTTTACAGTCATCTGTAGATTTACAGTCGCCTGGGAATTGACCAACAATCGCCTGTGTAGCGTAAGTGCAATCTCTGCATCTCTCTGTCTTTTCTCCATCTTATACATCAGTCGACTGATGAAGATATTACAGTCGCCTGACTATAAGACAGTCGACTATATTATTGACATCAGTCGCCTGTATGCTTATCTGGAGAAAGAGTGCAGCTCTCTGTTTTATTCCATCCCCTACAGCAGTCGTCTGCTGAAGGTTTTACAGTCGCTTGTCCTGTTCTCAGTCGACTGTATTGTCTTCGTCAGTCGACTGTCCTGGCTCAGATTATAGCCGTTGGATATTTTCTAGCCGTTGCTCAATCGACTGTCTTTTGACCTTCAGTCGACTGTTGATGTTGTTTTCGCCCAGTTTCTAGCCGTTGCAGCTTTGGGCCGATGGCTGTTTTCTTGGGTTTTGAGGGTTGATATAGGGTTCATATATATATGGGTGTGCTAATATCTCTAGAACTTCTTGATGCTATTGAAAATATCAAGAGATCTATAAGCCACTCATAAACTCTCTCATTTCCCTCTTAGAGCTCATTCTCCTCTTCATGCATTGAAGTCAAGCTCAAGGGAAATCATCCAAGTGCAATTCTCGCAAATCTCATCACTTGGAGATCCTCTTCCATGCCTTGCATTCATTTATGAGTAAGTTCATCTCAAGGCGTATGTAAGAGTATTTGTTTTACTTTGTTATTTCTTTGAAACCCTAGCTTTCTGTGTGAGAGCTAGTTACTCTCTGTGTGAGCGCTAGTTACTCTCTGTGTGAGAGTATAACCTTCTGTGTGAGGGTTGGTTGAGATCTCTCTGTGTGAGAGCTTAAGTCTTTCTGTGTGAAAGCAAGGATTTTCTCTGTGTGAGAATCCTAAATCCTTTGTGTGAGGTCTCTCTGTGTGAGAGTGAGATATCTCTTTGTGGGAATCCTAAATCCTCTGTGTGAGGTATCTCTATGTGAGATTGTATTCACTTCTCTATGTGAGAATTATAGTGGATATTGGTGTGGCTAGACGTACCCAAGTTTGGGGAACCAGGGTAATTCTTGTGTTTGCGGTTGGATTGATTGTGTTGTTTAATTCCTCTTGCACTTATTATTCCGCATTTGCAAGCTTAATTTTAATTGCATAATTTATTGCTATTACTCTATTCACCCCCTGTAGAGTGTTTGTTGTTAGTATTGCAAGGTAGACGGTCCTTACAATTGGTATCAGAGCGAGGTTGATGTTGGATCCTGTCAAAACAACGACGTTAGGATCAAATAACATAGACTTACGCTTGCGTACGCGACACCGTAGCCTCTGAACTTCACCCTCGGATTCGCCACAACGGTCGGTACTTCGCAACGGAGGATCGAAGCAGAGTTTCACCGCCTAAATCTCTATTTAGAAGAGGATTTTAATGGAAGGGAGAAGAAGAACATAAGTTGCCTTATGCAAACTTATGGCATGGTTAGATTAGTGTAAAAGGCATACCCTTGGGTCCTATTTATAGGCTTTAGGGGTAGTTATTGTAGGAAATAACCAATTATAAGCTTATTAGCCTATATTAGCCCTTTTACTTATCCTCTTCTTCATTCACTTATCGAGTGCCTTTATGCACTTATAAAGTGACTTTTTCCACTTATCGAGTGGTCCTTTTCACACGAGAAAAGGTTCCCTTCGTGCACGCTTTCGTGCACGCGACATCTGAGGTCCGTATACCCTCATACATCCCCTCATGGGTGTATTCATGTCGTCCATATCCAACATCTCCCACTCACACTTGAGGGGATTGTAATGAAACATCTTTCCTTTAACTCTTCTGTTTATCATACTGAGAAATAGGCCGTGTGACCGTCATGCGCATAGAGTCCGCTGTTGTGCACTTGTTAGAGATACACAACACTCCTCGAGGTGCAAAGTTGAGTAGATCAACGCATGCTTTACCCTAGATTATTTCTTCACATTTCTTATACTTTATATTTAACAATTGAATCCCATCTGGATTACAATTGGCTGGCCAGCTTTGAATCTCTAAAGTCCAAATGTGAATATGAAATTAATCTTCCTCTTCTTGCGATCCTTTCGATCTTGACTTGACTTGCTTTTCTAACATGCCCCGCCAAACCGAATTGACCATAGTCCATAAGTAACATGCTAAGATAGCAATCACCCAGTCAAATCTAAAGGAACCAATTAGAGTCCATAAGGGTAACGAGTTAAGACCCATGTGGTCTTTGGGTCTCACATAATAGTAAACACAATTTACTATTCTAACCCAATGGTCAAATGCATACGTAGTATGAATACGTATTACAACATCACTCCTTTCCCAGGGAGCGTATGTCTTAATGATGTTGTAAGGATGATGATCAGACACCACAATGTCTGATTTTGAGTCCCTTTTACTACTCAAATCATCTTCTGGACCCACATCCCGCATAAGACAGATAGGATTTAATAATCCTATTAGATCTTTTGTAAGCATCCATATGATGCAGATCTTTCATACGACCATTTTGTTTAAGTCATGACTCTAAATCATCCGTTTGACGATTTTGACTTTAAACAGGTCTCATCTTTATTCTATCCGTCTGATATAATAAAGGCGGTTGCTCATGTGAGGGAGCCAACCTCAATCTGTCCGACATACTAGAAAACCAGCTGAGATTAAAAAAAATGTACACAAACATTTTCAAGAAATTCATATGCAATGTTGAAAAGAACTCATTCTTTCATTTAATTTGATCTTTTACAGACATGGGAATTTACATTGGTACAACTCAGCTCTTACGCAATCCTTGAGATGACAAGTGTTTGTAAAACACTTTTCTGGGGATCGCCTTCATAAGCGGATCCGCTATCATCTCATGCGTAGATATGTACCTTATGTCTACCTTCTTGGTCTTATTATAGTCTTTTGCAAAATTATCCTCTTAACCGCTTTCCAGTGTGTTTGCCCTGGATTGGATTGGTAACGACTTACCATTCCAACGGCAAAACAGATGTCCGGTCTTGTACACATCATAGCGTACATAAGACTACCAACTGCACTGGAATATGGAACTTTTTCCATAATTTCCTTTTCCCTTTGGTTCTTAGGACACATCTTCAGACATAAATTATCGCATATGCTTATTGGAATATCAATGGACTTACAGTCCTGCATATTAAAACGTTCTAGAACTTTCTTTATTTAAGTCTCTTGTGAAAGAGAAAGAAGTTACTTCGAACGATTCCTTGAAATCTTAACTCCAAGGATATATGCAGCTTCTTCCATATCTTTCATCTCAAATACTGATGAAAGCCAAGCCTTGATATCCATCACAAAGCCCTTGTCATTTCCGGCTATTAAAATGTCATCTACGTATAGAGACATAATAACATACTTGCTTTTAATCCTCTTGATATATACACAGTTATCTTCATCAAGCATGGTAAAACCATTTGATAAGACAACTTCTTGAAATCGTATATACCATTGCCTCGAGGATTGTTTAAGACCATATATGGATTTACGAAGTTTACAAACCTTATGTTCGTTTCCTTCTTTTACAAACCCTGTTGGTTGTTCCATATAGATCTACTCGTCCAATTCTTCATTGAGAAAGGCAGTCTTTACATCCATCTGATGTAATTCGAGGTCTAAGCAAGCTACCATAGCCAGAATCAGGCGAATCGAGGTAAAACGAACAACAGGTGAGAAGGTCTCTTCGTAGTCTATCCCTTCATGTTGCGTAAAACCTTTCGTGACAAGGCAAGCTTTATATCTGTCTATAGAGCCATCAGCCTTATGCTTGATCTTGAGAACCCATTTGTTCCCAATAGCTCTACGTCCTCTGGGTAAGTCAACTAAGTCCCAAACTTGGTTAACTTTCATGGATTCCAACTCCTCCTTCATCGCTTCCATCCATTTGTCTTTTGCAGGGCATGATACGGCCTGTTTGAAAGTAGCAGGCTTGTCATCATCTTGTAGTAAAGTCATAAAGGTTTGCGGAAATTCATCCTCAAATCGTAGAGGAGCCAACCTTGTACAACTACTACGTCGTATTTGAGATTCTTCAAGTCCTTGTTGACTCGAATTAAGATCAATTCTAATATCACTCCCACTTGGAATGTCGTTAGAAATGCTCCAACTTGGATCATTATTCCTGTATGGAATAGGATTAGCGTCATTCGTATCATCCATTGGTGAAGTTTGAAACGTATTTTCGTCTTCACCAAGAATTCTCCCACTCGAATGAGGTAATCCTTCTTGATCATTAATCTCAAATAGAGATAAGTTCTGACTTATCTCGCCCTGTCTTGGAAACTCGTTTTCCAAGAAAGTGACATCCCTCGACTCAAATTCAATTAGACCTCCATTGTCTTCATGACTAATGAAAACATAACCTTTGGAGTTTTCTGCGTATCGTATAAAGATACATTTCCTTCCCTGTGGCCCAAGTTTGCCATACTTATGGGAGGAAATATGTGCGTAGGATGCTCATCCCCAAGGTTTTAAAATGTTTAAGTCAGGAGACCTTTGGTTCCACAACTCATAAGGAGTGGAGCTAACTGATTTCGAGGGTACGCGGTTTAATATGAAAGCGGACGTCAATAATGCATCACCCCAAAAGGTGATTAGCAAGTTAGCTTGCGCCATCATTGAATGGACCATTTCCATTAAAGTCCTATTTCTCCTTTCTGCAACACCATTTTGTTGCGGAGTATAAGGCATAGTTACCTGATGAACTATGCCCTTTTCATCACAAAGTTCCTTAAAACTTGCTGATTGATATTCACCGCCCCTATCGGTTCGCAAGACCTTAATCTTGCGTTCTAATTGATTTTCCACTAAACTCATATAGTTTTTAAAGCAGGTTAATGCTTCACTTTTGTGGGATATCAAATAGATATGACCGAATCGGGTGAAGTCATCAATAAAAGTGATAGGACTTCCCGCGTCTTGTCTTGACATTCATCGGACCACATATGTCCGAATGGATGAGCTGTAATGGAACCTCAGCCCTTGTGCCGGTTCCAAACGGCTTGCGACAAGATTTCCCTACAAGGCAATGTTCGCAGGTCGACATATTGACCTGTGAAACATTGGATAGAAGGCCACGTTTGGCAAGTCTATCCATACGCGTTGGTCCAATGTGACCAAGCCTTGCATGCCAACAAATTACATCTGATTCATAATTTGATGAATTTGCAACAAGGAAATTTTCATTACAGAATGAAGAGTCATATATTGTATTTAATACAATAAATCCTTTGAATACATACCCAGTACCAATTAAGGAATTATTACAAAACAAGTCCACTTTACAATCATGAAAAAACCAGCTATAACCAAGGCCCATTATAATGACCACAGATATAATATTCCTTCGAATATCTGGATCAAAGAGGACATCATGTAGTAATATAGTGCGGTCGTTGTCCAAGACTAGCTTGCAAGTCCCAAGGCCTTTCACTTCAACACGTGTGTTGTTTCCTACATAAATCCACTTTGTTCCTTGGGGTATCCGGTGATACTCCACGAAGGACCGTCTGTCCCTTGCTATGTGGTCGGTGGCACCTGAATCAATTATCCAAAATGGATTAGATTCTACAAGAAATATTGAACTAGAAACACATATGTAACTAGTATTACAAGTTACCTTGTCACCTTCATCCGTACAAGAACGGGCATAGTGACCTAACTTGTTGCACTTGAAGCACTTGATCCTCTTCAAGTCTTTCTTCTTGTGCCATTTCTTGTGCCCACCCTTATGTTTGGGTTTCTTGGTAGACTCAGGTTGCTTATTACGTTCATTAGTAAACTTCGAACGATCTTTCCGTTTCTTTCTCTCGTGTGATGAACTAGCAACCATGTGCACTTCTGCACTTGGCTTGGCAGCCGCAAGCCGCTCTTCCTCTAACTCGAGGTGCTTAGAAACATCGCTGAAGGTCTTAATGCTCTCATTGTGAGTGAGATGCATCTTCATTTGGTCCCACCCATTTGGTAGGGAACGTGTGACTGCTTGGATTTGTTGCTCGTCAGTGAGCACATGACCTGCATCCTTTAACTTTGAGATGAGATTCGCCATATGTCTCAGATGTTTCCCCATGGAATGATCTGGACGTTTCTTGTATGAATTGTAACGACTGGTTTTCATGTATTTGGATTAGCTATATTATATTATATGTTTTGGTGGATTTTCTCCTTATGCATGGTTTTCGTCTTCGTAGCTTTCATTTTCGATCGTTTCGTCGCGTTTTCCTAGCTTCTTCCGTTGATAGTCGATTTCAGAGTAAGTCATTCGTGATGGGCTTCATATCGGTCATATCTTATTGTTAGATCAAGCCTAGGAGTCTTAGGAATCGATCCTGGAGCTTCGCGCTCCATTTCAGAACTTTTGGTGCACGTTAACCGGTACAAGAAGGGGAACCGACCGACTAGATGACGATTTAGTCGGTCGGCAAACCTTCATGGACCGACTAGTGGGCTTTGTAAATTATTCAGGAGTTACTGTTTCTCGTTAGTCGGTCTAAGAACATTTATCGACCGACTAGGTTGCAAACTAGTCGGTCAGCAATCGTTCTTTAACTGACTAACTCTATGTTCATTTTTGATGCCAAGTACTATTCATTCTTAGTCGGTCTAAGAACGTTCATCGACCGACTAGATGACAAACTAGTCGGTCAGTAGTTGTTCTTTGACCGACTAAATCTAAATCCTATTTTTGTACATGAGTTACTGTTTGGACTTAGTCGGTCTGCGTTGGTCAACCGACCGACTAGTTCCCAAACTAGTCGGTCAGTGGTTGTTCTTTGACCGACTAACTAGTGTCGAAACCCTAATTTCTGGGCAGCCGCCGGCTGTGCCTATTTAAACCCCCCCAAACGTTTTCTTTTCTTCTTTTCACTTCTCCTGAGCCTCCTTCTTCCCCAAATCACTCTCCAACATTTCCCCAAGCCATTCCTTCCTCTCTTGGAGTTTCCCTCTCTATTTTGGTCTACCACCATGCCCTAGGTCATCTCCAACCCCCCAAAACCCCCAAAACCCCATTTCTCCAGATTTTCCCCATCCATTCTAGATCTGAACCCTAGGTTCCCCGGATCATTTCTTTCGTTGCTGTGCTTGCTCGGCATCGTTCTTCCACTCCGATACGGTAATAAACCGATCTCTTAATATTCTCATAGCCCATTTGTGTTTTTGTGAAACCCTAATAAAACTAGGTTGGATGTTGTTCTAATGTTGTTTTGCCATGGCAGCGATCTCTTTTCCGTAGCTAGCATTTGTGTGACGGCCTCGTTGATCGTCATCCTTGGGGCTAGTCAAGTGAAACTTGCCACTTAGGGTTTTGGGCCATGTCTTAGGCCATTTGCTTGTTGTAGGTGTAAAAGAGACTAGGCGACGAAATGATACTCGCCTAGGCACAATTTCAGGAACTAGCTTGACAACGAAGCTAGGACCGTCATTTATCATGTTGCATAATTATCATGTCATGTTTAATTTTGATTAACGGTACACGAATTAATTGTCATCCATGCTATCCATGTTGTATGTCACATTCGTAGCACACGCTACAATACTTGTGTTTCTTGGCCCGTGTTCCAGAAGCGGGCTACGTGAGTTGGTTGATAGCCAATGCCCGATCTACTTGTTTACCGGCTAGGCACCTGCGTTGCAGGCATAACCCTACGCCATACTTGTTAAATACACTTCCTGGCTCGTGTTCCAGAAGCAAGCATTCCGTGTTCGGGGTAATTCCCTGGCTCGATACACGTGGAGAGGTAGAGATAAACGGTCACTTGAGCTTAGGAGTTGGCCCGATCAGCCACTCTAGCCAACAGGCGGAATCTCTGTGCACAACTTGTTTACTTGACTTGTTCACTTGACGTGAACCACTTGACTTGTACTTGTCTGTGTTTTACTTGTTATCCATGACATACTTGCTACTTGTACTTCCCTTTACTAGTCACTTCCATACTATACTTGCCATGCCATGCATCATACTATAACTGCTAGGTTGCTAGTTTACCTTACCTTCAGTTTCCTTGCCAAAGTCTTTTAGACTTTCTGACATGTGCCCCTTTACTCTTTTGGGTGACACATGTTAGATCCCGAGCCCGAGTCCGTTGTTGAGGACGAGGTGTTTGCGAACGTCGTGCCCGAGTCTGTGTTTGGCGAGGAGTACGTGGACACTGGGGACCAGTCCTAGTGTCTTCGTTGAGCTTTCCCCTTTTTGTTTTAGACTGCTGTAGTTGTCAGTGCGCAGCACCTATACTCTGTTTACGTTTGTCTTTGTTTGGCCTTGTTCTGGGCCTTTAGACTCTTTCTTTTAGCTTGGTGGCTTTTCTGGATGTTGAACTTAATTTTAATGTTGGACAATTTTTGAGATTGAGACTTTGTTTCTGTCTCTCCTTGTGTTATTATTGTTGTTCCGTTTGTGGTTACAGGGACCTGCTTATGTTTTATTTACGCTTATCGGGTTTGGGGCTTCACAGCTCCACTCTCGTGCGGGCCTTTTCACGTCTCGCCTCCATTTTAGGGAAGCGGGACGTGACAGGTTTTGTTGGTGGCCCATGCAGGTCCTTCTGTACCTGCGAATTGTCGAAATAGCGATAATAATATTAGAATGTCCAATAAACTAAGTTCGACGTCCGAGTCATAAGCTATGAGTCTAATTGTTTCGTTTTCTGTGTCATTAGATGGCAGGAAGGCGAATCACCCGTGGTGGTGGTAGTGGTACGCCCCCTCATGACGAGGAGCATGAGCGGGACCCCACCAATGGGGAGATGATGCGGATGATGCTTCAGATGATGCAGGTGCAGCAAGGCGTGCTCCTGCAAGTCCAGAATGCTCCTGCTGGTCGAGCTCCTCGGGCGGCTCCGGAGGCCCCTCGCTCCGAGCCGGGAGCGAAGCAATTTCGGGAGCTGGGTCCTGCATATTTTGATGGGTCTGAGGGTCCTCCGGCTGCCGATGAGTGGATTCAGAACATTGAGGATAACTTGAAGATGGCCAAGATCACCCCGTCTGGATGGGTTGATTTGGCAAAGCGGTAACTCAAGGATAACGCTCGGAACTGGTAGGATGCGGAAGAGAAGATGTTGGTGGAGCCGATAGCTTGGGCTACCTTTAAGTCCAGGTTTGATGAGGAGTTCTTTCCGAAGGCTGCTAAGAAGGAGATGCTGCAACGTTTCATTGATCTGAAGCAAGGGAGCTTGACGGTGGACCAGTACCACCAAGAGTTCACTAGGCTTAGTCGGTTCGTGCCGAAGATGGTGCAGGATGCTGATGAGAGGGCTCAGAGGTTCCTGCAGGGACTTGCTTTGGAGCTCCAGAGTTTTGTGTCTTCCTCTGATCTGGACTCTTATCAGAAGGTTCTGGTCGCTGCAAGGAGGCAGGAGCTGAACCTGAGTCAGAGGAGGGGACATGTTTCTGGTGCTGGGAAGAGGCATATGGAGCAGGCCAGGGCGGTGGTTAGGCCTGGTTTCAAGCCTAATCATCCGGTGCAGTTCAAGAGGCCAGGAGGGCCTATTCTGAAGACTTGCCATTTCTGCGGCAGGACCGGGCACGTCAAGGATCAGTGTAGGAGATTCCTGGGCCAGTGTGTCGTCTGTGGGGATCCTACCCATGCCATGAAGGATTGTCCGAGGTCGAAGCAGCCTTGGAGGGCACCTGTTGCAGCACCGCCGTTACAGCAGAGGGTGTCTATTCCTGCTGGACGTGGATCAGCTCTTGTTCCACAAAGGCAGGCTTTCAAGCAGGCTTTTCCGCCGAGGTGACAGGCTTTTCTTATGACTGCTATGGAGAACGGGGCTGTGGATGAGGTTATCGCAGGTAATCCTCTTCTAGCTGTTCCTTTCTTATTTGGCTTTGTTTGTTAGAATATGTTGTTTGCTTGAATATGATTGTTTGCTAGACTAGGGCTTGATTGTTAGACTGTTTGTAGGTGTGATTTTGGTGTGCACGTTTCTTGCACGAGTCCTCTTTGACTCTGGTGCATCGATGTGCATTATTTCTCGGAGCTTCGTGGAGAAGCATTCCTTGTCGACGTCCCCTCTTTCCAAGAGTTGGAATATCGTTATAGGGAATTGCGTGGTCACTGTGCATCTTGGTTGCAATTCTTGCTCGTTGGTGGGTTGTGGACATGAGCTTTACGCTGATTTCATTGTCCACGACATCATCAACTATGATGCGGTCCTTGGGATGGATTGGCTTGCGAGCTTCTATGCTACGATCGACTGTCGGAGGAAGAAGGTGGTGTTCGAGATTCCCGGACATCCAGTATTTGAGTTCAGCCGAGGTAGCAGTTCGCTTGGTCCTGTCAGATTTCGGGCCAGTCTGATGGAGATTGTGGCTGTGCAGATGGAGCTGGAGAGGCCAGCGGTTGTGCGGGATTTTGATGACGTCTTCCCCGAGGAGATGTCTGGTTTGCCACCTGATCGAGCTTTAGAATTTTCTATTGATCTGGTTCCGGGAGCGCAGCCGATCTCGAAGGCGCCATATCGTATGGCACCCGCCGAGTTGGAGGAATTGCGGAAGCAGCTGGATGAGCTTTTGCAGAAGGGTTATATCAATCCTAGTGTGTCTCTGTGGGGAGCACCGGTGCTGCTGGTGAAGAATAAGGATGGTTCGTATCGCATGTGCGTGGACTATCGGGAGTTGAATGCGGTGACCATCAAGAATAAATACCCGTTGCCTCGCATCGATAATATTTTTGATCAGCTTGGAGGTTCGAGGGTGTTTTATAAATTGGATTTGAGGAGTGGTTACCATCAGTTGAAGGTGAAGAAGGATGATGTTCCGAAGACAGCATTCAGGACGAAGTATGGACACTACGAGTTTGTGGTTATGCCTTTCGGTGTAACCAATGCACCCGCAGTTTTCATGAATCTGATGAACCTGATTTTCTACGACTTTTTGGATAAGTTTGTCGTTATCTTTATTGACGACATTCTGATCTATTCAAAGTCAGAGGAGGAGCATGCCTCGCACTTGAGGACGGTATTGGAGATTTTGAGGAAGCATCGTTTGTATGCCAAGTTTTTGAAGTGCGAGTTTTGACTGGATAGAGTTGCTTTTCTGGGGCATGTGGTGACTGGAGATGGTATTTCTGTGGATCCCGAGAAGATTAGGGCCATCAGAGAGTGGCCTGTTCTGCAGTCAGCGTCTGAGATCCGGAGTTTCCTAGGACTTGCTGGTTACTATCGGCGTTTTATTAAGGACTTTTCCCGTATTGCTGAGCCGATGACCAGGTTGACGCGGAAGGATGTACCTTTTGTTTGGTCGGGTGATTGTGAGAATGCCTTTGGTGTTCTGAGGGAGAGATTGACGACTGCCCCCATTCTTGTTGTGCCTGATCGCATCGGTGGATTCGAGATCTTTTGCGATGCTTCTGGCAAGGGTCTCGGTTGTGTGTTGCATCAGCACGGGCATGTTGTGGCGTATGCTTCGCGTCAGCTCAAGACTCATGAGAAGAATTACCCGACGCATGATTTGGAGTTGGATGCTGTTGTGTTTGCGCTCAAGATTTGGAGGCACTTCCTGCTGAGTGAGAAAGTGAAGATCTTCACCGATCACAAAAGCTTGAAGTATATTTTTACTCAGAAGGAGCTCAACATGCGACGGCGTCGGTGGTTGGAGCTCATGGCGGATTATGAGATTGATTTGCAGTATCACCCTGGCAAGGTGAATGTGGTTCCTGATGCGCTGAGTAGGCTTCCAGCGGTGATGTTGTTGACTTCGCAGTGGAGATTGCAGCAGGATTTTTGCGAGTTTGGCGTTGAGATTGTTCTTCCTGGGGAGGCTTCTTCGTTGATGAGTATGCAGATTCAGTCGACGATCGTGGATCGGACCAAGGCTGGCCAGGCTGGAGATCTGAAGCTGGTGAAGATTCGGGAGCAGGTAGAAGCCGGTTTGCGGACTGACTTTTTGATTCATGAGGATGGCTCGCTGAGGTTTGGAGCCAGGTTGTGTGTGCCAGCTGGGGATATTAGAGAGGAGTTGATGGTGGAGGCACACAGTTCGTCGTATTCTGTGCATCCTGGTGGGACCAAGATGTACAAGGATCTTCGTCTGAACTATTGGTGGCATGGTATGAAGAGGAGTGTGGCTCGGAGTGTAGCCAAGTGTGTAGTTTGCCAACAAGTGAAGGCGGAGCATTAGCGTACGGTAGGGTTGCTACAACCGCTTTCGATTCCAGAGTGGAAGTGGCAACACATCACTATGGATTTCGTGACTGGACTACCTCGGAGCCCGAAGCAGAATGACGCAATTTGGGTGATCGTAGACTGATTGACCAAATCCGCGCACTTTATTCCTTTTCGAGTTGGACAGTCCACTGAGGCACTAGCGAGGAGATATATGGAGGTAAATTCTTTTACGCTCCGTTTCTATTTCCTTTTCCTAGTTTAGATAGTGATGTAACGTGAATCGTGCAGGAGGTCGTCCGACTTCACGGAGTCCCCGTGAGTATCGTGTCGGACAGAGACATGAGGTTCACATCTCAGTTCTGGCAGAGTTTGCAGAAGAGTTTGGGTACGCGTTTGAGTTTCAGCACGGTGTACCATCCACAGACGGATGGCCAGTCTGAGAGGACGATCCAGATCTTGGAGGACATGCTGAGGGCGTGCATGTTGGATTTCAAGGGTTCGTGGGAGGACCATCTACATTTGGTAGAGTTTTCCTACAATAACAGCTTCCAGGCGAGTATTGGCATGGCGTCTTTCGCCGCTCTTTATGGGAGGAAATGTCGATCGCCATTGAGTTGGGATGACGTTGGTGATCGGGAGCTGTTGGGACCTGAGATGATTGTGGAGGCCGTGGATGTTGTCAGGAACATTCGGGAGAGGTTGAGGATTGCTCAGGACCGTTTT
Organism: Scilla litardierei; assembly: GCA_030789695.1. Classification (NCBI taxonomy): domain Eukaryota; kingdom Viridiplantae; phylum Streptophyta; class Magnoliopsida; order Asparagales; family Asparagaceae; genus Scilla; species Scilla litardierei. Next base: position 226,722,478 of record CM061142.1, read on the forward strand.
AAGCATTGGGCGGATGTGAAACACCGTCCTTTGGAGTTTCAGCCGGTCGACCATGTGTTCTTGAAGATTTCTCCGAATCGTGGTGTGATTCGCTTTGGGAAGCGAGGGAAGTTGAGCCCGCGATACATTGGACCGTTTGACGTTCTGGAGAGAGTTGGCGAGGTAGCCTACCGCTTACCCTTGCCCCCATCTTTGGAGGGAGTTCACAATGTTTTCCATGTGTCGCAGCTTCGTCGATACATTAGCGATCCATCTCATGCTGTGGATTTTTCGGAGATTACCGTTCGCCCTGATATGACGTATGACCAGCAGCCAGTGCAGATTCTGGACAGGCGTCAGAAGTCACTTCGGAACAAGGTTATCAATCTTGTGAGGGTGATGTGGCGACACGGCTCGCCAGGAGAGTCTACTTGGAAGAATGAGGAGGAGATGCGAGAGCGTTTCCCACTTTTGTTTCCGGACACGTGAGTGTTAGGAAATTCCGAGGACAGAATTTTTCTTAAGTTGGGGAGGATGTAACGACTGGTTTTCATGTATTTGGATTAGCTATATTATATTATATGTTTTGGTGGATTTTCTCCTTATGCGTGGTTTTCGTCTCCGTAGCTTTCATTTTCGATCGTTTCGTCGCGTTTTCCTATCTTCTTCCGTTGATCGTCGATTTCGGAGTAAGTCATTCGTGACGGGCTTCATATCGGTCATATCTTATTGTTAGATCAAGCCTAGGAGTCTTAGGAATCGATCCCGGAGCTTTGCGCTCCATTTCGGAACTTTTGGTGCACGTTAATCGGTACAAGAAGGGGAACCGACTGACTAGATGACGATTTAGTCGGTCGGCAAACCTTCATGGACCGACTAGTGGGCTTTGTAAATTATTCAGGAGTTACTGTTTCTTGTTATTCGGTCTAAGAACATTTATCGACCGACTAGGTTGCAAACTAGTCGGTCAGCAATCGTTCTTTAACCGACTAACTCTATGTTCATTTTTGATGCCAAGTACTATTCATTCTTAGTCGGTCTAAGAACGTTCATCGACCGACTAGATGACAAACTAGTCGGTCAGTAGTTGTTCTTTGACCGACTAAATCTAAATCCTATTTTTGTACATGAGTTACTGTTTGGACTTAGTCGGTCTGCGTTGGTCAACCGACCGACTAGTTCCCAAACTAGTCGGTCAGTGGTTGTTCTTTGACCGACTAACTAGTGTCGAAACCCTAATTTCTGGGCAGCCGCCAGCTGTGCCTATTTAAACCCCCCCAAACGTTTTCTTTTCTTCTTTTCACTTCTCCTGAGCCTCCTTCTTCCCCAAATCACTCTCCAACATTTCCCCAAGCCATTCCTTCCTCTCTTGGAGTTTCCCTCTCTATCTTGGTCTACCACCATGCCCTAGGTCATCTCCAACCCCCCAAAACCCCCAAAACCCCATTTCTTCAGATTTTCCCCATCCATTCCAGATCTGAACCCTAGGTTCCCCGGATCATTTCTTTCGTTGCTGTGCTTGCTCGGCATCGTTCTTCCGCTCCGATACGGTAATAAACCGATCTCTTAATATTCTCATAGCCCATTTGTGTTTTTGTGAAACCCTAATAAAACTAGGTTGGATGTTGTTCTAATGTTGTTTTGCCATGACAGCGATCTCTTTTCCGTAGCTAGCATTTGTGTGACGGCCTCGTTGATCGTCATCCTCGGGGCTAGTCAAGTGAAACTTGCCACTTAGGGTTTTGGGCCATGTCTTAGGCCATTTGCTTGTTGTAGGTGTAAAAGAGACTAGGCGACGAAATGATACTCGCCTAGGCACAATTTCAGGAACTAGCTTGACAACGAAGCTAGGACCGTCATTTATCATGTTGCATAATTATCATGTCATGTTTAATTTTGATTAACGGTACACGAATTAATTGTCATCCATGCTATCCATGTTGTATGTCGCATTCGTAGCACACGCTACAATACTTGTGTTTCTTGGCCAGTGTTCCAGAAGCAGGCTACGTGAGTTGGTTGATAGCCAATGCCCGATCTACTTGTTTACCGGCTAGGCACCTGCGTTGCAGGCATAACCCTACGCCATACTTGTTAAATACACTTCCTGGCTCGTGTTCCAGAAGCGAGCATTCTGTATTCGGGGTAATTCCCTGGCTCGATACACGTGGAGGGGTAGAGATAAACGATCACTTGAGCTTAGGAGTTGGCCCGATCAGCCACTCTAGCCAACAGGCAGAATCTCTATGCACAACTTGTTTACTTGACTTGTTCACTTGACGTGAACCACTTGACTTGTACTTGTCCGTGTTTTACTTGTTATCCATGACATACTTGCTACTTGTACTTCCCTTTACTAGTCACTTTCATACTATACTTGCCATGCCATGCATCATACTATAACTGTTAGGTTGCTAGTTTACCTTACCTTCAGTTTCCTTGCCAAAGTCTTTTAGACTTGCTGACATGTGCCCCTTTACTCTTTTGGGTGACACATGTTAGATCCCGAGCCTGAGACCGTTGTTGAGGACGAGGTGTTTGCGGACGCCATGCCCGAGTCTGTGTTTGGCGAGGAGTACGTGGACAGTGGGGACCAGTCCTAGTGTCTTCGTTGAGCTTTCCCCTTTTTGTTTTAGACTGCTGTAGTTGTCGGTGCGCATCACCTATACTCTGTTTACGTTTGTCTTTGTTTGGCCTTGTTCTGGGCCTTTAGACTCTTTCTTTTAGCCTGGTGGCTTTTCTGGATGTTGAACTTAATTTTAATGTTGGACAATTTCTGAGATTGAGACTTTGTTTCTGTCTCTCCTTGTGTTATTATTGTTGTTCCGTTTGTGGTTACAAGGACCTGCTTATGTTTTATTGACGCTTATCGGGTTTGGGGCTTCACAGCTCCACTCTCGTGCGGGCCTTTTCATGTCTCGCCTCCAATTTAAGGAAGCGGGGCGTGACATGAATCAAATCTGATAGTTAAAGAACAAAGTTTGGACACCGAGGTGCCACCAAACTTCTCCTCTAGCTTGGACCATATGTCCATGGCTAGGTCATGCTCTCGGAAGATGCGCATTATGTCATCAGCCATACTGGACAATAACGTAATGCGAGCTATCTTGTTCTTCCGAGACCAAACATCAAAAGCTTCCTTGTCTCGTCTGTGTTGGGCTGTAGTGCCCAACTCGGGTTCAATTATGACGTTCTTTAGAGTTTCGAGCACTTCTTGCTCCTCTAGAACGTATTGTATCTTGATGGACCATAGTTTGTAATTATCGCCGTTGAGTTTTTCACCTCTGTTTAACTCAGCGACGATGTTCTTTAAAATGCTGCAAAAGACACAAAACCGAAGGTTCGATCAAAAAACATTGCATAAAATTCTTATACATAGATATCACTCCCACTTGGAATATCCCACTTGGAATGATATCATTACATTTGATAAGTTACTTTTGAAAAATATTGAAGATGTTGCTCTAGAATCGGAAAGGTCTCTACGATTCCAATCACCATCTAGGACAACCTTCAATATTTCCCCCTCACTTATCAAACGATAGTACTCTTATAGTACTTCGCAGCGGAAAAGCGTTTTTTGAAAACGTATTTTTCAAAAGCAAATGCGATATTTCAACTTAGTACCCTTATGATACTAGTGAAATATACGGAAATCCCTGGCCATTGCCGGGATTGAGCCGTAGCCGTGCCTAGGCCGAATCCCCCTTGAGGGAATTTTTCTGCAAGCCACCGTCGCCGGCTCCCGTATGGATCCATGCGCTCCCCCCTTACAGGAGGATTTTGCCGTAGACGACTGCCGTCGGCCCCGTATGGGTTGGCCATGCATGTCCTATTCATGCAAGCACCCCCCCAAATACAGGGTCAACTGGGGCTCGGCACTGGCCGAGACCGGGGCCGGCAGTGGCCCTGGGCTGGCCTCGGCCTGGCCTTGGCCACTGCCAGGGCCGGCCACGGCCCTGGCAGAGGCCAGGGCCGGCCAGGCCCCTGGCCTGAGGCCAGGGCGCCGGCCCTGGCCTCTGCAGGCCCTGGCCTGAGGCCAGGGCGCCGACCCTGGCCTGAGGCCAGGGCGCCGGCCCTGGCCTCTGCCAGGGCCGGCCGGCCTGGCCCAGGCCAGGGCCAGGTCCGGTCGGCCTGGCCCTGGCCCCTGCCAGGGCCGGCGCCGGCAAGGCCGGCCTGGCCCTGGCCCCTGCCAGGGCCGGCGCCGGCAAGGCCGGCCCTGGCAGAGGCCAGGGCGCCAGCCCTAGCCCCTGACAGGGCCGGTGCTGGCCAGGCCAGCCCTGGCCCCTGCCAGGGCCGGCCAGGCCGGCCCCTGGCTCTGGCCGAGGCCGGCCAGGGCCTCCTGGCCCTGGCCACGGCCAGTCTCCCCCGGCCGGCCAGAGCCGTCCAGGCCATGGCCGGGGCCGGCCGGGGCCGGCCATGGCCGGCCATGGCCCATATGGCCATGGCCGGCCACCCCCTTGCATGGGGTTGGCCGCACACCCCCACCGGAGGGGTGGCCGTAGCCAACCCCCTCCGCATGGGGAGGGGGGATGCGTTGCCTCCATAGCCCATATGGCCATGGTGATCATGCACCAAAAATTTCATCTTCTCCGTTGAGAATAACTACCATCGTCTTCTCCGATGAAGCACCCGTTCGTCGAGAAAACGGTTTTGCTTCAATGGCCATGTGCCAAAAAATGAAGATAACGCGTTTCAAGGCCGCAAACTTCACCCTCTACATGAAGAGAGTTCACATTCTCAATTGAATGGAGACTCAGCATCCATGAGGAGTGCGAGTTTGGGGAGATGAACGGTAAGTTCTTTCCATCACGGAGAGTTCCTGCCATATCTGTGATGGCAGAAGACCCTAACGTGAAAAGAACAACTACTGCGATTCTCTCCGTCACGATGCGTTCCTACCATATCCATAATGGAAGGAGACTCATTCGTGAAAGAGACAACGCCTCGTTCATCGGTGAGACCGGGGCGACGGTTAGACCGGGGGGAACCCGTATGGCTCTGATACCAATGTTGGATCCTGTCAAAGCAATGACATTAGGATCGAATAACATAGACTTACGCTTGCGTACGCGGCATCGTAGTCTCTGAACTTCACCCTCGGATTCGCCACAACGGGTACTTCGTCACAGAGGATCGAAGCAGAGTTTCACCGCCTAAATCTCTATTTAGAAGAGGATTTTAATGGAAGGAAGAAGAAGAACATAAGTTTCCTTATGCAAACTTATGGCATGGTTAGATTAGTGTAAAAGGCATACCCTTATGTCCTATTTATAGGCTTTAGGGGTAGTTATTGTAGGAAATAACCAATTATAAGCTTATTAGCCTATATTAGCCCTTTTACTTATCCTCTTCTTCATTCACTTATCGAGTGCCTTTATGCACTTATAAAGTGACTTTTTCCACTTATCGAGTGGTCCTTTTCACACGAGAAAAGGTTTCCTTCATGCATGCTTTCGTGCACGCGACATCTGAGGTCCGTATACCCTCATACATCCCCTCATGGGTGTATTCATGTCGTCCATATCTAACAATTGAAGCATACAACAACGATGGCATACAACGCTTCATCCATGTCTCATGAAGAAGGTATATCAACCGTTCGACCCCCACTCTTCAACGTAACTAACTACCCTAGTTGGAAGATCAAGATGATGATCTACTTGGAGGGTCAAGACCTTTAGGACAACACAAAGTCGCTATTTGAGAAGCCTACTACACCCGTGGCTTCGAGAACAAAAGCGGAGAAGGACTCGATCAAATTTAATGCGAGGGATATGAATGCATTCCATTGTGCCCTCACTTCAAATGAGTTCAACCACATCTCCATGTGCAAAATGGCGAACGAAATTTGGCATACATTGGAGATTTCTCATGAAGGGACTTCGAAGGTAAAGAAATCTAAACAATGTGTATTTAGATCTAAATATGAGTTGTTTAAGATGGAGGAAGGTGAAAACATCTCGGAGATGTTCACAAGGTTCACATAAATCGTGAACGCTTTGGAAGGACTTGGGAAGGCGATTTTCCAGGAGGATCGAGTGGAGAAGATCATCGCTCACATCTCAATGGGATTCAAAGGTCACCGGTATTTTGGAGTCTTACGAAATGTCCAAATACACCGTTGAGGAGTGCATTGGGAATCTCATGGCGTATGAAGTAAAGCTTCAACACAAGAAGGAGATTCAACCATCCAAGCCCAAGAAGCCTGAAAAGCAAAAAGGGGGTTGCATTCCATGCCAATGAGGAGCCAATCAAATGGAGGAAGAAATTCCATCAAGAAGCTCCTAGTGAAGAAGAAAGAGAAGATGAGGCTAGTGGAGATGAAATCTTGGAGATTGCCACGCAACTAAGAGCATTCCTCAAGGACAAGCAAGGTAAATCTTTGTCAAAGTTTGCCTCCAAGTCTAACAATTCTATTTGTTTCAATTGTAGAGGAAAAGTTCATCTTTCTACCGAATGCCCTTCCAAGACCGACAAAGAAAATTACAAAGGGAAAGGGAAGAAGCATTGGAAAGGCAAGTCCAAATTCAAGAATCAAAAGAAGGGACTTGTTGGCACTTTTGATGACTCCGATGAGGACACTTCAAGTGATGAAGAAGAGGATGACAAGGAGCGAGCTCACATGTGCTTCGTAGCTTTTGATGATTCTTCATCAATCTCCTCAAGATCTAGCGTTGAAGAAGTAGATGCGTGGCTTAACTCCAACGAAGAAATATGCTTCATAGATAATGGGGAAGAGTCTTTGTCAAGCTCTACCGAGGAGGAAAGTGATGAGGAAATTGAGGAGGAGAAGCTATACTACGAGGAGCTCGAACACCGTTTCAATGTGGTCTCCAATGGGGCAAGTAAGTGCATCGACTCATATGCTAAATTGAAAGCAAAATTTAAAAATGCTATGAGTAGGTTGCATGCCTTAGAATCTACTAGTGTAAATGACAATGATGCTTTGCATGTTTGTGACACTAGTGAAAGAGACACACTTCTCTCTCAAGTTAAGGAATTGAGTTTAACTAATGAAAATCTTGTTGCTCAAAACCTTAGCTTAGAAACTCGCATTCAACAACTTACGTTGAAATGTGAAGAGGAATCCCGTAAGCTCAAAAGCTTTGTGTATTCTAGGGATTCACTCCACGATTTGTTGGAAAAACAACATCTGGCAAATCATAGAGGAGGTTTGGTTTATATTCAAAATGTGGTACCCAAACCCACCTCTAATTCCTCTTATGGTGCAAATACAAAAAATATTGCTAAAGCACCTAAGAAGAATCACCGTGCTTTCTTGTACAACAATAACATCAACAAGAAGCATGTAGATCACGAGGTAATGAGGAAGAATGAAAAATCTTCATTTTTTGCTAAGAAGCAAAATCCTCATTCTTTGCATGCCAAGAAATTCGTTTCTACACCTAAGCATGCCACATTCACCCCTCTTGCAAAGGCAAAACCCTTGCCTAGGAAATCCTTGAGTTTATGGATTCCCACTAAGGTTAGTGTGCAAGAGAGGGATAGTTACATCAACTCTCTAGTTAGGGATGTGATCACCTCATGTGATTACATTAGGAAGTCAAACTCCTCTTGGGTTTGGTTACCTAATGTTTAGGTTCCTCACACATATGCATATTGCATGGGTATTGTGCTTAAATGTTTATTTTTGCATACACATTGTTTGTGTGTGTTTCATGACTTTGAAAATGTTTTCAAACTTATTTCTTTCATGAAAATGGGGACATCGGGGATGACATTGACATACATGCATTTGTTGATCTATATGTATGTCAATGGGGGAGTAAATATATTGTATGTTTAAAATATTTTAAAACATATTTTGACTCTCTTTTTAGGGTGTGTTTGAGATCATTTTTAAAATTGGTTATTATGTGGTCTCAAACCAAACCCCTTAGATATTACCATGGTGTTTCATGTTATATTTCTTTTGGCAATATCATTGTGTATCTCTAAAGCTTGATTTTTCCATATCTATTGCTTTGATACACTTTAGGCACATGGCTCCATTAATTGTATAATTGGTATTAGATCCTAGAAGTCAAAACTTGACCATTTCTATGATCTAGGGGGAGCATGGGATAGTGATTGATACCCATTAAAATTTTCAATTTGGTAGCATACATCTCCTTATTTCTTGCATATTGTCACATCTTTGATGAAGATGACAAAGGGGGATATATTTGATGTCCACCTTTTTGACGATGTCAAGGGGGAGAGATATATGCATTATGTAAATATATAGGGAGAGATATATACGTATGCATATGGGGAGAGATATATGGGATTAGATAAACCATTCATGTTTGCATGATATTGTCCATTTCAATTGGTTTATGTAATCCATGCCTATTATATGTCACCATGATCTTATTTGGTAGAATGAGTATTTACTATTGAGTAGCTCATTGTATAATTGGTGCATATAAGTAGGGGGAGCTCATTAGTATTGTGCTTTAATTCTTTGTGTTTTACATAATGTGTGTCATCATCAAAAAGGGGGAGATTGTTGAGTATTGGTGTTTCATACCAATCTTATTTTAATGATGATCACAACAGTATGTTGTTGCTAATGACTCTCTTGTTTTAGTCTCACATTTTCATTCCTAGAATATCTTTCTTGGAGACTAATCACTTGGTGCAAGGATGGACATCAAGTGGAGAAGGGCCAATGCTTGGACTCAAGGAGTGCCAAAGCTTGGAGATGATGGAGAGCTTCAAGGCATCAAGATTGAAGACTTAGACTCTAGTGAAAGCAATGTAATCCATGTAATATTTACTTTATTGCTTTCTCTCTTATTGAGTCTAGGTTAATGTAATGCCTTGTTAGATGGTCTACTCATACATGCATATGCATCTAACCATCTTAGTGAGCCTTAAGATTATTCATAGAATCCAACCCAATAGGTTCATCTTGTCCAAAGACTCATTTGGAGTCTCTGGCTTTCCATCAGTCGCCTGCTGAAGGAAACCCAGTCGACTGGGTGATTTCCAGTCACCTTTAGATCCTTCTACAGTTGCCTGATATGCACTACTCAAGTCAACATTTCAATTGACTCAAACTTGAGCTTTACGCACAGTCGACTGCTGCTCAGATTACAGTCGTCTGTAGATTTACAGTCGCCTGGGAATTAGCCAACAGTCGCCTGTGTAGCGTAAGTGCAATCTTTGCATCTCTCTGTCTCTGTCACGCCCCGCTTCCCAAAAGTATGGAGGCGAAGCGTGAGAAGGTCCGCTCAGACTTGAAGCTGCAAAGCTTTAAGTCCGATAAGCGTCAATCAACTTTTAAACCAGCAGGTCCTTGCAACGCGAACGAAACAAAGATAATAATAATGAAATGAGACAAAAGAGATATCTCAGAATATCCATAAAATAAGTTTCAACATCACAGAAAAAGCCACTAGGCTAAAAAGAAAAAGAGTCTAAGTAAAGGCCCAACATGGCCAACAAAAGTACAACGTATAAAACAAAGGTGCCACGCACCGACAACTAACAACAAAACCTAGAACAAAAGAAAGCTCAGCAAGGTCACCAAAAAGGTCACCGATGTCCACAAAACTCCTCCTGGTCAGACATGGACTCAGGCTCAGCGTCAGCAAAACACCACGTACTCAGCAACGGTCTCTGGCTCAGGGTCTAACATGTGACACCCAAAAGAGCAAGGGGCACATGTCAGCAAGTCTACAATAGACTTGTGCAAGGAAACTGAAAGTATGCAAAGGTAAAGCAACCTAGCAGTTCTAGCATGAATGCGATGACATGGCAGTTAAAGTATGAGTGCAACAGGTAAAGTAAAGTAACGTAAAGTAAAGTACGAGCATGGCATTTAAACGTGGCATGGATGACAAGTATTACATGAATCATTCACAAGACAAGTACAAGACAAGGAAAGTAAGCACCTCGTGCACAGAGATTCCGTCTTCTGGCTAGAGAGCTGATTAGGCCACTCCTAAGCTCAGGTGACCATTTATCCCTACCCCTCCACGTGTATCGAGCCAGGGCCTTACCCCCGAACTTGGAATGCTCGCTTCTGGATCACGAGCCAGGAAGTGTTTTTAACAAGTATGGCATAGGGGTGCACCTAGCCGGACCAGGAAACCGGGCATTGGCTTTTGACCAACACATGAGGCCCGTTTCCCCGGAAGTAGTATTCAAGGAGTACAAGTATTGTAGCGTGTGCTACGAATGCATCAATCAACTGGGATGACATGTAAGATGCAATGCATGGCAGTTAAAAGTGCGTACAGATAAGGAAAGTAAACGTGACAGTTTACTATGCATGAACAACAAGTTTAAAGAGTTGGATCTAGCTTCGTTGTAAGCTAGATCATTTAGGTGACGGATCTAGTTTCATTTTCAAACTAGATCAAGTAGGCGTCTAGCCAGCTATCATTTCACTGACTAGTCTCTTTTACGCTAGGAACAAGGAAGTGGCCTAAAAACATGGCCCTACACAAGAGTTGGCAAGTTTCACTTGCCTGCAAGTACGACGTCTGAGCACACCGTCCAATGAGTCCAAAAATCACAATTATCCTACGTGCACAAGTCCACCGGCCTAAAGTCCATATTATTAATCTTGATTAGTGAATTTAAAACATTTAAAATACTTTAAAAATACTGATTTTAGTCTTGATTAGCAGGCAATGGGTTGGGGGTCCTAGGGGTGCGAAGCGTTACCTCAACACGACGCGAAAGCTACACCGGCGTCGGGTAGCGACGCCGGGGGTTGGAATAAAAGGTCGTGCTCCAAGTCCTGATTCCAATATAGATTCCTCGCTGGAAAATTCAGAGCATCAACCGGAGCAACGGTTCCAGATTCCAAAGCTAGCACGTGCGACGACGGGCTACGACGTGTCGTAACGTCGTACACGGTGAATCGTCGGAGAGAAAGCATCTAGGTGGGACCCACAGTAGTCATAGGGACCTTTGGGGGACCCACAATACCTCTGGAGAACTTGGGGGGCCCACGATGGCAAGTGGTGCGACGGGTGCGGGGTTGCGACGAATGGCCCTCGGTCGTACACTAGCCTGACCGAGAGAATGGCTCGGTCAGACGTAGCGCACGGCGCTGTGCAGCGCTGCGGTCGGTGCAGCAGTGGGTGCGGAGAGCTCCATCGGTCGGAGCGGTCGGTCGGGCGCTTGGGCGGGTCGTTGCAACGTTGCAACGTTGCAACGTCGGTCGGTGCGGGCGACCCGCTCGGTCAGACACGAGCGGAGGCGGGCGACAGAAGCGGGTCGGTGCGGGGCTTGGTGCGGTGCGGAGAAGCGGGCATGAGCGGGGGCGGCCATCGGTCTGACCGAGAGAATTCCTCGGTCGGACACAGCTTGGTGCGGGGTTGCGATGCAGCGGCTGTGCAATGGTGCGGACGAAGCTTGGTGCGGAGGCAGCTGCCGGTCAGAGCGGGGGAACGGAGCTGATTCCATCGGTCGGAGCGGGGGTTGGTGCAGCAACGTTGCGACGATTCGTCGCAACGTGAAATTTGAGTTTTAGAAGCGGCTAGGGTTATTTTCTTGCGAAAATAGGTCTTCCTAAAGGTTGTTTATATAGTGTAGAGGGGTTGACTAGGTCTAGGGCTAATCCTAATGAGATTAGGAGTTTAAAATAATTTAAAATTCAAATCTAACCAACTCCAACTCACCCAAGGCTTTGATGCGGTCCAAATGAGCTGGAAATTGGCTCAAAAATTCTTTAAAACGTTTTAAACTCAAATAAATTTTATTTGGCCGAAATTAATTTAAAACGCAATTATTAAAAAAATTATAAACCTTGTTAAAAATATAAAAGTGGTCAAATGAACTCCAAAAATTATAAAATAAATATCGGGGTGATCGTGATGACGAAAGTGAGCTAACTAAGAAGACGGATCTCAATTTCGACGTCGAACGACGAAACTAAAAATAGAAACGTCTCCCGTCAAAAGTGAAAACCGCAACGTCTCATCGAATAAGATTAAATTGTGGGAAAACGACTCGAGAAATGTCGTTCCAAGATAGTGCCACTATTTAATACTCTTAGAGACGTTCACAATGGCATATCACACAAAAGTGTTCACAAACGAATAAAGTCTAAAATAAACACGTGCACGGCCAAAAGCACGTGCACGAAAAACGTACAACGAAAAGTGGTCGTTACAGTCTCTTCTCCATCTTATACGGCAATCGACTGATGAAGGTATTACAGTCGCCTGACTATAAGACAGTCGACTGTATTATTGACATCAGTCGCCTGTATGCTTATCTTGAGAAAGAGTGCATCTCTCTGTTTTATTCCATCCCCTACAACAGTCGTCTACTGAAGGTTTTATAGGCGCCTGTTCTGTTCTCAGTCGATTGTATTGAGTATTGGACTTCTCCCTCCTTGGTGTTAATGATGAGCAAACATAAATACTTGTGACTAATCCCCTATTTTGCAGTTAATCCATTGCCTAAGCTAATTATGATGATCTACTTGCAATGGATGACACTCAAAGTTGATTGAAGGCAAATGACATGGATTGGAAGATTGTAGATGATGATTGAAGCTCCATGAAGTCTTCAAGCTCATACAATGGATAGAAGAGAGAATTCATCAATGTAATTTCTTTTATCTCTTCTAGTATGTAGCTTAGAAGTAGAACATTGATGGAGCACTCACACATATCATCATTTCTGTCTTAGGACATTATTAGATCATTTGTCCTTTGACCCCAATCCATTTCCTTTGTGATTGTGCTTGGATTTTTTATAACATTCGACTGCTGAACGTTTTACAGTCGTCTGTCTCAAAAACAGTCGACTGTGTTTTGTTCTACAGTCGCCTGTTATGCACAAGCTTTTAACAATCTAGTTTTGGGCTTTTCTGGTTATATCGCACAGGCTGCTGATGAACGATTCACAGGCGCCTATCCTTGTGACAGTCGACTGTGTTTTGTAAATCAGTCGTCTGGCTATCTATTGCCCAAAACTTCGTTGACCAATCTTTTACGGCCAGTCGACTATTGATGTATATACAGTTGACTGTACCTTGGATCAGTCGACTGTGTATGCTACAACAGTCGTCTGTCTGTGAGCCAACTTATTGACTCTGCTCTCTGGAAATTCTCAGGGTATTTGACAGTCGTCTGTATAAGGATTTACAGTCGCCTGTTCTGATTAACAGTCGACTGTATTATCTGCATCAGTTGTCTGTCCTGTTATCTTACAGGATTTCCATATATCATTCTGCTTACCATCTCTCGGCCAGTCGCCTGTAGATGGATTTACAGTCGCCTATTGGTTTAACAGTCGACTGTCTTTGCTTCATCAGTCGACTGTCTACGTGGTAAGTTACCGTTATGAATTCTTACCTACCCTTACTGACTGTGCAACATTCGACTGTGGTTTCTTCAACAGTCGATTGTCGAGAGTTCAGATTCTATCCGTTGAGAATTTTCTCACGGATTCCAAAAGAGTTTTTGCCTAAACTGTTTTGTGGATTTGAGAAACCTATAAATGGGGCTTCTACTGTTCCCTTGAGAGGTTACTAATTCTTCCAAGTTTTCATCTCAAGATTTCATTCTAAATTTTAAAGCTCTCAAATCCAAAGCCCTAAGAATTCCAAATCTTTGATCTCTTGCTCTCCAACCTAGAACCAAAGAGTGATCCTCTAGGCAATTGGTGCAGTCAAGAGAAAGGGCTTTCTCCTCTCTTCCAAGAGAGTCTTCAACACACAACACTCCACTCCTTCAAGTTCTACTTTAAGGCGTAGATGATTGTAAGTGTTTCTTTCAGATTTCATTATTTTCATATATTGATTTTGCTCTCGGGTTGTGAGAGCGGTTTGCTTGTTCCCAAGTTGTGGGAGTCAAGGACATCGATTGTATTCGATTTCACTTGTAGGGTTGCTACAAGTGGGTTTTAAGGAAACCTCAAGTTAGGGTTCTAACTTGAGTATCCGGAGGTATCCAGGTGGAAGGGACCTAGGATTACCGGGAACAAGTCGGGAAGTGACTTGGGTAATCCGTACCCTAGAAATATAATTGTGTTTGCATTTGTTTCTTATTTGGGTTCATTTCTAATTCCGCACTTTATTGTTGGTTAGCATTTTAATTTTGTGTAACAATTGTTTTAAATTTCTTAAACACTATTCAACCCCCCTTCTAGTGTTTTCTCCATAGACAGGATCCCTGCAATTGGTATCAGAGCACAAGGTTATTGCTATGGCATCCAACAACAACAACGTTCCTTCACCGACTTCGTACAACAATCACGATCGTGACGGAGCGTCCACACTTTTCGAATGTCAATCTACGGTATGTCCTCCATGTTTCAATGGTACTAATTTTGGCTATTGGTAGTGTAGGATGGAGATGTTCCTTAGGAGTGCTTCAATTTGGAGAAACCTCCACAAGGAGTACGTCGAGCCCACCGAAGAGGATTTCGAGAAATGGACGACTTCCGAGAAGTCCACCGAAGTCAACAACGCTAAAGAAATGAACGCTCTTCATTGTGCGTTGGACCCGAATGAGTTCAACAAGATATGCACATGTAAGAGTGCATATCAAATTTGGAACCATCTCATCGTTACCCATGAGGGAATGAATAAGGTAAAACTTTCAAAGTTATATGTTGTCGCGCAAAACTTCGATTTGTTTCATATGCAGGAGAATGAGAGCATTGCATCGATGTACGGACGCTTTACCGACATCACAAATGAATTGGAAGCCCTTGGCCAAAAATACACCGAAGCTGAAAAGGTAAAGAAGATCATCATGGGAATGACCTCCAAATGGGAAAGGAGAGCGATCGCCATCGAGGAGGTCAATGATATGAAGAATTACACAGTTGTGAATCTTATCGGGACTCTCATGTCTTATGAGGTAAGACGAGAGAACCGATTAAAGATTCGGGCTATGATAAATCCTTCGAAGGCCAAGAAGAAAGCTTTGGCATTCAACGCCAATTCATCATCCTCCGATGGCGAAGATTCGGAAGATGAGATGGATTTAGGTGAAATGGCCCAAATGGCGAAGAAGTTCCAACGCTTCTTTCGCAAAGGTAAATTTTCCTCCAATAAACGTTTTGAGTCTACTAATGCTACTTCCTCTCTTTGTTTTAAGTGCAATAAGCCAGGGCACATCAAGAGGGATTGCTCAATGTTAAAGAACAAAGAGAAGTGGAAGGCACCTAAGTACCACAAGTCCGACAAGAATAAAAGAGACAAGAAGAAAGGACTAGTAGGTACCTTCGATGACTCAAGTGAGGACTCATCAAGCGATTCCGATGATGAGAAGGGTGAGAGCGCCCACATGTGCTTCATGGCCCGATAGGATCCACTCTCCGATGAGAGTGATTTCGATACGGATGAAACCGAGGTAACAATGGATGAACTTCGTATTTCTAACGAAGAATTATTTGCTAAATATCAATATTTAATGCCTAAATATACTAGCTTAAAGAAATCAAATGTTAGCAAGTCATCCATTCCATGCATTATCAACAATGGCACCATTGTTGATACTTTAACTCTTGAGAAAGCAAACTTAGCTTCTCAAAATGTCACCTTGAGAGATGAGGTGAAAAACCTCAAATCTCAACTAGATCAAACACATCCAACAGATAATAGTGATCTAGTTACACCTCACACACAACTGGGTTTAGAGAATGATTCTCTTAAAACCCAAGTGCACGAGCTCAAAGCACGGGTGTCCACCTTGGATACCAACACTTCTTCTCTAAAGGAGAAATATGAGCTCATGTCCTCCCGTATTATGAGATTCAATAAGGGAAAAGGACAATTGGATGATTTGCTAGCAAACCAATTTCCGGCCACACATCGTGTTGGTCTTGGGTTTGTGAAAGCAAATGCATCCAATGATCGCACCTCTTATAGTGGTGTCACTATAGACTTTGTGAGGCCTTCATCCGGTGCATCTACAAGTGGTGTCAAAGACACTATATGTAGCAAATCTACCAAGAAAGTCACCACTTCACCTTCTCTTCCTTTTGGCAAGAAACCCACTAAGGGTGGAAACCAAAGGCAAGGCCATGCTTACATATACACTAACACTCATCCACGTAGGAAACCTCCTACTTCACAAGTGGATAATTATGACACTGTTTATGCTCCACACCCATGGACACGTACACAACCACACATGAGAAATACTCATGTACGTGCTCCTATACACCCGTATGCACATACACATCATTCTTACATGTATACACCTCCTCCGCATGTCATGCATAATCCATATGCTTCATACAACATGCATGTTCCCAAGCATACATATCATTCTCATGTGTGCAATGCATATCCACCACCTCATATTTATGCTAGAAACCATGTTCCCAAGAAGCATGCACCACTTAGAAATTTAACAAATATGCATGCAACTAGGAAAAGGACTCCCAAAACTTACACCATTTGGGGTCCTAAGAACCCTAGCCTAAATGATAGGAATGCTTATGTTGATTCCTATTTTAATGATGTTATCAATAATGGTAATTATTTTGGGAAGCGGAAGTCCACTTGGACTTGGCTTACAAAGGGCTAATCCCCTTGGACCCAACAAACATTGGGTACCATGAGCTTATGGTTTATTATATAGGTACCCAAGAGAAAGAAGAAGAGCAATAAAGGTCAAACTTGCTCTAATGGGAAGGATGGATTCTCGATAGTGGTTGCTCCAAACATATGACCGGAGATCCCTCATTGCTCTCCGAAGTGATTAGCATCAATGATGGTGCAACAGTCACTTTTGGAGGTAATCAAAAGGGAACCATCATAGGTGTAGGTATCGTTGGTAATCTTTCCAAACCCTTAATTACTTACATTTATCTTGTTAGTGGGTTGTGTCACAATCTCATTTCCATTAGTCAACTTTGTGACAAAGGTTACAAGGTTAATTTTGGAGAAGGATTGTGTACTATTGTTGATTGTGATTCAAATGTTTTATTTTCTGGTATTATGCGTAAAAATATTTATTATTTGAGCTTGCCTAAAACCATAGAACATTGCTTAGTTGCTAACACAAGTGAACAACTATTATGGCATCGCCGTTTTGGTCATGTTCACTTCAAGCACTTATATAAGTTAGTTAAACATGATCTAGTCAAAGGTTTTCCTAAAATTGCTTTTAATAAGAAAAACTTTTGCGATTCATGTCAACGAGGTAAACTTAGTAAATCATCCTTTAAGCTTAAAGAAGGGATTACTTCTAAGAGGCCCTGAGAACTTATTCATCTAGATTTGTTTGGGCCAACTAGAACCGCTTCTTTAGGTAATGCTCATTATGGATTAGATGTCGTTGACGACTTTTCTAGATTTACTTGGGTTTCATTCTTAACTAATAAGAATGAAGCTTATGAAGAGTTCACCAAATTTGCAAAGAAGATTCAAAATTTCTTAGGATCCACCATTATCACTATCCGTAGTGATCATGGAGGAGAATTTGAGAATGAATCTTTTACTAAGTTTTGTGTTGACACCATGATAACTCATAATTTCTCCTTCCCTCGGGCACCACCACAAAAATGGTGTTGTAGAGAGAAAGAATAGGACTCTTATTGAGTGTGCACGCACTATGCTCCATGATAGTAATCTTGCTACGATTTTGGGCAGAGGCGGTGCACACGGCATGTTATGTGCTCAATAGGATCCTAGTGAGACCCCGAACGAACAAAACTTGTTTTGAGTTGTTTTATGACAAAAAGCCTCAAGTAAAATATTTTCGTGTTTTTGGTTCAAAATGTTTTATCAAGAACACTTTCGGTAATCTAGATAATTTTTAGCCAAGATCCGATGAAGGAATTTTTGTTGGATATTCCACACGTAGCAAAGCCTACCGGATATATACAACAAAACTTCTTCAACGATTGAGGAGTCACTACACGTTTCATTTAATGAAGATTTTGATTTTCCTCATGTTGATGATGATAGTGTAGATGTTATTTGTGATACTCTTAGTAATGTTAAGATCAATGATTCGGTTATTGAGACTAACACTACTAACAAAATTGTTGAAGATGTTCCTAGTGATGCAGGTATACCCAAAGCTTATCCGACTGTTCGCAATCATCCCCATAACCAAATTATTGGAGATATTGGTGTCGGTGTTCGAACGAGGTCGAGGATTGAAGAATTCTCTCATTACGCATTCGTCTCTACCATCGAGCCAAAGAACATCCAAGAAGCTTGTGAGGATAGCTCTTGGATAGTGGCAATAGAAGAAGAACTAATGCAATTCGAGCGAAATACAGTTTGGGAACTCGTTCCTCTTCCAAGTGGTCACCAAGTCATTGGGACCAAATGGATCTTCAAGAACAAGACGGATGAGAATGAGGTGATCACAAGGAACAAAGCAATGTTAGTAGCTCAAGGCTACCGGTAAGAGAAAGATATTGATTTCGAAGAATCTTTTGCCCCCGTAGTTAGATTAGAAGCTATTAGGTTGCTTTTATCTTTTGCATCCCATAAGAATTTTAAACTATTTCAAATGGATGTTAAAAGTGCATTTTTGAATGGGTTTGTCAATGAAGAAGTTTATGTTTCACAACCTCCCGGTTTTATTCATGAAAAATTTCCAAATCATGTTTTCAAACTTAAGAAAGCGTTGTATGGGTTGAGACAAGCTTCTAGAGCTTGGTATGATTGACTCAAGACCTTTCTTTTGAATTTAGGTTTTAAAATAGGAGAAGTTGATTCTACACTTTTTATTAAAGATTATAAAAATGACATTCTCTTCATTCAAGTTTATGTAGACGATATAATTTTTGGTTCTAGTAACTTTAATCTTTGTCAAGAATTTTCTAAGTCAATGAAGGATGAATTCGAGATGAGCCACATGGGAGAGCTCACCTATTTCCTTAGACTGCAAATTCGACAAATGGAGAATGTCACCTTCATACATCAGAAAAATTACATATGTGAGCTTATAAAGCGATTCGGGATGGAATCGTCGTCAAGCAAACAGACTCCTATGAGTACTACTACCCATCTTCACAAAGATGAAAACGGAAAAGATGTAGACGTTCGTCTATATCGAGGTATGATCGGTAGCTTACTTTACTTAACCGCTAGTAGGCCCGATATAATGTTTTCCATATGCTTGTGTGCTAGATATCAAGCTAGACCTAAGGAGTCACACTTGATTGCGGTTAAACGAATATTTCGTTATCTCAATCAATCTCTAGATTATGGGTTACTTTACCCAAAATCTAGCACATATGAGTTAATCTCATATAGTGATGCCAACTTTACCGGATGCAAGTCCGACAGGAAAAGTACCAGTGACACTTGCCATTTTTTAGGAAATTCCTTAGTTTCTTGGTTTTCTAAGAAATAGAATTCGGTGTCATTGTCCACGACTGAAGCGGAATATATTGCCATGGGTTTTGCATGTGCACAAGTTCTTTGGATGAGACACACTCTTATGGACTATGGTGTCAACTGTGATACTTGCTAGATCATGGTTGATAACCAAAGTGCCATATGTCTTTCCAAGAATCCGGTACACCACTCCCGTACCAAACACATAGACGTGAGACACCATTTTATAAATGATCATGTAGCTAAGAAGGACATCATCTTAGAGTACATTGAAACCCAAAAACAAATTGCCGACATCTTCACAAAACCTCTTAAAGAAGATTCATTTGTGAGGTTACGTGGAGAATTAGGAATTATGGGTGAATCTGAAATCTAGAAGCTCAATATACATGTTATAACACCTTTTGAGCTCATGTCATCATATTGTCCTTCTTCCTTTGATATATGCTTCATATGTGTTTAAGAAAGGCAATTGCGATTTATGTGATTTCATGATTTCTTTGAGATTGTTCTTAGAGATGCGTGTTTCGATCGATTTATCATATTATATTGTTTTTATGATGAGTTTGTGTTTAGAGTAGAGGTCCTAGGGTGAGTGTTCTTACTCTCTGGATTTGTATCTCACTGTGCATTTTTGGACCAGGACAGACGACTGTCTTCCTTCGACAGTCAACTGCCCTACTCTATCACCTCTGTCTAAGAATTTGTATCTTTCGTACAGCCGACTGATGACTGTTTTCCAGTCGACTGTTATTTTAACAGGCGACTGAACTTTAGTCATCAGGCGACTGTTCTCTCTGTCGAAATTTTACAGAGCTCTCTGTCATTTTGATGAAGTTTATTGATTCTCGGTCAGCCGACTGATGTGTATAGTACAGTCGACTGTCCATCGGACAATCGACTGTCTGTTACTCAACAGTCGACTGTCTGTCTTCCTGAGACTAATTCTTATCACTTCTCCAGTCGACTGACTTTTGTTCATCAGTCGACTGTCTACTGTTCGTGACGGTTCACTGCTTTGATCTGAGCCGTCGATTCTTTGATCCAACGGTCCAGATTTATTCCCTCTTTCATATATTCTTCGAGTCTGATCACTTCGCCTATTGCGTTTCTCTCTCCTCCGATTGAACCGCTTCGTCTTTTCGCTCATTTTCTCAGCCGTTGCCGTCGATCTCCTTCTCCTCGCAAGTCGATCATTTCGTCGTTGCTTCCTCGCATCTCCTCGACTTGGTTTGTTTCTCTCTCAAGTCTTTCGTTCGAATTTTGCCTTGCGATTTCTTCGCCCATCGTCTCTCTCTAGTTTCCATGGCACCCAAAACCAAGGAAAAGGAGAAAATTGTTGCTTCTAAGAGACCTAGGGCACCCAAGAAACCTATTGCCAAGAAGAAGAAACCCTACAAAGCCCAAACCAAACATGTCGAGTCTCCTGTGCATTCTTCTTCACAGGCATATTCTCCTTCTGCATCTTCTTCCGACGCTCAGCCCCTGATCAAGCGTCAGCGGAAGCCCATTGGTGTTACCATCAATAAGCCTACTGCTGCCGCTTCCCATCAGTCTGCTTCTGATTTGAGCTCTGGAGAAGAGCCTCCTGTCGTACCCCTACTGATCCCCTAGTTCCTCTTTGCCGAGATGATCTTTATTTGGCAAAGTTTCACTCTCTCCTAGGGATCAATCTTCTTAGGGAGCGGTACATTGCTTTTCCCGCCTTTACTGCTGAGAGACTTTCAGACATTCTATCTGCTACCCACTTGGCCGATCTTTTTTGCTTCTCTCAGAGCGAGTCCCCTAGAGTCTATCCATTTTTGGTGAAGCTCTTCTATGCTAACCGCGTTCGCGGTGAGTATTCTACCACCGGTGTTCTCGACACCGTTGTTCAGGGAACCCACATTCAGATTACTCCCACACTCTTAGGGACCATTCTTAGGATTTCCTCTACCAGTTCTCTTCCTTCTAATATATCCATTTCTGATATTGACGAGCTTGACCCCTCTGTCCTTAGGGATATGTTTCGTGAGATACCTTTAGCCCTGGATTCTGGTGTCAGGTCATCTATGTTTTCGGCTAGAGGTTGGGCAGTTCACCTAGTGGTGAAGTCCAACATCCTGCCGAGGTATGGATCATCTGACCTGCCGTCTCAGGATATTCTGAAGTGTATGTATGCGATTTTCTCTGGGATGTCCGTGAATTGGGCCGGTGTCCTCCTTGACAAGATGGACAAGGTCGACTTTACTTCTTCCTCCGCTCATATTCCTTACGGTGGTCTTTTGACTCTAGTCTTCCGACATTTTGGTATTGATTTGTCTCGTTATGAGCCCATGCCATTTGGTCCTCTCCTCGACGCATCTGCAAAGTCGAAATCTTCTTCGGCTCTGCAGTCTACCTCGAAGAAGAGGAAATCCATATTAGCTCCGTCCTCCTCCACTGTTCCTCCTGCTGACCAGCCTTCCACCTCAGCTCCACCATCTTGTGATATTCTTTTTGAGATGGTCTCTGGACTTTACAGGTTGATGTCTCTTTCTTTCCTCCATCAGGAAATACCCTTCCCTGAGGATCTGAGACAGTTTGTTCCCCAGCCTCATGTGCCTCCTCAACCCACTGATGTCGTTGAGCATCCTGGTGTAGCTTCTACTCAGGATGCTGATGCTGCTGCTGATGTTGCTCCTTCTGACCCTCCTCCAGAGGATACACCTGCTGTCACAGAGCCTGCTTCTTCATCTGCAGCCCTTGGAGACGCTCACTCTTAGATAGGTGTTTGTGTAATGTTAGCTTGGTGATGGTTGTACTTTGATGTATGATGGATTTTTGATGTATGATGATGTTATGATAGATACTTGATGTGATATGTACTTTTGGCATCATGATGTATTTTTTGTGATCATGATGGATATATTTTTTTGGTTGGACATGTTGATGTCCGTATGCTATGTACTCACATCATTTTTGATATATATATATATATATATATATATATATATATAGAGGGAAATGTGCCTAAGAATGACCTCAGGTAGAGATACCTGAGCACACCCCCGCTGTTCGGGGTTTGTGAGTATTTTTTTTTGAAACTTTTTTTTGCAGTAGGTAGATATACTTGTTATGTAGCTCCCCACAAAATTTCAGCTCGATCCGACACCGTTTGAGCCTCCATTCATCGATTTCAAAAACGTTGCGCAAAACTGTCCAGAATTTGGACAGTTTTGCGCAACGTTTTTGAAATCGATGAACGGAGGCTCAAACGGTATCGGATCGAGCTGAAATTTTGTGGGGAGCTACATAACAAGTATATCTACCTACTGCAAAAAAAAATTTCAAAAAAAAATACTCACAAACCCCGAACAGCGGGGGTGTGCTCAGGTATCTCTACCCGAGGTCATTCTTAGGTACATTTTTTGCATATATATATATATATATATATATATATATGATGTTGTTGAATCTCATGTGTCACACTTTGTAAAATTGATTATCTTATCTGTGTGATGATTGCCTCATTGTCTCCATGAATGATTTATTCTCTTCTGATGTTTTGTTGAGTCAATGTGGATTTGATATTGGATATTTCATGCTATCTCTAATGTGATGCAGTTTTGAAACTATTTTCGTTTCGTTTATCTATAATGTTGATATTGGACTTCTATTCATCTATCCACATAAGTATGTGATGTGTGTTTATGACATTTTTTTTGTTTTTTTGATTCCATATATCTTTTTACTCCTTGATTGTTGTTAGTTAGTATTTAGCACGATTATTGTTGTTGTTATTTACTCCCACATTTTTGTATAATGCCAAAGGGGGAGAGAAATAAACATACAAGATTCATAATGAATGTGCTAAGTACGTTCTAACACTATGAATCTAAGATTGAAGTTGCCTTAGATTCAGGGGGAGTAAGATTACATTGAATAGGGATTTTAATTCCTAGATTTCTTGATTTAAAATCATACGTATCTTACCCATTTGCTTCAATCGATATGTAGATGCCCTAATATGTGTTGACTAACTTGATTGGCATCTATGTAGGGGGAGTAAGTTTTCGTAAGCACAATTATTTATCTTTGTGTTTATGTTTGTTTGTCATCATCAAAAAGGGGGAGAATGTTGAGTATTGGACTTCTCCCTACTTGGTGTTAATGATGAGCAAACATAAATACTTGTGACCAATCCCCTATTTTGCAGTTAATCCATTGCCTAAGCTAATTATGATGATCTACTTGCAATGGATGACACTCAAAGTTGATTGAAGGCAAATGACATGGATTGGATGATCGTAGATGATGATTGAAGCTCCATGAAGTCTTCAAGCTCATACGATGGATAGAAGAGAGAATTCATCAATGTAATTTTATTTTATCTCTTCTAGTATGTAGCTTAGAAGTAGAACATTGATGGAGCACTCACACACATCATCATTTCTATCTTAGGACATTATTAGATCATTTGTCCTTTGACCCAAATCCATTTCCTTTGTGATTGTGCTTGGATTGTTTATAACAGTCGAATATTGAACGTTTTACCGTCGTCTGTCTCAAAAACAGTCGACTGTGTTTTGTTCTACAGTCGCCTGTTAGCACAAGCTTTTAACAATCTAGTTTTGGGCTTTTCTAGTTATTTCGCACAGGATGCTGATGAACGATTCACAGGCGCCTGTCCTTGTGATAGTCGACTGTGTTTTGTAAATCAGTCGCCTGTCTATCTATTGCCCAAAACTTCGTTGATCTGTCTTTTACGGCCAATCGATTAATGATGTATATACAGTCGACTGTACCTTGGATCAGTCGACTGTGTATGCTACAACAGTCGTCTGTCTGTGAGCCAACTTATTGACTCTGCTCTCTGGAAATTCTCAGGGTATTTGACAGTCGTCTGTATAAGGATTTACAGTCGCTTGTTCTGATTAACAGTCGACTGTATCATTTACATCAGTCGTCTGTCCTGTTATCTTACATGATTTCCAGATTTCATTCTGCTTACCATCTCTCGGCCAGTCGTCTGTAGAAGGATTTACAGTCGCCTGTTGGTTTAACAGTCGACTGTCTTTGCTTCATCAGTCGACTGTCCACGTGGTAAGTTACCGTTATGAATTCTTACCTACCATTGCTGCTGTGCAACAGTCGACTGAGGTTTCTTCAACAGTCGACTGTTGCGAGTTCAGATTCTATCCGTTGAGAATTTTCTCATGGATTCCAAAAGACTTTTTGCCTAAACTGTTTTGTGGATTTGAGAAACCTATAAATGGGACTTCTACTGTTCCATTGAGAGGTTACTAATTCTTCCAAGTTTTCATATCAAGCTTTCATTCTAAAGTTTAAAGCTCTCAAATCAAAAGCCCTAAGAATTCCAAATCTTTGATCTCTTGCTCTCCAACCTAGAACCAAAGAGTGATCCTCTAGGCAATTGGTGCAGTCAAGAGAAAGGGCTTTTTCCTCTCTTCCAAGAGAGTCTTCAACACACAACACACCACTCCTTCAAGTTCTACTTCAAGGCATAGGTGATTGTAAGTGTTGCTTTCAGATTTCATTATTTTCATATATTGATTTTGCTCTCGGGTTGTGAGAGCGGTTTGCTTGCTCCCAAGTTGTGGGAGTCAAGGACATCGATTATATTCGATTTCACTTGTAGGGTTGCTAAAAGTGGGTTTTAAGGAAACCTCAAGTTAGGGTTCTAACTTGAGTATCCGGAGGTATCCGAGTGGAAGGGACGTAGGATTACCGGGAACAAGTCGGGAAGTGACTTGGGTAATCCGAACCCTAGAAACATAATTGTGTTTGCATTTGTTTCTTATTTGGGTTCATTTCTAATTCTGCAGTTTATTGTTGGTTAGCATTTTAATTTGGTGTAACAATCGTTTTAAATTGCTTAAACACTATTCAACCCCATTCTAGTGTTTTCTCCATAGACAGGATCCCTACAGACTGTATTGTCTTCGTCAGTCGACTGTCCTGGCTCAGATTATAGTCGTTGGATATTTTCTAGCCGTTGATCAGTCGACTGTCTTTTGACCTTTAGTCGACTGTTAATGTCGTTTTCGCCCAGTTTCTAGCCGTTGCAGCTTTGGGCTGATGACTGTTTTCTTGGGTTTTGAGGATTGATATAGGGTTCCTATACATATGGGTGTGCTGATATCTCTAGA
Source organism: Scilla litardierei (assembly GCA_030789695.1). Lineage (NCBI taxonomy): Eukaryota > Viridiplantae > Streptophyta > Magnoliopsida > Asparagales > Asparagaceae > Scilla > Scilla litardierei. Next base: position 226,747,882 of record CM061142.1, read on the forward strand.
ATTTCTTGATGCTATTGAAAATCTCAAGAGATCTATAAGCCACTTATAAACTCTCTCATTTCCCTCTTAGAGCTCATTCTCCTCTTCATGCATTGAAGTCAAGCTCAAGGGAAATCATCCAAGTGCAATTCTAGCAAATCTCATCACTTGGAGATCCTCTTCCATGCATTGCATTCACTTATGAGTAAGTTCATCTCAAGGCATATGTAAGAGTATTTGTTTTACTTTGTTATTTCTTTGAAACCCTAACTTTCTGTGTGAGAGCTAGTTACTCGATGTGTGAGAGTATAACCTTCTGTGTGAGGGTTGGTTGAGATCTCTCTGTGTGAGAGCTTAAGTCTTTCTGTGTGAAAGCAAGGATTTTCTTTGTGTGAGAATCCTAAATCCTCTATGTGAGGTCTCTCTATGTGAGAGTGAGGACATCTCTTTATGGAAATCCTAATCCTCTGTGTGAGGTATCTCTGTGTGAGATTGTATTCACTTCTCTGTGTGAGAAGTATAGTGGATATTGGTGTGGCTGGATGTACCCAAGTTTGGGGAACCAGGGTAAATCTTGTGTTTGCGGTTGGATTGATTGTGTTGTTTAATTCCTCTTGCACCTATTATTCCGCATTTGCAAGTTTAATTTTAATTGCACAATTTATTGCCATTACTCTATTCACCCCCATCTAGAGTGTTTGTTGTTAGTATTGCAAGGTAAACAGTCCTTACACGACCGAGTAGCCCGGATCAGCCCAGAGCCAACGAAGCAGCAAAGCAGAGCCGCATGTCAGCTCGACCGATCGGCGCCGCTACTCGACTGAGTAGGGCGACACAGCCAGATTAGTTAGTGGGCCCAAGTGCCCATATTTTCTGATTTTTGAGGGGTCCATACCCCTTGTATTTAAGCAGGATTTTAACCCTTTATTAGGGAGAGACTATTTTTCTTTAGTTTAGTTTTAAAGAAGAGAGTTTTTAGCCGTCGCTATTTTGTAGAAGACGCAGTTCATATTTTTATTAGCCACTTTTGCTTGGAATCTTGTGCCCTTAATTCTCTGTGTGTGCTTGTTGGTCTACGACGTTTTGGTAACGATCTTCCCTTTTTACATGCTTTATTTAATGTCTTCAATTGCGATGTTGATCTCTCAGCCTTTATTCAAATTTTCTATTGTCATCTCTATGATCCACGAGTAGTCTTTTCTAGGGCTAATGGATTAGCCCTAGAATCTTAGGATTTAGATGTAAAGTTAGGATTTTTATATTGTTTTGGTATAAAAGGGATGTAATTTGGTTGATCTAGCCAAGTTTGTAGGAGATTCCAAATAGGGTTTGTGACCACGATAGTGGCATGCACTTTGGACGGATATCCTATGAACTTAATTAGGCATGTTAGTGAATTTAATCGGAATTCGTGACCACGATAGTGGCACGTGCTTTGATGGTCTCCACCGACATCTTATATCACTAATTGATGTCTATGATAGTAGCGTCAATGAGAGCCACCAATTCACAGATTGAAGCTCTATCCACGATAGTGGCGTGACTATAGATTGAGAGTATTTGTCGATTGTAATGCACGGATCGCGTGTGAGGCCATCCACGATGGTGGGGCTAAGCACATGATACGTTAGACGAGTGGCACGACGATAGTTGGCCATGAGTTCTACATTTTAGATGTGATAATCTCTCCCTAATAAAGCCAATCCAACGTAAGAACCCTAACCTAGCATCGACATTCGACGATCCTAATGGTGAGTCCTAATGCCCTAGTCTTTTTATATTGTTGATAATCTTGATAAGAGATATTTTGTGACAACCAATTTGAATACACCTGCTGGCATTGTTCTGAGATCTGGAAAATACCCAAGTTAATTAACATCGCCTCCATGTGGGTTCGACATCTTTCTACACTTCAAAGCCTGACACCTAGTGGTGAGCACGGTTTGCTCAAACCGCCCGAACCGAACCGGACCGAACCAGACCGAGTCAAAAACCGAACTGAACCGCTCTCCATCGGTCTGGTTTGGTCTCAATCGTTGGAAACCGCTACTTATATGGTCTGGTTTGGTTTCACCATGCCGAAACCGTTTAAACCGAACCGAACCGACTATTAGATATTGTGCCAATGTGCCGTGAAATTTGGAAATGTGGAATTGTGCCGCAGCTGCCGCTTCAGCCTTCAGCCGTAGTCTCCTCGTAGACCGGGTCACGATTTTGTTTTTGTTTTTTATTAAATTTTAAGAAAAAAAATCAATTATATAGTCTAAAAAACTCTACAGACTGAGAACGATTCGAAATAAGCTTTAAAAGTTAAAACTAACCCAGTAAAGTAACCCTAGTCCCTAGAAAGTAGAAATAAGAACCCTAAGCCTCTTCCAGTTCCAGAGATCGGCGGCTCCATTCGACTTCTAGTTCTTGAGATCGGCAACGGTAAATGGCAATCGGCGATTCGATTTCGGCCAGCTTCATAAAATTTTGAGGCGGCTCCCTTCCAGACTTCCAGTCCCTCTCAGGCTCTCAGGTTACACCTCGATTCTTCATTACCCGAGGCCGGCTTCGCCAGTCGACACCACCCACCACCCGCCGTAGGAAGCGCACCGGCACAAGGCAGCGCCTCCACCTCCACCCTCCGGCCAACGGCGGGGCCCACCTTCGTCAGGCATCAGCCCCTTTCACACACACACTTTCTCTATCTATCTGTGTATTTTTTTTGGGTTTCTTTTACTTGTCGCATCATGGTCTATAATATATTGATTGATTTGATGAAGAAAATGAAAAAAAGGGAAAAAGATAAAATCTTTGGTTGATTTTCACTCTTTTGCAAGATTTTTAATTTAATGTGTTTATCGGGAGTTCGATGTTGGATATGTACGCAGTGTTTGGAAAAAAATTGGATGAGGCTAATTTGGTCTTTGATTGACTGAATTTCAAAATTGAGGTCCGTGAAATACAATGGTTACTGGATATGCTTAGAAAAAAGATAGAGAGACTGCTCTTACAAAGTTCATGGAGCTGAAAAGATGTGATTTTAAGCCGAATCATTTCATAGTGTTTTGTACTTGTGCTAGCATAAAGCAATGGAGCTAAAAAAATAGATTCATGTACTGCTGATAAAAGCAATGGATCATGGTATTCACACTTTCATTAAGTCCTTCATTTTGTTCTAAGTAGTTGGTGGCATAACCATGACGTTAGGCTCTCATATAAGTTCAAAGTTGGCATATTTATGGTATTCACACTTTCATTAACTCTTCTATCTTTTTACCATGAATTCTGTGATGAACGGAATTGTGGTTTTATCTTCTTACAGGAACTCTCTAGCATTGTTGAATGTGAATTTGTTATGGTCATGTGTGATTAGAATATTCCCACAACAGAAAGATAATCAAAAGTTGACATATATTATAAGTTAAGCATATACCTATCGTGTATCGGCTTAAATTTTAGGTATATGCTTACAAGATATTGCTCTTACATCTAGTAGACTAGTACTTGGTACATTCAATTGTTGTGTGCCTTTTTAAAATAAATTTAGTGCACATTAGTGGGTTCAAAGCATGAACTGTGACCCTAAAGGCAATATTCTCTATATGTAGGTTTATCCGCTATTTCTCGCTGTCGCTGTTGGTACTGTCGTTGGCATATGTGGAATGCAACTCATTCGAAACATTTGCACCAACCCTGAAGTGAGGTATGTTTCTTTTGTTTTAGCCACACATGTGAATCTTTTACCATTTAGCTCCTAATATATATGTGACTTTGTGTGTCATATTTGTGGTGCAGTTGTAACTGTTGTATTGTTATTTAAATTTTAAACAACGGAAGAGTCGTTCTCGTCAAATTCAGTAAGCCCTTATTTATTTATAAAAGAATAATTTGTTACTTTCAAACTGTACAATACTAACACATTTATGTTTGCTTCCTTGATTAGATGTCTTATCCCCTTGAACAAGCAACTTCTTCGGCTTGTAATACAAGTGAGCCTCCTACGACTATTTCTTCAGGCATTCCTCCATCTTCAAGTGAGCCTCCTAGTGGTGGTGGTCCTCTGATGAGTACACCTTCTTCTGGACCATCCGAGGAAGGAGGTCGGAAACCTAGGAAATGTGATTCACTGGTATGGGAGCACTTTGAGAGATATATTACTAAGGCTAATGTTCATATGGCTAAATGCAAGCACTGTCAAAAGAGGTATAAGGCCGATCCTAAGAGAAACGGAACATCTACCTTGAGATCACACTTATATGAGAGGTGTCCAGGTTTTAATGGCAGAGTTAATAAGCAGAAGTCGCTAAACTTCAAACCATGCACATGTGTAGATGATGGAGGCAAACTCATTGCTAGATCTTTCGATGCAAATTCTTGTAAAGAAGCACTTGCAGAAATGATTATAGTAGATGAGTTGTCGTTTAGGTTTGTAGAAGGTGAGGGATTCAGAAGATACTCACGAGTTTTGGAACCTAGGTTTAATGTCCCATCTCGTTGGACCATTGCACGAGCTTGCATGGAAATTTACAAGAAGGAGAAGTTGAAGCTTTTAGAGATGTTTAGTAGTAAGAAATATAGGGTATGTCTTACCACAGACACATGGACATCTATACAATTGCTTAACTATATGTGTATCACAGCACATTACATTGATGAAAAATGGGTTTTGCACAAGAAAGTGATTAGTTTTCACCCAATAGAGGACCACAAGGGTGAGACTATTGGTAAAGCCTTGGAGAGTTGTTTGTTGGATTGGAACATTGAGAGCATATTTACAGTGACAGTGGATAATGCAAGTGCCAATGATGGTGCCGTTGCATATTTGTCTAAGGCGGTTACTAGTTGGGGTGTGTCGCATTCTAACATATATGGTGGTGAGTATATGCATGTTAGGTGTTGTGCACATGTTCTAAATCTTATTGTTAGTGATGGGTTGAAAGATTATAATACTTCCATACTTAGAATCCGAACTGTGGTGAGATATGTAAGAGCTTCTACATCTAGGTTTGCTAAGTTCAAGGAGTCTGCAGCTCGAGAGAAGATAGACACGAAGAAACTTTTATGCATAGATGTTCCAACTAGATGGAATTCCACTTATTTGATGTTGGAGTCTGCAGAAAAGTTTCAGAAGGCTTTTGATCGTTTTCAGAATGATGATGTACCTTACAACAAGGAGTTTTGTTCTCCTAATTCAGAGATTAGTGCACCTAATTCACATGATTGGGATTGTGCTCGTGCTTTTACACGATTCTTGAAGTTGTTTTATACTTGCACTTTAAAATTTTCCGGTTCTTTATTTGTGACTTCAAACTTATTTTTGAATGAGTTGGTTAAAATTGACGGTCAATTGCGCCGTTGGAGTGGAAGTAATGACATATTTTTTAGAACTATGGGTCAAAATATGAGGAAGAAATACAACAAGTATTGGGTAACTGATAAGGTCAATCCGTATATGTTTGTAGCCGTAGTTCTTGATCCTCGATACAAGATAATACATTTGAAATATTGTTTTAAGATCATGAATGACGGTAATGAAGATGAAGCTGCAAGTGGAACAAGAAAAGTAAGAGAAACTTTGGAGCATCTTTTTGACCAATATAGATTTCTTCATGGAGATGAGGTACATGCTCAAGGTGCTGAAGTACAAGCACAAGCTGCACAAGATGTTGATGGAGATGATTTTATAATGGAGTTTGAAAGTGGTTTCACACAACTAGTTGATGAAAATGATGGAGATCAGCCCAAAACTGAACTTGATCGCTTCCTAATGGAAACTCGTGAGCCTCACACTCCTGGTAATTTTGATGTCTTGAACTGGTGGAAAGTGAACTCTTCTAAGTACAAGATTTTGAGTTTGATTGCAAAGGATGTGTATGCCATACCACTTTCTACGGTAGCTTCAGAATCTACTTTTAGCACGGGTGGTAGAATCTTGGACTCATTTCGTAGTTCTTTACTTCCTAGTACAGTAGAGGCTCTCATTTGTGCTCAAAACTGGATACGTGCACGACACACCATTGATCTTGAAAGTTACGTGAAGCTTGTTGACGAATTGGAGACAGGTAAATATATAATATGTGAAATGAAGTCTTGTTTCATGTTTTTATATACTTATCTTTCATGAATTCGTGCCTTCGTTGTTTATTTACTAATCTTTCGATTCTTTTGAGTATTGTAGAACTCGTTCAAACCAATGTAGATCTTACATCCTTGGACACTACTACTTAATCAGAAGTCTCACACTTTACTCTATGGGTGACACATCTCTAACATCTTAATTATGAAGTTTGCATATAATTTATGTAGTTATTATGCATAGAATAGTGCATTTCTAATTAGTTCGTTTATTTGGTGAATAGGATCTTGGACTTGGCTAACTTGTTCCACAGTTCTTATTGCAACCTAAGCCAGCGGAGGTGTAGCATCAGGTTGTTTTCTGGAAACATATACACTTGAATTTTATTTATGTGCATGTGAAATTTCTGGAAACATATATCCCAAAAAATTTAGCAGAGAAGTGTGCTACTAGGAAATGATTGCTGCTTTTAGGAAATAAAACAAAGCTTATTGCACTTAGTGATGCAACATTACATGTGGGGAGCAAAAAAAAAGGGCATGTCTTTCAAAAATGTCTTTGTGCTTGGATACATGCACTCTCACTTATCTCCGGAAAGTCACATGAACACTGCTAGCTCACATTTTGGGAATGATTCCCATCTGCAAGGATTTTAACTTTACAGTTTACACCATGGCCTTTGGTCTGCTTGGCCTGCTTGAATTCATCATTGCTGAGTTGTGGGAGGAATGCAATATTTAATTGGAATTTAACCCATACCTGTGGTTTTTTTATTTCAATTCTTTTCTGGTGTTCATGGCTTGTAAATGAAAATTACATTCAGAAAGAAACATCAGCAATGTGAGAGAGAACATTAATCAATACCCCCCAGTTTATCACAATCATGATCTGCATACATTATTTGTCTGCAATCTTTAACTTCTTATTGGCATTACAACATTTACTGGCAATTTCATTACATCTTGCAAAAATTTTAGGCAAGGCAGCAATTGTTTGCAAAACATCAACTCTCACCTCAGTAGAAGCAGGAATACTGAAGACCCATGGACCTCTCAGTTTCTTGAAGGTGGTTCATTTCTAAGCCCATGTGCAATACAAGCATTAGCTTCAGCAAGCATTAGCTCATTTGTTTTGTTTTCTTTTGTTTAACACATTGTAGGTGCATAATGCCGGCCACATGGTACCAAGGCTGCACTGGAGATGTTGAAACTTGAAGCGGTGGACTCAGGGCAAGATTGTCGATCCTACCTATGATCTTAGCTTGAAGATGCAAAGTCAACTTGCTGAAACAGTGAAACTTAACTTGCTGAAACCAACTTGCTCTAAATTTTGTATTGTAGAATGTTTAGATTTCAGGCCAAGGCCAAAATCAACTTGCTGAAACTTATGCATCTATGTTTAGTTTAACTGATCTGGTGATATTACCTGCACTTTTGGTCTCTTTATATTCTTTTGAGTACTTATGCGCTTCATATCTCTTTTAATTCATCTTAGTCTGCTGTTCAGAAATTTATCCAAATTATGAGCGATAAGTTGAAATTCATCTCTTTGAGTCTGTACATGTGTTGCAGAAAGTGGACTTGCGGAAAGTGTGCTATGTTGAATTGCAGAGTGTGCTAAAATGCATCCAAATTATTTCCAGTGGACCTGCACAACATATCACACTCTGCTGTTCAGAAATTAAAAGAGATATGAGATACATATTATACTGGAAACATGTACAGACTCTGCTTGTAAGTTGAAACCTCAGTGACCATCAACATAGCACACTCTGTAGTGCCATTTCATTAAATTATTTTAACGACAAAGTCTATATTTAGCAAAATTGGGTATACGAGGGGATTTTTCGTCATCATATCTCTGAACCGCGGTTCCAAACCGAACCAAACCGCTCTAAGCGGTTTTCGTCAGCTTGGAAACCGCCGGTCTGGCGGTCTGGTTTGGTTTGGCCTGTGAGAAACCGCTACTTATACGGTCTGGTTCGGTTTAGGTCCCAAACCGCCGGTTTGAGACCGTGCTCTCCCCTACTGACACCGTGCACTTACAGTAATTTCTAGGGTTAATATTGGAACACATCTAGCCCTTGATACTGTTAGCGGGGATTTATATCTTTATGATTCGTGTCATAACTAGGTGGGTTTTGAGGTTAATTTTGGGTGCATCACCATCCCTCATTAATTTGGTCATGATCTTCTTTGTGATTCGAGATAACGGCTTCCCATTTACTCGATCCCATTAACTTCCCCCTGAGTATCAGTGGGAGCTTAACGATCGAGTGACCCGTTAGCTTGACTCGGTAGTACTCCGCTTTGAGCGAGGGGTTTTGGGTTGTTGGCACCAAATGGGTCGGGTACACAGATACTTCACCGTGATCCGTACCCATGTACTAACAATGGCCCCATCATTTGTGCCTCAGAAACTACGTTGATTGAGACCGCATGATGTGTAATCTCCTTAAATGTGCACAGTTTTCAAAACGTTTGATTTGATTTGCGCCGCCAAAACCCTTTTGTTTGTGAATCGATCTCCACTGCTTCCTGTGGCCGGCTTGTGACACGGGTCGTTCATCGACCATCAGTTGGTTGACTCCTCTATATAAAAGAGATGTGTGGGAAGAGAAAAGATTGTTCTGTTCCGCCTTCTTCTTCGTTTCGAAAGCTTGATTTCGCCATCAGCTTCTTCAGAGATCGCTTATTCTTTCTAAGGTACTTTTTCTTGATTGACCTTGACTCTCCTTTAGATCCCATAGGTATGTTCGCACCAGTTAGGATGCAGGAGCCATCCTACGCAGAGTTCATGGCTTGCCTTCGACCCCCTCAATGCGAGGAAGTTCCTGGAAAGGGGAAAGGGGTTCGTATCAACCCAGATCTTTCCATTCGTCGGAGGGATCCGAGCACAAAGGTTCCCAGAGTTGTCTTAGAGATGGCACATGGGTTTTCTCTTGATCTGACCGCGAAGGTCTGGCTTGGTTGTCTCTACCATCCTTTTAGGGTTAGGGTGCTCATTATGGATGAGAGAGTATGGTTTCCCCAGAAGAACGAGGTTGGAGTGTATATTAAAGCTTTTTGCCTAGGACTTCAGTTTCCTCTTCACCCTTTCATCGTAGAAGTCCTATGCTCTTTGGGGCTTCCTCTATGTGAACTCTCACCCCAAGCTCTTCCTCCCTTAGTCGGTTTCATTGTGCTTTGTAAGCTCTATGGGGTTCGACTATCCCTCGGATTGTTCAAGTATTTTTTCCGGATAATACTCGATCCCCGCCAAGTGTGGTACAATATCGTCGCTCGCCTGGCAATGAGGCTCATATATGACCTCCCGCTTTCTAATCCCGGATAGAAAGAAACTTTCGTATTGTCGGCCTTCCTGATCTGGGACCGATGCTCAATGGTTTGAGTTCTCCGAGCTCTGAGCTCACTGAAGAGTCCCGGTTATCGTTGGAAAAGGTCAAGGCCAGGTTGTAGCCGGGCGAGGTTGAAGCGGAAAGGCTTCTTCTGGGTCGACCAAGGCGAGAGGGGTCGACCAAGGCGAGAGGGGTCGACTCCGTATCTATTGGATGGTCATCGACTGAAGATCCTTTTATGGAGTTCGAGTAATGCATATCGACTCTATGTCTTTATTACAGCCACTCATGATAATTATATATGTTGTTTGTAGATATGAATAACAGAGCTCGGAGGAGTGGCGACTCTAGACTAGATTTGGTCTAGAGAGACCAGCGTAAGAAGAAAAGGAGCACTGAAGGGTCGAGCGCTCACGCTGAAGTGTCACACGCTCGTGCTGAAGGGTCGCGCGCTCGGTCATCCCTTCCCATCACACAGAGCTCTTCCTCTGAGGGGGCAAGGTCAGGCAGACCTCAAGGCCTTCTCCTCGTGCCTCCTCGAAGGAGGCCTCGAATCGGGCCATTGCTCGATTTGTTTCCCCCTTGCCTCCGTTGTCATTTCGGAGCCGCTGGTGGAGGACGATGCTTACACTGTCGAGGTCATTGAGACCACAGAGTCCGTCAGTTAGACACGTAGGAACTCCTCCCATGTAGGGGAGCAGTCGGAGAAAAGAAAGCGGGTAGAGGAGGAAAACCCCCCCACTTTAACCCTTGGTGAAGGGCTTGGGGGTGGCCCCTCTTGAGCCTCAGGGGGTGATCGAGACTCCCTTGGTGCCTCAGGCCCCCTTGACACCTCTTTTGGATATATGGCCTTGGGGTGGTATTGAGTCACCCATTCTCTTGGTTGGCCTGATCCCCGCAGAGTTTGATCGAGTCCTGCTACTCAATTAGCTTTCGTCTCGCTCCTCAAGACCTATACTGGGCAAGCCTCACCAGCCTCCCTTCGTCATCGGTATGGATGAGGCGGCCCTGATAGATTACGGGACGACTGATTGGTTGGTGGAGAATTCGATCCTTCCTAGGGATCTGGAGATCCTTTAGGGATTGGACCTCGAACGTGTGGCAAACTTCTTTGTGGGGAGCGGATTTCAGGTACGTCGTCTCCCTTTTGTCAATTGACTTGCCATTTGGATATCCCTAACTAAATCCTTCCGCAAATGTCTGTCATTAGCGCTGTCTTTCATCGCCAGGCCATCGACTTGATTGAAGGAGGTCGGCGGGTGGAGGCTGCTGAGCGCAAGGAGTTCGACCTTGAAGCCAGACGAGGAAGGCGAAGGAGGATCTGGAGAGATCCATTCCTGCCAAGATAGAGGCCGAGTGGGAGGCTGTAGAGGCCAAGAATAGCCTCTCGTCCATGTCAGACCTCCGCAAGTATGCTGAGCTTCAGTGGAGGATGGAGAAGACTCAGCTCCAGGCGGACCTTGACGCTTCAAAAAGGGAAGCGATCAAGTTCCGAGCCAAAGATTCCAATTCTGAGAGATGGGCGAAGGCTTGCAAAGCAGAGCCCGTGGAGTTTCAGGCCAAAGTCGCTGAGCTCGAGGGGCTTCCGCGAAGGAGTAGGAGGAGCTCACGGTGAGATTTACAAAGGCGATGTAAGCTTTCCACAATGTCTTTGTACCGAGGGGTGATCCTCCTTCCTAGGCTAGAAGAACTTAGCCTAGGTTTTATGTAGGCCTTTTGGTATTAAAATAATAAAAACTTTTGCAGCTTTTGTGTTTTCTTAGATTTGAGTGTGTGCATGTGTATGGCCCCTCAATGACGTAATTTTTCGACTTTCTACGAATCGACGGTAAGTTAGGTTGTTGACAAGTTAGGCATATTCACCTGATAAGGGTGATATTCTAGGTCATCATCTGTAGCATGAACCCGAGCGAATGATCCTTCGGTGAGGGAAATCCTTCGATCCAAGACTAATGCATTGGGTTGTTTGGTGGCGAGGGGCGAGGCCCCTTTGACTTACGGTCGACAACGGTCGAGGGTCGTTCAGTGGCGAGGGGTGGTCCCTCGGCTTATAGCTGATGACTAGGGTCGTTCGGTGGCAAGGGACGAGGCCCCTTCGACTCACAGTCGACGACAGTAGAGGGTTACTCGGTGGCGAGGGGTGATCCCTCATCTTACGGCTGACAGCTAGGATCATTCGGTGGCGAGGGGCGAGGCCCCTTCGACTTACAGCCGACGATGGTCAAGGGTCGTTCGGTGGGAAGGGGTGGTCCCTCGATCTTACGACTGATGACTAGGGTCATTCGATGGTGAGGGGCGAGGCCCCTTCGACTTACGACCGACGACGGTCGAGGGTCGTTCAGTGGCAAGGGGTGGTCCCTTGGCTTACGGCTGACGACTAGGGTCGTTCGGTGGTAAGGGACGAGGCCCCTTCGACTTATGGCTGATGATGGTAGAGGGTTGTTCAGGGGAGAGGGGGTGATCTCTCGGCTTACGGCTGACGACCAGTGTTAGAAATCATTAGATAGATATTGAAAAAGCGATCAACTTTGTATTTACCATGAATTGGCATAAGATAAAAGACAAAGATAAGTTTCGATCATCCAATGTATTTACCACCACTGGTACAGTCATTGATAGTACTTTTGTAAATGCTCAGGGTTCCAAAGATGGGGTAGCGCCCTATCATCCAATGTAGCGAGCCGGTAGGTGGTAGGACCGGGCACATCGATCACTTTGTAAGGCCATTCCTACTTTGCAGCGAGCGTTCCTTGCTTGAGGATATCGGGAGTGAATGCAGCCTTACGTAGCACCAAGTCGCCTATAAGGAAGCTACGCCCACTCACCTTAGAGTTGAAATATCGAGTCATGCATCCTTTTTATTCAATGAAGGTCGCAAAAGCCCGTTTGCAAACTTCGTCGACATGTTCTAGGTTGAGCTCGAGCCCTTCTGAGTTTCCCTCTTCGTCGTAATATTGGAGATGAAGTGGCCGTTCATTAACCTCCAATAGGACAACATCTTCACAACCATAAGCACGAATGAAGGGTGTCTCACCTGTTGAGATTTTGTGGGTTGTTCTATACGACCATAGTATGTCGGGGATCTCTTCCGGCCATGTTCCCACGATCCCGGTTATTCTCTTCTGGAGGGGTCCAAGGATGCATTTATTAGCAGCTTCTGCCAATCCATTGGTCTAGGGATGGGCGACAGAGGCGAAATGCATCTTGATCTTTAGCTTGGAGCAGAAATCCTTGAAGCCGGTACTATCAAATTGCGTCCCGTTATCCGTCACAATAGTTTGTGGGATGCCAAATCAACAGATAATGGATTTCCATATGAAGCTCCTGACCTCCTTTCAGGTGATTTGTGACAGGGGCTCTGCCTCGATCCATTTTGTGAAGTAGTCGATTGCCACTATCAGGAATTTCTATTGCCTGCCTGCTTGTTTGAATGAACCGAAGAGGTCCAATCCCCACTTAGCAAAGGGTACTGGACTGACGATGGGGGTTAGCTCAGTTGGAGGGGACGAGCCGATCTTTGGGAACTTCTGGCAAGTTGGGCACTTCTACACGTACTTGACAGCATCCTTGAACATGGTTGGCCAGAAGTAACCTTGTCTTACGGCCTTCAAAGCTATTGCTTTTCCCCTGCAATGGTTCCTGCAATCGCCCTCATGGATCTCTTGGATCACATAGAGTGCTTCCTATGAGGCCAAGCATTTAAGGTAGGGGAAAACGACATACCTGGTCCATCACCTTTTGTACAATGAACCATCTAGCAGCACGAATTGATACTCTTTCTGTTCTAGCTTTCGTGCCTCTACTGGGTCGGTCAGTTTTTCCCCCGTGCTCAGGTAACGGATTATAGGATCCATCCAAGTGACTCCTTGGTTGAGGCTTAACAGTTCTTGATCTAGCACACTGGGGTGGGGTAGACCTTGTACGTACACTTTTCGACCGAGTCCTGTGGGGGAGGACGACGCAAGCTTCGAAAGGGTATCGGTTCGGTGATTCTTTGACCTTGGTACATGATGGATTTCTATTCGTCTGAATTTGGCGAGCTCTGCTTTTGCGACTTGCACATAGCTCTGCATTGTGTCTTCACGGGCCTCGAAGCTTCCATTTAGTTGGTGGACGACGAGGTTGGAATCGCTGAGTAGTTGGACCACCTTTGCTCCTAAGGTTCTAGCCAATCGGAGTCCGTTGATGGCTGCTTCATACTTTGCACCATTATTTGTGGTTTGGAAATCGAAGCAGAGAGCGCACTCGAATATGTTGCCCACTGACATTTGGACAATTATTCTGGCCCAGGTTCCAGTATGATGGCCAAACCGTCAACTTGTACGATCCGCGTTCCCTCGTCTTTGGTTGCATCGATTGATGAATTAAGACATGTCGAGTGTGAAGAGGTAGTATCGGGTTGTATGTTAATAACACCTACCTCTCCTGTTGGACTATCGTGTAAGTGAGTTCGACGATGAAGTCAATGAGAGCCTGCCCTTTGATGGCGGTCCTCAGTTTGAACTGGATGTCGAACTCGCTCAGCTCGACTTTCCATTTCATCATTCTTCCCGAACGATTCAACCTCTTTAGGGTCTGCTTCAAAGGAGTATCAGTGAGGACCACGATGGTGTACGCTTGTAAGTGTGGTTGTAGCCTCCTCGCAGATTGGATTAGCATGAAGGCCATCTTCTCTATTATTGAGTAGTTCACTTCTGCGCCTAAGAGGACTTAGATAACATAGTAGATAGGTCATGCACTCCCGAGTCCTCTTTGTTGAGCGCCGAGCTTACAGCTTCCATGGTAGCAGCCAGATAAATGATGAGCTGGTCATCCTTGTCTAGCTTGGTCAGGAGCGGTGGGATACGGAGGTACTCTTTCAGCTCGAAGAAAGCTTTCTTGCACTCAGTGTCCCACTCGATGACCCTCTTGCCACTCGAGGCAGACGCTATCGCCTTTCTTAACACTTTAAAGAAAGACAATGATCTCTCAGTCGACTTAGACAAGAACCGGCCCAAAGCAGCGATTCTACTGTTCAGTCTCTGGAGTTCTCTTATGGTCGAAGGCTCCTTCATCGTTACAATTATCGTGACCTTGTCGGGGTAGCCTCGATCCCTCGATTCTTCAGCATGAAACTGAGGAACTTCTCCGATCGAACCCCAAAGGTACATTTGGTAGGGTTCAGCCAAAGGTTGTATCATCGGATCTGGGTGAATATCTCTCGGAGATCTGCAATGTGATCTGTCGGTTTCTTCGACTTGACCAGCATGTCATCAACGTAGACTTCCAGATTCTGTCTGATTTAAGATTGGAGGACTCCGTCCATCATGCGTTGGTACATGGCCCCTGTATTTTTCAAACCAAATGGCATTTTGGTAAAATAGAAAATACCTCGATTGGTGATGAAAGAGGTTTTCTCTTCATCTTTGGTGCCATCTAGATCTGGTTATATCCTGAGAATGTGTCCATGAAGCTGAGTTTGTATCTCGAAGCGTTGTCGACCAGATGGTCAATCCGGGGCGGGTGGTAACTATCCTTCGGACATGCTGATCACTCCATATTTTACACCCTTTTTCTGCATGTTTGCATGCCACTTTGATAGCTCATATCACGTTTTTCACTATTATTCAACAAAATTGTGATGCTTTTCACGATTCTTGTTTTTGTCGTATTTCAGGAGATATGGAGCGATTCGGAGTGATTTGAGATCAAGAGGATTTGCATCCACTCTGGAGTGTCACCCAAGGCTCTTTTGAGGGCTATTCGATGATGGAAGACAAGTGGAAGAAGAAGGAACTTCGTAGGAGCGACGAGGAGGTGAAATGATGAAGATTGGGCATCTACAGCATGTCACTCGGCCGAGTGAAGCACTCACTCGGCCGAGCAAGAAGACTACTTGGCCGACCGGGCCGGACACGCACCACAGAAGGAAATCAGCGTGCACTCGGCCGAGTGACGATAGTCCACTCAGCCGAGTATGGAGATCCCCTCGCCCGAGTGGCATGGGAAAATCCACCCACCAAAGTAGCCGACTTACTGGAATCTGTCAGTCGATTACAGAGTTGTCACTCGGCCGAGCATGGAATGCCCCTCGGCCGAGTGAGTAAAGCCACTCGGCCGAGTCACCTCCGAAGACAGACCCCCGAAAATCCCCGACTTACTGGAAATGTACAGGGTTTGTCACTCAGTCGAGTGACATTTGTCACTCGGTCGAGTGAGCCGCTCCGCCTGCTGCGTAAAGTGCGATTTCTGGGCTGCACAGGGGCATTTTTGTCACGATTTTTTGGGCTATTCTGAAGGGTATTTAAACCCAGTTTTTGCCCTAGTTAGAGAGGACTTTTGGATACTTTTTGGTAGCCTTTTTGAGAGCTTTTTAGATCATTAGATTTAGCTTTTCTTTTAGAGATTAAAAAGGCTACTTTTGTTGGATGCTATTGGATTCTCATTGGTTTGTCTCTCTTCTTATCAAAAACCCTATTTTTGTTGATAGTTTCTCTATTGCAATGAATTGTGTTGATTTTGTTATTGATTTTCTTATGAATTGCATGATGATTAGTGAGTTGTTTTATCGTCTTAGGGCGTAGGGATGAACCCTATGGACCCTATTTCTAAATTGTGATGAATTAGTGAAATCCTTGTTAGAATTGATTAGGGTTAGGTTGAGATTGATTAATTACGGATAGCTAGGGATTCATATTGATTGGGATTTGCAAGAGATTGGGTCCCAATTAATAGGAAGCCCTAGAAATTCGATTTAGATTTACGGTTGGACTTCTCTAGAATTGGTTTGCAAGAGATTGGGCTAAAGCAAGGATTTTTAATCGTGTTTCTATACCAATATCCATTTGCAAGAGATTGGACGGGTAGGAACTATCTCAACCTAGGTCGTAGCTCGAGTTTGCACGAGAGTGGGCTCGAGATACGGTTGAACGATGACGTCGTTCTTCACGCTAGGGGCTTAGGTTAGGGTTTGCAAGAGATTGGGCCATACCCTAGGTTCGCTATAGACCGGCAACAGTGCGAGAGCATGAGCTTGGTTCTACATTTAGTTGCGACTAGTTCACCTAAAATTCAAGTCTAGCAATGATGAAACCTTTGAGTCACAACGATGAGATACGGTCTGTAGCGGGGATTCCCTATCATTAGGCGCTTTATTTTATCGATATTTCTATCGACATTAGAACGATTGTGACAATTTTATCCCAAATTATTCTCGACCATTTTGATAGCTAGGTGATTGTAAGGAGACACTGTCATTGTTCCTCCCTGAGTTCGATACCTGCTTGCCGCTACACCGTGCGCTTGCGGTAAGACTACGAGTCGCTTGTCCCGGGTGTGTGCACTTCCGGGGCGCGATCAAGTTTTTGGCGCCGTTGCCGGGGAGGCGACAGTGTTATATTCTCTTTACTTAGTGTCTTCTTTTTCTTTTATTACTTTTATCTTTTTTACTCCTTATTCGTGCTAACAATTCCTTTGAAACTCTGTTTTTCTTTGCATGTATACGAGATCTACGGCGAACCCCGAGGAAATACTATTTGATCCGGAGATCGAACGTACCGTGAGGAGGATCAGAGCCGAGAGAAGGCACGCTACGGAGGGTGATTGTATGAACCGTACGGAGACACCGGAGGAACTAGCGGCACGTATGGCGAGGATTATATCTATTATAGATAGGCTTCGGCTTAAGACTTCCTCCACTACCTCTTCCATCGCTATGCCGGAGTTGGCGGCGGACAAGAATTTTGAGCTAAAGACGGGATTGGTAGTATTGATGCAACAAGACCAGTTTCATGGGAACTCCCATGAGAATCCCCATTATCACATCCAGCTTTTCTTCTCCAAGTGTGCCACCTTCCAAATGCCAGGCGTTTCCGTTGACGCAATACGACTGCGACTCTTCCCCTTTACACTCAAAGACAAAGCTTTATATTGGTTGAGGACGCAGGTAGAAGGTACATTCACTACTTGGGATGAGTTGGCTAGCGCCTTCGTTGACAAATTCTACCCGCCATCCAAGACGGTGAAGATACAGAGTGCTCTCATGTCCTTTAAGCAAGGACCGCAAGAGACCCTATACGAGGCATGGGAGCGCTTCAAGGATTTATAGCATCAATGCCCCCATCACAGTATAGAAGATTGGGAGCTTGTTCACAGTTTTTATAATGGACTCCAACCGGGCATGAAGCAAATTATAGACGCAACCGCCAATGGAGCCATACTATCAAAGACCCTGGATGAAGCTACGACCTTGTTAGAGGAGATGGCCTCTAATAACCAACAATGGGGCGACGAGCGAGGACATTCTTTGTCCTCCTTGAAGCCCACTAGCATTAATGAGGCCAAGGCTGTTGGATATGGACGACATGAATACACCCATGAGGGGATGTATGAGGGTATACAGACCTCAGATGTCGCATGCACGAAAGCGTGCACGAAGGGAACCTTTTCTCGTGTAAAAAGGACCACTCAATAAGTGGAAAAAGCCACTCGATAAGTGGAAAAAGTCACTTTATAAGTGCATAAAGGCACTTGATAAGTGAATGAAGAAGAGGATAAATGAATGTGCTAATATAGGCTAATAAGCTTATATTTAGTTATTTCCTACAATAACTACCCCTAAAGCCTATAAATAGGACCCAAGGGTAAGGCATTCAGACTACACTTTCCATGCCATAAGTTTGCATAAGGCATCTTATGTTCTTCTTCTCCCTTCCATTAAAATCCTCTTCTAAATAGAGATTTAGGCGGTGAAACTCTGCTTCGATCCTCCGTGACGAAGTACCGACCGTTGTGGCGAATCCGAGGGTGAAGTTCAGAGACTACGGTGCCGCATACGCAAGCGTAAGTATATGTTATTATTCGATCCTAATGTCGTTGTTTTGACAGGATCCTTCATTGGTATCAGAGTCATACGGGTTCGCCCCGATCAAACCGTCACCCCGTCGAACCGATGAACGAGGCGTTGTCTTTTTCACGAATGGGTATCCTACCATTATGGATATGGTAGGAACGCTTCGTGACGGAGAGAACACAGCGGTTGTTCTTTTCGCGTTAGGGTCTTCTGTCATTACGGATATGGCAGGAACTCTCCGTGACGGGAAGAACCGACCGTTCATATCGCCAAACTCGCACTCTTCATGGATGCTGAGTCTCCATTCAAAAGGGAATGGGCGCTCTCTTCATGTGGAGCGTGTAGTTTACGAACTTTAAAGTATGTTATTTTTTCATTTTGGCACATGGCCATTGAAGGATAACTACTTTCTCGACGAACGGGTGTCTCATCAGAGAAGAAGATGGTGGTTATTCCCATCGGAGAAGATGACTTTTGGTGCATGATCACCATGGCCATATGGGCCATGGAGGCTATGCATCCCCCCTCCCCATGCGGAGGGGGTTGGCTACGGCTAAATGACAACGAAACCCACCCCGGCGAGGGTGTGCGGCCAACCCCATGCAAGGGGGTGGCCGGCCATGGCCATATGGGCCATGGCCGGCCAAGGCCAAAGGGCCATGGCTGGCCCTGGCCAGCCCCGGCCAGGGCCTGGCCGGCTCTGGCCGGCCAGGGCCAGGGGGCCCTGGCCCGGCCGGCCTCGGTCAGGGCCAGGGCCTGGCCGGCCCTGGCCGCGGCCGGCGCCCTGGCCTCCTGCCAGGGCCTGGCCGAGGCCAGCCCTGGCCGAGGCCAACCCTGGCCGCTGCCAGGGCCACGGCCGGCCCTGGCAGTGGCTGGGGCCAGGCCAAGGCCTGCCGGCACTGGCCGAGACCGGTGCCCGGCCACTGCCGGCCCCGGCCTCGGCCAGTGCCGAGACCCGGTTGACCCAATTTTTTTTTGGGGGGGCTTACGTGACTGAAAGGGGGAAACTTGCATAGCGGTGGCTTGCATGAACAACCTCTACGGGTCCGACGACAGTACTCTGTGACAAAATTCTCCTATAGGGGGGGAACGCTTGGATCCATACGGGACCCGGCGACGGTGGCTTGCAGAAAAATCCCCTCAGGGGGGATTCGGCCTTGGCACAGCTACGGCTCATCCTGGCAATGGCTAGGGATTACCGTATATTTCGCTAGTATCATAAGGGTACTAAGTTGAAATTTCGTTTTTTCTTTTGAAAAATACGTTTTCAAAAACGCTTTTCCGCTGCGAAGTACTATAAGAGTACTATCGTTTGATAAGTGAGGGAGAAATATTGAAAGTTACTCTAGATGGTGATTGGAAATGTAGTGACCTTTCCGATTCTAGAGTAACATCTTCAATATTTTTCGAAAGTAACTTATCAAATTGTAAATATCATTCCAAGTGGGAGTTGAAATTAGAACTATCCAAATGTGATATTCTATTATCATTTCAAGTGGGAATTATATTTTAAGAATTTTTAATGCAATATTTTTTCAAACCTTCGGTTTTGTGTCTTTTGCAGCATTTTAAAAGTAAAATGTCTTCCTCTTCAAAGAATATCGTCGCTGAGTTAAACAGAGGTGAAAAACTCAACGACGATAATTACAAACTATGGTCCATTAAAATACAGTACGTTCTGGAGGAGCAAGAAGTGATCGAAACTCTAAAGAACGTAATGATTGAACCCGAGTTGGGCACTACGGCCCAACACAGACGAGACAAGGAAGCTTTTGATGCTTGGTCTCGGAAGAACAAGATAGCCCGCATTACGTTATTGTCCAGTATGGCAGATGACATAATGCGCATCTTCCGAGAGCATGACCTAGCCATGGACATATGGTCCAAGCTAGAGGAGAAGTTTGGTGGCACATCGGTGTCCAAACTTCGCGCCTTAACTATAAGATTCGATTCATACAAGAAACGTCCAGATCATTCCATGGGGAAACATCTGTGACATATGGCGAATCTAATCTCAGAGTTAAAGGATGCAGGTCATGTGCTTACAGATGAGCAACAAATCCAAGCAGTCATACGTTCCCTACCAAACGGGTGGGACCAAATGAAGATGCATCTCACTCATAATGAGAGCATCAAGACCTTCAGCGATGTTTTCAAGCACCTCGAGTTAGAGGAAGAGCGGCTTGCGGCTGCCAAGCCAAGTGCAGAAGTGCACATGGTTGCTAGTTCCTCACACGGGGGAAAGAAACGTAAAGATCGTTTGAAGTCTACTAATGAACGTAATAAGCAACCTGAGTCTACCAAGAAACCCAAACATAAGGGTGGGCACAAGAAATGGCACAAGAAGAAAGACTTGAAGAAGATCAAGTGCTTCAAGTGCAACAAGCTCGGTCACTATGCTCGTTCGTGTACGAGTGGAAGCGACGAGGTAACTTGTAATTATGCTAGTTACATATGTGTTTCTAGTTCAATATTTCTTGTGGAATCTAATCCATTTTGGATAATTGATTCAGGTGCCACCGACCACATAGCAAGGGACAGACGGTCCTTCGTGGAGTATCATCGGATACCCCAAGGAACAAAGTGGATTTATGTAGGAAACAACACACGTGTTGAAGTGAAAGGCGTTGGGACTTGCAAGCTAGTCTTGGACAACGGCCGCACTATCTTACTACATGATGTCCTCTTCGCTCCAGATATTCGAAGGAATATTATATCTGTGGTCGTGTTAATGGGTCTTGGTTATAGCTGGTTTTTTCATGATTGTAAAGTGGACTTGTTTTGTAATAATTCCTTAATTGGTACTGGGTATGTATTCAAAGGATTTATTGTATTAAATACAATGTATGACTCTTCATTTTGTAATGAAAATTTCCTTGTTACAAATTCTTCGACTTATGAGTCTGATATAATTTGTTGGCACGCAAGGCTTGGTCACATTGGACCAACACGAATGGATAGACTTTCCAAACGTGGCCTTCTATCCAATGTTTCAAAGGTTGATATGTCGACTTACGAACATTGCCTTGTAGGAAAATCTTGTCGCAAGCCGTTGGAACCGGCACAAGGGCCGAGGTTCCATTACAGCTCATCCATTCGGACATATGTGATCCGATGAATGTCAAGACAAGACGCGGGAAGTCCTATTTCATCACTTTTATTGATGACTTCACCCGATTCGGACATATCTATTTGATATCCCACAAAAGTGAAGCATTAACCAGCTTTAAAAACTATATGAGTTTAGTGGAAAATCAATTAGATCGCAAGATTAAGGTCTTGCGAACCGATAGGGGCGGTGAATATCAATCAGCAAGTTTAAGGAACTTTGTGATGAAAAGGGCATAGTTCATCATGTAACTATGCCTTATACTCCTCAACAAAATGGTGTTGCAGAAAGGAGAAATAGGACTTTAATGGAAATGGTCCGTTCGATGATGGCGCAAGCTAACTTGCCAATCACTTTTTGGGGTGATGCATTATTGACGGCCACTTTCATTTTAAACCGCGTACCCTCGAAATCAGTTAGCTCCACTCCTTATGAGTTGTGGAACCAAAGGTCTCCTGACTTAAACATTTTAAAACCTTGGGGATGTGCATCCTACGCACATATTTCCTCCCATAAGTATGGCAAACTTGGGCCACGGGGAAGGAAATGTATCTTTATACGATACACAGAAAACTCCAAAGGTTATGTTTTCATTAGTCAGGAAGACAATGGAGGTCTAATTGAATTTGAATCGAGAGATGTCACTTTCTTGGAAAATGAGTTTCCAAGACAGGGCGAGATAAGTCAGGACTTATCTCTATTTGAGATTAATGATCAAGAAGGATTGCCTCATTCGAGTGGGAGAATTCTTGGTGAAGAAGAAAATACGTTTCAAACTTCACCAATGGATGATACGAATGACGCTAATCCTATTCCATACGGGAATAATGATCCACGTGGGAGCATTTCTAACGACATTCCAAGTGGGAGTGATATTAGAATTGATCAAAATTCGAGTCAACAAGGGCTTGAAGAATCTCAAATACGACGTAGTAGTCGTACAAGGTTGACTCCTCTAAGATTTGAGGATGAATTTCCGCAAACCTTTATGACTTTACTACAAGATGATGACGAGCCTGCTACTTTCAAACATGCTGTATCATGCCCTGCGAAAGACAAATGGATGGAAGCGATGAAAGAGGAGTTGGAATCCATGAAAGTTAACCAAGTCTGGGACTTAATTGACTTACCCAGAGGACATAGAGCTATTGGGAACAAATGGGATCTCAAGATCAAGCATAAGGTTGATGGCTCTATTGACAGATATAAAGCTCGCCTTGTCGCGAAAGGTTTTACACAACAGGAAGGGATAGACTACGAAGAGACCTTCTCACCTGTTGTCCGTTTTACCTCGATTCGCCTGATTCTGGTTATGGTAGCTTGCTTAGACCTCGAATTACATCAAATGGATGTAAAGACTGCCTTTCTCAATGGAGAATTGGACGAGGAGATCTATATGGAACAACCAACAGGGTTTGTAAAAGAAAGAAACGAACATAAGGTTTGTAAACTTCGTAAGTCCATATATGGTCTTAAACAATCCTCGAGGCAATGGTATATACGATTTCAAGAAGTTGTCTTATCAAATGGTTTTTCCATGCTTGATGAAGATAACTGTGTATATATCAAGAGGATTAAAAGCAAGTATGTTATTATGTCTCTATATGTAGATGACATTTTAATAGCCGGAAATGACAAGGGCTTTGTGATGGATATCAAGGCTTGGCTTTCATCAATTTTTGAGATGAAAGACATGGGAGAAGCCGCATATATCCTTGGAGTTAAGATTTCAAGGAATCGTTCGAAGAAACTTCTTTCTCTTTCACAAGAGACTAATATAAAGAAGGTTCTAGAACGTTTTAATATGCAGGACTGCAAGTCCATTGATACCCCTATAAGCAAGTGTGATAATTTATGTCTGAAATCATGTCCAAAGAACCAAAAGTTAAAGGAAATTATGGAAAAAGTTCCATACTCCAGTGCAGTTGGTAGTCTTATGTACGCTATGATGTGTACAAGACCGGACATCTGTTTTGCCGTTGGAATGGTAAGTCGTTACCAATCTAATCGAGGGCAAGTACACTGGAAAGCAGTTAAGAGGATATTGCGGTATCTTAAGGGAACTGCGGACTATGCTTTATGCTATCAAGGAGATGCCTTGAGGCTCGAAGGCTACATTGATGCTGATTGGGCGGGTGATCTCGATGAGCGACGATCGACCTCAGGATATGTTTTTCTACTCGGATCTGGTGCAATATCCTGGAGTAGCAAGAAACAATCCTGCATCGCACTTTCAACTATGGAAGCCGAGTTTGTAGCATTTAGCATGGCAGTCCAAGAGGCTGTTTGGCTTAGGAAGTTCTTAGACAGGCTAATTGATGCAAGTGACTCAAGTGCTGTACCTATACATAGCGACAGTCAAGCATCTATAGCTTATGTCAAAGATCCTAAATTCCATTGTAAGACCAAACACATAGATATCCGCTAAAAATTTGCAAAAGACTATGATAAGACCAAGAAGGTAGACATAAGGTACATATCTACGCATGAGATGATAGCAGATCCGCTTACGAAGGCGATCCCCAGAGATGTGTTTTACAAACACTTATCATCTCAAGGATTGCGTAAGAGCTGAGTTGTACCAATGTAAATTCCCATGTCTGTAAATGATCAAATTTAATAAAAGAATAAGTTCTTTTCGACATTGCATATGAATTTTAAGAAATGTTTGTGTACATTTTTGAAATCTCAGCCATACTTTCTAGTATGTCGGACAGATTAAGGTTGGCTCTCTCACATGAGCAATTGCCTTTATTCTATCAGACGGATAAAATAAAGATGAGACCTGTTTAAAGTCAAAATCGTCAGACGGATGATTTAGAGTCATGACTTAAACAAAATGGTCGTATGAAAGATCTGCATCATATGGATGCTTTCAAAAGATCTAAGAGGTTTTTTGAAATCCTATCTGTCTTATGCGGGATGTGGGTCCAGAAGATTATTTGAGTAGTAAAAGGGACTCAAAGTCAGACATTGTGGTGTCTGGTTATCATCCTTACAACATCATTAAGACATACGCTTCCTGGGAAAGGAGTGATGTTGTAATACGTATTCATACTACGTATGCATTTTTGACCATTGGGTTAGAATATTAATTGTGTTTACTATTATGTGAGACCCAAAGACCACATGGGTCTTAACTCATAACCCTTATGGACTCTAATTGGTTCCTTTTAGATTTGACTGGGTGATTGCTATCTTAGCATGTTTCTTATGGACTATGGTCAATTCGGTCCGGCGGGGCATGTTAGAAAAGCAAGTCAAGTCAAGATCAAAAGGATCGCAAAAAGAGGAAGATTAATTTCATATTCATATTTGGACTTTAGAGATTCAAAGCTGGCCAGCCAATTGTAATCCAGATGGGATTCAATTGTTGAATATAAAGTATAAGAAATGTGAAGAAATAATCTAGGGTAAAGCATGCGTTGATCTATTCAACTTTGCACCTCGAGGGGTGTTGTGTATCTCTAACAAGTGCACAACAGCGGACTCTTGCGCATGACGGTCACACGGCCTATTTCTTGGTATGATAAACAGAAGAGTTAAAGGAACGATGTTTCCTTACAATCCCCTTAAGTGTGAGTGAGAGATGTTGGATATGGACGACATGAATACACCCATGAGAGGATGTATGAGGATATACGGACCTCAGATGTCGCGTGCACGAAAGCGTGCACGAAGGGAACCTTTTCTCGTGTGAAAAGGACCACTTGATAAGTGGAAAAAGCCACTCGATAAGTGGAAAAAGTCACTTTATAAGTGCATAAAGGCACTTGATAAGTGAATGAAGAAGAGGATAAATGAATGTGCTAATATAGGCTAATAAGCTTATATTTAGTTATTTCCTACAATAACTACCCCTAAAGCCTATAAATAGGAACCAAGGGTAAGGCATTCAGACTACACTTTCCATGCCGTAAGTTTGCATAAGGCATCTTATGTTCTTCTTCTCCCTTCCATTAAAATCCTCTTCTAAATAGAGATTTAAGCGGTGAAACTCTGCTTCGATCCTCCGTGACGAAGTACCGACCATTGTGGCGAATCCGATGGTGAAGTTCAGAGACTACGGTGCCGCATAAGCAAGCGTAAGTCTATGTTATTATTCGATCCTAATGTCGTTATTTTGACAGGATCCTTCAAAGGCCGTAGCGGAGCTTTCGAACAAATTTGATTCTCTCCACAAGGTCGTGGAAAGGCTTGAGAAGTATATCACCAAGCCACATGGAGCACCCTCTACATCTACACTGGTAAGAAATATGAGTGATTGGCAAGACCAATCTCAAGTAATGTATGTAGGAGGAGAGCATGGAGAGGGGACTGTGGAACAAGTGCAATATGTTGCGGGGAACTCCGGATATTGGGCCAACCCGGCCGTTAGAAACCATCCGGGCTTTTCATATGCAAACAATGATGGTGCTTTGAACCCCCCGCCACAACAACTTCCTCAAGCTCGGCCTCCACTACCACAACCTCAGTATCAACCGAGGGGTCCACCGTAACAGAATTACCCGCCTAGGCAACAAACGGGACTGTATAGACCGCCCGGTTACAATCAAGGTTGGAGAGCTCCCAACCCACCTCAAGCTCAACCACGATCGGACCACGAAGCTAGGGTGGAGGAATTCATGGTGGAGCAAAGGAAGATCAATGCTAGGTTGACGGCGGGACAAGATTCACTAAATACCGTCGTCGCTCAACTTGGAGAGCAACTTGCGTTGCTAAACAAGAATGCCCAACAATTGCCGGCTCAACCCGAGCCCCATCCACGGAGCAACACCGGACACATCAATGCGGTGCTGGCGGTTACAACAAGGGGCGGGAAGGATACCACTCCCGCTATGACCCAAAACAAAGAACCCGTGGTGGAGATTTTGGAAGAAAAAGAGCCAACAATTGAAGAGGAGAGCCAAAAGAAGCCGATTGGAGGAGGAAATTCTGAAGTGGTGGAGCCAATTGATGAGCGCTGCTACATGCCGCCGGTGCCGTTTCCACAACGGCTAGCTAGAGCCAAGATAGAGAAAAGGCTCACCAAGTTCCTTGAATATTTGAGGGGAGTAAGCCTCAATATTCCTTTCTTAGATGCAATAGTGGAGATCCCGTCTTACGCGAAGTTCTTGAAGGACTTGATTTCGGGAAAGAAAAGGAAGGAAAAAATCATTCTTGCGGAACAAGGAACTTGGTTTACCCGGAAGGAGAAGGAGCCCGCAAAATTCAAAGATCTCGGGAGTTTCCGCATCCCTTGCACACTAGGAGGCATCCCATTGCAAAAAGCTTTAGTTGACTTGGGCGCGAGTGTGAGCCTTATGCCCCTTAGCATGTTTCGAAAATTGAACACGGGCACCGACTTGAAGCCGAGCGACATGAGAATTCAACTTGCGGACGGTCGGATTACTAGGCCGGTAGGGATCGCAGAGAACATTCCACTTCAAGTTCCAGGAGGGATATGCTTGCCTTGTGATTTTGTCATCATGGACATCAAGAAAGAGGGCGACACTTCGCTCATACTTGGATGCCCGTTCCTCGCAACTGCCGGTGTTATCGTCGACGTGCGTGAAGAAACTCTATCCTTGAATGTAGGGAACATCGAAGTCGAGCTTCACATACTCAAGGCCATGAAACATATGCCCTATCACGAGGAGTTAGACTATGTGGATCTCCTCGATGAGGTGATTGAAGAAGCAATCCCCCACTCTATTGGCGCTCTCCATGACGATGGCTTCGAAGAAGGCCAAGCTTCGGGTGAAGAAGAGAAGTTGGAGAACCCTCCAGATAGCTCCACGAACGGTGATGAAGGCGACGCTGATGTCGCAAGAATACGAGAGCTTTGCACGCTCGCAAAGGCCAAGAATCCGAAGAAAGCTCCACCGAATGGAAGATCGGTGTCACCGGCCAAGAAGAAGGTAGGAACAAGCTCTAGCTTGGGGGACTTATCCCCCAACATTACCCATGATGAGGGGGCATTGAGGAAGGCCAATGATCATCACGACCCAAATCCAAGCGGCCTTCCCGAAAAATTTGACGGGCGTATCTCGTATGCGCCGAACATCACGAGCTAAACGAATATCTAAAGGGGTCGAGCTCATGACCTTAAACGAGCGCTTGTCGGGAGGCAACCCGACGGGTTTTTCATTGTTTTTATTTGATTTTCATTTTTGATTTAGACTTTTATTAGTGTGTAGAGTCTTGTGTCCATGAAAATCGTGACAACGGGTCCTAATTTTCATGACAGTAGAAGGAGAAAGGGAGATCACTCATATGGAGGATGACCGAGGCAAGGAATAGCGCTCCAGGGACGCGATCAGGCCTTAGGAAGAGGAAGAATAGACTGGAGGAAGAAAAACAGAGACTGGAGCGAAAACAGAGAGCCGATGCAGAAAAAAAGCACCTCACTCGGCCGAGTAGCTTATGCCGCTCGGCCGAGCAAAGACTCCACTCGGCCGAGTGGAGCACCAAACAGGGAAGTTTCTGCAGACAAACTCTCTGTCACTTTCTGTAACTTTTAGTCTTAATTTCCACTAGGACGGGTACCTTATCACTCGGCCGAGTAAAACAGATACCCTCCTAGCTCAAGAATTGCTGAGTGGCAGAGCCACTTGGCCAAGTGGAGTTTCTCCATTCGGCCGAGTGTATCAAAGCCACTCGGTCGAGTCGTAAGTGACGAGGAGAATTTGAAATTCTTTTAGTTTACGCCACTCGGCCGAGTGACTTTGTCACTCGGCCGAGTCGTAACATTTCCTATATATGCGGAAGCGCAGCGGGCACAGTTTACGATACCAAAGTTTCCCAAATTCCGCCCGAGCTCGCTGCCGATTGAGCTTCCCTCGCCCACGCCGACTTTCCCTCACCCGATTTTCCCACGCCGACGCCCGAGCAAGCCCCCCCTCACCGGCGACCGACACCCCGATGACCGTCGACGACCGACCGACCTCTCCACAGTCGGCGCCGCCTCCGATCAGCCCTATTTTGCCCCAAAGACCCCATTTCTCCCCATTTCTCTTGATTTGTACGCCCGTGAACCCCAAATTCAAATTAATTCCATATCTATCTGTTATCCCATATCTCCCCCATATATATTGAATATTATTCACTGATTTGATCGTTTGATTTGCAGGCTAGCTTGGGGAGCTTTGGTGAGTTTTTGGACGCGCTTTGAGCTTCACGACAGAGGCGTCTCTTCACACACACTGCTGATTGCTCTCACAGCATGTTCAGGTATATTTGTTCCATCATTTAGCATGTCGCATTACTCATTTGGTTGGAACACGTCTCGCGGCACATATGCCGCCGCGCACTAGGCCACGTACACGGGGAGACGCTTCGAAGCGAAAGAGGACCGATGATCCTGGTCCCTCTTCCACTAGGAAGGACTCCCCTCCACCTAGCCCACCACCACCTACACAGGCGATCCCTGCTGATCCCGTTCCACCACCTGCTCCCGCCGTCGGGCCGATGGGGATTAAGTTTCGAAATGACGCACACAGCGCCATATTCGAGCGTATCTGCCATCGTTCGATAGTACCCTCTAGGTTTGCACACCTAGCTGACCTAGACCGCCTAGGGGTACTTGAGGGGCTTCTCATGTTGTACGATAACGTGGGATGGCGTGATTTTCTGTCGGTGTCGGCGGATACTTACATCCGTCCGAAACTAGAGGTCCTCAGTTCCATTGACCGGACCGCTGGAGGATGCTCCTTCCGATTGATGGATCGAGAGTGCGAGATCACTCTCGACATGCGTCGAGCATTTTTCTAGTGGCCCACCGTCCCAGACCCTGACTGAGCCTATGCTCCCACGCACATCCCACCCCCGTCGTTCGACACCCACACCTTCTGGACATGGATCACGGGATCCCCACTCGCCTTTGACCCTAATAGGGCCAAGGCCTCAGTTATCCTCCACCCCTGCCTCCGCATTGCACAGCGCCTTATGGCGACTACTTTCCTCGTGAGGTACAAGCCCGGGACCATGTCTACGCCAGAGCTCTACATGCTCTATGCGATGACTCGCCCTAGGGTTCTAGATAGGGGTAGCGACAATTTGGTCCCCGCCGTCGAGATCGACATTGCCAGTTGGTTTTTGTACCACATTATCATTTCGGTGAGCGACCGCTCACCTATCTGTTGCGGCGGTCTGATCACCCTTTTGGCCCTTATGACCGGCATGGACCTACCTGATGACGTGCATCGACCTCCGGGCCCCACCGCACTTTCTATAGATGTTATGGCCTGGATGAAGATGCTTCATCCCCACGGTCGCCAGCACTGGATGTGGTTGCACGGTCCCTTCAGCACTGATTACATGGTTCTCCCGAGCCCCGCTCGGACACACATTAGACTGGCTCACTGGGACTAGATTCCAGCGATGGATCTCCTCATCCCCGCTGCATACGTGCTTGAGCCTGAGGATGCTGAGCAGGCACCCCCTGCGCCACCTGTTGACCCCGTGATTCCTCAGCCTGCACCTGCACTGTCTACACCTCCCGACACCTCTGTCCACACGTCTGTTAGTGTCGGGAGCACTTTAGCTGACCTGTCCACCACCACCACCACTGAGCCTATGTCCGTCGAGCCCATTACCACACTGAGCCTCGAGCGTTCACCCATCATTCTTGAGAGCGACGAGTCTTCCTTTACTGCCGCCGTGGAGACCCTCTCCCGATTGCTGTTCTCGACTCCTGGGAAGTCATCTTTTGTGCCCTACACAGCCTCCCCAGTCATCGAACTTTCGGTCTCCACTGCCCCTATCTTTACCGAGAGCGTCGTGACATCTGTCCCCACATCTGCGTCACTGACCTCTCATGCTGCCTCGTCGCCCATTTTGACTTCCACCTCTGCTGCTGCTGCGACCCAGCCTGCATCCCAGCCTCACACCGAGGCTGGGCATCACTTAGTGAGCACAGCACCCCTTCCACACTTTCCTGCTGGCCCCGTCCTCTACACTGCCCGCCAGAGACAGCCCCGCACTTCACCTGTTAGACCTGTGCGTCCCTCTGCTCCACCACCCCCAGACACTCTAGTTCAGAGCATTCGTGCTCTTGAGGGGGCTATTAGTGGACTTAGAGGGGACTTTAGGGCTCTCTCCACCACGGTTAGCGCCGTGCAGACCCGCGTCGCCATCCTTCCCAGTATTCAGGCTTGCCTGAATCAGATTCTGGCGCGTCTGCCTCCACCACCGACACCCTCCCAGCAGCTACCACGCCCACCACCTCCACCACTACCTCCGCCACAGGACGGTGTTAGTGCACCACCACCAGCCTAGGCACACACTGGATGCCTACTATATTTCTGCTGTTTTGCTGGTTGTTTTTGGAGTTGATGATTGTTTGCCCCCTCCTCCACATACTACTTTGGTGCCTTTCTGATCATATCTTTTTATATCTTTTTGGGAGTGCGGGAGAGACTTTTTGGGGACACTGATATCTGCACCGTACTGATCTTTGCATGCATCACATTCATTCACATCTTATTTTCTTTTTGTTTTTCTTTCTTTTTCATCATGCATGCATCCTCACACACCCCAACCACTTCACGTCTCTCGGTGTGCTACACTTCGCACATTGAGGACACTGTGCACTTCAGCTTGGGGGAGTGAGTTCTCACACTTTTTATTTTTTGCCACCCTTTATTTTTGATTCCTCACATTTTTTCCGTTTTTGCACTTATTTTCACCACTTTTTCGTTTTTTTCTGCCATGCATCACGTTTTCTTATTTTCTTTGTGTGCCGCATTGTACATAGTATTTTCTATTTTCTTTTATCCTTATTTCTTTCATCTTTTGCTAGAGATGACTTTTCTGTGATGATGACGACGTTGTGTTAGCTTATCTCCATGTGCATGCTATTTTGTCATTTCATAGCTTTTGTTTCAGATATCATATGCTATGTCCTGCTTTGCATTTGAAATAGTAACCCACTCTTTTTCTGTATGAATATGGATGAAATTCCGTTATTAGCTGATATCTGATGATTCATATGTATGCTTATCGTAGAAAACACACCAAGCTTCATGCATTGATTGCTTATATCTGGAGTACTGATTTCCTTTCTCATATCACTTCTTATTGCATGAATTGTACGCTTCACTTTCAGTTTGATTGAATGTTTGCTAGGGTGATATACCTGGACTAGTTTACTTTTTGAGATTAAACTGAGTAGATTATATTACCCTGCTGAAAGTTGTCATGCATGTCCTATAGAGTGAACCGAGTGATACATTTATTTCTTTCTCCACATATCTTGAGCATTATTTCTCTACTTAAAATTCATTGGTGAATCTCCCTTTAGCAAGTCTATTATTGGCATTTCTCCCGCTATTAATTTTCATGCTCCAATTCCCCAAAATCAAATATATATATATATATACATGTATATTCTTCTTTCTTTTGATTTAGGATCGCTTATGTATATATGTTTATATTAAAAAAATTGAGAAAAAGAAAAGAAAAGAGAAAAGAAGTTTATAAACGATCCCATCTCATACTCTTTCTCTCTTTCTTCCCTCTTTTGTTTTTATTTTTATTTTTTTTGGAGCTTCAAAAGAAATGGGGAATGTACATATTGATTTGTTTATGCCACCACGCTTATGGATAAGCTTGGGGGAGAGGATCCAATGATGTGTGAGAGAGTGACTACTTGACGGTACATGACAACCTAGGCTAAGTAATCTTCTATACTCGGTGAGATTACTAAAGTTTCACGAAATCCAGAAATCGACACTTAGCATTCATTTCATAAAAACCATACTTTTCTATTCTTACTATTCCATATCGTGTGATATCTCTTATACTCCTTATAGAAAGCATTCAATTGAAAAAGTGTGTGATCTATGGTTATGCATACCGCTTTAGATGCTTCAGACGATGTTAATCCTAGAATGATTCCATATTTCATGCTATTTTGATATTTTGGGGTTTTCTATTTCGAATGCATCATTATACTATGATATCGAGATAAAAGTCTGTGACATGTGTTTTATATTCGATGTATGCTATATGAGTTGGCAAAACCCACGTCCTGAGAAAAATGATCTAGCACCCCCCTTCTTCGCTTTCTATTCTATTTTTATTTTTATTTTCCTTCTTTTCCATAGTTTTGCCCGTCGGGTTCGCTTTTTACTCATCTTCCTCGAGGACGAGTAAGAGGTAAGATTGGGGGATTTTGATCACTCCATATTTTACACCCTTTTTCTGCATGTTTGCATGCCACTTTGATCGATCATATCACGTTTTTCTTTATTATTCGATAATATTGCGATGCTTTTCACGATTTCTTATTTTTGTCGTATTTCAGGAGATATGGAGCGATTCGGAGTGATTTTAAGATCAAGAGGATTTGCACCCACTCCGGATTATCACCCAAGACTCTTTTGAGGGCTATTCGGCGATGGAAGACAAGTGGAAGAAGAAAGAACTTCGTAGGAGCGACGAGGAGGCGAAATGATGAAGATTGGGCATCTATAGCATGTCACTCGGCCGAGTGAAGCACTCACTCGGCCGAGCAAGAAGACCACTCGGCCGACCGGACCGTACACGCACCACAGAAGGAAATCAGCGTGCACTCGGCCGAGTGACGATAGTCCACTCGGCCGAGTATGGAGATCCCCTCGCCCGAGTGGCACGAGAAAATCCACCCACCAAAGGAGCCGACTTACTGGAATCCGTCAGTCGATTACAGAGTTGTCACTCGGCCGAGCATGGAATGCCCCTCGGCCGAGTGAGTAAAGCCACTCGGCCGAGTCACCTCCAAAGACAGACCCCCGAAAGTCCCCGACTTACTTGAAATGTACAGGGTTTGTCACTCGATCAAGTGACATTTGTCACTCGGCCGAGTGAGTCGCTTCGCCTGCTGCGTAAAGTGCGATTTCTGGGCTGCGCAGGGGCATTTTTTTCATGATTTTTTGGGCGATTTTGAAGGGTATTTAAACCCAGTTTTTGCCTTAGTTAGAGAGGACGTATGGATACTTTTTGGCAGCCTTTTTGAGGGCTTTTTAGATTATTAGATCTAGCTTTTCTTTTAGAGATTAAAAAGGCTACTTTTGTTGGATGCTGTTGGATTCTCATTGGTTTGTCTCTCTTCTTATCAAAAACCCTATTTTTGTTGATAGTTTCTCTATTGCAATGAATTGTGTTGATTTTGTTATTGATTTTCTTATGAATTGCATGATGATTAGTGAGTAGTTTTATCGTCTTAGGGCGTAGGGATGAACCCTATGGACCTTATTTCTAAATTGTGATGAATTGGTGAAATCCTTGTTAGAATTGATTAGGGTTAGGTTGGGATTGATTAATTACGGATAGCTAGGGATTCATATTGATTGGGATTTGAAAGAGATTGGGTCCCAATTAATAGGAAGCCCTAGAAATTCGATTTAGATTTACGGTTGGACTTCTCTAGAATTGGTTTGCAAGAGATTGGGCCAAAGCTAGGATTTTTAATCGTGTTTCTATACCAATATCCATTTGCAAGAGATTGGACGGGTAGGAACTATTTCAACCTAGGTCGTAGCTCAAGTTTGCACGAGAGAGGGCTCGAGATACGGTTGAACGATGACGTCGTTCTTCACGCTAGCGGCTTAGGTTAGGGTTTGCAAGAGATTGGGCCATACTCTAGGTTTGCTATAGACCGGCAACAGCGCGAGAGCATGAGCTTGGTTCTGCATTTAGTTGTGACTAGTTCACCTAAAATTCAAGTCTAGCAATGATGAAACCTATGAGTCACAACGATGAGATACGGTCTGTAGCGGGGATTCCCTATCCCTAGGCACTTTATTTTATTGATATTTCTATCGACATTAGAACGATTGTGACAATTTTACCATAAATTATTCTCGACCATTTTTATAGCTAGGTGATTGGAAGGAGACACTGTCATTGTTCCTCCCTGAGTTCGATACCCGCTCGCCGCTACACCGTGCGCTTGCGGTAAGACTACGAGTCGCTTGTCCTGGGTGTGTGCACTCCCGGGGCGCGATCACATGCTTTGTTTAGGTCGGTGAAGTCGATGCACATTCGTCATTTGTCGTTCGCCTTCTTCACCATCACGACATTCGAGAGCCAATCGGGATATTTGACTTCCTGGATGAAGCCTGGCTCCAGAAGTCAATCCACTTCCTCGATAGCTGCCTTCATCTTTTTGCCCACATGTTCCTCTTCTTCTGCTTCATGGGTTTGGAAGTCGGGTCAACCTTCAGCTTGTGGGATATCACCTCAGGGCCGATACAGGGCATATCCTTTGGGGGACCAGGCGAAGATGTCTGCATGCTCTCTCAAGAGAGCGATCAACTGCTCCTTTAGGTCGAAAAGGAGCATCGACCTGATAAAGACAGTCTTCCCTTCTTCTTCAGAGAACTGGATGTTCTCCATCTCTTCGACTGCCGCGGGCCGTCGATCTTCGTCTTTGGGATCGACCGGGTCCGCGGCCCTATACTTCTCAAAGTAGTGGACAAAGTATAGCACGACAGTGCTTGCTTCTGATTTCCTTTCGCCTTCCCGACTCCTTCAGGAGTCTGATCACTCCATATTTTACACCTTTTTTCTGCATGTTTGCATGCCGTTTTGATCGCCCATATTGCGTTTTTCACGATTATTCGACAA
Source organism: Scilla litardierei (assembly GCA_030789695.1). Taxonomy (NCBI): domain Eukaryota; kingdom Viridiplantae; phylum Streptophyta; class Magnoliopsida; order Asparagales; family Asparagaceae; genus Scilla; species Scilla litardierei. Next base: position 226,782,791 of record CM061142.1, read on the forward strand.
TATTGCGATGCTTTTCACTATTTCTTGTTTTTGTCGTATTTCAGGAAATATGGAGCGATTTGGAGCGATTTTGAGATCAAGGGGTTTGCAAGCGCTAAGGAGTGTCACCCACGGCTCGTTTGAGGGCCATTCAGCGATAGATATGAGTGAAGGAAGAAGGAACTTCGTAGGAGCGACGAGGAGGAGAAACAGAGAAGATTAAGCATTTACAGCATGCCACTCGGCCGAGTGGAGCACTCACTCGGCCGAGCAAGAAGCCCACTCGGCCGACCAAAATAGACACGCACAAAAGAAGAGAATCAGTGTGTACTTGGCCGAGTGACGACAGCCCACTCGGCCGAGTAGGAGAGCTCACTCGCCCGAGTGGCACGAGAAATTCGTCCAGAAAGAGGCAGAGTTACTGGAATCTGTCAGACAATCTGAGAGGCCCTACTAGGCCGAGTATGAATGCCACTCGGCCGAGTGAATAAAGCCCCTCGGCCGAGTCACCTCCAAAGGCAGACCCTGAGACCCCCTGACTTACTGGTTTCTTACAGGGTTTGTCACGCGGCCGAGTGACAATGCCACTCGGCCGAGTGAGCCGCTCTTCCTGCAGCGAGAGTTGCGATTTCTGGGCTGCGTAGGGGCAGTTTGGTCACGATTTTCTGGGCGATTTTAGGGGGTAGTTAAACCCAGTTTTTTCCCAAGTTAGAAGAGCTTTTGGCAGCCTTTTTGAGAGCTTTTTCAGACTTTTTAGATTATTAGATTTAGACTTTCTTTTTGGAGATTTAAAGGCTACCCTTATTGGATTCTCATTGGATAACATTGGATCTTCATTGGTTTGTCTATTCCCTATCAAAACCCCAATTTTTATTAGCTATTTCTCTATTGCAATGAATTCTCTTGATATTATTATTGATTTTTCTGAGAATTGCATGATGAATATTGAGTAGTGCTATCGTCTTAGAGCGTAGAGATGAACCCTATGGACCCTATTTCTAAATTGTGATGAAATTGTGGAATTGTTGCTAGAATTGATTAGGGTTAGGTTGTGATTGATTAATTACGGATAGCTAGGGATTCATATCGTTTGGGATTTGCAAGAGATTGAATCCCAATTGATAGGAAGACCTAGATATTTGATTTAGATTGACAATTGGATCTCTCTAGACTTGGTTTGCAAGAGATTGGACCAAAGCTAGGATTTTTAATTGCGATTCTATACCCATATCCGTTTGCAAGAGATTGGATGGATAGGAACTATCGCAACCTAGGTCGTAGCTCGAGTTTGCACGAGAGTGGACTCGAGATACGATTGAACAATGATGTCGTTCTTCACGCTAGCGGCTTAGGCCAGGGTTTGCACGAGAATGGGCCCTATCCTAGGTTTGCTATAGACCGGCAATAGCACGAGAGCGTGAGCTTGGTTTTACATTTAGTTGCGACTAGTTCACCCATATTCAAGTTTAGCAACAATGAAACTTATGAATCACAATGATGAGAGGCGGTCCATAGTGGGGATTCCCTACTCCTAGACGTTTTATTAATTTGATATTTTCTCTTGACATTTGCACGATTGTGACTATTTACCCCAAACGATTCTCGATCCTCTTGATAGCAAGGTGATTGGAAGGAGACACGGTCATTTGTCCTCCTTGAGTTCGATACCAGCTCGCCGCTACACCGTGCGCTTGCGGTAAAACTACAAGTCTTTATCCCGGGTGTGTGTACTCCCGGGGCTCGACCAAGTTTTTGGCATGCTACAGAGGATACTTGTATGAACCGTCCGGAGACACCAGAAGAACTAGCGGCACGTATGGCGAGGATTATATCCATCAGAGATAGGCTACGGCCTAAGACCTCTTCCACCACTTCTTCCATCGCCATGTCGGAGTTGGAAGCAGATAAGAATTTTGAGCTCAAGTCGGGATTGGTGGTCTTAATGCAACAAGACCCCTTCCATGGGAACTCCCATGAGAATCCACATTATCACCTGCAGCTATTCTTGTCCAAGTGCGCCACCTTTCAAATGCCGGGTGTTTCCGTTGATGCTATCCACTTGAGACTCTTCCCCTTCACCCTCAGAGACAAAGCTTTATATTGGTTGAGGATGCAGGTGAAAGGGGTATTCACTACTTGGGATGAGTTGGCCAATGCTTTCGTGGATAAATTCTACCCGGCATTTAAGACGGTGAAGATTAGGAGTGAGCTTATGTCCTTTAAGCAAGGACCGCAGGAGACCCTATACGAGGCTGTAACGACTGGTTTTTTTCCATGTATATGGATTATCTATATTATATATGTTTTGGTGGATTTTCTCCTTATGTGTGATTTTCCGTCTCCCTAGCTTTCGTTTTCGTTCGTTTCGTTGTGATTTTCTAGCTTCTTCCTTAGATCGTTGAGTTTGGAGTAAGTCATTCGTGACGAGCTTCATATCGCTCATATCTTAGAGATATGTTGATCTTAGAAGCCGTAGGAATCTTCCTAGAGCTTCGCCCTTCGATTCGAGACTTTTCGTGAACATTAGTTGGTTCAAGAAGGAGAACCAACCGACTAGATTTCGATCTAGTCGGTCGGTAACCCTTCATGGACCGACTTGTGGGCTTGATTTATTATTCAGAGGTTACTGTTTATCGTTAGTTGGTCTAAGAACATTTTTCGACCGACTAGGTTGCAAACTAGTCGGTCAGCCATTGTTCTTTAACCAACTAGTTTATTGACCATTTTGATGCCGAGTTACTGTTTACTATTAGTCGGTCTGAGAACGTTCGTCGACCGACTAGTTGTGAAACTAGTCGGTCAGTAGTTCTTCTTTGACCGACTAAATCTAAGTTCATTTCTTCTTCAGTAGTTACTGTTTGGTGTTAGTCGGTCACAGTTGGTCGACCGACCGACTAGTTCTCGATTTAGTCGGTCAACAACTCTTCTTTGACCGACTAATCGACCCCAAAACCCTAGGGTTTATTTCTGCCGCCGGGTTGTTTCTATTTAAACCCCCGAATCTTTTCATTCTTCATTCATTTCTTCTGAGCCATTTTCTTCCCCAAATCATCATCCAACATTCCCAATCCATTTCTTCATCCCCGGAGCCCCCTCACACCCTCATTAGCGTCGGCCACCTTCCTTTAGGCCGTCGGCCAACCCCAAAACCCCACAAATCCCAATTTCTCCAGATTTTCTCGCCATTTCCAGATCTGAGCCATAGTTCTCCGGATCGTTCTTCCGTTGCCGTGCTTGCTCGGCATCGTTCTTTCGCTACGATACGGTTAGTAAATCGATCCTTTAATATTCTCTTAACCCACATGGTTATTTTTGTTAAACCCTAATAAAAATGGATATTAGACGTCGTAGATTTGATTATAATTCTGGATTGGTTATTGTTCTGATATTGTTTTGTCATGGCAGCGATCCCATCTCCATAGCTAACATTTAGTGTCGTGTCTCGTTGATCGTCATCCTTGGTGCCAGGCAAGTGAAACTTGCCACTTAGGGTTTTAGGCCATGCCTTAGGCCATTTGCTTGTTGTAGGCGTAAAAGAGACTAGGCGACGAAATGATACCCGCCTAGGCGCAAATTTCAGGATCTAGCTTGACAACGAAGCTAGATCCGACTAATTTTAATTATTTGCACTTGCTGGCATCCATGCATCTTATCTGCCATGTTTAAATTCAATTAACGGTACGCGAATTATCTGTACATGTCATGCTATCCATGTTGAATGTTGCATTCGTAGCACACGCCACATTACTTGTACTACTCTATACGGCTAGGCACCTGCTTTTAGCGGGCACAACCCTATGCCAAATACACTTCCTGGCTCGTGATCTAGAAACGAGCATTACGCGTTCGGGGGTAATGCCCTGGCTCGATACACGTGGAGGGGTAAGGATAAGCGATCACCTGAGTGTACGAGTTGGCCCGATCCGCAACTGTAGCCAGAAGACGTAATCTCTGTGCACGACGTGTTTACTTGACATGATTTACTTGACTGGTACTTGTCCGTGTTTATACTTGTAAAACTTGTCATCCATGCCATACTTGCTACTTGCTACTTGTTACTTGCACTTTACCTTACTTGTTGCTTCCATACTATACTTGCCATGCCATGCATCATACTATAACTGCTAGGTTGTTAGTTTACCTTCCTTTCAGTTTCCTTGCCCAAGTCTTTTAGACTTGCTGACATGTGCCCTTTACTCTTTTGGGTGACACATGTTAGATCCTGAGCCTGAGGTTGCTGCTGAGGACGTGGTGTTCGCTGACGCTAAGTCAGAGCCCGCGTTCATCGAGGAGTTTGAGGACACTGGAGATCAGTCATAGAGACCGTTTGTGTTGTTGTTTAGACTGCTTTAGTTGTCGGTGCGTAGCACCAATACTTTGTTCGTGTTGGCTTTTGTTGGCCATGTTTGGGCCTAGACTCTTTCTTTTAGCCTGGTGGCTTTTTCTGCGATGTTGAATATTATTGTGGACGAATTCTGGGATTGGTTAACTTATATCAGTCTCCTTTACCATATTATTATTATTATCTTTGTTCCGTTTGCATTTACAGGGACCTGCATATATTCAGATTTGATGCTTATCAGGCGTGTAGCTTCACAGCTCCACGTCTGTGCGAACCTTCTCACGTCTCGCCTCCATTTTAGGGAAGCGGGGTGTGACAGGTTTTGTTTGTGGCCCATGCAGGTCCATATGTAACTGCAAACTAACGGAATAACGATAATAATATTTGATTGTCCACAAATAAAAATTCGACATCCGAGTCATAAGCTATGAGTCTAATTGTTTCGTTTTCTATGTCATTAGATGGCAGGAAGGTGAAATACCCGAGCTGCTGGTGGTGTGCCCCCTCATGACGGGGAGCCTGATCGGGAGCCCACCAATGGGGAGATGATGCGGATGCTGCTTCAGATGATGCAGGTGCAGCAGGGCGTGCTCCTGCAAGTCCAGAATGCTACAGTTGTTCGAGCTGCTCGGGTAGTTCAGGAGGCCCCTCGTTCCGAGCCAGGCGTGAAGCAGTTTTGGGAGCTGGGTCCTACATATTTTGATGGTACTGAAGGTCCTCTAGCTGCTGACGAGTGGGTCAGGAATATTGAGGACAATTTGAAGATGTCCAAGGTCAACGAGGTTGGCTAGGTTGACTTGGCGAAGAGGCAGCTGAGGGACAATGCCTGGAATTGGTGGGATGCTGAGGAGGAGCTGTTGGTGGAGCCGATATCTTGGGCTACCTTCAAGTCCAGATTCGATGAGGAATATTTTATGAAGGCTGCCCGGAGAGAGATGTTGCAGCGCTTCATTGATTTGAAGCCGGGGAGCTTGTCGGTGGATCAGTACCACCAGGAGTTCACCAGGCTGAGTCGGTTCACACCGAAGATGGTGCAGGATGCTGATGAGAGGGCTCAGAGGTTCTTGCAGGGACTTACTTTGGATCTTCAGAGTTTTGTGTCTTCCTCTGATCTGGAGTCCTATCAGAAGGTTCTGATAGCGGTGCGGAGGCAGGAGCTGATTGTGAACCAGAGGAGACGACATGTTGCTGGAGCTGGGAAGAGGCCTATGGAGCAGGCCAGAGCTGTGGTTAGGCCTGGTTTCAAGCCTAATCAGCCGGTGCAGTTCAAGAGGCCAGGAGGGCCTATTCAGAAGACTAGCCATTTCTGCGGCAAGACCGGACATATCAGGGAGCAGTGTAGGAGATTCTTGGGCCAGTGTATTGTCTGTGGAGATCCTACCCATACCATGAAGGACTGCCCGAAGTCAAAGCAGCCTTGGAGAGCACCTGTTGCAGCACAGCCATTGCAGCAGAGAATGCCTGTTCCTGCTGGACGTGGATCAGCTCTTGTTCCAAGAGGCAGGCCTTTCAGCAGGCTTTTCAGCCGAGGCGGCAGGCTTTTCTGATGTCTGAGGTGGAGAGCATGGCTGTGGATGAGGTTATCGCAGGTAATCCTCAATCTAGCTGTTCCTTTCTAATTTAGTTTTGTTTGTTAGATTATTTTGTTTGCTTGTACATGATTGTTTGCTAGAATAGGGCTTGATTGTTAGACTGTTTGTAGGTGTGATTCTGGTGTGCACATTTCCTACACGAGTCCTCTTTGACTCAGATGCATCGATGTGCATTTTGGCGCGGCGCTTCGTGGAGAAGCATTCATTGACGACGTCCCCTCTTTTCAAGAGTTGGAATATTGTTACAGGGAATGGCGTGGTCTCGGTGCATCGTGGTTGCAATTCTTGCTCGTTGGTGGTCTGTGGACATAAGCTTTACGCTGATTTCATTGTCCACGACATCATCAACTATGATGCAGTCCTTGGGATGGATTGGCTTGCGAGCTTTTATGCTATGATCGACTGTCGGAGGAAGAAGGTGGTGTTCGAGATTCCCAGACATCCAGTATTTGAGTTCAGCCGGGGTAGCAGTTCGCTTGGCCCTGTCATATTTCGGGCCAGACCGGTGGAGTTGGTGGCTATGCAGATGGAGCAGGAGAGGCCAGCGGTAGTGCGGGACTTCGATGACGTCTTCCCCGAGGAGATGTCTGGATTTCCACCCGATCGAGCTCTCGAATTTTCGGTTGATCTTATTCCGGGAGCGCAGCCGATTTCGAAAGCGCCCTATTGTATGGCACCTGCTGAGTTGGAGGAATTGCGGAAGCAGCTGGATGAGCTTTTGTAGAAGGGTTACATCAATCCTAGTGTGTCTCCATGGGGAGCACCGGTGCTGCTGGTGAAGAAGAAGGATGGTTCGTGTCGCATGTGCATGGACTACATGGAGCTGAATGCGGTGACCATCAAGAATAAATACCCGTTGCCTCGCATCGATGATATTTTTGATCAGCTTGGAGGATCGAGGGTGTTTTCGAAGTTGGATCTGAGGAGTGGTTATCATCAGCTGAAGGTGAAGAAGGAAGATGTTCCGAAGACAGCATTCAGGACGAAGTATGGACACTACGAGTTTGTGGTTATGCCCTTCGGTGTAACCAACGCTCCCGCAGTTTTCATGAATCTGATGAACCTGATTTTCTACGACTTTTTAGACAAGTTTGGCGTTATCTTTATTGACGACATTCTGATCTATTCAAAGTCGGAGGAAGAGCATGCCTCACACTTGAGGACAGTGTTGGAGTTTTTAAGGAAGCATTGTTTGTATGCTAAGTTTTCGAAGTATGAGTTTTGGCTGGACAGAGTTACTTTTCTCAGGCATGTGGTGTCTGGAGATGGTATTTCAGTGGATCCCGAGAAGATCAAGGCCATCAGAGAGTGGCATGTTCCGTAGTCAGCATCTGAGATCTGGAGTTTCCTTGGGCTTGCAGGTTACTATCGGCGCTTCATTAAGGACTTTTCCCGTATTGCTGAGCCGATGACCAAATTGACGTGGAAGGATGTACCTTTTGTTTGGTCAGGTAATTGTGAGAATGCCTTTGGTGTTCTGAGGGAGAGATTGACGACTGCCCCTGTTCTTGATGTGCCTGATCGCAGTGGAGGATTTGAGATCTTTTGCGATGCTTCTAGCAAGGGTCTCGATTGTGTGTTGCATCAGCACGGGCATATTGTGGTGTATGCTTCGCGTCAGCTCAAGACTCATGAGAAGAATTACCCGACGCACGACTTGAAATTGGCTGCTGTCGTGTTTGCGCTCAAGATTTGGAGGCACTTCCTGCTGAGTGAGAAAGTGAATATCTTCACCGATCACAAAAGATTGAAGTATATTTTTACTCAGAAGGAGCTCAACATGCGACAGCGTCGATGGTAGGAGCTCATGGCGGATTATGAGATCGATTTGCAGTATCACCATGGCAAGGTGAATGTGGTTCCGGATGCGCTGAGTAGGCTTCCAGCGGTGATGATGTTGACTTTGCAGTGGAGATTGCAGCAGGATTTTTGCGAGTCTGGAATTGTGATTGTTCTTCCTGGGAGGCTTCTCCGTTGATGTGTATGCAGATACAGTCGACGATCGTGGATCAGATCAAGGCTGGCTAGGCTGGGGATCCGAAGCTGGTGAAGATTCGGAAGCAGGTAGAAGCCGGTCTACGGACTGACTTTTTGATTCATGAGGATGGCTCGCTGAGGTATGGAGCTAGGTTGTGTGTGCCAGCTAGGGATATTAGAGAGGAGTTGTTGGTTGAGGCACACAGTTCGCCGTATTCTGTACATCCTGGTGGTACCAAGATGTACAAGGATCTTTGTCAGAATTTTTGGTGGCATGACATGAAGAGGGGTGTGGCTCGGAGTGTAGCCAAGTGTCTGGTTTGCCAGCAGGTGAAGGCGGAGCATCAGCGTACGGCAGGGTTGCTACAACCGCTTCCGATTCCGGAGTGGAAGTGGCAACACATCACTATGGCCTTTGTGACTGGACTGCCTCAGAGTCCGAAGCTGAATGACGCGATTTGGATGATCGTAGATCGATTGACCAAATCCGCGCACTTTATTCCATTCCAAGTAGGACAGTCCACCGAGGCGCTAGCAAGGAGATACATGGAGGTAAATTCTTTTACTCTCTGTTTCTATTTCCTTTTCCTAGATAGATAGTGATGTAACGTGAATCGTGCAAGAGATCGTACGACTTCACGGAGTCCCCGTGAGTATCGTGTCGGACAGAGACACGAGGTTCACATCTCAGTTCTGGCAGAGTTTGCAGAAGAGTTTGGGTACGAGTCTGAGTTTCAGCACGGTGTACCATCTGCAGACAGATGGCCAGTCTGAGAGGACGATTCAGATCTTGGAGGACATGTTGAGGGCGTGCATGTTGGATTTCAAGGGTTCGTGGGAGGACCATCTACATCTGGTAGAGTTCTCTTACAACAATAGCTTCCAGGTGAGTATTGGCATGGCGCCTTTTACCGCGCTGTACGGGAGGAAATGTCGATCGCCTTTGAGTTGGGACGACATTGGTGACCGGGAACTGTTGGGACCTGAGATGATTGTGGAAGCTGTGGATGTTGTCAGGAACATTCAGGAGAGGCTGAGGATTTCTCAGGACCGTTTTAAGCATTGGGCGGATGCTAAACACCGTCCTTTGGAGTTTCAGCCATGCGACCATGTGTTCCTGAAGATTTCCCCGAATCGTGGTGTGATTCGCTTTGGGAAACGGGGGAAGTTGAGCCCGCGATACATTGGACCGTTTGAAATTCTGGAGAGAGTTGGCGAGCTAGCCTACCGCTTAACCTTGCCGCCATCTTTGGAAGGAGTTCACAATGTTTTCCCTGTGTCGCAGCTTCGTCGGTACATCAGCGATCCATCTCATGCTGTGGATTTCTCGGAGATCACCGTTCGCCCAGATTTGACGTATGACCAGCAGCCAGTGCTGATTTTGGACATGCGTCAGAAGTCACTCTGAAACAAGGTTGTCAATCTTGTGAGGGTGATGTGGCGACCCGGCTCTCCAGGAGAGTCTACTTGGGAGAGAGAGGATGAGATGAGAGAGCGCTACCCACTTTTGTTCCCAGACACGTGAGTGTTGGGAAATTCCGAGGACGGAATTTTTTCTTAAGTTGGGGAGGATGTAACGACTGGTTTTTTTTCATGTATTTGGATTATCTATATTATATATGTTTTGGTGGATTTCTTCCTTATGTGTGATTTTCCGTCTCCGTAGCTTTCGTTTTCGTTCGTTTCGTTGTTATTTTCTAGCTTCTTCCTTAAATCGTTGAGTTTAGAGTAAGTCATTCGTGACGAGCTTCATATCGCTCATATCTTAGAGATAGGTTTATCTTAGAAGCCGTAGGAATCTTCCTGGAGTTTCGTGCTTCGATTCGAGACTTTTCGTGCACATTAGTTGGTTCAAGAAGGAGACCCAACCGACTAGATTTCGAACTAGTCGGTCGACAACCCTTCATGGACCGACTAATGGGCTTGATTTATTATTCAGAGGTTAATGTTTATCGTTAGTCGGTCTAAGAATATTTTTCGACCGACTAGGTTGCAAACTAGTCGGTCAGCCATTGTTATTTAACCGACTAGTTCATTGACCATTTTGATGCCGAGTTACTGTTTACTAGTAGTCAGTCTGAGAACGTTCGTCGACCGACTAGTTGTGAAACCAGTCGGTCAGTAGTTCTTCTTTGACCGACTAAATCTAAGTTCATTTCTTCTTCAGGAGTTACTGTTTGGTGTTAGTCGGTCACATTTGGTTGACCGACCGACTAGTTCTCGATTTAGTCGGTCAACAACTCTTCTTTGACCGACTAATCGACCCCGAAACCCTAGGGTTTATTTCCGCCGCCGGGTTGTTTCTATTTAAACCCCCGAATCTTTTCATTCTTCATTCATTTCTTCTGAGCCATTTTCTTCCCCAAATCATCATCCAACATTCCCAATCCATTTCTTCATCCCCGGAGCCCCCTCACACCCTCATTAGCGTCGGCCACCTTCCTTTAGGCCGTCGGCCAACCCCAAAACCCCACAAATCCCAATTTCTCCAGATTTTCTCGCCATTTCCAGATCTGAGCCATAGTTCTCCGGATCGTTCTTCCGTTGCCGTGCTTGCTCGGCATCGTTCTTTCGCTACGATACGGTTAGTAAATCGATCCTTTAATATTCTCTTAACCCACATGGTTATTTTTGTTAAACCCTAATAAAAATGGATATTAGACGTCGTAGATTCGATTATAATTCTGGATTGGTTATTGTTCTGATATTGTTTTGCCATGGCAGCGATCCCATCTCCGTAGCTAACATTTAGTGTCGTGTCTCGTTGATCGTCATCCTTGGTGCCAGGCAAGTGAAACTTGCCACTTAGGGTTTTAGGCCATGCCTTAGGCCATTTGCTTGTTGTAGGCGTAAAAGAGACTAGGCGACGAAATGATACCCGCCTAGGCGCAAATTTCAGGATCTAGCTTGACAACGAAGCTAGATCCGACTAATTTTAATTATTTGCACTTGCTGGCATCCATGCATCTTATCTGCCATGTTTAAATTCAATTAACGGTACGCGAATTATCTGTACATGTCATGCTATCCATGTTGAATGTTGCATTCGTAGCACACGCCACATTACTTGTACTACTCTATACGGCTAGGCACCTGCTTTTAGCGGGCACAACCCTATGCCAAATACACTTCCTGGCTCGTGATCTAGAAACGAGCATTACGCGTTCGGGGGTAATGCCCTGGCTCGATACACGTGGAGGGGTAAGGATAAGCGATCACCTGAGTGTACGAGTTGGCCCGATCCGCAACTGTAGCCAGAAGACGTAATCTCTGTGCACGACGTGTTTACTTGACGTGATTTACTTGACTGGTACTTGTCCGTGTTTATACTTGTAAAACTTGTCATCCATGCCATACTTGCTACTTGCTACTTGTTACTTGCACTTTACCTTACTTTTTGCTTCCATACTATACTTGCCATGCCATGCATCATACTATAACTGCTAGGTTGTTAGTTTACCTTCCTTTCAGTTTCCTTGCCCAAGTCTTTTAGACTTGCTGACATGTGCACGTGACACATGTTAGATCCTGAGCCTGGTTGCTGCTAAGGACGTGGTGTTTGCTGACGCTGAGTCAGAGCCCGCGTTCATCGAGGAGTTTGAGGACACGGGAGATCAGTCGTAGAGACTGTTTGTGTTGTTGTTTAGACTGCTTTAGTTGTCGGTGCGTAGCACCAATACTTTGTTCGTGTTGGCTTTTATTGGCCATGTTTGGGCCTAGACTCTTTCTTTTAGCCTGATGGCTTTTTCTGCGATGTTGAATGTTATTGTGGACGAATTCTGGGATTGGTTAACTTATATCAGTCTCATTTACCATATTATTATTATTATCTTTGTTCCGTTTGCATTTACAGGGACCTGTATATATTCAGATTTGACGCTTATCAGGCGTGTAGCTTCACATCTCCACGTCTGTGCGGACCTTCTCACGTCTCGCCTCCATTTTAGGGAAGCGGGGCGTGACAGAGGCATGGGAGCACTTCAAGGATTTGCAGTATCAATGCCCCCATCACAGCATAGAAGAATGGGAGCTAGTTTACAGTTTTTATAATGGACTCCAACTGGGCACGAAGCAGATCATAGATGCAACCGCCAACGGAGCCATTCTTTCCAAAACGGCGGATGAAGCTACGGCCCTATTAGAGGAGATGGCTACTAATAATAAATAATGGGGCGATGAGCGAGGACATTCTTCTAACTCTTTGAAGCCCACTAGCATATATGAAGCCAAGGCCGTAGCGGAGCTTTCGAACAAATTTGACTTTCTCCACAAGGTAGTGGAGAGATTGGAGAAGTATATCACCGAGCCACATGGAGCTCCCTCTACATCTACGCCGGTAAGCAATATGAGTGATTGGCAAGATCCATCTCAAGTCATGTTCGTAGGAGGAGAGCAAGGAGAGGGAGCCTTGGAGCAAGTGCAATATCTTGCGGGGAAATCCGGTTATTGGGCCAACCGGCCGCCAGGAACCATCCGGGATTTTCGTATGCAAATAATGAAGGAGCCCTAAACCCACCACCGTTGCAACAACCTCAAGCTATGCATCCACCTCCACAACATCAATACCAACCAAGGGGGCCACCGCAACCAAATTACCTGCCTATGCAACAAGCGGGACCGTATAGGCCGCCCGGTTATAATCAAGGTTGGAGAGCTCCTAACCTACCTCAAGCACACCAAAGATCGGATCATGAAGCTAGGGTAGAGAAGTTCATGGTGGAGCAAAAGAAGATAAACACTCGGTTGATTGCGTAACAAGACTCTCTGAATACCGTAGTGGCTCAACTAGCGGAGCAACTCACGTTGCTTAACAAAAACACCCAACAATTGCCGGCTCAACCGGAGCCCAATCTACAGAATAATACCGGCCACATAAATGCGGTATTGGCAGTCACAACTAGGGGCGAGAAGGATACTACTCCTGTCATGGTCCAAACAAAGGAGCCCGTGGAAGAAATCTTGGACGACAAGGAGTCGACGATTGAGGAGGAGAACCCAAAGGAGCCACAAGGAGGCGAAAATTCTGAAGTGAAGAAGCCCAACGAGGAACACACCTACATGCCGCCGGTGCCCTTTCCACAACGGTTGGCGAGAGCCAAAATTGAGAAGAGGCTCGCTAAGTTCCTAGAATATTTGAGGGGAGTAAGCCTCAACATACCCTTCCTAAATGCTATAGTGGAGATCCCGTCGTATGCAAAGTTCTTGAAGGATTTAATATCGGGAAAGAAGAGGAAGGAGAAAGTAATGCTTACCGAATAAGGAACTTGGTTCACCTAGAAGGAAAAGGCGCCCGCAAAATTCAAGGATCCCGGAAGCTTTTGCGTCACGTGCACACTTGGAGGAGTCCCATTGCAAAAGGCTTTAGTTGACTTGGGAGAAAGTGTGAGCCTAATGCCCCTTAGCATGTTCCGAAAATTGAATACGGGGACCGACTTGAAGCCAACCGACATGAGGATACAATTAGTGGATGGTCGGGTTACTAGGCCGGTGGGGATGGCGGAGGAAATCCCACTACAAGTTCCAGGAGGGATATGCTTACCTTGCGATTTCGTCATCATGGACATCAAGGAAGAGGGCGACACTTCACTTATACTTGGACGCCCGTTCTTGGCCACCGTCGGCGTTATAGTCGACGTGCGAGAAGGAACGTTATCCTTGAATGTCGGGAACATCCAGGTTGAGTTCCACATACCTAAAGCCATGAAGCATATGCCCTACCAAGAGGAGTTGGACTATGTGGATCTCCTTGATGAGGTAATTGACGAGGCCATTCCTTATTCTATTGGCGCTCTCCATGATGACGGCCTTGAAGAAGGCCAAGCTTCGAGTATTGAAGAGAAGTTGGAGGACCCTCCGGATAGCTTCATGGCCGATGATGAAGGCGACGCTGATGTCGCAAGGATAAGGGAGCTTTGCAACCTCTCAATGGCCAAGAATCCAAAGAAAGCTCCACCGAATAGAAGATCGGCATCACCGGTGAGAAGGAAGATTGGTGCTAGCTCAAGCTTGGGGGACTTATCCCCCAACACATCCCATGATGACGGGACGTTGAGGAAAGCCGACGACCACCAACAACCAAATCCAAGTGGCCTTCCCGGCAAATTCAACGGGCGTATCTCGTATCCGCCCAACATCATGCGCTAAACGAAAATCTTAAGGGGTCGAGCTCATGAACTTAAACGAGCACTTGTCGGGAGGCAACCCGACGGTTTTACATTGTTTTAGTTTGAACTTCGTTTTTCTTTTAGATTTTTCTTAGTGTTTAGAGTCTAGCGTCTATGAAAATCGTGACAACGGGTCCTAATTTTCATGACAGGAGATGGAGAAAGAGAGATCATTCGAATGGAGGATGCCCAAGGCAAGGGAGAGCACTTCAAGAACGTGCTCAGGCCTCAGGAGAAGGAAGGGAATGACTGGAGAAAGAAAAACAGAGAGTGGAGCGAAAACAGAGAGCCGTTGCAGAAAACAGGGTTCCACTCGGCCGAGTAACATATGTCACTCGACCGAGCAAAGACTCCATTCGACCGAGTGGAGTACAGATCAGGGAAGCTCGTTCTGACCAAATCTCTGTCATTTTGCGATTTTACAGTATAATTTTCCACTCGGGTGAGTGACTTGTCACTCAGCCGAGTGAATCAGATATCATGCACGCTCTAAAAATTGGTGAGTGGCTGAGCCACTCGGCCGAATGGAACTTACCCATTCGACCGAGTGTGAAAAGTCATTCGGCCGAGTCGTATTTTGCGAAGATATTTCGAATTTTTTTTCACTCGGCCGAATGAACCTATCACTCGGCCGAGTCGTATCATTCCTATAAATAAGCGCTGTGGCTGCATGAATTTCGAAACGCGAAAAATATCCCAAATTCGCCCGAACCGCTGCCGCTTCCTCTTCCCCAATCGCCCGAACCGCAACCTCTCACCCGATCCGACCCCGCCGCCTGTCGACGTCGACCTCCGACCGACGCCAACGTCGCCATCGCCGCACGCTGCCAGCGCCGACCCAGCCCGCCACCGGTCACCCCTCCTTCGGCCCAAATTCGATTTTCTCCTCGTTTCTCCCATTTTTGTACGCCCATTGCCCCCCAAACTCAAATCAACTCATATATATATCTTTTATCCCCTACCTCCCCCATGTATATTGATTATTATTCGCTGATTTTATTATTTGCGTTTCAGGGTAGCTTGGGGGAGCTTTGGGGAGCTTTTTGACGCATACAGAGCCTTGTGGAGGATGCGTATCTTCGCACACAATACTGATTGCTCTCGCGGTGTGCTCAGGTATACTCATTTCATTATTTAGCGCGTCGCATTTCATTTTTTACGGGGCACGTCTCGCGGCGAACATGCCGCCTCACCTTAGGCCACGCACCCGGGTGCCCACTTCCAAGAGGAAGAGACCAGATGACCCTGGTCCCTCTTCCGCTAGGGAGGAGTCCCCGCCACCTAGTCCACCCCCACCTATACAGCCGCCTCCTACCGATCCCATCCTGACACAGGCACCACCCGCCCCCGCGTTTGATGCGATGGGGATTATGTTTCGTGACGGTGCCCAGCACGCCATATTCGAGCGTATCTTCCATCACTCGATCGTGCCCACTAGGTTCGCACACCTTGTCGACTTTGAGCACCTAGGGGTTCTAGAGGGGCTACTCATGTTGTACGACAACGTAGGGTGGCGTGATTTCTTGTCGGTGTCGGCGGACACTTATATCCGCCCGACACTAGAGGTCCTTAGCTCTATTGAGCGGATCCCTGGAGGATGCTCATTTCGCCTGATGGATCAGGAGTGCTAGGTCACTCTTGACATGCTCCAAGCTTTCTTCCAGTGGCCCGCTGTCCCTGACCCAGACCGCGCTTACGCTCCCACGCACATCCCACCCCTGTCGTTCGACACCCACACCTTCTGGACCTGGATTACGGGATCACCACTTGCCTTTGACCCTAGCAGGGCCAAGGCCTCTGCCGTCCTCCACTCGTGCCTCCGCATTGCACAGTGCCTTATGGCGACTACTTTTCTTGCGAGGTACGAGCCTGGGATGCTATCTACGCCAGAGCTCTACATGCTCTATGCGATGACACGCCCTACGGTCCTAGATAGGGGTAGTGACGATTTGGTCCCTGCCATCGAGATCGACATTGCCAGTTGGTTTTTGGACCGTATCATTATTTCTATGAGTGCTCGCTCACCTATCTGTTGCGACGGTCTGATCACCCTCTTGGCCCTATTATGCGGAGTGGACCTCCCAGCTGACTTGCGTCGACCTCCGGACCCCACCTCACTTTCGATAGATGTCATGGCCCGGATGAAGATGCTTCGTCCCCATGGTCATCAGCACTGGGTGTGGCTATACAGTCCCTTCAGTGCTGATTACATGGTTCTCCCGAGCCCTGCTCGGACACATATTGGACCAGATGGCGGAGACTGGATTCCAGTGATGGATCTCCTTATCCCCGCCGCCTATGTGCTTGAGCCCGAGGATGATCAGCAAGAGCCCCTAGTTCCACCCGTCAATCCCGTGCTCCCTCAGCATGCTCTTGCCCTGTCTGCACCTCCCGACACCTCTTTCCACACGTCTGTTAGTGTCAGGAGCACTTTAGCTAAGCCGTCCACCACCACCACCACCTCTGTGCCCATTTCTGTCGATCCCATTTCCGCTGCCAGCCCTGAGCGTCACACTACCATTTTAGAGAGCGGCGAGACCTCCTTTACCGCCGCAGTGGCGGTTCTGTCCTCACTTTTGTCCGCCACCACCCCGGTCGTCGACCTCTCGGTCTCCACTGTCGTTGTCTTTTCTGATAGTGTCGTGACATCTGTCCCCACGTCTGAGTCACTGACCTCTCACGCCGCCTCGTCGTCTGTTTTCACTTCCACTTTCGCTGTTGCTTCCACTTCGACCTTTCCTGTGTCCCAGCCTCTCACAGAGGCTGGGCATCACTTAGTGAGCACAACACCACCACCCCATTCCCTGGTGGACCCATCCACTACACTGGCCGCGTGAGACAGCCCCGCACTTCACCAGTTAGACCTGTGCATCCCTCTGCTCCACCACCCCGACACTCTAGTTCAGAGCATTCGTGCTCTTGAGGGGGCTGTTAGTGGACTTAGAGGGGATTTCAGGGCTCCCTCCACCACAGTTAGTGCTGTGCAGACCCGCGTCGCCATTCTTCCTAGTATTCAGGCTTGCCTGAACCAGATTCTGGTGCGTCTGCCTCCACCAACGACACCCACCCAGCAGCTACCACGCCCACCACCTCCACTACCACCTCCGCCACATGACGGTGCTGGTGCACCACCACCAGCCTAGGCACACACTGGATGCCTTCTATATTTCGGTTGTTTTGCTGGTTGATTTTTTGAGCCTGGTGATTTTTGCGCCCCTCCTCCACACACTGTTTTGGTACCTTTTTGGTCATATCTATTTATATCTCTTTGGGAGTGAGGGAGCTTATTTTTGGGGACACTTATATTCTGCACCATTTTGACCTCTGCATGCATCACCTGCATTACCATATCATTTCCTTTTCTTTTATTTTCATCATGCATGCACCCTCACCCACCCCACCCATTTCACATCTCTCGGTGTGCCACACTTCGTACATTGAGGACACTGTGCACTTTAGCTTGGGGGAGTGAGTTCTCACGCTTTTGTTTTTTCTCACCCTTTTTATTTTTGCTTTTCTCACATTTTCCGCCTTTGCACTCATTTTCACCTACTTTTTCGTTTTTTTATCATGCATCACGTTTTTTTTACCTTTTTGAGTGTGCTGCATTTCATAGTAGTTTCTATTTTCTTTTATCCTTAGTTCTTTCATCTTTTGCTAGAGATGACTTTTCTGTGATGATGATGACGTGGTGATTAGCTTATCTCTGTTTGCATGCTATTTTGTCACGCCGTAGTTTTTATTTCAGATATCATATGCTTTGTCATGCTATGCATTTGAGATAGTAACTCACCTTTTCTTGTATGAATATGGATGAAATTCTGTTATTAGCTGAAGTCTGATGATTCATATGTATGCTCTTCGAAGAAAACACACCAAGCTTCACGCATTGATTGCTTATATCTGGAGTACTGCTTTCCTTTCTTATATCACTTATTATTGCATGAAAATTGTACGCCTCACTTTCAGGTTGAATGAATGTATGTTAGGCTGAAATAACTGGACTAGTTTACTTTCTGAGATTAAACTGAGTAGATTACATTACTCTGCTGAAATTTGTTGTGCACGTCTTATAGAGTGAACCGAGTGTTACATTTATTTCTTTCTCCACATATCTTGAGCATTAATTCTCTATTTATATTCATTGGTGAATCTCCCTTTAGCGGATCCTATATTGGAAATTCCCCCTCTTTATAAAGTTCATGCTCCACTACCCCCAAAATCAAAAAGAAAAAAATACATGTATATCTTTCTATCTTTTGATTTGGGATCACAGTTGTATATATGAATCTAAAAAAAATGAGAAAAAGAAAAGAAAGGAGAAAAGAAGTTTATATATGATCCCATCTCATACTCTTTCTCTGTTTCTTCCCTCTTTTGTTTTTATTCTATCATGGAGCTTCAAAAATGGGAAATATATTTATTGACTTATTATGCCACCACGCTTATAGATAAGCTTG
Source organism: Scilla litardierei (assembly GCA_030789695.1). Classification (NCBI taxonomy): domain Eukaryota; kingdom Viridiplantae; phylum Streptophyta; class Magnoliopsida; order Asparagales; family Asparagaceae; genus Scilla; species Scilla litardierei. The sequence continues at coordinate 226,801,305 of CM061142.1, forward strand.
GGGGAGAGGAACCAATGATGTGTGAGAGAGTGACTACCTGACAATGCATGATAACCTAAGCTAGGTAATTTTCTATACTTGGTGACATCTCTAAGAGTTTTACGAAATCCAGGAATTGACACTTAACATACATTTCATGAAAAACATACTTTTCTTTTCTTACTGCTCCATATTGTGTGATATCTCTTATACTCCAGGTAGAAAGCATTCAATTGAAAAGTGTGGGATCTATGATTATGTATACCACTTTAGATGCTTCAGACGATGTTAATTCTACAATAATTCCGTATTTCATATTATTTTGCTATTCTCGGGTTTTCTATTTTGAATGCATCCATATGCTATGGTATCGAGATAAAAATCTTTGGCATGAGTTTTACATTCGCCGTGTGCTAACTGAGTAAGCAAAACCCACGTTCTGAGAAAATGATCTAGCACCTCTCTCTTTGCTTTCTTCCTTATTTTCTATCTCTTTCGTCTTTTCTTTTTATTATTTTTTCCGTCGGGCTCACCTTTTACTTATCTTCCTCGAGGACGAGTAAGAGGTAAACTTGGGGGATTTTGATCACTCCATATTTTACACCTTTTTCTGCATGTTTGCATGCCGTTTTGATCGCCCATATCACGTTTTTACGATTATTCGACAATATTGCGATGCTTTTCATTAGTTCTTGTTATTGTCGTATTTCAGGAAATATGGAGTGATTTGGAGTGATTTTGAGATCAAGGGGTTTGCAAGCGCTAAGGAGTGTCACCCACGGCTCGTTTGAGGGCCATTCAGCGATAGAGGATGAGTGGAAGAAGAAGGAACTTCGTAGGAGCGACGAGGAGGAGAAACAGAGAAGATTGGGCATTTACAGCATGCCACTCGGCCGAGTGGAGCACTCACTCGGCCGAGCAAGAAGCCCACTCGGCCGACCAAAACGGACACGCACAAAAAGAAGAGAATCAACGTGTACTCGGCTGAGTGACAACAGCCCACTCGGCCGAGTAGGAGAGTTCACTCGCCCGAGTGGCACGAGAAATTTGTCCAGAAAGAGGCAGAGTTACTGGAATCTGTCAAACAATCTGAGAGGCCCCACTAGGCCGAGTATGAATGCCACTCGACCGAGTGAATAAAGCCCCTCAGCCGAGTCACCTCCGAAGGCAGACCCTGAGACCCCCTGACTTACTGTTTTCTTACAGTATTTGTCACTCGGCCGAGTGACAATGCCACTCGGCCGAGTGAGCCGCTCCGCCTGCTACGAGAGTTACGACTTCTGGGCTGCGCAGGGGCAGTTTGGTCACGATTTTCTGGGCGATTTTAGGGGTATTTAAACCCAGTTTTTGCCCTAGTTAGAAGAGCTTTTGGCAGCCTTTTTGAGAGCTTTTTCAGAACTTTTTAGATTATTAGATTTAGACTTTCTTTTTGGAGATTTAAAGGCTACTCTTATTGGATTCTCATTGGATAACATTGGATCTTCATTGGTTTGTCTATTCCATATCAAAACCCCAATTTTTATTAGCTATTTCTCTATTGCAATGAATTCTCTTGATATTATTATTGATTTTTCTGAGAATTGCATGATGAATATTGAGTAGTGCAATCGTCTTAGGGCGTAGGGATGAACCCTATGGACCCTATTTCTAAATTGTGATGAAATTGTGGAATTGTTACTAGAATTGATTAGGGTTAGGTTGTGATTGATTAATTACGGATAGCTAGGGATTCATATCAATTGGGATTTGCAAGAGATTGGATCCCAATTGATAGGAAGGCCTAGATATTCGATTTAGATTGACAATTGGATCTTTCTAGACTTGGTTTGCAAGAGATTGGACCAAAGCTAGGATTTTTAATTGCAATTCTATACACATATCTGTTTGCAAGAGATTGGACGGATAGGAACTATCGCAACCTAGGTCGTAGCTCGAGTTTGCACGAGGGTGGACTCGAGATACGATTGAACAATGATGTCGTTCTTCACGCTAGCGGCTTAGGCTAGGGTTTGCACGAGAGTGGGCCCTATCTTAGGTTTGCTATGGACCGAAAATAGCACGAGAGCGTGAGCTTGGTTCTACATTTAGTTGCGACTAGTTCACCCATATTCAAGTTTAGCAACAATGAAACTTATGAATCACAATGATGAGAGGCGGTCCATAGTGGGGATTCCCTACTCCTAGACGTTTTATTAATTTGATATTTTCTCTTGATATTTGCACGATTGTGACTGTTTACCCCAAACGATTCTCGATCCTCTTGATAGCTAGGTGATTGGAAGGAGACACGGTCATTTGTCCTCCCTGAGTTCGATACCCGCTCGCCGCTACACCGTGCGCTTGCGGTAAAACTACAAGTCGTTTGTCCTGGGTATGTGTACTCCCGGGGATCGACCAGAGTCTAGAATTTTTCATTTAATGGAAAGTTGAGACCACTGCTTCTATAGCATTTAGTAGTGGTCTGCAGATGATTCCGTTGTATATCGAGTTGACCTCACCACCATGAAGTTGGTTAGGTGAGTGACTTGTCGCGGATACGTACCGAGGGTCACTGGTAGGATGATGATGCATGTTATTGAGGCAGAGTGTCCGGTGAATCTCACTAGAGGTCCCAAACAAGGTGCCAACTTCACAGAGGACAGCCTCATTTTTAAAAACGTGGTGAAGAAGAGTACGTTGCACGAGCTTTCGATGTCGACTAGTAATCTCTTTACGACGATCTCGTTGACGGTGGCCGTGATTACAACGGCATCATCGTGCGACAGTTCCACACCCTCTAGATCTTCATCTGAGAAGGAGATAGGAGGTGTAGAATCTCTGGGGTGCTTTCATCCCACGGATATTGTCATCAACCTTTCGGCGTAGGAGCTTTGAAACGAGGTTGACAGCTCTGGTATGGAGGACCTCCCATTATCATGTTGATGAAGCCGACGCTGGGAGGTGCTAAGGCATCACTGGAGGTGTTGATGGGCGAGTCGACATGGTCGAGATATTTCATCGATCGGGATGTTGACTCATGTTTCCTACAGACGGTGCCAAACTGTTAAGGCCAAAATGACCGAGACAGTTGTCTAGCTGACGTGGACCCTTCATGCTTAGTCGAAGCCTCGTCAGCAAGTTGAATGGGACCCTAGGTTGGTAGAACCAGGGTCAGATGATGGATGTTGGTTGGGATGCGATGCTCGATCGACTCTCGAGCAGCTTGTATGTCGATAGTTCGAGGCTGGAAAGCTCGGAAGCGACCCTCAGAAGAGACGGAGACTCGTCGATCTACACCATAAAGAGATGTCAGGGGGTCGGATCTGGGTCCCGATCCAAATCCCCTCCGATACTTAAGTTAGTATGGGAACTTAAGGAAGCGATGGAGCTTGGAGCAGCTGAGCTCGACCCATGGAGGTTCTACTCAGATCTGACGTCGTAATCTTTTTAAAGGAAGAATTATCAGCTGAAAGAATAGAGTCTATGTATTAGATCTTGTACCTTGGAAAATGGAACCCCTTTAACTTTGTCCTTTTCCCTCTTTATAGGCTGTTCCCTATTGATGATATGTAACCGTCCCTCATTGATTTGGGCACGATCTTCTCCGGGATTCGAGATAACGGCTGCCCATTTACTCGGTCACATTAACTTCCCCCTGAGTATCAGCAGGAGCTTAACGGTCAAGGTATCCGTTCGCTTGACTCGGTAGCACTCCACTTTAAGCAACTGGTTTCGGGTTGTTGGCACCAAATGGGTCGGGTACATGGATACTTCGCCTTGATCTGTACCCGTGCACTAACAAGGGGTGTGCTAGGATGATTATTATCAATGCAAATGATCTCCCCCTTGTGGATAAATAGATTAGTCGACGATGGGAGTCGGGGCTAATTTAGGGGTTTCAATCCTTACATTAATGCATACTATATATGCGGCTGACGGGAGTCAGGCATGGATTAGAGCCCTCCTAGCATAGATTCGAATCCTAATCCATGGAAGTGGCATGGAGGAAGATTGAAGACATTCATTAGACGTAATGCAACTAATGCATATCGATGCACCAGCAGGAGTTAGCTTCGATATGGGTTAGGTATTCCTATCATGGAATCACGAGAGTGGGGTAGCTATAACATAAAGAAATATCCTATCATTGCATCACGGCAGTGGGGGGTAGGAGAATGGCCTTAGGTTAGACAACCTCTCCCGAGCCCCATGAATTCAATAATCGATCAATCCAATTCAATCCTAACTTTAATCTAATGGTGGGGATACCTAGGTCCTAGAGCTGTTCCTTAATGGTATTTCCCCCTAGTATTCACCCTTCTAGCCACATATTGATTGGGTAGCTAACAGACTTAGAAAGAAACCAGTACTTAACAACTGCCTCCTAGTGGACGACATGTATATCGCTACAACTACATCGTACGCTTGCGGTATAAATTTGAGAGCTTTAGACCCACGACAGCATCCTATTAAAAAGAGAAAGAAAAAGGCTTCACATATAAAATGGATGTGGTCTATGGTTATAATACAGTCCATGGATATCCAACTTATGCAAAGATTCATATATTTAGCACGGGTGTTGTTTCCATCAAGAAATGCCACCCCTCGTCTAAGGGTCCGTATAGGCAACGCATATGTGTTGGTAACTTGAACTTATGTTTCATGAGGTTGGGAAATACAATCCTTATTGATTTCATACTACTTTGGAAAAGTTGATTTGAATTGGTTGTCTTTCATGAACACTTCTCCATATTTACTTTAGCTTTTCATCATCACACAAGCCCGAAGATGTTGTAATCATGGTTATGAGGCTATTGAATATCGACTGATTATTCTTAATTATCTTAATATCTTGTTTAATATGTTTTGTTTAATAATACACATAAGAGATTAGGAACATGATCTTGTTTAATATGTCTTGTATCAATGCCCTTTCTTGATGTCTTATATAGATGCATTGATATTATTAGGCACATATCTCTATTTATGTGCTGGTTCATAGTGTCAAATTTTGACCCTTTCTATGATTTAGGGGGAGCATAGCATAATGATTGATACCAACTTTATGTTTGATTTGGTATTATATATTTCTCAATTTATTATGTCTACTGTCATGTATTTGTGGTGAGAGACTTTCATGTGCACCTTTTTTACAATGACACGGGGGAGAGAGAGGTGATTATGTAAAAATGTATGCTTGCATTTATGATTTATTTCGTTTATCATTGTTTTTACATGTGGCCTCTTATATGCATTATGCCTTTATTGTATTTCAATTGGTATTCATATAAGTAGGGGAGCAATTAGTATGTATTTTAATGTCTATTTTTACATAATAGGTGTCAACATCAAAATAAGGGGGATTGTTGGATATTGGCCTTTAAGCCCAATATGGGTTTGATGATGATCACCACATTATGTATTACTAATGACTCTAATTGTTTTAGTCTCAGATTAATTACAACATTATATCTTGATGGAGACAATACATATAGATGATGAGTTGGATGACTCAAGGTGTGGTGCATATGAGCATTGATGGCATGAAGAATAAAGAAGCTTCATTCTTTTTTTATTATTGATACTTTATGTATTTTGCTCTTTATTTTGTAGAATGTATGTATGCATTGATTAGATGGTCACACACACACACACATTTATGTCATTTACAATATTAGAGAACCTTAAGATATCTCTAGAACCCATCCCACTAGGCTCCATGGCCAAAACACTCTTATTTGTGTCTTTGAACCAGGACCAGATGACTAGAAATGCTTTTCCAGACGTCTAGTGTGTCGATTTTTATTTGAACATGCGCAGCCTTTGTCAGAGGCCTAAAGTTCATTTGTCAAATGTCAAAACAGTATCTTAGAGGACGTAGTGGTGAACTTAAAATTCTTTGCTTAAATTAAAATCCTTATGGGACCCAATAGTCGACTATTTGCCTTGATAGTAAGCTATTTTAGAATCTGAGAGTTCTGGGTAAAATTTCATGACACTAGTCAGCTATCTATTCCAGATAGTCGGCTATTTCATGAAACATTGGTATTTCTCTATGAAAATCATTTGAAACTTTATGAAAAATTTTATAAAACATTTTAAAACATTTTGATACTATTTAAAATCATTTTTCTGATGTTTTTGTGTATGTTTAGCTCGAAATCTTAAGCTTTTACAAACGAAGACTCAACTTACATAACTTGACATAGTCTTGAGTCTTGAATCTTGCTCACTTGGTCTTGAGCCTTGACACTTCATTTGAGTCTTCTTCGTGAGCTTATAATCTTCAATTCTTGACTCTTAAATGGCTCCAAGTTCAAGGCTTGAGCTAATTCACATCATTATTCTTCATGGCTTTGTTTCTTTTGTTCTAACACTTTGATCATCATTGTTGTTTATATCCTACACACGTGAATTAAGATCATTAGTGCCATATCATTTGTGAACATCATTAAAACTCCACTTAGGTGGGTCTCAATATCCCAACACAGACGTCTTGATGCTGTGTGGTGGGCAACCTGTTCTTTCTATCCAGCCACTGCTTTAGCCGACTGATGTTGAGTTCCTAGACGACTCAACAATTTCTTAACTGTCTGACCTCTTCACGTCGGTCGTCTGATTGACTCAGAAACCTGTCCGTTTATAGCTGTTAGCTTGATTTTTTCCTTAGTCTGTTTTCTTAGTTCTTGTGCAGATTTGAGAGGCTATTTAAGCATGTTTATGAGGGGGTATTTCAGCACTCATACAAACATAAAGAGATCATTTTTGTAAGCCCAAAATCTCAAGAGAAAAGCTTCACTCTTTCATCTCTCTCACTTTCCCTCTTTGAGCTTCTTTGATTATTGTGGTTGAATCCAAAGCTCAAAGGAAATCTCCAAGTGCACAAAGCTTAATTCAAGCATTTGGATGCTGCTCCATTGCCTTGCACTTCACACTAGTAGGTCTATCTAATCAAGGCAATAAGTAAGATTGCAATTTCTTATTTTGTATCATTGTGAAATCTTGCTCCGGGTTTATGGGAGTGTCTCTCTTGGAAGAGAGGTGTGGCCCTTGAAATAGGGTGTGCAATCTTAGAAGAGATTGTGGTATATCTCCCAAGAGATTGTTGTATACCGTTTTAAGGATTGTATTGAGTTGCCTTGGAAGAGGTTATATAGTGAAAATCCACAAGTCTTTGAAAAGTGTGTGGGATTGGAGTAGGCATAGCCGAACCAGAATACAGCGTATGTTTGCGTTTGTGTTGATCTAATTGTATGTTTTGCTAATTGTCTTGCTCATTATTATTCTGCACTACAAGAAATTTGTTAATTAGCTTTACATTTCCATTACACTATTCACCTCCTTCTATTGTGTTGCTTAGCATTGCAAGTAAATCATACACATTCCCCGTAAGGTTGCTAGAGTTGCTGGAAGACAGTTACAAAGCCCTAAAGAGTGGTGGAAAAGGAGCTATATGAAACAAGTCTTAATTTTAAAGCTGGTTCCTATATTGGGAATGGGCTTTCCATTGAAAAATTCAATAAAATCATAAATTATTAGATTGCCAAAAATATTAAGGATCCGCTTGAGATAGCTCATATTTCCAAATCAATTGTTAAGGAGAGCAAGATAAACATGATTAATGTCGAATTCAAAATTGTCATTTTACTTCTTAATGAATATAATTAAAGACTTCTTTGATGAATTAATAGAGTATAATGGGTATCACACACTTGTGTGCGTGTCACACACACACACGGGAGATGTAGATTTACACGTGCATAGCTAAGATAGCTGTGAACATGCACCAAAAACCGATATTCCCCCAATTTTTTTTAATTTTTTCATCAAATTGATGTTTACATTCTAAACCCCAAAACACCAAATATGGGTGAAACCTAGGGGAATTTGACACTCGATCCACTCGTTGCAAAAAGGTCTATTTTTTCTGGAACGTCTGAGACCGTTGAATTTGCAAGGGTTAGATTGAGGACCAAATAGCATTGGATTCACTTGATTTTTGTTGTGTTGAGCATCAATAAGGTTTACAACAATCTTATAAAAAAATTTCAAAAAAGAATATGGGAAAAATGGGGTTTTTGTGCACGTGCAAAGCTAACTTAGCTGTGCATGTGCTTAGATGTGCATGTACACAAAAACCCATTTTCATGTGTGTGTGTGTGTGTGTGTGTGTGTGTGTGTGTGTGTGTGTGTGTGTGTTACTAAGGTGACTACTTAGGAAATTATCTAAGGATTCCGCCTAAAATAATATAGTTTAACTACTTTGTGTATGATCTGATCCATTCATCATGATATACAAGGTAACATATACTTATTTACAAAAAATCATGCACTTTTAATGTGTTTTAACCATGTGTTATGTGGTTACAAAATGAATAGTTTCTTAATAATAGAATAAATATTGTCACTTGATCAACGATCAAACAGTATCTAAATCACATAATTTTATAAAGACAACCATTTTGAATTATAAAGATTATGATAAATTGATCAGATCAACTACAAAGTAGCTCAACTATATAATTTTAGGACGATTCCTTTTTTTGAATTTTTTAAAGGATTGATGTACACTTTCTAAAACGTCAAAACCACAAATATGGGTGAACCCTAGGGGTATTTGACCTTCAATCGACCCGTTGCAAAAAGTTTTAATGTTCTAAAACCGTTGAATTTACAACTGTTAGATAGAGGGTCAATTGGTGTGGGTTTGGTGATCATCAATGAGGTGTACAACAATCCTATAATTTTTTTAAAAAATAATGGAGAATGTGTTTTTTGTGCATGTGCACATTTAACTTAGCTGTGCACGTGCATCGACCCATTTTTTCATATGTATAAATATAATACAAATGAAGGAGGTTTTTGAATATGTTTGCTGACTAGAACAAAGAGGCGAGAAGAAAGACAGTTAAGATTTAATCTTAAGGAATAAATGGTTAGGATGAGAGTTTATGAAAATTTTGAGGGGAAACTAAATGGGGATGAAATTACCTTTTAGGGGGTATTAAAATTTTAGATTTGGGGGATTAAAGTTAGAGGGAAATAAATTGTAGGGGGACCTAAAATTTTTAGGGGAACTAAATTCTCTAGAGAAACTAAATTTTAATTTAAAATTTTGGGGGAACTAAATCTGGAGGGAACTAAATTTTGGGAGAACTTAAATTTTAAAATTTGGGAGAACTAAATTCTGGAAGGAACTAAAAAAATTTGGAGGGGGAACTAAATTCTCTTTGTGGACTAAATTTTGTTTGGGTTGGATATTTTTAAGTTGGCTGCAAATTTTTTGGGGGGTTTTAAATGTGGTTGAATTTTTGGTAGGATAATTTGAATGAAGCTGCAATTTCTTTTTGTGGCGGGGTATGGAGATCTTGAATGTGCCGAAATTTTTTGGGATATATTTTGAATGCCTCAAGACCATATGTCACCGGTTAGCAATATGGGCATCAGTTAACCAAGAAGGAACTTTCACACTTGGCTAGCTCACGGTCACCGCTTCACCCCTTCCCTTTTTTGAATTATTTTTCCCTATGTTGTTGCATACATTCTAAAATATGAAAATCCCAAAAATGGGTGAACCCTAGGGTTATTTGACACTTGATCCACTTGTTGCAAGAAGTTCTATTGTTATGAAACCATTAGACTTGCAACGGGTGGATGAACGAGCAAAACTTCCTGGATTTACTTGAAAACAATATTTGGCACTGGACTACCCATTGCAAATTCAATGATGTCAAAACATTAATACATACATCTGTGTGTATCATCGTGTTTAGATCTTGAGTAATTTTTCTTTTTGCATCCCGTGTCCATGTTGGAGAGTGCCACTCGTATCGATGTCCCCGGATCATAGCATAATTATAATCACTAATTATTTTTTCTTCTTTTCGATGTATCAAAAAAATTATTATTATTTTTGAAAAATCATGATATTACAAACTTAGATGAGCAACTGGCTAATTGCAGATTTCGGCTCAAAATTTGTCTTATTTCACAAAATTTAATTCGTTTCTGTTGACGGATGGGTTCCGGCCAACAGTAGAGTGGTCTGACATGGACGCCTCTGATGAGGTGTACCCTCATAAGCTATTGATGGGACCCACGGTCGATGGAACCTGGGTCATGGACTGCTAAGCTTCGAGCTACCTGGCTTGAGCTCGATCTTTCTCTGGGTCGAACGACCCTTCAACCTACTAGCTGAGTTGAAGCTTGAACAATCTGCACCACAGACACTCGTTAGGGGGCGAATTTGGGTTCCGACCCAAATACCCTCCGATGCTTAAGTTAGTATCGACTTAAGTAGGCTCGGGGCTGTCAAGATCGACCCAAGGGATATCGTCCTAATCAAGTCACTTCGAGCTTTTGGAAGAAATATAAAAGTGAAAAGTAGAGAATAATATTGTCAGAGTACCTACTATTCAGTAGCTCTGGAGTGTGAACCCTTTCCTAGTTGTCATCTTCTCTATTTATAGTTGTTGATTTCCTTTGCTAGTACATAACGGTTCCTCATTCATGACTGCAAGATCATCTCTGGAAATGAAGATAATGGCAGCCCATTTAATCTGCCATTACTAACCACTCCCATGTAGTTAGCGGTACCAAACGGGCAAATGAGCTAGCCCTTTGACTGAGTAAGAGTTTGCCTTCCTTAGTGGGCATTGGGGCTATTGGGCTCAGGCGCTTCACTCTATATAGGCATCACTTCTTAAGTAAAGTTTAGCTCTTTGCTTTGTGGGCTGGACCTGTGTATTAACAATGGCCCCCATCACTTAGGCTCAAATGTGGCATTGATTGAGACAGGGTGATGTGAAACCTTATTAAATAGGCACGGTAGTCGAAGCGAGAATGTTTTATTTTAACCGTGAAAACTCCATTCCATTGCTTCGGTTCTTGCCTTGGCTTGAGGCTAGGAGCATCAATGGCATCAGATGTTGACACTTGTATCCTCTTGAACGGCCAAGCTAGGTTCGTAGGTGGACTCGTTGGTATAAAGAGAATGGTGGAGTCTAAGTGGCAAACTCCTTTGATTTCATCTTTGAGAGTCCTTGTGTTTTCCTCAGCTTCTTCTGCTCTTCATCAGCCCTATCAATGGTAGTCCCCTTTTCTTTCTTCGTTTGTTCTTTTCTTTGGCTCTCAATGTTGATAATCAGGAAAACATCCCCATCAGAAAATCTGAGTAATCACCAACCCTCTCAATACAATCTTGTCCCTGAGAAGGGCAAATGATTACTCATGGAGCCTAGGGTTCCCATATCACGAGCAGGCAAATCGCCCGAAGTTCCTCAAGAAATTTTGGATCTAATTCCCGAACTACCTTTTTCTTTAACTGACAAGATCTGAACAGACAACCTCGCTTATCCGTACAAATTTCGGATACCTGAATTGAATGAGATGATTTGTTTTCATAATTATGTGAAAGCCTTTCAATTCGGTCTCTGCTTTCTCCTTCATCCCTTTATCCTTGAAGTTTTGAGTTATTTGGAACTCTCTCTTTGCCAACTTGCGCCCTTGGCTATCCCCCCTATGGTAGGCTTTAAAATGTTATGCTTGATGAACAAGATAGAACCTTCGATTTCGCTTTTTAGATTATTTTTTCAAATTGAGCTAGACTCTTGAGGCGTGTGGCATCACATTGTCACCCGAGAGGATCGGAAACTTCTTTGGGATTTCCCTAGTTCTGCCCATAACTGGAGAGACACTTTCGTTTTTTGTTGCTTTCCCGAGGGTAGCTACTTTCCTTACCCATTGGGGTAAACCTAATCCTTATCTATCTAAGGAATTGATGCTGTCTTCAGACGAAATGAAGGCAGCTAAATATTTACTGAGTCACTCACAATCGGAGAGGTCGATCAAGCGTTTATTAGATAATGGCTTGATTAAGATCATTCCGTGGGAGCCTGGTAATGCTTGTTCTCTCAATGCCTCCTCTATGATTGCGTACATTGATCATATTTCTTCTTGCAGAGATGGTCGGTCAAAAATTCACGGATTTTCCCCCCAAACTACCGAAGCTTCATTGGGAGAAACGAAGCAAAAAAAGGGAAGATGGTTCTTCCACTCGCCCTCCACTCCATCCTAACCAGAGCTCCTTTGAGGAAGGGGGAGAATTTGGGGCTATCTATGGGTCGTCGTCTTAGGCCTCATTGCCGACAATGCCCACTACTAACATCCTTTGCATAGGCCCACCTTCAGCTTCAGCCCCTGTTTCATACATTCATACCTTGAACGTTCCTCCATCAGTTATGGACTCGAAGCCTGCAGAGCCCAGGCATAGGAAGAGGAGTCTCCCTTCAACGAAAAAGGTGAGTATTGAGAAGAAAAGCAAGGGAGAAGATACAACTCTCACTGTCCAAGCTTCGCGAAGGGTGGTGCACCCTCAACCTAGACCCTTCAGACACAAGCGATACTTCTTGATTGCTCTCAGATGGTGATTACGCCACCTTCAAGCCATCCTAAGGATAAATTACCGTGAGGCGTCGTCGACCCACCGACTCCCTTGTTGGGTCCTATCCCTTTGGAATACGAGAGGATTTTATCACTAAATCGACATTCCTCCTCTTCTCCAAAAGTTATTCAAGAAGAACGTCATTAGCCTCCCTTTATCGTTTAGGAAGAAGAGTCGTCCTTCCTGGACTATGGGATTCCCACTCGTCTCGTGGAGAGTTACATCCCCCCTCGCGACCGTGAAGTCCTTCGAGGGATGGACTACAAAAGGATATCCAACTTCATAGTGGGTTGTGGCTATCAGGTTGGTCATCCATTCTTTCGTCTCCACTTTAAACCATTTATATATTTGCTCCGAGTTTTGTTCATATGACTGTGTTTTATGCGGAGCTTCACCGTCGAGCCGTGGAACTGACTGGTGTTAAGACTCGACTCAATTTTGGATGTCAATGAGCAAACTTCGCTTAAAAAGAACATCAGAGGTTGAAGCTCGAATAAAAAAGCTGGAGGAGGACTTGAATAAGGTGCTAGAAGCCAAATTGAAAGTTAAATGGGAAATGTCGAAGGCCAGGGATAGCTATGCCTCCTTATCCGATGCAAAGAAAGCCGCTGAGGCTCAATGGGAGAAAGAAAAGTCTAAGCTGCAAGCTTGAATTACAGATCTAGAAAAAGTTGGGCATTTTGCTGATGCCCTGAGGTCCGAGCTTGCTGCCAAGTTCTCCCATGTGTTGAAGGAATTCCTCGTGCCAGGGGGTGATGGTTCTTCGTAATCGTGTCAAACTTTAGCTTCTTATATAGCTTCGACGCGCTATTTTGTATAAATCGGCCACCGATAAAATAATTACTTTTTACCAACCTGTGTTAGAAAATTGTGTTTTTGAAACTGGAAAACTGAGCTTATTTCATACATGTATGCCCCCTCAATGATTCGAGGCTTAGCATGGAGAAATGCCTAAGCTTGGATCGTTGAATAACAGGCGCAACATGATTTACTTGGTCTTGCTGTCGTAACAATCCCCAATCGTGTAGCTTAATAAATGCGCTTAGGATCGTTTTGTATGGGTAAAAGGTTCAGTGGCAAGGGTTGTGCTCCTCGACTTATGTCCGACAAATAGGTTTGGTGGTGAGGGGCGTGACTCCTCGACTAACGTCCGATGATGAGGGTCGTTCGGGGGGCAAGGGGCATGTCCCCTCGACTTACACTCGACGACGAGGGTCGTTCAGTGGTGAGGGGCATGACCCCTCGACTTACGTCCAACGACGAGCATCGTTCATCCACCATCATATGGCTTAGTTGACCCATTATGGGTTGGTTCTTCGATCGCATTGCATAGCGACGATGGAGATACAATGTCCGAGTCAAATTCAGCCAATTGATGTATTTTAGAGACTGTGTAAAGAAAGAGATAGCCGACCTTGTACTTGTAATGCATTCATTAGCTCAACAAAATACAATGGACAATAATAATTCGTATGACTCACTTTCTTTGCATGCATGATTTTTGATAGTACTTTCGCAAATTCTTCGCATTCCAGGGATGAGTAAGCTCCTTATCATCCATGGTAGAGAGACGATAGGTGGTCGGGCCAAGGATGTCGGTCAAATTGTAGGAGCCTTCCCAATTTACGACGACCTTCCCTTGTCAGGTGATCTTCAGAGAAAAGGCAGCCTTTTGTAACACAAGATCGCCTATGCGGAAACTTCACCCTTGAACTTTGGAGTTGTAGTAGCGAGCTAAACGAACCTTCCATCTAATGAGGGTGGTAAGGGCCCGATCTCTGACCTCATTGATCAATTGCAAGTTGAGTTCGATTCTTTCTGAGTTTCTTTCCTCATCGAAGTGTCTGAGGCGAAGAGGTTCCTTCCATACATCAACAGGTACGAAAGCCTCACATCTATAGGCGAGCATGAAAGAGGTCCCTCCTGTCAAGTTTCTATGGGTCGTCCTGTATGACCACAATATGCCGGGGAGCTCCTCCGGCCACGCCCCTTTAGCTTCTCCGACCTTCTTTCCTATTGGCTCCAGGATACACTTGTTAGCTTCCTCTGCCAACTAATTAGACTGAGGATGGGCCACAGAAGCAAAGCGTAACTTGATCTTCCATTCAGAACAAAATTCCTTGAACCCGAGGCACAATCAAATTATGTTCCATTATCCGTTACAATGGAGCGAGTGATGCTAAATCGACAAATGATCGACTTCCAGACAATGCTTTTGACCTCTTTCCAAGTGATGCGAGCCAATGGTTTTGCTTTGATTCACTTGGTGAAGTAGTCTATCACCACGATCAAGAACTTTCATTGTCCACTCACTGGGGTGAATGGCCCAAGGATGTCTAATCCCCATTTTAGCAAAGGGAATATGACTGATAATGGGGACCAAATTTGTTGGAGGGTCCGAGTTGTGCCTTGCAAACTTTTGGCATACGGGACAATTTTGCACATACTTGGTCCCCTCTTCGAACATGGTTGGCCAGTAATAGCCTTGTCTCAAAGCTTTCAGGGCTAGTGCATTCCCTCCATAATGGTTTCCATAGATGCCTTTGTGGATCTCTCGAATCAAATAATCTGCTTCCTGCAGATCAAGAATTTAAGGTAGGGGAGTGCATCATACCTGGCCCATCGCCTTTTATACAATGAGCCCTCGTGCAAGACAAACTAGAAAGCTCTCATTTCCAACTTTTGTGCCTTAGCTGGGTCAGTCGGGTGTTCCCCGGTGCTGAGGTACCGGATTATCGTATCCATCCAGGTAGGTTCTTAATCGACACATAGCAATTCCTCTTCTGGCACACTCGGGTATTGAAGATGTTGCACGTACACAGATCGCCCCAATCCTGCTGGCAAAGACGAGGCAAGCTTAGATAAGGCGTCAGCCCGGAGATTCTTCGATCTCGAAACATGGTGGACATCCACTTGTTCGAACTTCGATAATTTAGCTTCCGCGATCTGTATGTAGTTTTGCATTGCCTCCTCTCGAGCCTTATAATTTCTGTTCAACTGATGGACGAGCAAATTGGAGTCACTGTGGAGGTGAACTATTTGTGCCCCCAACAATCGAGCTAGCCTGAGACCATTGATGGAAGCTTCATATTCTACCCCATTATTCATGGTTTGGACGTTGAACCGAAGGGCGTTTCGAGTATGTTTCCCTCTGGGGTTTGGACAATTATACTTGCTCCTCTTCCGAACCTGGTAGCTGATCCATCTACCTGTGTGATCCATGTTCATGCTTCTCCCCATGTGGCTGTTGACTAGCATATACTTGTCGAGGAAGTAGAAGGAGAGTTGAGAATTAAATTAATAGCTTGTACCTTTTGTTGGAGGGTTACCGTCGTAGGTGAGTTCGACGATGAAATCAGCTAAGGCTTGGCTTTTGATGGTCGTCCTTGGCTTATAGTGAATGTCGAATTTACCTAGTTCGACCCCCAACTTTTTCATCCTTCCTAACCGATTAAGCCTCTTCAGGGTCTGCTCCAAAGGGGTGTCAGTGAGGACCATGATGGTATGGGCCTGAAAGTAGGGCCGTAGCCTCCTTGCCAACTGGACCAGAGCAAATGACAGCTTCTTTATTCTGTTGTAGTAGATTTCAGCACCTCAGAAGACTTGACTTACATAGTAGATTGGTCGTTGCTCTCCTAAGTCTTCCTTAACTAAGGCTGAGCTTACAACCTCCATGGTGGCGAATAAGTAGATGATCAGCGGCTCGCCTTCATCTGGCTTCGTCAGGAGCGGTGGACTGCAAATATATTCCTTTAGCTCAGAGAAAGCCTTCTTGTAATCCGCATCCCACTAGATGGCCTTTTTTCACCCTTCGGGGAAGTTATGGCCTTCCTCAGAACTTTGAAGAAAGGAAGTGATCGCTCCACTGACTTTGACAGAAAACGATCGAGGGCTGCAATTCTTCCATTCAGTCTCTGGAGCTCCCTAAGTTTGGTAGACTCCTTCATGCCTACGATCATTATGACCTTGTCAGGGTTGGCCTTTATTCATCGGTTCGTTAGCATAAAATCGAGGAATTTTCCAGATCGAACTCCGAAAGTACACTTGGCTGGGGTTAGTCAAAGTTTATGCCAGCGAATCTCTGCAAAAGTCTCCCTGAGATGAGCGATATAATCAGTCGGGCTCTTTGATTTGACTAACATATCGTCGACGTAGACTTCCAAGTTTCTCCCGATCTGAGCCTTGAAGACTTTATTCATCAATCATTGATAAGTTGCACTGGCATTCTTCCGACCAAACGACATCTTTCTATAGAAAAAATCCCTCGTTCTGTAATGAAAGAGGTCTTTTCTTAATCATCAAGTACCGTGTGGATCTGATTGTAGCCTGAGAAAGCATCCATGAAACTCAGGAGTTCATATCCGGAGGAGTTATCAACAATATTGTCTATTCGAGGCAAGGGGTAACTATCTTTCAGGCATGCTTTGTTGAGATTAATGAAGTCGAAACACATCGTCCATTTGCTTTCTTTACCATCACCAAGTTGGATAGCCATTCAGGGTAGTGGACTTCCCATATGAATCCAGCCACTAGGAGTAGATCTACTTCTTCAATAGATGCCTTCATCTTATCGTCCCCGATATTCCACTTCTTCTGCTTCACGGATTTAAAAGTGATTCGACATTCAACTCATGAGAGATGACATGAGGATCGATGATGGGCATGTCATCAGGGACCAAGAGAATACGTCGAAATTTTCCCTCAGGAAAGTAATTAGTTGTTTCCTTAGGACGAAAGGGAGCATCGACCCAATGGTAACAGTCTACCCTTCTCCTTCTAAGACACGAATGGTCTCCGTCTCCTTGACAGCAGTAGGCCACCGACTGTCGAATCACCTTTGTCACCATGGAATTTGATCGGGTATGCTTGCTCTACCCTTCTGATCAAGGTAGATAAGAGGTAGCATGATCTAGCTTGCATCTGATTCACTTTCACCTTTTTGTCTCCTAGGGGAGTCTGAAATTTGATCATTTGGAGAAAAGTGGAGACCACTGCCTCTACCGAGTTGAGGATCGGTCTACCAATGATTCTATTGTAAGCGGAGTTGATCTTCACCATGATGAATTTAATTAGGTGGGTGACTTGACGTGTGGACGTCCCGAGAGTTACCGTCAGTGCGATCATGCATGCAACCGACGCAGAGTGTCCTGTGAAACCAACCAGGGGACCGGGACACTCTTTCAACTCAGATGAAGCCAATCCCATCTTCTTCAAAGTAGTGAAGAAAAGCATGTCGCACGAATTCCCCGTGTCAACGAGTACTCTTTTCACTTCCACTGTATCAATGGTAGCACTGATGACAATGGCATCGTCATGCGGCAGATCAACACCCTCTAAATCTTCATCAGGAAAAAAATATAGAGGGTGTGGCATCCCTCAGACGCTTTCGTCTCACAACAATGGTCATCACCCTCCCAGAATAGGAGCTCTAGAGAGAAGAATATAACTCTCGATGCGGTGGTCCTCCCAATATCATGTTAAGGACGTTGATATTGGGAAAACCCGAGACATTCTCCATGGTGGGGGACTGTTGGATCCTGTGGATGGTAAACAACACTAGAAGGAGGGTTGAATAGTGTTGTAAAAGTTAAAACTTTTTCTTTGATTATTAGACCACAATAGATTTCCCTTCTAATGTTGCCTAAGGAACCAAGTACAGTGATCTACACTTGGTCCGTAATCAACAAGATAAACTTAAACAAATATGAAGATTAATAACAAGCAACCAGGAGATTACACAGTGGAATAAAAAATGCAATCTTTATAATAAAATATTAACAAAGAATTACAATGAGAATATATAAACAACAAATGAATTGTTTGCACAAGTATTTAAATACAAACACAGAAAGCACACAAAAAGACAAGCGATTTTATCATTGTTCCCCGCAACTGGGTACGGGCTACCTGGGTACGTCCAGTCCCCGACCAATCCGATACGAGATTTAATCCACTATTGCCTTAGCAATACAATTACCTGACTTCACTCGTTAGGATTTCCAACGAACTAGTATACATACTAGGATTTCCAACCACCTACTCTTGACTAGGATTTTCCACAACGCTTATCACAAAGGGACTCCAAGTAAAAGATCAAAATCTAATTCACCACAATAATTGGTGGAGATTGGTTTACACCCAATATAATTCTATAGCCAAGAAATTATTACAATTGTGCTTATGCGGCTAAAAGAATTAAAACGTTTTAGATCATAGAAAGAATATAGATGAATTCGTTGTGCTCTAGAATCTTGATTCTCAAAAATCCTTCGAAGAATATGAAATCAAAAAGAAAGGATTTTGAAAAACAATTTTGCAATAGCCAAAAATAAAATGATCTTAAGAGAATTTAAAATAAGAACAGTAAGATCAGAAATTCAAAACCAGTTTTGGCTACAACGATTTTAGAGGGATGAGAGCGATTGAGAATTCACGAGAGTTTTTGCTTAGCTCAAGAATGAAAGAATTAGTGTTAGGAATGGTTCTCATATGCTCTCTATTTATAGATTTTCAAAAGAGATTTTGAAATTCAAAAACGGTTTGACTTCAGCCTACCAATCAAGCAAATGAATAAATGAAGGAGTGAAATCTGGGAAGTCAAAACGCAGCTGGTAGTCGACTCCCAGAGAGTTTTCAATGAAAACTCTGCTCATAGCAGGTAGTCGACTCCCTCCTTTGGTAGTCGACTCCCAGAGCAGTTTTTCAGTAAAACTCAGCTATGAAAGAGAGTAATCAATTCTTGGGTGTTTGGAGATTGACTACAGAAGTAGAATCAAATAGCTTAGCTCTCATCGAGATTTAAGACGAGTTTAAAAATTTGTTTCGAAAACATTTTTGTGTGTGTAATTTATCTTGGCTTTAACATATTCCTAAAAAGAACAACTCACACACTTAGACTTAAAATGAAGATTTCTGATGACGATAAGATCTTGATGTAGATGCATGCTTCACTTTGAACTTGAGTTCCTATTTAGTTTAAGCTTGAGCATGTTTCATGAGCTTCATCATTGAGCTTCATTTGTGCGTGACGTATATTGCAAGCTATCAAATTCATCTTCATCTTCTGAGTGTGATTGAGCTTCTTCTTTTTAGAGTATGTGTAAACCTTTTATCGATTGATCGCATAACCTACACACTTAGATAATGTAATTAATACATTAACATCATTTGGTGTGCTCATCATCAAAACCACTTAGGGATGGGACTAGATTTCCCATCACTCTCTCCATTTTTGATGATGACACCAAAATAAAAAATAAATGAATAATAGCATCGAAAATAATGAGCAAGATTACTTACTCCCCCTGCTTAGATGAGGTATAATATAATCATACTCCCCCTGTATCAAAGCTGGTTAGCAATAGCAATTATTCATTTTTGTTTTTGCATTTACTAATTTTTTCCCCTTGGCATCAATCAAAAAGAATTATTAAAAAATATCATGAGTAAAACGGAGTTAATCTTGATTCAATTCCTTTTCCCCCATGATACCCAAATCTCGACGAAGTTTTGAAAATATATCATTTTGCAAGGGCTTCATGAGAATATCTGCAACTTGATGCTCAGAGGGTACATACTTAAGTTCAACATTCTTTTTAACACAGTGATCATCTATGAATCTGTGTCTAATATCTATATGTTTTGTTCTAGGATGAAGAACAGAATTCTTAATGAGATTAATAGTGCTTTTATTGTCACAATAAATTACACAAGTAGATGAATTAATACCATAATCTACTAGGACTTGTTTCATCCAAAATACCTGAGCACAAGCAAGTCCAGCAGCTATGTACTCCGCCTCAGTAGTTGATAGTGAGATTGAAATTTGCTTTTTGTTAAACCACGAAACAAGTGAATGTCCAAGAAAGTGACATGTTCCACTTGTGATTTTTCTAGTGGCTTGCATAGTCAGAGTCACTATAAGAAATTAAATCAAAAGTGCTACCTTTGGGATAAAACAATCCAAAGTCAGATGTGGTCTTAAACCAACCCTACACAAGGGTCTAACTCCCACCGAGAGAATTACTAACTCCCACACAGAGAATTAGGGTTAGCCCTACAATAGGACACCAAACTCCAACAAACAGAGTAACTCCCACAAAGAGAGTATCTAATTCCCACAAAGAGAATTAGGGTTTCAAATAAACACAAAGTAAAACAACTACTCTTACCTATGCCTTGAGATGAACTTACTCTTACCTATGCCTTGAGATGAACTTACTCATTAATGAGTGCAAGGCATAGAAGAGGATCTCCAAGTGATGAGATTAGCTTGAAAACACTTGGATGATTTCCTTTGAGCTTGACTTCAATGCATGAAGGAGAGAATGAGCTCTAAGAGGGAAATGAGAGAGTTTGAGAGTGGCTTAATCAATCTCCAAAGATTTGCAATAGTACCAAAAATTTCTAATGAACTCAGCCTCTCATATATATATGAACCCTATATGAACTCTCAAAACCCAAGGATAAAGCCAAAAACATAAAGCTGTAATAGCTAGAATCTGGGCTGAAACTTCATCGACAGTCGACTGGTGCACATCTGACAGTCGACTGACCAACGGCTAAATAATTCCCAACGGCTATAATTTGATCCAGATAGGCGACTGTAGAAAACGACACAGGTAACTGTATAATGGATAGTCGACTGTATATCCTTCAGCAGGCGACTGTTGCAGGGGATGGAAATAAAACAGAGAGATGCAACTTACGCACTGTATGCACACAGATGACTGATGGACAGAATACAGGTGACTGTAAAAATATACAGGCGACTGTAAATACTGCAACAGTCGACTGACTTGGAAATTGGGATGAAACCTAGAAAATGCAAGTTGTGCACGGACGACTGTAGAACAATTCACAGGCGACTGTTGGAAGACAGTCGATTATAAATTGACCTTCAGTCGATTGTTACATAAGCTCAAGTATGAGTCAATAAAAAGTTGACTTGAGTAGTGCACTACAGTGGATCGTAGAAGGCTCGACAGGCGCCTGGAATCACCCAGTCGCCTGTAAACCCTTCATCAGGCGACTGTTGAAGAGCCAGAGACTCCAATTGAGTCT
The DNA here is from genome assembly GCA_030789695.1 of Scilla litardierei. Taxonomy (NCBI): domain Eukaryota; kingdom Viridiplantae; phylum Streptophyta; class Magnoliopsida; order Asparagales; family Asparagaceae; genus Scilla; species Scilla litardierei. The sequence goes on from CM061142.1 coordinate 226,822,768, forward strand.
TTGGGCAAGATGAACCTATTGGGTTGGATTCTATGATAATCCTAAAGCTCACTAAGATGGTTAAATACATATGCATGAATGAGTAGACCATTTTGTTGAGTATTGGACTTCTCCCTACTTGGTGTTAATGATGATCAAACATAAATACTCGTGACTAATCCCCTATTTTGCAGTTAATCCATTGCCTAAGCTTATTATGAAGATCTACTTGCAATGGATGACACTCAAAGTTGATTGAAGGCAAATTACATGGATTGGATGATCGTAGATGATGATTGAATCTCCATGAAGACCTCAAGCTCATACGATGGATAGAAGAGAGAATTTCGTCAATGTAATTTTTCTTTTATCTCTTCTAGTATGTATCTTAGAAGTAGAACATTGATGGAGCACTCACACACATCTTCAATTCAGTCTTAGGCATCATTAGATAATTCGTCCTTAGACTCCAATTCATTTCTTAGTGATTGTGCTTGGATTGTTTAAAACGGTCGACTGCTGAATGCTTTACAGTCGTGTGTCTCGTAAATAGTCGACTGTCTTTTGTTCTACAGTCGCCTGTTATGCACAAAATTTTACAATTTAGTTTTAGGCATCTCTGTCTTATTTCGCCAGGCAACTGATGAACGATACATAGGCGCATGTCCTAGTAATAGTCGACTGTGTTTTGTAAATCAGTCGCATGTCTATCTTCTGCCCAAACTTTGTTGATCTGTCTTTTAAGGCCAGTCGACTATTGTTGAATATACAGTCGACTGTCCATTGGATCAGTCGACTGTCTATGCTGCAACAGTCGTCTGTCTGTGAGCCAATTTATTGACTCAGCTCTCTGCAAATTCTCAGGGTATTTGACAATCGTCTGTATAAGGATTTACAGTCGCCTGTTCTGATTAATAGTCGATTGTTTTATTCTCATAAGTCGTCTGTCCTGTTATCTTACAAGATTTCCAGATTTCATTCAACTTACCCATCTTTCAGCCAGTCGCTTGTAGAAGGATTTACAGTCGCATGTTGGTTCAACAGCCGACTGTCTTTGCTTCATCAGTCGACTGTCCACGTGGTAAGTTACCGTTATGAATTCTCACATACCCTTGCTGACTGTGCAACAGTCGACTGTGGTTTCCTCAATAGTCGACTGTAGCGAGCACAGATTTTATCCGTTGAGATTTTTCTCACGGATTCCTAAAGGGTTTTTGCCTAAACTGTTTTGTGGATTTGAGAAACCTATATAAGGGCCTCCTACTATTCCATTGAGAGGTTACCAATTATTCCAAGTTTTCTCTCAAGCTTTCATTCTAAAGTTTTAAAGCTCTCAAATCCAAAGCCCTAAGAATTCCAATCTTTGATCTCTTGCTCTCCAACCTAGAACCAAAGAGTTATCTTCTAGGTATTTGGTGCAGTCAAGAGAAAGGGTTGTCTCTTTCTCCTCTCTTCCAAGAGAGTTTTCAACACACAACACACCACTCCTTCAAGTTCTACTTCAAGGCATCTGTGATTGTAAGTGTTGCTTTCATAATTTCATAACTTTTGTTATTTGAATTTGCTCTCGGGTTGTGAGAGCGGTTTGCTTGCTCCCAAGTTGTGGGAGTCAAGGTCAATCGATTGTAGTTCGATTTCACTTGTAGGGTTGCTACAAGTGGGTTTTAAGGGATCTCAAATTAGGGTTCTAACTTGAGTATCCGGAGGTATCCAGGTGGAAGGGACGTAGGATTACCTGGAACAAGTCGGGAAGTGACTTGGGTAATCCGAACCCTTGAAACATCTCTGTGTTTGCGTGTGTTTCATTTTGGGTTTAATTTCTATTCCGCATTATTTTGTTGGATTGCATTTAAATTGGTGTAACTATCTTTTTAAATTGTATAAACACTATTCAACCCCCCTTCTAGTGTTTTCCCCATTGACAGGATCCTTACAATTGGTATCAAAGTACAAGGTTATAGCTATGGCATCCAACAACAATAACGTTCCTCCGTCGACTTCGTACAACAATCACGATCGTGATGGAGCGTCTACACTTTTCGAAGGTCAATCTACGGTGCGTCCTCCACATTTCAATGGAACTAACTTTGGCTATTGGAAGTGTAGGATGGAGACGTTCCTTAGGAGTGCTTCACTTTGGAGAACCCTCCACAAAGAGTACGTCGAGCCCACCGAAGAGGATTTCGAAAAATGGATGTCTTCTGAGAAATCCGCCGAAGTCAACAAAGCTAAAGCAATGAACGCTCTTCATTATGCGTTGGACCCGAATGAGTTCAACAAGATATGCACATGTAAGAGTGCATATCAAATTTTAAACCATCTCATCATTACCCATGAGGGAACGAACAAGGTAAAACTTTCAAAGTTATATGTTGCCGTGCAAAACTTTGATTTGTTTCATATGCAGGAAAATGAGAGCATTGCATCGATGTACGGACGTTTTACCGACATCATCAATGAATTGGAAGCCCTTGGCCAAACTTACACTAAACCTGATAAGGTAAGGAAGATCATCATGGGAATGACCTCCAAATGGGAAAGAAGAGCCATCGCCATCGAGGAGGTCAATGATTTGAAGAATTACACAGTTGTAAATCTTATTGGGACTCTCATGTCTTATGAGGTAAGACGAGCGAACTAATTAAAGATTCGAGCTATGATGAATCCTTCGGAGGCCAAGAAGAAAGCTTTGGCATTCAACGCCAATTCATCATCCTCCGATAGTGAAGAATCAGAGAATGAGATGGATTTGGGTGAAATGGCCCAAATGGCGAAGAAGTTCCAACGCTTCTTCCGCAAAGGTAAATTTCCCTCTAACAAACGATTTGAGTCTATTAATGCTACTTCTTCTCTTTGCTTTAAGTGTAATAAGCCAGGGCACATCAAGAGGGAATGCCTAATGCTAAGGAACAAAGAGAAGTGGAAAGCTCCGAAGTACCACAAGTCCGACAAGAACAAGAGAGATAAGAAGAAATGACTCGTAGGTATATTCGATGACTCAAGTGAAGAATCATCAAGTGATTCCGATGATGAGAAGGGTGAGAGCGCCCACATGTGTTTCATGGCACGAGAGGATCCACTCTCTGATGAGAGTGATTCCGACACGGATGATACCGAGGTAACAATGGATGAACTTCGTATTGCTAATGAAGAATTATTTGCTAAATATCAATCTTTAATGCTTAGATATACTAGCTTAAAGAAATTAAATGTTAGCAATTCATCCATTCCATGCATTATCAACAATGACACCATTGTTGATACTTCAACTCTTGAGAAAGCAAATTTAGCTTCTCAAAATGTCACTTTGAGAGATGAGGTGAATAACCTCAAATCTCAACTAGATCAAACACATCCTAAGGATAATAGTGATCTAGTCACACGTCACACACAATTGGGTCTAGAGAATGATTCTCTTAAAACCCAAGTGCACGAGCTCAAAGCACGGGTGTCCACCTTGGATACCAACATTTCTTCTCTAAAGGAGATGAGCTCATATCCTCCCGTATTGTGAGATTCAATAAGGGAATATGACAATTGGATGATTTGCTTGCAAACCAATTTCCAGCCACACATCGTGTTGGTCTTGGTTTTGAAAAAGCAAATGCATCCAATGATCGCACCTCCTATAGTGGTGTCACTATAGACTTTGTGAGGCCTTCCTCCGGTGCATCCACAAGTGGTGTCAAAGACACTATAGGTAGCAAACCTACCAAGAAAGTCACCACTTCACCTTCTCTTCCTTTTGGCAAGAAACCCACTAAGGGTGGAAACCAAAAGAGAAGTCATGCTTACATGTACACTAACATTCATCCACGTAGGAAACCTCCTACTTCACAAGTGGATAATCATAACACTTTTTATGCTCCACACCCAAAGACACATATAAAACCGCACAGGAGAGATGCTCATGTACGTGCTCCTATACACCCATATGCATATACGCATCATTCTTACATGTATGCTCATCCTCCACATGTCATGCATGATCCATATGCTTCATACAACATGCATGTTTCAAGCATACATATCATTCTCGTATGTCATATGCATATCCTCCACCACATTTCTATGCTAGAAACCATGTTCCTAAGAAGCATGCACCACATAGAAATTCAACAAGTATACATGCAACTAGGAAAAGGACTCCCAAAACATACACCATTTAGGGTCCTACGAACACTAGCCTAAATGATAAGAATGCTTATGTTGATTCCTATTTTCATGATGTTATTAATAATGGTAATTATGTTGGGAAGCGGAAGTCCACTTGGACTTGGCTTTCAAAGGGCTAATCCCCTTGGACCCAACAAACATTGGGTACCATGAGCTTATGGTTTATTATATAGGTACCCAAGAGAAAGAAGAGAGCAATAAAGGTCAAACTAGCTCTAAAGGGAAAGGATGGAGTCTCGATAGTGGTTGCTCCAAACACATGACGGGAGATCCATCATTGCTCTCCGAAGTGATTAGCATCAAGGATGGTGCAACGGTCACTTTTCGAGGTAATCAAAAGGGAACCATCATTGGAGTAGGTATTGTCGGTAACCCTTCAAAACCCTTAATTACTAATGTATTTCTTATTAGTGGTTTGTGTCACAATCTCATTTCCATTAGTCAACTTTGTGACAAAGGTTACAAGGTTAACTTTGGAGAAGGATTGTGTACTATTGTTGATTGTGATTCAAATGTTTTATTTTTAGGTATTAGGAGTAAAAATATTTATTATTTGAGCTTGCCTAAAACCGTAGAACATTGCTTAGTTGCTAACACAAGTGAACAGCTATTATGGCATCGTCGTTTTGGTCATGTTCACTTCAAGCAATTATATAAGTTAGCTAAGCATGATCTAGTCAAAGGTTTTCCTAAAATCACTTTTAATAAGAAAAACTTTTGCGATTCATGTCAAAGAGGTAAACTTAGTAAATCATCCTTTAAGCTTAAAGAAGGGATTACTTCTAAGAGGCCCCTAGAACTTCTACATCGAGATTTGTTTGGGCCAACTAGAACCGCTTCTTTAGGTAATGCTCATTATGGATTAATTGTCGTTGACGACTTTTCTAGATTTACTTGGGTTTCATTCTTAACTAATAAGAATGAAGCTTATGAAGAGTTTACCAAATTTGCAAAGAAGATTTAGAATCTCTTAGGATCCACCATTATCACTATCTGTAGTGATCATGGAGGAGAATTTAAGAATGAATCTTTTACTAAGTTTTGTGATGATACCGGGATAACTCATAACTTTTCCTTCCCTCGGGCACCACCACAAAATGGTGTTGTAGAGAGAAAGAATAGGACTCTTATTGAGTGTGCACGCACTATGCTCCATGATAGTCATCTTGGACTTCAATTTTGGACAGAGGCGGTGCATACGGCATGTTATGTGCTCAATAGGATCCTAGTGAGACCCCGAACGAACAAAACTTGTTTTGAGTTGTTTTATGACAAAAAGCCTCAAGTAAAATATTTTCGTGTTTTTGGTTCAAAATGTTTTATCAAGAACACTTTAGGTAATCTAGATAAATTTGAGCCAAGATCCGATGAAGGAATTTTTGTTGGATATTCCACACGTAGGAAAGCCTAACGGATATACAACAAAACTTCTTCAACGATTGATGGATCACTACACGGTTCATTTAATGAAGATTTTGATTTTTCTCATATTGATGATGATAGTGTAGATGTTATTTGTGATACTCTTAGTAATGTTAAGATCAATGATTCGGTTATTGAGACTAACACTACTAACGAAATTGTTGAAGATGTTCCTAGTGATGCAGGTATACCCAAAGCTTATCCGACCATTCGCAACCATCCCCATACCAAATTATTGGAGATATTGGTGTGGGTGTTCGAACGAGGTCGAGGATTGAAGAATTCTCTCATTACGTATTTGTCTCTACCATTGAGCCAAAGAACATCCAAGAAGCTTGCGAGGATAGCTCTTGGATAGTGGCAACGGAAGAAGAACTAATGCAATTCGAAAGAAACGAAGTTTGGGAACTCGTTCCTCTTCCAAGTGGTCACCAAGTCATTGGGACCAAGTGGATCTTCAAAAACAAGACCGCTGAGAACGAGGTAATCACAAGGAATAAAGCAAGGTTAGTAGCTCAAGGATACCGGCAAAAGGAATGTATTGAATGATGTGAGAACTACTCCCAAGCGCAGGAGATCGTGCAAGTAATATCCTGGTGAGTCCAGGTATCGAATCCGTGGGACAATTGACCTGCAAAACTACGATCGTTAATCTGAAAAGAGTAATAATACGATGTTAACCAACCACCTATCGAACACAAAGATATAGGATCAAGAGTATGGAATAAGAAATGAAAATCCTACGATATTTACGGTGACTTTGGTAGGGGTACAAGTATGGGGAGTATGTGTTGGGTTTGATTTCGTTAGGGTGTGTGCAATCAATGAAGATCAATACCTTTTCTATAACTCAACGTCTCGTCCGGTCAGGGCACGAGAACGTCGGAAAGTATGGCGATCAAGCGTATGAAAACGTGCCAAAGAATTAATCAAGTGCAAATAGGGCGAAAAGATATAGACATCAATAATTACGACACCCTAACTACGTCTACACCAACACATATGAAGTGGATGTGCTACGGTTGTGATTTCATTAGGAGTTAATAATCGCTGAAATATCATGTCTTTCATATACCTCAACGCTTCGTCCGGTCAGGGCACGAAGACGTCGGAAGATGAAACGATGAAAACTAGTCAAATTGGCCATATACGTATCACTAGCAACATTGATTTCATTAAACGATAAACTCAACAATAAGTTCAGATTAGTGAACATAAATAGGCTAGCCTTGTCAGGGCCTAGCCATACGGGATGTAAATAATATCGACAATAAGCAAATACCCAACAAATACGTTGTAGAAATCAACATTACTAGCAATTTGGACGTGATAATAGGGCTAAAGACATGAAATTCATCAATTAAATACTCCTAACTACATCACAACCATAGGACAAGGAGATTAGCCACGCATGGTGTAAAGAAAATCAGATTTCATAGCCAAATACATCGTTTTAATAGCCAAAATACAATGAAATACACCTAATACGGGGTATAAGTTCAAGAATTTATCACCAAATCTCCACTTTAGAACCCAAAACTCCCTTAGACTAGGAAGAATAGCCTCTGGAATTTTTCAGAATTTTCCCCTGGAGAAATACGCACAGTAGCCGCTCCAAAAGTCCCAAAATACGCCAGAATACGCCCCAAAACCCTAGAAATACGCTTATATAATAGCATTGCGGGTTTGGGGGCTTAACGGGTTCGAAAACCGCTTTGTTACGCATCCGAACCCGATCCAATAGCTGCTAGTTGATCTGGGCCATTGATCAAAGGCGGGATCTCGTCTCGTGTCGACACGTGGCATTGGATCCGAACCCGCTCCTTCTGCATCCGATTTCGAATCGGATTTCCTCGAAGCCGTTGGATCCAGGATCGGACGGCCCTTAATCAATCGCTCCGCCCGCTCTTCGCTCGCTGCGCTAAATCACCCGGCCGTTGGATCGAGATCCAACGGCCACGGCGCTCTCATTCGTATCGCAGCAGCGGCTTACTTTCCGCCGTTGGATGATAATCCTACGGCTCACACGAAGCCGTGTCATCGCTCCGCTGATCGCTGCATCGGACCGTTGGATCAAGCGGCAACCACGTGGGATCATGCCATGTAGCCGCCAAGAATCGTGCATGCTGCTGCGAGATGGGCTGTCGACATCCGTTCGATCTCGATCGAACGACCCAGCTTTAGCCGCGTCGCCCGCTTCTTCCGCCCGTCAGATCTAGCGGGAATTGACCCGATCGTGCCACGTGTCAAGTGATGATTGGGCAGCGGCCGTATAATCGTATTTTCGAGCGTATTTCTGTATTTAAATGGTATTCTGCATTCAAAAATACACAGTAATTTGCACAGATCTCATAAAAATACAAATAAATAGTCGTTGGAATCATGAGATCAAGACGGTGCTAGGAAAAATATAAAAAGGCAGAAATACTCAATAAAATTCGTGTTTTGTGCACAAATAGAGTAATTTCTCTAATAAATGATGATGAGAAAAATACGAATGCATTAGAGAACAATTAAGCATCATGTAGGCACAAAATAGGGCTAATTAGGGGGTTAAATACGCAATATTCACTCCGAATCACACCCCCCAACTAGCGATTTGCTAGTCCCTAGCAAAAAGAGCGATAAATACGGATGATCAATAAAAAATAATTCTATCAATCGCTTATGGCGTGGCTCAATAATACACTTTCCAACATGATCTTCACCATCAATATACACATCCATGCACAAAATCAATCACATGATATTTTCTCTAATTTAGTGTGAATAAATAACATACAAGCATTGTCACGCCCCGTTTCCCAAAACGACGGAAGCAAAACGTGACAAGGCCCGCTTAGGCCGGAGCTGTGAAGCTCAGACCCAATAAGCGTCTGTGTGGTACTCCAAGACGAAGGAACAGGTCCCTGCAGGTTAGTATGGAACAACAAAAGTACTAAAAGAGATGCATTCATTTTATTCAACAGATATCCAGAAAAGTACGGGGAGTCTAAACAAAAGCCAACACGGCTACAAAACAGCTGAAAGTAAACTAATGGTGCAAGCACCCAACCTAGAAAGAAAGTAAACGGTGCTACGCACCCAACTAAACTGCAGTGAAACCTCTGAATCAGCAACGTGAAGATCTCTAGCTCTGGTCGTCCTCGGGCACGTACTCAGGATCGACGTCCTCCAGCTCTACGTACTCTGGCTCCACACCTGACGTACATCACCAAAAGAAGGGAACTGTACGTCAGGTAAAGTCTACAAAAGAGGTCAGACTCTACTGCAAGTGTACCGAACTATTAAACAACAGTTTACTGGTTGATTAGCATGCTGAGGTTCTTTTACACAACAGTTTACTGGTTGATTAGCATGCTGAGGTTCTTTTACACAACAGTTTACTGGTTGATTAGCATGCTGTGGTTATAACAGGGTAACACGACAGGAAGTAAAAAAACAGGAAAGTAAAACGGGACAAGTAGTAGTCGTAGCGTGTGCTACCAACTACGGGACTAACCTACAGGTGTCAAGACAAGACAGGATAAACAGGACGGAACAAGACGAAACGTTGCAAGACAAGACAAGACAGGACAATTGTGACATGAAGGGTTCACGCCTTACGGTTCGAGGGGGATCAGACCCTCTTGCTGTGCGCACGCTCAACCCTACCCCAAACCCCAGAACTCAGGACAAGACAATATAGGGCCACTCACTCTGCTAGGTGAGTGCCTCTATCCCCACGGTCGGTAGCGTATCACTCACTCTGCTAGGTGAGCGACGAACGCCTCGTAGGTGAAACCGTACAACTGTATAGGACCGCTCACTCTGCTAGGTGAGAGTCTCTATCCTCTCGGTCTGCTGGGACACTCACTCTGCTAGGTGGGTGCCGAGCTTCCCGTAGGCGTTCCGTATCAAAGATCACCCACTCTACTAGGTGAGCATCTCATTGCCCATAGGCTACACAAGACACGACATGTAAGATGTTCAAGACATGGCAAGGCAAAGTTGTTCTAGGGTGTCCACACACACGCACACGCAGATGAAACCTATAGTAGCAGTTGTTGTTGATTCTAGGGTGTCCACACACACGCACACACAAGATAACCCTACGGTGTCAAAAAATTGTTGTTGTTACGTCTAGACTTCGTCGTCAAGTCTAGGTCGTCAGGGCGTCCCGGACGCTATCATTTCACGTCCAGTTCTATTTGTTCACAGTCTAACAGTTCTAGCAGTTTAAGACCAAGGTACGGTCAAAAGCGCAAGTGGGTACACTTGCCTGTGGTGGCGAGTGTGTCGTCTCGTCGGGGCGTCGCGTCCAGGCGTCGCGTCCACGGTAGTCCGTCTGTAACAGGTCACGACGACGGTGTCAAGTCGTGATTTTCATCAAGTCCTATTAGGGTTTGTTTCTAGGTTATCGGGACTACCCTAATCGTCAGAGTCACATTTTGGTGTTTTATCAGCCTAGATCGACCACTACCCTATATGCACAGAAAAAAGTCCGATGGTCGATTTCTACAGTGGGCAACGTTTTACTGGCGCGGAAAAGTAACCTTAATTATTGTTGTCCGCTTTTAGTTAGGGTTCAGATGGCGTATTGTGTTGGGTTGCTACGAGTTCGGGGTACCAACCTGAATGATGTTCACGCGTGAATCTGGCGTCGGATCTGGAAACAGTTACTGACCCCGTCGCGGTTTCAGTTACTCGACTGTGGTAGCGCGGAATCTATCTGCGTCATTCGGTCCCGATTTTAGTCAAAATAATAATAATAATAATAATAAAACTATTTGACCAACTAACTTATTTAAACCCTATGACCAATATTAGTAGAAAAGTAGTGTTACCGGTAAGCTACTGTTTCTACTTACTCTACATTCTGTTACTAACCCACTAACTTTATAACTTTATTAACATGTTATATAAAAAGCATGGTCTGCAAAGCAATTCTAATTAACTTACCTAGTAGCTAACAACCAGATCCAATGACTGGGTATTAAAAAAACAAAGTTTCCACAAAAAACGCTAATATTGATCTAGTAACCCTAACTAAAATATTTTTACTAACCATATTAGAAAATTAACATAATAAGGATATAATATGTGAAATATTGTTATCATGGATATATATAACAAGACATTTATTAACTACTTACTGTTTCTTTTAGGGTTGCCTTGCTCAAGTGTGCAGGTTGAATCCGGGAAGATGAAGGTCGCGCCCTGGCGACTGTTACGGCTTGGAGTCACGGTGTATCGGATCCAGGGTTGAGGCGGTCGGGCAGTGTCGAAGTAGGTTTGCGTGTGCGAAAGGAGCACGACGATCTGCCGTTGGCCAGAGAGGATGCTGCAGGCGTGCGTGACCTGGGACACGACGGCGTGGGTTCGCGCGGTAGTCGACGTCGTTGTGGGCGACGGTGGCGAACGTCCGAGGAGGGGCGACGTCAACTGGGGTGTTTCGGAGGGCAGGTGAAGCGGTGAGTAAGGCGGGGGTAGTCGGCGGCCTCGGGATGGTGGCGTGGCGATCGGGACACAGCACTGCTGCTGTTCGTTGCCTGCGGCTGAGAGCGGCCTGCGGGGGCCTCTGCCGGTGATGGGAGTCACGCCGGAGGTGACTGACGGCCCGGGGAAAAGCTTGCTGACGAAGAAGAGGAGTGAAACCGTGGAGGGGCTAGGGTTTAAGGAAAGGGAAGTTGAGAACGAGAGAGAGAGAGAAGTTTCTCTCTCAGGGCTCGAGGCGGCTGTGAAGCAAGGAAAGAAAATAGACCTAGGGTTTACAAGTTAGTTTGATAAAACATAGGAGAGAAAATAACGTGAGTGGGAAATTATGGGGTGTACACGGCTGCAAAAAAATAAGACCTAGCCTAGGGTTGAGTTCTCAAAAGTAGGGAGTAGTTGAAAGAACGTGGGAGAGAGAAAATGGGTGGTTGATATTTAGATGGAAAAGATAAAATAAATATGTTAAAAAAATAGATATAGTATAATCCTTCTACAGATTTGATTAGAATCATTTGGTTTAGATAAAAACAGAGGCACGCCCAGGTTAAAGGTCAAAAAGGAAAATTTAACTAAGGATTTTAAATTATTTAATAATGAAAAGAAATGCAGATAAATCCACGGGTGTCCGAAAATTACAAAGAAGGTACCGGAGTGATCGCGCCTCTGAGAGGATCGAGATTACGGGGTCCGGTAGCGCGTCAGGTTCACGAAAAACGAACGGAAAATAAAAAGGTCCAACACCGAAGCCTGAAGTCACGACGTCACTCATAGCAAAGCTGATTTATGAGAGAACGACCTGCGAGATGACGTTTCCCAGAAATCCTACTAATAACTACTCTTCCCTACGGTCACGACGGCATATCACATCGCATATACCGGAGTCCAGAAAGAGCCAGATGAATTACGTGCACGATAAAGCACGTGCACGCAGAAAATCCATAAGGTCGGAAAGCGACCGTTTCAAGCATCGTTTTGCGCAAGCGAAAGTATAACACGTCGTTTTTCTCTAGTTTTCTTGTTTCCAAGGAATTGGCCTATCAAAACAATCATTCAAGATATGGGTAATGAAGTTGCTTAATATATATTCACCATTTCTTTTCTTTTATTCGTTCCGCGTAACGCGCATCAAGCAACATTCGCAGAAAAATATATAACTTGGATCGCTCCATCAAATGAGTGAGTTTCATGTCAATGGCTCTCAAATCAGACGATAATAGGGCATTAGGCCAAAAAGGACCACTCGGACTGTACTACTCGAGCCAACCGAGTTATGTATTAGTGCCAAACTTATTCATTTTCTTCATTCATTTTTCATTCAATTTTCTTTTCTTTTTTTTCTTTCTTTTTTTTCTTTTGTAAGCAACTCAACACCCATTCTTCGAATCAAAACATTAATAACAAAGGCCAAATTCCTCTTCAACTCGAAGACTATTCAAAAAAATCGCGTATACTCAAGCTTTTTCATCACATTAGCATGCATGAAATAAATTCAAACTATTTCGAGATATTAATCATGGCAATTGGCTATTTTTCATGAATAGCATATTAACGGTAATTCATGAAGGAAAAAAATTAATTCAAGCCATAAACGATTTTTAGAACTCCGTTAATGCATAATCATCCGCATTTGAGGAATAAAAGGGAGATATAAATGATGAGATTCGGTGATTCATTCTTTCCTTATGCCATGCTGTTGAAAAAAAAATCCTAAGGTCTCATACACACCCCCCAACTAAAGATGGACATTGTCCTCAATGTCGAAGAGGGTACGAGTTTATTCAAAGCAAGCATCCTAGAAAGCATATAAAATTCTACGCTACTGGAAAGAACACACCGTGTTCAAATGGCGGATCCTGAATCTTTAATGGTGGAGGAAGTTGTTCAATTTTTTCCTTGCGCTCCTCGGCGAGTATACCTCCTCCAAAGGCTAAATTGGACTCCAGCAACGTAACTCCCAGCATCTCTATAATCTGGTCACCTGTATCCTGCAAGAGATGAGTCACGTCAATCCAATTTATGTTAAAATTCTTCGCCATAAACACATTCCAAATATAGTCATCAAAATAGGTGAAGTAAAATAGAGCATGGTGATGACAACTCCCTGAAAATGTGCACTACGCTCGGTATGATGCTCAGTCAATGTGGAGAGGGGTAAATGATTTTGGGGGAAAACTGGGGAAGGGAATGATTCGGGCTCCATAGCGATATTCTTTAAACCAATGTCCATAGTCGCCTCCTCCTCCTGTTCATCCAAAATTGCTCGCTAATCCTCTACTTTGCACACACTTCCTCCCATGTCAATGTTTTCATTCGTGACTTCATCGTGACATGGCTCGCTCGATATACCTGCAATAGAAGATGGACTCACATTAGTTTCTGGAAATTGAATTTCAAAAGATTTATATTCTTCTAAGCAAGTGGAAATCAGCGTAAGATTTTCAATGGATTGCTGAATTTGCCGACTCCGAGCAAGGAAGTTTTCTTGGAATTGATGGGATGTGGCCTCCTGTGTCTGAATGAGCAATTGAACTTCCTCTTTCAAGTGGTGCAAAGGTACGTCTACACTTTGCTCCTCTGGATCAAGGCTTGAAGGCTCCGTTGAATCGCACTCTGAAGTCTCTTTCATGATTTCTTCGTCCTCTTGCAAAGAATCCAAATAATTCCATGCCTCTGTCGGCGTCATGACTCCCAAGAATTCCTGCAGCTGTGGTCGTAGTCCACCTAGGAAGGACTCCATAAGTTCTTTCTTCATGTACCCATGCTGCGGATAGCTCGATATTATGTCTGTGAACCTCCTCCAGGCCTGCAAGAAAGTTTCACAATCAGTCTGATTAAAACTAACAATCTTAAGCTTCTCCATCCTATGTTTGTGTGCCTTATCATATTCTGCATCATACAAATTGTTCGTGCAATAGAATTTCATGTATTCCATATACTCCATTTTTAAAAGAGAAAACAAAAAAATAAAAAAAATCCTAGACTATAAGATGGAGGGATCTCACCGGATGTTCCTCCAAACAAACTGAAATCGTAGATCGCAAGTACTGTTGTCCCTGGCAACGTCGCCAAAAACTTGCCTCGTCTCAAATGATGTGAGAACTACTCCCAAGCGCAAGAGATCGTGCAAGTAATATCCTGGCGAGTCCAGGTATCGAATCCGCGGGACAATTGACCTGCAAAACTACGATCGTCAATCTGAAAAGAGTAATAATACGATGTTAACCAACCACCTATCGAACACAAAGATATAGGATCAAGAGTATGGAATAAGAAATGAAAATCCTACGATATTTACGGTGACTTTGGTAGGGGTACAAGTATGGGGAGTATGTGTTGGGTTTGATTTCGTTAGGGTGTGTGCAATCAATGAAGATCAATACCTTTTCTATAACTCAACGTCTCGTCCGGTCAGGGCACGAGAACGTCGGAAAGTATGGCGATCAAGCGTATGAAAACGTGCCAAAGAATTAATCAAGTGCAAATAGGGCGAAAAGATATAGGCATCAATAATTACGACACCCTAACTACGTCTACACCAACACATATGAAGTGGATGTGCTACGGTTGTGATTTCATTAGGAGTTAATAATCGTTGAAATATCATGTCTTTCATATATCTCAACGCTTCGTCCGGTCAGGGCACGAAGACGTCGGAAGATGAAACGATGAAAACTAGTCAAATTGGCCATATACGTATCACTAGCAACATTGATTTCATTAAACGATAAACTCAACAATAAGTTCAGATTAGTGAACATAAATAGGCTAGCCTTGTCAGGGCCTAGCCATATGGGATGTAAATAATATCGACAATAAGCAAATACCCAACAAATACGTTGTAGAAATCAACATTACTAGCAATTTGGACGTGATAATAGGGCTAAAGACATGAAATTCATCAATTAAATACTCCTAACTACATCACAACCATAGCACAAGGAGATTAGCCACGCATGGTGTAAAGAAAATCAGATTTCATAGCCAAATACATCGTTTTAATAGCCAAAATACAATGAAATACACCTAATACGGGGTATAAGTTCAAGAATTTATCACCAAATCTCCACTTTAGAACCCAAAACTCCCTTAGACTAGGAAGAATAGCCTCTGGAATTTTTCAGAATTTTCCCCTGGAGAAATACGCACAGTAGCCGCTCCAAAAGTCCCAAAATACGCCAGAATACGCCCCAAAACCCTAGAAATACGCTTATATAATAGCATTGCGGGTTTAGGGGCTTAACGGGTTCGAAAACCGCTTTGTTACGCATCCGAACCTGATCCAATAGCTGCTAGTTGATCTGGGCCGTTGATCAAAGGCGGGATCTCGTCTCGTGTCGACACGTGGCATTGGATCCGAACCCGCTCCTTCTGCATCCGATTTCGAATCGGATTTCCTCGAAGCCGTTGGATCCAGGATCGGACGGCCCTTAATCAATCGCTCCGCCCGCTCTTCGCTCGCTGCGCTAAATCACCCGGCCGTTGGATCGAGATCCAACGGCCACGGCGCTCTCATTCGTATCGCAGCAGCGGCTTACTTTCCGCCGTTGGATGATAATCCTACGGCTCACACGAAGCCACGTCATCGCTCCGCTGATCGCTGCATCGGGCCGTTGGATCGAGCGACAACCACGTGGGATCATGCCACGTAGCCGCCAAGAATCGTGCATGCTGCTGCGAGATGGGCTGTCGACATCCGTTCGATCTCGATCGAACGACCCAGCTTTAGCCGCGTCGCCCGCTTCTTCCGCCCGTCAGATCTAGCGGGAATTGACCCGATCGTGCCACGTGTCAAGCGATGATTGGGCAGCGGCCGTATAATCGTATTTTCGAGCGTATTTCTGTATTTAAATGGTATTCTGCATTCAAAAATACACAGTAATTAGCACAGATCTCATAAAAATACAAATAAATAGTCGTTGGAATCGTGAGATCAAGATGGTGCTATGAAAAATATAAAAAGGCAGAAATACTCAATAAAATTCGTGTTTTGTGCACAAATAGAGTAATTTCTCTAATAAATGATGATGAGAAAAATACGAATGCATTAGAGAACAATTAAGCATCATGTAGGCACAAAATAGGGCTAATTAGGGGGTTAAATACGCAATATTCACTCCGAATCAGTAATCACAAGGAACAAATCAAGGTTAGTAGCTCAAGGATACCGGCAAAAGGAATGTATTGATTTCGAAGAATCTTTTGCCCCCGTAGCTAGATTAAAAGCTATTAGATTACTTTAATCTTTTGCATCCCATAAAAATTTTAAACTATTTCAAATGGATGTTAAAAGTGCATTTTTAAATGGGATTGTCAATGAAGAAGTATATGTCTCTCAACCTCCCTGTTTTATTCATGAAAAATTTCTAAATCACGTTTTCAAACTTAAGAAAGCGTTGTATGGGTTGAGACAAGCTCCTAGAGCTTGGTATGATCGATTCAAGACCTTTGTTTTGAATTTAGGTTTTAAAATAGGAGAAGTTGATTCTACACTCTTCATTAAAGATTATGAAAATGACATTCTTTTGATTCAAGTTTATGTAGACGATATAATTTTCGGTTCTACTAACTTTAATCTTTGTCAAAAAATTTCTAAGTCTATGAAGGATGAATTCGAGATGAGCCACATGGGAGAGCTCACTTATTTCCTTGGACTGCAAATTCGACAAATGGAGAATGGAACCTTCATATATCAGACAAAGTACACAGGGGAGCTTATTAAGCGATTCGGGATGGAATCGGCTTCAAGCAAAAGGACTCCCATGAGTACTACTACCCATCTACACAAGGATGAGAGCGAAAAAGATGTAGACGTTCGTATATATCGAGGTATGATCGGTAGCATACTTTACTTAACCGTTAGTAGGCCCGATATCATGTTTTCTGTATGCTTGTGTGCTAGATATCAAGCTAGCCTAAGGATTCACACTTGATTGCGGTTAAACGAATATTTCGTTATCTCAATCAGTCTCTAGATTATGGGTTACTTTACCCTAAATCTAGCACATATGAGTTAATCTCACATAGTGATGCCGACTTTGCCGGATGCAAGTCCGATAGGAAAAGTACTAGTGACACTTGACATTTTCTAGGAAATTCCCTTGTTTCATGGTTTTCCAAGAAACAGAATTCGGTATCATTGTCCACGACTGAAGTAAAGTACATTGCAGCGGGTCTTGCATGTGCACAAGTCCTTTGGATGAGACATACTCTTAGTGACTATGGTGTCAATTGTGATACTTGCCCTATCATGGTTGATAACCAAAGTGCTATATGTCTTTCCAAGAATCCGGTACATCACTCCCGTACCAAACACATAGATGTGAGACACCATTTTATAAATGATCATGTAGCTAAGAAGGACATCATCTTAAAGTACATTGAAACCCAAAAACAAATTGCCGACATCTTCACTAAACCTCTTAAAGAAGATTCATTTGTGAGGTTGCGTGGAGAATTAGGAATTATGGGTGAATCTGAAATTTAGGAGCTCATCTTATATGTCTTAACACTCTTTGAGCTCATATCATCATGTTGCCTATCTTCTTTTGATATATCATATATATGTGTTTAAGAAAGGCAATTGAGATTTATGTGATTTCATGATTTCTTTGAGATTGATCTTAGAGATTTGTGTTTCATTTGATTTATCGTATCACATTGTTTTTATGATGAGTTTGTGATTAGAGTATAGGTCCTAGGGTGAGTGTTCTTATTCTCTGGATTTCTATCTCACTGTGCATTTTTGGACCAGGACAGATGACTGTCTTTCCTTCGACAGTCGACTGCCCTACTCTATTTTTTCTGTCAGAAACTTGTATCTTTTGCACATCCGACTGAGGAAAATTTTACAGTCGACTGTTATTTTAACAGGCGACTGCATTTTGGTCATCAGGCTACTGTCATCTTTGACGAAATTTTACATTGCTCTCTGTCATTTTTGATGAAGTTTATTGATTCTCAGTCAGTCGACTGTTGTGTATAGTACAGTCGACTGTCCCTCGGACAGACGACTGTATGTTACTCTACAGTCGACTGTCTGTCATCCTAAGCTTATTTCTTATCACTTCATCCAGTCGACTGAATTTTATTCATCAGACGACTGTCTACTGCTGTGGGGGTTCACTTCTTCGATCTGAGCCGTCGATGCTTTGATCCAACGGCCTAGATTATTTCCCCCTTTATTATAAACTTCGAGAATTTTCATTCCGATCCTCGTCGTCTCTCTCCTCCGATTGAAACGACTTGTCTTCCCGCTCTTCTACTCTGCCATCACTGTCATTCTCCTCCTTCCCGCTCGTCGATTGCTTCATCGTTGTGCGTTCGTGACTTTCGACTAGGTCTGAGCCTCTTTCTCTCTCGTTCGATTATTTTAAGTTCATTGCCTTTCGATCTCTACTCGTTCGTTTGATTGATTCCATGGCTCCCAAGACCAAGGGTAAGGGGAAGATCTTAGTTCCTAAGAAACCTAGGGCTCCTAAGAAACCCACCATTGCCAAGAACAAGAAGCCCTACAAAGCCCATACCAAGCATGCCGATTCCCCCTCTCTCTCTGCTTCGCCGGGATATTCTCCTTCAGGGTCTTCTTCTCCTGTCACTGGGCCCTTGATCAAGCGTCGGCGCAAGCCCATTGGTGTTAGCATCAATGAGCCTAGTGCGGACGCTCCCCATCACTCCTCTTCTGAGTCGAGTTCAGCAGAAGAGACCCATGTCGCTCCTTCTGATCCCCTTGTCCCGATTTGTCGAGATGATCTTTGCTTGGTGAAATTCCACTCTCTTATTGGGATCAAACTTCTTAGGGATCGGTATATAGTTTTTCTCACCTTCATTGCTGAGAGACTTTCCGAGATTTTATCTGCTACCCATTTGGCCGATCTTTTTCGCTTCTCTCAGAGCGAGTCCCCTAGGGCTTATCCATTTTTGGTTAAGCTCTTCTATGCTAACCGCATTCGCGGTGAGTACTCCACCACTGGATATATCGGTAGTGTTGTTCAGGGGACTTCCATTCGTATTGATCCCACTCTATTAGGGACCATTCTTAGGATTCCTTCTACCGAATCGCTTCCCTCTGACATTTGCATTTCTGATATCGATGAGCTTGACCAGTCTGTTCTTCGGGATATGTTTCGTGAGATACCCTTAGCCCTGGATTCTGGTATTAGGTCGTCTATGTTTTCGGCTAGAGGTTGGCTGGTTCACCTAGTAGTGAAGTCCAACATCCTGCCGAAGTATGGATCATCTGACCAGCCTTCCTAGGATATTCTGAGGTGTATGTATGCGATTTTCTCTGGGATGTCTGTGAACTGGGCCGGTGTCCTCCTTGATAGGATGGACAAGGTCGAGTTTACTTCCTCTTCTGCTCACATCCTATACGGTGGACTTCTTACACTTGTTTTTCGTCACTTTGGTTTTGATTTGTCTCCTTTCGAGCCCGTGCCTTTTGGTCCTCTCCTAGATGCATCTGCAAAGTCGAAGTCTTCTTCGGCTCTGTAGTCTGCCTCGAAGAAGAGGAAATCCACATCAGCTCCGTCCTCCTCCACTGTTCCTCCACCTAACCAGCCTTCCACCTCAGCTCCACCATCTCGTGATATTCTTCTTGAGATGATCTCTGGACTTTACAGATTGGCTTCACTTTCTTTCTTGCATCAGGGAATACCCTTCCCTGAGTATCTGAGATGTTTTGTTCCTTCTCAGTCTCATGTGCCTCCTCAGCCCATCGTCACTGATGTCGTTGTGCATCCTGGTGTAGCTTCTACTCAGGATGCTGCTGATGCTGCTGCTGTTGCTACTTCTGACCCTCCTCCAAAGGATGCACCTGCTGTCACAGAGCCTGCTTCTCCTTCTGCAGCCCCTGGAGACGCTCACTCATAGATGTGTGTTTGAGTTTGTTTGATGGTTGTATTTTGATGTGTGATGGATATTTGATGCTGATGTACGATGATATCATGTTGTATTTTTGTGTGATCATGATGTATTTTTTTGGGATCATGATGTATGTATTTTTTTGTTGGACATGGTGATGTCAATCTTATGTGTACTCATATCGTCTTTTGATATATTTTTTTTGAAAGATAAGTGTGAGGAATTTATTGATGTATGTACACAATATAGAAGTCTTTGAATGAATGGGCAAACTCATTAGAGGGAGGATAGGGCACAGGCGCCGTCACTCCCAACTATGAGAATCTCCAAACATTCTCAGACCCAAATAATACAAAATAATACAAAATTGTCTAATTCAGCCGAAATCTTTGAATCCCCAATTTCCAAAAACCTCGCCTTCTTCTTCCGTAGTTGGCTGCTGGCTATACAGAGCTACACGGGTGTCAGCTGCAATCTCCTCAAATAGAATAGTCTTGCATCTCTTTTCATTATCAAAAACTCTTCTATTCCTTTCCCTCCAGATATGCCAAACCATGGATGCTAGGCAAGTTTTTGCCAACAAACTCAGACATCCCTTGTCACCAAAATTAGATAGTATAGACTTCCCAATCTCTGAGAGCGTAGGGTGTGTCAGATGATGGACTTTAAGTTTCAGTAGCGCTCTGCACAAAATATATCTAGAATAGATGCAGTCAAAAAATAAATGAGCAACAGTCTCATCCAAATTTTCACCACACAGTAAACAATTGGAAGAAGCATTAGGATTCCATCGACAGTACTTGTCCTTGGTTAGCAATTTACCCTTCAGAGCTCTTAAGAGCGTGAGCGTCATTTTTGGTACATGATGTGGATACCATACTAGCTTCTGTAAAGGGAATGGCTCGGCTCTTCTGCGGATAGCTTCCCAGGATTGTTTGAAGCTATAGTTCTCGCTGGGGATCCAGGCCCAGCTATCTTCTCCAGGCCGCAGGACAACATTAAGTAGCAGATGCCGGACCTGATCTAGTGTAGGATCCGCACTCCACCCCTGGCCGCTCCAATACTCAGCAACTGTGAGATTATCAGCACCCGCCGGGACTGTGAACTGATCACATAACGGCCCAATGGCAAGCCAATGATCCCGCCAAAACAGCGTGCTCCTACCGTCTCGCACCACACGCCTGATCAACTTCAAAGATACCC
The DNA here is from genome assembly GCA_030789695.1 of Scilla litardierei. Classification (NCBI taxonomy): domain Eukaryota; kingdom Viridiplantae; phylum Streptophyta; class Magnoliopsida; order Asparagales; family Asparagaceae; genus Scilla; species Scilla litardierei. The sequence goes on from CM061142.1 coordinate 226,843,882, forward strand.
GTCGGCTACTGAGGAGCCTTCTCCAAGTACCAGACTTGCCGGAGATTCCAGTTTCCGCTTAGAAGCCTCCTGTCACTCCATATTTCTGCTGCAAGTGAGTTGCCCATATGCTCTCCGTTTGCAAATACCTCCATAAAAGCCGAACCCCTGCTACTACATTTAGCTCCTCTAATATTCTGATACCCACACCCCCTTCAGATTTCGGTTTGCAGAAATCCTCCCAAGCCCAAGCCTTGGAATTTCCCAGAATGAAACGCCTACAAGCCGCCGTGATAGTTCTCAGAACACTAGTGGGGATGTGGAAGACTTGCATCCAGAATGCTATCATTCCGTAAATTACCGACCGGACCAGCTCTATACGCCCAGCTATAGACAAGGCACAAGAGGTCAAACCACTCATCTTCTTCTTGCACTTGTCCACCAGAGTTTTATAATTTGCGGTAGTGGGGTATTTCAATGAAAGAGGCAATCTCAGGTACGTAGTAATCGTGGTGGCTATTTTGATTCCCAACAACTCCGCAAGCTCTTCTTTGTTTTTTGCCCCCTTACTGAATAACCCTGCACTCTTATCCCAATTAACTTGCAGGCCAGTATATATGGAAAACTCTTGGAGTAATGAATTAAGGCCCAAAAAAGAGGATCTATTTGCACGGCGAAAAACCAAAAGATCATCCGCAAACAGCAGGTGGGAGATAGAACCAGTCCTCCTCATTGGGTGAATTTTACGGGAGATGATTGCCTTGTCAACAAGGAGCGAAAAGCATTCCATGACAATAACGAATAGGTAGGGAGATAGTGGGTCACCTTGCCGAAGCCCTCTGTTGCTCCCAAAATAACCGCAGGGAGCCCCATTAACCATGACTGAGAATGTGGGAGTACTAATACATTCTTTGATCCAGGAGATGAATGTGCATGGAAACCCAAGTTGCTTCATGAAGTAGTAGATAAAGTCACGGTTTACACTGTCAAAAGCCTTCCGAAGATCTAGCTTTAAGCAGGCTCTGCCCCCCATAGGATTTTTAAAGTCTTTGATTTGCTCATGAGCAATAAGTGTGCAATCTGAAAGTAGTCTACCCTTCAGGAAAGCAGACTGATTTGGGGATATCAGCTCATGAACCACAGTCTTGATCCTGTTGCAGATAATTTTACTTATGAACTTATATAGAACATTACAACAGGCGATTGGTCTGTAGTCACCTAATCCCGTTGCCTTAGAGTTCTTAGGCACCAAAGTGAGAAAGGTATAGTTAACTTGCTTAAGGAGGGAACCTGAACTGAAGAAAGACTTAATAGCAGTAGTTACCTCCTTACCAACCAGACCCCAATTTTGCTGGTAGAAGAGACCATTATATCCATCAGGTCCCGGCGCCTTGTCAGCCCCAATCTGGAAAACAGCTTCCTTAATCTCCTCTGCCGATACCCTCCTGGCTAGCCATATAGCAGCTGCATTTGTCAATATACGTTTAGGCACCAGCTTGGCAAAGGAAGTCTCGTAATGGCTTTGATTATACATATCTTTAAAGTACAATGGAGCTTCAACCTTCAGCTCATCATGAAGCTTGTATCTCGATCCATCCACCCCGACCAAGTGACTCAAATTGTTGCGACATTGTCTTGCCTTCATAGCATTAAAGAAGAACTTAGTGTTCCTGTCTCACAGGCAAAGCCAGTCCTGCCTACTTTTCTGTCTGAACATATCCTCTTCCAGCTTCAGTGCATGGGTCAATTCTTTAAGGAGACGGGATTCATTTTCTTGAAGAGAGATATCCGAATGAATGGATGGGTTATTCCTGACTTCCTCCAGTTTGGCCTTACACTGTACCACCTGCTTATCAGCCAGAATGGACTTAGCCCAGCCTCTGAGTAATATCTTCAGGTCCTTAAGCTTATGAACTAGCCGATACATAGGAGTCCCCTCTATCCTTTCCTCCCAACATTTAGAGAGGATTTCCTGGAATCCTGTGCAGGAGGACTAATAATTATAAAATTTGAAAGGTTTTGGATCGGGGGGTACCTGATTATGCAAATATACCACCATGGGTGAGTGATCACTTGTTAAAGCATCCAAGTATGCAAGATAATATTCAGGCAGCCTATTAGTCCATTCAGCATTACTAAAGACCCTATCCAGCCTTGCACTGATACGCTCTCCCCCAACGCGACGATTACACCAACTGAATGTGTTTCCTGTACTTTTCAAATCTCGCAGACGGCAATTGCTAACACAGTTAGAGAAGTCCTGGACTATGCTCTCATCTAGCCCCCTTCCACCGATCTTATCCCGCGTGTACAACACACTGTTGAAATCCCCCCCCCCCCCACTATCCACGGAACACAATTCACCCTCGTACAGTCTGTTTCTAGACTTTGCCACAGTTTCCTCCTATCCGCCAAATTGTTATAAGCATATACTCCTGTCATCACGCAACTAAATCCCCCATTATTTTTGCACATCAAGGATACATGCTGGGAAGAGCTAGAGATAGGATCTGTCCTCCAGACTGAAGGGTTAGACTTTTGATATATATATATATATTGTAGTGCCCTGTGGTAGCTACTGCACACGTACTAGAGGGGGGTGAATAGTACTTAAAATAATCAAGATAGTTATTCCTAATTATTGTGCAAGAAACAAACGACAATGCGGAATTAAACAACTATCAACAAGAATTAAAACATACGCAAACAAACAATATTACTGGGTTCGGATCCACCCAAGTCTTCCCGACTTGTTCCCGGTGATCCTACGTCCCAACCACCCGGATCCCTTCCTGATACTTGAGTTAGCAACCCTAACTCAAGATTTCCACTATGAAATACTTGTGAACAACCTTCACAAGTCAAATCATACACAAAGTAATTTGTAACTCCCACAACCCGGGATCACAACCACACTCTCACAACCGAGAGTGAAACTTACAATTCAAATATGAAATGAAATAAACTCTTACCTTACAAAATCCTATGCCTTGAGTATACTTACCAAATTAGGGCAATGATGGATTTTGAGGAAGAGGATGTCACCAAACCCTAGCTTCAAGGAGATGACCAGCAATGGAAGCCTAGGGTGGAGTATGGTGACTAGAATCAAGCTCTTGGCTTGAGAAGCTCACAATGGAGAGAATCTCTCTTGAGGAAGATGGCTCAAAGAGTGAAGGGAGAGATTCTTGTGAGGGAGAGAGAGCTTTGAATTAGCTTGGGAGAGCTCTTCTCTTAGGTCTGAAATTGCTTGGAAATAGGACCTCTAACTCTTCTTCAAACGAATCAGGATTCTATTTAAAGGGGCAAGAGAAATCGAGTTTGAAAGAATCCCAACGTCTCTATTCTGAAGCAGACTAGTTGGTCAAAGAAGGATCACAGACCGACTAGTTCATCAACTAGTCGGTCGGTGATACAACGTAGACCGACTAACGGTAGAACAGCCAAGAAGTCGAAGTACAGGCAAAGACAACTAGTCGGTCTAAGAAGACTTGCCGACCAATTAGTTTCACAACTAGTCGGTCGGTGAATGATCTTTGACCGACTAACGTCGAAATAGAATAGGTAGACTTCAAGTTGACTTAGTCGGTTTAAGAACAAATGCTGACCGACTAGTTTCTCAACTAGTCGGTCGGTAAATGTTCTTTGACCGACTAACTCGAAACAGTAGCTCAGGCTGAAAATGACTGTACACAACTAGTCGGTCTGAGAAGGACTCCTGACCGACTAAATCGTCATCTAGTCGGTCTGTGACTCTTCTTTGACCGACTAACTGTAGTCATGGAAAGAGCTGAATATAGAGAAGGCAAACTAGTCGGTTCATGTAGAGTTGCCGACCGACTAGATCGGCATCTAGTCGGTTGGTGACTCTTCTTGAACCAACTAACATGCACAAGAAGCCGAGGGAAGAAGCGATAGGCTTTGGGAATGTTTCTAATGGCTTCTATGATAATCCTAGCTCTAAGATATGAGCGAAATGAAGATTATAAAGTAAGTCCTACTCAAGGCTTAACATTCTAATCTATGAAGCTAGAAGACTATAAAATAAACCTTACGAGCCGTCTTCAAAGCTTCAATCTTCATTCCTCTTGACTTCAATATTGCTCCTTGAGCTTCAACGAAGCTCCAGGCACACGATCACGCGTATTGAGAAGTCTTGAGACGTCGCTTTTGATGTACGTGGTATTTTGGCGACGATCTCCATAACTGCGCTCACAAATAAGTTAGTATACATTATTTATGTTTGCTCATCATCCAAAACCAAATTCGGGGAATCATATCACAACATTCTCCCCCTTTTTGGTGATGACAAACCAACATAAATAATAATCAATAATAATGATTCAAAAGAAATTTACTTTCTCTCCCTGCATTAATGACACGTTAGTTCCATATTCAATAAAATTCATTCGCATCATGCAGATGAGGAAGAAATGAAATATGAACCACATATTGACATATAGGATCTAAATCCATTTTATATCTTCACTCCCCCTGAATCTAACACAACAAATTAGATTCATGGTAAATTCCTTTGAATTATTAGTTAGCATATTGTCATTATTATATCTCTCCCCCTTTGGCATTAGCAAAAAGAGCGGGAGGAGATCAACGCATGGGAGTCGAAGAATACGACCAAGGCCCAAAATAACACCAATGCAAAATATCAAATTCAAAATACCGAATAAAAGCAAAGCGTGTCAAGAAGACCAAAGTCGAAAATCGGAAACCGAAATCATTAAACCATAGGCGAAATACGAAATCCGAAATCATAAAATCATCGGCGAAAATCGGAAAACGAAATCACCAAGCCATAGGCGAAATACGAAATACAAAATCATCACTCCATAGGCGAAAAACGAAATCCGAAATCATCAAAACTCAAATCAATTTCACTTATTGAGTTTTGGAACATACTCTCCAAAATCAATAGAATGCATGGAAAACAATTCTATGTTTCCATAGAAAGAATTCAATTAAATCCATAAAATCGTCGAACGACGAAATCAACATCAGAGACAAAAATAATCCGATGTACATACCAAATGTAGGATGCAAGAATGTTATGCCAAAAAATAGATAGAACATCATATAACAGTGGCATACACTAATCTAGCTTACCAAATGAAACAAAATGATACCAATCGTAATATATTCTACCAATGGATACCAATGTGACTCAAAAGTATGAAAATACTTACAACGTTAAGCTCCCCCTACTTTGGTGCATCACTCAAGCACCAACAACTCCATTCGAACGAAAATCCTTGCAAATAACGGAGTTGGTAGGGTTGGTATCTCATGGTGGATTTAACCTAGAGAATATCATTTTGGTATCCAAAAATCCTTTTGGATCCTATGGGTTAGGCAATAAATTTAGCTAACTAAATTCAAATTAAATGTAACCCATACATACCACAATTGCTTTGGTACCCATAAAAATGAAATTAAACTTATGGTACCAAGCAATGAAGGGTCAAAGGGAACTAACCTTTCAGAAACCAAGTCCAAGAGGAACTTGATTTCTCAACATAATCATCATTCAAAATAACATCATTAATAAACGATTTCACATACAGATTCTTATTATGCATGCTTGTGTTCTTCGGACCCCAAATGGTGTATGTCTTGGGAGTCCTAATCCTATTGGGAACATGCATATGTTGTTGATTTCTATGTGATGCATGTCGTGGGTAAGCATATTGCATGCGATGCAATGGTGCATGACGATAATTATTCATATGAGAATGAGGATGAACATATGGATGTGGAGGAACACGTGCATGAGTGTGTCTCACAAGGTGTGCACGTGCTCGTGGGTGCGGAGCATAGAAATCGGCATATGTGCTAACATGTGGGGTAGGATTTGTGTTCCTACGTGGCATGGTATACATGAAAGCATGACCCTTCTTTGGAGGTCCACCCAAAGTGGGTTTCTTTCCAAATGGGGGCGTGTTCCTAGCGGAAGCACCATTGGTAGAAGAACTACCCATGACGTGTTTACTTCCACTAGTAGAAGCATCGGAAGATGGCCTAACAAAGGTGGTGGACGATTTGGATGAATCTCCCATCTTATACCCCAAACCAATGTGATGATTGGCCGGAGGTAAGTCATTTAGGATATTATCCAACTTGCCCTTACCTTTATTGAATTCATGAATTCGGCCTAATGTGCTCTCATGCTTCTCGGTGAGAGAATGCAAAGAAGCATCCAAAGTGGACACTTGCGATGCGAGTGCACAAACACGTGATTTGAGATTTTTATTCTCAATGCTCAAAGTTGAGATTTGAGACGTCAAATCCGCTATCACATGTTCATCCGAATCCTCGATATGAACATGCTCAAGTTGAGACTTGAGATTTTCAATCTCATTTCTCAACCCATCAACAACGGTGTCGTTGTTGACGATGAAAGGCTCAGGCGAGTTTTTAAGACTATCTAATTCATTTTTAGTCTTCATAAACTTAGTAGCCATATTAGAAAACTTATTCCATAATTGTTCATTGGCTATTCTAAGTTCATCATTGGTTACCTCTTCACCTTCATCCTCGCTTCCATCCTCGCTTTCATCGGAGGAAGTCTCTTCATCACGATCCTCTTTTCCCATGAAGCACGTGTGTGCATTTTCCACTCTTTCATCGTCCGACTCTCCACTTGAGGAGTCGGAGTCGGTGAAAGTGCCGACAAGCCCTTTCTTGTGCTTTCTTGACTTGTCGTGCTTGGATCCCTTCCATTTTCCCTTGTGTTTGTAGAGAGGAAAATCCGGCTTGATATGTCCTGGCTTATTGCATTTGTAACACACGGGAGTAGAAACATTAGTCGAAATAAATTTAGATTTACAATTCAACTTACCTTGTCGGAAGAATCGGAGGAACTTCTTTGCCATATCGGCCAAAGCTTCCATGTCCAACTCATCGTCCGATTCTTCTTCCGATTCCTCATCATCGGTAGATGGAGCGGCCTTGTATGCAATCGCCTTTTTCTTAGGCTCGTCTTGCTTCAAGTACGACTTCATCTTTTCTTTCATCATGAGCTTGCTATCCTTGCGTACCTCGTATGACATCAAGGTACCCATTAGTTGAGTAACCGTATAAGTTTTCATGTCATTACCTTCCTCGATGGCGAAGGTACGCTTCTCCCAACAAGAAGGAAGTCCATCGATTATCTTCGAGACTTTCTCCTTTTGGGTGTAGGTCTTCCCAAGAGCTTCCAACTCGTTTGTGATGTCGACGAATCGAGCATAATACTCTTTCATCTTTTCACCCTGCAGCATATGAAATAATTCGTAATCTTTGTTCACGACAACGAGTTTAGAATCTCTTACCCGACTCGTCCCTTCATGTAATATGAGGAGGGAGTTCCAAATTTGATATGCACTCTTACATGTGCATATCTTATTGAAGTCCTCAGGCTCCAATGCGCATTGCAAGGCGTTCATTGCCTTGGCATTACTTACCTCCGCGGAGACCTCCGCAGGAGTCCACTTTGCGAAATCTTGTTCGGAGGGCTCGACGTACTCATTCATCGTGGCTCTCCAAAGTGAAGCGCTCCGGAGGAACGTTTCCATTCGGCATTTCCAGTACCCGTAGTTGGTACCGTTGAAGGAAGGAGGCCTAGATGAAGATTGCCCTTCTAAAACTGAGGAGGCTCCTTGACGATCCTTGAAGACGTTGTAGTCGTTGTTCGTCATAGCTTTAACCTTGGCTCTGATACCAATTGTAGTGCCCTGTGGTAGCTACTGCACACGTACTAGAGGGGGGTGAATAGTACTTAAAATAATCAAGATAGTTATTCCTAATTATTGTGCAAGAAACAAACGACAATGCGGAATTAAACAACTATCAACAAGAATTAAAACATACGCAAACAAACAATATTACTGGGTTCGGATCCACCCAAGTCTTCCCGACTTGTTCCCGGTGATCCTACGTCCCAACCACCCGGATCCCCTCCGGATACTTGAGTTAGCAACCCTAACTCAAGATTTCCACTATGAAATACTTGTGAACAACCTTCACAAGTCAAATCATACACAAAGTAATTTGTGACTCCCACAACCCGGGATCACAACCACACTCTCACAACCGAGAGTGAAACTTACAATTCAAATATGAAATGAAATAAACTCTTACCTTACAAAATCCTATGCCTTGAGTATACTTACCAAATTAGGGCAATGATGGATTTTGAGGAAGAGGATGTCACCAAACCCTAGCTTCAAGGAGATGACCAGCAATGGAAGCCTAGGGTGGAGTATGGTGACTAGAATCAAGCTCTTGGCTTGAGAAGCTCACAATGGAGAGAATCTCTCTTGAGGAAGATGGCTCAAAGAGTGAAGGGAGAGATTCTTGTGAGGGAGAGAGAGCTTTGAATTAGCTTGGGAGAGCTCTTCTCTTAGGTCTGAAATTGCTTGGAAATAGGACCTCTAACTCTTCTTCAAACGAATCAGGATTCTATTTAAAGGGGCAAGAGAAATCGAGTTTGAAAGAATCCCAACGGCTCTATTCTGAAGCAGACTAGTCGGTCAAAGAAGGATCACTGACCGACTAGTTCATCAACTAGTCGGTCGGTGATACAACGTAGACCGACTAACGGTAGAACAGCCAAGAAGTCGAAGTACAGGCAAAGACAACTAGTCGGTCTAAGAAGACTTGCCGACCGACTAGTTTCACAACTAGTCGGTCGGTGAATGATCTTTGACCGACTAACGTCGAAATAGAATAGGTAGACTTCAAGTTGACTTAGTCGGTTTAAGAACAAATGCTGACCGACTAGTTTCTCAACTAGTCGGTCGGTAAATGTTCTTTGACCGACTAACTCGAAACAGTAGCTCAGGCTGAAAATGACTGTACACAACTAGTCGGTCTGAGAAGGACTCCTGACCGACTAAATCGTCATCTAGTCGGTCTGTGACTCTTCTTTGACCGACTAACTGTAGTCATGGAAAGAGCTGAATATAGAGAAGGCAAACTAGTCGGTTCATGTAGAGTTGCCGACCGACTAGATCGTCATCTAGTCGGTTGGTGACTCTTCTTGAACCAACTAACATGCACAAGAAGCCGAGGGAAGAAGCGATAGGCTTTGGGAATGTTTCTAATGGCTTCTATGATAATCCTAGCTCTAAGATATGAGCGAAATGAAGATTATAAAGTAAGTCCTACTCAAGGCTTAACATTCTAATCTATGAAGCTAGAAGACTATAAAATAAACCTTACGAGCCGTCTTCAAAGCTTCAATCTTCATTCCTCTTGACTTCAATATTGCTCCTTGAGCTTCAACGAAGCTCCAGGCACACGATCACGCGTATTGAGAAGTCTTGAGACGTCGCTTTTGATGTACGTGGTATTTTGGCGACGATCTCCATAACTGCGCTCACAAATAAGTTAGTATACATTATTTATGTTTGCTCATCATCCAAAACCAAATTCGGGGAATCATATCACAACATATATATATATATATATATATATATATATATGTGACATTACTGTTTCGTCTTTTGTGTCACACCATGTATAATTGTTAATCATATCTGTGTGCTGATTATGATCTTGTCTCCATGATTGATTTATTCTCTCCTGATGTGTTTTTGAGACAATATAGGATTTGATATTGGATTATTCATGCTATCTCTGATGTGATGTATTTTTTGAAACTATTTTTGTTTCGTATATCTACAATGTTGATATTGGACTTTAATTCCTCTATTCACATAAGTATATGATGTGCTTTTATGAGTTTTTGATTCCATATATCTTTATACTCCTTGATTGTTGTTAGTTCGTATTTAGCACGATTATTGTTGTTGTTATTTACTCCCACCTTTTTGGATAATGCCATAGGGGGAGATAAATAAACATACAAGATTCATAATGAATGTGCTAAGTATGTTCTATCACTTGAATCTAAGATTGAAGTTGCCTTAGATTCAGGGGAGTAAGATTACAATGAATAGGGATTTTAATTCCTATATTTTTTGAATCTATATTCATGCATTTCTTACTCATTTGCTTCAATTGATATGTAGATGCCAAAATATTTGTTGACTAACTTGATTGGCACCTATGTAGGGGGAGTAAGTTTTCATTGCGCACAATTATTTATATTTTTGTTTATGTTTGTTTGTCATCATCAAAAAGGGGGAGAATGTTGAGTATTGGACTTCTCCCTACTTGGTGTTAATGATGAGTAAACATAAATACTTGTGACTAATCCCCTATTTTGCAGTTAATCCATTGCCTAAGCTTATTATGAAGATCTACTTGCCATGGATGACACTCAAAGTTGATTGAAGGAAAATGACATGGATTGGATGATCGTAGATGATGATTGAAGCTCCATGAAGACTTCAAGCTCATACGATGGATAGAAGAGAGAATTTGTCAATATAATTTTTCTTTTATCTCTTCTAGTATGTAGCTTAGAAGTAGAACATTGATGGAGCACTCACACACATCTTCAATTCAGTCTTAGGACATCATTAGATCATTCGTCCTTAGACTCCAATTCATTTCTTATTGATTGTGCTTGGATTGTTTATAACAGTCGACTGTTGAACGCTTTACAGTCGCATGTCTCGTAAACAGTCGACTGTCTTTTGTTCTACAGTCGCCTGTTATGCACAAACTTTTACAATTTAGTTTTGGGCCTCTTTGTCTTATTTCGCACAGGCAACTGATGAACGATTCACAGGCGCCTGTCCAAGTGACAGTCGACTATGTTTTGTAAATCAGTCGCCTGTCTATCTTCTGCCCAAACTTTGTTGATCTGTCTTTTACGGCCAGTCGACTATTGTTGAATATATAGTCGACTGTCCATTGGATCAGTCAACTGTCTATGCTGCAACAGCCGTCTGTCTGTGAGCCAATTTGTTGACTTAGATCTCTGGAAATTCTCAGGGTATTTGACAGTCGTCTGTATAAGGATTTACAGTCGCCTGTTCTGATTAACAGTCGACTGTTTTATTCTCATCAGTCGTCTGTCCTGTTATCTTACAAGATTTCCAGATTTCATTCAACTTACCCATCTTTCGGCCAGGAGCCTGTAGAAGGATTTACAGTCGCATGTTGGTTCAACAGTCGACTGTCTTTGCTTCATCAGTCGACTGTCCACGTGGTAAGTTAACGTTATGAATTCTCACCTACCCTTGTGCAATAGTCGACTGTGGTTTCCTCAACAGTTGACTGTAGCGAGCGCAGATTCTATCCGTTGAGATTTTTCTCACGGATTCCTAAAGGGTTTTTGCCTAAACTGTTTTGTGGATTTGAGAAACCTATATAAGGGCCTTCTACTGTTCCATTGAGAGGTTACCAATTCTTTCAAGTTTTCTCTTAAGCTTTCATTCTAAAGTTTTAAAGCTCTCAAATCCAAAGCCATAAGAATTCCAATCTTTGATCTCTTGCTTTCCAACCTAGAACCAAAGAGTTATCTTCTAGGTATTTGGTGCAGTCAAGAGAAAGGGCTTTCTCCTCTCTTCCAAGAGAGTCTTCAACACACAACACACCACTCCTTCAAGTTCTACTTCAAGGCATAGGTGATTGTAAGTGTTGCTTTCATAATTCAAATAACTTTCGTTATTTGAATTTGCTCTCGGGTTGTGAGAGCGGTTTGCTTGCTTCCAAGTTGTGGGAGTCAAGGTTAATCGATTGTAGTTCGATTTCACTTATAGGGTTGCTACAAGTGGGTTTTAAGGGAAACTCAAGTTAGGGTTCTAACTTGAGTATCCGGAGGTATCGGGTGGAAGGGACGTATACTTACCGGGAACAAGTCGGGAAGTGACTTGGGTAATCCGAACCCTTGAAACATCTCTGCATTTGCGTGTGTTTCATTTTGGGTTTAATTTCTATTCCGCATTATTTTGTTGGATTGCATTTAAATTAGTGTAACTATCTTTTTAAATTGCATAAACACTATTCAACCCCCCTTTAGTGTTTTCCCCATAGACAGTATCCTTTCACATTTATCAAGGCATTACATTAAACCTAGACTCAAAAAGAGAAAAGCAATAAATGAAATAATACATGGATTACATTGCTTCCCTTAGAGTTTATGGCTTCAACCTTGATACTCTCCATCATTTCCAAGCTTTGGCACCCCTTGAGTCCAAGCTATGGCATATCTCCTCTCGATGTCCATCCTTGCACCAAGTGTTTAGCCTCCAAGAATGATATTCTTGAAATGTTAACTATGAGACTAAAACAAGAGAGTCATTAGCAATAACGTAATATTGTGATCATCATCAAAATAACATTTGTATGAAACACCAATACTCAACAATCTCCCCTATTGATGATGACACACATTATGTAAAACATAAAAAAATAAAGCACAATGCTAATAAGCTCCCCCTACTTATATGCACCAATTGTAACATGAGACACACAAATGTAAATACTCATTATACCAATTGAAATAATGAGAAACAAAGGTGACATATAATAGGTATGGATTACACAAACTAATTGCAATAAGTATATAACAGGCACACATGAATGGTTTACATAATCCCACGTATATCTCCCTATAAATATATTTCTCTTCCCAAATGCATATGTATGATAAACATGATTTACATAATGCATATATATCTCCCTCTTGTAATTATCAAAAAGGTGGACATCAAATATATCCCCTTTATCATCCTAACTAAAGATGTGACAATATGCAAGAGTTAAGGAGATGTATGATACCAAATTGTTAAATTTAGTAGGTATTAATCAATATCCCATGCTCCCCCAGATCATAGAAATGGTCAAATTTCTGACTTTTAGGATCTAATACCAATTGTAAAGAAACAGATAAACGATCTCTAACAATTGAGATAATACCAATTGTAGAAAAAGAATCTTGAAAGGTAATCCTCTTTACCAATTTTTAATCATAATTGGAGCCATGGGCCTAAGTGTATCAAAGCATATATATGGAAAAATCAAGCACATTGATACATATGACATTGCCAAAAGGAAATATCACATGAAACATGTTGGCAATATCAATGGGTAGAGTTTGAAACCATCATAAGCAATTGTAAAATGACACCAATTGTGAAACAATGATCCCAAACAAAAACAACCCGAAATGAGAGTTAAAATATGTTTTCAAAATATTTTAAACATGAAACATATTGATTCCCACATTGACATAATATTGATCAACAAATACATGTATGCCAATGTATTCCCAAATGTCCTCATTTTCATGACAAATAACTTTGAAACCATTTTCAAAAGCATCAAACATCACACAAACAATGGGTATGCTAAAATAGACATTAAGGATAATACTCATGCAATATGCATATGTGTGAGAGACCTAAACATTAGGAAACCAAACCCAATAGGAGTTTGATTTCCTAATGTAATCACATGAGGTGATCACATTCCTAACTAGAGAGTTGATGTATCTATCCCTCTCTTGCACACTACACCTAGTGAAAATCCATAAACTCAAGGATTTCCTAGGTAAGGGTTGTCTTAGCTAGAGGGGTGAATGTGGCATGTTTAGATGTAGAAAATATTTTCTTAGCATGCATAAAGTGAGGATTTTGTTTCTTAGCGAAAAATGAAGAGTTTTTATTTTTCCTCACCACCTTGTGATTTACATGCTTTTTGTTGGTGTTATTGTTATACAAGAAAGCATGGTGATTCTTCTTAGGTACTTTTGCAATATTTCTTGTATTTGCACCAAAAGATGAAATAGAGGCGGGTTTTGGTAACCACCTTTGGTGTGTATCCCAACACCCTCTATGGTTTGTCGGATGTTGTTTTTCAAGCAAACCGTGGAGTGAATCCCTAGCCTGAACAAAGCTAATAAGCTTTTGGAATTCTTCTTCTCATTTCAACGTAAGTTGTTGAATGCGAGTTTCTAAGCTAAGGTTTTGAGCTACTAATTTTTCATTGGTTATGCTCAAATCCTTAACTTGAGAGAGAAGTGTGTCTCTCTCAATAGTGTCATAAACATGCAAAGCATCATTGTTATTTACACTAGTAGATTCTAAAACATGCACCCTACTCATAGCATTCTTAAGTTTTGCTTTCAATTTATCATATGAGTCGATGCACTTATTTGCCACGTTGGAGGCCACATTGAAGCGATACTGAAGCTCCTCATATGATAGCTTTTGCTCCTCTTCTTCTTCACCATCTCTTTTCTCATCGCTAGAGCTTGACGAAGACTCTTCTCCATTAGCCATGAAGCACATGTGGGCTTGCTCCTTTTCATCTCCCTCTTCATCACTAGATGAATCCTCATCAGAGTCATCGAATGTGCCGACAAGTCCTTTCTTTTGGTTCTTGAATTTGGACTTGTTTCTTCCCTTTCCCTTGGTAGTACTCTTTGGAGGGTTTGGAAGGGCATTTGGTAGAGCGATGACCTTTACCACTACAAGTGTAATAAGTAGGAACCTTGTTAGAATTGGAGGCAAACTTTGACAAAGATTTACCTTGCTTGCCCTTGAGGAATGCTTTGAATTGCTTGGAAATCTCGATGAAATCATCATTACTAGCATCTTCTTCTCCATCTTCTTCACTCGAGGCTTCTCGATGGAATTTCTTTCTCCACTCGATTGGCTCCTTCTCGGCATGGAATGTAACCCCCTTTTGCTTCTCCGGCTTCTCGGGCTTGGATGATTGAATCTCTTTCTTATGTTGAAGCTTCACTTCATACGCCATGAGATTCCTAATATACTCCTCAACGGTGCATTTGGACATATCATTTGACTCCAAAATTCCGTTGGCCTTTTACTCCCATTGAGATGTAAGCGAGCCAAGGATCTTCTCCACTCGATCCTCTTGGAAAATCACCTTCCCAAGTCCTTCCCAAGCTTTACGATTTCTGTGAACCTTGTGAACATCTCCACGATGTTTCACCTTCCTGCATCTTAAACAACTCATATTTAGATCTAAATACGCATTGTTTAGATTTCTTTACCTTCGAAGTCCCTTCATGAAAAATCTCCAATGTATGCCAAATTTCATTGGCTGTTTTGCACATGGAGATGCGGTTGAACTCATTTGAAGTGAGGGTGCAATGGAATGCATTCATAGCCCTCGCATTGAATTTGATAGAGTCCTTCTCCGCTTTTGCCCTAGAAGCCGCGGGTTTAGTAGACTTCTCAAATGGCGACTCCGTGATGACCCATAGGTCTTGACCCTCCAAGTAGATCATCATCTTGATCTTCCAACTTGGGTAGTTGGTTCCGTTGAAGAGCGGGGGTCGAACGGTTGATAGACCTTCTTCAAGAGACGTGGATATAGCATTGAATGCCATCGTTGTTGTATGCTATAACATCGCTCTGATACCAATTGTAAGAACTATCTACTTTGCAATACTAACAACAAACACTCTAGAGGGGGTGAATAGAGTAATGGCAATAAATTATGCAATTAAAATTTAACTTGCAAATGCGGAATAATAAATACAAGAATAATTAATCAACACAATCAATCCAAACGCAAACACAAGATATTACACTGCTTCCCCGAACTTGGGTACGTCCAGCCACACCAATATTCACTATAATTCCCACAAAGAGAAGTGAATACAATCCCATAAAGAAATGCCTCACACAGAAGATTTTTTCCTACACAAGAACCAAACCAACCCTACAAGGGTCAAACTCTCACACAGAGCATTAGGGTTAACCCTACATTATGACACCAAACTCCCACAAAGAGAGTAACTCCCACAACGAGAGTATCTAATTCTCACAAAAAGAATTAGGGTTTCAAATAAATACAAAGTAAAACAATTACTCTTACCTACTCGTTGAGATGAACTTACTCATTAATGAATGTAAGGCATGGAAGAGGATCTACAGGTGATGAGATTAGCTTGAACGCACTTGGATGATTTCCCTTAAGCTTGACTTTCCCTTAAGCTTGACTTCAATGCATGAAGGATAGAATGAGCTCTAAGAGGGAAATGAGAGAGTTTTAGAGTGGCTTAATCAATCTCTAAAGATTTGCAATAGTATCAAGAAGTTCTAATAAACTTAGCCCTCATATATATATATATATATATATATATATATATATATATATATATATATATATATATATATATGAACCCTATATGAACTCTCAAAACCCAAGGATAAAGCCAAAACATAAAGATGTAACGGCTAGAATCTAGGCTGAAACGTCATCGACAGTTGACTGATGAACATCTGACAGTCAACTGATGAACAGCTAAATAATTCTCAACGGCTATAATCTGAGCCAGGACAGGCGACTATAGAAGACTACACAGGCGACTGTATAATGGACAGTCGAATGTATATCCTACAGCAGGCGACTGCTGCAGGGGATGGAAATAAAACAGAGAGATGCAACTTACGCACTGTATGCACACAAACGACTGATGGTCAGAATACAGGCGGCTATAAAATATTTAGGCAACTGAAAATACCACAACAGTCGACCGACTTGCAAATTGGGATGAAACCCAGAAAATGTAAGTTGCGCACAAACGACTGTAGAACAATTCACAGGCGACTGTTGGAAGACAGTCGACTGTAAATTGACCTTCAGTCGACTATTCCATAAGCTCAAGTAAGAGTCAATAAAATGTTGACTTGAGCAGTGCACTATAGTCGGCTGTAGAAGGCTCGACGGGCGCCTGGAATCACCCAGTCGCCTGTAAAACCTTCATCAGGCGACTGTTGAAGAGCCAGAGACTCCAATTGAGTCTTTGGGCAAGATGAACCTATTGGGTTGGATTCTATGATAATCCTAAGGCTAATAAGATGGTTAAATGCATATGCATTAAGGAGTACACCATCTATCAAGGCATTACATTAAACCTATACTCAAAAAGAGAAAAGTAATAAATGAATTAATACATGGATTACATTGCTTCCCTTAGAGTCTATAGCTTCAACCTTGATACTCTCCATCATCTCCAAGCTTTGGCATCCCTTGAATCCAAGCTATGGAATAGCTCCTCTCGATGTCCATCCTTGCACCTAGTGTTTAGCCTCCAAAAATGATATTCTTGAAATGTTAATTATGAGACTGAAACAATAGAGTCATTAGCAATAACATAATGTTGTGATCATCATCAAAATAACAGTGGTATGAAACACCAATACTCAACACACATTGGAATCGAGCACAAGCACATACACTAAACATTATATCGGGTCGGCTTGCAGTTAAGTAAAGAAAAGAATCGATCATACCTCGATATGTTTTCTGATCAACCTTTTTACATGCTTCATCTTTGTCTAAAGAAGTGGATGTTGCCATAGGTATATTCTTCCCTGATGCATTCTATATTCCGAAACTTTTGATTAGATCTTTAGCATATTTCGTTTGATGAATGAAGATTCCTTCTTTTGACTGCTTTATTTGTAATCCAAAGAAGTATGTAAGTTCGCCCATGTGACTCATTTCGATCTCTTCCTACATTAACTTAGCAAACTCTCAATAAAGATCTTCGTTAGTAGATCTAAAAATAATGTCATCTACATAAATTTGAATAAGAATGTTATCATCATGAATTTTCTTAAGAAATAATGTAGTGTCTATTTTTCCAACAACATATCCAGAGTTGATTAAGAATTTTCTTAATCTTTCATACCAAGCTCCTGGAGCTTGTTTCAGGTCATATAATGCTTTATTTAGCTTATAAACATGTCCTATTTTCTTATAATGTTCAAAGCCAGCAGGTTGTTCAACATAAACTTCCTCCTTTATATATCCATTTAAGAATGCGCTCTTTACATCCATTTGGTATAATTTGAAATTTTTATATGATGCAAATGCAAGTAAAATCCTAATGGATTCTAGTCTAGCAACATGAGCAAAAGTGTCATCGAAATCGATACCTTCTTCTTGTGAATATCCTTGTCCCACTAACCTTTCTTTGTTTCTTACCACTTTTCCGTCTTCGTCTAGTTTGTTTCGGTACACCCATTTTGTGTTGATGACTGGACGATCTTCTGGTCTAGGAACTAGCTCACATACCTGGTTTCTCTCAAATTGGAGAAGTTCTTCTTGTATGGCTTTAATCCATGCTTCATCTGCAAAAGCCTCATCTACCTTTTTCCGCTCAATGTTAGAAGCAAATGCAATATGTGTCATGTGTTTAATTTGAGATCTAGTTCTAAGACCTGCATCAATATCACCAATAACTTGTGTGTGTGGATGATGTGTTACTTCAGGAAAATATTTTGGTACAGGAGTGGAAGTGTTAACATCAGAGATGGGTATAATATCACAATTGGAGCATCATCATCATCAATATTAATGCGAGCATTATTAGTAAGGGATTCATCAAATGTTACATGCATAATTTCAACAACACCATTGGTTCTTGTGTTGTAGATTCTATATGCTTTACTACGAAAAGAATAACCGATAAATGTATCTTCATCTGCTTTGGAGTCAAATTTATCTAAGTTATCTTTTGTATTAATAATATAGCGTTTACAACCAAAACCCCTGAAATAAGATTCTTTTGGAATTTGTTGGAGCAATAATTCATAAGGTGTCTTTTCAAAAGGTTTTCTAATTAAAACTCTGTTTTGAATATAGCACCCGATTACTACAGCTTCCGTCCAAAAATATTTTGGAAGGTTGTTTTCGCACAACATTGTTCGTGCATACTCTTGGAGTGTTTTATTTTTCCTTTCAACTATCCCATTTTGAGGAGTAGCTCTAGAAAAAGCAAAAATATAAAAAACACCTCTTTTTTCACAAAGTCTTTTAAAATGTTAGTTTTCAAATTCACCACCGTGATCACTTCTTTTGGAAATAATTTTCAAAGAGTATAATCTTTCAATTCTTTTGAAAAATATTTTAAATTCATGAAAGGCATGATTCTTATTGATTAAAAATAATACACACGTATATCGTGTGAAATCATCAACTATAACAAATACGTAGTTGGAGTCATAAAGAGATGAAGCTCCAGCCAGGCAAAACAAGTCCATATGAAGTAGTTCAAGTGGCCTTTTCGAGCTGAGATTTCCAATACTCATAAATGTATTTTTATGCATTTTGCCAAGTTGACATGCGTCACACATTTTGTCCAATTTAAAATTTAATTTTGAATGACCATGCACCAACTCTTTCCTAGATATCTTACTCATGTTTTTGATGTTTACATGACCAACGCGTTTGTGCCATAGCAACGGGTCATTTGTTGAAACAATTAAACATACATTTGAATCATAATTAGTTAATCTAAGCACTAAATATTTTCAACTCGCTTACCCTTAACAAGAATAATTTTCATATCATTATCAAAAACTAAGCAAGCATCTAATGTGAAAATAACTTACAAACCTTTATCGCATAATTGACTTATGCTTATGAAGTTGCGCTTTAGCCCGCTTACCAAACTGACGTCTTTGATAAGAAGCTTCGAAGGGTCGCCAATATTACATATGCCAATAATTTTACCTTTCTTGTTGTCGTCAAAAGTTACGTCCTCCATCATACATTTTTAAAGCGCTAAGCAGTTTTGCATTCCAGGTTATGTGTGCGGAGCATCCGCTATCCATTATCCATATGTCCTGAAATAAAATAATTGAATGTATTTGCTACCCACTAATGATTGGGTCCGAGTTTGTTAGTCATAATTTCTATTTATATGCACAATCCTAAGTATTGTGTATCAAGGAAGTGTTCATGAAGCATATGGATACCCTAAAAGATGTGTATAAGCAAGGATCACATATTAGGAACCCAATGCATACTTTTAAATATGTTGAAAACATAAATATTTTTCTCATGGTTACTCAAATGTTTTGGTACCCATATAACATTACTCCTAACAAATCTTTTAGAATCATGTATATGGTGTGTATTATGTGGAATATAATTGTGATGAACAATATTGTGATGAGAAGCATGATGTACATTGTGTTGAATATTCTTACCATAATCAAAAGCATATTGCTTCACATTTTTATGCACAATATTTTGAACAGCATTTTTCTTTGAAGTAGATGCAGGCATACAAGATAGAGTAGCTTTCACATTTGGTTTGTTCTTAATCTTTTCAAGTCTTAGAACAAGTTCCTCATGTTTGAGCTTACTTGAAACAATATCATTTGTAAGTATATTGAATTTATCACTCAAGGTAGAGACATATAGAATATGTTCATTTTTCACAGCATCATGATCACAAGTTAATTTATTATATTTACTAGAAAGAGAATCAAATTTTCTTTTGAGATTGTTATGTTCATTATACAAAACATTATATTTATTATCTAAATTTTTGCATTTCTTTTTCAATCTCTCGTATTCTCTATACAAGTTTTCATATGCACTAACAATGTCAAATTCATTTTCTTCATCAGAACTAGATTCACATACATCTTTCTTGTTGTCCTGACAAGCCATCATGCATATTTCTTTCCCAACGCTCTCATCGTTTGATTGGGTTGTCTCCATGGGTGTTTGGATTGCTTTAGAACTTGATCCAAATCTTTCTTCCAATATATTGATTATTTGATGTGCGGTGTCTGCCTCTTCTACAAGATCTAGCATCTCATTAGTTAAACCAATATAAAGTAGATGCATTACCTTTATGTTTCTAAAGTAGGCTTCCTCTTGATCTGGATTCCATTGAGTTTGAGGATTGGTTGGAATTTTGTATGAATCTCTAAGAAATCGTGCGTACTTTAGATCTTGTGCCTCCAAGTAAATCTCTATCCTTCTCTTCCATTGGAAATACAAAGTGCCGTCGAAGGTTGGTGGATTATGAATGATATATCCGACAGAACAAGACGTTGTTGATGCCATCGCCTTTGACCTTCCTCTGATACCAAGTGTTGGATCCTGTGAATGGCAAACAACACTAGAAGGGGGTTGAATAGTGTTGTATAAGTTAAAACTTTTTCTTTGATTATTAGAACACAATATATTTCCCTTCAAATGTTGCCTAAGGAACTAAGTAGAGTGATCTACGCTTGGTCCTTAATCAACAAGATAAACTTAAACAAATATAAAGATTAATAACAAACAACTTGGAGATTACATAGCGGAATAAAAAAATGCAATCTTTATAATAAAATATTAACAAAGAATTACAATGAGAATATATAAACAACAAATGAATTGCTTACACAAGTAAATAAATACAAACACAGACAGACAAGCGATTTTATCCTGGTTCCCCGCAGCCTAGGTACGTCCAGTCCCCGACCAATCTGGTATGAGATTTAATCCACTATCGCCTTAGCAATACAATTACCTAACTTCACTCGTTAGGATTTCAAACGACTTAGTATCCCTACCAGGATTTCCAACAACCTAGTCTTGACTAGATTTCTCATCAGGGACGAGCTTCTCCGTCCCTCGATTGGTTGGGAGAGTCGACATTGTCAACGTTAGAAATGACAGGGATGTTGACTCTGTTTTTTCCCACAGACTGCGTCAACTGTTGACGGATGAGTTCCGGCCAACAGCAAAGTGGGCAGACTTGGACGCCTCTGGTGAGGTATAGACTCGTCAGCTGTTAAGTAGGACCCGTGGTCGATGGAACCCAGGTCGTAGACTGGTAAACTTCGAGCCACTAGGCTTGAGCTCGATCTTTCTCTGGGTCGTAGAACAACCCTTCAACCTACTACCTAAGTCGAACCTCGAACAATCTGCACCACAGACACTCGTTAGGGGTGTCGGATCTGGATTCCGACCCAAATCCTCCTCTGATGCTTGAGTTAGTATCGACTTAAGTAGGCTCGGGGGCTGTCAAAATCGACCCCCCAAGGGAGATCGTCCTGATCAAGTCACACCAAGCTATTAGAGAAATAAGTATAAGAGTGGAAAGTATAGAATAAGATTGTCAGAGTACCTAGTATCCAGTAACTCTATAGTGTGAACCCTTTCTTAGCTTCGTCCCACTGTTTCATTCTCAGAAAAAATAATTGTAAATAAACAACGGTTATCTCAAATTCATGCAGTTCTCATGTTTCTGTTGTTCAGTGTCATAAGCCATAAATTCATTTTTACGCAGCAGTATTGACCAAAAAAAACCTGAAATATGACGAAAATCCCTCCATTTATATTGCGTATTATCGTTCATGGAAAAAAAAAACCTCAGTAGCTACCATGACATCCTCTGCACAAAGCACTGCATTTTCTCATCACTCAAGATGAATTTGCAATTGACATAGCAGAATATATTGGACATCGTAATGGAAAGAGGCTGATGCCCGAGGGTGCACCGTCGGCTCATCTTCCCCTCAATTTTGTAGTGGCGGTATTTCGTCTAATATTCGCTTTCTTGCCATTTTCGCCTGCAATGTCAAGCGATACAGAATAACTGCAGGGAACCCAGTATTCAAAATTAAAATATAAGCTTACAGGCTCACATGCATGTATCATTTCGCATGGAAAACACAGGAAACACGTGATAATGTAAGCGCATACATGCAAGCATAAGGCTTTAGACCATCAGAGACAAACAATTCGACTAACATAAGTGCTATGTATATAACGAGAAATAATAAATAAAAAGAATAATATCAAATGATATGGTGCCACCATAAGTTAGCCTATTATGTTCATCATTTACCGGTTTTCATCTATTGGGATCAAAGTAGGATGTGAGCGTTGATGACAAGAATCTCGCGGGGCACAGATCAAGCCACATGGACGAGTATTCTCGCGACAAGGGAGCCCATGCAGGTCGGTTTCACCGGGGCAAGAGGCGGAGCTCCTTCAGCGCTGCCCAAAACAGATAGTAAATGCGTCTAAGGAACTGGAGAAGTGGTGGCCCTCCGATTCAACCCCGATGCTTAAGTTAGTGTCAAACGGAAGAAGATGTGAGTGTCGGCCGAAGGTAGCCACTGCTAGGGTTCTGAGACGTGGAGTAGAGATAGAGAAGACTAGGGTTCTCTCAGAGATTGAGTGATACCTGATACATGTGACGCACCTCTAGCTTTATAAGACCGGGGAGAAATGATGCCACGGCAGATGGTCCCACATTCCCTTTTGTAAATGTCTGACCAGCCGTCAGCAGGGTTACATGCGGGATTACTAGGATTCGGGTCGTGCCCGTCATAATTGCTCCCCTGATAAAGCTGGCCACAATCCCTTATGACAAAGTAACGCGCATGCTACTCTAATAAAGCCGGTTATTCATACACATTGGACACATCTGTTGATAGCGACCCGAAAGGGGCGTGGCCCGACTACTTGGGGCCATGCCGTTGTGGTCGCACGTGCTAATCATGTCATGGCAGTCGGGTGTTCAGCCCATGGAGTTGAAGAAATGACTTGGGTGCTGAGGTCGTCTCTATGGGAGTTTTGTTGGTGAGGGGCTGAGCTACCGCATGATCTAACCTGTGGGGCTGTTGTTGCCGAGCTACTTGGATGGGCAAACCTCGGGTACGGGGTCATCCCTTTGGAACTGTGCTAAGGCTAAGTCAGGCTGACCTCCTGAGCTGGAGTCCAGAGATCCCCAAGTGCGAGTGCAGCTCGCGCCAAGTCCCACTTGACGAGTTTCGACTAGGTCCCACTGCTAGCGGGACCCCAGCCTAAAAGTGGTATTTACAATGGCATCTCGTCTTCTCGGATAGGCACTATGGACCCGAGCTGCAAGCATGAGGTCAGGAGTGGAGAGGCGAGGAGATTAAACTGAACAGGTGCTCATAGCAGACGGTTAGGGGCATTGTAGCTAATATCGAGGCATTCGCTGGCCTAACTTGATTGGGCGGTCTCTCTTGCCTCGGGAAGGAGGAATTTAAGGCAAAAGACAGTGTCTCGGAAAGAGATAATCCATCATGCCTGCTGACGTGACCACTGCTTTCTGCTGTTGAAAGTACAGACGACACTTTGTGCCTCGCCTTGGAAACTGTTGATGCAGAGTCCACGTGACTCATATTTAATGTGGGATTTTATGAGACAAACTCGTTTCTTGAAAGGATGCTGACATGGCGGGAACCGATCTGCGAAAGACGACTAGTCATATAGATCCAATGGCAAGTGCTGGATGTCTCGATTGGATGTTTGAGACCGATTCCCATCTATTCTTGTATGTAATACGTTAAAAGGCGAAGGGAGGCACCAGCTTTTGCACTTGCACTTATCCTCTTGGTTTTTTCCCTTGCACTGTTGCAGCTTTTGCTCGAAGAAAATGCCTGGTCGTTTCTCATATCCATCAAAGAATATGTCGTCCCCTGCGGGACGTGTGGTGGTTTCAGGCTAGAGGAGGATGAGATAAAGTATGTGAAGAATACTATTTTGTGGATATATTCAGAGCATGTCGGTCTGCTCTCCTTTTTGCAAGTAGGGAAGGATGTCGCTCCCACTACTGAATTTAGGGCCCCGGCTAGGGCTGTTGATGGCAGAGTATATTCTGGCAAGGATGAGCCTGGCCCTGGATCGACCATGTAAATTTTCCTTTTAAACTTGTATGCCGCATGTCAACAATTTTGTACTTGTGCCGATGTTAAATGAATGAAAGAAACTTTGCTTTTGCACGACTTCATTGACGGATGAACTTGCATTATTTTCCTATTATGTCTCTTGTAATGACTGGAATTATGCATCAACTAGAACTCATGAGGCTGCGAGTTGAATCACACAACTCATGCGTAGAGTACACAACTCATGCATAGAGTGTCTATACTGGACCCAATGGTCTCGGAGCTCTTAGTTCCTTTGCTGAGTGGTGGGCCCAGCTCGGGTAGCTGGTGCTGGGATGCGGTGGTCAGGCCAGGCCCACTTTGATATGGGAAGGCAATTTGGAAATTTTTCATCCAACAAAAATTTCCATCTAACCGTACTCTTTAATCAAACCTCATAAATCTTCTTTTCTTACTCTTATTTCTGTTATGCTTGCTGACCTCGAACTCAAGAGACTAATACTGAAGTCACAGCGTGTCTACCTAAGTATGCGCTGCTGAGTATGTGCTGGCCTCTTGGTCATTTGAGTGAGGGAGAGGATGAAGCTTCGGACTTGCTTGCCTGTGAATTCTGCTCAGAGCCTTAAAGTCAAATCAACGAGTCTGCTCAGGATAAATGGAAGAGGAAGTTGTAGAAGTAGGGCTCCAGCTCGGTTTAGAGGTTCAATTTAGAGGTGGCACAACTGGGGTTGAGTGCCAGAGGTCGGGGCTTCAGCCGAGACTGAGTGCTTAGTTTAAACATGTTATGACAATGCGAGGTTAGATGCTAGAGGTCAGGACCTCAGCCGGGGTTGAGGGCTTAGTTTGGACGTGACATGACCATGTGAGGTTGGATGCCAGAGGTTGGTACTGGGACCTTGGGCCTCGATAGTGTGTTGGCCCCAGCTTGAGCTAATGGCGAGGCAAAGAGACTGCACAAATATTTGAAACTTTTGAAAAATAAATGTTCTTTCATTGGATTGAAAATGCATAAAGTTCTTACCGCTACACCATATTGAAGTCGGTGTCGGCACACGAACAGTGGTGTGTTGGAGGTCTGCACTAGGAGAGAGGCAGCCACATTGGAGGCCATGAGCATGCACTTCCTGGCATCTGACTAAACCCCGTTGAGGACTCCAACCCCACGCGGCATGGGTAACTTGACCAATAGGTGGTAGGTAGACGTCACTTCTCTTATTGCATTGAGGGTCGGCCATCCAGTGATAGCTTTGAAAGCTCCTGGGCAATTGACCACAATGAAGTTCATGTTGTGTACCTAGTGGCATGGCGGCGTGTCGAACTCTACCTAGAGGGAGTCTATCCCCTCCGAGACCACCTGAGCCCCAATGAAACCAAAAAGAGTGTTGTGGACAGGCTACACGATGTCGCCAAGTATCCCAATCTTTTGAATGTGTCCAGTTAGAGGATATCGATAGAGCTCCTTTTGTCGATTAGAACACGTCGGACCGTGTATTTGGCAATCAGGAGGTTAACCATAATGAGATCATTGAAGGGTTGGTGGACTTTCCTTGCTTCCTCCTATGTAAAAAGCAGGAGCTCCTCAGTCAGCTTGAGCTCCTTCGAGGCCCTTTTTGCAATAGTAGAGTCGAGGTCAGTCTGAGCCTGTCTGATGGGCAAGGATCTTTTGTGCCTGGTTGGATATTTGAGCCACGTTGCAACTGACAGTGGAGATAGGACCGAAGATGCCGTCAATGGTGTCGGATGAGATCATGACGCCATTGCCATTGTCCTTGGTTTGATATCCTTCAGCTCGGTTGTGCTTGAAAGCTTTGAACTCCCTGAGTTATCCCTTTTGAATGGGGCGCTCGATTTAGTATTTGAAGAGCTTGCAATCGTCGGTGTCATGAATGTACCTTTGTGGAAGCTGAAATACTTTGGAGTTATTCGTATTGGAGCATTCCGACAAAGGACATGGGAGATCGAACTCTTTGATCACATTGGCCAATATCTCTGATGGTGCAACTGAAAGAATGATGTAGACCTGCCTCTCATGAGACCTGGGTCTCCTGTCGTCTGTCTGGGAGCACTCGGCCCGATCTAAGAGCTTCTCGAGTCAAAGGTGCTTATTGGGAGGGGTATGATCGAGGGCTGCCCTCTTGTAGGAGGACATGTGATTAGTTGTCGATAGCCAGTAGACCTCCTCCACGGCTATATACTGATTAATTCGACCCACGCTGCGAGAGAAAGACACAGACCAGTGTGTGTAAAATTCGAAATTCAAGTCTAACCCGTCCCGGAGGCAAACTTGAAGGGCCATCTTGGTGAGGTCGTCGGGGCAAACATCAATTACCATGTGAGCTCAGCTAAACTGAGCAATAAAAGCTTCATGGGATTCTTCAGGTCCTTGCTTGATGGAAGCCAGGGATTCAGGATACTTCTTCGTCACCCTCAAGGCAGTGAAGTAAGAGAGAAACTTCTTTTGGAAGTCGATGAAAGAGCTAACCGACCCTTTGGACCATTACCGGGCCACTCCAACTAGGCATCTCGGGAAGGCCATGCACATAAGCACAAGGAAGTGACCTCTTGTCCCCATGTACTCGGTGAAGGTCACCAAATGTTCCACCAGGTCGTCAAAACCAGTATACCTTGGTACATCATCTGCGAAAGGCAGGAAGCCCTTTGGCGAACACAAGACATTGAGGATGGTGGAGATAAATGGCGAGTCGGAGAGGAAGCTCATGTCTTCGGGAGGGTCAGCATCTCCCTGCTGGACCGATCGATTAACCGCCGTAGTTCAACGATCTGGTCTGCCTGAAAAGAGCCTGAGTGGGCCGATTTGCTACTGCTGTCTTTATGGGGTGTGCCTTGTCACCCTTCTTTGGCTGAGGGTGATTGTGTGGGTTGACAACCTCTATGAGCGATAGGCTTTTGGCACGGGGTGCTTGGGCATCGCTCCTTGACCCTTCAGTTCTACTGGAGATCTGCATCTCCCTGCCGTCCACTTTATTTATGTGCTCCTTATTGGAAGGAGGCGTGCCAAGGTTGAAGATCACTTGGCGTTGGACCTCGTTTGGAGCATGTCGAGGACCATCTCTAGAAAGAGCTCATTGCTTTCTGGATGTGTGGTCCTAAGCCTCTTGGATCTCACGGAGCTACGTCGGTCGTGAGAGCTTGGTGGTCAGCTGCAATGGGAGCAGAAGTCATTGAAAGAGTGCTAAAAATCTGGATAGGCGTGACAACAACAGGTTGGTTGTCCTTTGTAGTGTGGATTTCATTCGTTCTGCTGGGTTCGTTTGTCGCAACCTTCTTGCCTTTTGCCATGATGTCAGGGAGGATGGAAAAGGGGCCAGTGATGAAAATGTTGAAGCTGAGATGACGACGAAAAAGTCAAAGAGGTTAATGGATTGAGAGCCTTTGCAATGAGAGTTGTCACAAAGCCATTCCTCTAGCGCCAACTACTAATACCTAGAATCTTGTGGGGGCCCAGATTAGGTCACAGGAACAAGTATTCTCGCAATAGGAGAGTCTGGGCCAGTCAATTTTACCGGGCTAAGAGGGAAAAGCTCCTTCGGCACTGCCTGAAATAGATAGTAAATACGTCAGAGGAACCGGAGGGATGGTGGCCCTCTGATTCGAATTTCGATGCTAAAGTTAGTGTCAAGCAGAGGAAGAATGGAGTGTCGACTGGAGATATCTGCTGCTAGGGTTTTGAGATGATGCGTAAAGATATATAAGACTATGGTTTTCTCAAAGATTAAGCGATACCTGATATAAGGGATGCACCTTCGGCTTTATAGGATCAAGAAACGATGATGCCACATCAGATGGTCCAACATTCCCTTCTGTAACCGTCTTGACAGCCATCGGCGGGGTTACATGAAGGATTACCAGGATTTGGGTCGTGCCCGCCATAACTGCTCCCCTGATAAAGCTGGCCACATGTCTCTTTGGAAAAGCGGTGGACGTGCTGCTCTAATAAGGCCGGTTGTTCGTATCCATTGGATAGATTTGTTGATAACGACCGAGAGGGGGCGCGGCCCGACTGCCTGGGGTCATGCCACTGTGGTCGCATAAGCTAACCTTGTCATACAGCCAGGCGCGCCCAGGCCGTGAAGTTGAAGGGGAGACTCGTGTGCCGAGTTAGTCTCCGTGGGAGTTTTGTTCATGAGGGGCTGAGCTGCCAAAGAAGCTGACCGCATGGGGCTGTTGCAGTCGAGCTGATTGGATGGACCGACCTCGGGTAGCGGGGTTGTCCCTTCGGAATTATGCTTGGGCCAAGTCGGGCTGACCTACTTAGGTGGATGCCAGATATCCACAAGACCGAGGGCAGCTCACGCCACCTGACGAGTTTCGACTGGATCCTACTGCTGGTGGGGCCGCAGCATAAAAGTGGTATCTATAGTGAGCATAAATTGACATCTAATGGTATGATCAAATGGGTGCATGTCTCTCTAACCCACATCACTTTAACTATTGAAATTTAGCGGTGCAAAAATATCTGATCTCTGAATTTTTGGGAGAGAAACCTACAATCTAGAAGACTAAAAAGAACCATAAATGTTATCGATGTCAATTCATGAACCAAACCTCTAATGTCAGGCTCTCATGAAGCCTTAGGATCCCTGGGAAGTAGTCTATATTAGGCATGTAAACAAAGCAATTGGCTGTTGGATTTCGTCCCGTCCATAGCGCGTTTGTAGTAGCCCAGAAGCCTCTCTCTCGCTATCACTCTGTGGATCCTAAGGAAGTTGGCCATCTGGCTTACATGACCAATTTTTTAGCTTATATAGCTCGACAATTTGGCGTTTAAGAGCATGAAAAGTGTTCTCCATCCCCTACCTCCTCTCCTATCTAGTGTTTTCATGTGTGAAATTATACTTATACTCTATGGATCGAAGCAAAAGAAGCACAAGAAAGGCCAAAGTTTAATATGTGACATACTAGACTTGGTATATACGAAGAACACACCTGTTGTTGCCAATTTGTACAACCTGTCACAATGGCTAGAAGGATTGTTTGCACGGTAGCCCCTCCGACGATGCCTATCCAAAGGCCCTTTCCCCTCATCTCAAATAGAAATCCCAATACCAAAGCCATTGGAATTCCAAACAGATATAATGATCCAAGATTCACATATGCACCAATATTCTGCCACCCACATCCTCTTGCCACACCTGAAAGAAGAACAGAGAAAGAGTGTAACAATGGTTGATACAAAAGCATGAATGCAGAAATTTAAGTATATGGCACCATAACATGCATGGTATATGATGTTTTTGATAGGTATACACATATAATTGATGAAAGGCAGAATGGACTCAATGAAATATTTTTGTGATATAGGAGTACTGAAGGCAGCAGAAATGAGAGTCTCATATGGAATTTCGAAACGATAACTTAACATGTAGAAAGTAAATAACCTGACAAAACCCCTTGCAAGCAATCCAGAATAGCTGAGATACAAACGAGAGGAACCATTTCCATAACATTGTCTATAACCTCTTTCTCGTTGCTATAAGCATATCCAACAATCCTACGCAGCGCAAAGAGGGTCACACTCACAATAACGGCCTCCGTTACTGCAACGGCCATCACGACGCGCACAGATAACCGAGCCCTTTCTGGCTTCCCAGCCCCCAACTCGTTGGATATCCTCGTACTATCAGAAAGAAAAGAAGTTATTAACTAATCAATCAAATACATATTGACTGCACTATTTTCTTTAGATTTTTGGGTGCACATTCCACAAGTGGATAAAATCTATGACCAATTGCGACGTACCTTACAGCAGCACCAAGACCATATGGTATCGTATACAGACAGTGGATTGTAGTGAGGCTGCTCACAAAAGATAACAGCCAGAATTAGTGCAATACTCACATTATATTATTATTATCGAAACAGAACTCAATATAAATGCAACAGTTTCAGGTCTTGCACAAAAATGCATACAAAAAACCTAGGAATGGATAAATAAGCAGTAACTCTTACCATATCGAAAGCACCGAAGTCTCTAGCTTTGGATTGGGCATTAATCCAGAAAGTAAGATAACCATTTCGAGTGACCACCATTGTAGACTTATGATGAGCACATGAAACAACAGATTAGCCTCGGTTCATCAACACAATTTAACTGAAATAACAATAAGCAAGATACCACTAGTTACCACATCATGATAGCGGAAGGAACAGCCAGCCTCATGAACTCATTGATACCCCTAAATGCCTCTTTCGAAAATGGTGCACGGGTCGCCTTGCAGGAGTCCGAGTATGTGATGTACAATCCGAGCATAAACACGAAACACCAGTCCGATATACTTATTGACAAAGCACCACCAGCATTTTGCAACCCTGACTTGAATACCAAAACCCAACACAAAGGAATGTGAATGCAGAGGGCTAAAGCGGAGGCTAAGAACAGCGGGAAAGTTAGGCTTTGAGACTGCAGGAACTTCATCATGGGTTGAGCTGCAGCATTCGCAAACAGGCTGGGGATCATCCACGCAGCATACCTCCCAGCCTCGCGTGAGATTAGTGGGTCTTGGCCTACCAAAGGGAGGAGCTTTCCCAGGGATGCCCATAAGAGGGAGATCGGAATGCAAACTAGTAAGAGGGAGAATATAGCTGCATATGTGTGGATTCCGAGTTTTTCATACTTTTGTGCTCCAAAGCCTTGCCCACATAGAGTCTCCAATCCGCTCGCCATTCCTTGCTATAAGCCATGCAAGACAGTCATTAACCTTGTGTCTTTGAAGAGTGATAGCTTCAAAGTTTACAACAAAATGCATAAGAAAAAAGAAAAGAAAAAAATATATATACTTCGAACTCTATTTATAACTTCTTCGCACTGCATGGGATTTCAAACGTGACAATGCTAGATTGGTCTTTTTTAATTATACTGTTTCATGTGATAATGTAATAATATGCTGTTATTCTTCATTAAGAGATATAGAAACATACATTATATATCCAATAAGATCTGGATGATAAAGTGGAAGCTATGTGAATTATCGGGATAAGCTTATGTGGATCTTTACTGATAGGTAAGCTACAATCATATTCTCAACGGTAGATTGAGTCACAACATGCACAAAATCTTTCACAGTATGATGGTTATGGATTTTCTCTCGAGAATATGTAGGATGAACTCTTTGAATGTGGAGGCTCTATTCTATTTGAAGGTGCTAATTTGATTCTCAATTGGTTGAATGGAAGAGGAAGTAATATGCTTTTATTTATAGATTAGTAGCTTGCTTAATCACCCAGCAATCCTAATCAGCATAGCATATGATTCCTAACTGATTCTCACAAGGGTGCCTAATACAAATCATATTACGATACCTAAACGATAGCCATTATTTGGTTTGGTTTAACTCCTAAAGAATCAAAACTACTGCGGTTCAGATCAAGTTCGATGCAGATCCATATCCATATCCTAACATACTTTTACTTAACCAAGTAGGCTATCCTACTCTTCATATCCATCTGACTACCAACGCAAAATGTGTTGGAATTATGGAATTCATATCGTTGTATATAACCCGTATTTGACATAGTGCACGTCATGTGACCATTAAAACCCTCCTGTAACAAGCTATTGAACTAGAAACACCATAAGTGTTGGAAACTCACAACTCCTCATAAGGTTTTGATTACACACACATATGTGTATACTAACTTTGTCTAAGCAGATTTTAAAGACCCTTTCAGATAAGATAATCTCAAAGACAACATATTGCAAGAAACATCAAACACAAGACGAAGCATATCGATGAAATACTTGTAACTTGTGATACATGATGTAATCTTCATTTTCTTTCTTGCATATACTTAGAATGTAAAAACCTTGATGATGATATATCTTAGTCCTTTAGGGTCCGTCCTCAAAAAATGAAGTCCAAAAGCCAAATTAGTCGACCAATGACCCTTATTAGTCGACCAATAACTGGTCCTAGAAATTCAGAAAATTCTGAAATTTTCTCAGACCTATTTTCGAGACATTAGGATAATTTTTTAATATTTTCCTAAAAATTCAATTTTTCAAATTTTTTGGTTAACCAATAGATTGAACTAGTAGACCAATCAGTTATCAGAATAGTTATACCAGACATTTACCTTTTCTGACAGTTTTAACCATTTTATTTTCTGATTAATTTTCTAATTAATCAATTAGTTTTTATAACTGATTAAGGACAGTTTCAACCAACACAAATGGGCAAAAATCTGACTGTTTGCGTCAGTTTTCATCAGTTTTTATCAGTTTGTTTTGTACTTTCGTCAAAGGCTGTCTCAATAGTCAAAACCCAGATTTGACGGAAATATTAGTTGACCAATGACTCCTACTAGGCAATCAATTTTGGTAAAAACGGCTTAGAATTTTTTGAAAATTTAGACAGTTGTCAAACGGTCAAAAACTATCCATTTGGGCTATAAATAGACCCCAAGACCTTTGCCTAAGTATACGAATTAATTCTTTCTTTCTCCTACTCTTAAGTGTTCTTTCTCTCTCAAGAAAGAGAGTAAATTTCAGATTTCTTTGGGGAACCTCTGCAGAAATTTTTTCTCAATAGAAAATCCAATCTCCAAGTGTGTTCTACTACAAATTCTCATCCACAAACTTGGAGATTCCATCACATTCCTTGCGTTATAATTCCCACATTATCAAGGCTTTAGGTGATATTTTTTTTACTCTTTCTTTTTATTTGGTGAATCTCTCGCTAAAGAGATTGCACAAGTTTGCAACACATGAAGTGTTGTTATCTTTGTATGGTGATTGCTTGCAAGGAGCAAGTGCTATAGTGGATTAAAAATCTTTACGGAGTAGAGGACCGGACGTAGGATCATAAGGATCCGAATCAGGATAAGTCTATGTGGTTGCGCTTGCTATTTTCTGTATTGTGTTCATTTACTTCCAAACTCTTATTGCAATTTTTTAGTTACTTTTAATTTTGCAATTTCATCGTGATATACACTACATCTCCCTTTAATGTATTTGATGTGCTAGGAGATCCAACAATTAGGAAGCAAATAACGCATCCTAATAATACAAAAAAATACAAAAAATGACACTATCTTGTATACCTAGAGCAACCAATTGTATTTGAAACACAAAATATTCTAATCCCTCATCATTATACAAAGTAAAAAGCATATTTGACTGTCAGCTTGGTTAAGATAATATCTAATATCCATACTTCATAACTGAAAAACACACTAGAGTTACGCATGTGATCATTAATCTTTTGGATACGTGATGACTCTCTCTTTGCATATATACCCTTCCAGTTCTCATTAATAGCTTTGTCAATCTCTTCTATCATAGCTAGATCATTTACATCCCAAAGGGTAAGAATCAACGTAGCATAAAATATAGTGTGACAAAAGAGTTTTCTTGGATCTGATGCTTGGCCATTGACGATTTGCCTCATGTGTTCCCACTACGTCAATTACATAATCTACCTCCACCATTACTAAGGCTACTATCTTCTGCTTCTTGGTACATCGTGACATGGCTTCACTATCTAGTAAGAACACATAGGTTGATTTCAACATGATACCAAGTTTTCATGCACAAGCTGTATCTATGAACCCTCTAAGCAGCAAGTTTAGTCATTCAAAATATAGGGTGTAATCAGTAGTATTCATGAGATACATGATGACCTTATTTTAACCCATTCTAATGTATGGGTCCGGTGTTTAATTGGAATCAACTCAATAGTCCAACTACAAAGGCAATATTTGTTTAGATGCAAAGCATATCGTACATCAAGATACCTATCGTACTTGAGTATGAGATCCACGTCCATCATTATTTCTCCAAAATCATTCTTTGAAAAGATAGACATACCAAGGCTAAGATTCTTAGGGACAGAAGTATCAATAGGTTAGGAATTCTATGTGTTACTGTGCTTCAAGATTTTCTTATATATGTCACTTATAAGAAACCACAGATTCTCTTTAAGTTGATCTTGAATGATCATAACTCCTAACACATAACTAGTATCACCCATATCCTCACATTAAAAGTTAATGCTTGGTTGCGTTTATCATAGCATTGTCTTTAGCAGCCGTGATATGCCATCGAAATACAAGATCATGATAAGGAACATGTCCTTAGATCACTTTCCTTGACCATCGTAAACTCTTAAGTAAATGTAGCTCAATAAAACCTCAGATACCATTACTTTGAACTTTGATGATTGCTTCAATCTGTAAATTGAACGCATGAGCATGCATACTTTGTGATCGTCATCTTTGAATACCAACATCTCAAGTTATTTCTAAAAAGATTTTTTTCACCTAGTTCATGAAAAATAAAGTTTTAATGCCCAACCGGATGAGCTACAAATCTATACAAGAATATATTGTCAATATTATGTGAATCGAGGCCTACCTCACCAGGAGAAGTTGCTACATACACAAACCTAATTACTTCATACTCATGCTATTTATTTTCAAGTTTGCCATTGCACCTTTTTCCTTTTGACCCTCATACACTCTCCATCCTCCCTCGTTGGTGATGGTGGCAGTGACAATGCCGGCGGTTTAAGAGGAGGATGGGGAAGGAAGAGGATAAGGGAGGAAGAAGAGGATGGAGAGGGGAGGTAAGGAGTGAGAGGATAGGTCATCGGATGCGGCACTACTAGGCTGAGAGAGATGCCAACTGTGGCTAGTAACAGTGACGAAAGAGATGAGAGTGGATGATGAAGAGGATATGAGAAGAAGTGAAGAAGTGTAATTATTTGGGGATATGAGTATGTGTAAATTAAAAAACTAAAATTTGGATATTATTGAGTGTGTAAAGTGGTCTAGGTGTAAAGCAAGTCTGTGTATATAGAATTTCCTCTATATGGAAGAATGTTTTCTCGTAGTTTACACCTCTTACTATGTGTTACCCTTTACATAATGTGAGCCTTGAACCTATTAATGGTTCCATTTGCCATTTGATTGCCTTAAAGTAACCACTTCTTCCTAATAAACTTGTATCCAACTAGAAGGTTATTCAGATTCAAGACTTGGTTTGTATAGACTCTATCTCATCATTTATTACTTATTAATATTCCTTCGTGTTAAGGCCAAAAAGAGCTTCTCCTATAGATTTTGGTTTTGCTTCATCAAGTGACATAGCCACCATACACATTGTGCCTTGAATGCCAAAGCATGGATGAGAAATAACGGTAATGTAGAGTATATTGAGGTTGTTAAGGTTGCATGGTTGACATTTCACCACTGGTAGAGTTGGTATTCTCACTTTTCACATGATATATTCCTTGACGAATAGGTATCCCATTATTGAGCTCAATTAATTAAGTCCAACTCATGTCTCACGTCTTGCTTATGATGGATCTTCTTCTTAAGAAATCCAACATATAACATCAAGTGACTCTAGCTTGGTCAAAGTCCAATTTTTATGTGCTCGTATGAACATATATCCATTTGAATCCTTCAAATAATGTAAAAAATACATATTTATATCGATGTAGATTTAACTTTTAATAAGGATGAGAAGTGGTGTGTATATTTATTGATGAGATCTATGGTCGCAAATAACTCAAGTTAGGTGCATCATCGATCCATAGTTCGTAAGGGGTGGACTCTGTTGACTTAAAAGGCACACGATTCAGTATATACACTGTGGCCCAGCATAATGTAGATAAGGATTCCTAAACCTTTATGAATTGATCATGTTTAGGAATGTATTTTTCTCCTCTTAACCATACCATTTTATTATAGTATATAAGGGACATGGAGTTATCAAGTTATCATCTTCTTCTCTCCTAGTTTCTTGAACCCTTCGGATAGATATTCTCATCTATGGTTGTTTTTAATGACTGGATACCCTAAGAAAATCTAATTTCATCATCTACCAAGTACCATTTGAAACAGTTAAGTGCCTAAGACTTGTCTGAGATGAGATAGATGTGACCATAATTTGCGAAATCATATATGAAAGTGATAAAGTAAATGACACCACAATAGGTCTTCATGTGCAATCTAGTGATGTAGGCCAAAATGAAATATGTGCTGTGACACTATCTGGATTAGACGAAGATGATCGATGAAATCATGGTTAGGTATGTCAGAACAAAGCACGTGCTCTGATACCATGTTAGAACATGATGGATTGAAATTGTAACTCACATTTACTGAAATTAATGAAGTCACAAACCGATAGTTGAAATCATCTCTAGCCCTAAGCTTAAGCCAATAAACATGATTGATTGAGAGTGTAACTCACATTTACTGAAATTAACGAAGTCACGAACTGATAGTTGAAATCATGTCTAGCCCTAAAGCTTAAGCCAATAAATACATGTCCAATTACTAATTTAAAAACACCATCTTTCCCCCCCCCCAACATATGACTATTATTATCAACAATTTACATCCCATGTATCTCCATACGATTGCATCTTGATTGAAGTAATTATGATTAAAAATCAACTACATGTTAACCTCCTTTATCTATATTTTTTTGGATCCATCGGAAAGAAAGTGATGTCCGTTTTTATCTATATTATTATTCAAGCAAACAATGGACTATAAGCGTCTGCTTCATTAACAGGAAAACGATGAAACAAAAAAGGAAATTAGATATAGCCAAAAGGTTCCAAACTTCGCTAGACCAGAAGGTGTTAATCTCTATTACTATAATACAGATTTTTTATTTCATTTTCATTTGGATAATGAATTTCAATTTGATATGCCATGGAATACCATAAGGTTTTCTTTCTTAATTATCGGTTTGTCCAAAATATTATAAATAATAATTAAACAGAAAATTTAATTCTATTGATCTGTTTTCACAGTACTAATCCTTAATCCCCAATAGCATGTTATATATCGCCAATATTAAATTTCAAGCTACTAATCTTTCACTGTTGATTGCATGACTTCGTTGTATAATCAATAAATGTTGAATTTCATGGACTTTTTTCAAATATATATTAATTTTATAAAGCATAAATCTATAAATCATCCGAAATGTTTTGGTGGCCTCAAGCGCAGCACAGCCAGAAAAGACTAGATGAGGGGAAACCCCAATCAATGGATGGACACCAATCGACGCAGGCTGCCAAAAAGGACGAATAAAAAATATATACATTCTATTCAATGTATTTGAAAATTCGATACTTGTTGTTCTTTTACAAGAGAGAAAGACAACATAACAGTAAACTAATCTGTCCTTTGCCACAAAGCCAAGATGCTGAGAAGATGATTGTTTTGAATTTAAAGCAGCAACCTTATCTAATGGTATATTCCCACTTTTGTGTCTTGGTATATGAGGCTAAGGCTCTATTATCATATGATACCCATTATTCTCTTATAATATATGAATATATATATATATATATTATATCAGATTATGCATATGGTGTGATATATGATATATATTATTCTTTTCTAAATAATATGGGTTAAAAATAACTAAATTTTTTAGAAGTGCAACAGCAAATACAATTTTTTTTTACCAAGCCCAACAATCAACCACAAATATTCAAGATTATTTGTATTTTTACAATATTTTCAACTTTGTAATTTACATGCTAGCAAAGAAATAGAGAACTGCTAGCTAGTAGGTTGGAATTCAAGTAGTGGGTACTTACGAGGAGGCTGAATCCGGTGACGGCGGTGAGGGAGGTGGCGATGGCGGTGCTGGAGAGAGCGAGCTCTCCGAGGTGGCCCACCATCATTGCGGATGTCATGGGGATGAGGAAGAAAGACAGGGACATGGTCATCATCGGAACCGCGATGCCGCACATACGCTGGCATTCATCCTTAAACTCACCGGCGAGTCCGGTCACCGCCCCTCCTCCTGCTCCCTTGCTCTCTCCCTCTGCCGTGGGACGAAGACGAAGAAGCCCTTCTTCCATCACACACACACTCTCTCTCTCTCTCTCTCCCCAAAAAAGCCAAAAATTTGAAGTTAACCCGCAAAGGCAGCGGCCTGGACGAAATGACAGAACTGCCCCTCTCCGTCATTATCCAAAGATATTGTCTTATCATGACGGCCGTCACTGTTTGGACAG
This sequence comes from Scilla litardierei, assembly GCA_030789695.1. Classification (NCBI taxonomy): domain Eukaryota; kingdom Viridiplantae; phylum Streptophyta; class Magnoliopsida; order Asparagales; family Asparagaceae; genus Scilla; species Scilla litardierei. Next base: position 226,882,196 of record CM061142.1, read on the forward strand.
CTACGATTATCCTCATCTTGTCGGACGGGATTTTTCCACGTGCTACGATCTGCGCATGTGTATCCTGCCAGATCCTTAATCTGTCAGATATTCATTAATCTGATTAATTGTAGTTAATTTACAAACCAATTATCATCGTTCATAAAAATAATATAGCGATGTGCTTTACAGAGCAACTATGTATGATCGCATCTACTCTATGTATTATCGCATCTACTATATCCAGTGAATTTTCTCTCTGGATATTAATTCTCTATAGTTTTTTGGGGTGATGGTAATAAGAAATGATTATTTTCAGGGATGGCAAAATGTACCCAACCCGGCCCAAAGCCAATATCGCATGTCGGGACCCGACCTAAAGCCTGCCTCTCGTGTCGGGCACAGACATAGCCCTACTCGGGTTGGGCCAGATCGAGGTCTACCTGACGGACTTGGATAAAATCCGGATCGGATGCAGGTTTGACCTGCCAACCCGCTTTGACCTGAATCCAACCTGTTTTTGTAATAAATATGTACAATTATTAAAGAAAAAGAGTCGTGCTATCTGCACCGCAACGTTTGCGGTGCAGGCACGGAATAAATTGCAACGCGTCATGTGAAACAACTGCTGGTTGACAAACGTGGGCCCGGTCCATCAAATCCGAGCGTTTTGATTTGAAAACATTCTGACAGCGTCTTTTTTATATTATATTTTATTTTACTTAAAACAAACTCTCTTCCCACATATTTTCTTCGTTCCCGCGTTGATGGAGGAAGACCCGCCCAGGTCGACGTCTTCCTCCTCTTCCCCATCAACCCCTTTGCAAAGGGGGAGAGGTGGGCCAGCACCCAGAAGCAGAAGAACGTCCCACATCAGCATGCTCCACTTGGGTACATCCCTGCAGATTGTCTTCAAGAACGCGATTGTGATCGCAATGAGGTTCACCATCATGATCACTACCGACGGTGTCATCCCGACGACCACTTCACGATGTAGAGGTCCGCGTATATGTCCTCGTTTTCGTCCCCGGCCGACTTGGACGTGAGCGTGAACAAGACCTCGATGCTGGCCACCACCTTGAGCAGCCCCTGTATGACCGCGTAGAAGTGGGCCGAGGTGCCAGAAAACTGCTCGTTCCGCCACCAGTCCTCCAGCGATACCCCCGTCCACTTCACCTCGAGGATCACGAGGAACATAAGGCACAGCGAGATGACGAGGAGGTTGACGAGGAGGTTGACGTTGAGGGTCTGGACGATGAAGAAGCCGGAGAACAGGGAGAGGGCCGAGGTGACCGTCCCCGACGTGCTCGGGAGAACGTCATGAGGTGCCCCTACCCGACGTCTGATCGATGCACACCGTCTCACCTTCCGCTCGCTACACCCCCAGATTCTCACCCTACCAGACAGAGAAGAGAAGGACACAGATCATGTAACGAAACACTCATCATATATCCAAAAACAAAATCAAGCAAGGTGCCAAATAGAACAGATTCTCACCCACAGCAGGGAAGGAATTAAAGGATTAGATAATCAGCAACCCATAATGTGTGCTTATTCCAAAACAAACCATCACCGGCACAAATTTAAAAGTCCATGTTCCACCACATCGAAGAACATGCTCTGTCTGTAGTGTGAAGGACCGACGAAACTCTTCACAGTCGAGCCCGCGATGTCCCCGCTGCCTCTTCACCGTCGAGCTCCCGACGTCCCCACTCCGACGTCTTTTCGACTACCCCTGACTACCGTTGACTCGACCAGTGTGGGGAGAGACACCAAGGATGCACATAGGATAAAAAGAATAAAGAAAAATTGGGAAAAAGATTAAATTGACGATTAACAGTTTGACAAGAGTCTAGACACTAAATCTAGTAGATATAGAATAAAAATCTAGGAGAACGTAGGCCAAACCTTAGTTTGTCGGCAGCTAAAGCGGCAAGCAGCAGCAGACTGATCCACTTCAAAGACACCGCCATTGCTGCCGCCTCCCTATCTTTCCCATCTAAAAACGAAAAGAAGGGCAAAACCCTCTCTTTCCCATCTAAAAACGAAAAGAAGGGCAAAACGATGGAACAGATGCGAGAGAAATGAGGGAGGGAGAAATTTGGAAACAAAGAAAAAGTTTTTAGTGACGAAATTTGAGGGTACCGCCACCTTCATATCTAGAAGCATCGTCTACTTCTTGATAGGGAACAGAAGGAAGATGCCGACGATCGTGTGGGTCTGGGCGGCATGGGGAGAGAGATCATTTTAAGTAAAATAAAATAAAATATAAAAAAGACGCTGTCAGAATGTTTTCAAATCAAAACACTCGGATTTGATGGAGCGGGCCCACGTTTGTCCACCAGCAGTTGTTTCACATGATGCGTTGCAATTTATTACGTGCCTGCACCGCAAACGTTGCGGTGCAGATAGCACGACTCAAGAAAAAATATTATACGTGCAATGATTGGTTTGGTGATTGGATTATTTGGTTGCTAAGTTAGAGGGTTGGGTTAGAATCCAGTTAGCTTAAGTTCTTCACCTTTTGTTACATCATTGGGCCGGCCTCCAAAGACAGAATGGATATTGACGCACATATAAGTGAAGCCCGCCAAGGAGGGCGAAGCGGCCCATCAAGTCCATCAAGATCGTCGAGCCCATGTAAATATCCGGATGTTTACCTAGTCAATGGCAGTTCGCATCATGCCCATTAAGCCCCCACGTCTTTAAGAAGAGGTGTGTAAATGGGCTCAATAATGGCGTAATGGTCAAACACCCATTATGCCTGAAATGAAGGAATGAACGTGCAACTATCAAGGCGAAGCGGTTATTCGTCAACAAGACCAAGGGGACGACTCTACCTATAAAAGGACTAGACCTCAAACGAACAAGAGGTCAACAGAGCTACTAAGGTCTAGGTTGTCACGCCCCAGTCACCCAAATACTCAAGGGAAGAGATGTGATTCTCCATTCCCCGAGTCAGAGGGGATGGGATGTCCGACATGCCGTTGTATTGCACCAAGCGTATGAGAAGAGGTAGAGTATAGCAGACCACTGATCGCACTGGAACAACACAGAACATACTCAGAATATAAATAATAAGCATAAAGGAACTCTGAGAGCAACAGCATCAACAGAAAGTGGTACCAAGAACTACTGAAGTAAAAGCAACATAAGATGACATCATCATTTCAACATCATTCGCAGAGAGAAACACAGTCCAAGAGTACACTGATCAAACACTACTACTACTATACATCTGCCAAAAGTACAGCATATCAAAGTCCAACACTACTACATAGCCATCAAGTCTACAGAGTACAACTGCATGTGTACGGCGGTACAACAAAACAAAACTACTACACTGGCCACAGGAGTGGCTACAACAACTACCACCTCGTCTCTCACCAACCCCGCATACACCCACATCATCTCCTAAAGTACTCTCTTGACAGCTAAGAAGACTACAAACGTCTGGCAGTGTCCGGCTCCAAGCGCTGCTCCTGGGTACCTGCTCCCAAAACCACGGGAAGGGGACACGTCAAAGCGTGTCTAGCAGAGAAACTCAACAGACACAAGGTACTAAACACACCAACAATCATCACACAGTTCAATTACAGAGTTAAACGTTCATGATTAGGAGTTCATTATATTTTGAATGTTATTGAATTTGGAGACTCCGTGACCGAGACTAGAGTACGAGGACTAAACTTCATCCCTAAAGTAGGGATGGAAAGCGGCACCCGCCAGTTGGTCGGGGCTCCCCACTCCTCGGCAAAACCTCGAGCAAGTGGGGCCATACTCCACGGCAAACATCATGCAAGTGGAAATCTACTGAAGCTCAGTGCACGATCTGTGTGCCCACAGCCGCCACTCCTAAACCAAGTCTTGTCCTCGTACACCAACCAGACACGGTACCTCCCCCGAACCCGCCTAGAGGGTCGACCCGCTCTGTGCAAGTGGACACGTCTAGCATAAAGTTATCTACCCTAGGATTTAGTTGCTCCATCAAATCAGTTTTCAAGGCCAAGCCATCATTTCGGTTCTCTTCATTTCAACTTTCATCATTAACCAACCACAACAATACCAAAGACACCATATCCAACACTCTCATTTTGAGCAAGGGAGCAATTAAAGCTTAGGGTTGAACATTTTATCATTAACACATCTGAGGGGGTATATAAACAACCACTTTTATCAATATCTACAGTTTACATTGAGAAATTTCAAAACACACATTCAAAATTTCAGTTCGGATTTCAGTTCAGCACCAGAACTGAAATTGCAGGGGTGATATCTCAAATAATTCTACTGAACTTGAAAAACTAATTCAAAGGGGGTTGTAGCCCCATATACCAGCATGTCAGATTTCAAATTTGAAGCCAAAAGACCAAATGGTTGATTTGTTATGATTTTATTACTAATCAGGTTTTTCACTGATTTCAGGCAGATCACAGAAATTAGTCAACTTGAGAGGCTGTTTTCATGCATTTCGAGTTTGAATTTAAAAAAATTTACAACTACAAAGTTGTTCAAAATGTCGTTTCCTTTCACCCATCAATTTTCATAATTTCAGTCTTCAAATTGAATTTATAGCAAGGTTCTAAAAAACTCGCCACGGCGATGCCATGGCGCGCCATGGCGGCAAGGCTTCACCCTCACGCCCCGTTAATGCCCAAGTTGGCTCTTTGAGGCGGCACGCCGCCATAGCGCGCCATGGCAACACAAGGTGCACCACAAAACATAAGGCACACCTTAAAAAATTAAGAAAAATCACTCGGGTCTGCATTATAGGGCTAAGAGAACCCGAACCCAACCCGTTCTTATTATTTGAGGCTTCCTTTCATCTCGTAGCCGCCCGTATTCGATTAGGGCCTAGGGCTTTTCTTACTTGTAATGGTCTTAGATTAGAAGTATGTGGAACCATTGGTAGACCAATTTTTTTGTTATGAACTCTTGATATGACACTTTTTGTTAGCTCTATATAATATTTGCTTTTGTTTGCCTTTGATATTTACTAAGCATTCATAACCTTTTTGAGAAGGAGGAGGTAAGGTTGGTGAGAAGAAAGTAACTTGAAATGCTGGGTTTGGGGCAGAAGCTATGCACTGATGCTTTGATGATGGTTTCGTCAAATATATGGCGTCTACATCAAATCTGAGAAGAAGATTAGTGAGCTCAAACTGCATTATACCACAAATCAGCTTCATTTAATGATTATATGCATTATGCATAGTATGGTGTTTGTTTACTTGCTTGGCTGAAATATGTCCATATGATGTATCAATATTCAATATTATTTCTTTTCTGGCTTTAGACAGCACTTGTGAACAAAGTTTATTCAAGATGAACTAGGAGATGCAAAAATCAATGTTCCTGCAAGTATCAGGCTATCAGCAAATTTCATTTAGATCCAATTATCCAAATAGCTTTAACAATTGTGTTAATTGATTGCTTTGATATTGATGACGTATTGAGGTCACATGCTTTTTAGTTATGTAAACAATTGCTTTTTAGTAAAGTAACACTTTAGTTAATTGTAAGCAGTAAGCACACATCTCAATGTAGATGGAAGGCTATGGATTTGGTAGTATTTGGAAACTAATCCATCTAAGTGGAGCATAGTTTACTGTCTACCTATATATATTATATAATATATACACACATTTGCCGCTTTAAGCCACGCCTTGAAAAACACCATGGCTCCGTCAAGGCTCCTAAGGCTTGAGGCTTGACCTCGCCGCTATGCCACGCCTCACGCCTTTTAGAACCTTGATTTATAGTGAATTTTATACTGACAATGTATCATTTCGGCTTTTTGAGACAGAAACTCAGTCATGTTTACATCAAATTTCCTCCAAGATACAGGCAGATTTGGAATTTCTGACAAACTACAAAGTTGGAAAGCTCGAAGCTATGTTTCCAACGGCACCAAAATCACATTATTTGCTTGAGTGAGCAGGGAGTTAAGCTAATTCTCCCGAAGGGTGGTAGATTTGGAATTTCTGACAAACTACAAAGTTGGAAAGCTCGAAGCTATGTTTCCAACGCACCAAAATCACATTATTTGCTTGAGGGTGCAGGGAGTTAAGCTAATTCTCCCGAAGGGTGTCCAGATTAACTAAAAACAGACAGCCGAGGACGGAATTTATTCTAAGGGGGTAGGATGTAACCCTCCGTAGCTAGCTATATGGCGTATGGTTACGTGTCATGGCCATGTATGGTATAGAGGAGGTAAGGGTATGGTATTCTGAGGACATGAGACCATTTGACGGATTCTCGAATCAATTAGGGTTCCTGTGCATTGGGAAGCGTGCTCGGAAAGGTGCCCCGTGGCTATCATGACCGGCTTGAGATGTAAATGGGACCCTAGTAACAACTATGCAAGGTGCCCATTGGAGCTTGGAGAGTTTTGCAATAATACCCCTCACATTTTCATTTTTGCCCAATTTTGGGTATATTCGTAAAAGGCAAAAAGGAGGGGGTTTTATGTAAAATGCCAAGATAGGGTTAGTGTGTCTTTTCCTAGGGATTAGTGAGGATTAGAGGGGTGTTTGGCAACCATGCATTGGTTTCTAGGCTTAGTGGGGGTGGTGAACTCCTCCGTAGCTAGCTATATGGCGTAGGGTTACGTGTCATGACCAAGTATGGTATAGAGGAGGTAAGGGTTTGGTATTCTGATGACATGGGACCATTTGACGGATTCTCGAATCAATTAGGGTTCATGTGCTTGGGAAGCGTGCTCGGAAAGATGTCCGCGGCTATCATGACCGTCTTGAGATGTAAATGGGACCCTAGTGACAACTATTCAAGGTGCCCATTGGGGTTGGAGAGTTTTGCAATAATACCCCTCACATTTTCATTTTTGCCCAATTTTGGGTATATTCGCAAAAGGAAAAAAGGATGGGGTTTTATATAAAAAAGCCAAGAGAGGGTTAATGTGTCTTTTCCTAGGGATTAGTGAGGATTAGAGGGGTGTTTGGCAACCATGCATTGGTTGCTAGGCTTAGTGTGGGTGGTGAAATCCCTAAAATATCCCTAGAGGGTTCTACACACTCTAAGCTCCACTAATCAACCTCCACCTCAACTCTATCCTCCAAAACCTGATCATATCCATCCTTTTTTCATGGCTAGCACGTGTGTGTGTGTGTGTGTGTGTGTGTGTGTGTGAAAGTTCAGAGGTTGAAGGAGGAGGAGTTTGAGGAAGAAGAGCTTGTTTGCTAGGGTTTGGAACTAGAAGGTGAATAGAGGCTTGGATCTTGCTAGAGCTTGTACCTTGGAGGGAGCTAGCTTGGAGGTCTTCAAGCTATCATCTAGGAGCTCAGGTAGAGATCCTCACACACTAGGGTTAGGGTTCTTCTTCATTATAGTTGAAGTGATTGTGCATGTTGCTTGATTTCCTTGCATATCCATGTATAAACCCTTGAATCATCTCCTTTGTTCTTGCTGGAAAACGTAACCAGAATAGTTGAAGCTTAATCTAATTGTTGGTGTTAATTGGCTACATAAAAATCCTAGCCAAAATTTGAAGTTGTATATCATGTTATGATTACCAACTTTTATATTTTGGGTTTTGTCAAATTCGGCCTAGAATTTAGGATAAAATTCAATGTTTACACAAGATGTCTGTTTTTAGTTAATCTGGACACCCTTCGGGAGAATTAGCTTAACTCATTGCACACTCAAGCAAATAATGTGATTTTGGTGCCGTTGGAAACATAGCTTCGGGCTTTCCAACTTTGTAGTTTGTGAGAAATTCCAAATCTACATGTATCTAGAAGGATATTTGATGTAAACATGACTGAGTTTTTGTCTTAGAAAGTCGAAATGATACATTGTCAGTATAAAATTCACTATAAATCCAATTTGAAGACTGAAATTATGAAAATTGATGGGTGATTTTGAACAACTTTGTAGTTGTAAATTATTTCAAATTAAAACTCAAAATGCATGAAAATAGCCTCTCAAGTTGTTTGCTGCCTGAAATCAGTGAAAACCTGATTAGTAATAAAATCATAACAAATCAACCATTTGGTCTTTTGGCCTCAAATTTGAAATCTGACATGCTGGTATATGGGGCTACAACCCCCTTTGAAATAGTTTTTTCAAGTTCAGTAGAATTATTTTAAGATATCACCTATGCAAATGTTCTGTTCTGGTGCTGAACTGAAATCTGAACTGAAATTGTGAACGTATGTTTTGAAATTTCTGAATGTAAAGTGTAGATTTTGATGAAAGTGGTTGTTTATATACCACCTCAGATGTGTTAATGATAAAATGTTCAACCCTAAGCTTTATTTGCTCCCTTGCTCAAAATGAGAATGTTGGATATGGTGTCTTTGGTATTGTTGTGAGTGGTTAATGATGAAAGTTGAAATGAAGAGAATCGAAATGATGGCTTGGCCTTGAAAACTGATTTAATGAAGCAACTAAACCATTGGGTAGACAACTTTGTAGTTGTAAATTTTTTCAAATTCAAACTTGAAATGCATGAAAACAGCCTCTCAAGTTGTTTGCTGCCTGAAAGCAGTGAAAAACCTGATTAGTAATAAAATCATAACAAATCAACCATTTGGTATTTTGGCCTCAAATTTGAAATCTGACATGCTGGTATATGGGGCTACAACCCCCTTTGAATTAGTTTTTCAAGTTCAGTAGAATTATTTTGAGATATCACCCCTGCAATGTTCTAATCTGGTGCTGAACTGAAATCTGAACTGAAATTGTGAACGTCTGTTTTGAAATTTCTGAATGTAAAGTGTAGATTTTGATGAAAGTGGTTGTTTATATACCCCCTCAGATATGTTAATGATAAAATGGTCAACCCTAAGCTTTAGTTGCTCCCTTGCTCAAAAATGAGAATGTTGGATATGGTGTCTTTGGTATTGTTGTGGTTGGTTAATGATGAAAGTTGAAATGAAGAGAAACGAAATGATGGCTTGGCCTTGACAACCGATTTGATGGAGCAAATAAACCATAGGGTAGATAACTTAATGCTAGATGTGTCCACTTGCACAGAGCAGGTCGACCCTCTAGGTGGGTTCGGGGAAGGTACCGTGTCGGGTTGGTGTACGAGGACGAGACTTGGTTTCGGAGTGGCGGCCGTGGGCACACGGACCGTGCAACGAGCTTCAGTAGATTTCCACTCGCACGATGTTTACCTTGAGTGTGACCCCACTTGCTCGAGGTTTGCCGAGGTGTGGGGAGCCCCGACCAGCTGGCGGGTGCCGCTTTCCATCCCTAATTTAGGGAAGATGTTTAGTCCTCATACTCTTGTCTCGGTCACGAAGCCTCTAAATTCAATAACATAATTCACTATAAATCCAATTTGAAGACTGAAATTATGAAAATTGATAGGTGAAAGGAAAACTACATTTTGAACAACTTTGTAGTTTTAAATTTTTTCAAATTCAAACCCGAAATGCATGAAAACAGCCTCTCATGTTGTTTGCGACCTGAAATCTGTGAAAACCCTGATTAGTAATAAAATCATAACAAATCAACCATTTGGTCTTTTGGCCTCAAATTTGAAATCTGACATACTGGTATATGTGGCTACAACCTCCTTTGAATTAGTTTTTCAAGTTTAGTAGAATTATTTTGAGATATCACCCCTACAATGTTCTATTCTGGTGCTGAACTGAAATCTGAACTGAAATTGTGAGCGTGTATTTTGAAATTTCTGAATGTAAAATATAGATTTTGATGAAAGTGGTTGTTTATATACCCCGTCAGATGTGTTAATGATAAAATGTTCAACCCTAAGCTTTAGTTGCTCCCTTGCTCAAAATGAGAATGTTGGATATGATGTCTTTGGTATTGTTGTGATTGGTTAATGATGAAAGTTGAAATGAAGAGAATTGAAATGATGGCTCGGCCTTGAAAACTGATTTGATGGAGCAACTAAACCCTAGGGTAGATAACTTAATGCTACAGGTGTCCACTTGCACAGAGCGGGTCGACCCTCTAGGCGGGTTCGGGGGAGGTACCGTGTCGGGTTGGTGTACGAGGACGAGACTTGGTTTAGGAGTGTCGGCCGTGGGCACACAGACCGTGCACTGAGGTTCAGTAGATTTCCACTCGCACGATGTTTGCCATGGAGTATGACCCCACTTTCTCGAGGTTTGCCGAGGAGTGGGGAGCCCCAACCTGCTGGCGGGTGCCACTTTCCATCCCTACTTTAGGGATGAGGTTTAGTCCTCGTACTCTAGTCTCGGTCACGGAGTATCCAAATTCACTAACATTCAAAATATAATAAACTCCTAATCATGAACGTTTAACTTTGTAATTGAACTGTGTGATGATTGTTGGTGTGTTTAGTGATCACTCCATATTTTACACCTTTTTCCCGCATGTTTGCATGCCATTTGAATCGCTCAAATCACGTTTTTCATGATTTATCGACAACATTGCGATACTTTTCACGATTTGTTGTTTTTGTCGTATTTCAGGAGATTTGGAGCGATTTGGAGTGATTCCGAGATACACCCACTCCGGAGTGTCACCGACGACTTCCCTGAGGGGTATTTTGAGATTGGAGAGGAGCGGAAGAAGAAAGAACGTCGTAGGAGCGACGAGGAGGCAAAAATACGCAATTTGGGCATCTTCAGTATATCACTCGGCCGAGTGAAGGAGTCACTCGGCCGACCAATGAGACCTCGCTCGGCCGACCAGATCGGACACGCTCCAAGCAGTATATCAGCGTGCACTCGGCCGAGCATCAGAAGCCGACTCGGCCGAGACGCATCCCGTCCGCCCGAGTGGCACCCAGACGACGGCCATCAAAAAGAGCCAACTTACTGTAATCCGTCAGTTTGAGCAGCAGAAGCCCGACTCGGCCGAGTGGCAATTGCCGTCTGCCCGAGTGAAGATAGCCCATCGGCCGAGTGACGACAACTCACTCGGCCGAGTGACGCCCGATGTGACGACCCCCAAGACCCCAGAGTTACTGGAATCTGTCAGGGTCTCTCACTCAGCCGAGTGACCTTTGTCACTCGGCCGAGTGAGCAGCGCTGCCTGTAGCGGAAATCACGATTTTGGAGCTGCACAGGGGCAGTTTGGTCACGAATTTTTGGGCAGTTTTGGGGGGTATTTAACCCCATATTCTAACCTAGTTTAGAGAGCTTTTTCATTTGCTTTTGGCAGCCTTTTTAGATGAGATTTTTTAGAGTTTAATTCTTGTGATTGGGGATGAGAGAAAAGTGTTATTTTGTTGGATTCTTGGAAAGCGACATTGGTTTGTCTCCCTCTCTATTAAAAATCCTATTTTTATTGCTATTTTGAATATTGCTATGAATTCCATTGCTGTTTCTATTGATTATTCTTCCATTAGCAATATGATTTGTGAGTAGTTTTAACGTCTTAGGGCGCGGGGATGAACCCTACGAGCCCAATTTCCGATTTGTGACGATTTGGTAGAACTATTGCTAGAATTGATTAGGGTTAGTTTGGGATTGATATAATACGGATAGCTAGGTGTTCATATCGATTGGGATTTGCAAGAGATTGGATCCCAATTCGATAGGAAATCCTAGAAATCCGAATTGGGTTGAAATTGAGTTTCCTTAGTATCGGTTTGCAAGAGATTGGACCGACACTAGGATTCTCGGTTGCAATTCTATACCGATACCCGTTTACAAGAGATTGGACGGGTAGGAACTATCCCAACCTAGGTCGTAGCCCGAGTTTGCACGAGAGTGGGCTCGGGATGCGATTGAACGATGACATTGATCCTAATGCTAGCTTGCCTAGGCTAGGGTTTGCAAGAGATTGGACTCGAGCATAGGTTTGCTATAGACCGGCAACAGCGCGAGAGCGTGAGCTAGGTTTTACATTCAGTTGCAACTAGTTCACCTGACATTCTACCCTAGCAATTGTGAAACCGATGAATCACAATGACGAGATACGGTGAGTAGCGGGGATTCCCTATTCCCTAGGCGTCTTTATTTGATTTTATATCTCTTTACATTGTTTGACGATTGTGACAACATCACCGAAAGGCAATTTCCTACCTTTCTGTCCCCATAGCCAGGTTGTTCGGAGAAGGCACTATCATACGTCCTCCCTGTGTTCGATACCCGCTCGCCGCTACACCGTGCGCTTGCGGTAAGACTACATGGTCGCTCTTTAGGGTGTACGCCCGGGCGCGATCATTTAGTACCCTGTGTGTGTTGAATTTCTCTGCTAGACACGCTTTGACGTGTCCCCTCCCCGTGGTTTTGGGAGCTGGTACCTAGGAGCAGCGCCTAGAGCCGGACACTGCCAGACGTCTGTAGTCTTCTTAGTTGTCGAGAGGGTACTTTAGGAGATGATGTGGGTGTATGCGGGTTGGTGAGAGACGAGGTGGTAGTTGTTGTAGCCACTCCTGTGTCCAGTGTAGTAGTTTTGTTTTGTTACCACCGGACACATGCAGTTGTACTCTGTAGACTTGGTGGCTATGTAGTAGAGTCAGACTTTGATATGATGTACTTTTGGCAGATGTAAAGTAGTAGTAGTGTTTGATCAGTGTACTCTTGGACAGTGTTTCTCTCTGCGAATGATATTGAAATGATGATGCCGTCTTATGTTGCTTTTACTTTAGTAGTTCTTAGTACCACTTTCTGTTGATGATGTTTCTCTCAGAGTTCCTTTATGCTTAGTATTTATATTCTGAGTATGTTCTGTGTTGTTCTAGTGCGAGTAGTGGCCTGCTATACCCTACCTCTTCTCATATGCTTGGTGCAATACCGTGGCCTGTCGGGCATCCCATCCCCTCTGATTTGGGGAATGGAGAATCACATCTCTTCCCTTGAGTATTTGGGTGACTGGGGCGTGACAGGTTTTTGTGGTGGCCCATGCATGTCCGAACGACACTACAATGCACGTAAGAATGACACAGATTATGCTCTGATACTAGCATGTGGTACTAATTTGTATTTTATCCGTCTACTACAGAATGGCAAGCAGAGAGGGTCAATCCAATGGGGGTACGGGAGGACAGCCTACAGGCATGCAACCGACGGGCGAGAGTCCTGGGTCTGGTGCAGCATCGACCAGAGAAGAGCTTATAGTTCATGAGTTGTCTGGGATCCTCAAGCACATTTCAGAACTCAAGGAGGGGTCTCCGGCGCTCCTACAGACTATTTCTTCAGCATATAGGCTTTTCAAGACTTCACTCTGAGGCCCTTTTGTGGAGAAGAGACAGGGCTGGAGGTGGATGAGTGGCTCAGCCACATCGAGGACAGTTTGACTTTAGTCGGTGCCCCTCGGGATGAGTGAGTCGACGCTGCCCGTAGATGCTTTACATTTGCGGCCAGGGATTGGTGGAAAGCTCTTCAGCTGTGCCCAAAGGGAGCAGATCTCTCCTGGGAGGAGTTCAGGAAGTACTTTGAGGCGACTTACCTGCCTGCCATGTAGAAGGAGGAGTTGAGACATATGTTCGAGCATTTGACTCAGGGGCAGAGGACCATGGATCAGTATGATGCAGAGTTCTCTCAGCTCTGCAAGTTTGCCGCAGAGTTAGTAGCCTCAGAGGCCGAGAGAGCGAGACGCTTCCGTTTTGAGATATCACCCATGCAATGTTCTGTTCTGGTGCTGAACAGAAATCTGAACTGAAATTGTGAACGTGTGTTTTGAAATTTCTGAATGTAAAGTGTAGATTTTGATGAAAGTGGTTGTTTATATACCCCCTCAGATGTGTTAATGATAAAATGTTCAACCCTAAGCTTTAGTTGCTCCCTTGCTCAAAATGAGAATGTTGGATATGGTGTCTTTGGTATTGTTGTGATTGATTAATGATGAAAGTTGAAATGAAGAGAACCGAAATGATGGCTTGGCCTTGAAAACTGATTTGATGGAGCAACTAAATCCTAGGGTAGATAACTTAATGCTAGAGGTGTCCATTTGCACAGAGCGGGTCGACCCTCTAGGCGGGTTCGGGGGAGGTACCGTCTCGGGTTGGTGTACGAGGATGAGACTTGGTTTAGGAGGGTCGGCCGTGGGCACATGGACCGTGCACTGAGCTTCAGTAGATTTCCACTCGCACGATGTTTTCCATGGAGTGTGACCCCACTTGGTCAAGGTTTGCCGAGGAGGGGAGCCCCGACCAGCTGGCGGGTGCCGCTTTCCATCCCTACTTTAGGGATGAGGTTTGGTCCTCTTACTCTAGTCTCGGTCACGGAGTCTCCAAATTTAATAACATTCAAAATATACTGAACTCCTAATCATGAACATTTAACTCTGTAATTGAACTGTGTGATGATTGTTGGTGTGTTTAGTACCCAGTGAGTATTGAGTTTCTCTGCTAGACACGCTTTGACGTGTCCCCTCCCCGTGGTTTTTGGAGCACGTACCCAGGTGCAAGCCAGGAGCTGGACACTGCCAGACGTCTGTAGCTGTCGAGAGAGTACTTTAGGAGATGATGTGGGTGTATGTGGGGTTCGTGAGAGAAGAGGTGGTAGTTGTTGTAGCCACTCCAGCAATGTCCAGCTCCAGGCGCTGCTCCTGGGTACCTGCTCCCAAAACCACAGGGAGGGGACACGTCAAAGCGTGTCTAGCAGAGAAACTCAACACACACATGGTACTAAACACACCAACAATCATCACACAGTTCAATTATAGATTTAAACGTTCATGATTAGGCATTCATTATATTTTGAATGTTATTGACTTTGGAGACTCCGTGACCATGACTAGAGTACGAGGATTAAACCTCTTTCCTAAAGTAGTGAGGGAAAGCGGCACCTGCCAGCAGGTCGGGGCTCCCCACTCCTCGACAAACCTCGAGCAAGTGGGGTCACACTCCACGACAAACATCGTGCGAGTGGAAATCTATTGAAGCTCAGTGCACGGTCCATGTGCCCACGACTGCCACTCCTAATCCAAGTTTCGTCTTCGTACACCAACTCGACACGGTACCTCCCCCGAACCTGCCTAGAGGGTCGACCCGCTCAGTTCAAGTGGACACCTCTAGAATTAAGTTATTTATACTAGGGTTTAGTTGCTCCATCAACTCAGTTTTCAAGGCCAAGCCATCATTTCGGTTCTCTTCATTTCAACTTTCATCATTACCCAGCCACAACAATACCAAAGGCAGCATATCCAACATTCTCATTTTGAGCAAGCGAGCAACTAAAGCTCAAGGTTGAACATTTTATCATTAACACATCTGAGGGGGTATATAAACAACCACTTTCATCAAAATCTACACTTTACATTCAGAAATTTCAAAACACACGTTCACAATTTCAGTTCAGATTTCTGTTCAGCACCAGAACAGAACATTGCAGGGGTGATATCTAAAATTAATTCTACTGAACTTGAAAAACTAATTCAAAGGGGGTTGTAGCCCCATATACCAGCATGTCAGATTTTAAATTTGAGGCCAAAAGACAAAATGGTTGATTTGTTATGATTTTATTACTTATCAGGGTTTTCCAGATTTCAGGCAGATCACAGAAATTAGTCAACTTGATAGGCTGTTTTCATGCATTTAGATTTTGAATAAATATATTTACATAAAAAGTTGTTCAAAATGTCGTTTTCCTTTCACCCATCAATTTTCATAATTTCAGTCTTCAAATTGGATTTATAGTGAATTTTATACCGACAAGGTATCATTTCGGCTTTTTGAGACAAAAACTTAGTCATGTTTACATCAAATTTCCTCCTAGATAAATGAAGATTTGGAATTTCTGACAAACTACAAAGTTGGAAAGCCCGAAGCTAGGTTTCCAACGGCACCAAAATCACATTATTTGCTTGAGTGTGCAGGGAGTTAAGCTCGTTCTCCCGAAGGGTGTACAGATTAACTAAAAACAGAAAAGTTGTAAACATTGAATTTTTATCCTAATTTCTAGGCGAATTTGACAAAACCCAAAAACATGAAAGTTGTTAAGCA
Source organism: Scilla litardierei (assembly GCA_030789695.1). Lineage (NCBI taxonomy): Eukaryota > Viridiplantae > Streptophyta > Magnoliopsida > Asparagales > Asparagaceae > Scilla > Scilla litardierei. The sequence continues at coordinate 226,898,031 of CM061142.1, forward strand.
TAACATGATATACAACCTCAAATTTTGGCTAGGATTTTTATGTAGCCAATTAGCAGCAGCAATTAGATTAAGCTTCAGCTATTCTGGTTACATTTTCCAGCAAGAACAAAGGAGATGATTCAAGGGTTTATGCATGGATATGCAAGGAAATCAAGCAACATCACCATCACTTCAACTATAATGAAGAAGAACCCTAACCCGAGTGTGTGAGGATCTCTACCTGAGCTCCTAGATGATAGGTTAAAGACCTCCAAGCTAGCTCCCTCCAAGGTACAAGCTCTAGCAAGATCCAAGCCTATATTCACCTTCTAGTTTCAAACCCTAGCAAACAAGTTCTTCTTCCTCAAACTCCTCCTCCTTCAACCCCTGAACTTTCTCACACTCTCTCACAGGTGCTAGCCAGGAAAAAGGATGGATAGGATCAGGTTTTGGAGGATAGAGTTGAGGTGGAGGTTGATTAGTGGAGCTTAGAGTGTGTAGAACCCTCTAGGGTTATTTTAGGGATTTCACCACCCCACTAAGCCTAGCAACCAATGCATGGTTGCAAAACACCCCTCTAATCCCCACTAAAAGGCTCATTAACCCTATCTTGGCATTTTTACATAAAACCCCCTCCTTTTTGCCTTTTGCGAATATACCCAAAATTGGGTAAAATGAAAATGTGAGGGGTATTATTGCAAAACTCTCCAAGCTCCAATGGGCACCTTGCATAGTTGTTACTAGGGTCCCATTTACATCTCAAGACGGTCATGATAGCCACGGGGCACCTTTTCGAGCACGCTTCCCAATGCACAGGAACCCTAATTGATTCGAGAATCCGTCAAATGGTGCCATGTCCTCAGAATACCATACCCTTACCTCATCTATACCATACATGGCCATGACACGTAACCCTACGCCATATAGATAGCTACGGAGGGTTACATCCTACCCCACTTAGAATAAATTCCGTCCTCGGAATTACAAAAATATCAACAAAGGGGATAGAACAATCATCCACACACACCAGTTATATACAATTCACAAGTCCACCATGATACACGGATACGGGAGTCATTACACAAACAGATATGGATATTTCTCTCCTATCTCATCTTCACGTTCCCAAGTGGACTCTCCAGGTGATTCATGGTGTAACGACTGCTTTTCATGTATCTGGATTTAATATAATATAATATATGTTTTGGTGGAATTTCTCCTCTTGTGTGGTTTTCGTCTCCGTAGCTTGCATTTTCGATCGATACGTCGTATTTTCTCGTTTCTTCCTTAGGATCGTCGATTTCGAAGTATGTCATTCGTGATGGACTTCGTAACGGTCGTATCTAACTAATAGATCAAGCCTAGGAGTCTTAGGAATCGATCCCGGGGCCCCGCGCTCCGTATCGGAACTTTTGGTGCTTATTAGCCGGTATAAGAAGGGGCACCGACCGACTAGATGACGATCCAGTCGGTCGGCAATCCTTCTTGGACCGACTAGTTAGCTTTCTAAATTTCTCAGGAGTTACTGTTTATCGTTAGTCGGTCTAAGAACATTGGTTGACCGACTAGGTTGCAAACTAGTCGGTCAGCAATGTTTCTTTAACCGACTAACACATCATCTAAATTTTAGTATCAGTGCTGTTCACTCTTAGTCGGTCTAAGAACGTTCATCGACCGACTAGATGCTTAACTAGTCGGTCAGTATTTGTTCATGGACCGACTAACTCTGGAATCCTATTTTCGTTCAGGAGTTACTGTTTGCACTTAGTCGGTCTGCGTTGGTCGACCGACCGACTAGTTGCCAAACTAGTCGGTCAGTGGTTGCTCTTTGACCGACTAACCAGTGTTAAAACCCTAATTTCTGGGCAGCCGCCAGCCCATCCTATTTAAACCCAACCCAATCGTTTTCTTCTTCCCCAACACGACCCAAAACCCTAAAAACTTCCCCCTTCAGCCCCCATCTTCCTCCAAGCTTCATTTCTTCATTCCAAGCCTCAAATCCATCATCCAAACCATCCATTCACTCCATCTACCTCTCATCTCCCTAAAAATCTCATCAAACCCATCAAAATCCCCAAATCCCCCAAAACCCTAGTTTCCCCAAAGTTCTCCAATCTTTTCCAGATCTGATCCTAGGGTTCCCCGGAGTGTTTCTTCCGTCTCCTCTTGGTAAGAAATCGATCTACCGTTGTTTTATAGCACATTGGTATTTTTATGAAACCCTAATATAATTTCATGTTGTTTGTTGATTGTTCCCCCAAAACAGCGATTTCCCCATAGATTGGCATCCGTGTGACGAAGTGATCGTCAATCCCCGGTGCTAGGCAAGTGAAACTTGCCACTTAGGGTTTAGGCCATGCTTTAGGCCATTTGCTTGTTGTAGGCGTAAAAGAGGCTAGGCGACGAAATGATACTCGCTTAGGCGCAAATTGGGGAACTAGCTTGACAACGAAGCTAGTTCCAACGCATATAGCATGTTGCCCGATTACCATGTCATGTTTACTTTCATTAACGGTACGCAACTTAAATGTCATGTCATTGCATCCTTAAGTGATTCTGTGATTGCGTAGCATCGCTACACTACTTGTGTTCCTGGCTCGTGACCAGAAGCGAGCATAATGAGTTGCTAACCCCAACGCTCGATATATTGAATTGTGAACTAAGAATGCGAGCTCCATGTGCGGGGCAACCCCAGGCTCACTAGCTGAGCTCAATGTGCGGGGACCCCAGGCTCCATTACGTGTGGGTATAGGGGGTGAGGGTTAAGCGGCCATTCAACTGGGAGTCTGTTTGATCAACAACTGCAGTTGTAAGGCGTAAACTCTTTGGGGTGGGGTAGTGTTTAGTGTCGATCGGTCTGAAATGTTTACCATTCAGCGAAGGGCGTAAACATCTACAAACAACCGTGAAATGTGATTTGTGTTGTAACGACCACTTTTCGTTGTACGTTGTTCGTGCACGTGCTTTGACCGTGCACGTGTTTATTTTTGGCTTTATTTGTTTGTGAACACTTTCGTGCGATATGCCGTTGTGAACGTCTCTGAGAGTATTAAATAGTGGCACTATCTTGGAACGACACTTCTCGAGTCGTTTTTCCACAATTTAATCTTATTCGATGAGACGTGGCGATTTTCACTTTTGACGGGAGACGTTTCTATTTTTAGTTTCGTCGTCCGACGTCAAAATTGAGATCCGTCTTCTTAGTTAGCTCACTTTCGTCATCGCGATCACCCCGATATTTATTTTATAATTTTTGGAGTTTATTTGACCACTTTTATATTTTTAACAAGCTTTAAAATATTTTTAATAATTTATTTTTAAATTAATTTCGGCCAAATAAAATTTATTTAAGTTTTAAACGTTTTAAAGAATTTTTGAGCCAATTTCCAGCTCATTTGGACCAAGTCAAACCCTTGGATGAGTTGGAGAAGTTTAATTTCAAATTTTAAATTATTTTAAACTTCTAATCCTATTAGATTTAGCCCTAGACCAAGTCAACCCATCTATACTATATAAGCAACCCCTAGGAAGACCTATTTTCGCAAGAAATTAGCCCTAGCCTCTTCCAAACTCGAAATTGGACGTTGCGACGATTCGTCGCAACGTTACGACGTTCAGCCCCGACCTGACCGAGAAAACCCACCGCAAATCGCCGCTCCGACCGAGGCCCAACCCCACACCGCAGCCGCTCCGCATCGCTTCAGCAGCCGCCACCCCCGTTCCCCCGCTCTGACCGAGAGAGGCCATCGGTCAGACCGAGGCCTCAAGCCGCACAGCGCTCCGCATCGCACCCCCGCTTGTCGCCCCGCTCCGCACCCCGCACGACCGACCCGCCGCTCCGCACTGACCGACGTTGCAAGCGCTGCAACGTTGCAACGTCGCCCTGCCCGCATCCAAGCGTCTGACCGAGCATCCCTACCGGTCTGACCGAGAAGAAACCCCGCACCCAAGCCACCCCGCAGCTGCTGCACACCCCAAATCGTCGCAGCCCCGCATTCACAGCGCACGACCGACAGATCTCCCCGCATTGGCTGTGTACGACCGAGAGCCACTCGTCGCAACCCCGCATCCGTCGCACCACTTGCCTCCGTGGGCCCCCCAAGTTCTCCAGATGTATTGTGGGTCCCCCAAAGGTCCCTAGGACTACTGTGGGCCCCACCAAGGTGCTTGCTCTTCGAGGATTCGTCGCGTACGACGTCGTCGCACGTCGTAGCCCGTCGTCGCACGTGCGAGCTTTGGAATCTGGAATCGTCGCCCGGGTTGATTGCTCTGAAATTTTCAGCGAGGAATCTAATTGGAATCTGGACTTGGAGCGCGATCTTATTATTCCAACCCCCGGTGTCGCTACCCGACGCCGGTGTAGCTTTCGCGTCGTGTTGAGGTAACGCTTTGCACCCCTAGGACCCCCAACCCAATTGCATGCTAATCAAGACTAAAATCAGTATTTTTAAAGTATTTTAAATGTTTTAAATTCACTAATCAAGATTAATAATATGGACTTTAGGCCGGTGGACTTGTGCACGTAGGATAATTGTGATTTTTGGACTCATTGGACGGTGTGCTCAGACGTCGAACTTACAGGCAAGTGAAACTTGCCAACTCTTGTGTAGGGCCATGTTTTTAGGCCACTTCCTTGCTTTTAGCGTAAAAGAGACTAGTCAGTGAAATGATAGCTGGCTAGACGCCTACTTGATCTAGTTTGACAACGAAACTAGATCCGTCCCCTAAATGATCTAGCTTGACAACGAAGCTAGATCCAACCCTTAAACTTGTCATTCATGCATGCTAAACTGTCACGTTTACTTTTCTTACTTGTACGCTTTACTACTTGTCATGCCATGTCATCCATGCATTGATTGTTGCATCGTAGCACACGCTACAATACTTGTCCTCGTACTACTTGTCCGGCTAGGTGCACCCCTACGCCATACTTGTTTACACACTTCCTGGCTCGTGGTCCAGAAGCGAGCATTCCAAGTTCGGGGGTAAGGCCCTGGCTCGACACACGTGGAGGGGTAGGGATAAACGTTCACTTGAGCTTAGGAGTGGCATGATCAGCCCTCTAGCCAAAAGACGGAATCTCTGTGCACGAGGTGCTTACTTTTCTTGTCTTGTACTTGTCTTGTGAATGTCATGCCATGCTCGTACTTTACTTCGCTTTACTTTACCTGTTGCACTCATTACTTTAACTGCCATGTCATTGCATCATGCTAGAACTTTTAGGTTGCTTTTACTTGTACTTTCAGTTTCCTTGCACAAGTCTCTTGTAGACTTGCTGACATGTGCCCCTTGCTCTTTTGGGTGTCACATGTTAGACCTGAGCCAGAGACCGTTGCTGAGTACGTGGTGTTTTGCTGACGATGAGCCTGAGTCCATGTTTGCCCAGGAGGATTTTGGTGGACACCGGTGACCATTCTTTGAGTCTTTGTTGAGCTTTATTTTGTTTTAGGCTTTTTGTTAGTTGTTGGTGCGTAGCACCGTTGTCTTGTACTTGTACTATGTTGGCCATGTTTGGGCCTTTAGCCTCTTTTTCTATTCAGCCTAGTGGCTTTTCTGTGTTGTTGGAATTTATGTTTATGGATATTCTGAGATTATTCTTTTGTCCCATTTCATTATTATTATCTTTGTTTCGTTCGCGTTGCAAGGACCTGCAGTTTTAAATTTGATTGACGCTTATCTGACTTGCAGCTTTGTAGCTTCAAGTCTGAGCGGACCTTCTCACGCTTCGCCTCCACATTTTTGGGAAGCGGGGCGTGACAGGTTTTGTTGGTGGCCCATGCAGGTCCAGTCTTGCAATTGCGAATCAACGAAACAACGATAATAACGGAATGTCCATTAAATAAATTGCAACATCCGAGACATAAGCCCGAGTCTAGTCATTTTCTTAGGACACTAGGTGATAAGAAGACTCAGTTAGACGTCTGTGCTTGCTATTTAGAGGCCCCTGATTGTAGTTAGACTCCCTTTTAGCAATTGATTTGATCGCCATAGGAGTTACCTTAGTGGTTCATGTCTACCCCTGACCATATTAGACTTCTAGAATTTCCCTTTGGTCGTTCGATTGGGTTCATCGATTTCGGACCAAGCTGAACGCATTTCGTTTCCGTCTAGCTCCTTAGAAAGTCTTAGCGCTTAGTTCTTAATCTTTAGTTGGTCGACCGTAAGAGTTCCCAGTAGATTCTCCTGATTCATATCCTAGGCGTATGTATGTTTTGATCTCCGACCAATTTCCTTGCCTCGATTCACGAGATCGCCTCATGACGATCGTCGTCAATTTTCGAACCTCTCCATTATGAATTTTGAAACTCTTGAAAGTATTTTTCGAACTTCCTCCTTTCCGAAGTTTAATTTTGATCCAAATTTCAATGCATGTATACTTATACTTCATCCCCCTTCATTGATTTAAATTTTTTTTAAAAACGTTTGTCGGAATATTTGAATACTAGCTTATGGTATTTTCCCAGCCTATATTTTTCCATACCTATGTAAATGTGTCGTTCTTTCATATATTAGTTTTACTCTTGCCCTGCCCAATTCGATTTATAATTTTCCCTCTTAGTTGTGTTATTCGAATGATACGTCGTGTTTACTTTAATATACTTTCAAGACACATGGAATTTCAGCTTTCAGCAAGTTGGACTTTGCTCCTCGTTTTCGCTACTTCAGATTTTTGCAAAATTACTATTTTCATAACCTCTTCCTGCTTTAGACCCTCCCTGATTTGATTTTTAAGACTTGCTATTCGATTTCGATAATTCTACTACTAAGTGAATATTATTTTCCGTGCATCATACATACTTTCAACTATTTTTATATCAGTGCCAGACTTGTTGTGCTCGTATATTAAAAACTTTATGTAAATCAGCTTCTCATTTTTGGCAAACCATGGTTTTCTAAAAGAAATTTCAAAATTGATTATTTTAAATCCTCCGAAGCCTAAAAGTTTTGAAAGCATTTAACATGAGTTTAAATTTTTCCGTTACTTGATTTCATTCTTTGACTTTCCAAAACTTTTTGACAAAATTATATTAAACTACTGACGTATAAGTTTTCTAAACCACATCCTTAATATTCGTGTAAATGATTTTACTTCCTTTTATAATGATTTTTTTTAAAACCAATAGACCCTTTTCTTTTATTATGAATGTTCGACTCAAAATTTATTTTGAACAACTCGATTTATCGATTCCGAAATATTTCTTTTCAGACGATGATTCTGATTTTGAAGAAAAACATTTTTCAGAGTTCACGTATTTTAGCTTGCGCTACTTACCCTATCTTCTTTTCTATATCCTATATAAGCATCACTACATCTCCTTTCCCTTCAACCTAAACATCACCCTTGAGTCAATGTTTCGTCTAACCAAGCTGTCTCCTTGTACTCGTCTTATCTGAACTCGTGCTTATCGATCCTTCCCTCGTCTCGACCTCGACCTCTCTTCATTGCTTAGGCCTTAGGGTCCGTCAATGTCTGTGTCAACCCTTAAGTGTTAGTAGGCCCTTGGACCTTGTGAGGTAGTCGTAGTGCACGTACCTAAGTTGTGTACGTGGGCTTGAATGAGTATACCCCCATAGTATATTGATGCTTGCCTATTGTGTGATATATATATATATACATACTCGGAGTTATTCGTGATAGTATGAAGTTGCTGTGTGTTAGTAGTTATAGATTTTTGTGTAGATAGCTATACTATACTAGGGATGCCTGTGTATATAAGAGTTAGCGTTGAAATATCTAAGTTGTGTATGTAGTAAGAGATACTTATAATGGTTGAAATAAATGATTGGTAAAGCTATGTGTATGTTAGTAGTGATAATAATAAGAGTACGCATGGTTAAGAGGGTAGGCCTATTATGGGATCTATATGTTAGCACGTATGAGTGTATGCTCGTATGTGGGTATGTATTGTGTTTAGACGTAAGTAGTTACGTTTTGTTGCCTGAGTATATAGGAGATATACATATGGTAGTAGGAGTATAATTTTAATTGGTATTGCTTGCTTTTCGGGATGTTGCATGCGTGTATACCGTGAGGTATACACGACTATTGCACATCTTAATTATGTATGTGTGAATGTGTTAGTATACCAATTATAGGTAGTAGGCTATGGTATGAATATATGTGTTACTTGTGTGTGACTATACGATGAATACGTATGCATGTATTAGGGAGGGTATTATAAATATGTGGGTGCTGATGTCTGTAATATTATTAGTATGGTATATAAATTGATTTAAATATGTGAGTATTGCCTGACTAAATATTAAGTGTGATTGATTTATGGAATGTATATGGTTGTATTGGTAGATGTATATATATGGGAGTGGTATTGGTATAGGTATGAATGTCGTGTTACGTATATAGAATATTCTGATATATGTACCGAGTCTCACTCAAGCTTGAGTGGGTATACTCTAAGTATATTGAATGTATGCCTGAAGTTTGAATATAGCGATGTTTGATGTATGTCTAGTGATAGGTGTTGGTCTAGTGGTAGAGCTAATTACTAAGGACTTGCTCGTGTGAACGTATGTGTCCTAGCTAAAACTAGGTGTGTATATGTGCTAGTTATATAATGGTATGATTAGTGTATGTAAATGAAATGTTAGCGTGTATGGGTATGCACCATGCACGGGTAAGTATGTGCTTAGTTATAAGTATTGATGACTATGGTATACGTGGCGTGTCGTAAATACAGTTATAGGACCGTACGTGATGTGAATATATGGTGAACTATTTACATGCATTTGAATGACTATATATTGTGAAACTATAGTAGTGGTGAATATATATATATTAGATATAGTGAAACTTGATTAATAATGGTATGGCGTGACTATATGTGTTGAGATGTTTGGTATTGGATGACTAATTAGAGGGTAGTATACCCTTGATGTTTGTGCATAGGTAGCTACCTATAGGTAGAGCAATGATTGCATTTGCTAAGTGTGAGACTATCCTTATATGAGTATCTGAAATATTGTTTTGTGTTTAGGTGAGTAGTAGTGATATAAGGAATGTATGCTTATATATATGATTGAAATACATGTATAAATTTGACTGACTATAATAAGTATAAGTATATGACGTACGTGAATGTATATACGTGTTGGTAGCATTAATGTTTGACTACTTAGTGCATATATAAGCACTTGTAATGACTATACTTGGTTTAAATTATAATGTGGCTTGATTGGGGTAGTTAATAGAGTGACTAGCTATATTAGAAAGTCCGAGGAAGGACTTTATTCTAAGGTGGGGAGGATGTAACGACCACTTTTCGTTGTACGTTGTTCGTGCACGTGCTTTGACCGTGCACGTGTTTATTTTTGGCTTTATTTGTTTGTGAACACTTTCGTGCGATATGCCGTTGTGAACGTCTCTGAGAGTATTAAATAGTGGCACTATCTTGGAACGACACTTCTCGAGTCGTTTTTCCACAATTTAATCTTATTCGATGAGACGTGGCGATTTTCACTTTTGACGGGAGACGTTTCTATTTTTAGTTTCGTCGTCCGACGTCAAAATTGAGATCCGTCTTCTTAGTTAGCTCACTTTCGTCATCGCGATCACCCCGATATTTATTTTATAATTTTTGGAGTTTATTTGACCACTTTTATATTTTTAACAAGCTTTAAAATATTTTTAATAATTTATTTTTAAATTAATTTCGGCCAAATAAAATTTATTTAAGTTTTAAACGTTTTAAAGAATTTTTGAGCCAATTTCCAGCTCATTTGGACCAAGTCAAACCCTTGGATGAGTTGGAGAAGTTTAATTTCAAATTTTAAATTATTTTAAACTTCTAATCCTATTAGATTTAGCCCTAGACCAAGTCAACCCATCTATACTATATAAGCAACCCCTAGGAAGACCTATTTTCGCAAGAAATTAGCCCTAGCCTCTTCCAAACTCGAAATTGGACGTTGCGACGATTCGTCGCAACGTTACGACGTTCAGCCCCGACCTGACCGAGAAAACCCACCGCAAATCGCCGCTCCGACCGAGGCCCAACCCCGCACCGCAGCCGCTCCGCATCGCTTCAGCAGCCGCCACCCCCCGTTCCCCCGCTCTGACCGAGAGAGGCCATCGGTCAGACCGAGGCCTCAAGCCGCACAGCGCTCCGCATCGCACCCCCGCTTGTCGCCCCGCTCCGCACCCCGCACGACCGACCCGCCGCTCCGCACTGACCGACGTTGCAAGCGCTGCAACGTTGCAACGTCGCCCTGCCCGCATCCAAGCGTCTGACCGAGCATCCCTACCGGTCTGACCGAGAAGAAACCCCGCACCCAAGCCACCCCGCAGCTGCTGCACACCCCAAATCGTCGCAGCCCCGCATTCACAGCGCACGACCGACAGATCTCCCCGCATTGGCTGTGTACGACCGAGAGCCACTCGTCGCAACCCCGCATCCGTCGCACCACTTGCCTCCGTGGGCCCCCCAAGTTCTCCAGATGTATTGTGGGTCCCCCAAAGGTCCCTAGGACTACTGTGGGCCCCACCAAGGTGCTTGCTCTTCGAGGATTCGTCGCGTACGACGTCGTCGCACGTCGTAGCCCGTCGTCGCACGTGCGAGCTTTGGAATCTGGAATCGTCGCCCGGGTTGATTGCTCTGAAATTTTCAGCGAGGAATCTAATTGGAATCTGGACTTGGAGCGCGATCTTATTATTCCAACCCCCGGTGTCGCTACCCGACGCCGGTGTAGCTTTCGCGTCGTGTTGAGGTAACGCTTTGCACCCCTAGGACCCCCAACCCAATTGCATGCTAATCAAGACTAAAATCAGTATTTTTAAAGTATTTTAAATGTTTTAAATTCACTAATCAAGATTAATAATATGGACTTTAGGCCGGTGGACTTGTGCACGTAGGATAATTGTGATTTTTGGACTCATTGGACGGTGTGCTCAGACGTCGAACTTACAGGCAAGTGAAACTTGCCAACTCTTGTGTAGGGCCATGTTTTTAGGCCACTTCCTTGCTTTTAGCGTAAAAGAGACTAGTCAGTGAAATGATAGCTGGCTAGACGCCTACTTGATCTAGTTTGACAACGAAACTAGATCCGTCCCCTAAATGATCTAGCTTGACAACGAAGCTAGATCCAACCCTTAAACTTGTCATTCATGCATGCTAAACTGTCACGTTTACTTTTCTTACTTGTACGCTTTACTACTTGTCATGCCATGTCATCCATGCATTGATTGTTGCATCGTAGCACACGCTACAATACTTGTCCTCGTACTACTTGTCCGGCTAGGTGCACCCCTACGCCATACTTGTTTACACACTTCCTGGCTCGTGGTCCAGAAGCGAGCATTCCAAGTTCGGGGGTAAGGCCCTGGCTCGACACACGTGGAGGGGTAGGGATAAACGTTCACTTGAGCTTAGGAGTGGCATGATCAGCCCTCTAGCCAAAAGACGGAATCTCTGTGCACGAGGTGCTTACTTTTCTTGTCTTGTACTTGTCTTGTGAATGTCATGCCATGCTCGTACTTTACTTCGCTTTACTTTACCTGTTGCACTCATTACTTTAACTGCCATGTCATTGCATCATGCTAGAACTTTTAGGTTGCTTTTACTTGTACTTTCAGTTTCCTTGCACAAGTCTCTTGTAGACTTGCTGACATGTGCCCCTTGCTCTTTTGGGTGTCACATGTTAGACCTGAGCCAGAGACCGTTGCTGAGTACGTGGTGTTTTGCTGACGATGAGCCTGAGTCCATGTTTGCCCAGGAGGATTTTGGTGGACACCGGTGACCATTCTTTGAGTCTTTGTTGAGCTTTATTTTGTTTTAGGCTTTTTGTTAGTTGTTGGTGCGTAGCACCGTTGTCTTGTACTTGTACTATGTTGGCCATGTTTGGGCCTTTAGCCTCTTTTTCTATTCAGCCTAGTGGCTTTTCTGTGTTGTTGGAATTTATGTTTATGGATATTCTGAGATTATTCTTTTGTCCCATTTCATTATTATTATCTTTGTTTCGTTCGCGTTGCAAGGACCTGCAGTTTTAAATTTGATTGACGCTTATCTGACTTGCAGCTTTGTAGCTTCAAGTCTGAGCGGACCTTCTCACGCTTCGCCTCCACATTTTTGGGAAGCGGGGCGTGACATGTGTTTAGTGCCGATCGGTCTGAATGTTTACCATTCAGCGAAGGGCATAAACACCTACAAAATGTGAATTGATTGAGATTGATAGTAGCTTGGCTACTCTTGTCTTGTCCCGATGATTGTTCTCTTGTACAAATTGTCTTGCCATGTTTAAATTGTGCACTCATGTTATAACTGCCATGCCATGCATACTAAACTGCTAGGTTGCTAGTTGCCTTACTTTCAGTTTCCTTGCTCAAGTCTTTTAGACTTGCTGACATGTGCCCCTTTACTCTTTTGGGTGACGCATGTTAGATCCTGAGCCCGAGTACCTTGTTGAGGACGAGGTGTTTGCTGACGCCGAGCCCGAGCTTGTGTTTGACGGGGAGTACGTGGACACTGGGGACCAGTCCTAGTGTCTTCGTTGTGTTTTACTTTTGTTAGACAGTTGTTTTGTTATCGGTGCGTAGCACCTATACTTTGTTATGTCGTTTCTTTTGTTGGCCTTGTTCTGGGCCTTGGACTCTTTTCTTTTAGCCTGGTGGCTTTTCTGGATGTTGAACTTATTTTTTTTTCTTGTTGGACAATGTATGAGATGTGAGATTTTATTTCAGTCTCTCCTTGTGTTATTATTGCTATTCTGTTGTGGTTACAGGGACCTGCTTATGTATTATTGACGCTTATCGGGTTTGGGGCTTCATAGCTCCACTCCCGTGCGGACCTTTTCGCGTCTCGCCTCCATTTTAGGGAAGCGGGGCGTGACAGGTTTTGTTGGTGGCCCATGCAGGTCCTTCTGTAACTGCGATCTTTGGAATATCGATAATAATATTAGAATGTCCAATAAATTAAGTTCGACGTCCGATGTCATAAGCTATGAGTCTAATCTGATTCGTTTTCTGTGTCACTAGATGGCAGGAAGACATTTCACCCGTGGTGGGGGTAGTGGCGCGGTCCCTCATGATGAGGAGCCTGAGCGGGAACCCACCAGCGGTGAGATGATGCGGATGATGCTCCAGATGATGCAAGTGCAGCAGGGCGTGCTTCTGCAAGTCCAGAATGCTCCACTTGCTCGAGCTGCCCGGGCTCTTCCGGATGTTCCTCGCTCTGAGCCAGGAGCGAAGCAATTTCGGGAGCTGGGTCCCGCATATTTTGATGGTTCTGAGGGTCCTCTGGCTGCCGATGAGTGGATTCGGAACATCGAGGACAATCTGAAGATGGCCAAGATCACCCCGGCTGGATGGGTTGATTTGGCGAAGAGGCAACTCAAGGATAATGCTCGGAATTGGTGGGATGCGGAAGAGAAGTTATTGGTGGAGCCGATAGCTTGGGCTACCTTCAAGGCTAGATTTGATGGTGAGTTCTTCCCGAAAGCTGCCAGGGAGGAGATGCTGCAGCGTTTTATCGATTTGAAGCAAGGGAACTCGTCGGTGGACATGTATCACCAAGAGTTCATGAGGCTGAGTCGGTTTGCACCAAAGATGGTGCAAGACACTGAGGAGAAGGCTCAGAGGTTCCTGCAGGGGCTTGCTTCGGAGCTCCAGAGTTTTGTGACCTCTTCTGACCGGGAATCTTATCAGAAGGTTCTGGTAGCAGCAAAGAGGCAGGAGCTGCTCGTGAACCAGAGGAGGGGGTCTGCTGTTGGTGCTGTGAAGAGGCCTGTGGAACAGGCGAGAGCTGTGGTTAGACCTGGATTCAGGCCTAATCAGTCTGCTCAGTTTAAGAGGCTAGGAGGGCTTATTCTGAAGATTTGCCATTTCTGCGGCAAGCCTGGCCACGTCAAGGATCAGTGTCGGAAGTTTTTGGGCCAGTGTCTGGTTTGTGGCGATGCTTCCCATGTCGCGAAGGATTATCGGCATGCGGGTCAGCTGCGGAGGGCTCCTGTTGCAGCTAAGCCGTTGCAGCAGCAAGCGTCTGTTCCTGCTGGTCGTGGAGCCGCTCTTGTTCCGCAGAGGCAGGCTTTTCAGCAGGCTGTTCCGCCGAGGAGGCAGGCTTTTCTGATGACCGCTGCGGAGAGCGCGGCTGTGGATGAGGTTATCGCAGGTAATCCTCAATCTAGCTGTTCCTTTCCTAGCTGGTTTTGATTGTTAGATTGTGTTGTTTGCTTGAACTTGGTTGCTTGCTAGAATAGGGTTTGATTGCTAATTTCTTGTTAGGTGTGGTTTTGGTTTGCACATTTCCTGCACGGGTCCTCTTTGACTCTGTTGCATCGATGTGCATTATTTCTCGGAGCTTCGTGGAGAGGCATTCCTTGTCGACGTCCCCTCTTCCAAAGGGTTGGAATATCGTTACAGGGAATGGTGTGGTCTCGGTGCATCGTGGTTGCAATTCTTACTCGTTGGTGGTCTGTGGACATGAGCTTTTCGCTGATTTCATTGTCCACGACATCATCAACTATGATGCAGTTCTTGGGATGGACTGGCTTGCGAGCTTCTATGCTACGATTGACTGCAGGAGAAAGAAGGTGGTGTTCGAGATTCCCGGACACCCAGTGTTTGAATTCAGTCGTGGTAGCAGTTCGCTTGGTCCTGTCAGATTTCGGGCCAGGCCGGTGGAGGCTGTGGCTATGCAGATGGAGCTGGAGTGGCCAGCTGTGGTGCGAGATTTTGGCGACGTCTTCCCCGAGGAGATGTCTGGTTTTCCGCCTGATCGAGCTTTGGAATTTTCTATTGATCTTGTTCCAGGTGCGCGGCCGATTTCGAAGGCGCCGTATCGTATGGCACCTGCAGAATTGGAAGAGTTGCGGAAGCAGTTGGATGAGCTTTTGCTGAAGGGTTATATTAATCCTAGCGTGTCTCCGTGGGGAGCACCGGTGTTGCTGGTTAAGAAGGATGGTTCGCGTCGCATGTGCGTGGACTATCGGGAGTTGAATGCGGTGACCATTAAGAATAAATACCCGTTGCCTCGCATCGATGATATTTTTGATCAGCTTGGAGGTTCGAGGGTGTTTTCTAAATTGGATTTGAGGAGTGGTTACCATCAGTTGAAGGTGAGGAAGGGAGATGTTCCGAAGACAGCGTTCAGGACGAAGTATGGACACTATGAGTTTGTGGTTATGCCTTTCGGTGTAACTAACGCGCCCGCAGTTTTCATGAATCTGATGAACCTGATTTTCTACGACTTTTTGGATAAGTTTGTCGTTATCTTTATTGACGACATTCTGATCTATTCGAAGTCGGAGGAAGAGCATGCCTCGCACTTAAGGACGGTGTTGGAGATTTTGAGGAAGCATCGGTTGTATGCTAAGTTTTCGAAGTGCGAGTTTTGGCTGGATCGAGTTGCTTTTCTCGGGCATGTGGTGACTGGAGATGGTATTTCAGTGGATCCCGAGAAGATTCGGGCCATCAGGGAGTGGCCTGTTCCGTCGTCAGCGTCTGAGATCCGGAGTTTCCTTGGACTTGCTGGTTACTATCGGCGATTCATTAAGGACTTTTCTCGTATTGCTGAGCCGATGACGAGGTTGACGCGGAAGGATGTTGTTTTTGTTTGGTAGGGTGATTGTGAGGGTGCTTTTGGTGTTCTGAAGGAGAGGTTGACGACTGCCCCTATTCTTGTTATGCCTGATCGCAGCGGTGGATTTGAGATCTTTTGCGATGCTTCTGGCAAGGGTCTCGGTTGTGTGTTGCATCAGCATGGGCATGTTGTGGCGTATGCGTCTCGTCAGCTTAAGGTTCATGAGAAGAATTATCCGACGCATGATTTGGAGTTGGCTGCTGTTGTGTTTGCTCTCAAGATTTGGAGGCACTTCCTGCTGAGTGAGAAAGTGAAGATTTTCACCGATCACAAAAGCTTGAAGTATATTTTCACTCAAAAGGAGCTCAACATGCGACATCGTCGATGGTTGGAGCTTATGGCGGATTATGATATTGATTTGCAGTTTCACCCTGGGAAGGTGAATGTGGTTCCGGATGCTTTGAGTAGGCTTCCAGCGGTGATGATTTTGACCTCGCAGTGGAGATTACAGCAGGATTTTTGCGAGTCTGGTGTGGAGATTGTTCTTCCTGGAGAGGCTTCGTCGTTGATGTACATGCAGGTACAGTCGACGATCGTGGATCGGATTAAGGCTGGCCAGGCTGAGGATCCGAAGCTGGTGAGGATTCGGGAGCAGGTGGAAGCCGGTCTGCGGACTGACTTTTTGATTCATGAGGATGGCTCGCTGAGGTTTGGAGCCAGGTTGTGTGTGCCAGCTGGGGATATCAGAGAGGAGCTGATGGTGGAGGCACACAGTTCGCCGTATTCTGTGCATCCTGGTGGCACCAAGATGTACCAGGATCTTCGTCTGAATTATTGGTGGCATGGTATGAAGAGGAGTGTGGCTCGGAGTGTAGCCAAGTGCTTGGTTTGCCAGCAAGTGAAGGCGGAGCATCAGCGTACGGCCGGGTTGCTACAACCGCTTCCGATTCCGGAGTGGAAATGGCAACACATCACTATGGATTTCGTGACTGGACTACCTCGGAGTCCGAAGCAGAATGACGCGATTTGGGTGATCGTAGATCGATTGACCAAATCTGCGCACTTTATTCCGTTCCGAGTGGGACAGTCCACTGAGGCGCTAGCGAGGAGATATATGCAGGTAAAATTCTTTTACTCTCCGTTTTATTTCCTTTTCCTAGTTTGGATAGCGATGTAACGTGAATCGTGCAGGAGATTGTGCGACTTCATGGAGTCCCCGTGAGTATCGTGTCTGACAGAGACACGAGGTTCACATCTCAGTTCTGGCAGAGTTTGCAGAAGAGCTTGGGTACGCGTCTGAGTTTCAGCACGGCGTACCATCTGCAGACGGATGGCCAGTCCGAGAGGACGATTCAGATTTTGGAAGACATGCTGAGGGCGTGCATGTTGGATTTCAAGGGTTCGTGGGAGGACCATCTACATTTGGTGGAGTTTTCCTACAACAACAGCTTCCAGGCGAGTATTGTCATGGCGCCTTTCGCCGCTCTTTATGGGAGGAAATGTCGATCGCCATTGAGTTGGGATGACGTTGGAGATCGGGAGTTGTTGGGACCTGAGATGATCGTGGATGTCGTGGATATCGTCAGGAATATTCGGGAGAGGTTGAGAATTGCTCAGGACCGTTTTAAGCATTGGGCGGATGCTAAACGTCGTCCTTTGGAGTTTCAGCCGGGCGACCATGTGTTCTTGAAAATTTCCCCGAATCGCGGTGTGATTCGTTTCGGGAAGCGTGGAAAGTTGAGCCCGCGATACATTGGACCGTTTGACATTTTGGAGAGGGTTGGCGAGGTAGCTTATCGCTTGGCCTTACCGCCATCTTTGGAAGGAGTTCACAATGTTTTCCATGTGTCGCAGCTTCGTCGATACGTTAGCGATCCGTCTCATGCGGTGGATTTTTCGGAGATTACCGTTCTCCCCGATATGACGTATGACCAGCATCCAGTGCAGATTCTGGACAGGCGTCAGAAATCGCTTCGGAACAAGATTGTCAATCTTGTGAGGGTGATGTGGCGACACGGTTCACCTGGAGAGTCTACTTGGGAGAATGAGGATGAGATGCGAGAGCGTTTCCCACTTTTGTTTCCGGACTCGTGAGTGTTTGGAAATTCCGAGGACGGAATTTTTCTTAAGTTGGGGAGGATGTAACGACTGCTTTTCATGTATCTGGATTTAATATAATATAATATATGTTTTGGTGGATTTTCTCCTCTTGTGTGGTTTTCGTCTCTGTAGCTTGCATTTTCGATCGATACGTCGTATTTTCTCGTTTCTTCCTTAGGATCGTCGATTTCGAAGTATGTCATTCGTGACGGACTTCATAACGGTCGTATCTAACTAATAGATCAAGCCTAGGAGTCTTAGGAATCGATCCCGGGGCCCCGCGCTCCGTATCGGAACTTTTGGTGCTTATTAGCCGGTATAAGAAGGGGCACCGACCTACTAGATGACGATCCAGTCGGTCGGCAATCCTTCTTGGACCGACTAGTTAGCTTTCTAAATTTCTCAGGAGTTACTGTTTATCGTTAGTCGGTCTAAGAACGTTGGTTGACCGACTAGGTTGCAAACTAGTCGGTCAGCAATGTTTCTTTAACCGACTAACACATCATCTAAATTTTAGTATCAGTGCTGTTCACTGTTAGTCGGTCTAAGAATGTTCATCGACCGACTAGATGCTAAACTAGTCGGTCAGTATTTGTTCATGGACCGACTAACTCTGGAATCCTATTTTCGTTCAGGAGTTACTGTTTGCACTTAGTCGGTCTGCGTTGGTCGACCGACCGACTAGTTGCCAAACTAGTCGGTCAGTGGTTGCTCTTTGACCGACTAACCAGTGTTAAAACCCTAATTTCTGGGCAGCCGCCAGCCCATCCTATTTAAACCCAACCCAATCGTTTTCTTCTTCCCCAACACGACCCAAAACCCTAAAAACTTCCCCCCTTCAGCCCCCATCTTCCTCCAAGCTTCATTTCTTCATTCCAAGCCTCAAATCCATCATCCAAACCATCCATTCACTCCATCTACCTCTCATCTTCCCCAAAAATCTCATCAAACCCATCAAAATCCCCAAATCCCCCAAAACCCTAGTTTCCCCAAAGTTCTCCAATCTTTTCCAGGTCTGATCCTAGGGTTCCCCGGAGTGTTTCTTCCGTCTCCTCTTGGTAAGAAATCGATCTACCGTTGTTTTATAGCACATTGGTATTTTTATGAAACCTTAATATAATTTCATGTTGTTTGTTGATTGTTCCCCCAAAACAGCGATTTCCCCGTAGATTGGCATCCGTGTGACGAAGTGATCGTCAATCCCCGGTGCTAGGCAAGTGAAATTTGCCACTTAGGGTTTAGGCCATGCTTTAGGCCATTTGCTTGTTGTAGGCGTAAAAGAGGCTAGGCGACGAAATGATACTCGCCTAGGCGCAAATTGGGGAACTAGCTTGACAACGAAGCTAGTTCCAACGCATATAGCATGTTGCCCGATTACCATGTCATGTTTACTTTCATTAACGGTACGCAACTTAAATGTCATGTCATTGCATCCTTAAGTGATTCTGTGATTACGTAGCATCGCTGCACTACTTGTGTTCCTGGCTCGTGACCAGAAGCGAGCATAATGAGTTGCTAACCCCAACGCTCGATATATTGAATTGTGAACTAAGAATGCGAGCTCCATGTGCGGGGCAACCCCAGGCTCACTAGCTGAGCTCAATGTGCGGGGACCCCAGGCTCCATTACGTGTGGGTATAGGGGGTGAGGGTTAAGCGGCCATTCAACTGGGAGTCTGTTTGATCAACAACTGCAGTTGTAAGGCGTAAACTCTTTGGGGTGGGGTAGTGTTTAGTGCAGATCGGTCTGAAATGTTTACCATTCAGCGAAGGGCGTAAACATCTACAAACAACCGTGAAATGTGATTTGTGTTTAGTGCCGATCGGTCTGAATGTTTACCATTCAGCGAAGGGCATAAACACCTACAAAATGTGAATTGATTGAGATTGATAGTAGCTTGGCTACTCTTGTCTTGTCCCGATGATTGTTCTCTTGTACAAATTGTCTTGCCATGTTTAAATTGTGCACTCATGTTATAACTGCCATGCCATGCATACTAAACTGCTAGGTTGCTAGTTGCCTTACTTTCAGTTTCCTTGCTCAAGTCTTTTAGACTTGCTGACATGTGCCCCTTTACTCTTTTGGGTGACGCATGTTAGATCCTGAGCCCGAGTACCTTGTTGAGGACGAGGTGTTTGCTGACGCCGAGCCCGAGCTTGTGTTTGACGGGGAGTACGTGGACACTGGGGACCAGTCCTAGTGTCTTCGTTGTGTTTTACTTTTGTTAGACAGTTGTTTTGTTATCGGTGCGTAGCACCTATACTTTGTTATGTCGTTTCTTTTGTTGGCCTTGTTCTGGGCCTTGGACTCTTTTCTTTTAGCCTGGTGGCTTTTCTGGATGTTGAACTTATTTTTTTTTCTTGTTGGACAATGTATGAGATGTGAGATTTTATTTCAGTCTCTCCTTGTGTTATTATTGCTATTCTGTTGTGGTTACAGGGACCTGCTTATGTATTATTGACGCTTATCGGGTTTGGGGCTTCATAGCTCCACTCCCGTGCGGACCTTTTCGCGTCTCGCCTCCATTTTAGGGAAGCGGGGCGTGACACATGGTGCCACATGACCCGCACTAGGTCCATAGTCTTGTTCCGCAGGGTCTTTTGCCTTCGATCCAGGATCGCCACGGGTTGCTGCTCGTATGTCAAATCTGGACGCACTTCGATTTCAGAGTGATCCGTAATTTGATTAGGGTCTCCTACAAACTTTCGGAGCTACGATACATGAAATACGTCAGGGATTCTATCAAAGGAAGGAAGGAAGGTGGAAGCACAACTCGATATGCTACATCTCCAACACGAGCAGATATCTCAAATGTGCCTATATATCTGGGACTCAACTTTTCCTGACGTCCAAAACCGATCGTTCCTCGCTTAGGAGATACCTTCAAAAAGATATAGTCTCCAGGCTGGAATTCAAGTGGTCGTCTCTTCGTGTCAGCCCAGTGCTTGTATCTATCCTGTGCAATCCAGAGGTTCTTATGAACTGTCCTTACCACATCAACTCCTTCAACAACCATATCTGGACCCAGTTCCTCTCGATCCCCAATGTCATCCCAACTGAGTGGCAATCGACACTTCCTTCCATATAATGCTGCAAATGGTGACATACCAATGCTGGCCTGATAACTGTTGTTATATGCAAATTCCACAAGATGCAACCGATCTTCCCATGATCCTTGAAATTCCAACATTCAAGCTCACAACATATCTTCCAAAATCTGAAGTGAATCTGAGCTGATACAAAGGCTGCGTGTACATGGTCCCACAAAGTCCAAGATGATAGGAAGGATATCTTCCCAGTACCCTGTGTGTGGTGAGTGTGCATGGATATAGAGGATCTATATCCTAGTGCAACAGAAACTAGAACATACTAACTACTACTAGAAATCCAATTTGAAGACTCCTGGTTATATACAATTAGGATATAAAGGCTGATAACTGTTGGGTTTGCTAGGGGAAGATGACCCGCCCTTTTCATGGTTTGGAGGGTCAGTCCTATCCTCCAAAAACTGGAGACAGTCCCAATTGAAAGTGTCTCGCTCTCACAGCTCAGCAAGTTTGCCCCAGAGTTAGTAGCCTCAAAGGCCGAGAGAGCGAGACGCTTCCATTTGGGACTGTCACCAAAGTATAGAGGGGCCATGTCTACTGCCATTCTATCTACCTAAGAGGCTGTGCTTGAGGTGGCCAGGATGCAAGAGGCTCATTTGCCGAGTATTGGGAGAATACCATCAGCTAGCAGTCGACCGACAGTTACTCAGAGGCCAGCTCATAGGCCTGGTACTAGACCGGTCCAATCGACTCAGTTCACGAGGCCAGGATCTGCACCTTCAGCACCAGTAGTTCAGCGGCAGCCGGCATGCTTCCATTGCGGCAAGCCGGGACATGAGGCTCAGAGTTGCAGACTATGGCATCAGGGGCAATGTTTTGCTTGTGGAGGACATGGGCATCTTCGGAGAGATTGCCCGAGAGGTCGCCAGATGGGACCAGGAGGATCGGGGATAGTGATGCCGGTACAGCAGTAGCAGCAGCAGCGTGCGCTTCCCATGGCTCCTCAACGGCTTGCGTTCCCTGCACCACCGAGGCCAGGGCAGGCAGGTCAGGGTAGACCGCCTTGACCACCTCAGAGACCGGTGACATCTAGAGCAGCTCCAGCTCCTCAGCCATGCCAGACTTTTCTGTTGACTGCAGTAGCAAAGGAGACTCCTAGTGGTGTCATTACTGGTGAGTTTTGAATGCCTTTAAGATATTTATGTGCAGTATGACTTTTAGTTCTCTGTAAGTGGATAGTTAGTATGTTCTAGTTTCTGTTGCACTAGGTTTGTTAGAATTGCACCTTTCCCTGCTGTAGCCTTATTTGATACCGGAGCAACCCACTGTTTCTTGTCTATGAAATTTGTGAGTAAGAACCAGATTGTAGTGGATGCCTTCACTTATAATTGGAATATTCACACATGAAATGGAGTGGTACTTAGTTCAGCGGGTATGAGGAATTGCCCGATGGAGTTGGCTGGATTAGAGGTATATGCAGATTTTTTGATAATAGAATTGTCTAGCTATGAAGTCGTGTTTGGGATGGATTGGTTAGCAAAGTTCTATGCTAAAATCGATTGTGGAAGAAGGAGAATTGTGTTCCGTGTTCCAGGGCATGCTGAGTTTGTGTATCACATTGGGACGAACACATGTAAACCAGTAAAGTTTAGAGCGACCCCGATAGAGGTGCAAGTGATGGCCATGGAGGCAGATTCGGAACTTCCAGAAGTTGTTAGAGATTTTTCGGATGTATTTCCCGACGATATCTATGGACAGCCTCCAGACAGGTCATTGGAGTTCACTATTGATTTGATATCTGGAACCCAACCTATATCAAGGGCACCTTATCGTATGGCTCCTCCTGAATTAGATGAACTTCAGAATCAGTTGACTGACTTGTCGGGTCGAGGGTTGATACGACCCAGTGTGTCTCCTTTGGGAGCATATGTTCTTTTGGTAAATAAGAAAGATGGTTCCAGGAGGCTGTGTATTGATTATCGGGAGCCGAATAAGGCGACAGTGAAAGACAAGTATCCATTTCCTCATATCGATGACATATTCGATCAGTTAGGTGGATCCAGAGTGTACTCGAAATTGGATTTGAGGAGTGGCTATCATC
This sequence comes from Scilla litardierei, assembly GCA_030789695.1. NCBI lineage: Eukaryota > Viridiplantae > Streptophyta > Magnoliopsida > Asparagales > Asparagaceae > Scilla > Scilla litardierei. The sequence continues at coordinate 226,920,788 of CM061142.1, forward strand.
AGGTGAAAGTCCGTGAGTCAGATATTCTGAAGACTGCGTTCCGGACTCGTTATGGTCAGTATGAGTACTTGGTGATGCCTTTTGGAGTTACGAATGCACCAGCCACATTTATGAGATTGATGAATCAAGAATTAGCTTAACTACCTGCACGCTCACACAAATAATGTGTTTTTGGTGCTGTTGGAAACCTAGCTTTGGGCTTTCCAACTTTGTAGTTTGTCAGAAATTCCAAATCTGCATGATCTAGGAGGAAATTTGATGTAAACATGACTGAATTTCTGTCTCAAAAAGCGGAAAGGATACATTGTCAGTATAAAATTAATTAAAAATCCAATTTGAAGACTGAAATTATGAAAATTGATGGGTGAAAGGAAAACGGCACCAAAATCACATTATTTGCTTGAGTGTGCATGGAGTTAAGCTAATTCTCCCGAAGGGTGTCCACATTAACTAAAAACAAACAGCTTGTAAACACTGAATTTTTATCCTTATTTCTAGGCCGAATTTGACAAAACCCAAAACATAAAAATTGTTAAGCATAACATGATATAAAACCTCAAATTTTGGCTAGGTTTTTTATGTAGCCAATTAGCACCAGTAATTAGATTAAGCTTCAGCTATTCTGGTTACGTTTTCCAGTAAGAACAAAGGAGATGATTCAAGGGTTTATGCATGGATATGCAAGGAAATCAAGCAACATGCACCATCACTTCAACTATAATGAAGAAGAACCCTAACCCTAGTGTGTGAGGATCTCTACCTGAGATCCTAGATGATAGGTTGAAGACCTCCAAGCTAGCTCCCTCCAAGGTACAAGCTCTCGCAAGATCCAAGCCTTTAGTCACCTTCTAGTTCCAAACCCTAGCAAACAAGCTCTTCTTACTCAAACTCCTCCTCCTTCAACCTCTGAACTTTCTCACACTCTCTCACAGGTGCTATCCAGGAAAAAGGATGGATAGGATCAGGTTTTGGAGGATAGAGTTGAGGTAGAGGTTGATTAGTGGAGCTTAGAGTGTGTAGAACCCTTTATGGGTATTTTAGGGATTTCATCAACCCCACTAAGCCTAGCAACCAATGCATGGTTGCCAAACACCCCTCTAATCCCCACTAATCCCTAGGAAAAGCCCATTAACCCTCTCTTGGCATTTTTACATAAAACCCCCTCCTTTTTGCCTTTTCGAATATACTCAAAATTGGGCAAAAATGAAAATGTGAGGGGTATTATTGCAAAAATCTCCAACTCCCAATTGGCACCTTGCATAGTTGTCACTAGGGTCCCATTTACATCTCAAGACGGTCATGATAGCCGCGGGACACCTTTCCGAGCATGCTTTCTAATGCACATGAACCCTAATTGATTCGAGAATCCGTCAAATGGTCACATGTCCACAGAATACCATACCCTTACCTCCTTTATACAATACATGGCCATGACACGTAACCCTACGCCGTATAGCTAGCTACGGAGGGTTACATCCTACCCCCTTAGAATAAATTCCGTCCTCGAAATTACAAAAATATCAACAAAGTGGGTAGAACAATCATGCACACACACATATATATACACTAGTCATAACACGTGCCCGCGGGCAAGGTTTATTTAAGATTTTCCCTCAAAATCGTTGTTCTCCCCAAAAATTATTCATCCCTTCAAAATTTAAACGAATAAAAATGTAGCTTCGATGCAGACGCCCTCGGGCATGGTTCATTTAAGATATCTCCTCAAAATCTTTGTTCTCCCCAGGAATTATTCCCCCTCCAAAATTTAAACAAACAAAAATTTAGCGGGCACCTTCGGCGTGGGCACAATGCCGCTAGTCACCGCACACATTTTGCTAACCAAAGTGCTTTAGCGTAGAACAACAAATTCTGCGCCGTGCCTTTGGCGCGGGCAGTGCCGCTAGTCACCGCACACATTTTGCTTATCAAAGTGCATTAGCGTAGAACAACTAATTCGGCGCGGAACAACAAATTAGCGCAAAAAAACCGGTGCCAGTGGGCACGGTTCATTTAAGATTTGTCCACACGAAATATTTTTTGCCCAAAAAATAATTAAAATTTAAAAGAGCAACAAAGGGCACATGCGCCTTTCGCGTGGAACAACAAATTCGGCACAGGCGCCTTCGACACGGAAAAACAAATTCGGCACGGACGCCTTCGACGCGGAAGAACAAATTCGCGTAGAACAACAAATTCGGCTCGAAACAACAAATCAGCGTACGAAAATTTAACGGGCGCCTCTGGAGCCGGCGCGGGCGCCCCATCTTGAAACATGTTCACTGGCTGCTTTCAAAGTTGGACCAAATTTCAAAACTGGACCAAATTTCAAGGCTCACATTCATGGTTTCAAAGCTACCTTCATTTCAAAACTGGACCAAATTTCAAAGCTGGACCAAATTTCAAAGCTGGATCAAATTTCAAAGCTCCCATTCATGGTTTCAAAGCATCATCTCAACCTTTCATTTCACAGGATCAAATCCCAGCCACTCTTTATCTTGTCCTAGTCAACCCTAAAATTCAAAAAATGTTGTCAAATATATAATACACACACACCCCACCCACCAGTTATATACAATTCACAAGTCCACCATGATACTTGGATACGAGAGTCATTACACAAACAGATATGGATATTTCTCTTCTATCTCATCTTCACGTTCCCAAGTGGACTCTCCAGGTGATTCCTGTTGCCACATGACCCTCACAAGGTCCACAATCGTGTTCCGCAGGGTATTTTGCCTTCGATCGAGGATTGCCACGGGTTGCTGCTCGTATGTTAAATCTGGACGCACTTCGATCTCAGAGTGATCCACAATTTGATTAGGGTCTCCCACAAACGTTCAGAGCTGAGATACATGAAATACGTCATGGATTCCCTCAAAGGAAGGTGGAAGCACCACTCGATATGCTACATCTCTAACACGAGCAAATATCTCAAATGGGTCTATATATCTGGGACTCAACTTTCCCTGACGTCCAAAACAGATCGTTCCTCGCATATGAGATACCTTCAAAAAGACATACTCTCCTGGCTGGAATTCAAGTGGTCGTCTCTTCGTATCAGCCCAATGCTTGATTCTATCCTGCGCAATCTGGAGGTTATTACGAATTGTCCTTACCACATCAACTGCTTCAACAACCATATCTGGACCCAGTTCCTCTCGATCCCCAATATCATCCCAACTGAGTGGCGATCGACACTTCCTTCCATATAATGCTGCAAAAGTTGCCATACCAATGCTAGCCTGGTAACTGTTGTTATATGCAAATTCTACAAGATGCAACCGATCATCACAGGATCCTTGAAATTCCAACATACAAGCTCGCAACATATCTTCCAAAATCTGAATGACACGCTCAGATTCACCATCAGTATGGGGATGATAAGTGGTGCTAAAATTCAAATTCGTGCCCACACTCGTTTACAGGCTCTTCCAAAAATGTGATGTGAACCACGAGTCTCTATCTGACACGATACATACAGGGACACCATGGAGTCTCATAACCTCTTCCATCTACCTCTTAGCCAAGGTCTCTATGGACTAACCAACTCGAAATGGAATGAAATGCGTTGACTTTGTCAAGCGATCTACAATCACCTATATCGCATCATGACCTTTCGGTGTCCAATGTAAGCCGGTCACAAAATCCATCGTCACATATTGCCATTTCCATTCAGGAATAGGGAGAGGCTGAAGTAGACCTGCGGTCCTCTGATGGTCAGCCTTCACCTGTTGACAAACGATGCACGATGCCACACTCTCAGCCATCGAACGCTTCATCCCATGCCACCAGAAATATTGGCACAAATCACGGTACATCTTAGTTCCTCCCGGATGAATAGAATAGGGAGAACTATGAGCTTCCTTCAATAACTCTTCTCTGATGGCACCAGCTAGCACACAGACTCGAGTTCCAAATCTCAGAGATCCGTCTTCATGAATGCTGAAATCTGCCCGAAGACCAGCTTCTACTTGCTCACAAATCCTCTGCAACATATCATCCTCAGACTGGGCTGCCTTTACTCTATCCACCAAGTCTGATCGAACTTATAATCCCATATCAATCGCTTGCTCTCCTGGAAGCACAACTTCAACCTCCATCTGCTTCAATGCCCATCTAAGCTGCGATTGAAAAGTCAGCTTCATGATCGCTAGCATTTGACTGCGAGCATCGGGAACTACATTGACTTTTCCAGGATGATATGGAAGATCGATATCATATTTTGCATCAAGTCCAGCCATCGGCACTGTCTCATATTAAGTTCCCTTTGCGTGAAGACATATTTCAAGCTCTTGTGGTCTGTATAAATATTCACATGTTTGCCTAATAGAAAATGTCTCCATAACTTTAATGCAAATATCACCGCTGCAAGATCTAAATCATGTGTGGGATAATTCCTCTCATGGACCTTCAATAGTCATGATGCATATGCTACCACACCACCATGTTGATGCAGCACACAACCCAATCCTCTGCCCAAAGCATCACAGAAAATTTCAAATCCACCTGATCGGTCAGGAATCGTCAACACTGGGGCGGTCGTCAAGCGTCGCTTCAATTCGTCCATTGCCTGCTGACATTCTTCGGACCAGACATAAGATACATCCTTCTTGGTCAAATTGGTCAGAGGTGCTACGATCTTCGAAAAATCTTTAATAAACTTCCGATAGTATCCGGTGAATCCCAAGAAACTTCTAACATCGGTGACTGATCGAGGAATCGGCCAGTCCATGACAACAACGATCTATTCAGGATCTACTGATATTCCTTCACCAGAAATCACATGACCGAGAAAAGCAATTTTAGTCAACAAAAACTGACATTTACTGGCCTTAGCATGCAATTGATGCCGCCTCAGAGTTTCCAAAACAGTCCCCAGGTGTTCAGTGTGCTCTGTTTCACTCGTCGAGTATACCAAGATATCATCGATGAAAACCACCACAAACTTATCCAAATAGTCAAAGAATACTTGATTCATCAATCTCATAAATGTGGCCGATGCATTCATAACTCCAAAAGGAATCACCAAGAACTCATACTTGCCATAACGAGTCCGGAACGCAGTCTTCGGGATATCTGACTCACTGAATTTCACCTGATGATAGCCACTCCCCAAGTCCAATTTCGAGTAAACTCTGGATTCACTTAACTGATCGAATATGTCATCGATACGAGGAAGTGGATATTTTTCTTTCACTGTCGCCTTATTCAGCCCCGATAATCAATACACAACCTCCTGGAACCATCCTTCTTGTTTACCAAAAGAACAGGTGCTCCCCAAGGAGTCACACCGGGTCGTATCAACCCTCGATCCGACAAGTCCGTCAACTGATTCTGAAGTTCATCTAATTCAGGAGGAGCCATACGATAAGGTGCCTTTGATATAGGTTGGGTTCCAAGTATTAAATCAATAGTGAACTCCAATGACCAGTCTGAGCCAGTCCATAGATATCGTCGGGAAATACATCCGAAAATCTCTAACAACTTCTGGAAGTTTCGAATCTGCCTCCATGGCCATCACTTGCGCCTCTATCGGGGTCGCTCTAAACTTTACCGATTTACATGTGTTCGTCACATTGTGATACACAAACTCAGCATGCCTTGGAACACGGAACACTATTCTCCTTCTTCCACAATCGATCTTAGCAAAGATATTTGCTAACCAATCCATCCCAAATAGGACTTCATAGCGCGACAATTCTATTATCAGAAAATCAGCATATAACTCTAATCCAGCCAACTCCACCAGTCAATTCCTCATACCCGTTGAACTAAGTACCACTCCATTTCCGGTGTGAATATTCTAATTATAAGTGAAGTCATCCACTACAATCTAGTTCTTACTCACAAATTCCTTAGACAAGAAACAGTGGGTTGCTCCGGTATCAAATAAGGCTACAGCAGGGAAAGATGCAATTCTAACAACACCTAGTGCAACATAAACTAGAACATACTAACTATCCACTCACAGAGAACTAAAAGTCATACTGCACATAAATATCTTAAAGGCATTCAAAACTCACCAGTAATGACACTACTGGGAGTCTCCTCTGCTACTGCAGTCAACTGAAAAGTCTGGCGTGGCTGAGGAACTGGAGCTGGAGCTGCTCTAGCTGTCGCCGGTCTCTGAGGTGGTCGAGGTGGCCTACCCTGACCAGCCTACCCTGGCCACGGTGGTGCAGGGAGCGCAAGCTGCTGAGGAGCTACGGGAATGCACGCTGCTGCTGATGTGCCGGCCTTACTGTCCCCGGTCCTCCTGGTCCCATCTGGCGACCTCCCGAGCAATCTCTCCGAAGATGCCCCCGTCCTCCACAAGCATAACATCGACCCTAACGCCATAGTCTGCAACTCTGAGCCTCATGTCCCGGTTTGCCGCAGTGGAAGCATGCCAGCTGCCGCTGAACCGTTGGTGCTGAAGATGCAGATCCCGGCCTCTTGAACTGAGTCGACTGGACCGGTCTAGTACCAGGCCTCTGATCTGGCCTCTGAGTAACTGTCGGTCGACTACTAGCAGCTGGTATTCTCCCAATACTCCGCAAATGAGCCTCATGCATCCTGGCTGCCTCAAGCACGACCTCGTAGGTAGATAGAATGGCAGTAGACATGGCCCATCTATACTCTGGAGACAATCCTAAATGGAAGCATCTCGCACTCTCAGCCTCTGAGGCTACTAACTCTGGGGCAAACTTGCTGAGCTGAGAGAACTCCGCATCATACTGATTCACGGTCCTCTGCCCCTGAGTCAAATGATCGAACAAATGTCTCAACTCCTCCTTCTGTGTGGCAGGCAGGCAAGTCACCTCAAAGTACTTCCTGAACTCCTCCCAGGAGAGATCTGCTCCCTTGAGGTGCAGCTGAAGAGCTTTCCACCAATCCCTGGCCTTAAACATAAAGCATCTATAGGTAGCATCGACCCACTCATCCCGAGGGGCACCGAATAAGGTCAAATGTCCTCGATGTGGCTGAGCCACTCATCCACCTCCAGCCCTGTCTCTTCTCCACAAACAGGCCTCGGTGTGAAGTCCTTGAAAAGCCTATATGCTGAAGAAATAGTCTGCGGGAGCACCGGAGACCCCTCCTTGAGTTCTGAAATGCGCTCGAGGATCCCAGACAACACCTGAACCATAAGCTCATCTTTGGTCGATGCTGAACCAGACCCAGGACTCTCACCTGTCGGTTGCTCGCCTGTAGGCTGTCCTCCCGTACCCCCATTGGACTGACCCTCTCTGCTCGCCATTCTGTAGTAGACGGATAAGATACAAATTAGTACCACATGCTAGTATCAGAGCATAATCTGTGTCGTTCGGACCTGCATGGGCCACCACAAAAACCTGTCATGCCCCAGTCACCCAATACTCAAGGGAAGAGATGGGATTCTCATTTCCCCGAGTCAGAGGGGATGGAATGCCCGACAGGCCGCGGTATTGCACCAAGCGTATGAGAAGAGGTAGAGTATAGTAGGCCACTGCTCGCACTAGAACAACACAGAACATACTCAGAATATAAATACTTAGCATAAAGGAACTCTGAGAGCAACAACATCAATAGAAAGTGGTACTAAGAACTACTGAAGTAAAAGAAACATAAGACGACATCATCATTTCAACATTATTTACAGAGAGAAACACAGTCCAAGAGTACACTAATCAAACACTACTACTACTATACATCTGCCAAAGTACATCATATCAAAGTCTGACACTACTACATAGCCACCAAGTCTACAGAGTATAACTGCATGAGTTCGGTGGTACAACAAAACAAAACTACTACACTGGCCACAGGAGTGGCTATAACTACTACCACCTTGTCTCTCACCAACCCTGCATACACCCACATCATCTCCTAAAGTACTCTCTCGACAGCTAAGAAGATTACAGACGTCTGGCAGTGTCCGGCTCCAAGCGCTGCTCCTAGGTACCTGCTCCCAAAACCACGGGGAGGGGACACGTCAAAGCGTGTCTAGCAGAGAAACTCAACACACACAGTGTACTAAACACACCAACAAGCATCACACAGTTCAATTACAGAGTTAAACGTTCATGATTAGGAGTTCATTATATTTTGAATGAAATTGACTTTGGAGACTCCGTGACCGAGACTAGAGTACGAGGACTAAACCTCATCTCTAAAGTAGGGATGGAAAGCAGCACCCGCCAGCTGGTCGGGGCTCCCCACTCCTCGACAAACCTCGAGCAAGTGGGGTCACACTCCACGACAAACATCATGCGAGTGGAAATCTAGTGAAGCTCAGTGAACAGTCCGTGTGCCCACGGTCGCCACTCCTAAACCAAGTCTCGTACTCGTACACCAACCTGACACAGTACGTCCCCTGAACCAGCCTAGAGGGTCAACCCGCTCTGTGCAAGTGGACACCTCAAGCATTAAGTTATCTACCCTAGGGTTTAGTTGCTCCATCAAATCAGTTTTTAAGGCCAAGCCATCATTTCGGTTCTCTTCATTTCAACTTTTATCAGTAACCAATCACAACAATACCCAAGACACCATATCCAACATTCTCATTTTCAGCAAGGTAGCAACTAAAGCTTAGGGTTGAACATTTTATCCTTAACACATCTGAGGGGGTATATAAATAACCACTACAGCTTGCGCTCCCTGCACCACCGAGGCCAAGGCATGCTGGTCAGGGTAGACCACCTCGACCACCTCGACCACCTCAGAGACTGGCGACAGCTAGAGCAGCTCCAGCTCCAGCTCCAGCTCCAGCTCCTCAGCCATGCCAGACTTTTCAATTGACTGCAGTAGAGAGGAGACTCACAGTGGTGTCATTACTGGTGAGTTTTGAATGCCTTTAAGATATTTATGTGCAGTATGACTTTTAGTTCTCTGTGAGTAGATAGTTAGTATGTTCTAGTTTCTGTTGCACTAGGTGTTGTTAGAATTGCATCTTTCCCTACTGTAGCCTTATTTGATACCGGAGCATCCCACTGTTTCTTGTCTAAGAATTTTGTGAGTAAGAACCAGATTGTAGTGGATGCCTTCACTTATAATTGGAATATTCACACCGGAAATTGAGTGGTACTTAGTTCAGCGGGTATGAAGAATTGCCCGATGGAGTTGAGCTGGATTAGAGTTTTATGCAGATTTTCTGATAATAGAATTGTCTAGCTACGAAGTCGTGTTTGGGATGGATTGGTTAGCAAAGTTCTATGCTAAGATCGATTGTGGAAGAAGGAGAATTGTGTTCCGTGTTCCAGGGCATGCTGAGTTTGTGTATCACAATGGGACGAACACATGTAAAACAGTAAAGTTTAGAGCGACCCCGATAGAGGCGCAAGTGATGGCCATAAAGGCAGATTCGGAACTTCCAGAAGTTGTTAGAAATTTTTCGTAGGTATTTTCCGACGATATCTAAGGACTGTCTCTAGACATGTCATTAGAGGTTGTTGAATATTGGACTCCCCGGATTTGGTTTTGGATGATGAGCAAACATAAATAATTCATGATCTAACAATTTGTGAGCGCAGTATTGGAGATCGTCGCCAATTTCACGTGAACATTCAAAGCGACATCTCAACACTTTCCAAAGCTCAGTTTCATGCCTGAAGCTTCGTTGAAGCTCTTGCGACGCTTTGGAAGTAATGAAGATTCAATCGAAGCTCTCAAAGACCGTTTATAAAGGTTTTATTTATAGTCTTTTAGTTTCGATTGATAGAATGTTAAGCCTTGAGTATATCTTACGTTTCTATCTTCATTACGCTCATTTCGTAGCTCTAGGATTCTTGCACAAGTTCACTCTAACTTCCTCGAAGCGTCGCGCTTCGATTCGGACTTTGTTGTGCATGTTAGTTGGTACAAGAACAAGTACTGACCGACTAGATGGTGATCTAGTCGGTCGGCCACTGTTCTTGGACCGACTAGTTTCTGTCAGTTATTTCTTAGCTCTCTACTGTTTACAGTTAGTCGGTCTACGTTGACTCACCGACCGACTAGTTTGTGAACTAGTCGGTCAGTGAAGCTTCTTTGACCGACTAGTTGAGACTGACTGTTCACTCTAAAATTCTCCTAAGCTACTGTTTACCGTTAGTCGGTCTAAGAACGTTTGATGACCGACTAGTTGACAATCTAGTCGGTCAACTTTTGTTCTTGGACCGACTAAGTCAACTTGCCTTCAGACTATGTTGTTTTGCCTCTTAGTCGGTCTACGTTCATTGGATGACCGACTAGTTGTGAAACTAGTCGGTCAGACAGTGTTCTTGGACCGACTAGTTTTCTAGGTCTGAAATTCTATCTCTTCTCAGATCTGCTCTTAGTCGGTCCATGCTTTGTGACTGACCGACTAGTTGATGAACTAGTCGGTCAGTGTATGTTCTTTGACCGACTAATTCTCACAGATTTCTTTCCGTTGGAGATTGACCTAACTTATGTTTTTGGGTTCCTATAAATACGAACCTAGGTCATTTCTATCTTCAACAGAGCTGTCATTAAGAGATTCATTGAGTTCTAAAGAGATAGCTATTCTCCCTCAAATCTAAAGCTCTCTTCCTCACAAGAAACCCATTCTCTCTCATTTCTAGATCTAGAGAGAAGCTTGTTCTTGGTGAGCTCTTCAAGCTATTGCTTGATCCAAGTCTCCAACTCTTCCCTAGGCACCCATTGCTGCTCATTTCCTTGGTGCTAGGGCTTGGTGACTTCATCTTCCTCAAATCCTTCATTCCACCTATTGGGTAAGAAAAACTCAAGGTATAGGATTTTGTGGTAAGAGTATTTATTTCATATAAACTCTTTATATTGCTTATTGGCTCTCTCGGTTGTGAGAGAAGTTTGTGATCCCGGGTTGTGGGATTCACTTTGCCATTGCTTGTATGATTTGATCTTGTGAAGGTTTTTCACAAGATATTCATAGTGGAAATCTTGAGTTAGGGTTTCTAACTCAAGTATCCGGAGGGGATCCGGGTGGTTGGGACGTAGGATCACCGGGAACAAGTCGGGGAGACTTGGGTGGATCCGAACCCATTAACTTCGTTTGTTAGCACTGTTAATTTCATTGTTGTCATTCAATTTAAGCTTCCGCAAATTGATTTGGTAGTTGTGTGCAATTTAATTTGGAATTATACGCCTTATTATTTTAAAGTACCATTCACCCCCCCCTCTAGTACTTGTGCAGTAGCTGGTAGGGCATTACATTTGGTATCAAAGCCAGATACTCAGCTATGTCTGCCAACGACAACAAGACCGTGCGTCCACCTTCCAACTATGACACCTTCAGGAACCGTGAAGGAGCATCTTCCGTGATGGAAGGACATTCCTCTACAAGGCCTCCATTCTTCAACGGTACCAACTACGGGTACTGGAAGTGTCGGATGGAAACCTTCCTCCGAAGTGCATCTTTATGGAGAACTACAATGAAGGAGTATATTGAACCCGAAGAAGAAGATTTTGAGAAATGGACTACCGCGGAGGTCGCCGCGGAGGTAAGCAATGCCAAGGCAATGAACGCCTTGCAATGTGCATTGGAGCCCGAGGATTTCAATAAGATATGCACATGTAAGAGTGCATATCAAATTTGGAACTCCCTCCTCATTCTACATGAAGGGACGAGTAGGGTAAGAGACTCTAAACTCGTAGTCGTAACCAAAGATTACGAAATGTTTCATATGCAACAGGGCGAGAAGATGAAAGAATACTACGCTCGTTTCGTTGACATAATAAACGAGTTAGAGGCCCTCGGCAAGATCTACACTCAAAAGGAGAAGTGCTTAAAGCTTATTGAAGGACTTCCCTCTTCTTGGGAAAAACGTACCTTCGCCATTGAGGAAGGTAATGACATGGACAAATATACCGTAGTTCAACTAATGGGTACCTTGATGTCATACGAGGTACGCAAAGATAGCAAGGTGAAGCTACAAGAAAAGATGAAGTCATATTTGAACCTAGATGCGCCTAAGAAAAAGGCGATTGCATTCAAGGCGGCTTCATCCACCTCTACCGATGATGAAGAATCGGAAAACGAGTTGGACTTGGAATCCATGGCACTCATGGCCAAGAAGTTCAACCGTTTCTTCCGAAAGGGTAATTTCAAACAAAAATCTAAGTTTACTTCTACTAACGCCTCTCCACCTTTGTGCTTTAAATGCAATAAGCCAGGACACATCAAAGCGGATTGTCCTCAAAACAAGCAAAAGGAGAAGTGGAAGGCACCAAAGTATGACAAGTCCAAGAAGTACGCGAAAGGAAACAAGAAGGGACTTGTCGGAGCTACCTTCACCGACTCCGAGGATTCCTCAAGCGGAGAGTCGGACGATGAGCAAGTGGAGCAAGCGCACATGTGCTTCATGGCAAGAGAGGAGAACGATCAAGGATCCTCCTCTTCCGATGATAGTGATAAAGAAAGCGATGAGGTAACGATGGATGATCTTAGGGATGCTAACACTCAACTTTGGTCAAAATATACTAAGTTAGTAAATAGATATACTAAGGTAAAAGATGACCTAGCTAGCATTCAAACATCGCCTAAGACTATCATCACCAACAACGACACCGTTGTTGAAGAGTTAAGAAATGAGATTGTGAATCTCAAATCTAAACTTGAACATGCTAGCATTGAGGATGCGGAAGAACATGAGATAGCGGATTTAACTTCTCAAAACTCGACTTTGAGTATTGAGAACGAGAATCTTAAATCTCGTGTTTATGTGCTCACTTCGCAAATATCCACTTTGGATACCTCTTTGCGTTCTCTCAAAGAGAAATATGAGAACACATTGGGCCGAATCAACGAATTCAACAAAGGTAAGGGCCATTTGGATAATATCCTAAAAGATTTACTTCCGGCCAAACACCACATTGGCTTGGGGTATATGATGGGAAATTCATCCAAGTCGGTCACTACTTTTGTTAGGCCAACTTCCGAAGCCTCAACGAGTGGGAGCAAACACTCTATTGGTAGTTCATCTACCAATGGTGCTTCCACCTTGTCCACACCCTCTTTCGGAAAGAAACCCACTTTGGGTGGACCTCCAAAGAAGGGGCATGCTTACATGTACACCAATACCATGCCACGTAGGAACACACGTCCTACTCCACCGTCTCACACATATGATGATTTTTATGCAACACATTCTAGGGCACGTGCACACCAAGTGAGACACCCTCACGCACGTGTTTCCACACATGCATATGTACACCCACCTCATCATATGAATAATTCTCGTCGTGCACCATTCCATCATGTCCCGTATGCCTATCCACTACATGCATCACGTAGAAATCAACGTAGCATGCATGCACCCAATAGGATGGTGGCTCCCAAAATTTTCACTATTTGGAGCCCAAAGGACACAAGCATGGACGAAAAACAAATATATATGAATGCTTATTTTTCGGATGTTGTGCATAGTAAGAATTATGTGGGGAAGTCTAAGTCCACTTGGACTTGGCTTCCAAAGGTCTAATCCCTTGGACCCAATGACCTTGGGTACCATGATATGAACTTATCTATCTTTAGGTACTCAAGGAAAAGAAAAAGGAAAGGAGCAACGAATTTAAATTTAGCTCCAAAGGGAACTGGATACTCGATAGCGGGTGTTCCAAACACATGACGGGTGACGCTCGTTTGCTCTCCGGAGTGGTTCCCATTGCGAATGGAAACCGCGTCGTATTTGGAGGCAACGAGAGCGGAACCATCATAGGTGTTGGTAAAGTCGGTAACTCTACTAAACCATTAATTAGTGATGTTTATCTTGTTAGTGGTTTAAATCATAATCTTATTTCAATAAGTCAACTTTGTGACAAAGGTTACAAAGTTAGCTTTGCGAAAGGATTGTGTCATATTTTGAGAAAGGATAATGAAAAATTATTATTTTCCGGAACTCGTCGTAAAGACATTTATATTTTGGATCTTCCTAAGTCATATGAACAATGTCTCGTTGCCAACACAAGTGAACAACACTTATGGCATCGACGCTTTGGACATGTGAACTTTGGAACACTATATAAGCTTTCAAAATTGAATTCTATTAAAGGTTTTCCGAAGCTTGTTTTCGAAAAGAAAAGTTTTTGCGATTGTTGTCAACGCGGCAAGCTTCCTAAATCTTCATTTAAACCTAAGAAAAGCATCTCTACTAAAAGGCCACTAGAGCTATTACATCTAGATTTATTTGGGCCAACTAGAGTAGCTTCCTTAGGAAATGCAAGGTATGGACTTGTCATCGTAGATGACTATTCAAGATTTACTTGGGTATTTTCATTGTGTAATAAAAATGAAGCTTTTGAAAACTTCACAATTTTTGTTAAGAAAGTACAAAATCTCTTAGGAACCACCATTGTCACTATTCGTAGTGATCATGGAGGTGAATTTGAGAATGAGTCTTTTGAGACATTTTGTGATGAAGTTGGTATTACTCACACCTTCTCTTTCCCTCGTGCACCTCCTCAAAATGGTGTAGTTGAGAGAAAGAATAGGACGCTAGTGGAGTGTGCTCGCACTATGCTTGATGATAGCCAACTTGGCCATCAATTTTGGGCGGAAGCGGTACACACCGCTTGTTATGTGTTTAATAGAATACTTTTGAGGCCCGGCACTAAACAAACTTGTTATGAATTGTTGTTTGGTAGGTTGCCTCAAGTCAAACATTTTCGTGTTTTTGGTTCGAAATGTTTTATTAAGAACACATATGGTAGTTTGGACAAATTCGATCCAAGATCCGATGAGGGGATTTTTGTCGGATATTCTACGCGTAGCAAAGCCTACCGGATATTCAACAAATGAACCTCAACGATCGAGGAATCGCTTCATATCTCATTTAATGAAGGATTTGTTCCAACTAGAATTTCAAATGATAACGATTCTTTGGATGTTTTATGTGATTCATTTGATAATTCTAAGTCTAATGATTCTATTGATTCTATTGAGACTAACCCAACTAATGAAGTTGTTGAGAATGTTCCTAGTGATCAAGGTATTCCCAAACGGCTTCATACCATTCGTGACCATCCCCATGAGCAAGTCATTGGCAATATTCAAGATAGTGTCAAGACAAGATCGCAAGTCCACCACTTCGCAAATTGTGCCTTTGCATCATCAATAGAGCCAAAGAATATTAATGAAGCATGCGAAGATAGCGCTTGGATCTTAGCCATGGAGGAGGAGCTCATTCAATTCGAAAGAAATGAGGTTTGGGAGCTTGTTCCATTGCCATCGAAGAACCACACCGTCATAGGGACAAAGTGGATCTTCAAGAACAAAACCGACGAAAACCAAGTCGTCGTCCGGAACAAAGCCCGGTTAGTAGCTCAAGGCTATCGACAAGAGGAAGGTATTGATTTCGAAGAATCCTTCGCTCCGGTAGCTAGATTAGAATCAATTAGATTACTTTTGTCTTTTGCATGCCATAAGAATTTTAAATTATTTCAAATGGATGTTAAAAGTGCATTTTTAAACGGAGATGTCGTTGAGGAAGTTTACGTTTCTCAACCTCCGGGCTTCGTAAATGAAAAATTTCCAAATCACGTTTTTAAACTAAAGAAAGCTCTTTATGGTTTGAGACAAGCTCCTCGAGTTTGGTATGATCGCCTAAAGAATTTTCTTTTGGATTTGAATTTTAAAATGGGCGAAGCCGATTCAACACTTTTTATTAAGCATGCGAATAATGATATTTTATTAGTTCAAATTTATGTTGATGATATCATTTTCGGTGCTACTAACTTCGCTCTTTGCGAAGAGTTTTCTAATGTTATGAAGGAACAATTTGAGATGAGCCACATGGGCGAACTCAAATATTTCTTAGGTCTCCAAATTCGTCAACTGAACGATGCAATCTTCATCCACCAAACAAAGTACACGGTGGAGTTGCTAAAGCGATTTGGAATGGAGAATGCCTCCGGGAAAAAGACTCCAATGAGCACGACTACGCATCTTGACAAGGATACGGGCGGTAAGGATGTAGACATTCGTTTATATCGAGGTATGATAGGTAGCTTACTTTATCTTACCGCAAGTAGGCCCGATATTATGTTTGCCGTATGTATATGTGCTCGTTATCAGTCTCAACCTAAGGAGTCTCACTTAGTAGCGGTAAAGCGCATTTTTCGCTATCTAAGTTACACTTTAGATTTTGGATTACTTTATCCGAAATCTAGCACGTATGAGTTAGTCTCATACAGTGACGCTGATTATGCGGGATGCAAATCCGACAGGAAAAGTACTAGTGGCACTTGCCATTTTCTAGGAAATTCTCTTGTCTCTTGGTTTTCCAAGAAGCAAAATTCGGTTTCACTTTCAACCACCGAGGCGGAATACATTGCCGCCGGTGCCGCTTGTGCCCAGGTTCTTTGGATGAGACACACATTGAAGGACTTTGGTATTCATTGTGATACTAGCCCTATCATGGTGGATAACCAAAGTGCTATTTGTCTTTCAAAGAATCCGGTGCACCATTCCCGATCGAAACACATAGATGTCCGACACCATTTCTTAGATGATCATGTTGCTAAAAAGGACATCATATTAGTGTACGTTGAAACCCAAAAGCAAATCGCCGATATTTTCACGAAACCCCTAAAGGAGGACTCCTTTGTGCGGTTGCGTCGAGAATTGGGGATTATGGGTGAATCCGAAATATAGGATTCATGCTTCATTCAATAATTTTGCATGCTATTATTCTTGACAATATCTCATTCATGCTAGAATTATTGGATTTTTCGGGAATTTTATGTGATATCTTAATTTTTCGTTCGATTTGTGCGTAATCATCAAATTTCTGTTTTTCGATGTTTAATGGGGTAGTTTAGATGTTTATTGAGAGTTTTGAGATTTATCGTCCAAGCGTATTATGGAGAGAACTTGATTTTTCAAGTTTTTGACTCTTTAGTCGGTTCATGTTCAGTGATCGACCGACTAGATTAAGATCTAGTCGGTCAGTACTTGAACGCAGACCGACTAAATCTTGTCAGTAAATCTTGGATTCAGCCACTGTTTACAACTAGTCGGTTCAAGCTCATTGACCGACCGACTAGATCGTGATCTAGTCGGTCAGTGCTTGAACTGTGACCGACTAGTTGTGCCAGGGGCTGTTTGGTCTTTTGCGAAATCGACCGACTTAAACTCAGTTTAGTCGATCGATTTTCATTCTAATCGATCGAAATCTCTTCTCTCTCCGCTCAAAACCCCGACCTCCCTCGAGACCCTTCGTCTTCCGGCCACTTTCCGACCATTCCCGCCGTCGCCGTCCGCTGATCTTCGACCTAGGGTATCTCCTCTTCCTCCCTCTCCTATCTAGGGTTCGGTTTCAGCTCTAGGGTTAGGTTTTCCAGTTGATTTCATCTTCTAAGGTTTCGATTAGGGTTTTCTAATTTCGGCTAGGATCTCTTCTTTCCAATCTCGTGTGTCGTGTTGTGCCGAGATTATGGCTCGAACACGTATCCCGATCACTCCCTCTAGCCCCTCTCCGATGACCGTTGATCCAATCTCTTCGGATCCCGAGCACCCAACCCCTCCGAAGCGTAGAACCAAGACCACCCATCCTTCGTCGTCTTCGCCTCCTCTCAAGAAGAAGAGGACGACGACCGCTAAACCTAGAGGTCAACCGAAACCCAAACCCAAGCCTAAGCCAAAGGCCAAAATTCTTGCTTCTCAATCTTCGTTCCATACTCCTACCGATTCCGATACGGAGTATATCCCCGAGACCGAGACTCATAGGGAACCCACTCCTCCTATTCATCCCGAGTCTAGCACCCACCCTCGTTCGTCTACCCGTAAGCCTAAGGGAAAGGGTCCGTTGCCGGTGGGCGGTGTCGATATTTCCTTATGTCGCGATGATCCTTTGTGTCTCGCGGCATATAACCGTATCGAACATTGCCCGCTGCTTCTGGAGCATTTCGTCCAGTTTAGCGACTTCATAGGGTTAGCTGATCTTCTGTCGTCGTCGGGTCTTCTCGATTACCTTCGATATGACCCGAAGGCGAATCCTCACCCCTACCCTAGATTAGTGAAGCTTTTCTATGCTAATAGGATCCGGGGTCAGTACGATCAAACCCACTCTGTTGAGACGACCGTTTTGGGGACTCCTATAGTCCTCACTGCGGAAATCTTAGGAGAGATTTTGGGTATCTCTTCGTCTGGCCTTCTTCCTTCTGATATCTCGGTAGATGATATTTCTTCTCTTGATCAGACCATCCTTTCAGAGATTTTCCATCAGATTCCTTCTGCCATGATTGGCGTGCCATCTAAATCTTTCAAGCCAAATGCATGGGTCCTAAATCTGATTCTGAAGTCGTGCTTGCTTCCCAAGTACGGCTCCTCTTCTTTACCATCCCAGACATTTTTGAAGCTTATCTATGCGATCTTCATGGGGAGCTCGATTAATTGGGCTCGAATTATACTCGATAAGATTGATTCTTTCGAGTGTATTCGAAAGTCCAATAAATCGGCTCATATCCCATTTCCTTGCATGTTGACCCTCGTGTTTCGTCATTTTCGTGTCACATTGCCTCGTGACGATGAGCGTCCCCTTGGTCCTCCCCTGAATGCGACGGCCGTCAAGAAATCTCTTGCGGCGCTTCGTCACGTTCAGAGGACGACACCTTCTGCGTCTGTCCCTGCCTCTGCCAGTGCCTCTGCTACTCCCGTTGCCACCCTTGATGATGTCCTACGGATACTTCGTCGTCACGAGTCCCGCTTGGCTCGTACCGAGGAGGTAGTCTGCCGTATGGCTCGTCAGATGGGTGTTGAGCTTCCTCCTTCCGTGTCTGAGGATGAGGAGTTTGATGAGATGGCTGAGGAGGACATTGAGGAGCTCTGTCGTGCTTCGGCTCGTGCCCCCGAGGGCACTTCTGCTGGTACTGCTGCTGCTGGTACTTCTACTTCTGCTCCTGGAGTTGCCACCTCTTCCGGTGTTCCAGAGCCATCTGCTGCAGCTCTTCAGCCTTCTGTGCCTGCTGCTGACCCAGTTTCCGAGCCTGCTCATGTATCTGCTGCTGCTGCTTCTATCGAGACTCATGCTGCTGTTGAGCCTGTTGCTGAGATCTCGACTCCTGCCCCGACGATTCCATCTGTTGAGACACCTCTACTCCCTGCAGATCCTGAGTCCACTCCGTCGACTGGACCCACGGACGCTGCAGATCCTGCCTCCTCCTCGTGATCGTTGTTCCGAGGACTCTCCATATACGTTTTGGATGATATATTCTAGTGAGAGTGTTTTGGGTTAGGATGGGGTTGAGAGATGCTTTGATGTATTTTTTTTGTGCTTTCTGGTTGTCGGTGTTGGATTTTATGATGATGATGATGTATTTCTTTTTGACGATATGTAGCGCTTGATATGATGTATCTCATATATTCGATGTGATATTTTTTGGATGTACTCATGTTGTCTATATATATATATATGTTCATCATCGTTCACTTTATCTTTTATTCGTCGTGCAAATTTTAATATTCGTTGAATATATTTGAAATGTGATATCGAATCGACGCATAAAAAGTTGGTTAAATGGATTTAAATTCTGTAATTTTATAGAATTGTTTTCCATGCACAAAATTAACCATGAATATTGAATATTGAAGAGTATGTTTCTTTATTCAAGAAATGAAAAATTATTTGGTATTTTTGATGATTTTGATTATCGTTGATTTTCAGTGTTAATGGAAAATTTGACACACCTAGTTTTGATTCCCAAAATTTTTCCCTTGGTGTCAAGTTGGTCCATTGCCTTTGTCTACGACTCCCGATGTTGGATTTTACATTTCCTAATTGTTGTCGTTGTATGCCCCCCATTTTTGGGATAATGCCAAAGGGGGAGAGATAATGATAATAAATAGCGCAAATGAAAATTTAACTCAATTTCCAAGAATCTAGTTTGATATGCTAGATTCAGGGGGAGTTAAGATACATATACGGATTTTCAAAATCCGATATTTCAAAAATCAATTCACTTTATTTATCTTACTCGTCTGCTTGATGCAATTCATTTATATTCATTTTGGAATTAACGTGTCATCAATGCAGGGGGAGTAAGTATTTTACATTTGAATTATTATCTTTGATTATTATTTATGTTGGTTTGTCATCACCAAAAAGGGGGAGAATGTTGAATATTGGACTCCCCGGATTTGGTTTTGGATGATGAGCAAACATAAATAATTCATGATCTAACAATTTGTGAGCGCAGTATTGGAGATCGTCGCCAATTTCACGTGAACATTCAAAGCGACATCTCAACACTTTCCAAAGCTCAGTTTCATGCCTGAAGCTTCGTTGAAGCTCTTGCGACGCTTTGGAAGTAATGAAGATTCAATCGAAGCTCTCAAAGACCGTTTATAAAGGTTTTATTTATAGTCTTTTAGTTTCGATTGATAGAATGTTAAGCCTTGAGTATATCTTACGTTTCTATCTTCATTACGCTCATTTCGTAGCTCTAGGATTCTTGCACAAGTTCACTCTAACTTCCTCGAAGCGTCGCGCTTCGATTCGGACTTTGTTGTGCATGTTAGTTGGTACAAGAACAAGTACTGACCGACTAGATGGTGATCTAGTCGGTCGGCCACTGTTCTTGGACCGACTAGTTTCTGTCAGTTATTTCTTAGCTCTCTACTGTTTACAGTTAGTCGGTCTACGTTGACTCACCGACCGACTAGTTTGTGAACTAGTCGGTCAGTGAAGCTTCTTTGACCGACTAGTTGAGACTGACTGTTCACTCTAAAATTCTCCTAAGCTACTGTTTACCGTTAGTCGGTCTAAGAACGTTTGATGACCGACTAGTTGACAATCTAGTCGGTCAACTTTTGTTCTTGGACCGACTAAGTCAACTTGCCTTCAGACTATGTTGTTTTGCCTCTTAGTCGGTCTACGTTCATTGGATGACCGACTAGTTGTGAAACTAGTCGGTCAGACAGTGTTCTTGGACCGACTAGTTTTCTAGGTCTGAAATTCTATCTCTTCTCAGATCTGCTCTTAGTCGGTCCATGCTTTGTGACTGACCGACTAGTTGATGAACTAGTCAGTCAGTGTATGTTCTTTGACCGACTAATTCTCACAGATTTCTTTCCGTTGGAGATTGACCTAACTTATGTTTTTGGGTTCCTATAAATACGAACCTAGGTCATTTCTATCTTCAACAGAGCTGTCATTAAGAGATTCATTGAGTTCTAAAGAGATAGCTATTCTCCCTCAAATCTAAAGCTCTCTTCCTCACAAGAAACCCATTCTCTCTCATTTCTAGATCTAGAGAGAAGCTTGTTCTTGGTGAGCTCTTCAAGCTATTGCTTGATCCAAGTCTCCAACTCTTCCCTAGGCACCCATTGCTGCTCATTTCCTTGGTGCTAGGGCTTGGTGACTTCATCTTCCTCAAATCCTTCATTCCACCTATTGGGTAAGAAAAACTCAAGGTATAGGATTTTGTGGTAAGAGTATTTATTTCATATAAACTCTTTATATTGCTTATTGGCTCTCTCGGTTGTGAGAGAAGTTTGTGATCCCGGGTTGTGGGATTCACTTTGCCATTGCTTGTATGATTTGATCTTGTGAAGGTTTTTCACAAGATATTCATAGTGGAAATCTTGAGTTAGGGTTTCTAACTCAAGTATCCGGAGGGGATCCGGGTGGTTGGGACGTAGGATCACCGGGAACAAGTCGGGGAGACTTGGGTGGATCCGAACCCATTAACTTCGTTTGTTAGCACTGTTAATTTCATTGTTGTCATTCAATTTAAGCTTCCGCAAATTGATTTGGTAGTTGTGTGCAATTTAATTTGGAATTATACGCCTTATTATTTTAAAGTACTATTCACCCCCCCTCTAGTACTTGTGCAGTAGCTGGTAGGGCATTACAGAGGTCACTATTGATTTGATACCTGGAACCCAATCTATATCACAGGCATCTTATCGTATGACTCCTCCTGAATTAGATGAACTTCGGAATCAGTTGACTGACTTGTCGGGTTGAGGATTGAAACGACCCAGTGTGTCTCCTTGGGGAGCACTTGTTCTTTTGGTAAACAAGAAGGATGGGTTAAGGAGGTTGTGTATTGATTATCAGGAGCTGAATAAGGCGACAGTGAAAGACAAGTATCCACTTCCTCATATCGATGACGTATTCGATCAGTTAGGTCGATCCAGAGTGTACTTGAAATTGGATTTGAGGAGTGACTGTCATCAGGTGAAAGTCCGTGAGTCAGATATTCCGAAGACTACATTCCGGACTCATTATGGTCAGTATGAGTACTTGGTGATGCCTTTTGGAGTTACAAATGCACCAGCCACATTTATGAGATTGATGAATCAAGTGTTCTTTGACTATTTGGATAAGTTTGTGGTGGTTTTCATTGATGATATCATGGTATACTCGACGAGTGAAGCAGAGCATGCTGAACACCTGAGGACTATTTTGGAAACTCTGAGGCGGCATCTAATGTATGCTAAGGTCAGTAAATGTCAGTTTTGATTTACTAAAATTGCTTTTCTCATTCATGTGATTTTTGATGAAGGAATATCTGTAGATCCTGAAAAGATCGCTGTTGTCATGGACTGGCCGATTCCTCGATCAGTCACCGAGGTTAGAAGTTTCTTGGGATTCGTCGGATACTATCGAAAGTTTATTATAGATTTTTCAAAGATAGCGGCACCTCTGACCAATTTGACCAAGAAGGATGTATCTTATGTCTGGTCCGAAGAATGTCAGCGGTCGATGGGCGAATTAAAGTGACGCTTGACGATCGCCCAAGTGTTGACGATTCCTGACGGTCAGGTGGATTTGAAATTTTCTGTGATGCTTTGGGCAGAGGATTGGGTTGTGTGCTGTATCAGCATGGT
Source organism: Scilla litardierei (assembly GCA_030789695.1). NCBI lineage: Eukaryota > Viridiplantae > Streptophyta > Magnoliopsida > Asparagales > Asparagaceae > Scilla > Scilla litardierei. The sequence continues at coordinate 226,943,556 of CM061142.1, forward strand.
CGTGTGGTACATATGCATCACGACTATTGAAGGTCCATGAGCGGAATTATCCCACACATGATTTAGAGCTTGCAGTGGTGATCTTTGCATTAAAGTTATGGTGGCTATGTAGTAGTGTCAGACTTTGATATGATGTACTTTTGGCAGATGTATAGTTGTAGTAGTGTTTGATCAATGTACTCTTGGACTGTGTTTCTCTCTGCGAATGATGTTGAAATGATGATGTTGTCTTATGTTTCTTTTACTTCAGTAGTTCTTAGTACCACTTTCTGTTGACGTTGTTGCTGTTAGAATTCCTTTATGCTTAGTATTTATATTCTGAGTATGTTCTATGTTGTTCCAGTGCGAGCAATGGCCTGCTATACTCTACCTCTTCTCATACACTTGGTGCAATACCGCGACATGTCGGGCATCCAATTCCCTCTGACTTGGGGAATGGAGAATCACATATCTTCCCTTGAGTATTTGGGTGACTGGGGTGTAACAAGCGTAGAGTCGGTGATCATACCGCTAGAGTTGTACTCTTGACATATTAATGCTAGTATCTTCTTTGGGGCTGGAGTAGGTCGTTGGGACGACCGAACCAGGGAAATCTGTTATGCACTCTGCGATTGCTTTTACTTGCTCTTATTTACTCTGTGTGTGATTAATTGCACTGATAATTGCCTGTGATATTGCAAATACTTTTATAAGCCTATTCACATCCCCTAGGCTTAGATCCAGATCCAACGGTAGGTCTATCAGATATCTGAACAGTATTCCAGCCGTCTAATTATTGTTCTCCAGATATCTGGTTATTGTGAGTTTGGTCAAGATTTTTCTTCAGACCAATTTTGTGAGCTGTCTGATGTTATGTTTCCAGATGTCTGAACAGTTGATCAGCCACCTAGGAGCCCTTTTTAAGACGTCTGTGACTCAGCTTTTTGCTTGTTTATAACCATTAAGACTGCGGTTTTGTGAGTGTGTTTTCTTGGTATTTATGCTGCTTTGAGAGGATATTTAAGCCCGATTGTGAGGAAGTTTTTGGCACCCAACTGAATGATCTAAACTCATTTTTAGAGAGCAAATTCCAAAAGCAACATTTTCTTTCTCTCATTCTTTCTTTCACTTAAAGTGTTATGCATTGATCTTTGATCAAGAGATAAAACTTCCAAGTGCACTGAAGCTCAACTTCTGCACTTTGGTTCTTCACACTTCACGTCTTCATGTCCATAATAGGTAAATCTATTCAAGACATACGTAAGTGTGTAGTTATTTTTACAATTTTTTTCACCTAGTGATTTGGGGTAAGTATTACATATTTAACCCTCCAATTAGAGCAATTTTGTGTGTATATGATGCTTATTTGATCTCTAATACGATCGTATTTAGAATACTCTGATTTATTAGAGCAAACTCTTATTATATGCACAAAACATCAATATATTGAGTATTTCTTTCCTTTTAGTATTTTTCATATGAAGATCTCAGTCTCACGATTCCAATGACTATTTATTTGTATTTTCAGAGATCTTTGCTAATTTCTATAAATTTTTGAATGCAAAATACAATTTTAATTGAGGAAATACGACCGAAATACGCCTAAAATACGAATATACGGCCGCGTTGTTCCAGACGATGCCACGTGGCAGCATCAGAATGAACCCCCGCCCAATCCAACGCTCCAGTGAAGATGCCGATGTGGTTCATTGTGGAGCGCCCGATGCAGATCCAACGAACCAGATCGAAGCCGCGACAAACTTAGAAACGGGCAATATGGTAGAGTACTGGCCGTCGATTTCTCATCCGATGGCTAAGATTAAATCCGAAGAGAGCTCGGATTCATGAGCGAAGCGGGAGAAATTTGCAACCTGTGAGGACACGTGGCAGTGTCACGTTGAATCCCGCATTGTTCAACGGTGTAGATTGGCGCCGACAGTGGATTTGGGTTTAAATTGTTTTTCGAAATGGGTTTTGGACCCGCTAAGCTATACACACCAGCAATTCTCGTATTTAAGGTATTCCCAGGGTTTTTAGGGGTATGATTGGTGTATTAGAGGTTCTCTTGTGCGTATTTTTGCATGAGTTTCTGGGGCTTTAGAGACAGGGGCTAGGGGCTCTTGCTGAAGAAGATCTAAGGCTTTTGGAGAAGTTTTGGTGATATAGATCTTATCTTATACCTTGTATTTTGCATATTTAGCATGTATTTTGAGCTTTCGAACATGTATTTACTTATTAATATGAGTTCTTTTCTCTCCATGCATGGCTAGTACCTTTGTGTGTTGGTTGTGATGTAGTTCGGGCTATGTGATCGTTGATTTTCATGTCTTTTTACCCTATATGCATGTTAAAATCACGTATTTCATTGGGACATTGAGTTATTGAAAAGATATTCAAACTCATGGATTACAAAACCCCTAACGAAATCACAACCAACACATACTCCTCTCATTGGTTTTTAGATCGACTTTCACGTACTTATTTTAGTGTTACTTTCACGTTTAATTTAAACCATCATCATGATTACTTCACCTTCAAAAGGTGGTAGTGTTCCATCGTTTTATTAATATTTAGAAATTGATTCTTTTGGTTTGCAGATCAACTGTCATGTGAATTCCACACCTGACGCTCCAGGTTTACTACTTGATCGATTTCCTACACTTGAGTGTAGCGCTCGCACATTTCGAGATGAGTTAAGTTTTTGGCACCGTTACCAGGGACAACGGTATTTGTGATCCATACTCTCGGTTTCTTTCGAGGAATATTCAATGAGATCTTACCATCTTTTAGTTTAGGATTTTTACTTGCTTTTTATTACATAAAATACAAATAAAAATATAAAAGGGAAAACATCTTTTTCTGCAAGTTTATGTGGCATATATCCCCTACTTCACATAGATTAATACGAACTGAAAATATGGCAAATAATAATGATGAACCACTTATCACACCCCCCTACACAGGAAAGGCCTTTATTGGAAATTTATATGTCGTCTAGGGTGGTGTCTGATTCATGCATAGTTCTACATGCTGATGCTCATAATTTTAATCTGAAACCAGGTGTGATTCAACTCTTACCATCTAACCATGGCATTGAAAATGATAATCCTTATTTGCATATCATAACTTTTGAAGAAGTATGCTCGACACAATTGGAAGGAAAAATTAGCTCTGATTCTGTTTATCTAAAATTATTTCCATTCTCTCTGAAAGATAAAGCAAAACATTGGTTAAATTCTTTACCATGTAGATCTATCTCTACTTGGTTACAATTACAAGGTGAGTTTCTAAAAATATTCTTTTCTTTACAGAGGACCCATGCCTTAAAGCGACAAATCATATCCTTTTTGCAGAAGGAGAAGGAGTTGTATGACCAAGCATGTAAGAGATTCAAGGACCTTTTGATTGCTTACCCGCACCATGGATACAACAAAGGCCGTGCTATTGGATTCTTTTATGATGGCATGCATCTGTAAACTAGGCAATACATGGAGATGATGTGCAACGGCGAATTCTTTCAGAAAACTCCTACAGAGGCATGGAATTACATGGAAACCATAGTGGAGCATGGGAGGAGATGGGAGTCTACTTCAGAGTTTGAAAGATCAGAGCCACTTCCACTGTCTAAAGGAGGCATGCACTCATTAAAGCTGGACGATGTGATAAGAGCACATGGGGATGCACTACTGACGCAGAGACTACAAGGCGTAGACTTGAGAGCGGTTAAAGCAGTCGAAGCTGAACCATTTTGCACCATTTGTGAGCAGCCCATTTATGACACATCTGTCTACACCGTGATCCCTGCTATGAAAGAGACTATAAGGAATCCACAAACAGAAGTGAATTGGGTGTCAAATCAAGGAGTAAATTCGAATACTTTCAACTCTTCTTGGAAGAATCAACCAAATTTAAGATGGAGACCACAGCAGCCGACGCGACAGCTGACCACACCTTATTACCATCCGAATCATGCAAGTAATCAAGGAAAGAAGGAGCATAACACTGATATCACTGCCATACTTCAGCAAATGATGCAAATGCAGAATCAACAGCAACAACAACTTCAACAACAATTTCAGCAGCAGTTTCAACAGCTTAACAAAAAATTCTCTAAAATTGTTGCATCTTAGAAAAAGGTACTTTACCTGCTCAATCTGTTGCAAATCATAACATAAATCCCCCTTCTTTTTGAGGTGACAACGTTAAACAAGGCAAGGCGGTGACAACTTTGCGTAGCAGACAAGAAATAGAAAAGCCAGAACCACTAAGCATGAACAAATAGTGGAGGAGAAAGAAGATGAGCATGTACCACAAAAGCTGGAAGAGGAGAAGAAAAGCTTAGATAAAGAGGAGGTCAAAGAAAAAGAGCCTGAACCACATACACCTCGAGCTCCATTTCCATATAGGCTAGCACCACCTTCGAAAAATAAGTATCAGGCAGAAATTAGGGACATCTTCAAACATGTAAAAATTAATATTCCCTTGCTTGACACGATAAACCAAGTGCATGCCTATGCTAAATTTTTAAAGGACTTATGCACTGTGAAACAGATGCTTAATGTGAAAAAGAAAGCTTTTCTCATGCAACAGGTAAGTGCCATAGTTCAACATAACACTCCACCCAAATATAAAGATCCAGGTTCTCCTACTATTCTATGCACTATAGGAACTAAGAGCTTTGGAAATGCTTTGCTTTATTTGGGTTCTAGTGTGAATATTTTGACTTACTCTGTTTTCTTGCAACTAGGTCTGTGGGAGCTGAAACCAACGCCCATGGTGCTACAGTTAGCAGACAGGTCAATGAATATTCCAAGAGGTTGCATGGAAGATGTTCTGGTTCAGGTGGACAAGTTCTATTACCCCATGGATTTCATCGTCCTAGACATACATGGACCACCTTCTAATAACATCACACCTATCATTTTGGGACGTCCATGCTTAGCCACATGCAATGCCGTAATCAATTGTAGGGATGGACAGTTGAAGATAATATTTGGTAACATGAAACTCAAACTAAATATCTTTAAATAATGTAAGTTGCCAACAGATGTTGAAAGTGTTGAAGAGGTATGCTTTATTGAAAGTTTGATTGAAGACTATTTTGAGGCTGAGTATGAATGTGAATCTAATTATATTGATTACAATTTTGTTGATATTAATGAATCTTATTTTGTGCAGGATAATCACGAGAGACCAAGGAAAGCATAAGCACCAAGATTTGAACCATTGCCAGTTGGACTGCCACCACAACTACACTCTGACATAGAGCATCTAAAGCTTGAGCTGAAGCCATTGCCAGATTATTTGAAATACGCTTTCCTTGGATGAGATGAGACTTTACCAGTAGTAATATCCTCCAAACTTCCACTTGAACAGGAACATTCATTGCTTGATGTACTTAGGGAACATAAAAGGGTCATTAGATGGTCCATTGCAGACATAAAAGGTATAAATGCCTTAACTTGTACACATCACATTTATCTTGAGAATGATGCCAAACCTAAGCATGAAATGCAACGTCGGTTGACCCGACGTTAAAAGAAGTGGTAACGGGTGAGATTCTTAAATTACTTGATGCTGGAATTATTTATCCAATCTATGATAGAAAGTGGGTTAGTCTAACCCAAGTTATCCATAAGAAATTAGGTTTGACTATGGTTAAAATGTAAATAATGAACTCATACCTATGGAAACCACCATTGGATGGAGGATGTGTATTGATTATAGGAAGCTTAATTCAAAAACAAGAAAAGACCACTTTCCTTTGCCTTTCTTAGATAAAATTTTAGAGTGAGTGGCTGATGAATATTATTGTTTTCTAGATGGCTACTCAGGTTATTATCAGATAGAGATTGCTCTAGAGGACCACGAGAAACCCACCTTCACTTGCCCCTTTGGAACTTTCACATTTAGGATGATGCTATTTGGATTATGCAATGCACCTGCTACTTTTCAACGTTGCATGTTAAGCATATTTAGTGATATGGTTGAAAAGATAGTACAAGTATTTATGGATGATTTTTCTGTATACGGCACTTCTTTTGAAAATTCTTTATCTAACTTAGCCTTGTTTTACGCAGGTGTCAAGAGAAGAACTTGCTACTCAATTCGGAAAAGTGCCACTTCATTACTACGAAAGGTTTAGTACTTGGTCACTTATTTTCTAAAGCATGTATTAAAGTGGATAGGGCAAAAGTTGAGGTTATAGAGAAGTTGCCAACACCAAAAAGCGTCAGAGATATTCATTCCTTCTTGGGTCGTGTAGGATTTTATTGACGCTTCATAAAGGATTTCAGCGCTATCTCTCGACCTCTTTGCAATTTATTAACTTCAAATACTGAATTTATTTCGACACAAGAGTGTCAAGGTTCATTTGAAAACTGAAATCCTTACTTATCTCATCGCCTATTTTGCAGGTTCCAGATTGGACTCTTCTTTCGAGATTATGTGCGATGCGAGTGATTACGCGGTAGGAGCAGTTCTTGGGCAAAAGAAAGAAAAAGTTCCTTATGTGATCTATTACATAAGTAAGACCATGAACGATGCTCAAAGAAATTACACGACAACGAAGAAGGAATTACTTGCGATGGTATTTGCGTTGGACAAGTTCAGGAGCTACATTTTGGGATCGCCCATCGTCGTCTATACGGACCACTCTGCACTCAAATATTTATTGTCTAAAAGGATGCAAAGCTTAGACTTATACAATGAATTCTTCTTTTACAGGAGCTCAATATCGCGATACGAGATCAGAAAGGGGTGGAGAATCATGTCGCAGATCACCTCTCTAGATTGACAGTAGGCACAGTCATCAGATACACCGTTGAGAGATTCATTCCTAGATGAGCAACTTTTCGCCGTCTCTACTCGACTATAATATGTAGACATAGTCAATTAATTGGTGACGGGTAAACCTCCATCATATTGGTCCTTTCTTGATTTTAAACGCTTCAAACATGAGGTAAAATCCTTCTACTTTAGTGATCCTTACCTCTTTAAATATTATGTAGACCAAATTGTGAGGCGATGTATACCCGATCATGAGGTTAGTTGTGTTTTACAATTTTTCCATGATAGGGTATGTGGAGGACATTTTTCTGCTCTGTTGTAAAAATTTTAAAAAGTAGATTTTTCTGGCCCACCATGTTCAAAGATGCATATGCTTATTGTAAATCAAATGTGGGGTGTCAACAGCCGAGGGGAATCACAAAAATAAATATGATGTCATTAAATCCCATGTTAGAGGCAGAAATATTTGATTGTTGGGGGATTGATTTTATGGGACCTTTTCCACCTTCGTTTGGATATGTTTTCATACTAGTTGCAATTGATTGTGTTTCTAAATGGGTGGAGGCTATTCCTTGCAGGTCTAGTGACTCATCCATCGTGCAAAAGTTCTTGAAAGAGAATATCTTCGTGCACTTTGGAGTGCCAAAGGCCATTATTAGTGATGGAGGATCCCACTTTTGCAATATGCTCTTCACAAATTTGATGAAGAAGTTTGGTGTGACGCATAAAGTTTCAACTCCATACCGTCACCAAACAAATGGATAAGCTGAACTTGTAAATAGGGAGATCAGGAATTTCCTTCAGAAAACGGTGAATCCCATGCGTAAAGATTGGAGTCTTCGTTTTCCTGAAGCTTTATGGGCTTATAGGACGGCGTACATGACTATTTTAAGGATGTCGCCTTACCGTTTAGTTTATGGAAAAAATTGTCATCTCCCCGTTGAATTAGAGCATAAATCTTATTGTGCCATTGAATAATTAAATTTGCTTGACGAATCATTGAATAACTCTCGTAAATTGCAAATATTGGAGCTTGAGGAGCAACGGAGGGAAGCGTATGAAAATGTGAAATTGTTGAAGGAACGAATGAAAGTTGTTCATGACAAGATGATCCTAAGGAAGGAATTCAAGCTTGGGGACAAGGTCCTTCTTTATAACTCACGATTGCATCTATTTCCAGGGAAGCTACGTTCCACGTGGTCGGGGCCCATTTCATATCAAACAAGTTTTTCCACACTGAGCGGTAATTGTGGTAAATGAGAAAGACATGAGCAAGTTCAAAGTCAATGGGTAACGACTGAAACACTTTCAGGAGCTTTAGACCAAGGAGGGCACAACTATGGAGCTTACAGACCCACCTTCGGGTGGCACTTAAACTGGTGTGTTCTTTCCTTACTCTGTACTAGTAGATTTTTGGTTCTTTATTTTACACTTTTTATTTTTATTTGGATTTTGCCTCTAGTATTCTCTTTTCAACATTGAGGACAATGTTTGTCTTTAACTTGGTGGAGTGTATTAGACTTGTTGTTAGGATTTTCTGATTTTTATCATAGGTTTTTTTAAAATAAAAGGAGAGAAGAGAATAAATCACCATCACTCATCTTCTAACCATCATCTAAGCTGTCTTAAAGTGCCACTCTATCAGATGGTTATGCATTAATGGTATTCTAAAAATCGTTTATGCCTTGAATTAATTATTTTTTGCTTCATGGAATTAATCATTAAAATGCCCTTATGAAAAGTTTCAATTTTCATGGCTAATATCTTGAAATGGTTTGAATTAATTTCATGCAAGTTGTTGTGATGCATAAGTTTAAAGTGGACATGATTGATAGGATTAATTTTCTTTTTGAAGAGGAATTTGGCCATAAATAGATGATGAAATGTGAGTCTAATGAATGTGTGTTGAATTGCTTGAAAATAATGGAAAAAAAGAATAAAATGCACTGTTCCCTTGAGTTTATTAAGTAGCCGGGTTTTCGTGCCTCAAGAAGTATTGGAGATTTGCGTCTAAAGATGGATGAATGGGGAGTGCATTCAAAAAAGAGATAATAAAAACTTAGATGATTCGGGTTATTAAGTTCGAGGGGCTCTTTTAAGCCGAATGCCCAAAGGTCGTTTGGCCTACGAGTCATTAACTGAAAGCTTGTTACATGTATCATTCTAATTCAAGAAAAGAAAAAAAGAAAAGAAAGTAAAGAAAAATAAATATTGCAAACTCAACACCCATGAATCAGATGATCTTTAAATGATGCCGATTCCTTGGAAATTAGAAAATTATGAATTGATGTCGTGTTATACTTTGGCCTATGCAAAACGATGCTTGTATGTTAAGTATTTAAATTAGATTAGAGAAAATGTCATGGATTTGATCTCATTCATAATTGTGTATATTTGTGGTAAATATTATGATGGAAAGTGTGTTATTGAGCCAAGTCTTAGACAATTGGAAGGATTTAATATTTTTCTAAACATCCGATTGAGGCGCTCTTTTTGCTAGAGACCAGCAAAACGCTAGTTGGGGGTGTGATTTGGGATTAATGTTACATATTTAACCCCCCAATTAGCTCAATTTTGTGCGTATATGATACTTATTTAATCTCTAATATGATCGTATTTAGAATACTCTGATTTATTAGAGCAAACTCTTATTCTATGCACAAAACAGAAATATATTGAGTATTTCGGCCCTTTTAGTATTTTCATATGAAGATCTCAGTCTCATGATTCCAACGAGAATTTATTTGTATTTTTCTGAGATATGTGCTAGTTTCTATGAATTTTTGAATGCAGAATACCATTTTAATTGAGGAAATACGACCGAAACACGCCTAAAATACGAATATACGACCGCGCTGTTCCAGACCCTGCCGTGTGGCAGCATCAGAATGAACCCCACCCAATCCAACGCTCCAGCAAAGACGCCGACATGGTTCTTTGTGGAGCACCCGATGCAGATCCAACGAACCAGATCGAAACCGTGGCAAACTCAGAAGCAGGCGATGTGGTAGAGTACTGGCGGTCGATTTCTCATCCGATGGCTGATATCAAGTCTGAAGAGAGTTCGGATTCACGAGCAAAGCGGGCGAAATTTGCAACCCGCGAGGACACGTGGCAGTGTTGAAGGGTTTTGCGGGACCCTTAGGGCACAAAAACTCTAGTCCTGTCCTAAGTCGGACGGAACATAGACAGAAAAGAACAGCGGAAGAATAAAACTTATGTTAATCTAATTAACATGCAGTTAAAACATTTTTAACTTAGCCCTAAGGTCCAAGACCCTTAGCCAAGATCTATGCCAACTTGGGATGGATCTGTCCATCCCAAGAAGGATCTAACCTACTGCGATTAAATTAAACTAATGCTAATTAAACACATACCCGGAATCTCAACCCTGGGGCAGGCGAGATGTTCCGCACCGTCTTCCGAGCTGCTCCCGTCCCACGCCGAGCCGCTCCTTGAACTGCTCCCCGAACTGCTCCTCGAACCGCTCCGCATCCCGAGGCGATCAATCCCATGTCGCCGAGCCAACCACGCGCGGAAGAAAGTTTCACGCGAGTGAAACCTTCGCCTAGATTTCGGATCTGAATCCGAACTCCGTTGCGGCTTTGCTAGAGCCCTCAAGAGTAAGGCAGAAATTTATAGGGAGATAGAGAATATTATTTTAGTCTAGATCCGAGCGTGCTCCAACATTTACGAGAGCCGCTCAGATCTAGAGCTTGGGACGAGTTTTGAGGAGGAGAGCAGACCCCTATTTATATAGGCGGCGGACTCTCCCCTTTACTCAATATCCGATGTGGGACTAAAATAGAGTTTAATCAAATTCAATTTAGTTTGCACTTCACAAAGTACAAACTTCCGTGAATTTTAACTCCCTCACCGTTGAACTTCAAGATTGATACAACCTATCAATTCGAAGGGTGTTCAACGGTGAACGCATAGGAAAAAACCGTTCGTCAATCGGAGTTCGTTTGACCCTCCAATTGATTGTCCAAAGATCAACCCAAGGCTAGTTTTTCGCAAAAACTGAGCCGTCAAACAATTCTGCACAATAAGGGTTCAAAACCCTAGAGCTGGGGCCCACAAGTGGGCCCCACGCGTTCAGCGCGCGCAGAAACCCACCTGGGCAAGGCCCAGGCCGCGCCTGGGCTTGCCCAGGCGCTGGGCAAGGCCCGCCTGGGCTTGCCCAGGCGGCCTGGGCAAGCCCAGGCCCGCGCCTGGGCCTTGCCCAGGCGCTGGGCAAGCCCAGGCCCCGCCTGGGCCTTGCCCAGGCGGCCTGGGCCAAGCCCAGGCCCCGCCTGGGCCACGCCCAGGCCCGCGCCTGGGCCTGGCCCAGGCGCTGGGTAAGCCCAGGCCGTGCCTGGGTCATGCCCAGGCCTGTGCCTGGGTTAGCCCAGGCCTATGCCTGGGTTTACTGTATCTGTTGGGCCTGGCCAGCAGTCCAGACCCAGTCTGGTCTGATCTTGTCTTTTGGGCTGTTTTGGGCATAACTTTGGTATTTGGTGTCCGATTTGGACGCCGTTCGAACCTGGGTCTAGACCGGGACATTCCCGTCTTACCCGTGAACTTTTCCTTGCGTTTATTTTATTAAATATTGTATTAAACAATTTAATACACATTTAATCGCTTTTGCATCAAATGCAAAATAGTCCCTATCTAAGCTTAAAATATCATTTGCATCAAATACAAATGATCTGAGGGCATATATCCCTACATCTCCCACTTGCACTCAGGATCATTTATTCCGAATGCTGGAGATTATTGCAAACATCTTTTGCAATATTTTATCCCTTGCATCAAATGCAAATTATTCTCCCTAACTTATTTCTACCTATTACTAGACGAAAGATCGCACTCTGTGTGAGACCCTACAGCCTGACCCTTACAACAAGTTGGGCTCGAAGCCCTATACGGCAGTGACCACGAGCAGTGGCTGCCGTCCCTGCTTCAGGAATCATCATTATGTGGTTAACTCATTGACATGAGTATTGTCGGGACCACCCTGACTGTTTCCGTGATGAATTCCGCAGTTATAGTCTCTTCGTCTAAACTATGTCGTGTAGATCAAGTCTAGGGTACGGTTAAACTGTCAACCCTAATAACTTGACTCCGGTTAGTTTCTATCAATCTTTAGTCAAATCATGTTGGACTTGTTCCAACATACTCTGGCCAGAGTTTTTACCAAAGATCGAACTAACCCTACGACACTAACTCCCATTGACCGGGAGAGACGAATCCTCTCTTGGTCATTACTTTCCTCATACGCTTCAAGTGTCACCCAATCAAAGACCTTTCGACGGGGCTTGCCTCGAAGCTAGGTCATTTGATCTAAGTGGCACCGTTCACGCACAGGTTCGTCAAAATGACCTCAAGTCAAAAGACCAACCAGCCTATCATCACCCAGAGTCATCATTGACAGATTGGTCAATATAACCATATGATAACTCTTGTGGGTCGTTCAGTGAACTCATTCTCTAATGAGCACCTGTGTCTCATCTACGACTTCGCCAAGTCAAGCGATCATGAGATCATCGCCACCGCTAAACGGTGAAGACTAAGACACAATGGTCTATCCGATGTTTCGATATCCTTGTCTCGAAACATCTACGACCACGAACCCTTTTAGACTTATGCTACAGACGGTCAAACATTTCTCCATGATCGAGATACTCATCTCGATACCTGTTTGACCTTGCATAAAGTCTCAGGACTTTACCGAAGTTAATGTCTAATGTTAACTACATTATAAAATAACTTAGATAAATTATTACCAAACAGCTTACTGTTATTTCGAACAAGATGTTTGTGCTATTCACACATGAAGATAGATAGCCTCGAGGGTATCATCTCTCAACATCTCCCACTTGCACTCAGGCCCATTTATCACGGTATCTCATACCAATTTTTACACATAAGTTTTCCCGACTTCATGTGGTAGAGCCTTCATGAGTGGATCTGCTAAAACCGTCTACACTATAGACTTAAGGGTTTCTATGTTTAGACCAACCATTTGAATCTCATTCAAATAATTCATTTGGTCTTTCGGAATCCATAATATTTTAATTTACTTGGATCTTATCCAATTCATCGTACCTTACGATAATCATTTAAATTAGTTACTGGTCATTTCAAATGGCTCGTATTTATTTCTAATAAAGTATCAAACTCTTTTGATCACTTTGTCAAAATATATGTTCCATCTCTTTGATGCCTTGCATGTAATTTATACGCTCCCACTGACCTTGAAAACTCTCTGGCTAATTCATATAAGTTGGTCCGTCTAAATCATATTTAGAAAAACGAACTTGTAAGTGAATGCTCCAATTTTCATGGTCAACTTAAGCGTTTACATCGAGTTTGGTCCGAGTAGTTCTGTACACATCTGCTGGTGGAAAACGGTTTCATTATAATCCGTTTTATAGGAATTAATATGGAAAAACCGTTCTCGACTAACATGATTGCACTTCACTATTATCCGTTCTGCACCAAACTTTCAACTTAAAGATTTACTTACAGAAAGTGAGGAAACATTTTCCTTGTGCACGTAAACTAAATTCCAAAATTTATTTACGCACACGGACCTATTCTGATTGCATCAAATTTTAAATCGGAGTTACTTCTCCGAATTTCATCCCGGAAGTTGACTAAGTCATCATCAGTTATGATGTCTAACTCGACTCTTCGTCTCACGAGATTCGAGTAATTATACAACTTCCTAATGTTTGATTTAATGAATATCTTATTGATAATGTCCTCATAAAACATTATCAAAACCTAGGCATTACTATCTGGGACTTAACCCAGAGGAAGGACTTAACTCAGAGTCACTTGTTATGGATCGCACCGAGTCTAACTAAGTGTGATTCATTCCATTCAACACACTGATGTGTTAACAGACTTGACCTGAGAGAAAATCACATTTTCTTTTAATTACACAAGATTTTATGTAGCTAAGTATTTAACCATTCGATCTAATCAAATCAGTTTAAATACTTTTGTCTTTTCGTTCTTTAATTTTTCAGACTTGTGTTTCATCAAGAACACGTGTCTTAATAAAACATACGAATAACTTATTTTGGTTGATCTAGACTCGGGTACATCAGTATGTACCAGACTGAGTTCGACAACTCATTTTCCCACTGTCTTACAGATGGGTTTCGGCCAATTTTATCTAAGAGGATAAGACTCACAAGTGTCCGTAGACTTCATAATACGAGAGGTCAGACCCCTCTTTATGTGACTTGTGAAGCTTAGTCTCTCGATACGGCCTAGTCTATTTTACCATATAAGTTTGCTACCATCTTGTGTATTTATATATTAACATTTAATATATATATATATATATATATATATATATATATATATATATATATATATATATATATATATATATATATATATATATATATAGTTATTACAAATTACTTAACACAAAACATTGCTTCCGAAGCAAGGTGACGGCATTCGTCCAAAAATGTGTTAGACGTTTTTGTATAACTATTTATTCTGAAATTGTGACATCAAAATATATCACATTTTCATTTCCTCCTACTTATGCCTTTACTAATGATAAATTAAACTAACTTTCTCAATTGACTTTCCGGAGTGCCTTCTTCCTTTTCTAAATCACATTTAGATATTAATTAACCCAACACAAATAGCTATGCAAGCATCTAATGTATCCAAACGCTTGAGCTTTGCAATCTCGAGTTTAGCTCAAGAAGTTGCTTATCTCAAGATCCGGTTGGGATACATAGTCTTGCACCGCTCATGCACTCGTATTCGACTCAAACGTTTTGATCGAATTTTCGAACTTTGCGGATCGGAATTGTTTGTCCATACAACCTTGAGGGTAGCTCGACAAGTTGTAGGGAGAAACATACTTCGAATATCCTATATGTTCAAGCTGCCTCATATAGAGAAGAGTGACATGTAGCTTTAATTTATTTGTTGGACCCAGAACTTAATGAAATCATATTTCTTAAGTCTGTTCTTTAGAAGGTCATTTAATGTCAACGAGAATATAGTTTAATTCCTTCAATTAGAATTTAACTTGATATTCAATCAATCAACTATTTGACCAGTTAACTTATTCCAATATTATATTTTGATTCCTTCGGTAAACATAGTCTTGCCCTAGTTTTTGCATATGTTCAATATTAAATATAGGTAGATTGGCTTTCATCTATCTATATCCTCCCACTATTTTTACGATCGTTTTAAAGCTTAATAACGAACGATTTAATCGAATTTTGAAAATTAGTGAAAGAGGGATCCAATCATCCCGAACCTCACAACCTTGAGGAGACTCAACAAGTTGATTGGTTCCATGACTGGTAGACTAACTCTTGGTCAATCACATCACATGTGATTCCCTGTCGATTTTTATACCCACAGTCACTTATGATCTTGATGAGACTCAACAAATCATACTGACTGGTCTAGTCAGACCCTTGATTTCGTGTCCAGATTAGACTTAGATCGATACTCGAGGAGACCCGATGCATCGATTTGGGTCAAGTCTAGACTACATCACATGTATGTTGGAGTTTGTTCCTTAAAGAAAAACAAGTCACAGCTTGAGGAGACTCAACAACTATAATTGTCTTCTTTGAGTTAACAAGCTCCAAAATCAAGGAGGGATACGAATTAATCTTTAATAAGATTTATAACGCATTGACTAGATATAGTCCAGGGTGTCATACAATCATGATTCGCGACATTGCGGTCCAGCGGAACACAGCCAGGGAATTGACTAAGCCAGGATCACTGCCCCTTGTACTAGCAAGGGTTGACCCAGAACTCTTAGCCAAGCACATTGACTGGATCATGGTCCATTGAATGAAGCTTGTCATTTTTGTATGTGTACCATAGACTAAACAGCTTTTATTAACAACTAATTAATCATATCAACTAGTTGCATCCTTAAATTCAAAATTTTAGGATTTGTTTAATAACTTTTATTAAGTCCTTATCAACTATAAGGTTCACGTGCTATCCTAATCGTTATTAGGATTTTAATAAATTTTATTAACAACGCTAAAAGCGAAGTCCTTTTATGATTCAATAATAACAATTAAAATTTTCATTAAAGGAACTACCCTAATCAGGAATTAGGTCTTGAAGCATTGTTAATGTTTTATTAAAACATAGCATGTCATTAAAATTCAATTAATAAATTTTAATGATTTCTTAATGGCTAACCTAAAGGGTTGTCTTGTGTAATCAAATAAGGGACAAGATGAACTAGCCATTAAAATTACACTAATTTTATCGCATAAAAAGTGTACTACTATTTAACAATTAAATAGACTAAAGTTTATCGCATAAACAATATTAGACATTTTAAAATCAGTTTTAAAATTATCTTATAAATTTAAAACATCACTTTAAAATTTTTCCATGTTCAAAAATTTATCATATACAATTTTTAAACATCTAAAACATTTTAAACTTATCGCATAAATTTAAAGCCTTAAAATCAATTTTAAATTTATCACATAAATTTAAAACACCATTTTAAAATTTTTCCATGTTCAAAAATTTATCATATACAATTTTTAAACATCTAAAACAGTTTAAACTTATCGCATAAATTTAAAGCCTTAAAATCAATTTTAAATTTATCACATAAATTTAAAACACCATTTTAAATTTTTTTCATGTTTAAAATTTTATCATATAAAATAATTAAACATCTCAAATTATTTTAAAATCATTTTTAAAAAATATCTCATAAATTTTAAATCATTTTAAAAGATTTGAAGAAAAAAAAATTATTTTAAAATTATCTCATAACTTTAAAACCATTTTTTTAAAAGTATTTAAAAAGCATTTTAAGGTTTAATAAAATCGCAGTGCTAGATCGGCTACGCAAACCTTGCTCTGATACCACTGAAGGGTTTTGCGGGACCCTTAGGGCACAAAAACTCTAGTCCTGTCCTAAGTCGGACGGAACATAGACAGAAAAGAACAGCGGAAGAATAAAACTTATGTTAATCTAATTAACATGCAGTTAAAACATTTTTAACTTAGCCCTAAGGTCCAAGACCCTTAGCCAAGATCTATGCCAACTTGGGATGGATCTGTCCATCCCAAGAAGGATCTAACCTACTGCGATTAAATTAAACTAATGCTAATTAAACACATACCCGGAATCTCAACCCTGGGGCAGGCGAGATGTTCCGCACCATCTTCCGAGCTGCTCCCGTCCCACGCCGAGCCGCTCCTTGAACTGCTCCCCGAACTGCTCCTCGAACCGCTCCGCATCCCGAGGCGATCAATCCCATGTCGCCGAGCCAACCACGCGCGGAAGAAAGTTTCACGCGAGTGAAACCTTCGCCTAGATTTCGGATCTGAATCCGAACTCCGTTGCGGCTTTGCTAGAGCCCTCAAGAGTAAGGCAGAAATTTATAGGGAGATAGAGAATATTATTTTAGTCTAGATCCGAGCGTGCTCCAACATTTACGAGAGCCGCTCAGATCTAGAGCTTGGGACGAGTTTTGAGGAGGAGAGCAGACCCCTATTTATATAGGCGGCGGACTCTCCCCTTTACTCAATATCCGATGTGGGACTAAAATAGAGTTTAATCAAATTCAATTTAGTTTGCACTTCACAAAGTACAAACTTCCGTGAATTTTAACTCCCTCACCGTTGAACTTCAGGATTGATACAACCTATCAATTCGAAGGGTGTTCAACGGTGAACGCATAGGAAAAAACCGTTTGTCAATCGGAGTTCGTTTGACCCTCCAATTGATTGTCCAAAGATCAACCCAAGGCTAGTTTTTCGCAAAAACTGAGCCGTCAAACAATTCTGCACAATAAGGGTTCAAAACCCTAGAGCTGGGGCCCACAAGTGGGCCCCACGCGTTCAGCGCGCGCAGAAACCCACCTGGGCAAGGCCCGCCTGGGCTTGCCCAGGCGGCCTGGGCAAGCCCAGGCCCGCGCCTGGGCCTTGCCCAGGCGCTGGGCAAGCCCAGGCCCGCGCCTGGGCCTTGCCCAGGCGCTGGGCAATGCCCAGGCCCCGCCTGGGCCTTGCCCAGGCGGCCTGGGCCAAGCCCAGGCCCCACCTGGGCCAAGGCCCAGGCCCGCCTAGGCCACGCCCAGGCCCCGCCTGGGCCACGCCCAGGCCCGCGCCTGGGCCTGGCCCAGGCGCTGGGTAAGCCCAGGCCGTGCCTGGGTCATGCCCAGGCCTGTGCCTGGGTTTACTGTATCTGTTGGGCCTGGCCAGCAGTCCAGACCCAGTCTGGTCTGATCTTGTCTTTTGGGCTGTTTTGGGCATAACTTTGGTATTTGGTGTCCGATTTGGACGCCGTTCGAACCTGGGTCTAGACCGGGACATTCCCGTCTTACCCGTGAACTTTTCCTTGCGTTTATTTTATTAAATATTGTATTAAACAATTTAATACACATTTAATCGCTTTTGCATCAAATGCAAAATAGTCCCTATCTAAGCTTAAAATATCATTTGCATCAAATACAAATGATCTGAGGGCATATATCCCTACAAGTGTCACGTTGAATCCCGCATGGATCAACTGTGTAGAATGGCACCGACAGTGGGTTTGGGTTTAAATTGTAGTTGGAAGCAGGTTTTGGACCCGGTAAGCTATACAAACCAGTAATGCTCGTATTTAAGGTATTCCTAAGGGTTTTAAGGGTATGATTGGTGTATTGGAAGCTCTCTTGTGCATATTTTTGCGTGAGTTTCTGGGGCTTTGGAAACAGATGCTAGGGGCTCTTGCTGAAGAAGATCTAAGCCTTTTGGAGGAGTTTTAGTGATAGAAACCTTAACTTATACATTGTATTTTGCGTATTTAGCACATATTTTGAGCTTTCGAACATGTGTTTGCTTATGAATATGAGTTCTTTTCTCTCCATATGCGGCTAGTACATTTGTGTGTTGGTTGTGATGTATTTAGGGCAATGTGATTGTTGATTTTGATGTCTTTTCACCCTATATGCATGTTATAATCACGTATTTCATCGATTTCTATGTATAATCTATTTGAGTATTTTAATCGGAGACGTGTGTATGCTTGAATCGAATATAATCTGAGTAAGAATTTTTCGTGATGCGATCCGAAAGGACGTATCGTGACCTGAGAGGACACTTGTGCGTATTTTCCTTATGAAATCGATATTTTACGTGATTACTTCTTGGCACGATATTCTACGATTTAACGTTATATTTTCTGACGTTCTCATACCTTAGCCGGATGGGACGTTGAGTTATACAAAAGATATTCAAACTCATTAATTACAAAACCCCTAACAAAATCACAACCGATGCGTACTGCTCTCATTGGTTCTAGATCGACTTTTATGTACTTAGTTTAGTGTTACTTTCACGTTTAATTTAAACCATCATCACAATTACTTCACCTTCGAAAGGTGGTAGTGTTCCATCGTTTATTAATCTTTAGAAACTAATTCTTTTGGTTTGCAGGTCGACTGTCCCGTGGATTCGACACCTGACTCTCTCTTTTGTGTTTGCATTTGCGTTTGACATTCTCTCTTTTGTGATTGTACTGCAATTATTATTCTGCACTTAATTATTCATTTTTAATTTCCATTACACTATTCACCCACAAGTGTGTTACTTAGTGTTCAGAAATCCTACAATTGCTTGGTGTAAGAATCCATCATGATGTACATGTATCAAAAGTGTGGACCACTGTGCATTGAGAGGAGTGAAATACTCAAACTGATGGGAAAAATGAGTCCATCGACTGCCTTTGTCCTTGATGTTGCCTTTTCTATAGTTGATATGGCCATGATCATCTTTCTTTTTTCCCCAATCCTTGGGAGTTTTGCACGAGATTCCATGCTCCTCTACATTGATGTAGACCTCAAAAATGGCTATCAAGTCATCCAAGTTCTCAAGTGGGTTGGTGATCAAGTGGTGCTTAAGATCGAGATTGGTGGATCCATTCATCAAGGACAAGATGACATTGTCCAAACTCACCTTATGTCAAGCATGTCATTAGTGAAACACTTTATTTACTTGTGTAGTGGTTCCATACCACCTTATTGTATGCTTATTAAGTGAATTGAGAAGTGCTTATTCTTTTTTGTGGCAATGAACTACTAGGTAAAGAGTATAGCAAGTTTGTAGAAGTTGGAAACACTATTTAGCTTGAGGGTCTCAAACAAATCATGTGATGACGTTAATATTAAGCTTAAGAATTCATGACATTGTATCACATAATTAAGCCCATGGAGCTGTATAAAGTCTCGATATCGACAAACATGCTCCAGATGATCTTGCGTGCCATCGCATTCCATGAGCTTTGAGCGATGGAAGTCTTATGGTTGGGGATTCTAGTATATCCTATTCACAGATGTGGACGCCATGGTCTTCTTGCTTCTTCTTTTTCTTCGTCTCCACCTAGTCAAATTTCTTCTAGAATAGCTTCAGCTATGCATCGTAGTGCTCCACACTTGCATGTGATGCCCAAAGTATAGTTATCGAGTTAGAAGTATTTTGGTATATACTTTGGATGCCTTCTCTACCACTGTTAGTGGATGGATTGCTATGAGCCTGAGGTTGACTCGAGTGAATAATGCTATGATTGCTAGGCAGAGCATAGTGTGAGTATGCATCTTGCTTAGGACCACCATTCTCCTACTGTTGCTGAGTAGCGTGATGGATTTATTGATGTAGCACTTAGGTGAGTTGTGCCTACAACGTGACAAACTATTGTCCTTATAATGCATTGAATGTGTCATACATCATGTGTCATGTGGGTGTGGGTGTAGGTGTTGGTGAAGCAACCTATTCGACACCATTCTACTACATCACCGGAACGTGGCCGGCATACTCCTCGTCATTTTCTTGAAGCCTTCCTTGGGTTTTTTGTGAGTCATATATCGTGATGTTGGTGTTCCTACAGACGATGTTAATGATGTCGTAATGCACATGTGGATCCAAACTACTCTCCCTCGATCTATCTAGGGCTAGTCGCATGCCGATACCCACAACAATAGCATAGAGCATTGTCGAGTCGAACCGAATTAAAAGCCCTGGGTTCGGTTCCTCTGACGCTCAAATAAGAACATGAGAGATATATAATAAAATATGTTAACGAGCTCACATTCTCCCAAATGAGAGGGATATATATAGACATTATGAAAGTGTATTTTAGTAATTTAATTTTGTTGATATGTACTCCATCATTAGATTAGGTCTTTGTTGAACCTACATTCCTTTGCTGATGACATGGTAGTGGGAAGAGCAATTGCTCGAGAGTGCACTGTTGACTCCTCATCTCCTCAAGTTTCCTGTGGTAGCCATTCCTCAAATATTCGATTTCTTGCCAGTTTTGCCTGCAATATTCAGCGATAAAGAATTACTTCATAAAACCCAAGGTTTAAAAATGAAAACATAAGCTTGCTTCTCTTAGCCATCTCACAAGCGCCCCATGTTAGGCAGCGCAATATAAAAAGATAAAAGATGTATTTTTTGCATCTTCACATATTATGGAACTTCTTATAAAAGAGGCTTGCATGCAGTGTATGGGTTCAGATCACCATTTATGCACTTCTACTAACAAACATAACTGTTGTGTATATGCAAAATATATGTAAACATGAATGTTTTCAAGTCCCCTACCTCCTCATCACTGTCATGTGTTTGTGTGTGAGATATTTAGTTATGCCACACAAAAAAATGTTGAGGTTCAATATGCAACGTATGTATAGTCTTTAGACTCGGTAAATACGAAGAACGCACCTGTTGTTGCCAATCTGTACAACTTGTCACAATGGCGAGGAGGACGGTTTGCACGGTAGCCCCGCCGAGAATGCCTATCCAAAGGCCCCTTCCCCTCATCTCAAACAGAAAGCCCAAAACCAAAGCCATTGGGACTCCAAACAGATACAACGATCCGAGGTTCACGTATGCACCTATGTTCTGCCACCCACATCCTCTTGCCACCCCTGATGCCAATAAATGGATGGTGAAAAAGCAAATGCCAAAATAGAGATCCACATAATGAGTAAAAATAACCTGAAAGAACCCCTTGCAGGCAATCCATGATCACGGAGACGCAAATGAGGGGAACCATTTTCATGACATTGTCGATGACTTCCTTCTCGTTGCTGTAAGCATAGCCGACGATCCCACGCAGCGCAAAGAGGGTCGCGCTCACGGCAACGGCCTCCGTCACCGCCATGAACATCACAACCCGCACGGATAGCCGAGCCCCTTCAGGCCTCCCAGCTCCCAACTCGTTGGACACCCGCGTACTATGAGAAAGACAAGAAGAACCTTGTTAACCATTCACTCAAATGCAAATCGACTATATATCACGGCATACCTTACAGCAGCACCAAGCCCGGCGGGTACTGTGTATAGACATTGGATGCTGGTGAGGCTGCTCCCATAGATGAAGGCCTATGTTAGCGCTATGCGAGTGACTATGCTTTTAGAATAAGCGAAACTCTTACCATATCGAAAGCACGGAGGTCTCTAGCTTCGGATTGGGCATTAATCCCGATAGCAATATAACTATCTCGAAGGACCACCATTGTAGACTTGTGATGAGTTCAAGAAATCAAGGATTAGCTCCAGTACTACTTCAACCACACAAATTTAACTAAATTAACAAGAAGCAAAATCTACTAATTACCATATCATGACAGCGGACGGAACGGCCAGCTTCATGAACTCTTTGATGCATCGCAATGCCTCCTTCGAAATCGGTGCACGTGTCGCCTTGCAGGAGTCCGAGAACTTGATGTACAATCCAAGCACAAACACGTAAAAGCAATACGATATGCTTATGGACAAAGCGGCGCCAACATTGCGCATGCCGGACTTGAATACCAAAACCCAACACAGTGGAATGTGGAGGCAGAGGGATGAGGCGGAGGCTAGGAGCAGCGGCAAGGTTAGGCTTTGGGACTGGAGGAACTTCATCAGGGGTTGAGCTATGGCGTTGGCGAATAGACCGGGGATCATCCACGCAGCGTATCTCCCCGCCTCGTGCGAGATTAGAGGGTCTTGGCCTATCAAAGGGAGGAGCTTTCCAAAGGAGGCCCATAGGAGAGAGACTGGAAGGCAAACCAGTATGAGGGAGAATATGGCAGCATATGTATGGATTCCGAGTTTTTCATACTTTTGTGCTCCATAGCCTTGACCACACAGTGTCTCCAATCCGCTCGCCATTCCTTGCTGCAAGCCATGTAAGAGATGTCATTCCACTAATCTCCTTTAGAACTAATAGCTCCCCCCTCCTGTGCGTGTGTGTCTTCTAATTGTAGCCTCTTGATTGATAGCCGTTTTTCCTATTTTGTTAACTGCAAATTTTAAATTGAACAATGCTTGGTCTTTTTAATTATACCATTTTTATCTCATACTAATGCCCATAGTGCAATAGTTAACTATGAATGCTGTTGAAAAATATGATACAAAACAACAAAAATATCTTACTATTAATTAATCTAGAATTCATGTGGATTATTTAGAGTTTTATTGCAGATCTTTTGGAGCCCAAAACAGAGATATATTTTAAAGCCCAGAAGTTGGATATTCTAAACCACAGATAAATGCCAAGAGAAGCCCATTACTGTGCAGCCCACTCAGCCGAACACTTGTGGCATGCGTGAGAATGGATGAGCGGCCCGTGAGTTCGCGTGGCCCGCCAGCACACGAGCTCGCACGGACCGAGAGCAGGCGCATCCCAGTAGATGCGCGTGCAACACACGAGCGATTAGCGCACATGCGCATGAGCAGTGTGTGCGGGCAAGCGGTGCGGGTGCACGATAGCGGCAAGCAGGATCTGGTTCGCAGTCGGATCCGATTTCCAGACATAGACCCGATAAGATTTTAAGGGTATCTAAACCCTTGTTTCGTCTAGGGTTTGAGAGCGAATTTAGTGCAAATTTTCTGTATAAGTTTGCAACTACCTGTAGAAAATATAGAGAGTAAATTGAGGGACAATTGAGGGTTGTTTTAGAGCCAAAAGAAAAAAATTTCTGTTGTTTTATTCTCTGATTTTTAGCATGTTTTGTTATTCCCTTGAACCAAACGACATAACTTGTATTCCAATACCATTGAAGTATTAATGATCTCTTCAACTAGACATACACCAAGAATAGTGTGAAATCAATATAAATCTTGGTGCCAGTAGTGTGTTTGTCTTTTGTTTTATGTTACTTTTCCTATATATTCGTGTGTTGTGGGTTTCATAAAGAAAGTCATTGGCTTTGTTCATTGGTTCAATGATCTTGGAATTTTACTGTATGATTGCTTTCTTGATAACCTATCAAGAGGGAATATGAGTGCTGATCCTAATCACCTTCAACAATTGGTATCAAAGCAATTTTCATGAAACAAGTCCAAGGCAATGACAGAGAGTTCTTCAACAAAAAGTGATGTGATTGAAAATGCAATTAATTCGAGTCCGTATACAGTAGGCTCATATATGATGTTGGAGGAGTGCAATACAAAAGTAAAAGTTTGATTGTAAGGAAAATTTCGAGATATGACAATACAAGATGAAGGAAATCTTAAGGAAGAATCGTGTCTATAGGGTGGTATATGACACATAGTCTTTACCGACAGATATCTAAGAATGTGAAAAGATGGAGATGGAGGACTCGACAATGACAACCACCCAGCTCAGTTAATCATACGAGATGATTTATTATGTGACTGGGGAGACAACAGCCAATGAATTATGGAAAAAGCTCGAGAAGCTGTATCTGAAAAAGTCATCCACTAACAGGCTAATCTCTCTGAAGACTTTCTTCACTTTCAAACTGTAAGATGGGACCTCAATGAAGGATTAACTGGATGCTTTCAATGGATTAGTGGAAAGGATGAGGGCCATTAGAGTAGATACTGATCATGATGCAATGATTATGCTCTTATCGATGCTAGATCAATACACGACATTCGTTAATACCATGGTCTACAGTCAGGATACTCACAGTCTTAAGGACATGAAGTGGGGCTCTACATCGAGAAGTTGAGAGATAGAATGATATGAGTTGGTTTGAGTCGAGGAGATTCAGACTGACATGGCCTATTTGCTTCGGGATGAAGCAACATGGGAGAAGACAACTAGAGAAGATCGATATCCAGTACTAGAGACACAACATGCTATATTTGCAAGAAACCCAAACATTTAAAGAGAACCCATCCAGAGAAAAGAAACAGAAACAAGGAGGATATTTGCCAGCATCTTTATCAGCGGCAAGTGCACATATAGAGAAGGTAAAGAGCGAGGAGGCATATAATGTGCTCACTGCATGCTCGTCAGATGTTAGAATCATGCATGGGTTGTGAATTTAGGGGCTTCATTCCATAGTACACCAAATACAGAGCGATTCTATACCTATCAGAGAAAGATGGATGCATCGGTCCTTGTGGGCAACAATGAAGCATGCAAGCTATTAGAGTTGGTTCTGTGAGGATCAAGATACTCATTGGTGTGGTGCACACACTCATTAACATGTGGTATGTACGTTCCAAAGCTGAGGAAGTCACTAGTTTCCTTGGAGAATTGGATTCCACGGATTGCAAGGTTACGATAGAGAAGGAAGCTCTGAAAGTATCGAAGGGATCAATGACGGTGATGAGATGTGAAAAGGTCAGAGACTTATAACTGCTGAAGGGGATGAAAATCATAGAGATTTTAGTATCAAAGTTGAGAGTTTGTAGGAGACTGATTTGATCAGGCTATACATCTCAGACTTGGACATGTAATGGAGAAAATCTTAGAGGCTTTGAGGAAGCATGGTATGATCAAAGGAGTGAACTTTAAGGAGATAGAGTTTTGCCAGAATTGTGTTTTTGGTAAGTAGACCACGATTATTTTCGATGTGGGAAAGTAATACCCAAGAGGGATTCTTGATTATATTCACACTAACATTTGGGGTCATGTACCAGTTCACTCTTTAGTTGGAGCATGTAATTACTTCATATCATTCATCAATAATTTCTCTAGAAAGTTTCAATTAGCTGTATGTGATGAGAGAAAAGTCGGATGAATTTGAGAAGTTCAAGGCGTATAAGAATCTTATAGAAAGTCAAACATTGAAAAAAAACTGAAAGTGCTAATATACAACAATGGTGGCAAGTTTACTTCTTCTATGTTTAAGGAATTCTTTGAGGGGCAATAAGTAAAGATGCACTTCACTACACCGGGAGATCTGAAGTCGAATGGATTTGCGGAGAGGATTAATATGACACTTCCAGCTAAGGTGAGGTGTTTCATATTTACATCAGGTTTGTCAATGAGAATTGGGGCCAAAGCTATATCAACCACAGCTTATTTGGTAACAGTATTCAATCTTCAGCTATCCAGAGGAGGTTTGGATAGGGAAGCTAGTGAATTTAGATCCTCTTCAGGTGTTTGGATGTCTAGTTTACATTTATGAGAAAGGTGACAACTTCAGCACCAAAGGAAGAAAGTGTATCATGTTAGGTTACATAGATGGTATCAAGGGTTACTGACTCTAGAGTCTAGATGTAAAGAATATCGTGGTTGGTCAACATGTGATATTTGATGAGTCAACAGTGCTACAGAGGTAAGCTTCAGGAAGTACCGAAACATGTGGATGCAAGGAGGTACCAAACAAAGTGGAGGTACTAATTCCAAATCAAAGGATCGTCATCGATGTTTATAAAGAAGTGGCTATTGATGGAGAGAGTCCATATGAGGTTACTACTATAGGTAGAAATTGTATATGGAGTTCTAGTCAAGGTGGAGATCCTAGAGTTACCGTGGATAATCTATTTCTAGTAGCGTGGGGCAACGCACTGTGAAGGCTCCAGCTTGCTACAAGGATTTCATGAATTTGACTTATGCATTGCATGCACATGTAAATCCTATGGTTAATAGGTTTATGGTGGATGCATTGAGTTTAGACGCAAACTCAGGATGGAGGTGTTTAAGGAAAGATATTGATATGATAACACATTCTAAGGAAATTCACAAGGAGGAGAATCCAATAATGGACAAGTCGACGGTGAAGTTTGAGCTGGGCTCAAACTTAGTTTCCTTAAAGAGGTGCTAGGGTGCCATAATGAGCGAAGCTCAAAATTTTTATTGTGACAGCAATCTTTCTTTATTTTGAAGCATGTACATTACTTCTTTGTCTGTCATCTGTATTTTCCCAGCATATGCAGTGGCTTGCAGGATTTATATATTATGTTACATTTACGTTAGGTAGTATTTAGAGTCAAGAGGGTCAAATCCATGGGTCTAAATACTGTTGTGGCCTTGTCACCTTCCGTTCTCGACATATTCCTTGGAAAGCTTCGTAGTTCTGGTATTTCAGAGAACGGGGGCGTGTCATTGTTGGTGATGGTTACATGTCACTGGTGATAATCCTATCGTGCTCTGATATCCTCTTGGTCACTGGCTTTAGGCTTGAAGATGGTTAATTCAATTTCTTTCAGAATCAAGAGTTTATAGCTCTTTACAAATTTAATACCATGTTTCCATATATATATAATTTTTGGGTATTTTTTTATGAATTTTCCTTAATTTTTATAGTGACAAATTATTATTTAGATAATTTTAGAACTCTAATTGAATTATAATGGGTGAAGTATTTGGATGAAATACTATGTATTTGGGATGGTATGGAGTATTGATCATGAATTCCTATTTTCTAGAAATTTAAATATTTAGAAATCTCTTCTTATGACCCCTACTCTTTTAGGTGTCCTCTTGCATGCTAAGCTTAGCCCTAAATATGCCATATAATTTGGCACTTGGCATGAGATTAGGAGTTGGATGGTGATGAGGATGGTTAAGCCATACTTAAAGGGCAAAAGAGAGAGAAGGAAAGAAGAAAATTAGGAAACCCTAAGAAGAAGGAAGAGCAAAAGTAAACCCCAACTTTCATCATCTCCTCTCTACCACCACCAAGCCCCCAAATCAGCATTTTGCTCATCAACCCCCTCCACCAGGCCAGGTGCCCCCTCACCACTTCTCTTGCCCAAATTTTTCACACCCGAAAAAACTCAATTTTTCCCAAAGCCACCACTTTTGGAGCTTGAAGGAGAGGAAAGAAGCTTGAGTTGGAGAAGAAGCTACAAGAAGGTCTTCAAGGAGAAGAAGGGCCAAAGAAATTTAGAAGGACTTGAAAGGTACGATTTCTAACTTAGCTAGATAGGTTTTATTTTCAGAATTGGCTAGGAAAATAGAAGCATGATAAAATTGTCATGTTTGCAAGAAAAAGAAAAGATTTGAGTTATCATATTATATTGCTAATTTTCAGCATTGCTAATTTTCATGCTAATTTTCAGCATTACTAACATTTCTAACTTAGCTAGATATATTTTCAGTATATAGATTTTGTCCTGTGTATTCATTTCAGTATATATTTTTGTATAAAACTTCAAAATAAGTTGGAAACCTTATGAAGTCCTCTACAACTTTCATAACTCATATTTTGACTGCACTTATACTGAAACAGCTAATCTTTATCTGTATATCATTTTTTGGCAGATTCTGCCACTCGACATTGTTTAGACAATAACTCCCACCATAATTGTCCAAATAATTCAAGCTTGGACAATCTGAAATCCACCTTAAATTACCTATAACTTCCATGTTAAGACCTAAAGCAGATTATGGCTACAAATAACTGCTATGAACTGTTCTTTCCACAAGCCAGAATCAAAACAAATTCTGAATCTGTTTACGTTTATTGCTATGTGAACGGTATTTATATGTGTGATATGGATGTTATAGTATGCCCTCTCATGCTTCTAAGTTCTTGTGGAAATTGTAACGTAAAATGTGAAGGCATGATGTGTGGGGTGATGTTGTCATGCCTAAGTTGGTTGTAGTGGTATGGGTGGCATGGCTTCATATAATGTTTTGTGATATATGGTAATGATTAAGGGTATGCATAAGGAGATGCATGACTCAATGGTGATGTAATGGAATGGAAAATGAAATGAAAGGAGATGAACATATGAAGCGATGCCACATGATCTTTAAACCACTTATGCATCACAAAATTAGTCCATTATATGTCTAATATCATGATGAATGATAAATGGCAAGTAGAAGTGGTGGCATCAGTTATGGTTATGTTTCCATGACTTGTTCTAGTGTAGTTCGTGTTTATATTGACTATGGCCATGTTGCAGTCCTTTTTATTCTCATATGCATGCCTCATTCCATGTTCTCTTTTTATGCAACTTGCATCATTGCACACCTTTGTAGTTGTTAGTATCAGTGAGAAACATAATATGTCATATTAGAATTATGGATTCCTATTGGACACGATTTGATGTGTGATGACTTATTAACTGATATATTAATACTGAGAGTGAGATGAGAGTTAATGATTATCTAGAATTCTCTTCCATTCGTAGATGGGTAAGATTTCAGATACGGGTTTGGGGGAAGTACGAGTAAAATGTATGTGTTAAGGAGCGGACATGGATATTAGTCTCACTCGCACTCCCGACAACCAACAGGGGAGTGGACAGGGTTAGAGAGGCACATGTGTGTACTAATGATGCACCATGTGGTAGAGGTAACGTCATCCCACTCCTGAAATGGGGGAGATACGAAAGGCCCCTATAATGCTCGTGTCGCTGATAGGGGTAACAATGTGTTCACTCACCCTGGGAGAAATCCAGCTCCTTAGTGTCCTACAATTTACCCGGACTTCCAAATATTGATTAAATGCATAACTTAAAGATTAATACCATGTAATTTGTGAATGTTATGACTTAATGCTTTTCTGTTCCTCAGCTTTCCTTTTCAGCATATGCATGACATGACATGTTTTATTTTATGCATTAAACCTATGGACATGTGTACCCTCAGTAGACAGACCATTGGTTAGGTAGACCGGTTCTGAGACTAGAACCTACTCAGCGTAGTTAGATTT
The DNA here is from genome assembly GCA_030789695.1 of Scilla litardierei. NCBI lineage: Eukaryota > Viridiplantae > Streptophyta > Magnoliopsida > Asparagales > Asparagaceae > Scilla > Scilla litardierei. The sequence continues at coordinate 226,973,195 of CM061142.1, forward strand.
TCCTACTGGGCCATGCGTTGATGTGTCACATTTACATTTTTTCCAGGATTAGAAGCAATACTGCCAGAGCAGGACATGACTCAGGAGTTCACCCCTAGCTTCGAGGTAGAGATGGAGCCCACATGGGCGACTTAGTACATTTAGACTTCCAGGGATAGTTTAGGGAGTGCGTTGTACAATGTATGGTCACCTTTGTCTTTTTGTGGGTTTCTTGGAAGTTCTCTTTTGTTATTTCCACTTTTGTACTCAGTACTGAAATGATGTATGTAAATGATGTACTTTAGTATTAATAATATAAGAAGATGGACTGTGTACATTTTTGTCTTTTGGTTTTCTATGTTGTTTCTATATTGGAGCATTATGCGTACTTCCCAGCACGTGCGTAGTGGACTGCCTGTTCTTTCTTGTACTCTCTCTCTTCCTTCTCTTTCTTTTCACACTTGCTACTCTGGAAATACTTGGGACGGATTCATACTTCCTGGGTATCCTGGAGAGTAGCTCGTGATGATTCATGGTAAATATTACACATTTAGCCCCTTATTTAACCCCATTTTGTGCACATATGGTACTTATTTGGCCTCTAATGCACGTGTATTTAGATTAATAAGATTAATTAGAGCAATGTCTTGATATATGCACAAAACATCATTGTTTTGAATATTTCTGCACTTTTGGTATTTTTCATGTGAAGGTCTCAGTCACACGATTCCAACGACTATTTATTCGTATTTTTCTGAGACATGTGCTAATTTCTATGAATTTTTGAATGCAGAATACCACTTTAAATGGGAAAATACGGCCAAAATACTTCTAAAATACGAAAATACTGTCGCTGGAACCGTATGCGCGCCCACTCAAATGAGGGGACATGTGGCAGCCATCCAGGCAATCCCCGCCATATCAGACGATCAGCATGAGAGCAACGCGGCATTATATCGACGGTCGGATCAAGAATCCAATGGCCCGCGTCATCACAGACGCTGACTCAGAGAGAAGTGAAGCGGGCGAAATTTGCGGGTGTAATTGGGGTGACGTGGCGAATTGTGAAGAGCAGGATCCTTCATCCAACGGCGTACGAGAAATCAAGACACCGAAGTGTAATGCCCTGATAGCTACTGCACAAGTTTTAGAGGGGGGTGAATAATACTTTAAAATAATCAAGAGTAATTATTCCTAATTACCGTGCAAACTCAACCAACAATGCGGAATGAAAATATTGACAACAATAAAGGACAATGCAAACAAACGATATAACGGGTTTGGATCCACCCAAGTCTCCCCGACTTGTTCCCGGTGATCCTACGTCCCAAACACCCGGATCCCCTCCGGCTACTTGAGTTAGAAACCACTAACCCAAGTTTGCACTATGAAATTCTTGTAGAAAACCTCTACAAGATCAAATCATACACAAATTGTAATGTGACTCCCACAAACTGGGATCACAAACTTCTCTCACAACCGAGAGAAAAACTTAATATCAAAGTAAATGAAATATAAAACACTTACCAACAAAATCTTATGCCTTGAGTAAAACTTACGATTTTTAGGGCAAGGAGGATTTTGAGGAAGAGAATGTCACCAAACCCTAGCTCCAAGAAGATGAACAGCGATCGAAGGCTAGGATGGAGTTGGTGACCTTGAATCAAGCTCTTGGCTTAAGTGGCCCACAATGAAGAGAATCTCTCTTGAGGAAATTAGGGCTCAAGGAGTTTGGAGAGATTCTTGTGAGAAATGAGTGAGCTTGGAAATGAGAATTAAATGATCTCTCTTTGATCTCTAAAACTCAATAATGGCAGCCTTGAATGCTATGAAGAAGCATCACAAGTATATATAGGATAGAGAGAAGAGAGAGGGAAAATTCATGCATTTAATGCTCCAACGGATCTATTTCTGAAGCAGTCAAATCGGTCTAAGAAGGATCACTGACCGATTAGTTTGGCAACTAGTCGGTCGGTGATTCTTCTTGGACCGACTAAGAGGTTGACAGCCAAGAAAGATAGTTCAGGAGATATAGAACTAGTCTGTCTAACAAGACTTGCCAACCGACTAGTTTGACAACTAGTCGGTTGGTGAGTGTTCTTTGACCGACTAAGCAGATGAAAAACAATAAGCTGAACACAAGAGAACTAGTCGGTCTAAGAACAAATTCCAACCGACTAGTTTCACAACGAGTCGGTCGACGGTTGTTCTTTGACTGACTAACGATAAACAGTAGCTCAGGCTGAAAAGTGAAAGACATAACTAGTCGGTCTAAGAAGGATTCCTAACCGACTAGTTTGACAACTAGTCGGTCGGTGAATCTTCTTGGACCGACTAATTGGTCAACAGTGAAGATGCTGAATTGAGCAAGGATATCTAGTCGGTTCAAGAAGGATTCTTAACCGACTAGATGACAATCTAGTCGGTTGGTTCTTCTTCTTGAACCAACTAAGATGCACTAGGAGCCGCGAAATGAAGCGTGAAGCTTCGAGAAGGTTTGTATGGGCTTCTAAGATAATCCTAGCTCTAAGATATGAGCTTTATGAAGATTATAATGTAAGTCCTACTCCAGGCTTAACATTCTACGAAAAGAAGCTAGAAGACTATAAAATAAACTAGACGAACTGTCTTTAAAGCTTCAATCCGAATCTCTTGACTTCAATAATGCTCCTAGAGCTTCAACAAAGCTTCAGGCACACGATCACGCGCTTTGAGAAGTCTTGAGACGTCTCTTTTGATGTACGTAGAATTTTGGCGACGATCTCCATAACTGCGCTAAAAAAGAGTTAGTTCACGATATTTATGTTTGTTCATCATCAAAACCAAATCCGGGGAATCAATACTCAACATTCTCCCCCTTTTTGGTGATGACAAACCAACATAAATGATAATCAATAATAATGATTCAAATGAAATTTACTTACTCCCCCTGCATTGATGACACGTTAATTCCGAATTAAATAATAATCATAAGCATCAAGCAGACGAGAAAAGTATAAAACATGATCCAATTATTGAAATATCGGATTTGAAATCCATTTTTATATCTTCACTCCCCCTGAATCTAACATATCATATTAGATTCACAGTAAATTGCTTTAAATTATCATTTAGCACATCGTCATTATTAATTCTCTCCCCCTTTGGCATTAGCAAAAAGAGCGGGAGGAGATCAACGACAACAACAATGACTAAAATAAAAGCACGAGAGTCGAAGAATACGACCACGGTCCAAATGACACCAAAGTAAAATCACGAAGAAATTCAAAGCGTGCCAACGAGACCATAGTCGAAAATCGAAACACGAAATCATCAAAACTCAAATTAATTTCACGTATTGAGTTATGGAATATACTCTCCAATATCAACATTCTTAGTAAATTTAGTGCATGGAAAACAATTCTATGTTTTTATAGAAAGAATTCTATTTAATCAATTTAATCGTCGAGCGACGAAATCAACATCAGAGACAAAAAGAATATAATGTGCACACTGAAGGAAATGGCAACACGATGTATATATATATATATATATATATATATAACATGGTACATCAAAAAGTATACATCCGCCAACACAAATATAAACGATCCTCAGATCGGAGCACATCATACAACATATCTCACAGCATACATCGAAGAATCACAAAACATGTATACATCAAAATACATCATAAAACATACAAAAATCCATCCAAAAATACATAACCACCCAACTATCCTACCCCACTCTTTCACGACAAATTAGATCATCCAAGTGCACATGGGAGAGTCCTCCAACGAAAGCTCAGGAGGCGGAGGCAGGATCAGCAACAGCAGCAGGCTGTGCAGGAGGGGTGGTAGTCTCAGGAACGACGGGAGTGACAACCGAAGTCAAATTTAGAGCATGAATTAGTCGGTCTGAGTTCAATCACTGGCCGACTAGAACTGAATCTAGTCGGTCGGCCGATGAACTTGAACCGACTAAGAGAGTCCAAAAAATTGAGAATTTGAAAAATTCGAAATTATGAGTTCTCACCTATGAACACTTGGACGAAACATCGAAATACTCTCATACATCATTATTCTACCCCATAAACATCGAAAATCATAAATACGACGTGCATGAATATTTTTAGCATAAATTCCGAAAATCCAACCATAAATCCAGAAAATCCCAACAAATCTAGCATGAGCATATATAAAAGAAAATTATTATCATGCAAGATTAACGAAAATATTAATCCTAAATCTCGGATTCACCCATAATCCCCAATTCTCGACGTAACCGCACAAAGGAGTCTTCCTTGAGTGGTTTCGTGAAAATATCGACGATTTGCTTCTGGGTTTCAACGTACAATAAAATGATGTCCCTTTTAGCAACATGATCATCTAGGAAATGGTGACGGACATCTATGTGTTTAGAACGGGAATGGTATACCGCATTCTTAGAGAGACATATTGCACTTTGGTTGTCCACCATGATTGGGCAAGTATCACAGTTTATACCGAAGTCTTTAAGAGTGTGTCTCATCCAAAGAACCTAAGCACACGCAACACGGGTGGCAATATATTCTGCCTCGGTGGTTGAAAGTGATATGGAATTCTGCTTCTTGGAAAACCAAGAGACAATAGAATTTCCTATAAAATGGCAAGTGCCACTAGTACTTTTCCTGTCGGATTTGCATCCAGCATAATCTGCGTCACTATATGAGATTAACTCATATGTGCTAGACTTTGGATAATATAATCCGTAGTCGAGTGTGTAACTTAAAAAACGGAAAATACGGTTTACCGCTACTAAGTGAGATTCCTTAGGTTGAGACTAATAACGAGCACATACACATACATCAAACATAATATCAGGTCGACTGGCAGTAAGGTATAATAAACTACCTATCATACCTCGATGTAGACGAATGTCTACATCTTTGCCTCCCGTATCTTTATCAAGATGTGTAGTAGTGCTCATTGGAGTCTTCTCGTCAGAAGCATTCTCCATTCCAAATCGCTTAGCAACTCCACCGTGTACTTGGTTTGGTGGATGAAGATTCCATCGTGCATTTGGCGAATTTGGAGACCTAAGAAATATTTGAGCTCACCCATGTGGCTCATCTCAAATTGGTCCTTCATGACATTAGAAAACTCTTCGCAAAGAGTGAAGTTAGTAGCACCGAAAATGATATCATCAACATAAATTTGAACTAAAATAATATCATGATTGGCACACTTAACAAAAAGTGTTGAATCAACTTCACTCATTTTAAAACCCAAATCCAAAAGAAAGTTCTTTAGGCGGTCATACCAAGCTCTTGGAGCTTGTCTTAAACCATAAAGTGCTTTCTTAAGTTTGAAAACGTGATTTGGAAAATTTTCATTTATAAAACCCAGAGGTTGAGAAACATAAACTTCCTCAACGACATCTCCGTTAAAAAACACACTTTTTACATCCATTTGAAAGAGTTTAAAATCTTTATGGCATGCAAAAGTTAACAACAACCTAATAGATTCTAATCTAGCTACCGGAGCAAAGGATTCTTCGAAATCTATACATTCCTCTTGCCGGTAGCCTTGAGCTACTAACCGAGCTTTGTTCCGGACGACGTTTTGGTTCTCGTCGGTCTTGTTCTTGAAAATCCACTTCGTTCCTATAACGGTGTGGTTCTTCGAAGGCAATGGAATTAGCTCCCAAACCTCATTCCTCTCAAACTGAATGAGTTCTTCCTCCATGGCTAGGATCCAAGAACTATCTTTGCACGCTTCGTTAATATTCTTTGGCTCTATTGAAGAGGCAAAGGCGCAATGAGCGAAGTAGTTGACTTGAGATCTCGTCTTGACAATATCAAGTATGTTGCCAATGACTTGCTCATGGGGATGGTCACGAACTGTATGAAGTCGTTTGGGAATTCCCTGATCACTAGGAACATTCTCAAAAGTATCATCAGTAGGGTTAGTATCAATAGAATCAATAGAATTAGAATTACCAATAAAATCACATAAAACATCCATGGAGTCATCATCATTGATAATTCTAGACGGGACAAAATTTTCATTGAATGAAACATGAAGAGATTCCTCGATCGTTGAGGTTCTTTTGTTGTATATCCGGTAGGCTTTGCTACGTGAGGAATATCCAACAAATATCCCATCATCGGATCTTGGATCAAATTTGTCCAAACTTCCATACGTGTTTTTAATAAAACATTTTGCACCAAAACTTGAAAATGTTTAACTTGAGGCAATCTACCAAACAACAATTCATAATAAGTTTGTTTGGTGCAGGGCCTCAAAAGTATTCTATTAAACACATAGCAAGCGGTATGTACCGCTTCTGCCCAAAATTGATGGCCAAGTTGGCTATCATCAAGCATTATGCGAGCACATTCCACTAGCGTCCTATTCTTTCTCTCAACAACACCATTTTGAGGGGGTGCGCGAGGGAAAGAAAAGGTGAGTAATGCCAACTTCATCACAAAAATTTGAGAAAGACTCATCCTCAAATTCCCCTCCATGATCACTATGAATAGTGACAATGGTGGTTCCAATGAGATTTTGTACTTTCTTAACAAATATTGTGAAGTTTTCAAAAGCATCATTTTTATTACTTAAAGAAAATACCCAAGTAAATCTAGAAAAGTCATCAACGATGACAAGTCCATATCGAGCATTCCCTAATGAAGCAAATCTAGTTGGCCCAAAAAGATCTAGATGTAAAAGCTCTAGAGGCCGTTTAGAGAAAATGCTTTTCTTAGGTTTGAATGACGATTTTGGAAGTTTGCCTCGTTGACACGAGTCACAAAAGCTTTTCTTTTGGAAAATAATCTTAGGAAATCCTTTAATAGAATTTAACTTGGATAGCTTAAAAAGTGTTCCAAAGTTCACATGACCAAAACGTCGATGACATAAGTATTGTTCACTTGTGTTGGCAATGAGACATTGTTCATGTGATTTTGGAAGATCTAGGATATATATATCATTATGGCGTGTGCCAGAAAATAACAAAGTTTTATTATCTTTACTAAAAATATGACACATTCCTTTCGCAAAGGTAACTTTGTAACCTTTGTCACAAAGTTGGCTTATTGAAATGAGATTGTGATTTAATCCTTTAACAAGGTAAACATCACTTATTAGAGGTTTAGATGGGTTACCAACTTTACCAACACCAATGATGGTTCCGCTTTCGTTGCCTCCAAAGACTACTCGGTTCCCATTTGCAATGGGCACCACTCCGGAGAGCAATTGAGCTTCACCCGTCATGTGTTTTGAACACCCGCTATCGAGTATCCACCAACCCTTGGAGCTAAATTTGGATTTGTTGCTCCGTTTCTTTTTCTTGAGTACCTAAAGATAGAAATATCATTCCATGGTATCCAAAGTCATTGGGTCCTAAAAGATTAGACCTTTGGAAGCCAAGTCCAATTGGACTTAGACTTTCCAACATAATCATCATTATGCACGACATTCATAAAATATGAATTCATGTATGCTTGTTTTTCATGCATGTTAGTGTTCTTCGGGCCCCAAATAGTGAATATTTTGGGAGCCCTATTCCTATTGGGAGCATGCATATGTTGTTGATTTCTACGTGATGCATGTCGTGGATAAGCATATGGCACATGATGAAATGGTGGTGGCGACATATGATATGATGCATGATGGTAATTATTCATATGATAGTGATGTGGATGAACATATGCATGTGGAGGAACACGTGCGTGAGTGTGTCTCACTTAGTGTGCACGTGCTCATGGATGTGGAGCGTAAAAATCATCATATTTGTGAACCGGTGGAGTAGGATGTGTGTTCCTACGTGGCATAGTATTGGTGTACATAAATGTATGACCCTTCTTTGGAGGTCCACCCAAAGTGGGTTTCTTTCCAAACGGGGGTGTGTATGAAGTGGAAGCACCATTGGTAGATGAACTACCAATGGGGTGTTTGCTCCCACTCGTTGAGGCTACGGAAGATGGCCTAACAAAGGTGGGGGACGATTTGGATGAATTTCCCTTATTATACCCTAAGCCAATGCGATGATTGGCCGGAAGTAAGTCATTTAGGATATTATCCAAATGGTCATTCCCTTTATTGAATTTATTAATTCGGCCTAATGTGGACTCATACTTCTCGGTGAGAGAAAGTATTGAAGTATCCAAAGTGGACACTTGAGTTGTGAGTACACAAACACGAGACTTGAGATTCTCATTCTCAATACTCAAAGTTGAGTTTCGAGAAATCAAATCCACTATCTCGTGTTCATCCGATTCCTCAATATGAACATGCTCAAGTTGAGATTTGAGATTTACAATCTCATTTCTCAAACTTTCAACAACGGTGTCGTTGTTGATGATGATAGACTTAGGTGAGGTTTGGAGACTAGTTAGCTCATCTTTAGTCTTAATATATCTATTTGCCAATTTAGAAAACTTAGACCAAAGTTGTTTGTTAGCAACTCTAAGTTCATCCATAGTTACCTCTTCGCCTTCATCCTCGCTTTCATCCTCTCTTTCATCGGAGGAGGACTCTTGATCATGTTCCTCTCTAGCCATGAAGCACATGTGTGCTTTCTCCACTTGTTCAGCATCTGACTCTCCACTTGAGGAGTCATCTTCCGAGTCGGTGAAAGTGCCGACAAGCCCTTTCTTGTACCCTTTCTTGTCCTTTCGTGACTTGTCGAACTTTGGTGCCTTCCACTTCTCCTTGTGTTTGTAGAGAGGACAATCTGCCATGATGTGTCCTGGCTTGTTACATTTAAAACACAAAGGAGAGGAGGCATTAGTCGAACTAAATTTTGATTTGTTCTTAAGGTTACCTTTTCGGTAGAACTGACTGAAATTCTTTGCCATGTGGGCCAAAGATTCCAAGTCCAATTCGCCTTCCGATCCTTCACTATCAGTAGATGTAGAAGGATCGGCATTGAAAGCAATTGCCTTTTTCTTTGGCTCTTCTTGCTTCAAGTACGACTTCATCCTGTCCTGCATCTTTATCTTACTGTCCTTCCGTACCTCATGCGACATTAAGGTACCCATTAGTTGTACGACAGTATACTTATTCATATCGTTACCTTCCTCGATGGTGAAGGTACGCTTTTCCCAACAAGAAGGAAGTCCGTCAATAATCTTCGCGACTTTCTCCTTTTGGGTATAGTTCTTCCCAAGAGCTTCCAACTCGTTGGATATGTCCACGAAGTGAGCATAGTACTCCTTCATACTTTCACCCTATTCCATGTGAAATAACTCGAACTCTTTGTTAGCAACAACAAGTTTAGAGTCTTTTACCCTACTCGTTCCTTCGTGCAAGATGAGGAGTTGGTTCCAAATTTGATATGCACTCTTACATGTGTATATCTTGTTGAAGTCTTCGGGCTCTTAACGCACATTGCAAGGCATTCATTGCATTGGCATTGTTTACCTCTGCGGCGACCTCCGCGGTAGTCCACTTCGTGAAGTCTTCTTCTGAGGGCTCAACATACTCTGTCAACGTGGCTCTCCATAGTGAAGTGCTCCAGAGGAAGGTTTCCATCCGGCATTTCCAGTACTCATCGTTGGCACCGTTGAAGTGAGGAGGACTAGTTGAGGAGAGTCCTTCCGACACCGAAGATGCTCCTTCACGATTCTTGAAGGTGCCATAGTCTGAAGATGGACGAACGTTCTTGTTGTCGTTGGTAGACATAGCTATGAACTTGGCTCTGATACCAAATGTAATGCCCTGATAGCTACTGCACAAGTACTAGAGGGGGGGGGGTGAATAGTACTTTAAAATAATCAAGAGTAATTATTCCTAATTACCGTGCAAACTCAACCAACAATGCAGAACGAAAATATTGACAACAATAAAGGACAATGCAAACAAACGATATAACGGGTTCGGATCCACCCAAGTCTCCCCGACTTGTTTCCGGTGATCCTACGTCCCAAACACCCGGATACCCTTCGGCTACTTGAGTTAGAAACCACTAACCCAAGTTTGCACTATGAAATTCTTGTAGAAAACCTCTACAAGATCAAATCATACACAAATCGTAATGTGACTCCCACAAACCGGGATCACAAACTTCTCTCACAACCGAGAGAAAAACTTAATATCAAAGTAAATGAAATATAAAACACTTACCAACAAAATCATATGCCTTGAGTAAAACTTACGATTTTTAGGGCAAGGAGGATTTTGAGGAAGAGAATGTCACCAAACCCTAGCTCCAAGAAGATGAACAGCGATCGAAGGCTAGGATGGAGTTGGTGACCTTGAATCAAGCTCTTGGCTTGAGTGGCTCACAATGAAGAGAATCTCTCTTGAGGAAATTAGGGCTCAAGGAGTTTGGAGAGATTCTTGTGAGAAATGAGTGAGCTTGGAAATGAGAATTACATGCTCTCTCTTTGATCTCTAAAACTCAATAATGGCAGCCTTGAATGCTATGAAGAAGCATCACAAGTATATATAGGATAGAGAGAAGAGAGAGGGAAAATTCGTGCATTTAATGCTCCAACGGATCTATTTCTGAAGCAGTCTAATCGGTCTAAGAAGGATCACTGACCGATTAGTTTGGCAACTAGTCGGTCGGTGATTCTTCTTGGACCGACTAAGACGTTGACAGCCAAGAAAGATAGTTCAGGAGATATAGAACTAGTCGGTCTAACAAGACTTGCCAACCGACTAGTTTGACAACTAGTCGGTTGGTGAGTGTTATTTGACCAACTAAGCAGTTGAAAAATAATAAGCTGAACACAAGAGAACTAGTCGGTCTAAGAACAAATTCCAACCGACTAGTTTCACAACTAGTTGGTCGACGGTTGTTCTTTGACTGACTAACGATAAACAGTAGCTCAGGCTGAAAAGTGAAAGACATAACTAGTCGGTCTAAGAAGGATTCCTAACCGACTAGTTTGACAACTAGTCGGTCGGTGAATCTTCTTGGACCGACTAATTGGTCAACAGTGAAGATGCTGAATTGAGCAAGGAGATCTAGTCGGTTCAAGAAGGATTCTTAACCAACTAGATGACAATCTAGTCGGTTGGTTCTTCTTCTTGAACTAACTAAGATGCACTAGGAGCCGCGAAATGAAGCGTGAAGCTTCGGGAAGGTTTGTATGGGCTTCTAAGATAATCCTAGCTCTAAGATATGAGCGTTATGAAGATTATAATGTAAGTCCTACTCCAGGCTTAACATTCTACGAAAAGAAGCTAGAAGACTATAAAATAAACTAAACAACCCGTCTTCAAAGCTTCAATCCGAATCTCTTGACTTCAATAATGCTCCTAGAGCTTCAACGAAGCTTCAGGCACACGATCACGTGCTTTGAAAAGTCTTGAGACGTCGCTTTTGATGTACGTAGAATTTTGGCGACGATTTCCATAACTGTGCTCACAAAGAGTTAGTTCACGATATTTATGTTTGTTCATCATCAAAATCAAATCCGGGGAAGCAATACTCAACACGAAGTGGGTTGGAGCAGTGAAGCGGGGGTGGCGAGAGGCTAGAGGACACGCGCCGCCTCCAAATTCCATCCCGCATTTGATGGACGACTGAGAGTTGCGCCGGTTAGGGTTTCGGATCAGAAAGGGATTTTGAAATGGGTTTTAACGAAAAAATTAGGATCTACTACTGACTATATACCCTTATAAATACCAGCGTATTCCAAGTGCAATTCAGACTTGTTTTTAGTTGTATTTTGATTGTATTGGAGGGGCTACAGTGCGTATTTTTGCGTGATATTTGGGGCTTTGGAGACAGAGGCTAGGGGCTCTTGCTATAGAAATCTAAGGCTTTTGGAGGAGTTTTGGTGATATAAATATGAACTTATACCTTGTATTTTGCATATTTACACGTATTTTGAGACTTTGAACATGTATTTGCTTATAAATATGAGTTTTCTTCTCTCCATGTGTGGCTAGTACCTTTGTGTGTTGGTTGTGATGTAGTTAGGGTGTTGTAATCTTTGTTTTCAATGGCTTTTCGCCTTATTTTGCCTATCACATATTTTGCTAGATTCTACACGTATTATTCAAGTATTCTCTTTTTTTATGTACTTGGATAGAATCTGATCTTTGCGGAATTATTCGTGGCATGATCCTTGCGGACATTGCCGAGACCCTTGCGGGCACATGAATTTAAATTCTTTATGAAGCTAGTAAGTTACGTGATTATTTATGGCACTTTTAATGATCGTTTATCGTTATACATTCTGACGTTCTCATACCCTTACTGGGTGAAACATTGAGTTATGAAAAGACGTTGATAACCATTGATTACACATACTCTAACGAAATCACAACAGACTTGCACTCCTCTCATTGTTTTCTTAGATCGACTCTCTGTACACATTTTAGTATTACTTTCATGTTTAATTAAAAACCATCATCACGCTTCTCTCACCTTTGAAAGGTGGTTTCTTTTTGTCGATTTACTACCCTTTAGAGACTGACTCTTTTGGTTTGCAGGTCGAATGTTCCATGGATTCGACAACTGACTCTCCAGGTTTACTACTTGATCGATCTCCTACACTTAGGAGTGTTGGAAACAACGATCTAGGACTTATGGTTTGATGATGACAAACGTGTGTGAAGTATTTAACGTGTGCGCTAAGTGTGTTTCAGAAAAGGCGAAAGGATACTTCTTTCAATACTTGGAAATCATATACCAATTCAAATATCAATTAGAGGGATCTATTGAGATAAGGGCAAATCATATTTCATCTTCTACTCTTCATAATGTCAGGAATACTTGTAGTCCAATCTGATTTGCAAATAGACAGCCGGCCCAATTAAAGCCCTCTCAAAAAACTCTTGAAAAAAGGTGGTGACGCACGCACCCCTTCAAAAAAGGGGGGGTGCCTTTTAATACTTTGCTGCCGAAAGAACAAGGGAAGAGAGCAAAACCCTAAAAGCCGGCCACTTATAATAACGCACAAGAAAAAAAATGTCTTCATCAAAAAAATGAGAGTGCAGCCGAAAAAAGGGCCAAAAAAAACACTTCACATTGAAAATATCATCAGCCATATTTCTTTTAAATCTCCAAAACCTCAACAAAGCATGTACCCTTTTTTGTGTGCGTGACCTGTGAAGAGCCGCCCTAGGTTCATCTTCTTCCTTCAAAAAAGGGTTGCCGAACAAAAGAGGGACTCACGAATTCAAAAGGAGACAAAGGGACTCACGGATTCAAAAGGAGACAAATGGCAGCCAACTTCATCTGCAAAGGTAAGCTCTTTTAATTAGCAAAATAAAATGGGTTGTACTTGCCTCTTCTTTGATTGTGCAGACATAGAACTGTGAAGCAAACAATGTCAATGCATGGTGATGAAAGCACAAAAAGGCAACGTTCCAAGAGCAGCAGCCCATATTTTTTGACTGCCCATTAAAATCACAAAGAGGCACACGCACTATCTTGACGTCCCAAAATCACTTTTTGATTTGCTCTTTTTGGGTGACAGTCACATATTTTTGGGCCGAAAAATTATCAAGGGGTTTTACTGTGTTTGCATCTTCAACCAAAAAAAGGGAGCACATCTATTCCTCTTCTTGTTTAATTAATTCTCCAAGAGCACCAAGTTTTTTTTAATACCTGTTTTTTTGGATTGCAGAACATTGTGCGGAAGGTATTCATGTGCCATCATCTAGGAAAGCGTGTTACCGAAAGTTTCATTGAGAAAGGAGATCTACAAAGTGGGGTACTACCGCAACCTGAGTTGCTGAGAGACATCTACATCTACGTCAGACGAGTTCTGACCCTTGCTGATTGACGAAGACGACACCGCTACACGATCTGAGCATTCTAAACTCTTTTGTTTATTATATCGGGTAGTATTTGTGTTAGTTCTTTGTAGTGGAAACTTTTTTACCTTCTTTATTATTTTTGGGGACCTGACGACTTGGGAGTCGTCACGGAGGGAGCGCATCTGACTAGATTGATAGTGTAGAGCACGTGGTGTGCGTACTAGCTAGGTGAGAGTAGATTTGGTATCTTGACTCATTGTAGCTGTACTTGATTACATATCTATCTAGTAGTTGCTTTCGGGGGCTGGAGTAGGTCGTGGGGACGACCGAACCAGGGTATATCTGTGTGTATTCTGTGATTGCTATTTTATTGCCCTGTCTGTGCCTATAACTGCGTGGGATTGTTCGTGGGTTGCACGAATATTTTTATTAGCATATTCACCCCCTCTCTAGGCTACGATCCAGATCCAACAAGTGGTATCAGAGCCAGTTTAGAGGATCTAGTCTAGATTTTTAGATGACCATGAATATATCTGATTGTGCTTTTGCTGAGGGTCAGTCTATAGCCCGTCCACCTAAGTTTAACGGTGTAGACTTTGCATATTGGAAGGCTAGGATGAAAATCTATTTAGTGTCTGTAGATTATGATGTGTGGGATATTTTTGAAAATGGTTATAATCTACCCACTATTAAAATTGAAGACACTGTTATGAATAAGCCTAAAGACAAGTGGGATTTAGCTGATAAGAAACTTTATACTCTTAATGGTAAAGCTATGAATGCGCTTATATGCTCTCTTGATAAATCTGAGTTTAATCGTATCTCACATTGTCTAATTGCGCAGGAAATCTGGCATACTTTGGAGGTGACACACAAGGGAACATCGCAAGTGAAGGAATCCAGACTTGCGTTGCTGAGCACAGAATACGGGAGCTTCCGCATGCTACCAACAAAAACTGTGAAAGAGATGTTTGTGAGGTTCACGGACATCGTCTACAAATCCAGTTCCCTCGGTAAGCCATACTCTAGCCATGAACAGGTACGAAAGATCTTAAGGGCGCTACCGAGATCGTTCAGGCCTAAAGTTACCGCTATTCAAGAAGCTAAGGACTTGTCAACAATGAAAGTGGAGGACTTGATAGGCAACCTAATGTCACACGAGCTCGAGTTGCAGAGTATATAAGCCAGAGAGAAACCTGAAGAGAAGACCAAAGCTTCTACACCATTAGCTCTTCAAGCTAACGACGACGATCTTGATGAAGAGCAAGCTTTAATGGTCAGAAATTTCAGGAGATACATTCAGACTGATCAAGGAAGAACCGAGATGGGAAAAAGGTTCATTCGTTCTAATAATTCTAATTTTGGTAGAAATTCCTATGATCAGAAAGCTATTAATAGAAGTGAATGTTTTAAATGCAGGAAGAAAGGGCACCACATAAAAGATTGCCCACAACAACACACAGCTCAAGTTGCAAAAGGAAAAATGAAAGTGCTGACGTGGGACATGGATAGAGAAGCTGAGGAGGAGGATGAGGAACATGAAGCCCACTCCTGCATGGCATTGATGGCCAAACACAATGAGGTAGAATCTCCCACTAAAGCTGAATTGTTAGAAATCTTGAAAGGAATGCAAAATACTATTAATGAACTAGAAGCTGATGTGGATAGTTATAGGAATGATAACTTGGATATGCAACAATCTGAGTATGACATGTCTAAGGAAATTGAAAAACTGAAAAATGAAATTGTTGCATGTAACACTACAATTGACATGTTAAATAAGGAGAAAGCTAGCTTGTCTGAAAAAATTGATTGTCTTTCATGTCCCTCTTTATTAAAGGATATTAGCATGTATAAACTTGATAAGATAAAGCTTGAAGTTGAAAATGAATTGCTCTCTGAAAAGATTAACATGCTAAATCTTGAACTTAAAGAAAAAATGAGGGATTTTGAAAAGAAAGAAGAGGAAACAAGCAATCTTTCATTAGTAAATGCACTGTGCTTGTGAACGAAAATGCTCATTTGAACTCCAAAGTCGCTAGTTTAGAATTGTCATTGAAGAAATTTTCTATTGGAAAACAAAATTTGGACATTATTCTTGGAAATCAACTTTATGGCAATAATAGGCGAGGACTAGGATATGGTCCTAAAAATGTTGAAAAATCAAAATATAGAAAAGTTCACATTGAAACAACAAAGGTTGGAAATTTTCATGCTAAGTGCTTTACATGTGGATGTGTTGGTCATACTTCATATCATTGCAAATATAGGAACAAAAACTTTAAGTTCAAACAAATATGGGTTCCTAAATCTTTGATGACTAACGTGAGTGGACCTTGTTGGATTCCAAGGTCACACACAACACCTCTTTTGTAGGTGAGACGGAAATTTGGCGAGGAGCAATAAATTGAGAGTCTCATTATTTTAGCTCCTTAGTCAAATAACGACGCGAAGTTTTATCTCATTCTTTGAACTTAATGCATACCTTCATAGCATTTTTTTTCCTTAACATTTTTGTGTGCTTGGATTTTCTTTGTTTTTGTTTTTGTTTTTGTTTTTGTTTGCTTGATTGTTTTTAGTGTGTTTCTGTTCTTTATAAAACCAAAAAAAATGAAAAAGACAAAAGCAAAAAAAAATGAGCTTATTGCATATCTTCCTCTTTGCATTATTCTAGTGATATAAATGAATGATGATCATATCCTTGTAGAAATTGTAGTATTATTATTCATGGCTACATACGTATGTTTTATGTCTTAATAGCCATGTCAAGTTCAATGCTTTAATAATATGATTTCTACACCTACTTTCACTTCCACGAATGTTAAGCTATGTCGTACTTTTGGAGATACTATATAGAATATTGGAAAGTGAATGACGGATGATTATTAACTGAAAAATCTAAGGGATATGATGTGATTTGCCATGAATAAAAATTGAGCACAAAACAAAGGAAATGAATGTGAGGAAAACAAAAATTGCTCCGTATGAAAAATGGATACAATTCATGGTAAATACACTACCCACGAGTATCCAACATAAGCTTTACGGGTAATCTTTAGCGTTGATGTTTTTACTCGTCAAGCAATGTCGCCCCCACATCTAAGAGTCCTTTTAGGTCATGTTTTGGGGTGTGATACCTTGAACTCATCTTTGATGAGGTGGGGAAAAATCAATCCTAGGTGATACAAAGTTATTGTGGAAAATGTTGGATTGATTTGGTTGAATTTGTAAAAGTATCTCCCTTTATACTTCTATGTTTAATAATTGCACTTACACAATGGTGTTGAATTCTAATTATTATTATCATTGGACTTGAAGTGCTAATTATAGAATGACGACATGCAAATGCTAGCTATAATTAATAATACTCTCTTTTTGCATGCGGTATCCTTTAATCTTCACGAATACACTTTTGATGATGACAAAGGGGGAGAAAAGTGTTGAAAGATTTGTGGTATCAATGTTGGTTCAAAATACGGTATTATTGATTGAAGGGGGAACAATGAAAATGGGGAGCTTGGAAAAAGGGGGAGCATGCTAACTATAGTGTTATATTTTGCATGCTTGTAATGTTTGATATCATCTCATTGAATACATCATATTGCATTACATCATTCATCACACGTCACACACGTACACTTATTTGTGCAAATCCTTTATGGGTTTGTCATCATCAAAAGGGGGAGATTGTTGGAAACAACGATCTAGGACTTATGGTTTGATGATGACAAACGTGTGTGAAGTATTTAACGTGTGCGCTAAGTGTGTTTCAGGAAAGGCGAAAGGATACTTCTTTCAATACTTGGAAAATGAGTCAAATCCTATACCAATTCAAATATCAATTAGAGGGATCTATTGAGATAAGGCCAAATCATATTTCATCTTCTACTCTTCATAATGTCAGGAATACTTGTAGTCCAATCTGATTTGCAAATAGACAGCCGGCCCAATTAAAGCCCTCTCAAAAAACTCTTGAAAAAAGGTGGTGACGCACGCACCCCTTCAAAAAAAGGGGGATGCCTTTTAATACTTTGCTGCCGAAAGAACAAGGGAAGAGAGCAAAACCCTAAGAGCCGGCCACTTATAATAACGCACAAGAAAAAAAATGTCTTCATCAAAAAAATGAGAGTGCAGCCGAAAAAGGGCCAAAAAAAACACTTCACATTGAAAATATCATCAGCCATATTTCTTTTAAATCTCCAAAACCTCAACAAAGCATGGACCCTTTTTTGTGTGCGTGACCTGTGAAGAGCCGCCCTAGGTTCATCTTCTTCCTTCAAAAAAAAGGGTTGCCGAACAAAAGAGGGACTCACGAATTCAAAAGGAGACAAAGGGACTCACGGATTCAAAAGGAGACAAAGGGCAGCCAACTTCATCTGCAAAGGTAAGCTCTTTTAATTAGCAAAATAAAATGGGTTGTACTTGCCTCTTCTTTGATTGTGCAGACATAGAACTGTGAAGCAAACAATGTCAATGCACGGTGATGAAAGCACAAAAAGGCAACGTTCCAAGAGCAGCAGCCCATATTTTTTGACTGCCCATTAAAATCACAAAGAGGCACACGCACTATCTTGACGTCCCAAAAATCACTTTTTGATCTGCTCTTTTTGGGGGACAGTCACATATTTTTGGGCCGAAATATTATCAAGGGGTTTTATTGTGTTTGCATCTTCAACCAAAAAAAGGGAGCACATCTATTCCTCTTCTTGTTTAATTAATTCTCCAAGAGCACCAAGTTTTTTTAATACCTGTTTTTTTTGGATTGCAGAACATTATGTGGAAGGTATTCGTGTGCCATCATCTAGGAAAGCGTGTTACCGAAAGTTTCATTGAGAAAGGAGATCTACAAAGTGGGGTACTACCGCAACCTGAGTTGCTGAGAGACATCTACATCTACGTCAGACGAGTTCTGACCATTGCTGATTAACGAAGACGACACCGCTACATGATCTGAGCATTCTAAACTCTTTTGTTTATTATATCGTGTAGTATTTGTGTTAGTTCTTTGTAGTGGAAACTTTTTTACCTTCTTTGTTATTTTTGGGGACCTGACGACTTGGGAGTCGTCATGGAAGGAGAGCATCTGACTAGATTGATAGTGTAGAGCACGTGGTGTGCGTACTAGCTAGGTGAGAGTAGATTTGGTATCTTGACTCATTGTAGCTGTACTTGATTACATATCTATCTAGTAGTTGCTTTCGGGGGCTGGAGTAGGTCGTGGGGATGACCGAACCAGGGTATATCTGTGCGTATTCTGTGATTGCTATTTTATTGCCCTGTCTGTGCCTATAATTGCGTGGTATTGTTCGTGGGTTGCACGAATATTTTTATTAGCATATTCACCCCCCTCTAGGCTACGATCCAGATCCAACAAGGAGTAGCACTCGCACATTTCAAGACGAGTTAAGTTTTGGGCGTCGTTGCCAGGACATCGGTATTTGTGATCCTTACTCTTAGTTTCTCTCGAGGAATATACGGTGAGATCTTTCCATCTTTTAGTTTAGGAATTTTATTTGCTTTCTATTACATAAAAATGCATAAAAATATAAAAACATAAAACCTAAAAAACATCTTTTTCTGCTAGTTTATGTGGCATAGATCCCCTGCTTCACATAGATTAGCATGAACTGAAAATATGGCGAATAACGATGATGAAACATGTATCACACCACCTGCACAAGAAAGAACTTTACTGGAAATTTATATGCCATCTAGGGTGATGTCTGATTCATGCATAGTTCTACCTGCTGATGCTCATAATTTTAATCTGAAGCCAGGTGTATTCCACTCGTACCATCTTACCATGGCATTGAAAATGATAATCTTTATTTGCATATTAGAACTTTTGAAGAAGTATGCTCGACACATTTGGATGGAAAAATTAGCTCTGATTCTGTTTATCTAAAATTATTTCCGTTCTCTCTGAAAGATAAAGCAAAACATTGGTTAAATTCTTTACCACCTAGATCTATCTCCACTTGGCTACAATTGCAAACCGAATTTCTGAAAATATTCTTTTCTTTGCAGAGGACCCACGCCTTGAAGCGACAAATCATGTCCTTTTCGCAGAAGGAGAAGGGGTCGTACGACTAAGCATGGGAGAAATTCAAGGACCTTTTGATCGCTTGCCCATGCCATGGATACGACAAAGGCCGTGCTATTGGATTATTTTATGATGGCCTGCAGCCATAAACTAGGCAATACATGGAAATGATGTGCAACCGCGAATTCTTTCAGAAAACTCCTACAGAGGCATGGAACTACATGGAAACCATAGCAGAGCACACGAGGAGATGGGAGTCTACTTCAGAGTTTGATAGATCAGAGCATCTTCCACCATCTAACGAAGGCATGCACTCATTGAAGCCAGACGATGCAATAAGAGCACATGTCGATGCATTGCTGACGCAGAGGCTACAAGGCCTGGACTTGAGAGTGGTGAAAACTATCGAAGCTAAACCATTTTGCGCCATTTGTGAGCAGCCCATTCATGACACGTCTGTTTGCCCCGTGATCCCTGCAATGAAAGAGACTATAAGGAACCCACAAACTGAAGTGAATTGGGTGTCAAATCAAGAGTAAATTAGAATACTATCAATTCTTCTTGGAAGAATCATCCAAATTTGAGATGGGGACCACATCAGCCGGCGCACCAGATGACTACTCTTTACTACCATCCGAACCATGTAAGCAATCAATGGAAGAAGGAGCAAAGCACTGATATCACTACCGTACTTCAGTAAATGATGCAAATGCAGAATCAACAACAACAACATCTTCAA
The DNA here is from genome assembly GCA_030789695.1 of Scilla litardierei. Taxonomy (NCBI): domain Eukaryota; kingdom Viridiplantae; phylum Streptophyta; class Magnoliopsida; order Asparagales; family Asparagaceae; genus Scilla; species Scilla litardierei. The sequence goes on from CM061142.1 coordinate 226,993,644, forward strand.
CAACAATTTCAGTAGCAGTTTAAGCAGCTTAAGGAAAACTTTTCTTAAATTGCCGCATCTTTAGAAAAAGGTACTTTATCAGCTCAATCTGTTGCAAATCCTAACATAAACCCCTCTTCTTTTTCAGGTGACAACGTGAAACCATGCAAGGCGATGACTACTTTGCGTAGCAGACGAGAAATAGAAAAGCCAGAACCACTTAAGCACACACAAATAGTGGAGGAGAAAGAGGATGAGCATGTACCACAAAAGCTGCAAGATCAGGGGAAAATCTTAGGAAAAGAGGAGGTCAAAGAAAAAGAGCCTGAACCATATACACATCCAGCTCCATTTCCACAGAGGCTAGCACCACCTTCGAAAGATAAGTATCAGGAAGAAATTAGGGACATCTTCAAATATGTAAAAATTAATATTCCCTTACTTGATGCGATAAACCAAGTGCATGCCTATGCTAAATTTTTAAAGGACTTATGCATTGTGAAACAGACGCTTAATATGAAAAAGAAATCTTTTCTCACACAACAGGTAAGTGCCATAGTTCAACATAACACTCCACCAAATATAAAGATCCAGGTTCTCCTATAATTCCATGCACTATATGAACAAAGAGCTTCAGAAATGCTTTGCTTGATTTGGATTCTAGTGTGAATATTTTGCCTTATTCTGTTTTCTTGCAACTAGGTTTGGGAGAGCTGAAATCAACACCCGTAGTGCTATAGTTAGCAGACAGGTCAATGAAAGTTTCAAGAGGTTGCGTGGATGATGTTTTAGCTCAGGTGGACAAGTTCTATTACCCCATGGATTTCATCATCCTAGACATACATGTACCACCTTCTGGTAACATCACTCCTGTCATTTTGGGACGTCCGTCCTTAACAACAAGCAATGTCGTAATCAATTGTAGGTATGGACAGTTGAAGATAACTTTTGGTAACATGAAACTCGAATTAAATATCTTTAAATCATGTAAGTTGCCAACAGATGTTGAAAGTGTTGAAGAGGTATGCTTTATTGAAAGTTTGATTGAAGACTATTTTGGGGCTGAGTATGAATATGAGTATTATTACATTGATTACAATTTTGATGATATTAATGAATCCTATTTTGTGCAGGATAATCACGAGAGACCAATGGAAGCATGGGCACCAAGATTTGAACCATTGCCAGTTGGACTGCCACCATAACTACCCTCTGACGTGGAGCACCCAAAGCTTGAGCTAAAGCCTTTGTCGGACTACTTGAAATATGCTTTCCTGGGAAAAGGTGAGACTTTCCCTGCGATAATATCTTCCAAACTTACACTTGAACAGGAACACTCATTGCTTGATGTACTTAAGGAACATAAAGGGGCCATTGGATGGTCCATTGCAGATAGCAAAGGTATAAATCTCTTACCTTGTACACATCAAGAATATTTTAGGGAAATCAAGAATATCCTTCAAAAATGGTGAATCTCACACGCAAAGATTGGAGTCTTCGCTTGCCTGAAGCTTTTGTTGGATATGGACGACATGTATACACCCATGAGGGGATGTATGAGGGTATACGGACCTCTGATGTCACTTGCATGAAAGCATGTGCGAAGGGAACCTTTTCATATGTGAAAAGGACCACTCGATAAGTGGAAAAAGTCACTTTATAAGTGCAAAAAGGCACTTGATAAGTGCATAATGAAGAGGATAAGGAAATGTGCAAATATAGGCTAATAAGCTTATATATGGTTATTTCCTACAATAACTACCCCTAAAGCCTATAAATAGGACCCAATGGTAAGGCTTTTAAGGCTAATCTTTCATGCCATAAGTTTGCATAAGGCAAAACTTTTCCTCTTCTCCCTTCCATTTTGTTCTTCTTCTAAATAGAGATTTAGACGGTGGAAACTCTGCTTTGATCCTCTGTGACGAAGTACTGACCGTTGTGGCGAATCCGAGGGCAAAGTTCAGAGACTACGGCGCTGCGTACGCTAACGTAAGTTCTCTTTCGATCCTCCATCCTCGTGCAACGAGTTCTTACATTGGTATCAGAGCCATACGGGTTCGCTCAGGTCTCACCGATGAACGAGGCGTTGTCTTTTTCACGAATGAGTTTCCTACCATTATGGATATGGTAGGAGCGCGTCGTGACGGAGAGAATCGCAGCAGTTGTTCTTTTCACGTTAGGGTCTTCTGTCATTACGGATATGGCAGGAACTCTCTGTGACAGGAAGAACTGACCGTTCATCTCGCCAAACCCGCACTCTTCATGGATGCTGAGTCTCCATTCAATAGGGAATGTGAACTCTCTTCATGTGGAGCGTGAAGTTTGCGGTCGTGAAGGTATGTTATTTATTTTTGTTTGGCACACGGCCATTGAAGAATAACTACTTTCTCGATGAACGGGTGTCTCATCGGAGAAGAAGGAGATGGCGGTTACAAAACTTCTCAACGGAGAAGATGACCTCTTTGGTGCATGATCGCCATGGCCATATGGGCCATGGAGACTATGCACCCCCCTCCCCATGCGGAGGGGGTTGGCCACGGCCAATGACCACCAAAGCCACCACCCCTTCGAGGGGGGGTGTGCAACCGGACCCCTCAAGAGGGGAGGCCGGCCATGGACAAGAGGCCAAGGCCGGCCAGAAAGGGCCAAGGGGCCCTTGCCACGGCCAGGGCCAACCCTGGCCGCAGCCAGGCCAGGGCCAAGGGGCCCTGGCCGGCCTCGACCAGGGCCTGGCCGGCTCTGGCAAAGGCTAGGGCCGGTGCCCTGGCCTCAGGCCAGGGCCTGGCCGGCCCTGGCCGGGGGCCAGGGCCAGGCCTAGGCCGGCCCTAGCCTCTGCCAGGGCCACGGTCACTATCGGCCCTGGCCTTGGCTAGGGCCAAGCCCCGGTTGGCCATATATTTCATGGGGAAAGGGGGGCTTGCATGACTGGAGGGGGTGGCTTGCATGGCCGGTCTCTACGAAGCCGGCGGCAGTTGTCTGCGACAAAATTCTTCTGTAGGGGGGAAGCGCCTGGATCCATACGGGAGCCGACGGCGATGGCTTGCAGAAAACTCCCCTCAATGGGTGTTCGGCCTTGGCCAAGTTGCGACGGCAACTCTCTCTTCGGAAGGAAGAAGAATTCGGCCTTGGCACGGCCACGACACGACCCGGGCAATGGCCGGGGAAATGTCGAAATATTTCGGCTATGTCACCCTGTAATGTGGTGTAGGCCCTGCAAAATACGTTTGCAAAATACGTTTGAAAAATACGTTTTCAAAATACGTTTTTCAAAAACGCTTTTCCGCTGCAAAGTACTATAAGAGTGCTGTTATTTGATAAAGTGATGGGAAAATATTGAAAGTTGTTCTAGATGGTGATTGGGATCCTAATGACTTTTCCGATTCTAGAACAACATCTTCAATATTTTTTGAAAGTAACTTATCAAATATAATAATATCATTCCAAGTGGGATTTTTTCAAGTGGGAGTGATATTAAACTAGTCTGAAGTTTCCACATTCGATTGATTCAGCGTCTCAATGGATCATGATTCGGCCAGTGGTCTTTTGGACTAGTTTGTGGGACACCTCGGCTCTGTCTGGGGGTAGTGAACCATGGACTAACCATTCCCCTGGTCGGTCCGCTGGCCGAGACTGTTGAATTATGAAAATGTCTAAAATAATGACTATAAATATGAAATTTATGCAATATTTTTGATCGAACCTTCGTTTTATGTCTTTTACAGCATTTTAAAGGTAAAATGTCTTCAGCCGCTAAGAACATCGTCGCTGAGTTGAACAAATGTGAAAAACTCAACGGCGATAATTACAAACTATGGTCCATAAAGATACAATATGTTCTAGAGGAGCAAGATGTGCTCGAAACTCTAAAGAACATAATGATTGAACCTGAGTTGGGCACTACGGCCCAACACAGAAGAGACAAGGAAGCTTTCGAGGCTTGGTCTCGGAAGAACAAGATAGCTCGCATTACGTTGCTATCAAGTATGGAAAACGACATAATGCGGATCTTCCAAGAGCATGACCTAGCCATGGACATATGGTCCAAGCTAGAAGAGAAGTTTGGTGGCACCTCTGTGTCCAAACTTCGTTCTTTAACTATAAGATTCGATTCATACAAGAAACATCCAGATCATTCCATGGGGAAACATCTGCGACATATGGTGAATCTCATCTCAGAGTTAAAGGATGCATGTCATGTGCTCACTGATGAGAAACAAATCCAAACAGTCATACGTTCCCTACCAAATGGGTGGGACCAAATGAAGATGCATCTCACTCATAATGAGAGCATCAAGAACTTCAGCGATATTTCTAAGCACCTCGAGTTAGAGGAAGAGCGGCTTGCGGCCGCCAAGCCAAGTGCAGAAGTGCACATGGTTGCTAGTTCCTCACACGTGGGAAAGAAACGGAAAAATTGTTCGAAGTTTACTAATGAACGTAATAAGCAACCAAAGTCTACCAAGAAACCCAAACATAAGGGTGGGAACAAGAAATGGCACAAGAAGAAAGACTTGAAGAGGATCAAGTGCTTCAAGTGCTTCAAGTTAGGTCACTATGCACGTTCTTGTACGGATGAAGGTGCCAGGGTAACTTGTAATGCTAGTTTCATATGTGTTTCTAGTTCAATATTTCATGTAGAATCTAATCCATTTTGGATAATTGATTCAGGTGCCACCGACCACATAGCAAGGGACAGACGGTTCTTCGTGGAGTACCACCGGATACCCCAAGGAACAAAGTGGATATATGTAGGAAACAACACACGTGTTGAAGTGAAAGGCGTTGGAACGTGCAAGCTAGTCTTGGACAACGGCAGCACTATCTTACTACATGATGTCCTCTTCGCTCCAGATATTCGAAGGAATATTATATCTGTGGTCGTTTTAATGGGTCTTGGTTATAGTTGGTTCTTTCATAGTTGTAAAGTGGACTTGTCTTGTAATAATTCTTTAATTGGTTCTGGGTATGTTTTCAAAGGATTTGTTGTATTAAATACAATGTATGATTCCTCATTTTATAATGAAAATTTCCTTGTTGCAAATTCATCAAATTATGAGTCAGATGTAATTTGTTGGCATGCAAGGCTTGGTCACATTGGACCAACACGAATGGATAGACTTGCCAAACGTGGCCTTCTATCCAATGTTTCAAAGGTCGAAATGTCGACTTGCGAACATTGCCTTGTAGGGAAATCTTGTCGCAAGCCTTTTGGAACCGGCACAAGGGCCGAGGTTCCATTACAGCTCATCCATTCGGATTATGTGTTCCGATGAATGTCAAGACAAGACGCGGGAAGTCCTATTTCATCACTTTTATTGATGACTTCACCCGATTCGGTCATATCTATTTGATATCCCACAAAAGTGAAGCATTAACCTGCTTTAAAAACTATATGAGTTTGGTGGAAAATCAATTAGCTCGCAAGATTAAGGTCTTGCGAACCGATAGAGGCGGTGAATACCAATCAACAAGTTTTAAGGAACTTTGTGATGAAAAAGGCATAGTTCATCAGGTAACTATGCCTTATACTCCGCAACAAACTGGTGTTGCAGAAAGGAGGAATAGGACTTTAATGGAAATGGTCCGTTCAATGATGGCGCAAGCCAACTTGCCAATCACCTTTTGGGGTGATGCATTATTGACAGCCACTTTCATTTTGAATCGCGTACCCTCGAAATCAGTTAGCTCCACTCCTTATGAGTTGTGGAACCAAAGGTCTCATGACTTAAGCATATTAAAACCTTGGGGGTGTGCATCCTACACACATATTTCCTCCCATAAGTTTGGCAAACTTGGGCCAAGGGGGAGGAAATGTATCTTTATACGATACGCAGAAAACTCCAAAGGTTATGTTTTCATTGGTCAGGAAGACAATGGAGGACTAATTGAATTTGAGTCGAGGGATGTCACTTTCTTGGAAAACGAGTTTCCAAGACAGGGCGAGATAAGTCAGAATTTATCTCTATTTGAGATTTATGATCAAGAAGGATTACCTCATTCGAGTGGGAGAATTCTTGGTGAAGACGAAAATACGTTTCAACCTTCACCAATGGATGATACGAATGATGTGAATCCTATTCCATACGGGAATAATGATCCAAGTGGGAGCATTTCTAACGACATTCCAAGTGGGAGTGATATTAGAATTGATCTAAATTCGAGCCAACAAGGACTTGAAGAATCTCAAATACGACGTAGTAGTCGTACAAGGTTAGCTCCTCTAAGATTTGAGGATGAATTCCCACAAACCTTTATGACTTTACTACAAGAAGATGACGAGCCTGCTACTTTCAAACATGCCGTATCATGCCCTGCAAAAGATAAATGGATAGAAGCGATGAAGGAGGAATTAGAATCCATGAAAGTTAACCAAGTCTGGGACTTGGTTGACTTACCCAGATGACGTAGAGCTATTGGGAACAAATGGGTTCTCAAGATCAAGCATAAGGCTGATGGCTCTATTGACAGCTATAAAGCTCGCCTTGTTGCGAAAGGTTTTACGCAACAGGAAGGGATAGACTACGAAGAGACCTTCTCACCTGTTGTGTGCTTTACCTCGATTCGCTTGATTCTGGCTATGGTAGCTTGCTTAGACCTCGAATTACATCAAATGGATGTAAAGACTGCCTTTCTCAATGGAGAATTGAACGAGGAGATCTATATGGAACAACCAACAGGGTTTGTAAAAGAAGGAAACGAACATAAGGTTTGTAAACTTCGTAAATCCATATATGCTCTTAAACAATCCTCGAGGCAATGGTATATACGATTTCAAGAAGTTGTCTTATCAAATGGTTTTTCCATGCTTGATGAAGATAACTGTGTATATATCAAGAGGATTAAGAGCAAGTATGTTATTATGTCTCTATATGTAGAGGACATTTTAATAGCCGAAAATGACAAGGGCTTTGTGATGGATATCAAGGCTTGGCTTTCATTAGTTTTTGAGATGAAAGACATGGGAGAAGCCGCATATATCCTTGGAGTTAAGATTTCAAGGAATCGTTCGAAGAAACTTCTCTCTCTTTCATAAGAGACTTATATAAAGAAGGTTCTAGAACGTTTTAATATGCAGGACTGCAAGTCCATTGATACTCCTATAAGCAAATGCGATAATTTATGTCTGAAATCGTGTCCAAAGAACCAAAAGGAAAAGGAAATTATGGAAAAAGTTCCATATTCCAGTGCAGTTGGTAGTCTTATGTACGCTATGATGTGTACAAGACCAGACATCTGTTTTGCCGTTGGAATGGTAAGTCATTACCAATCCAATCCAGGGCAAGTACACTGGAAAGCGGTTAAGAGGATAATGCGGTATCTTAAAGGAACTGCAGACTATGCTTTATGCTATCAAGGAGATGCCTTGAGGCTCGAAGGCTACACTGATGCTGATTGGGCGGGTGATTTAGATGAGCGACGATCGACCTCAGGATATGTTTTTCTACTCGGATCTGGTGCAATATCCTGGAGTAGCAAGAAACAATCCTGCATCGCACTTTCAACTATGGAAGCCGAGTTTGTAGCATTTAGCATGGCAGTCCAAGAAGCTGTTTGGCTTAGGAAGTTCTTAGACAGGCTAATTGATGCAAGTGACTCAGGTGCTGTACCAATACACAGTGACAGTCAAGCATCTATAGCCTATGTCAAAGATCCAAAATTCTATTGTAAGACCAAACACATTGATATCCTCTACAAATTTGCAAAAGACTATGATAAGACCAAGAAGGTAGACATTAGGTACATATCTACGCATGAGATGATAGCGGATCCGCTTACGAAGGCGATCCCCAGAGATGTGTTTTACAAACACTTATCTTCTCAAGGATTGCGTAAGAGCTGAGTTGTACCAATGTAAATTCCCATGTCTATGAAAGATCAAATTTAATAAAAGAATAAGTTCTTTTCAACATTGCATATGAGTTTCTTGAAAATGTTTGTGAACATTTCTTTTAAATCTCAGCTGAATTTTTGTATGTCAGACAGATTGAGGTTGGCTCTCTCACATGAGCAACCGCCTTTATTCTATCAGACAGATAAAATAAAGATGAGACCTGTTTAAAGTCAAAATAGTCAGACGGATGATTTAGAGTCATGACTTAAACAAAATGGTCGTGTGAAAGATCTGCATCATATGGATGCTTACAAAAGATCTAAAAAGATTTTTAAATCTTATCTGTCTTATGCGGGATGTGGGTCCAGGAAATTACTGAGTAGTAAAAGGGACTCAAAGTCAGACTTTGTGGTGTCTGATCATCATCCTTACAACATCATTAAGACATACGCTCCCTGGGAAAGGAGTGATGTTGTAATACGTATTCATACTACGTATGCATTTGACCATTGGGTTAGAATATTAATTGTGTTTACTATTATGTGAGACCCAAAGACCACATGGGTCTTAACTTCTTACCCTTATGGACTCTTATTGGTTCCTTTAGATTTGACTGGGTGATCGCTATCTTAGCATGTTGCTTATGGACTATGGTAATTCGGTCTGGCGGGGCATGTTAGAAAAGCGAGTCAAGTCAAGATCGAAAGGATCGCAAGAAGAGGAAGATTAATTTCATATTCACATTTGGACTTTAGAGATTCAAAGCTGGCCAGCCAATTGTAATCTAGATTGGATTCAATTGTTGAATATAAAGTATAAGAAATGTGAAGAAATAATCTAGGGTAAAGCATGCGTTGATCTACTCAACTTTGCACCTCAAAGAGTGTTGTGTATCTCTAACAAGTGCACAACAACAGACTCTATGCGCATGACGGTCACACGGTCTATTTCTCGGTATGATAAATAGAAGAACTAAAGGAAAAGATGTTTCCTTACAATCCCCTCAAGTGTGAGTGGGAGATGTTGGATATGGACGACATGTATACACCCATGAGGGGATGTATGAGGGTATACGGACCTCGGATGTCGCGTGCATGAAAGCATGTGCGAAGGGAACCTTTTCATATGTGAAAAGGACCACTCGATAAGTGGAAAAAGTCACTTTATAAGTGCAAAAAGGCACTTGATAAGTGCATAATGAAGAGCATAAGGAAATGTGCTAATATATGCTAATAAGCTTATATATGGTTATTTCCTACAATAACTACCCCTAAAGCCTATAAATAGGACCCAAGGGTAAGGCTTTTAAGGCTAATCTTTCATGCCATAAGTTTGCATAAGGCAAAACTTTTCCTCTTCTCCCTTCCATTTTGTTCTTCTTCTTTTAGACGGTGGAAACTCTGCTTTGATCCTCTGTGACGAAGTACTGACCGTTGTGGCGAATCTGAGGGCAAAGTTCAGAGATTACGGCGCTGCGTACGCTAACGTAAGTTCTCTTTCGATCCTCCATCCTCGCGCGACGAGTTCCTACAGCTTTATGGGCCTACAGGACGACATACAAGACTATTTTAGGGATGTCTCCTTATCGTTTAGTTTATGGAAAAAATTGTCATCTTCCTGTTGAATTAGAACATAAATCTTATCGGGCTATTAAATCATTAAATTTGCTTGATAACTTATCGAATGATTCTCATAAATTGCAGATATTAGAGTTTGAAGAACTACGGAGGGAAGCGTATGAAAATGCGAAATTGGCGAAAGAGAGAATGACAGCGGTGCATGACAAAATGATCCTAAGGAAGGAGTTCAAACAAGGGGACAAAGTTTTGGTATACAACTCAAGGCTACACCTATTCCCAGGAAAGCAACGTTCCAAGTGGTCGGGGCCTTATTATGTCAAGCAAGTATTCCCACATGGAGCGGTGATTTTGGTGAATGTGAAAGACGGCAACGAGTTCAAAGTTAATGGACAACGACTGAAACACTTTCAAGAACTGTCGACCAAGGAGGACACGACCATGGACCTTACGGGCCCACCTTCGGGTGGCACTTAAATCGTGTGTTCTTCCATTTACTTAGTAGTAGTAGATTTTTTCATTTTCTTTATTTTACACTTTTTATTCGTTTTCTAGGATTTAGCCTATGGTATTCTCTTTTCAACATTAAGGACAATGTTTGTCTTTAAGTTGAGGGGAGTGTATTAGACTTTTTGCTAGGACTTTTGTAGGATTCTCTACTTTTTATCTTAGTTTTTTTAATAATGAAAGGAGAGAAGAATAAATCACCATCACTCATCATTTAACCCTCATATAAGCCCTCTTAAAGTGTCACTTTTGTGGATGGCTATGCATTAATTGCATTCTAAAAATGCTTATGGCTTGAATTAATTTTTGGCTTCATGGAATTAATCATTAATATGTCTCTCATGAAAAATTTCAATTTCCATGACTAATATCTTGAAATAGATTGAATGCATGCATACAAGTTGTTGTGATACATAAGTTAAGGTGGACGTAACTGATAGGATTAGTTTTCTTATTGAAAAGGAATTTGGATATATGCTAAAAATCTAAGTCAAACAAAGGGGTGTTGAATTGCAAAAATAAAGAAAAGAAAAAAAGAAAGAAAGAAAAAGAAAGAGATGCACCGTTCCCTTGAGTTCATTAAGTGACCGGGCCTTCGTGTCTCAGGAAACATTGGAGGTTCGTGTCAAAAGATGGATGAATGGGAGTGCATTAAAAAGAGAGAAAATAAAACTTAGATGATTCGAGTTATTAAGTTCGAGGGGCTCTTCTTAGCCTAATGCCCAAAGGTCGTCTGATCTAGGAGTCATTAATTGAAAGCTCGTTACATGGATCGTTCTAAGTCAAAAAGAAAATAAAATAATAATAATAATAAATATATGGTAAACTCAACACCCATGAATTAGACAATCTTTACGTAATCCAATTCCTTGGAAATTAGAAAACTATGAATTGATGTTGTGATATGCTTTGGCGTATGTAAGCCGATGCTTGTATGCTATGCATTTAAACTAGATTAGAGAAAATGGCATGGACTTGATCTCCTTCATCATTGTGTATATTCGTGTTAAATATCATGTTGGTAAACGCGTTATTGAGCCAAGCCTTAAGCAATTAATAGAATTTACTATTTTTCTAAACATCCGATTTAGTCGCTCTTTTTGCTAGAGACAAGCAAAACGCTAGTTGGGTGTGTGATTCATGGTAAATATTACACATTTAGCCCATCATTTAACCTCATTTTGTGCATATATGGTACTTATTTGGCCTCTAATACAAGTGTATTTAAATTAATAAGATTAATTAGAGCAATGTCATCATATATGCACAAAACATCATTTTTTTGAATATTTCTGCACTTTTGGTATTTTTCATGTGAAGGTCTCAGTCTCACGATTCCAACGACTATTTATTCGTGCTTTTCTGAGACAAGTGCTAATTTTTATGAATTTTTGAATGCAAAATATCACTTTAAATGAGGAAATACGGTAAAAACGTCTAACATACGAAAATATGGTCTCTAGAACCGTATGCGCACCCGCTCAAATGAGGGGACATGTGGCGGCTATCCAAGAAATCCCTGCCATATCAGACGATCAGCGTGAGAGCGACGCGGCATCATATCGACGGTCGGATCAAGAATCCAACAGCCCGTGTCATCCCAGACGCGGACTCGGAGAGAAGCGAAGCGGGCGAAATTCGTAGGCGTAATTGGGGCGACGTGGCGAATTTTGAAGCGCATGATCCTTCATCGAACGGAGTACGAGAAATCAAGACGGCGAAGCGAGTTGGAGCAGCGAAGCGGGCACGACGAGAGGCTAGAGGACACGCGTTGCCTCCAAATTCCATCCCGCATTTGATGGACGGATGAGAGTTGTGCCGGTTAGGGTTTTGGATCTGAAAGGGATTTTGAAATGGATTTTAGCGAAAATTTTGGATCCGCTACCGACTATATACCCCTATAAATACCAGCATATTCCAAGTGTAATTCGGACTTTTTTAGCCGTAGTTTGAGCGTATTGGAGGGGCTACAGTGCGTATTTTTGCGTGATCTTCTGGGGCTTTGGAGACAGAGGCTAGGGGCTCTTGCTGCAGGAAATCTAAGGCTTTTGGAGGAGTTTTGTGATATAAATATGAACTTATACCTTTTATTTTGTGTATTTAGCACGTATTTTGAGACTTTGAACATGTATTTGCTTATAAATATGAGTTTTCTTCTCTCCATTCATTGCTAGTACCTTTGTGTGTTGGTTGTGATGTAGTTGTGGTGTTGTAATCTTTGTTTTCTATGTCTTTTCGCCTTATTTCGCATGTTATTTCACGTATTTTGCTAGATTCTACATGTATTATTCAAGTATTCTCTTTGTTGATGTACTTGGATCGAATCTGATCTTTGTGAAATTATTCGTGGCATGATCCTTGCGGACATTGCCGAGACCCTTGCGGGCACATGAATTTAAATTCTTTATGAAGCTAGTAATTTACGTGATTATTTATAGCATTTTTAATGATCGTTTATCGTTGTACATTCCGACGTTCTCATACACTTGCAGTGTGAAACGTTGAGTTATCGAAAAGACGTTGATAACCATTGATTACACATACTCTAACGAAATCACAACCGACACACATTTCTCTCTTTGTTTTCTTAGATCGACTCTCCGTGCGCGTTTTAGTATTACTTTCACGTTTACTTAAAAACCATCATCACGATTCTCTCTCCTTTGAAAGTTGGTTTCTTTTCATCGATTTACTACCCTTTAGAGACGGACTCTTTTGGTTTGCAAGTCGATTGTCCCGTGGATTCGACATCTGACTCTCCAGGTTTACTACTTGATCGATCTCCTACACTTGGGAGTAGCGCTCGCACATTTCGAGACGAGTCACGTGACAACAAATATGTCCGCTCACATCATAACTCTTTATGACGAGTTCTTCTATCACAGTCAAGACGATCATACCTCTTTGTAATTTTTTGACTTATAAATGTCACATAGACATTTAGTTTTCTTCTTTATTTATCGTAACAAGTACATCATCTTTATGAGACTCTAAAAACTTGATTCTTACTTCAATAGTGACTGATTATACTTTACAATTAAATCATTGGTACATTAGTGACGATAGCTACACATGATGATCATCTATTTTAGAATCGTAATTTTTGGTTGGTATCAAACTATGTTCTCATCCAACGCACTAGGCATATCAGATATATCTATCGTGTAGTCCGATCTCTTTATCATGACTAAGTCACTATGATGCGTTGAGTATAGATATCTATCAAACCCTATTAACATCTTAATGCCATTAGTTAATTATATGACACCCTAATTACTGTAAATCAAACTTATTATTTTAACATGTTTATCTATTCTATCTTAGCCATGGATTTGCTATGGTTCTATATCAACTTCTAATTACACTACCTCATATATCAAACGAGACAAATCACATTTTAACCATCATTTCTTTTCTCATGCTTTGGACTACATCAAATGAATACCTAGCAATGAGAACATTATTATTGGTCGGTAAAAGATAAAGCATAGATCTCCCATATGTAAGGTTTCCTAGCACGTCTCAAGTCTAAAAAATAAATTGCACCGAAGATGTAATTAGCTCAACACCACATTCCCTTTATTGCTAGCTTATCAGCCCTTAGGTGATTAGGGTACCCCTCCCCTACCTTAAGGGGGCGGTCCATTGCCTTAAGGGGACCAAGTTACCCCTCCTCTCTTTCATGCCTTATGCATCGATGATCCTCACCCATGTGCTGGTTTCTTTGAAGCCCTTCAATATCCCCTCGTTTCCAATTACTTTGAAGCTCTTCCACCTCTCCTCATCACCCATCTCCATAACCCGACGAAACTAGACATTGCCCCATCCTTTGCCCCATGGCTAAGGGAGCTAGTGTACACTGGCTTGAGCAGGTTCAAGCTAGGGTACGCACCTGCACAGGTTCCAGCAAGGGTACCTGACCCAGGTGTGAGGGTGAGCGATGGTGCCATAACCCAACATGCATGGTGAGTGGGGATGCTCCAAGCCTTCTTTGGTCATCAGATCATATGGGTGATTTCTTTGTCTCTTTGTAGTGATCATGCTCGACCATTGCCACCTCCCTTTTGACTGTCACCATCTACATACCTACTTGGTGATGTTGATTGTTTATGATCCATTCCACCATGCATAGAGTTTTGACACTATTCGTACTTTGGAGGAGCCTACATATTCTTCAGTGCGCTCATCACATTAACAAGTCAAAGCCAATTACCTGAGTGCCCTTCCCCGCCTTGCTTCAAGGCACTGTGCTCATTTCACTCCTGTGAGTTACTTCCTTAATTTCGATGGGGACTCGCTGTGTTTGGAGCTATGAGGCGATCCTTCATGATGATCATGCAGTATCATATGACCATCTCCATGCGACGAGTGTTATTTTCTTCTACCATCCATTATCCTCCTTTTCAGTGTCAAGGCTTTGCAAGATACAAGAAAAAAGAGGAGCCAATCGGACCTAATTATAATTGACAGAGCCCATAATCAATAGGAATACTTCTCTTATTGGGAAACATGTGGAAGATTCCTAGAAATATCCCTTTCACAATCATGTGCTAGAAAGCTAATCAAGTTTCCTAATAAATGCATGAACAAAAAACATGTCTATAAATAAATGTTAGTCAAGAAGGATTCATATTCAAATATGGAGACACTAAAGAATGACTTTACCATCTAACAAAATTTGCAAGTAGTTCATCTCATGTCACAAAAAGTGGCAATGAGTGATGTCCCAAAATGGAGTACTAGCCATAAGCCTATTATCAATGAAGGCCCAAGCACCCAGAAGGTACTGCATGCTCAATAGAACATAACGAAGAAGATGGATGGCCCGGTTTTGAAATTGAATTACTAAAATGTCCCTTCATGAACCCTATATATAGAACTCACATTTGGGTGGCGACTAGATCATTCTCATTCGCAACTATTTCTCTCATTTTACATATTTCTTTCTCAAGTTCTAATTAGAGCCTCGGATGAGCCGAAGCAGGTGCCCTCATCCAGGTATGACTCGTCACGTTCTGCGTTATTGTGATGTGCAAATCACGTGATCATCCATAGACCGAGGAAAGTGGAATTGTCTAACGTATGCATACATTAAGTCACAAGTTGATGTGTCCTAGTGGCAAGATGTACTATGTCCGCAACAATACAAACAGATCTAGGAGAGTGGCCGCGATATAATATCAATAGTCCGTGGCTGACGATGACGCATCGGAATCAAACACCACTACGTGATAAAAGTTGTGACTGTGGGAAGGAATCTTGAGATTTTCTTATTGCTTCACCCAACAACAAACAGAAAATCCAAATCCTCATGTATCTGCCCTTCACGTTCGCATCTGCTTTTTTTAAAAAGTAATTATCACCGTCCTCGCTGCTCTATCACTGCATGCATGCTAGTGGATGAGTCGAATACAGGATCGAAATCCAACAACCCGTTAATCTTTAATTACTCCTATCATTTCTATGGAAAAAAACGGAGTACGAACATATTTTGCATGCATATATGTAAATATTTAGTTGGAGTAGGTACTTACGAGGAGGCTGAATCCGGTGACGGCGGTGAGAGAGGTGGCGATGGCGGTGCTGGAGAGGGCGAGTTCCCCGAGGTGGCCCACCATCATGCTGGAGCTGATGGGTATGAGGAAGAGGGACACGGACATGGTCGTCATCGGAACCGCGATGCGGCACAGGCGCTGGCCTTCATCCTTGATCTCACCGGCGAGTCCGGACACCGCCCCTCCTCCTCCCTTGTTCTCTCCCACTGATGTGGGAAGATGATGAAGAAGCCCTTCTTCCATTTCTCCCTCCCTCCCTCCCTCCACACGTTCTCTCTGACCTCACAGCAGCAGAAATGCAAAACTCTGAGGTTATTAGGCGCCGCTTTGCCTTTTAAAATGACATTTCTGCCCCGCTCAAAATAATTTCCAAAATAACTGTGTTTTGTTATGAATGAGGGAGGCCTTTGGCCTCCCCTCCTTCATTACCCATTCATTAGGCCCTCATTACTTAGAGTAATGGGGACCCTTGGTCTCCTAGAGGCTTTTGGCCTCCCCACTATGAGATATATAAATAGAGCACCATGGCTCTTAGCCATGGTGACTTATTCTTAGCAATGAAATTCTCTCTCTCTCTCTCTTGAGTTCATTATCATACAACACGTTATCAGCATGTTTGCTCCCCTTTTCTTGAGCCTTTCTACCCTCAATCCATCCCAAAAATTTGTTACGCTATTCTTACTTGTGACGCGCGAAGGAATCTCTTGTTGCGGCTCTACGTATCGGCGTTCCTATTGTGCGTACTCGGAGCGTGGGATTTTATATCTACGGATCTTCTCATTTTTCGATCGTCCCTAGATTATAATCTAGAGGTAATTTCCGTAAACCTCGTAGATAAATACGAATAAAATTTGATTTGGCTATGATTTTTCCAAAATTTGACCGGTAGTGCTGTACATACCGTTTTCATTCCACATACCGGAACAAAATCACCGTTCTGTTCCTGGCACCTTTGTTTAAAACCAAAAAAAACATCTCTCTCAGAAATGATTGCCAAGAATAACAGAACGTAGTAAGCATACAAACAATGGCATGGCTCGCATTCAAGTTTTTTACAAGCATTTATATACATGAGAAAGAATGAGCCTAGTACAATACATGAGAAAGTCAAATTTGATTTTTTGAATACCGATGAGATACAACCACACAGCTGGATCTTCTTAATATGTCACTAACCAGATGTTAAATGTGTAGACAAAATAATCCAAACAGAATATGGCATTTATCCGGGTCGAAACACCTCTTGTTTTATACATTATCGCCTATTTGAAAGGGTTGGAATACTACAGTCATTGAGGCATCATAGAGCAACGACATATTTACAAGTTACTGTCTAAAATCAGAAAACAAGATGATGTATATGAAAGTAGACTTGATTCTTTTGACAGTAACTTGATTCTTTTGAAAACAGTTACTGTAACTTGTAAATATGTCAATGAAAACAGCATCAGGATGTAAATATGGTTTTCAAGCATTCCTATTTACATATTTACATATTTACAGTAACTTGTAAACTTGTAAATATGTTTTCATTGAATCTTGTAAATATGTAAACTTATTTACATATTTACATATTTACATTTAACATATTTACATATGTAAACTTATTTACATATTTACATATTTAAATATTTACAAGTAACTTGTAAACTTGTAAATATGTTTACAAGTTAACAGATGGGGTGGAATTTGAGGTGACAGACTTAGTGTTTTTGGGATTGTTTACATTCCACAACCCAAAAATGGGCTTAATGGCTGATTTTGTTTAAATTCAATAAAATTGATTATTTTGTTGTTGGGCCTGCAGCCCACTTGTGCCTATCAATAACTAAATAAATTAATTGGGTCTGCAGCCCCAATTCCTTAACGGTTATTATTTTTTCCCACTAAATAATGGCCTGAAGCCAATTACTTAAAGGGACTATCCTCTATGTTAAATCACAAATAATTACTATAGCCCATGTTGACACCTTTATTTAAACATCGCTTTTGCAAATTATAATCTATGGTTTACTAGGACTCTATTTTTCAAAATATAATTATCTTAAAGATCCTGAGACCGCTCTGCCGTTAGTCAACTAACCTAACGGTGTATGACGTTTCCACGTGGTCTACAAGATATTTATATTTTCTAGTTTCCCTTACCATATGTTTTGCTTGAGATATATGCGTGGTTGTTTACTTTTATGCCCGTAGCATATTTAGAACTGCGTGGATGTTTAAATCAGTAAAAATGTGTTTTTCGGGATCGGCCATTGTATACCTATTTACTTTCCTTGTACTTTTATTTTCTTTTGAGAGAATTTGTAAGTGAGGAAATTTGTATTTTAAAGCCAAAGCTCGATGCAACAGCACATAGAATTGATGAAAACTCCTTCAATGGATCATGATGTCGGTCAATGTGCTTGGCTAAGTTTGCTGGACCAACCTAGCTTGACTGGGTAACAAGTGGTCCTGGCTTAGTCAATTCCCTGGCCGCGTCCGCTGGACCGCAAGGAGTCGATTCATGACTGTGTAAGCCAAAGCTCGATGCAACAGCATATGAAGACAGAGATATAGGGACCCAGATCAGTTTGGGTTTCCAAAGTTGTATTATTATTTTTTTCTATTATGGACTTTAAACGAACTTTGGACTGTGTACTATTTTGGGTATCTGGCCGATCCCCGCATTTTTACTTGTTTATTTCTTTATGCATGAATTTTTGAATTTTAATTAATTCATGCTCATTTTAAAATACGTAGATAAATGGCAAAATTGGCAAGCGTCGATTTCGAGGTCATAGATTCTGCAGGGACAAATTACCTGAGTTGGCGAGTGGACCTGAAGTTCCACTTGCGTTCAATGGCCCTCCTTGGGTCCATTTTGGCTCCTTCCTCGGCCCCAGCAGCGGTCGAAGCTTCTGCTACAGCTAGCAGCAGCCCCACAACCACTGTATCCGATGTAGATAAGGCGAAAGCCATAATCTACATTAGGAAGCATATAGATCGGACCTTAAAGGCCGAATACTTAACGGTTGAGGACCCGAAGGACCTGTGGACAGCACTGGAAGCACTGTATAAACATCAAATTGATGTTATATTACCTCGTGCCAGTTATGAGTGGGAAAACCTCAGACTTCAGGACTATAAGTCCGTCGCTGAGTATAATTCTGCACTTCATAACATCACCTCACACCTGAAGTTGTGCGGTGAAGAAGTGACAGAACAGCGCATGTTGGAAAAAACATTTACCTCGTTTCACGAGAAAGATGCAATCCTCATGCAGCAGTATCGTGAACGCAACTTCACGAGATTCTCCGATCTGATCTCATGCCTACTTAGAGCAGAGCAGAATCGAGATTTACTGCTAGCAACTCATAACTTACGTCCAGCTGGCACTGCCCCTATCCCTGAAGCCCACCACGTTTCTCCCCAGAAGTGGAAAAACAAGAGGAAGACTAAAAATACTAAAAGGAAAGCGGTAATGAAGCAACCAAGAGGTGCAGCTCCCTAGACAAACAAAAACAATAAAGGGAAAATAAACTTCACTTGGAAGCGAAAGGACACCAAGCACGTGTCACTTCCAAAGAAGACCTGGGAGGACAAATGCCATAGATGCGGCATGACTGGCCATTGGTCCAGAAACTGCCGCACTCCTCGCCACCTACAGGATCTATACCAGGCGAGCCAGAAGTCTCGACCTGAAACAAACTTTGCAGGTGTACAGCCGCCAACAGTCTTTACTGCTAAAGACTTCGAGAACGACGATCTGCTAGATTGAGCATCATCATTTATCTATGCATTTAGAATTCGATGTATCTTCATCTGTTATTTGCTTTAGTGCGGACTTTTATTTATGAATGTTGTCTACATTTTCCCTCAAATAAATTTTTTTTTGGCTTATATAGATGATGTCTGAGTGCCTAGTGGACAGTGCCTCGACGCACACAATCCTTCGCGATCATTGCTATTTTAATAGCTTAAACAAATATTACGGTCCTGTTATCACAATTTCAGGACTGTCCCAAATAATCGAAGGAACTGGTGAAGCAATTATATTGCTCCCAAATAACACAAGACTTCAAATTAATAATTCATTATTCTCTCCTATATCAAACAGAAATCTCGTAAGTTTCAAGGATTTCCGTTTAAACGGATATCACTTAGAGACCAGGGATAAAAATAAGGTTGAATATCTAATTGTAACTCGTCAAAAAGATGACCGGAAGATCATCTGCGAGCGATTCAAGGGACTCCCGTCGGGTCTATACCAAACATACATTCAACCAGTAGAAGCCAATATGATTGAACACCAGACGTGCCAATCACTACCAGAATTCCAACTCTGGCACAATAGACTTGGTCACCCTGGAACAGCAATGATGCGCCGCATCATCACTGAATCCCATGGACACAAATTGAAGAACCTGAAGATTCTTCAAAAGGGTGAATTTCCATGTCTCCCTTGTTTTAAGGGAAAACTAATAACGAGACCATCCCTCCTGAAAGTGGGATTAGAGTCTCCTGGCTTCCTTGAGAGAATTCATGGTGACATTTGTGGGCCTATTCACCCCGCAAGTGGCCCATTTCGGTACTTCATGGTACTGATTGATGCATCAACCAAATGGTCTTATGTGTGCCTCTTGTCCACCCGCAACCTAGCTTTTCCAAAGCTATTGGCACAAATAATAAGGTTGCGTGCTCATTTCCCCGATAACCAAATCAAGAAACTACGTCTTGATAATGCGGGAGAATTTACTTCACAAGTCTTCGAAGACTATTGCCGGGCAACGGGTATTGAAGTTGAACATCCTGTAGCACATGTTCACACCCAAAACGGATTAGCTGAGTCCCTTATAAAGAGACTCCAATGGATTGCACGTCCATTGCTTATGCAATCCCAGTTGCCTGTGGATGCTTGGGGGCATGCTATTTTACATGCCGCATCACTTATTAGGATAAGACCCTCTGGAGGTCACACTTTATCCCCGATGCAACTAGCATACGGCGCACCTCTAGATATCTCTCATTTGAGAGTGTTTGGTTGTGCGGTATATGTCCCAATAGCACCACCGCAGAGGACCAAAATGGGTCCTCAGCGTCGTCTAGGTATATATATTGGGTTTGATTCGCCCTCTATTATCAGATACCTTGAACCCCTGACGGGTGACGCATTCAAGGCACGTTTTGCAGACTGTGAATTTAATGAGAAATTTTTTCCAAAACTGGGCACACAGTCTAAGAAGCCAGAAGCTTCTGAGACCATTAGTTGGGACCAGAAGTCTTTGTCCCTATATGATCCGCGTACTAATCTGTGTGAAGATGAGATCCTGAAGATCCTTCACATCCAGAATACAGTACATCTTTTACCGGATAAATTCACGGACAACCAGAAGATTGTCCGTTCACACGTCCCTGCTGCCAATACGCCAGCTAGGATTGACATCCCCATAGATGGATGCAGCCCACCGGCAGCAGAATTGGTTGTACCACAAATGAAAAGAGGACGCCCACCAGGTTCAAAAGATAAAGTTCCTCGAAAGAGGAAGACTCCTGGCGATACTAAGATTATCCCTCCACAGGATGCTGAGCTCAGACCAGCTACTTCTCCCCTCCTGATTTCCCCAGCAGAGGAAACAATAGGAGAAACATCATTAACTTTTGTACGTACTGGAGAAGTACTGGACAGAAATAGCATAGTCGTCGACGACGATTTTGCGTTCGATATTGTCGTTCACGTCACTGAATATGACGATGACGTCGAACCACGATCTCTAGCGGAATGTAAACGCAGAGATGATTGGCCAAAGTGGGACGAGGCAATAAGAGTAGAGCTGGACTCACTCTTGAAACGCAAAGTCTTTGGACCAGTAGTCCAAACACCATTAGGTGTAAAACCTGTGGGATATAAGTGGGTTTTCATAAGAAAAAGAGATGAAAATAATGTGATCGTTCGCTATAAGGCACGCCTTGTAGCCCATGGATTTTCCCAAAGACCAGGGATTGATTACGAAGATACGTATTCCCCGGTCATGGATTCGATCACCTTCCGATTTTTAATCAGCCTAACTTCTCTGGACAGCCTAGAAATGCAGCTCATGGACGTTGTGACTGCATATCTATATGGCGATATAGATAAAAATATCTATATGAGACTTCCTGATGGGTTTAATCTACCCCCAGAGATGAAAGAGATACCTCGGGACGTATTCTCTGTAAGTCTACATAGATCATTATATGATCTAAAACAATCGGGCAAGATGTGGTATAACAGACTAAGTGATTTTCTTGCACAGCAAGGATTCACGAATAACGAAGTCTGCCCGTGTATCTTTATCAAAAGAACGGGAACAGGATTTGTCATCGTAGCTGTATATGTAGATGACTTAAATCTCATAGGATCTCCTGTACAGATCAAAGAGATATCTGAAAGCCTTAAACATACTTTGAAATGAAAGACCTAGGCAAAACAAAGTATTGTCTTGGCTTACAGATAGAACACCTAAGAGGTGGAATCCTATTACACCAATCTAATTATACAAAGAAACTTCTACGCAAGTTTCATATGGATAAATGTCATCCTTTAGGTACTCCTATGGTCGTAAGATCACTAGATGTACATAAGGACCCCTTCCGGCCACTGGAAGAGGGGGAGGAGATACTGGGTCCTGAAGTACCCTACCTCAGTGCCATTGGAGCACTTCTATATCTGGCTAACTGTACACGTCCCGATATAGCGTTTACAGTTAATCTACTAGCCAGACACAGTGCTGCGCCCACAAAGCGCCACTGGAACGGAGTAAAGCATCTTCTGCGATACCTTCAGGGTTCCATTGATATTGGACTTTACTACCAGAGAGGTGCCTCCCCCAAATTGTTTGGTTATGCTGATGCAGGTTATCTCTTTGATCCGCACACGGCAAAATCTCAAACAGGTTTTGTATTTACCTACGGAGGTACTGCTATCTCTTGGAGATCGGTAAAACAAACCACTACTGCTACATCTTTCAACCATGCAGAGCTCATCGCGATCCATGAGGCGAGCAGAGAATGTTTTTGGCTACGCTCCGTCGTCCAACACATCCTCCAATCCACTGGCCTGAAGACCAGTCATCTGGAGCCTACTGCCCTATTCGAAGACAACGCCACATGCATTGCTCAGCTTCAGAAGGGCTACATCAAAGGCGACAGGACAAAACACATTTCTCCCAAGTTTTTCTGGACGCACGAGCAGAAGAACGACAAGCAGATTGAAGTTCGACAGATCCAGTCATGCAACAACTTAGCTGATCTTTTTACTAAGGCGTTGCCTAAATGTACTTTTGTAAAGCTTGTAAAGAACATTGGTATGCGACAGTTGAAAGACCTGCAAGCCTGAAGCTTGTACGGATCAGGGGGAGTAACATGTGGGTTGCACTCTTTTTCCTTAAGCTGTTGGGTTTTCCCACTGGGTTTTCCACAGCTAAGTTTTTAACGAGGCAAACACACTTACTCTGGATCCAGAAGTATCCACCCCTTGCCTCAGTAGCTGAGACCGAAGTGATGAATGTGTAAGGGGGAGTGTTATGAATGAGGGAGGCCTTTGGCCTCCCCTCCTTCATTACCCATTCATTAGGCCCCCATTACTTAGAGTAATGGGGACCCTTGGTCTCCTAGAGGCTTTTGGCCTCCCCACTATGAGATATATAAATAGAGCACCATGGCTCTTAGCCATGGTGACTTATTCTTAGCAATGAAATTCTCTCTCTCTCTCTCTTGAGTTCATTATCATACAACATGTTTCAAATTTTAAAGCGATTTTTGGTCTCATTCAAGTGGAAGTGAAATACTAGTCTCTGATTTGATTAATTACACGGAGGCATGGAGCATCCAGAGGTTTTTAGTTTAATTAATTAAGATTATCAACTCGGAGTTCGAAGCAAGATTAATTTTGTAATGACCCGCTCTTAGGAGGCCATTACTTATTTGATTTTTAATTGCAGGTCAGCAGTTTACCAGTGAAATCAATATAGCCACAATCCAGAGATGTACCAAATACTAAAACTAGCGTACATACATTATTACAGTCCGAATTTAAAATACAGCAGCAAGCAGCACTCTCTCACCAAATACATAAAAGGAAGTACAGAAAGGAAATGCGAAAGAGAAATACATAATATAACACACATACACATACACCAACACAAGCGGCTAAAAATCTGCAGTCTCCGGGTCGAACTCTGGCTCCTCGAACTCTGGGACAACTTCCTCGATCTGGTCATCGTCTGCTGGTGCCATAAATGGAACGTAGGTAGGTCACAACAATTCTAAATATAGAAAATAAAGCAGTGCACAAGTCTAACAAAAGTAACTACGTACAAGCAGACCAGAGTGAAAAGTAAAGTACTGAGCAACAACCGTACATACCTGAGTAGTAAAAGTACACAGAATTGAAAGGAGAGAACAACTGTGATGTGGTAGTGCAAGTGTAACATGCTACTGATGTAGCTAAAAGTACGACAAGTAATGTACTATGACTGCACAGGTGTAGTAGGTAAAGTGTATGTAATGCAAAGAGGTGATCGTGCAAGCTACACTAGAACTACGTGACTCAAGTCGGAGAGTATAATATGTAACCATTGAGTTCATTTCTTGCCCGGGTGCACTTACCCGGACGAATGCCAAAACACAGGAAGCTAGACAGTATGCTGACACAGGCAGCATATTTATGTTTGTCGAAACACAGGCAGCTAGACAGGATGCCGAAACACAGGAAGCTAGACATGTAGATGAACTCTAGTCACTCACACACTTTCTCAAACTATGAGTTACCTCAAAACCCTAGTAAAGTGTCTAGTGTTATACGGGATGTTCCACAAGATGTTCCATTCAATGTAGCATATGATGTTAGTCAAACCAAGACCACTGGTTGACTTTCTTATTGAAAACCCAAAAGTAGGAACTCATTTCAAAGCAGACTGTGCCAAAGCACAGTGGATGCTAAGAATTTAGAGGATAAAGACAAGTCCAACATACGGGACGTTGTATCTATACTTTGAGTATGTGGTGGTTTCGTTAGCACACAATTTATCCAAGTTGATGGTTGTGTGTTACAACCACCAAAGTTGAAAGTTGGCAAAGTAATCTGTAGTAGATTACTTTTCTATTAGATTAGGTCTCTAGTTTGGTTCAAGTCAAGTAGCCGTAATGGTGTTCTAAGTTCGTACGAGTACAATAGCTAATTTTCTAAATCTAGAATTTGTCGTGACTTACGGATTTCGAGGTTGTGGTAGCAAGCCGGGAATAGATCTAGGACATCCACGGAATTTGGTGCACAAGAATTGGTACTTGCAAACACAAGAATAATTGATTAAAGAACACGACATTTCGATCTAAATAATTTGATCGTTTTGATTTTATAAACGACCGAAACGGTGTCGAAAAGCGTTCTAAATTTTTATATAGGCTAGATATGAGGAAAATAATTTTACAGCAGGAGGAAATATTTTTCAGAAGCTTCTGATAATTTTTATAATTTTTAAAAACTTAAAATAGGTTTTTAAAACTAATTTTAATTAGTTATCGTATTTACAACAATTTATTCTGGATGAAATATTTATCAGAAAGTTTCAAGTGAGCTGTCAAAATGACCGTCTCAAAGAGTATTACAACATACATATTTTTCACGTATCAGTTTACGTGAAAATAACACGTTATGGATTTTTAAGTGAAAACGGCATATTTAAGTTTTAGGCTTAAAAATTTATTCTGAAAAAATACTCGTTTGATTGAGATAAAACTGGTGCCATTGGATCCAGAACATCATTTCTAATTTTCTGGAGCTGGCCTTGCATTTTTTCGACCCTTATTATTTATTATCAATTTAAAACCAATAAAACCATTTAATAAATATTAAATACGTATATACGCTCGTATATACGGATCTGTATTTCTGTGTTATACCTTTCTTCCTCACGCACGCACGCAGCAGAGGGGGGTGCTGTGGTTTCTTCGACTTCGAACGGCGGACGCGGGCGGGGGACGGCGGACGCGGCGTCGATGTTGGAGGGGGGCGACAGCGAGTTCGGCGACGAGCGGCGGAGGAGTGGTGGCGGGCAGTTGTATGGAGGCACTGGGCGAGAGAGAGGATGGGCGGTGTGTTCGGGGGAGTCGGGGCTGACAGCGATTGCTCCGGGTGGCGAAACTACGAGCGACAGCGGCAGACGGCGAGTGCGGCGGTGGCGTCGTCGAGGAGAAGCGGCGGCGGGGTCTTACGGCGGGGTCTCACGGTAGCGGTGATGTCACAGAGGGGAGAGGGAGAGTGGTATGGTATGTTGTCGGGCTTCACAACGGTGCTAGCTGCGGCGGAGCGGTGGCAGATGCGGTGGTGAAGGTAGAGGGGAACGGCGGCGGGCGGCGGGCGGCGGTCGACCGCCGAAGGGAGGGATAGAGGGGAGAGTGAGCGTGGGGAGAGGGGGGGAAGATTTAAAATGGGGGGATATATAGAGGGTTTTAGGGGGGTTATTTATAGTTAATGGGAATTAATAAACAATTAGTATACTTAGTCAAATGTAATTAATACATTAAGTAGGTAATTAATGATATTAGGTTTAACTTTTTGACCAAGCTTGAAAAGTTTAAATGTTTATCCCCCATGTGTTAGTCATGGTTAGGGTAAAAATTGATTAGGTTAATGTAATTAGTAATTTGATTATAGTAATTAGTAAATAAGCTAAAGTAATTAGTAATGATAATATTGAAATGTCATTTTCTTTATACAAATGACTCTGAAAAATTACGAAAAAATAGCCACGGGATCGTATCGTTACGAGGATCATGATTATGAAGTCAAATTTAAGGTTTGGATGACGAAAAAATAGAAAAAATTCATTTACTCATTTTGAACGTATTTGATACGATCATGAATACGGAAAATTGTGCACATTGAAACCTGACCGTTACAAATTTTCATACGAACTAAAAACTATAGGTTTTAAAGTTTCTAGTCCTTCAAAGTTTCTCCCTTTCTGATCCCCCTCGCTGCCAACATCTCTGGCGGCCACGTCAACCCGGCTGTCACGTTCGGTGCTTTCCTTGGCGGCAACATCACCCTCTTCTATGGGATCCACTACTGGGTGACACAACTCCTAGACTCTGTCGTCGCTTGCCTCCTCCTACGGTCTCCACTGGAGAAGAGACCGGCAGCTTCGGTCTCTCCTGCTTTAGCGTGTGGAACGCCCTCGTCCTCAAGATCGTGATGATGTTTGGATTCGTCTACACTGTGTATGCCACGGCCATTGATCCAAAGAAAGGGAGCATGGGGACCATCGCCCCCATTGAAATTGGTTTCATCTTGGGAGCCAACGTCTTGGCCGATGTAGCCTACTACATGGCGTCCATGAACCTGGCCGTGTCCTTTAAGCCATCGCTAGTCAGCTGGAACTGGGCCGACAACTGTGTCTACTTGGCCGGCCCGCTCATCTGTGGGGGCTTACCGCCATCACGCACGACATCTTCTTCATCACGCACACCCATGAGCAGCTCCCAACCACCGAGTACTGATGACAATGATGATGGGGTGGCTTGTTTTGATTGATCTGCTTCAGTGTATGTGGCATTTGCTTTCAATTTGTGGGGTCGTTTAATGAAGTTATTACTTGATATGTAATTCTTTTTGGGACATGCATCTTCTTTTGTCTGTAATATTTGATTGCTTTTGTAGCGAGGCTTTTGAATTTATTAAGAAACTACCATTTGAACCAATGTCAGAAGTTTGTGAGTGCCTGATGAATTTTTTGAGAAAAAGAAGTCAAATTATTTTTTATTTTATTACCATTTTCCTATTTTCTTTACCATTTTCATTAATAACCAAACATGAAAAAGAATTTGATTTTCTTTTCCTTTTCTTTCCATTTCATTTTCATTTCACTTTTCTTTCTTGCAATTTCTCCCAAACCAAACATAAATAATTCAAGCTTCCTATTGTACCCTAGTAAAAAACCAACAATTATATAACTAGGGAGTTTTAGTATTCAATGACAAGTGAAATGTTTGTGTACATAAGTAAAAAAGCCAACAACTATATAACCCAAGTGTTGATGTCTTCCATAATCAGGGACTTTAAGGAAGAAAAGAAAAGAATTTCTTTCATAAAAGGACAAAAACATATAAAAGTTGGATGTATAGACTACTGCTTGATTAAAGGTAAAAGCGTGAAAAGAAACATGTATTTCTTTCATAAAAGGACAAAGAGCAAGAATAAAATTAGGACTAAGCGCCAGAATAAAAATGCAAGAATATATTATGGAGCAAGTAATGAATGACTATAAATATCTGTGGTTGCAAACAAATGTCCGCACATTAAATACACAGGCACACCATTGGACTAAATTAGCTCCTCACTAACTATGTGAATTCAATGAACTAAAATGTCATTGATTGTGCATCTAAATCTATGGTTTTACTGAAGTATATAAAGTAACTAAACAATCACAGGCGTTGGCAAAACTAATATATGTTGATGACATTATATTTGGTTCTACTAACTCTTCACTTTTTCAAGAGTTTGATAAGTCCATACAGGACGAATTTAAGATGAGCCACATGGAAGAGCTCACCTACTTTTTATGACTTCAAATTTGTCAATTGGAGCAATGAAACTTCATCCACCAAACAAAGTACACGGTGGAATTGATCAAGTGCTTTGGGATGGGATCCTCTTCATTCAAGTGTACTCTAATGAGTACTACAAACGCATCTTAATAAAGATTAAAGTGGAATGGATGTTAACATTCGTCAGTATCGAGGTATGATAGGTAGCTTACTCTATCTTACGGCAAGTAGGCCTGATACTATGTTTTCGGTATTCTTATGTGAACGTTATCAATCACGACCAAAACTATCACATTTGATTACAGTCAAACGGATTTTCCGTTATTTAAACCAATCACTTGACTATGGATTATTTTATCCTAAGTCGTTCTCTTATGAACTAATTTTATTTAGTGATGTCGACTTTGCCGGATGTAAATCTGCTAGGAAAAATACTAGTGGCACTTGTCATTTCTTTGGAAATTCCCTTGTGTCTTGGTTCTCCAAGAAACAAAATTCGGTATCTCTTTCTACAACCGAAGCAGAATACATTGCTGCTAGGTTGTGCGCAAGTTCTATGGATGAGACAAACACTCAAAGAATACGGTATTGAGTGTGGCACTTGTCCAATCTTGGTTGATAACCAAAATGCTATTTGTCTATCCAAGAACCCAATACAACACTTCCATACCAAACACATTGATATTAGACAACATTTTATTAATGATCATGTCGTCAAGAAGGATGTTTGGATAGAGTACATTGACACCCAAAACCAAATTGTCGATATTTTCATCAAACCTCTCAAATAAGACTCTTTTATGAGGCTTAGGAGAGAATTGGGTATTATAGGTAAATGTGAACTCTAGAAGATCATTTTCCTTATGACTAGAATACTTCATTTTACTATATGATATACTCATGCATTTAAGAAATTTCCCCTCTTGAATATATCTCACTTTTATATTTAAGTATGTCTTCATGAGAGATATACACAAGTCTGTTATGCATCTCTTGAGCATTATGTATTTAGTTTGAATGGATATCATATATATTGATTGTATATGTGATTTGCATTAATGAATGCTTAGTTAAGATGATTGCTTATATCGTTCAGCTTGAGAACCCCTATAGTAATTCTCCTAGGTTCAACACAAACTTACAGATATAAGTCAGACGCCTGGTGTATTCGAACCATACGTCTAACGTATCAGATATATCCGTCTCTCAAATTTTCCCATCTAACCAGACATCTGATGTTGTTCTACCAGATGCCTGAACTGATTTTCAAATGCATGGACATTATTCTATAGATGCATAGTAATAATTTTGTCTGTCTGTCAAATGTTTCCCGAGAGTTTGTTAGACGTCTGATGCTGACATACCAGACGTCTGGATAGTCAATCAGACGCCTGATTGGTCTGTTACAGACACCTGATCATCATTTCGTATGTTTTTCATCCAATTTACTCGTTCGAACAGACATCTGTTAGTCTTGATCTAGACGTCTAGCATAGTATAATCTCTTGTGTCTCTTTAATTCTCCAGCCGAATGGATACTTCTCTCCAGATGCATGTCGAAGGTTTTTAAGCCAGATCAACTTTTGATTCAACGGCTGAGATTTTCAATCGATCGTTATAAATCTCGGTTTGACTCAATTAGGGCTTAAGCTATCAGCCTCTTGCGTCTGCCTCTTCGTCTGCCATTACGGTCTCGACGAACTTTCAACGAACTCTTGTCTGGTTTGAGGTAAATCGAAACTCATGTCTTTACACCGATCACTTCGATCTCTAGAGTTTTTCTGTTGAACTCCTTTCTCGCATTTTTTGAACTGTAGAAGTTCATCATGCCACGTTCAAAACGAGCTCGGTCATCATCCCCTCAATATTTGTCGATTGAGGCTACTTCACCGTCATAAGAACCACTTGAGCCTGGTTCTTCACCTCGTAGGTCTAAGAGAACCATTCCTCTTGATGCCTCGCATCAGATTGTGTTGTCTTCAGAACAACCAAAAGATCAACTTTTTGAGTATTCTCCTGCTCATGACGATTCTCATGCTTGTTTAGAGTCTTCTGAAGATCCCCTCGAGGTCATCAGAAACCGCATTGATTTTCTGATCAAAGTTCCTGCCATCAGGACAATGATCTGATCTCCTAGTCAGAACAGTATAGCAGCCGCCTGGTCGCTTTACTTCAAGTGACTGGTGACCAGGATTTTTGCCCGTTAATAGCCGTTTCTAGATTTAATGCTTGGGATTTTTAATAGATTTTGGGTAAAATTCGGTGATCTATTTAAAAGGCTTTGATGTCTTGACTTGAGAAGTTAGCCAAACTATTAAGACTTCATTCAATACACGCTCAAGTGATTTCAAGTCATTAATTCTTCACTAAAGAATTTCAAGAGCATTCAAAACCATTCAAGCTCAAGCTTTAAGTTTCAATTTGTCTCCAAAGCTTTCAAGATCAAGCTTCTATCATTCATTGGTAATCATCTTGAGAAAAGTAGTAAGTGCTCATACTCTCATCATTTAGAGCACATCACACACACCTTATTGCCTCATTCTAAAGAGTATTAATCAAAGCATAGGTTGTGGAAATTGTTTCATATTTCGGTTCTATTTTCCTCTTGATACTTGAGAAGTTCCTCTCGGGTTGTGAGAGTAGTCCATTCCCGGCTTGTGGGAAGTGGAAGAAAGTGTATTGGTTTTTCACGTGTCAGGTTTTGACAAGTGTGTATCAGTGGATCACTAATCACTAGTGGGTTTGCTAGTGTGTTGCTGGAGAAGGATTCAAAGGAGTCGGGGAGACTCTGTGAATCCGAACCAGGGTAAATCCTTTGTTTCCATTTGCTTTTATGTGGTTATTTCCATCTCTTTCTATTCTGCACTAAGGTTGCATAAGTGATCATTCATTTGGCGTAATTTCCTTATTATTGTAATAAATTACTATTCACCCCCAGTGTTTTCTCCCTATAGTTTCAAATCATACACACTTCAGTGAGAGCATAGTTTAGTCTATCAAATTGATTTTGAGTTGATATTCCTTAACCAATTAGTTTGACCAGTTAACTTATTCTTTTAGGATATTATGGTTTGGATTCCATGTAGTAAAACCATATAGATGAATGAAATTTGACATTTAGAGGGAGAGGTACCAAACCACCATGAGCATCACAACCTTGAGGAGACTCAACAAGCTAATCAGCTCTGCAATTGGTAGATAAACTATTCATCGATCACATCACATGTGACTCTCTATATATTTTTACCCATAGTCACTTATGATCTTAAGAAAACTCAACAAACCATAATAACTAGTCTAGTCAAACCCTTGTTTGTAATGGACATCTATGCCTTGCAATACTAACAACAAACACTCTAGTGGTGAATAAAGTAATGGAATAATCGTGTAATTAAAAATTAAACTGGTAAAAATGGAATTATAAGTGCAAGAGGAATTTAAACAACACAATAAAGCAAACGCTAACAAAAAGATTTACCCTGGTTCCTCGACCTGGGTACATCCAGGCACACCAAATATTCACTATGATCCTACACAAGGTAGTGAATACAATCTCACAAAGAGATACCTCACACAGTGGATTTATCATCTCACAAAGAAAACCAAACTCTAACAAAGAGAGAATCTAACTCTCACAAAGAGAGTACCAAGCTCTCACAAAGAAAGTAACTAACTCTCATAAAGAAAGTTAGGGTAAAACTCTCACAGAGAGAGAAACCAGCTTTCACTAAGAAAGCTAAGGTTCCACTTCACAAGATGAAATAAATACTCTTACCTATGCCTTGAGATGAACTTACTTAATATGAAAAAAAATTCATGGAAGAGGATCTCTAAGTGTTGAGATGAGCTTGATTGCACTTGGATGACTTTCCTTGAACTTGCTTCAATGCATGAAGAGAATAGTGCTCATGAGAGGGAAATGAGAGATTAAGAGTGGCTTAAAGAATCTCTAAGATATTCAATGTTAACCAAGAGTTCTAAATGAACTAACACATCCCATATATAGGAAGCCAGTAAAACCCCATAAAACCCAAGCTAGAAGCCAAATGAACAAATCTGCAACAGCTCTGTTCTGGGATTTTACGACATCGACAGGCGATTGTTGAAGAGAGGACAGACGACTGATCAATGGCTAATTTTAATCCCAACGGCTATAATTAAACCAGTGCATGCGATTGTAGAAGACTATACATGCGCATGTACAATGTGCAGGCCCCTGTAAAGACTTCGTCAGGCGACTGTCACATGAGATGGACATGAGCTGAGAAAATGCAACTTTCACACTTATGCATTTAGACGACTGAAGAGCAAAGTCTAGGCGCCTGATGAATGACATGCGACTGAAAACTTTACATCAGTCGACTGATCACAAGATGGAGTAATGCCCAGAAATGACAGGCTACACACTTTGGCATACAGACGACTGTAGAACAATGTTTAAGCGCCTGATGGAAGATAGGCGCCTGTAAAATGAACTTTAGTCGACTGCACCAAAAAGCTCAAGAAAGAGTCAAGAAATATTGACTTGAGCTGTGCACAATAGTCGCATGTAGAAGGCTGGCCAGGCGCTTGGTGATCACCAGTTGCATGTCCTGCATTTAGCAGTCGCCTTTAGAGAGCCAAAAACTCCAATGAGAGTTCTTATCAAGGGAAACCTATAGGATTGGTTTCTATGATTATCCTAAGGCTCACTATGATGGTTATATGCAAATGCATGAATGAATAGACCATCTATCAAGGCATTACAAAATCCTAGACTCAAAAAGAGCAAGTAATAGAAATTACATGGATTACATTTTGCATCTCCTAGAGTCTAAGGCTTCAAGCTCTTGATGCCTTGAAGCTCCCCATCATCTTCCAAGCTTTGGCACTTTTTAATGAGCTTCCCTTCATCAAGTTTCAAGCTTTGGCAATGCTCCTCTTGATGTCCATCCTTGCACCAAGCTATTTAGTCTCCAAAATGATATTCTTCATTTGATTAAACATGAGACTAAAACATGAGAGTCATTAGCAACTACATAATGTTGTGATCATCATTAAAACAATATTGGTCTAAAACACCAATACCTAAAAATCTCCCTTTTTTATGATGACACACATTATGTAAAACATAAACAATTAAAGCATAATACTAATGAGCTCTCCATATTAATATGCACCAATTGAACATAGAACCAGTTGTAAATAATCTAAGTATGACCAATAGTGACATATACTAGGCATGGATTACATAAACCAATTGTAATAAATAAATAGCACTCTCCACATGTATGAGGATCCCTCACCCGTAAATGCATATGTAAGATTTACATAATCCATATCCATCTCCCCCTTGTCATTGTCAAAAAGGTGGACATCAAACATACAAGAATTAACTCTTGTCATTGACTCCCTTTTAAAAATGTGACAAATAACCAAGAGATTAAAAGATGTATGATACCTAATTCTAAATTTAAAATGGGTATCAATCACTATCACATGCTCCCTCTAGATCATAAAAAGGGTCAAAAGTTGACTTCTAAGATCTAATACCAATTGTAAAAGAAATGAAATCTTTACCAATTGTAAGTAATAATACTTGGAGACATGGACCTAAATTATATCATTGCATGGATATGAAAGAAAATCAAGCAAGAATGATACAAATACATTGTCAATAGAAAATATGTCATATAAAATGTTGGCAACATCAATGGTTAAGTTCGAGACCATAATAACCAATTGTAAATATTGATCTCAAGCATAACCCGAAATGAGAGTTAAAGTATGTTTTAAAATACTTTTAAACATACTTAACATACTAACTCCCACATTGTCAAACACATGGATATACAAATGAATGTATGACGATGAAATCCCAGAGGTCCCATTTTCATGAAAAATAATTTGAAATTATTTTCAAAATCATGAAAAATCACACACAATCAATGAGTATGCTTAGAATAAACATTCAAGCAAAATACCCATGCAATATGCACATGTGTGAGAAACCTAAACATTAGGAAACCAAACCCAAGAAGAGTTTGATTTCCTAATTTAATCACATGAGGTGATCACATTCCTCACCAAAGAGTTGATATATCTATTCCTATCTTGTACACTACACTAAGTGGAAATCCAAAGACTTAAGGATTTCTTAGGCAATGATTTTGCATTTGCAAAAGGGGTGGATGTTGCATGATTTTGCATTTGCAAAAGGGCTTCTTCACTCGGCCGAGTGAGCAATCTTGCTCGGCCGAGTGGGCTTCCTCAGAAATGCCAGTAAGTTGGACCTTGCTCGGCCGAGTGGGCTTCCACAGTAAGTTGTACCATTCGGGCTAGTGAGCTTTCTCATTCGGTCGAGTGGACTTCCTTGCTCGATCGAGTGAACGTCTGAAATTTGCTGTGCGTATCCGTTTCACTCGGCCGAGTACAGCTTCTGACTCGGCCGAGTGAGTAGTGTACTTGGCCGAGTGGGCTGTATCTTGGCTTCTTTCTTCTCCTTCTCGCCTCCTCGTCGCTCATATGGAATTCCTTCTTCTTCCGCTTATCCTCTATCGCTGATAACTCCTCAAATAAGTCGTGGGTGACATTCCGAAGTGTGCAAAAATCCTTTGATCTCGTTTTCGCTCCAAATCGCTACATATCTACTGAAATACGACAGAAACAAGAAATAGTGAAAAGCAACGCGATATCGTCAAATAATCGTGGAAAACGCAATATGGGCGATCAAAACATCATGAAAACTTGCGGAAAAAATGTGTAAAATAAGGAGTGATCACTAACCTCATCCTATCCTTCTTCTTCATTTGAGTCTTCTGGTCGAGATATAAATTGCATATTTTCCCCCATATTTCTGGGCATTTTATGTGAATATCATGTTAATTTTGGCTTGATACGGGCGTATTTGTGATATCGTGAATTATTAAAGCCTATTCCTATTTTATGCATAAAATGTGATTTTTATGGACTAATTTTTTCTCCCCTTATTTTTCAGGTACTTCTAGGATTTTTCTGGATTTTCTGGAATTTTTCCAGAATTTTTGGGAGCTTCGAGCTATTTTTCGTGCATATTGGAAGCAAGAAAAGGGTTTCTAGAATTTTAAAAAAGGAAAAAAAATAAATAAATGATTTGGGCCCAACTCCCCGCGGCCAGCTCTTTGAGCGGGCCGCTACTTCTTCATTTGTTATAATAAAAAATTAAAAAATAAATTACGGCCCATTTCAGCGGCCCGCTGCCTAGTTTATATAAAAACAATTAAAAATCAAAACAACCGTGCGAGAGGAAGCTGGGGGCACGCGCGCTGTGCGTGCCCCCCAATTGATTTGCGGACGGCAGGCTTCGTGCGTGCCTCCCAATTGATTTGCGGACGGCAGGCTTTGAAGCCAAATCCGAACCGCAACTTGATCAAATGGCTTGTGCGTGAGAATTTTTGGGCAGTTTCTGTTTTTTTTTTTAAATTTTAGGGTTTGGGGAGTCCCTTCTTCTTCCCAAAAGCTTGGGCTAGGGCTTGGAGGCCATGAGATGATGGAGAAGCTTGGAGGAGGAGCAAATTGGTAGAGGGAAGGCTTCATTTAGGGTGAAAGCTTGGGTGATACCTTTCTTCCCCTTTTGCAATTTGACATCTCTCTTTGTATTGAACTTGTGATGAATCTGTTTATGAATATCATCTTGTTTAGTATGATTGAGTAGTATTGATTGTCTTGGGCTGTGATTCATCTAGATTGGTTGTTAATTTTAGTTTTAATTAACTCTTGTCGATTATCTTGTTAATGTTGGATGAATTATTAGGGCACAATTTCATTGGTAAAGACCCGAAAGGGCACAATTCGTGTCACGCCCCGCTTCCCAAAAACATGGAGGCGAAGCGTGAGAAGGTCCGCACGGACTTGAAGCTGCAAAGCCGCAAGTCCGATAAGCGTCAAATAAAACAAAGTAGCAGGTCCCTGTAATGTGACTCAGAACAACAATAACAATAATAGGAAAAGAGAGACAAATAAAACATTATTCCAGCTCATAGTCCAACAAAAAGTCCAACAACCAGAAATGCCACCAGGCAAACCAAAAGAGTCAAAAGTACAAGGCCTAGCATGGCCAAAAGAAACTAACAAAACGGTGCTACTCACCGACAACCACAGCTAACAAAAGAAGAGTACAGAAGATCTCTAAGATTGGTCACCGGTGTCCTCGTACTCCACGTCACCAACAGGTTCGGGCACGAACTCCACGAACTCGTCACCCTCCGCAACTGTCTCTGGCTCAACAACTAACATGCGTCACCCAAAGAGAAGGGGCACATGTCAGCAAGTCTAAAAGACTTGTGCAAGGAAACTATAAAAGTAAAGCAACCTAACAGTTCTAAAGTAAAGTATGACATGGATATAAAATGACAAGTGACATGGCATGGCAAGTAAACAAGTAAAAGACAAGTACTGGAATTGTAATCACGTCGTGCACAGAGATTCTGTCCTTTGGCTAGAGTGGCTGTACGGGCCAACTTTTACGCTCAAGTGACCGTTTATCCCTACCCCTCCACGTGTGTCGAGCCAGGGCATTACCCCCGAACACGGAATGCTCGCTTCTGGATCACGAGCCAGGAAGTGTTTTTAACACAGATGGCATAGGGTTATGCCCGCATAACGGGTGCCTAGCCGGTAACACGGAAACATGGATTGTACAAGTAGTGTAGCGTGTGCTACGATGCAAGTTTAACTAGGATGACATGTATGATGCAATGCATGGCAGTTAACAATTCAAATGCGTACAGTTAAGGAATTTAAACATGACAGATATCAATGCATAAATGGTATGGCAAGGTGTCGGATCTAGCTTCGTTGTCAAGCTAGATCACAAAGTTGCGCCTAGATCGCTATCATTTCATGATCTAGTCTCTTTCACGCTAGTACGAGGAATTGGCCTAAAGACATGGCCTAAAGAAAAGTTGGCAAGTTTCACTTGCCTGCTTCCGGTGATATCGGTTGTCGTGGGATTGTCTCGACGCGCGTTACGCCATGGAGCGACAGGTTCTCTGGTTGATTAAATCACAAGTCTAAATTAGGTTCGCTACAACAGAATTTAAATAATAGTTCTTCTCCTTCTCTCACTTTTTTTTTAAATTAGGTCCTCTATCCTCGGGTGGAGTTTAGGACATGTTATAAATGTAATCTATTAACTAACACTATGTTAAAATATATATATAATAACATTTTATGACAAAACTTTACTATAGCAACTAAGGTTATAAATCATTACTAGCTGTTATCCTATATTTTTCAGTAATGAGGGTAGGATACTACTCATATAAAATATCATTCGTCAATAAGAGTTTCCGTTCTCACTTCTGAAAAGGAGCAACTAACAGTGTGTCATAGGAATAAATAATAACTTAATGCATGCAATTCATATACCCAACTGACATCTTATTAACCTATAGGTTTAACAAGTTTATATGCTTGTAGGGGTACTGTTCATAGGCATAACTTATCAGTTGCATTCAACTCAAAAGCTCTAAGAGCTTTCATAGGTACTAGGGTGTTGCTACAAACATTCATAGTACTCTATATATATTTAAAAGAACTTACTGACATTAAAACTGATATTATGAGTTTTAACCAAGCTAGAGACTTAGGGTACTGTCTGTATGAGGCTTGGTAATCGCATTGAAATTCACGTTTGCATATGTTATACACAGTTCCCCTAACTCATCAGTTTTTTTTAATAAACTTACAAGGGGTCCTAGAGTACATGCAAACTGTTCCAAAAGAAGCTAACATAATTACTTAATAAAATTAGATGTAGGTACATTTTAAGGTAAGTCGGTTCCTTTGTCCTACTTTTGTTTCATTTCAAAATGTTGCAGCAACCCAAAAACTCGAGACCATCTCACACGAGAAGCAAAGGGAGGAGGGGCTCTTACCTCGCGCGACGAGAGGAAGGAGGGCGGTAGACGGCGGTCAAGGGCGGCGCACAGAGCTGGGGCGTTTTTCGACGGCTTCGGCGATGGGTGGTGCGGTTTCCGGCAGCGGCAACCACAGTGGCGGTTCACTCTGTCGGATCTCGTCGGCGTGGGGTCGAGGCGATGGCCTGGGTGACGATGGGGGTCGCCTGGGGGTTGACGCACGGAGGAGGGAGGCGCGGCATTGTGGAGGTGGCCGTCGGAGTAAACGGGGAGACGACGATGTCGGAAACAGGGGTGTGGCTTCGGGCGTCTCAGGGTCGGAGGAGGCGGCGCATCGGGGTTGTGGACGGCGGAGAATGGAGGGGAGAGGGGCTCGCTTGGGCGGCGACTGGAGGGAAACTGGTTGGACTGGGTAGCCGCGGGTTCTCGGACTCACGGCGCCGAAGTGGGGCTGCTCTGGGGTCTTGTTGCATTGGGGAAGGATGATAGGCCTGGGTTCGAAGGGAAGAGGAGAAAGAGTTGTTGTTCTATGAATTATTTGCAGAAAGGCTGTGATCTTAAGGAGGAGATAAGCTAGAGTCGAACGTGGAGGCGACTTGGTTTCGGTTGCGAAAGACGTGGGAGAGTGAACGTGAATGAAGGGGCAGTTGAGATGATTTGTTACAGCCTATTAGCATTTGTTGGGTGGGATTTTAGTTGTTAGATATTTAATCTTTGATTTTTTTTATTAATCTGTTTGAATTCCTCTTCTTCTTTGTTTTGTTTTATTAAAACAAAATGTTATTTTCGTTTGGATTCCAAACTGATGTGAAGGGTTTTTTTTAAAATAATTTAATACTTATAAATGCTTAACCAAAACTTACTCTCCATTAACCTCAAATTTGTATTTGAGAAATATTTTATAAAATTAATAAAGAGGTTATTGCAGATTTGTGCCCCGACGTCCAAAAATCAAAAAGAAGATATCGAGGCGATCGCGCCTCCGAGAGGGTTACGAAAACAGGATCGGTCGTGCATCTAAGCTTCGAAAAGCAGTATTAAAAACAGATACACAAAACACACACGAAACACGGCTACGCGTGTAAACACGTACGGTCGATATGTGACCGTTACATCCTACCCACCTTATAATAAAGTCCGTCCTCGGACTTTCTAACTGTAAATATACCTAGCCACTCTAGTAACTACCCTAATCGCATCACAATATAACTCAAACCATATATAGTTACTGCAAGTGCTTATATACATTCTATACTTATATCCATCATGGACAATCAAATCATACACGTACTTCAATCATTCATATAGTCACGTACGTCCCTTATATAGCTATCACACACTATCACATAACCAAGTTACACATACTTACATAAAAATAGTTTCACACTAGCAAATACAATCGTAATTCTTCACATATAGATAACTACCTATGTACAAATAAACATGGATATACCACTCCCTATATCTCCTAGTCTACATCCAACACCAAACATATTAACACATGTAATCACACCCACAATATTAAATCATGTTTACTATATCTAATATACATTCAGCACTACTCTAATTTCACAGATATATAGTTATTCAAATGCACACAGATACTTCACCATATATTCACATCACGCACGGTCTTATAACTATGTCCAAGGCGTGACACACATACCATAGTCGCAAACACCTATAGCTAAACACATACTTACTTGTGCATGGTGCACGCCCACGCACACCAACATACCATTCATACGTATCACTCATACCAAAATATACCTAGCACATTCTACACGCCAAGTTTTGCTATATACATTCAAACATGTAAGTACTTAGTATATAACTATACCACAAGACCAACACCGATAACTATATAATGGTATGGCCACCCACAATCATGTGCGTAACACAGCCAGACACAACCAATCTTATCACTATACATACATCATTCATTACTACATTCATAGTACTGCACGCAAACCACAGACATATGTAACAATACACTTAAAGTACACCCACTCAAGCTTGAGTGAGGCTCAAAACCCATATCAGAATACTCTATATACATAACATGATATCTACGCCTATACCAATACCACCCCAATATATACATCTACTAACATAACCACATACATACCATAATATCAATCACTATATTTAGTCAAGTAAATCCCTCATAATGCAATCACTTCATACTTATAATAATATTACCAATATCAGTACACGTGTAATTATAATACATTCTCCAATACATGCATTCATCGTATAGTCACATACATGTAATATATATTCATGCCATAGCAATACTAAATATAATCAATGCACTCCTACATATACTTATCCATGCATCACCACGACGTACAACAATCGTGTATACCTCACGGTATTCACGTACACACACGACATCCCGTAAAGGCCAGCAATACCAAACAAAATTATAATCCTATTACCATACGTATATCACACATATTCATATAGTAAGCACATATCTACTCGAGGCTAAGCACATTCATATCCATGTACAAGCACACGTATCACACGTACTTACATATAGGTCATATAATATGCCACTCACTTAACTATAAGTACACCTATTATCATTACACTTAACATACACATGACTTACTAATTTATATATATCAAGCATTTACAAGTGTCTTCAAACTACATACACTACTAGTATATACTCCAATACAATTTCCAATATATACAGACATTCTTAAGTGGTATAGCTATCCACACTTACATAACTAATATTATTCATACAACTTTACTTATATATCACGAATAACGCTGAGTATGCATGTATAACATAAGAGACAATCCTTAATATCATTAGGGTACACACTCATACAGGTCCACACACTCTACCTATATACACGCACCACGACTACATCACAAAAACCAAAGAGCCCACTACTAACTAGAGTTGACATAAGCAACGACAAGCACTAGTAGGGTGACTAAGCAAGAGAGAGGAAACCAGGATTAAATAGCGTAACGAAACAAGATCGGAAGGAACGGGTTCAGATAGGGCGAGGATAAGGAGATAGCTGGCTGGGCGGGACAAAAATATTGCTCTAAATAATTAAATAGATGAAAGAAGAATACATATAAAATGTGGTATCATATATATATACTCTTAAAAATATGTAGAAATGGCGAGCCAACGGTAAAAATTTTAAAACACGGAAAAAGTGTTGAGACAAGGAAGTAATGAGTAGGGTGAGGCAATGATCATGTTGTAAATGAAGGTATGTTTATACCAAAAAAAATTTGAAATATGAGCACGATGAACATAGATCTGATATATAAAAATATTAAAGTTCTATTTAGCTTAGAAAATATTCTAAAAAGTATGTACGGTGAATGAAAATAATAATAATAAACTTAGTAGTGTAGAAATGAGAGGAAAGATATATTGAATTATCAAAAACGGTAATAAAGTTTTAAAACCGAAATACAAAAGATCTAGGTCAGGAAATGATTACGACATAGTAATTTTAAAGATTTCAGCCAAAAATTTCGAAATTCAGATAATGTAGGGAGTCTAAATGCATGCTAAATGTTTTCAAACAATTTTAAACCAGAAGAGAAATTTCAAAACAGATAATGTTGGAAATATTCCTCGAATGGTCAGGATAACAATGAAGAAGATTTAACGATTGACAATGAACGTCATGGAGGGTCACATGATTCGAAAGGAAGGAAGTGAATCAAATAAAACGTAATTATGAATGTGAAATAATTTAGTGAGTCTGCTACGTTGGAGTTCTACGGTCGATAACACGAAAGTGTAATGATCAGGAAAATGATGGAATCAGGGGTTCTAATTACCGGGTCGGCTGAAGGCCAAGAGAAACTTAACACTACGATTCCCTAATGAACTAGACGGTAATAGAGGTCTCAGGAAAGGATCCTAAGAGAAATCAAAATTACGTTCTGCTGGGCCTGAATGGATGGACTCAACGAACGGCTAAAGTAAAAGCTCTAGAAGCCTAATATGGTCAGGGCTGGGTAAGAGACAACTAAGGCAACCTAAGTCGAGTACAACTAAATCTTAGCGAAGGAACCTGGCGATCAAACCTAGACGTCTACCTAGGTCTTCCTACCATCTAAGACAAGGAAAACCTACGGGTTAGACTCAATTTATGACTCGGATCTCGAACTTTATTTATTGGACATTCTAATATTATTATCATTGTTCCGATAGTTCACAGTTACAGAAAAGAAGGGACCTGCATGGGCCACCAAAGAAACCTGTCACGCCCCGCTTCCCAAAAACATGGAGGCGAAGCGTGAGAAGGTCCGCACGGACTTGAAGCTGCAAAGCCGCAAGTCCGATAAGCGTCAAATAAAACGAAGTAGCAGGTCCCTGTAATGTGACTCAGAACAACAATAACAATAATAGGAAAAGAGAGACAAATAAAACATTATTCCAGCTCATAGTCCAACAAAAAGTCCAACAACCAGAAATGCCACCAGGCAAACCAAAAGAGTCAAAAGTACAAGGCCTAGCATGGCCAAAAGAAACTAACAAAACGGTGCTACTCACCGACAACCACAGCTAACAAAAGAAGAGTACGGAAGATCTCTAAGATTGGTCACCGGTGTCCTCGTACTCCACGTCACCAACAGGTTCGGGCATGAACTCCACGAACTCGTCACCCTCCACAACTGTCTCTGGCTCAACAACTAACATGTGTCACCCAAAGAGAAGGGGCACATGTCAGCAAGTCTAAAAGACTTGTGCAAGGAAACTATAAAAGTAAAGCAACCTAACAGTTCTAAAGTAAAGTATGACATGGATATAAAATGACAAGTGACATGGCATGGCAAGTAAACAAGTAAAAGACAAGTACTGGAATTGTAATCACGTCGTGCACAGAGATTCCGTCCTTTGGCTAGAGTGGCTGTACGGGCCAACTCTTACGCTCAAGTGACCGTTTATCCCTACCCCTCCACGTGTGTCGAGCCAGGGCATTACCCCCGAACACGGAATGCTCGCTTCTGGATCACGAGCCAGGAAGTGTTTTTAACACGGATGGCGTAGGGTTATGCCCGCATAACGGGTGCCTAGCCGGTAACACGGAAACATGGATTGTACAAGTAGTGTAGCGTGTGCTACGATGCAAGTTTAACTAGGATGACATGTATGATGCAATGCATGGCAGTTAACAATTCAAATGCGTACAGTTAAGGAATTTAAACATGACAGATATCAATGCATAAATGATATGGCAAGGTGTCGGATCTAGCTTCGTTGTCAAGCTAGATCACAAATTTACGCCTAGATCGCTATCATTTCACGATCTAGTCTCTTTCACGCTAGTACGAGGAATTGGCCTAAAGACATGGCCTAAAGAAAAGTTGGCAAGTTTCACTTGCCTGCTTCCGGTGATATCGGTTGTCGTGGGTTTGTCTCGACACGCGTTACGCTATGGAGCGACAGGTTCTCTGTTTGATTAAATCACAAGTCTAAATTAGGTTCGCTACAACAGAATTTAAATAATAGTTCTTCTCCTTCTCTCACTTTTTTTTAAATTAGGTCCTCTATCCTCGGGTGGAGTTTAGGACATGTTATAAATGTAATCTATTAACTAACACTATGTTAAAATATATATATAATAACATTTTATGACAAAACTTTACTATAGCAACTAAGGTTATAAATCATTACTAGCTGTTATCCTATATTTTTCAGTAATTAGGGTAGGATACTACTCATATAAAATATCATTCGTCAATAAGAGTTTCCGTTCTCACTTCTGAAAAGGAGCAACTAACAGTGTGTCATAGGAATAAATAATAACTTAATGCATGCAATTCATATACCCAACTGACATCTTATTAACCTATAGGTTTAACAAGTTTATATGCTTGTAGGGGTACTGTTCATAGGCATAACTTATCAGTTGCATTCAACTCAAAAGCTCTAAGAGCTTTCATAGGTACTAGGGTGTTGCTACAAACATTCATAGTACTCTATATATATTTAAAAGAACATACTGACATTAAAACTGATATTATGAGTTTTAACCAAGCTAGAGACTTAGGGTACTGTCTGTATGAGGCTTGGTAATCGCATTGAAATTCACGTTTGCATATGTTATACACAGTTCCCCTAACTCATTAGTTTTTTTTAATAAACTTACAAGGGGTCCTAGAGTACATGCAAACTGTTCCAAAAGAAGCTAACATAATTACTTAATAAAATTAGATGTAGGTACATTTTAAGGTAAGTCGGTTCCTTTGTCCTACTTTTGTTTCATTTCAAAATGTTGCAGCAACCCAAAAAATCGAGATCATCTCACACGAGAAGCAAAGGGAGGAGGGGCTCTTACCTCGCGCGACGAGAGGAAGGAGGGCGGTAGACGGCGGTCAAGGGCGGCGCACAGAGCTGGGGCGTTTTTCGGCGGCTTCGACGATGGGTGGTGCGGTTTCCAGCAGCGGCAACCACGGTGGCGGTTCACTCTGTCGGATCTCGTCGGCGTGGGGTCGAGGCGATGGCCTGGGTGACGATGGGGGTCGCCTGGGGGTTGACGCACGGAGGAGGGAGGCGCGGCGTTGTGGAGGTGGCCGTCGGAGTGAACGGGGAGACGACGAGGTCGGAAACAGGGGTGTGGCTTCGGGCGTCTCAGGGTCGGAGGAGGCGGCGCATCGGGGTTGTGGACGGCGGAGAATGGAGGGGAGAGGGTCTCGCTTGGGTGGCGACTGGAGGGAAACTGGTTGGACTGGGTAGCCGCGGGTTCTCGGACTCACGGCGCCGAAGTGGGGCTGCTCTGGGGTCTTGTTGCATTGGGGAAGGATGATAGGCCTGGGTTCGAAGGGAAGAGGAGAAAGAGTTGTTGTTCTATGAATTAT
Source organism: Scilla litardierei (assembly GCA_030789695.1). Taxonomy (NCBI): domain Eukaryota; kingdom Viridiplantae; phylum Streptophyta; class Magnoliopsida; order Asparagales; family Asparagaceae; genus Scilla; species Scilla litardierei. The sequence continues at coordinate 227,038,396 of CM061142.1, forward strand.
TTGCAGAAAGGCTGTGATCTTAAGGAGGAGATAAGCTAGAGTCGAACGTGGAGGCGACTTGGTTTCGGTTGCGAAAGACGTGGGAGAGTGAACGTGAATGAAGGGGCAGTTGAGATGATTTGTTACAGCCTATTAGCATTTGTTGGGTGGGATTTTAGTTGTTAGATATTTAATCTTTGATTTTTTTTATTAATCTGTTTGAATTCCTCTTCTTCTTTGTTTTGTTTTATTAAAACAAAATGTTATTTTCGTTTGGATTCCAAACTGATGTGAATGGTTTTTTTAAAAATAATTTAATACTTATAAATGCTTAACCAAAACTTACTCTCCATTAACCTCAAATTTGTATTTGAGAAATATTTTATAAAATTAATAAAGAGGTTATTGCAGATTTGTGCCCCGACGTCCAAAAATCAAAAAGAAGATATTGAGGCGATCGCGCCTCCGAGAGGGTTACGAAAACAGGATCGGTCGTGCATCTAAGCTTTGAAAAGCAGTATTAAAAACAGATACACAAAACACATTCGAAACACGGCTACGCGTGTAAACACGTACGGTCGGTATGTGACCGTTACAATTCGAGATGAATCCAAGTTCCTAATTTGATTAGTGCTATGATGATACATCCGTCCCTATTGCAAATTATTTTGTTCTTTAACGTTAAATTTTCCGATTGAGTTTCCTTAGCCGGATAATCAATTTGTTGGATCCTGTGGATGGCAAACAACACTAGAAGGGGGGTTGAATAGTGTTGTATAAATAATAAACCTTTTTCGTTCTTTAATCAATCAACACAATACTAGATCCTTCTAATGTTGCCTAAGAAACCAAGTAGAGCGATCTACGCTTAGTTCTTAATCAACAATATAATTTAGAGTGCACAACGAAAATTCACAGCAGGTAGTCGACTCCTTATGAGCAGTAGTCGACTCCCAGAGTATAAGTTAGAGCAAATAAAATTACAGATGCAAATTTCAGCGTATAGAAATAGGATTGATATTTGCTGAAGATAGAATAAATGCAAAGATAATCAAACACAGAAAATGCAAGCGCAAAGACAAGGATTTTTATCCTGGTTCCCCATAACCCTGGGTACGTCCAGTCCCCGACCAATCCGGTACGAGATTTACACTATCTGCCTTGGCAAATACAAGCACCTAACTTCACTCGTTAGGATTTCCAACGACCTAGCCTTGACCAGGATTTCCGAACACCACGCCTAGACTTGTCTAGGGTTATACCCTTGCCTCACAAACCGAGGACTTTCCAAATGGCAACAACTAGACTTGTCTAGTGTTCCAACAAATAGCACAATGAGAAATTTGTCCAATACTCTACAACAAGTGATAGAGATTGGAAATACACCCGATTCTATAGCCAATCAAAATATAGACAATAGTGCAGTGGCTTAATAGAATGATAGTCTAGATCACACAAAGATACGAGATAAGTTCTTTGTGATCTAGAGCTTTTTCAAAAATCCTTCAAATAGAATTCAAAATGAAATAATAGAGAGGATTTTGAAAAACAACTTAGCCAATAAAAATAATAATATGATCTTCAAAAGAATTGGAAAAAAATATTGCAAGATCAAAAACTGAAATTAAAATTGGCTAGAGAAGAAATGAGAGAGCTTTGATTCACGAGAGCTTTTGCAAATTTTGATTTTCAATAATCTTGTATTTTTCACAAAAGAATTAAGCTCTATTTATAGGGAAAAACTGGGATTTGAAATTTGAATTTCGTTTGACTTTTGTCCCAAAAATTTCGGAGTAAATCACTCAAAAGAATTTAAAATTCAAATTCAAAACGTTTGAAAATTTCCAGCATGTAGTCGACTCCCTCTATAGGTAGTCGACTCCCAGAGGAGTCTAGGAAATTTTCATCCCTGACTGGTAGTCGACTCCCTACTTTTGGTAGTCGACTCCCATAGGAGTTTTTCCTGTTGTTCTAGTCAAAAGGGTAGTTAACTCCAGGGTGCGTGGAGTTTCACTACGAGATTTATGAATTGACTAAAAAAGCTCTTGAAAATTATTTTGTAGTAAAAAAATATTTCGAAATCTTTTGTGTGTGTGTGTGTTGTCTATTTGATATGGCTTTGACAAATATCCTAAAAGACACGACACACTCACACTAGACTCAGAACATGTCTTTGGCAGTATAGTCAACTTGATGAAGTGAAGATGAGCTTCTTCTTTGAGCTTCTTACTTTGTTTGAGCTTGAGCTTCATCACTTGAGTTTAGCCATGTTCGTCTTTGTCGTGGAGCGTTGATGTGTGCTTCTTGGAGTATTAGTAGAGCTTCACGAAATCTGTATACTTAAAGTGTAGTGTAGTTAGTATACTAAGCATTCTTTTGGTGTGCTCATCATCAAAATTACTTAGGGGTGGAATTCAATTTCCATCACTCTCCCCCTTTTTGATGATGACACCCAAATGCAAAATTTTGAAGGAATACATGAATATGAATAAAATTTCAAGTATACTTACTCCCCCTGCTTTGATGCGGTTCTCCCCCTGCATCGAAGCTATTTCACATATTCACATTTTTGCATTATAACATTTTTCTCCCCCTTGTCATCAACAAAAAAAATAAAATAAAACAGTAATTTCTATGGATCAATAAGAGGAATTCAATTCCATATGCCTGCAATGAAGATGTTAGTTCATAGACCAACTAAGTTTAGCATAGCATATAGCTTCATAGAAGCTAGCATCACACAATAAGAGTTATTACAAACCATAGTTTAAGAGAACAGTGTTTTTGAAATGAAAGAAACCATTGTTTTTGAAGTAGAAGTGCATAAAACTAAGGGTGACCGCTGTTCCTTTTCAGTTCCTTGATTTCTTCAAGGATCATAACAAGCGTTTCCTCAGTCATCTTCTTGCTTTGCACTACGATTTCCTTGAGGTCATCCACCTTTTGGTTGAGATCTTCAAATCATTTCTCCTGTGAGATCTTCAATTTTCCAATCTTTTTCAGGAGCATCTCCTGAAGTTCAAGAATGTAAGCAGGAACTTCTTCTTCTTCCTCGTCGCTTCCTTTTTCTTCTTCTTCACTTTCTTCATCAGAATCTGCAATTACAACCTTCTTACCTCGCCTTGAGGATGATGATCCTCCTTCGGTAGCGATTTTCTCTTCAGGGACGTTCTCATCAAGGTCATGATGGAGATTCATTCTCCCAAGAGCATGAACATCAAAAACACGAGCATGTTCTAGAATGGTTGTTTCATGATCCAAAGGCACATTAAAGCTAATGAATAGAATGGTCAGATAGTGCCCATGAGAAAGTGTGGAGGAAGGTCTGTCAGATGAAGCTGAAAGTAGGATGGAATCCATGATGACTTTAGCCCAATTCACACGAATGTTACCAAGAATGGCATAGATGCATTTAGCTTGTTTTTCAGAAAGGATAGCATGACTTCCAGATTTTTGAGTAATGTTATATGACAGAATATTAGCTAAGATTCTCGCCGGATAGCGAAGATGGCTACAAGGAAGTTTGGTCTGAAAGTGTTTACCAGGCAGATACATTCTCTCTAGGATATTTTCGTCAGTCATCTCAATTTTCTCGAGGATCATACCGGAGTATGGAATTCCTAAGGCTTCACCTAGGGATTTTACAGTTATTGCAAGTTTGGTATCGAGAACTTTAGTAATGAAACGAATTTTTACGAGATCATAATCCATGTTTGCATAAAAGAGATGAATAAGCCTAGGATAACACATATACACATTTTCTGAGGAGAACAAATTTGCTAAGTTCTGGAAATCTAGCAGACTGTCAATACCGTAATTGATAACATCATTGAGTTTGACAAATCTTTCATGCAAGATAGGTTTCTTAGACACTTTAACAAAATGTTCATAGGTAGTTGATTTGAAGAGATATGGTAGAATGATTTCTTTTTCAGAATCAACATTAGGAGTAGCAATCTTTCTCTTCTTAGGAAAAGCTCCTTTGAAAGGCATCTAGATAGAGTAAAACAACAACAAAAGGTATTTTACACTACTAGATAACAAAAAAATGAAGTAGCAAAGTTCATGAAAGTAAAAAAAATTTTACCTTGGGTAAATTTGAAGGAAGATGAAAAAAGAAATTATTCCAAAAATCCAAGCTTCAAGATGAAAACCCAAGAGAGGAGAGGGGAAAAGGAGGTAGTCGGCTACCTCTAGGGTTTTCTTGGGGTTTTGATTGAAGAGATGAAGAGATGAGGAGAATTAGGAGCCATTAGATCTAGATTTGGATGGCTAGGATGGGTTTTAGACTTTAGTGGGTAAGTTGTCTTAACGGATCTTGACCCAACCACTCAAATAGACCCAATAGGAGTTAGTCAAAAAAATGCAACCCAGAAAATTAACGCGCTGGTAGTCGACTCCCTCCTGTAGGTAGTCGACTCCCTCCTGGGTAGAGTCGTTTTCTCATCCCGGAAAAAATTTGGTCCAGGTTGAGCGAGCTCTTTTAACAAAAAAAATATTTTAAGCAATAAAACACAATCATGCATACAATTTTAACTTATTTCAACTCATTTTAAATAATTATATAAATATATAAAAATTTATTCCGATTCAGCCGTTTGACTTCCTGAATTTTCTTCATTGTCTTCCTCCTTTTTAGAGCACCTGAAAGATAAGCGTTTTATGGTACTCTTTTGATTTTGAGTCCGAGGAGTTAGTCTTTAGGAAACCAAACCCAATATGGTTTAGTTCCTTCATGAACAATATACTTATAATTTCTATTAAAATGAATCTGTTGAACAAAGTTAGTAGCGTACCTTTCTTTTTGCTGATCAGATAATTTTCTTGGTACCCAGATGCTTAAAACATTATCATTAGCATGATGCATCCTAGTGTGCTTAACCCGTTTCTTGGTATGATGAGAGTCATAGCCAAGTCCGGTTTTGCTAGATGATAATTTTTGATTATCTATTATATTATCTAGCTTCCCTTTTCCTTTATTGAAGTTCTCAATAATTTTCATCGTAGCGTCGTATTTATTTTTGACGGTTACGAGAAGATTATTTAGACTTTCAACCTTTTCATTTACTAGCAGAATATCCTTTTGTAAAAGATCATTTTTCTCTTTAAGAAGACTATTTTCTTTAACAACTTCTTCCTTTTCTTTAGTCTCTCTTTTAGCAATTCTAAGTGTTTTTTTATGTTCTTTAATGAGCTTTTCATGCATTTTGCATAGCTCTTTATATGCTCCCCTATAGTCCAAGTCTTCATCATCGCTTGATGATGACTCATTATCGCTAGATGAATCATGATGCGAGCTTACCTTGGAGGATGTAGATGCCATGAAACACATGTGTGCTGTCTCTCTTCTTTCATCATTATCTTCGTCTGAGGATTCGTCGGATGAGGAATCGTCGCTTTGATCGAAGGCTGCATAGGCTTCTTTCTTTGGTCGTCTAAACTTGCTTCTTGTATTGTTTCGTCTTTCATTATTCTCTTTGTTCTTCCCACGATCTCTGGAATCACGGTTGTTTCTTTCCAATGGACAATCTCTCTTGACATGTCCTGGTTTATTACAACCAAAACAGATAATACCGTTAGTGGGTCTAAAAGATCGTTTTCCATACTTACTTGTGATGAACTCTTTAAAGTTCTTTGAGATGAACGCGATGTGATCTTCTTTGTCCGTATAATCGGAATCTTCTTCTTGAGCTTTGAAGGCAAGATTTTTCTTCTTTGGTTTTTCTTCGATCTTCTTGTCTTCTTCAAGCTCGATCTCATATGCCATGAGATTTCCCATCAGTTCTTCGATGGTGAGATCCTTCACATTGTGAGCTTCTCGAATGGCCGTGGTCTTTCCTTTCCATTCGGGACGGAGTGATCTTAGTATCTTCATTACCTGTTCATACTCGGAAAGTTTCTTTCCTAGTCCTGCAAGCTCATTTGTAATGTTAGTAAAACGAGTATTCACATCGGTGATACTCTCTCCTTCTTCCATTTTAAAAGTTTCGAATTTTGAATGTAATACATTTATACGAGATTCTTTTACCTTTTCTGTACCTTCGTGACTTACCTGAAGAGTGTGCCAAATTTGATGTGCTGTCTCACATTGGGAGACTCGATTGAACTCATTTCCTGTAACAGCGCAAAACAAGGCATTCATTGCTTTTGCATTGAGATTAGCTTTCTTCTTATCATCGATGGACCATTTTCCAAACTCAAAGTCGGTGGGTGCGATGTACGGGACTTTGGTGATAGTCCATGCTTCAATGTCCAATGACTCTAGATGAGTCTTCATTCGGATTTTCCAGCTGGCGTAGTTGGTTCCGTTAAATAGAGGTGGTCGCATAGTGTTCAGTCCTTCGGAGTGAAAAGAGGTTGACGCCATCACTATTTGTTGCCTTGCTCTGATACCAAGTGTTGGATCCTGTGGATGGCAAACAACACTAGAAGGGGGGGTTGAATAGTGTTGTATAAATAATAAACCTTTTTCGTTCTTTAATCAATCAACACAATACTAGATCCTTCTAATGTTGCCTAAGAAACCAAGTAGAGCGATCTACGCTTGGTTCTTAATCAACAATATAATTTAGAGTGCACAGCGAAAATTCACAACAGGTAGTCGACTCCTTATGAGCAGTAGTCGACTCCCAGAGTATAAGTTAGAGCAAATAAAATTACAGATGCAAATTTCAGCGTATAGAAATAGGATTGATATTTGCTGAAGATAGAATAAATGCAAAGATAATCAAACACAGAAAATGCAAGCGCAAAGACAAGGATTTTTATCCTGGTTCCCCACAACCCTGGGTACGTCCAGTCCCCGACCAATCCGGTACGAGATTTCCACTATCTGCCTTGGCAAATACAAGCACCTAACTTCACTCGTTAGGATTTCCAACGACCTAGCCTTGACCAGGATTTCCGAACACAACGCCTAGACTTGTCTAGGGTTATACCCTTGCCTCACAAACCGAGGACTTTCCAAATGGCAACAACTAGACTTGTCTAGTGTTCCAACAAATAGCACAATGAGAAATTTGTCCAATACTCTACAACAAGTGATAGAGATTGGAAATACACCCGATTCTATAGCCAATCAAAATATAGACAATAGTGCAGTGGGTTAATAGAATGATAGTCTAGATCACACAAAGATACGAGATAAGTTCTTTGTGATCTAGAGCTTTTTCAAAAATCCTTCAAATAGAATTCAAAGAGAAATAATAGAGAGGATTTTGAAAAACAACTTAGCCAATAAAAATAATAATATGATCTTCAAAAGAATTGGAAAAAAATATTGCAAGATCAAAAACTGAAATTAAAATTGGCTAGAGAAGAAATGAGAGAGCTTTGATTCACGAGAGCTTTTGCAAATTTTGATTTTCAATAATCTTGTATTTTTCACAAAAGAATTAAGCTCTATTTATAGGGAAAAACTGGGATTTGAAATTTGAATTTCGTTTGACTTTTGTCCCAAAAATTTCGGAGTAAATCACTCAAAAGAATTTAAAATTCAAATTCAAAACGTTTGAAAATTTCCAGCATGTAGTCGACTCCCTCTATAGGTAGTCGACTCCCAGAGGAGTCTAGGAAATTTTCATCCCTGACTGGTAGTCGACTCCCTACTTTTGGTAGTCGACTCCCATAGGAGTTTTTCCTGTTGTTCTAGTCAAAAGGGTAGTTAACTCCAGGGTGCGTGGAGTTTCACTAAGAGATTTATGAATTGACTAAAAAGCTCTTGAAAATTATTTTGTAGTAAAAAAATATTTCGAAATCTTTTGTGTGTGTGTGTGTGTTGTCTATTTGATATGGCTTTGACAAATATCCTAAAAGACACGACACACTCACACTAGACTCAGAACATGTCTTCGGCAGTATAGTCAACTTGATGAAGTGAAGATGAGCTTCTTCTTTGAGCTTCTTGCTTTGTTTGAGCTTGAGCTTCATCACTTGAGTTTAGCCATGTTCGTCTTTGTCGTGGAGCGTTGATGTGTGCTTCTTGGAGTATTAGTAGAGCTTCACGAAATCTGTATACTTAAAGTGTAGTGTAGTTAGTATACTAAGCATTCATTTGGTGTGCTCATCATCAAAATTACTTAGGGGTGGAATTCAATTTCCATCACAATTGAGTTATATGCGGTAATTTAAGCTTGATTAACACTAATCTTAATGAACCCACAAGCCATGCTCTCTCGCCTTGCTATCCTAAGTCCTCATTTGGTTCTCTAATCCTACCCATTTAGGTTAGGATTGTAGATTCACCACACGTTTTTCCACACTTTTCCACCGTTAGCGAGGTGGTTGAAACACGCTTTATTTTTCTTTATCGATCAAACTTGCAAATGTAGAACGACTTGTCCCTGTGATCCAATCCGGTACTCACCGGTTATTTATAAATTTATTGCATTGACACTCCTACGCTTGGGAGCGGAAGGCATGCTCCTTGCGCGTTCTCCGGTTGAATCAATTGGCACCGTTGCTGGGGGACAACGGTTTCTACTATTTGCATTTTTTGATTTAATTTTGAAAGTTTTAGTGTGATACTACTATCTCTTAGTGTGAGTCTTTTCGATTCTTCATCTTTCACTTATTGTTCATCCTTATTTATTTTACGCTTTTTGAGTCTTTTTGATTGTTTGTTTTTGTTTTTTTAAACATGGCAAGTACTTCAAACTCTCTTAGGTTTGACATGCGGGTGACCAAATCCCTACCGACATTCCTTGGTAAGGATGCGAAGAGCCCTTACCTACATATTAAGAAGTTTGAGAGTGCTTGTAAGTTTCATTTTGATGGGAACACGTGTGCAGAAAATTTTTATCTTAAATAATTTCCCTATTCTTTGGATGGTAGTGCATTAAAATGGTTTAAAGTTTATCTCCCACATCTTATTCCATCTTGGCATGTACTAAAGCACAAATTTTGTATGAAGTTTTTTCCATCTTACAGGACCAAAACATGGCAAGGAAGAATGGTGAACTTTGCTCAGCACATCGGTGAGACATTTTTTCAGGCTTGGATGCGTTTTTCAGAGTTAGTGTACAGTTGTCCACATCATGGATTTGACAGGGTGTGTCTTCTTGGATTCTTCTTGGAGGGTCTGCTTCCGAAGACGCAGAATTTTGTGGATTTGTTGGACAACGGCCACTTTTGGACATGGAAGAGAATGTAGCTTGGCGTTATTTGAAGTCCTACAAGGAGGAAGACCACACATTGGTTGTGACTCCAAATGAGCCAAGCAATGAAGTTTTGGTCCACCAAGCCCCGAATGAAGAAGTTTGTGTAGATCTCACCCCACCGATAGTTGAAGAATTGAGTGCCACATGCCAAGTAGTAGTTGAGGAACCAAGTGTTGGCATGGAGGAGTTGGTTGAGCCGGTGGACGAAATTATTTTGACGGCATCTCCTATTTCTGATGGGCCGTGTCAATTAGTTGTTGAGGAATTGGTTGTTGACATGGTGGATACGAGGAGCCGATCGCACGCACACTTGGGAACGAAGTGGGCAAGGGAAGTGTTCTTTTGTTGATGAGCCCGAAGAAGAGGCAAGCGAGGGTGAGTCTATACCACATGCTATCATGGATCACGAGCTTCCCTCTCCTTCGGTAGTTCCAATGGAGATAGTACTTCCTCCCCCGATTGATATTGAATGCAGCGGGGATGAGCTTCAAACCACATCATATTTAACCATCCAGGGAGTTTTCTCACACAATCATCATACTTTTCATTCCGTATTTTATATTGATGATTATGTGTGGATGTCATTTTTTGGGAACGTGTCCCCATCTCTCTCTTACACAACCCATCTCCTTCCTTATATAGGTACACACTTTGAGGAGATGCTTAGGGTTGTGTACGTGGCCAACATTGCCACGTTTGGTGGAGGAGCATTGGCGGAAGAAATAAAAGGAGCGTAGGAACAATTGCCAATTCTGATGGAAATTTTGGTCCGCCTTTTGCCACAGTGTGTTCTTTCCAATAGTGTAAATAAATAAATATTTTATTTTAGTACATTCGTATGCTTTTCTTTTCTTTTCTAGGATCTTTTGCCGAGATCTAATACTCTCCCAACATTGCGGACAATGTTTATTTTAAGTTGGGGGAGAGTGTTAGAATATTTAGGATTGTTAGGATTTTGATGGTAGCTTAAAAAATTTTGAGATACCTCCATTTCACCATCACCTATTGCTCTTTATTGCATATCATATTTGTCCTCCTCGTCCCTACGTCGTTAGCTTTATGCGTGGTCCCTACATGCTTTAATGACATGCAACTTTTGGATTATCATTTTGGTATCAAATTCATAAATGTTTGATTGGCATGGTTTAATTCTTTTCCAATTTGGATTCAAATGTTAATATGCCATGTATGAAACTATTTTAGATGTTGTGATACTCTCTTTGAGATAATTTGGGAAAAGTTTGGTGTAAGTGATTGCATGAGTTGGGATGAATGGCTTAGTTTTTAATCGGATTGGCATGGCCATATGGTGCATGTTTTGTTTTCCTCTTAAGGAGTGGGTGGATGAGTTGATAATTCATGTTTGGAATGAGAAAAGGAGGTATATAAGCGAATGGTTTTTCTAATCAAATCGAGTAGTCGGTGCCCCACGAAACATTGGGGAGGATGCCAAAAATGAGATTTAGGGGATCATTCCATCCCTTTGCCTATATAGCGTTACCGCGTGTATGCAAAAGGAGGCGGTGTTTGCATTTCATAGCGCTATCGCGTGAATGCAAAACATAAACATCCAAAAAAGAAAGAAAAACAAAACAAAAAAAGAAGGAAAAAAGAACAGAAAAGAAAAATGAATAAATAAATGAAAGAATAAGCAACATGAGTGATGCAATTTCATCTTCCACCACTTAGAGGAATTTCTTTTGTTTTGGCCATTCCCATGAAAGTCAGAAACTTTGTCATTTGCGATATATCCTAATGAATGTGATGCGGGCTTATTACCTCACTTTTCTTTGAATTGGATTGACGGGAGTGTTCATTTGTTATTTACTTTCATACATTGGGTATATTGGCCTTGAAATCATTTGGAAACATCATTTGGGGTATGCCATAATGATATTGTGAGTTTGGTGCATGTTTTCATTTAATCCGAATCTATCGCATATTTTGCTAGGGACTAGCAAAAATATAGTTGGGGGTGTGATTCGGGATATAAATTCCATATTTTCCCTCCTATTTCTGGGCATTTTATGTGTATATCATGTTAATTTTGGCTTGATATAGGCGTATTTGTGATATCGTGAATTATTAAAGCCTATTCCTATTTTATACATAAAATGTGATTTTTATGAACAAATTTTTTCTCCCCTTATTTTTCAGGTACTTCTGGATTTTTCTGGATTTTCTGGAATTTTTCCAGAATTTTTGGGAGCTTCGAGCTATTTTTCGTGTAATTTGGAAGCAAGAAAAGGGTTTCTGGAATTTAAAAAAAAAGAAAAAACAAAACAAAATGATTTGGGCCCAACTCCCAGCGGCCCTCTCTTTGAGCGGACCGCTGCTTCTTCGTTTGTTACAAAAATAAATTACTGCCCATTCCAGCGGCCCGCTCTTTGAGGGGGCCGCTGCTTAGTTTATATAAAAAACAATTAAAATTCAAAACAACGCGCGTGCGAGGAAGCTGGGGGCACGCGCGCTGTGCGTGCCCCCCAATTGATTTGCGGACGGCGTGCTTTGAAGCCAAATCCGACCCGCAACTTGATCAAATGGCATGTGCTTGAGATTTTTTGGGCATTTTCTGTTTTTTTTTTTTGAGATTTTAGGGTTTGGGGAGCCCCTTCTTCTTCCCCAAAAGCTTGGGCTAGGGCTTGGAGGCCATGAGATGATGGAGAAGCTTGGAGGAGGAGCAAATTGGTATATGGAAGGCTTCATTTAGGGTGAAAGCTTGGGTGATACCTTTCTTCCCCTTTTGCAATTTGATATCTCTCTTTGTATTGAACTTGTGATGAATCTGTTTATGTATGACCAATTTGATACTCAATCATCTTGTTTAGTATGATTGAGTAGTATTGATTGTCTTGGGTTGTGATTCATCTAGAATGGTTGTTAATTTTAGTTCCAATTAACTCTTGCCTATTATCTTGTCAATGCTGGATGAATTATTAGGGCACAATTTCATTGGTAAAGACCCGAAAGGGCACAATTCGAGATGAACCCATGTTCCTAATTCGATTAGTGCTATGATGATACATACATCCCTATTGCAAATTATTTTGTTCTTTAACGTTAAATTTTCCGATTGAGTTTCCTTAGCCGGATGATCAATTGAGTTATATGCGGTAATTTGAGCTTGATTAACACTAATCTTAATGAACCCACAAGCCATGCTCTCTCACCTTGCTATCCTAAGTCCTCATTTGGTACTCTAACCCTACCCACTTAGGTTAGGATTGTAGATTCACCACACGTTTTCCCACACTTTTCCACCGTTAGCGAGGTGGTTGTAACACGCTTTATTTTTCTTTATCGATCAAACTTGCGAATGTAGAACGACTTGTCCCTGTGATCCGACCCGGTACTCACCGGTTATTTATAAATTTATTGCATTGACACTCCTATGCTTGGGAGCAGAAGGCGTGCTCCTTGCGTGTCCTCCGGTTCAAACAACTTCTTGATGAACTTTCTTCCTCCAATTTATTGACTCCTTCTCGGCATGGAATGTAATCCCCTTTTGCTTCTCAGGTTTATTGGGCTTGGATGGTTAAATCTCCTTCTTATATTGAAACTTCACTTCATACGCCATGAGATTTCCAATGCACTCCTCAACAGTGTATTTGGACATGTCGTTAGACTCCAAAATACTGTTGGCTTTTGACTCCTAGTTGGGTGTAAGTGAGTCAAGGATCTTCTCCACTCGATCATCGTGAGAAATCACCTTCCCAAGTCCTTCCAAAGCGTTCACAATATCCGTGAATCTTGTGAACATTTTTGAGATGCTTTCTCCTTCATGCATCATAAAAAACTCATATTTAAATCTAAACACACTTTGTTTAGATTTCTTTATCTTTGAAGTCCCTTCATGAGTAATCTCCAATGTATGCCAACTTTCATTGGCCGCTTTGCATATGGAGATACGATTGAACTCATTTGGAGTGAGTGCACAATGGAATGCGTTCATAGCGCTCGCTTTGTATTTGATTGAGTCCTTCTCTGCCTTCGTCCTTGAGGCCACGGATGTAGTTGTCTTCTCAAACGGCGACTCCGTAAATGTCCCATAGGTCTTGACCCTCCAAGTAAATCATCCTATTGATCTTCTAACTTAGATAGTTGGGTTCCGTTGAAGAGCTGGGGTCGTACGGTTGATAGACCTTCTTGAGACGTGGAAGAAGCATAGAATGCCATCATTGTTGTATGATGCAACCTCGCTTTGATACCAATTGTAAGGACCGCCGATGTCTTGCAATACTAACAACAAATACTCTAGAAGAGGGGTGAATAAAGTAATGGTAATAATCGTGTAATTAAAAATTAAACTTGCAAATGCGGAATTATATGTGCAAGAGGAATTTAAACAACACAATCAAGGAAATGCTAGCACACAAATTTTACACTGGTTCTCCAACTTGGGTACATCCAGCCACATCAAATATTCACTATGATCCTACACAAGGTAGTGAATACAATCTCATAAAGTGATACCGCACACAGAAGATTTGTCCTCTCACAAAGAAAGAACCAAACTCTTACAAAAAGAGAATCTAACTCTCACAAAGAGAGTACCAAGCTCTCGCAAAGAACGCAACTAACTCTCACAAAGAAAGTTAGGGTAAAACTCTCACAGAGAGAGAAACTTTCACAAAGAAAGTTAGGGTTTCACTTCACAAGATGAAATACTCTTACCTATACCTTGAGATGAACTTACTCAATATGAATAAGAAGTCATGGAAGAGAATCTCCAGTGTTGAGATGAGCTTGATTGCACTTGAATGATTTCCATTGAGCTTGCTTCAATGTGTGAAGAGAATAGTGATCATGAGAGGGAAATGAGAGATTAAGAGTGTCTTAAAGAATCTCTAAGATATTTAATGTTTACAAGAGTTCTAAATGAACTAACACATCTCTTATATATAGGAAGCCACTAAAACCCCATAAACCCCAAGCTAGAAGCCAAATGAACAAATCTAAAATGGATCTATTCTGGGATTTTTACGGCAGTGACAGATGACGGTTGAAGAGAGGACAGTCGACTGATCAACGGCTAGTTTTAATCCCAACGGCTATAATTTGAGCCAGGCCAGGCGATTGTAATCGCTCCATATCTACTGAAATACGACAGAAACAAGAAATAATGAAAAGCAACGCGATATCGTCAAATAATCGTGGAAAACTCAATATGGGCGATCAAAACATCATGAAAACATGCGGAAAAAAGGTGTAAAATAAGGAGTGATCACTAACCTCATCCTATCCTTCTTCTTCATTTGAGTCTTCTGGTTCAAGATATAAATTTCATATTTTCCCCCATATTTCTGGGTATTTTATGTGAATATCATGTTAATTTTGGCATGATACGGGCGTATTTGTGATATCGTGAATTATTAAATCCTATTCCTATTTTATGCATAAAATGTGATTTTTATGGACTAATTTTTTCTCCCCTTATTTTTCAGGTACTTCAGGTATTTTTCTGGATTTTCTGGAATTTTTCCAGAATTTTTGGGAGCTTCGAGCTATTTTTCGTGCATATTGGAAGCAAGAAAAGGGTTTCTAGAATTTTAAAAAAGGAAAATAAATAAATAAATGATTTGGGCCCAACTCCCCGCGGCCAGCTCTTTGAGCGGGCCGCTACTTTTTCATTTGTTATAATAAAAAATTAAAAAATAAATTACGGCCCATTTCAGCGGCCCGCTGCCTAGTTTATATAAAAACAATTAAAAATCAAAACAACTGTGCGAGAGGAAGATGGGGGCACGCGCGCTGTGCGTGCCCCCCAATTGATTTCCAAACGGCAGGCTTCGCGCGTGCCTCCCAATTGATTTGCGGACGGCAGGCTTTGAAGCCAAATCCGACCCGCAACTTGATCAAATGGCTTGTGCGTGAGAATTTTTGGGCAGTTTCTGTTTTTTTTTTAAATTTTAGGGTTTGGGGAGCCCCTTCTTCTTCCCAAAAGCTTGGGCTAGGGCTTGGAGGCCATAAGATGATGGAGAAGCTTGGAGGAGGAGCAAATTGGTAGAGGGAAGGTTTCATTTCGGGTGAAAGCTTGGGTGATACCTTTCTTCCCCTTTTGCAATTTGACATCTCTCTTTGTATTGAACTTGTGATGAATCTGTTTATGAATATCATCTTGTTTAGTATGATTGAGTAGTATTGATTGTCTTGGGCTGTGATTCATCTAGATTGGTTGTTAATTTTAGTTTTAATTAACTCTTGTCGATTATCTTGTTAATGTTGGATGAATTATTAGGGCACAATTTCATTGGTAAAGACCCGAAAGGGCACAATTCGATATGAATCCAAGTTCCTAATTTAATTAGCGCTATGATGATACATCCGTCCCTATTGCAAATTATTTTGTTCTTTAACGTTAAATTTTCCGATTGAGTTTCCTTAGCCGGATGATCAATTGAGTTATATGCGGTAATTTGAGCTTGATTAACACTAATCTTAATGAACCCACAAGCCATGCTCTCTCACCTTGCTATCCTAAGTCCTCATTTGGTTCTCTAATCCTACCCACTTAGGTTAGGATTGTAGATTCACCACACGTTTTTCCACACTTTTCCACCGTTAGCGAGGTGGTTGAAACACGCTTTATTTTTCTTTATCGATCAAACTTGCAAATGTAGAACGACTTGTCCCTGTGATCCAATCCGGTACTCACCGGTTATTTATAAATTTATTGCATTGACACTCCTACGCTTGGGAGCGGAAGGCATGCTCCTTGCGCGTTCTCCGGTTGAATCAATTGGCACCGTTGCCGGGGGACAACGGTTTCTACTATTTGCATTTTTTGATTGATTTTGAAAGTTTTAGTGTGATACTACTATCTCTTAGTGTGAGTCTTTCGATTCTTCATCTTTCACTTATTGTTCATCCTTATTTATTTTACGCTTTTTGAGTCTTTTTGATTGTTTGTTTTTGTTTTTTTTAAACATGGCAAGTACTTCAAACTCTCTTGGGTTTGACATGCGGGTGACCAAATCCCTACCGACATTCCTTGGTAAGGATGCGAAGAGCCCTTACCTGCATATTAAGAAGTTTGAGAGTGCTTGTAAGTTTCATTTTGATGGGAACACGTGTGCAGAAAAGTTTTATCTTAAATTATTTCCATATTCTTTGGATGGTAGTGCATTAAAATGGTTTAAAGTTTATCTCCCACATCTTATTCCATCTTGGCATGTACTAAAGCACAAATTTTGTATAAAGTTTTTTCCATCTTACAGGACCAAAACATGGCAAGGAAGAATGGTGAACTTTGCTCAGCACATCAGTGAGACATTTTTTCAGGCTTGGATGTGTTTTTCAGAGTTAGTGTACAGTTGTCCACATCATGTATTTGACAGGGTGCGTCTTCTTGGATTCTTCTTGGAGGGTCTGCTTCCGAAGACGCAAAATTTTGTGGATTTGTTGGACAACGGCCACTTTTGGACATGGAAGAGAATGCAGCTTGGCGTTATTTGAAGTCCTACAAGGAGGAAGACCACACATTGGTTGTGACTCCAAATGAGCCAAGCAATGAAGTTTTGGTCCACCAAGCCCCGAATGAAGAAGTTTGTGTAGATCTCACCCCACCGATAGTTGAAGAATTGAGTGCCACATGCCAAGTAGTAGTTGAGGAACCAAGTGTTGGCATGGAGGAGTTGGTTGAGCCAGTGGACAAAATTATTTTGACGGCATCTCCTATTTCTGATGGGTCGTGTCAATTAGTTGTTGAGGAATTGGTTGTTGACATGGTGGATAAGAGGAGCCGATCGCACGCACACTTGGGAGCGAAGTGGGCAAGGGGAGTGTTCTTTTATTGATGAGCCCGAAGAAGAGGCAAGCGAGGGTGAGTCTATACCACATGCTATCATGGATCCTGAGCTTCACTCTCCTTCGGTAGTTTCAATGGAGATAGTACTTCCTCCCCCGATTGATATTGAATGCCACGGGGATGAGCTTCAAACCACATCATATTTAACCATCCAGGGAGTTTTCTCACACAATCATCATACTTTTCATTCCGTATTTTATATTGATGATTATGTGTGGATGTCATTTTTTGGGAACGTGTCCCCATCTCTCTCTTACACAACCCATCTCCTTCCTTATATAGGTACACACTTTGAGGAGATGCTTAGGGTTGTGTACGTGGCTTCCCTATATCAGTTCCAAGATTTGGCAATGCTCCTCTTGATGTACATATTGGCACCAACCTATTTAGTCTCCAAAATGATATTCTTCATTTGATTAAACATGATACTAAAACATGAGAGTTATTAGCAAAAACATAATGTTGTGATCATCATCAAAACAATATTGGTCTAAAACACCAATACTTAGCATTATTTTCATGTCTAATCTTAACTTGCACCAACACTCGAGGCGACCCGATGCGACTGTTTGGGTTAAGACCAAACTACATCACATGTATGATGGAGTCGGTTTCCAAAAGATACCATGTCATATCTTGAGGAGACGCAACAACCATAACAGGCATCTCTTAATCACCTAATCCAAAAACAACGAGGGTTACGAATAATCCTGAAAAGGTTTTTTAATGTAATTAACTAGATATAATCGACAACGTCACATTATGATAATAGTCATTCTAGTTTGGTCCAGTCGAATACGGCTAGGCAGGTTTGGTAGGTTAGGACCACTATCTTCAGTCAAGGCTGGGGAGATCCAGAGCCCTAGCACAAACGATTCTAGACACCATTTTGTCTTTGACTTAATAATGGCCATTATTAAAATGTGTCTTTCTCAATTTAATTTGGGATACCCTTTCTTAGTTAATCCTAATTAACTAGGCTCTTCCTAAAACTAGCATTTTAGGAACAATATCTTTTATTGCATTTGCAATCCTAATCAACTATTAGGAAAATTAAAATTATTATCACAAAACAATTATGTTTCATAATAATTTGTTTTATTAATGGCTATCCTAATCATGTATTAAGAATCTAAATGATTTACACAATATGTATTTAGATCATAACAACATTAATAAATTACTACATGATAATCTCATATCACATAATTAAAGAAGATCTAATGTTAAAAAGCAATTTTTCAAAATATTATCACGTAATGGTTATCCTAATCTGGTATTAAACAATTATCGCATAAAATTTAGATCATATCATTAATCTAACATAATTATCACATAATTATCCAAATCTACTTTTAAAATATCACATGTTTAAAAAGATCTAATTTACTAAAAACAGTTTTTTCAAAAAATATAAAACATCAAATTTCACAAAGGAAATTTTTAACAGCTAAATTTAACCTTCATCTCATGAAGAAACAGGTAGCATTCTATGCATTTTATAATTCCAGAAAATTATAGCTCAAAGTAAACATGTCTATGATACCATTGTTGGATTTTGTGCAACCCTTAGGTCTCAAAAATCGACGTCTGGCCTAAGCCAGGCAAACGACGAAAGGAAATAAAGCATCAGAAAAATAACTTAAAATTTTTTAAGTAAAGACCTACAGAAATCAAACCCTAGCCAAAATCTCTACTATCTCGGGGTGGGTCTGACGAACCCCTAAAAATAGATTTATAAAAAATTAGCTGTAATTAAAATGCATAAATATAAATTACTAATCTTTACATTGCACGTTAGCAAAGCGCAGAATCCACGAACCAATGCCTCATATTAGGGCTGAGCTGCTTCTTCCGAGCTGAACTGCGTCCCGAGGTAAACATTCCCCTTGTCCACGAGCCAACCACGTGCTCCAGAATATTTCACCATGAGAAGATCCTCCGTCAAGACTTTGGATCAGATACAAGCTCCTTCGTGGCTTTGCTAGAGCCCGAACAGGAGCAAGGGAGCAAAAAAGAGAGAAAGATGGAATTATGTTTAAACCTGGATTCGGGCTTGCTCACCTTTAGATGGAGCTACGTGGATCGGATGCTTGGCAAGTTTCAAGGAGAGGAGTCAGCCCATATTTATAAAAGAAGCTGATCCTTCCTGTTCTCAAAATAACTGATGTTGGACTAAACAATTTAGACGAATAATTAATTACAAGTTTGCCATTTATGAAGGCTAAACTTTAACGAATTATCTCTCTTACCGTGGAACTCCAAAAGTGATATCTTATATCTAATCGAAGAGCACTAAATGGTGAACGCATAGAAACAAACGGTGCTCAATTTCGAGGTTGTTTGACCACTCAAACGTTGCCTCAAAATCTGCCAAAAATTGCACACTACAAAATAATCACAGTCGTCAAAGAAACCAAGGTTTCACAAACCCAGTGTTGGCCCGACCCGTGGGGCCCACCCGTGGGGCCCACTTACGGTTCGAGCGCACCACTTGGGTACGCCCGCTAGCACACAGGGCCGGGTCCGGTGTCTGCCCTGGGCCAACAGCCAAGCTCACATTGCACTGGGCTTTTGCCCATCGCATGCAGCCGGGCTTTGCCCATCGCACAGCTGAGCAATGCCAAGCTCTTTTGAGCTGTGGGGTTTTTAAGTTTTTTTATTTTTTAAGTTTTTATCCAGGCCTATAGGGTTAGGCCAAAATAAAATGGGTCTATGACATTCCTAGACCTCTGATTGAGCTTGTTTCATACTTTTATTATAAAATATGCTTAAACATTTTACGACATATTTAATTCCTTTTGCATCATATGCAATAATTCCATATCATTATTCTAAATCCTATATCACAAAGTTTTGTGACGTAATAAATTTCCATACATCGTATATACTATCTCCCTTAAACTTCATATTACTAGACGAAGGTCTTACTCTGTATGAGACCCTACGGCCTAACCCTACTACAGGTGAGGCTTAAAACCCCAGACTGTAGTGACCACGTGCAACATGTGACATCCATGTTTCGATATCATCATTATGTGGTTAGCCTATTGACATGAGTATTTTCAAGACCACTCTGACTATGTCTATGATGAATGTTGCAGTTTTAGTCCCTTTGTCATAACTATGTGACTTAATCAAGCAAAGGGTATGGTTAACTGTCAACCTTAATAGCTTGAAACCTGTTAGTCTCCATCGGACTTTAGTCTAATAATGTTGGACTTCTTCCAACATACTTTGGCCAAAGTTTATACTAAAGACCAAACTAACACATGCGACACTAACTCCCCATAAACGAGAGAAACGAATCCTCTCTTGGACATTACTCTCCTCTCACGCTTCAAATGTCACTCAAATACGGACCTTTCAATAGGGTTTACCTAGAAGCTAGGTCGGAGATCTAAGTAACACCATTCATATACAATTTTGTACAATGACCTGAAGTCTAAGGATCAACTTGCCTATCACTGAGAGATATTATTGACAAATCAGTTTATGTTAACCATGTGATAACTTTCGTTGGGTTGTTCAGTGAACTCTTTCTCTATTGAGCACTTTTGTCTCGTCTTCGAATTTGCCAAGTCGAACGACCATGAGATCATCGTCACCAATCCATGATGAAGACAGAGACACAAAGGTTTATCTGATGTGTCGATATCCTTTTCTCGAAACCTCTACGACCACAAACGATTTTAGACTTATGCTGCAAACGGTCCAGCACTTCTTTATGATCAAGAACTCCGTCTCTATACTTGTTTGACCTCGCATTAAGTCTCATGACTTTACCAAAGTTCTAATGAAGACTACATTATTGTTTACTTGAGTAAAATTTTACCAAAAGCTTAATGTTATACATAGAGATAAATTGCCTCAAGGGCACACACATCTCTCAACAAAGACCACTAATGTTGTGGCATTTGTAAACTCTAACAAAAGAGGCTAGGTGTTGGTATTTGTGTTGGAAATTCCTAGTTTGAGAACTAGGCGGTGATTGTAATTGTTGGAAGCCCAAGTAAACGAAGCTAGGCAAGTGTATTGGAAGCCTTCTTGGTGAGGCATTTGCTCTCTTGATGAAGAGAGTTTGGAAAAACCCAACTGGTGGTTCGGGACTGGAGTAGCCCACGATGGGTAAACATAGTTACTTTTTGATTATTTGCATTTGTTTTCAGTGATTGTCTCCATCTCTATTACTTGCATACGTAATTCATTTCTGATGTTCATTATTCTCTATTCCATTGCAAGTATCATATGATGTTGATTAAGCTCTTGAGTAGGTAATACGATCACGTAGCTTGGGCTAAATCATAGGGATTAAATTTATATTTGTGCTTGAATTTTTGAAACACTAATCGCCCCTCCTAATGTTTAGTCTGTTATCTACAAGATTCCTAAATGTGGCATTAGGCCATCCGTGATCCTAACAGTCGCTCTAGCATTTTTCAACCAGAATGGCATTTTTTTATAACAGAAAAATGCCCCGATCAGTGATGAATGATGTTTTCTCTTCATCTTTGGAAGCCATCTGGATCTGGATATAGCCAGGGAATGCATCCATGAAGCTCAGGAGCTTGTAGCCTGAAGCATTATCCATAAGGTGGTCAATCCGTGGTTGGAGATAGATGTCTTTCGAACATGCCTTATTGAGAGTGGTAAAGTATTTCTTCACCATAACAATGTTGGATAACCAGTATATCGATGTTCCTTGATGAAACTGACCTCTAATAGTCGATCTACATCCTCCATAGCTTCCTTCATTTTCTTACCCTCGATATTTCTCTTCCTCTGTTTGACAGGCTTGAAGGTCGGATCAACATGTAGTTCATGGGTGATCACTTGTGGATCTATGCCTAGAAAGACATCTAGTGACCATGCAAAGACATCCATATTGGCCTTCAAGAAGCTGATAAAGTTCTCCTATAGATCAGGATCAAGTCCGAACCCAACTGAGACAGTTTTCCCTTCTTCATCTGAGACTAGGACCTGCTTAGTTCCTCAACTGGAGTGCGTTATTGCTCGATGAAGTCCTCCCTATTTTCAAGAAAATTCACATGATAAGTTGTAATACCCTGTTTTCATATGTTTGGGTTATATGTTAAGTATTTCTGGCCGTATTTGTACGCGTATAATTTTTGTGTATTTCTGATAATTTTTCCCAATATTTCTAAATTATTATTATGATAAAATTTTAGAAAAATTGGGAAAAATTCTCAGAAATACACAAAAACTGTACGCGTACAAATACGGCCAGAATTATTTAACACATAACCCGTACATATGGAAACATGGTGTTACAATTATTGTATTACAATTATTGTAATACCATGTTTCCATATGTACGGGTTATGTGTTAAGTATTTCTGGTCGAATTTGTACGAGTATAATTTTTGTGTATTTCTGAAAAATTTTCCCAATTTTTCTAAATTATTATTATAATAATAACTATTTTTAAATATTATTAGGCATGATAATGTGGCATGTATTTATTGGAATACCTTGTATTAGGTTTGGTGGATGGTATAATGAGTGTATTTCCTTTTATCAAAAATTTAGAAACTTGGATTTTTGTAAAAGTGACTTGTACTCTAGGGAATTTTGATGTATATGATGTATGAGAGGTAGATGTTGTATATGTTGGCCATGATATATATATAGTCAGTGTTTCTTTTGTTGTCCTTATTGATGACTGATGTCTCTGTGATGCTTTGTGTTCTATGTTTTGTATGTAGGAACATTACAGGTACTATCCCAGCAGTGCGCAGTGGACCTGCTTGAGTTTTTCTGTATTTCCCTTCATAACACTCGCTGCTCTGGGATCACCTGGGACGGATTTGTACTTCCCGGGTATCCTGGAAAGCAGGGCATTACATTTGGTGGCCCATGCAGGTCACCGCACTGCGGTTGTGTAAGGGTAGTGCGTGTAGGGTTCCAGAGGTAGTTTAGTCTTAAGGTGTGTAGGAGTTCTGCCTTAAGATAGAAACATGATATCATAAGCTTGAGGTATAGAGCCCTGAGGGTAGACACTAGAGTGTTGATTGAGTAAGAATGTGTGCATAAATCTATTTGTGTATGTATGTGTACATATACGTCTATAGCTCTATAAGTGTTGAATATGGCTTGTCGAGCATATTTAGATGATATACTCATGTGCATACGACAATGGTATATGTACGAATGATTATATGGCTATGTGATTGCATTTGAAGTATGTGTGTTAATAAATGGGTAACCTATGAGTATTGTGTATCAATAACTATATAGTTGATTGAGCTCTAGGCGATGTATAGATATGGTGTGCCGTCTATATTTGTAGTATGTGGCATATATGTACCTGCTGATTGTGTAGATCCATGTGCAGATCCTTGTGTCCCACCCAAATATGAGTGGGCATGCCCTAGTTGTATTAGAGTTGTGTGTTTGATATATATCTGGAAGATGTATATGGTTGCATGTCTGGTCGTAAGTGGATGCGCTTACCCGTGAATAGATGGATGTACTATTATATGGATACTTGTGTATATTGATATGTGTGTATTATGTGACGACACATATTTGTATGTATATACGTATGTATGTAAGTATGATGTAAGCTTATGTGTTTATCGATAGATCTACCATATTTATCGTCGAGTAGATCTCCGTGATATACACGTATATGCAGTTGCCACTAAGTTTATAGCCATAGCTGCTATTCTAGATAGTTGTATGAGTATGGGTCGATAAGTTGATATTGTGCAGTGTATATGATTGTAGAGGGCGGACCTATAGCTGTATATATGGTAAGGCTATGTAGTGTGTATATACCTAGCGTGTGTTATAGGTTTATTATGTGTGTGAGCCTTTGCGCACTACTCAGGTATAGTGGGCATGCTAGAGTAAACGTAGTGGTTATGTTGGCCTATGGTGATCTATGCGTGTAAGTACTGATCTACGTGCCATATATATGATTAGATGTATAGTTACGAGCATGTACAGGTGCACATGCTTGTGTATACATATGTTGTTGTATGGGTATATGTGTGTAATGATATGGGTGTATATTTGAAGGTACTGGTTGTGCTTGTTTTAGTATGTCATGTCATAACGTCAGTTATGACATGTGTGTGTTTCATGCTATGTTTCATGTCATAACATTGTTTATTGCATGTGTATGCTTCACGATATGGTTCATGTCATAACATTTGTAATGACATGTTTACGTTCTTCATAACATATGTGTTGACATGATTTGTGTATGCCATGTTGTGTAACATGGTTGTATATTAGCATGTGTGGGCGTGAGCCCATGTATGAGCAGACATGTGCTAAATTATATGTATCTGAGTGCATAGTATGTGTATAATTGTAAAATGTGTGATGGAATACGATGGTAAAGATCATGTATTATATAATGTATTGTGATACCTGACTGTAAGTAGTGATATATATGTGTGTAAATTGGCTGTACCCTAGGGGTCATACAAGTAATATGACCGCGTCTCAGTATGGTGTGCATAGTCAGTATTCTGTTAGCCGTGTATATGAAGTATCATGTTGTGTACACGTGTATGTATGTGTAGTGCAAGTGCATATGTGTTTGTAAACATATATGAGAGGGATGTTTGATATTGCGTAAATATCATATGAATATATGATGGTGTGAGTATACGAATGGATATGAGCCGATGTACATGATTGAAGTATCTGTGTCAGTATTCAAATATGAGTGTGTGTTGCCTATATATGTGTTTGGGGTAGATTGACCGTGTATATCTCTATTCACCCTTAGCTATGTCCTGAGTTGGAAAGTCCGAGGACAGACTTTGTTTTAAGGTGTGTAGATTGTAATACCCGGTTTCCATATGTTCGGGTGTTAAGTATTTCTTGCTGTATTTGTACGCGTATTAATTTTGTATATTTCTGAGAATTTTTTCCAATCTTTCTAAATTATTATTATAATAAAAATTTAGAAAAATTGGAAAAAATTCTCAGAAATACACAAAAATTATACGCGTACAAATACGGCCAGAAATACTTAACATATAACCCGTACATATGGAAACAGGGTATTCCAAACTATTTTTAAATATTATTAGGCACGATAATGTGGCATGTATTTATTGGAATACCTTGTATTAGGTTTGGTGTATGGTATAATGAGTATATTTCCTTTTATCAAAAAATTAGAAACTTGGATTTTTGTAAGAGTGACTTGTACTCTTGGGAATTTTGATGTATATGATGTATGAGGGGTAGATGTTGTATATGTTGGCTATATATATATATATATATATATATATATATATATATATATATATATATATATATATATATATATATATATATATATATATATAGGATAAAATGCGCCTGAGCTCGTGCTCAGATGGGATTCCTGCGCTCGACCCCTCTTGACCGTCCGATCCGATCCCACGGCTGTTGTTAAAAGCGGAACATGAGGAACTTTTGGTGCAATTACCAACGGGCCCTTACGCGCCCGGAACTTTTGGGGCAATTGCCATCCCGCCCTTATAGCCCCTATGAAAGCAACTTTTTAGAACTATTGGTGCAATTACCATCCCGCCCTTTATATCCTTTTCAAAGTAATAGTTTACACTATACGGCACCGTTGTGCGCGTCGACCCAGAACGGAGTATATTACTCCCCGCGAACAACGCGCTACAGCCTATGCGTCGTGCGCGGCGTGGGATTAAAACGCACAAGTTTTGAGAAGTTACCAACCGTGCGCACGACGGGCAAAATTACCCCCGTCGTGCGTGAGGGGGAAAACGCAACGTGTAAAGAAATTTCCATCCGTGCGCACGACGTGCAAAATAAACCCCGTCGTTCGCGGAGGTTAAAACGCTTAGTGTGAAGAAATTCACATCCGCGCGCACGACGGGCAACATTACCCACGTCGTGCGCGTGGGTTAAAACGCCTAGTGTGCAGAAATTTCCATCCGATCGCACGACGGGCAAAATTAACCCCGTCGTCCGCGGGGGTTAAAACGCCTAGTGTGAAGAAATTCACATCCGCGCGCACGACGGGCAAACTTACCCCCGTCGTGCGCGTGAGTTAAAACGCCTAGTGTGCAGCAATTTCCATCCGAGCGCACGACGGGCAAAATTAACCCCGTCGTGCGCGGGGTTAAAACGCCTACTGTGTGAAGCAATTTCCATCTGCGTGCACGACGGGCAAAATAACCCTCGTCGTGCGCGTCGTCCGCGGGGGTTAAAACGCACAAGTGTGGAGCAATTTACCGCCGTGCGCACGACGGGCCAAATTACCCCCGTCGTGCGCGAGGGGGAAAACGCAATCTGTAAAGAAATTTCCATCCGCGCGCACGACAGTCAAACTTACCCCCGTCGTGCGCGTGGGTTAAAATGCCTAGTGTGGAGAAATTTCCATCCGAGCGCACGGCGGACAAAATTAACCCCGTCGTCCGCGGGGGTTAAAACGCACAAGTGTGCAGCAATTTCCATCCGCGCGCACGGCAGGAAAAATAACCCCCGTCGTGCGCGTCGTCCGCGTGGGTTAAAACGCACAAGTGTCGAGAAATTTCCATCCGCGCGCACGACGGGCAAAATTACCCCCGTCGTGCGCGTCGTGTGCGGGCAAACGCACAAGTGTGGAGCAGTTTACAGCCGGGCGCACAACTGGCAAAATTACCCCCGTCGTGCGCGAGGGGGAAAACGCAATCTGTAAAGCAATTTCCATCCGCGCGCACGACGGGCAAACTTACCCAGTCGTGCGCGTGGGTTAAAACGCCTAGTGTGGAGCAATTTCCATCCGAGCGCACGACGGACATAATTAACCCCGTCGTCCGCGGGGGTTAAAACGAACAAGAGTGCAGCAAATTCCATCCGCGCGCACGACGGGCAAAATAACCCCCGTCGTGCGCGTCGTCCGCGGGGGTTAAAACGCACAAGTGTCGAGCAATTTCCATCCGCGGGCACGTCGGGCAAAATTACCCCCGTCGTGCGCGTCGTGTGCCGGCAAACGCACAAGTGGATATTAATTTACAACCGTGCGCACGACAGGCCAAATTACCCCAGTCGTGCGCGAGGAGGAAAACGCAATATGTAAAGCAATTTCCATCCGCGCGCACGACGGGCAAACTTACCCCCGCGTGCGCGTGGGTTAAAACACCTAGTGTGAAGAAATTCACATCCGCGCGCACGACGGGCAAAATTACCCCCGTCGTGCGCGTCCAGTGCGGGCAAACGCACAAGTGAAGAGCAATTAACAGCCGTGCGCACAACGGGCCAAATTACCCCCGTCGTGCGCGAGGGGGAAAACGCAATCTGTAAAGCAATTTCCATCCGGGTGCACGACGGGCAAACTTACCCCCGTCGTGCGCGTGGGTTAAAACGCCTAGTGTGGAGCAATTTCCATCCGAGCGCACGACGGGCAAAATTACCCCCGTCGTGCGCGTCGTCCGCGGGGCTTAGAACGCACAAGTGTCGGGCAATTTCCATCCACGCGCACGACGGGCAAAATAACCCCCGTCGTACGCGTCGTGTGCGGGCAAACGCACAAGTGTGGAGCAATTTACAGCCGTCCGCACGACGGGCCAAATTACCCCCGTCATGCGCGACGGGGAAAACGCAATCTGTAAAGCAATTTCCATCCGCGCGCACGACGGGCAAACTTACCCCCGTCGTGCGCGTGGGTTAAAACGCCTAGTGTAGAGCAATTTCCATGCGAGCGCAAGGCGGACAAAATTAACCCCGTCGTCCGCGG
Organism: Scilla litardierei; assembly: GCA_030789695.1. Lineage (NCBI taxonomy): Eukaryota > Viridiplantae > Streptophyta > Magnoliopsida > Asparagales > Asparagaceae > Scilla > Scilla litardierei. The sequence goes on from CM061142.1 coordinate 227,066,060, forward strand.
GGGTTAAAACGCACAAGTGTGCAGCAATTTCTATCCGCGCGTACGACGGGCAAACTTACCCCCGTCGTGCGCGTCGTGTGCGGGCAAACGCACAAGTGTGAGGCAATTTACAGCCGTGCGCACGAAGGGCCAAATTACCACCGTCGTGCGCGAGGGGGAAAACGCAATCTGTAAAGCAATTTCCATCCGAGCGCACGACGAACAAAATTAACCCCGTCGTCCGCGGGGGTTAAAACGCACAAGTGTGCCGCAATAACCCCCGTCGTGCGCGTCGTGTGCGGGCAAACGCACAAGTGTGGGGCAATTTACAGCCGTGCGCACGACGGGCCAAATTACCCCCGTCGTGCGCGAGGGGGAAAACGCAATCAGTAAAGCAATTTCCATCCGAGCGCACGACGAACAAAATTAACCCCGTCGTCCGCGGGGGTTAAAACGCACAAGTGTGCAGCAATTTCCATCCGCGCGCACGACGGGCAAAATAACCCCCGTCGTGCGCGTCGTCCACGGGGGTTAAAACGCACAAGTGTCGAGCAAATTCCATCCGCGGGCACGACGGGCAAAATTACCCCCGTCGTGCGTGTCGTGTGCCGGCAAACGCACAAGTGGATATTAATTTACAGCCGTGCGCACGACGGGCCAAATTACCCCCGTCGTGCGCGAGGGGGAAAACGCAATATGTAAAGCAATTCCCATCCGCGTGCACGACGGGCAAACTTACCCGCCGTCGTGCGCGTGGGTTAAAACGCCTAGTATGAAGGAATTCACATCCGCGCGCACGACGGGCAAAATTACCCCCGTCGTGCGCGTCCTGTGCGGGCAAACGCACAAGTGAGGAGCAACTTACAGCCGTGCGCACGACGGGCCAAATTACCCCCGTCGTGCGCGAGGGGGAAAACGCAATCTGTAAAGCAATTTCCATCCGCGCGCACGACGGGCAAACTTACCCCCGTCGTGCGCGTGGGTTAAAACGCCTAGTGTGGAGCAATTTCCATCCGAGCACACGACGGGCAAAATTACCCCCGTCGTGCGCGTCGTCCGCGGGGCTTAAAACGCACAAGTGTCGGGCAATTTCCATCCGCGCGCACGACGGGCAAAATAAGCCCCGTCGTGCGCGTCGTGTGCGGGCAAACGCACAAGTGTGGAGCAATTTACAGCCGTGCGCACGACGGGCCAAATTACCCCCGTCGTGCGCGAGGGGGAAAACGCAATCTGTAAAGCAATTTCCATCCGCGCGCACGACGGGCAAACTTACCCCCGTCATGCGCGTGGGTTAAAACGCCTAGTGTCGAGAAATTTCCATGCGAGCGCAAGGCGGACAAAATGTCAAAATTAACCCCGTCGTCCGCGGGGGTTAAAACGCACAAGTGTGCAGCAATTTCTATCCGCGCGCACGACGGGCAAACTTACCCCCGTCGTGCGCGTCGTGTGCGGGCAAACGCACAAGTGTATGGCAATTTACAGCCGTGCGCACGACGGACCAAATTACCCCCGTCGTGCGCGAGGGGGAAAACGCAATCAGTAAAGCAATTTCCATCCGAGCGCACGACGGACAAAATTAACCCCGTCGTCCGCAGGGGTTAAAACGCACAAGTGTGCAGCAATTTCCATCCGCGCGCACGACGGGCAAAATAACCCCCGTCGTGCGCGTCGTCCGCGGGGGTTAAAACGCACAAGTGTCGAGCAATTTCCATCCAAGGGCACGACGGGAAAAATTACCCCCGTCGTGCGTGTCGTGTGCCGGCAAACGCACAAGTGGATATTAATTTACAGCCGTGCGCACGACGGGCCAAATTACCCCCGTCGTGCGCAAGGGGGAAAACGAAATATGTAAAGCAATTCCCATCCGCGCGCACGACGGGCAAACTTACCCCCCGTCATGCGCGTGGGTTAAAACGCCTAGTGTGAAGGAATTCACATCCCGCGCGCACGCCGGGCAAAATTACCCCCGTCGTGCGCGTCCTGTGCGGGCAAACGCACAAGTGAGGAGCAATTTACAGCCGTGCGCACGATGGGCCAAATTACCCCCGTCGTGCGCAAGGGGGAAAACGCAATCTGTAAAGCAATTTCCATCCGCGTGCACGACGGGCAAACTTACCCCCGTCGTGCGCGTGGGTTAAAACGCCTAGTGTGGAGCAATTTCCATCCGAGCACACGACGGGCAAAATTACCCCCGTCGTGCGCGTCGTCCGCGGGGCTTACAACGCACAAGTGTCGGGCAATTTCCATCGTGCGCGTCGTGTGCGGGCAAACGCACAAGTGTGGAGCAATTTACAGCCGTCCGCACGACGGGCCAAATTACCCCCGTCATGCGCGAGGGGGAAAAACGCAATCTGTAAAGCAATTTCCATCCGCGCGCACGACGGGCAAACTTACCCCCGTCGTGCGCGTGGGTTAAAACGCCTAGTGTAGAGCAATTTCCATGCGAGCGCAAGGCGGACAAAATTAACCCCGTCGTCCGCGGGGGTTAAAACGCACAAGTGTGCAGCAATTTCTATCCGCGCGCACGACGGGCAAACTTACCCCCGTCGTGCGCGTCGTGTGCGGGCAAACGCACAAGTGTGGGGCAATTTACAGCCGTGCGCACGACGGGCCAAATTACCCCCGTCGTGCGCGAGGGGGACAACGCAATCAGTAAAGCAATTTCCATCCGAGCGCACGACGGACAAAATTAACCCCGTCGTCCGCGGGGGTTAAAACGCACAAGTGTGCAGCAATTTCCATCCGCGCGCACGACGGGCAAAATAACCCCCGTCGTGCGCGTCGTCCGCGGGGGTTAAAACGCACAAGTGTCGAGCAATTTCCATCCGCGGGCACGACGGGCAAAATTACCCCCGTCGTGTGTGTCGTGTGCCGGCAAACGCACAAGTGGATATTAATTTACAGCCGTGCGCACGACGGGCCAAATTACCCCCGTCGTGCGCGAGGGGGAAAACGCAATATGTAAAGCAATTCCCATCTGCGCGCACGACGGGCAAACTTACCCCCCGTCGTGCGCGTGGGTTAAAACGCTTAGTGTGAAGAAATTCACATCCGCGCGCACGACAGGCAAAATTGCCCCCGTCGTGCGCGTCCTGTGCGGGCAAACGCACAAATGAGGGGCAATTTACAGCCGTGCGCACGACGGGCCAAATTACCCCCGTCGTGCGCGAGGGGGAAAACGCAATCTGTAAAGCAATTTCCATCCGCGCGCACGACGTGCAAACTTACCCCCGTCGTGCGCGTGGGTTAAAACGCTAGTGTAGAGCAATTCCATGCGAGCGCAAGGCGGACAAAATTAACCCCGTCGTCCGCGGGGGTTAAAACGCACAAGTGTGCAGCAATTTCCATCCGCGCGCACGACGGGCAAACTTACCCCCGTCGTGCGCGTCGTGTGCGGGCAAAGGCACAAGTGTGGAGCAATTTACAGCCGTGCGCACGACGGGCCAAATTACCATCGTGTGCGAGGGGGAAAACGCAATCAGTAAAGCAATTTCCATCCGAGCGCACGACGTACAAAATTAACCCCGTCGTCCGCGGGGGTTAAAAAGCACAAGTGTGCAGCAATTTCCATCCGCGCGCACGGCAGGAAAAATAACCCACGTCGTGCGCGTCGTCCGCGGGGGTTAAAACGCACAAGTGTCGAGCAATTTCCATCCGCGCGCACGACGGGCAAAATTACCCCCGTCGTGCGCGTCGTGTGCGGGCAAACGCACAAGTGTGGAGCAATTTACCGCCGTGCGCACGACGGGCCAAATTACCCCCGTCGTGCGTGAGGGGGAAAACGCAATCTGTAAAGCAATTTCCATCCGCGCGCACGACCGGCAAACTTACCCCGTCGTGCGCGTGGGTTAAAACGCCTAGTGTGGAGCAATTTCCATCCGAGCGCACGGCGGACAAAATTAACCCCGTCGTCCGCGGGGGTTAAAACGCACAAGTGTGCAGCAATTTCCATCCGCGCGCACGGCAGGAAAAATAACCCCCGTCGTGCGCGTCGTCCGCGGGGGCTAAAACGCACAAGTGTCGAGCAATTTCCATCCACGCGCACGATGGGCAAAATAACCCCCGTCGTGCGCGTCGTGTGCGGGCAAACGCACAAGTGTGGAGCAATTTACCGTCGTGCTCACGACGGGCTAAATTACCCCCGTCGTGCGCGAGGGGGAAAACGCAATCTGTAAAGCAATTTCCATCCACGCGCACGACGGGCAAACTTACCCCCGTCGTGCGCGTGGGTTAAAACGCCTAGTGTAGAGCAATTTCCATGCGAGCGCACGACGGGCAAAATTACCCCCGTCGTGCGCGTCGTCCGCGGGGCTTAAAACGCACAAGTGTCGGGCAATTTCCATCCGCGAGCACGACGGGCAAAATAACCCCCGTCGTGCGCGTCGTGTGCGGGCAAACGCACAAGTGTGGAGCAATTTACCGCCGTGCGCACGACGGGCCAAATTACCGCCGTCGCGCGCGAGGGGGAAAACGCAATCTATAAAGCAATTTCCATCCGCACGCACGACGGACAAAATTAACCCCGTCGTCAGCGGGGGTTAAAACGCACAAGTGTGCAACAATTTCCATCCGCGCGCACGACGGGCAAAATAACCCCCGTCGTGCGCGTCGTCCGCGGGGCTATAAACTCACAAGTGTCGGGCAATTTCCATCCGCGCGCACGACGGGCAAAATTACCACCGTCGTGCTCGTCGTGTGCGGGCAAACGCACAGGTGAGTATATTAATTTACAGCCGTGCGCACGATAGGCCAAATTACCCCCGTCGTGCGCGAGGGGGAAAACGCAATCTGTAAAGCAATTTTCATCCGCGCGCACGACGGGCAAACTTACCCCCGTCGTGCGCGTGGGTTAAAACGCCTAGTGTGAAGAAATTCACATCCGCGCGCACGACGGGCAAAATTACCCCCGTCGTGCGCGTCCTGTGCGGGCAAACGCACAAGTGAGGATTAATCTACAGCCGTGCGCACGACGGGCCAAATGACCCCCGTCGTGCGCGAGGGGGAAAACGCAATCTGTAAAGAAATTTCCATCCGCGCGCACGACGGGCAAACTTACCCCCGTCGTGCACGTGGGTTAAAACGCCTAGTGTGAAGAAATTCACATCCGCGCGCACGACGGGCAAAATTACCCCCGTCGTGCGCGTCCTGTGCGGGCAAACGCACAAGTGAGGATTAATCTACAGCCGTGCGCACGACGGGCCAAATGACCCCCGTCGTGCGCGAGGGGGAAAACGCAATCTGTAAAGCAATTTCCATCCGCGCGCACGACGGGCAAACTTACCCCCGTCGTGCGCGTGGGTTAAAACGCCTAGTGTGAAGAAATTCACATCCGCGCGCACGACGGGCAAAATTACCCCCGTCGTGCGCGTCCTGTGCGGGCAAACGCACAAGTGAGGAGCAATTTACAGCCGTGCGCACGACGGGCCAAATTACCCCCGTCGTGCGCGTGGGTTAAAACGCCTAGTGTGGAGCAATTTCCATCCGAGTGCACGGCGGACAAAATTAACCCCGTCGTCCGCGGGGGCTAAAACGTACAAGTGTGGAGCATTTTCCATTCGCGCGCACGACGGGCATAATTACCCCCGTCGTGCGCGTCGTCCGCAGGGCTTAAAAAGCACAAGTGACAAGTGTGGTGAAATTTCCATACGAAGGTATCAATATGGGTAAACATATCTTTTAATTTCTTACAACAAGTGATTATTTTGCACAAAACCTAACATCAATTTTATACCGAATTTTTTTCAATATCAACATTCTTGTTGTCCCTTTTTTCTCGGTGACGTGCATTATAAATTGATTTGCATGGAAGGTTGGACTTTCAAAATCTCAGCCGGCCTCAGCGTGCTATTTGCCAAATCTCTCAATGATCCATCTCCATTCCCAGCTACTGCCCTTCATCGGAATGGCCCTCGACATATTTAGCAGCTTGATGGTTGTGCCTGCCCTCAACGACTGTTAACCTTCACTCCTCACCGCCAACGTCGACGCCCACCATTACCACGCAATGAGAACAGACATTGACACTTCTTGGTTTTAACTGGCCTGTCGGTCGTTTTTTCCTTTCGGTGTCACCTGTAAACCCCGCTTCTTTCACATGCAAAGTAAACAACTTTGCATGTGAAAGAAGCGGGGTTTACAGGTGACACCGAAAGGAAAAAACGACCGACAGGCCAGTTAAAACCAAGAAGTGTCAATGTCTGTTCTCATTGCGTGGTAATGGTGGGCGTCGACGTTGGCGGTGAGGAGTGAAGGCCCTCGACATAATTAGCAGCTTGATGGTTGTGCCTGCCCAGCTGCCCTCAATGACTGTTAACCTCCACTAACGCTGGATTTTTTTACGACATAAATAGTACCTTGGATTTTTGTACCTTCTCGAGCAATCTCAACCGTATCTGCATGCATGTAAAATCACCAAATTTCTACATCATTTTCCACCCAATTGAATAAGAATTACACCTATAGTGTATTTAAAAGTATATACTTACCAAATGGAATACCTCGAAAATCCCTACTTTCACACCCAAGAAAGGAACAAAATGCTCATGTATCCTAGAAGGTCCGCTGACCGCTGAGATCTTACGCACAAGATTTGAAGGTGCATTTTGGTTGCAAATGCTACTACGCTGACCGCTGAGATCTTCTGGGAAGATTTGAAGGTGCATTTTGGTTGCGAAGTTAGACTGATTTCATTGGAGTCATCTTCTACCGCCATCCCATTCTCTTTACAGGCATCTACATCATGAAGGAAATGGTCCACGACTCCACATTGAAATAGCAGGAGTAACTTTCAATTTTATCTTCCATTTACCATGGTATATTTCTACATCAAGCAGAACGAAGCAATGGTTAGAATTTGTCCGGTTAAACTGAGAAACAAATATATTGTAAGAAAAATATGTAGAATACCGTGGCTATACGAGGAAGATCCGAGAAGAAGAATACTTGGCAGATGTAATTGAAACCGCTGAGGCGCGACCTCGGTGGTAATCGCTGTTGCCGGTTGCTCCCAAAGGTTAACACAGCAGCCCCTGGCCGCGTCCACACTTGGCCAGAAACTTTGGATTTTGCACAGTATAGCTACCCAGGAGAACGGGATGAAGCACAGAAGAATTTTTGGAGGAAGCAATTTTTCCGTGTATTTTCTTGAGGAAAGCAGTGGGATATAAATAGAATTCAAAAAATAGCTGTTATGAATTCAAACGGTCAAATATTAAACGAGTATTAAAATAGGCTTTGAATGCTGCGTATTAAAGCAAGGCTTTAACTGCGTATTTATTGAGAGGTTTTGAATGCTGCAATCAAATTAGCAGTTACCAACATTTTAGAATGAGACGCCATTTATTATAGACGATTTGGACTGCCCATGGATGAGGATGAGACTACAGTTGATTTACTGTGAGTAATGGAAAGAACCCGTGAGTCTACAATTGTTGAGCTCGTGAATATACAGTATATACAGATGTTGCGGTGTGAGTAATTTTTTAAGGTAATGTCAAACACAAAGCGGAATTTTTGAGGGCGTTCACGGTCAATTTATAGTGAAATTAACCATTCAAATTGATGAGTATAAGTCAGTTATCCTACAGCGAGCCCTTCATTGCAAACATCTACGTAGACAATCATATGTATCAGTTTGTAAGAGCATATGCTAATGAATCAGTTTGGGTCTGTATCAGTATGTACATCAATATAGTTGAATTCGATTGAATATGCCTTCAGCTTGAATAAGTATCAGATTTAATTTTAAAGTTTGCATGTAGTTTCTGAGTCAGAGTGAATAAGTATACGGTTTAATCTACAATGTTTCCAGATTGAACAAGTATAATAAGACTTAAATCTAAAAGCTTGCATGTAGGCTTGATTGGGATTCAGAATAAGTATGATTAAATATATTCCCGTGGTCGTGTTGAGAAAATTTGTCATCGATGAAACATCAGCTTAACGCGCACAACGAGTAAATTCTGCTGGTTGTGCGCGTTAAACAATTGTTCATAAAATACCTTAGATGCTCAAAGCGAACAGCTGGCTCTGGCTGTGCTTGTTGTGCACTTTGCGCAATTAAAGTAACCATTATAAATATCATCAACGCGCACAACGGCCATAAATTAGTTGGTTCTGGGCGTTGAGCAATTATGTAAGCGGCTATTAATTTTTCCATCTCACGTCCCACCGACCGGTCAAACATTCTTGAGAAATGCACATGTCTGGTATCAATCAGCTGTAGATTTACGAACAGTCTTTTGTATATTCACGAGAACCCCTCAGTTTGTAAGAGCATAGGCTAATGAATCAGTTTGGATTTGTATCAGTAATTCAGTATGTATATCAATATATTTGAATGGCTGGGTAATTTTCAAAATGTCATCAATTTGAATATGTATGAGATTTAATCTAAAATTTTGCATGCAGTTTATGAAGTCGATTGAATATGCCTTCAGATTGAAAAGGTATCAGATTTATTTTTAAAGTTTGTATGTAGTTTCTGAGTCAGAGTGAATAAGTATCCGATTTAATCTACAATGTTTTCAGATTGAACAAGTATAATAAGACTTAAATCTAAAAGTTTGGATGTAGGCGTGGTTGGGATTCAGATTAAGTATGATGAAATTTGGAATTTGATTGATTCACTGCGGTGGCGCGCAGTGGGAGTAAACTTATAGCATCTCACAAATATGATCAAAGAGCAAAACGGTCAAATTTATTCCTGTGGGGGCGTTGAGCAAATTTGTCATCGACGCAACTATAGAGCTTAACGCGCTAAACGGGCATAATTCTGCATGTTGTGCGCTTTGCGCAATTATGTTAGCCATAACAAATTTGAGAACGCGCACTCCGGCTCAAAGTGAACACCTGGCGATACTTGTTTCTACATACATTGTTAATCTAATACATTGTTTCTGCATGAAAGAAAACTATAAATAATATTATTCTTCAATGTTAATTTTTTTAATTTTTAAGTATTTAGTATTTCTTGTAATGTTGTAAATATTTTAAAATTTGCTCGAAAAATATCCAATATTGGTCTCAGGTAGTATGTATAATTGAGATATTTCCATCGGTTCTAAACTTATTAAATTTGGTCATGTGCCTTGTAAAATACATTTGTAATAAATAGCCGTTACCAAGCTATGACGGTAATAAACGCAACGAAGGGCTGATATCAATTATCCGTTGTGCGCGTCGTGCGCGGTGGTTAAAAGTCATAGTGTGAATCAATATCCATCCGATGTACACACACGGTCTCACATCTGAGGACTCCACAATCCACATTACACACAAGGGCTTATAGTGGAACCAATTAAACCGCACTCACAACAGAAACAATTTGATTGTTTTTGATGCGCTGGAAAATAAATAATTTTTCGAGTGTTCGACGGAGAGTAATTCAAGGCGCAAAACGGTTCGGTATCCTTGTCCTGTGGGGAGAGTAAATTGCCTCTTTTTCAGCTGAGCCTAAAATACTTATGATTACGCGTTTTTCTCGGTGGGATTACGTGTTGAGTAAATAAGATGTTCATTCACGAGATCCTTAGCATTACTGTAGGATAACGGACTTAATACTCATCAATTTGATCGGTCGTTTTTCACTATAAATGGACCGTGAATGTCGTGAAGGCCCTGGAGAAGTGTATGAAATCGGAGGCCTACAGGCTGATGCAGTCGCCTCCCGGATATGCTTCTCTCCCTGGTCTGCGAAGAGAAGAATGGCCCCCCGGGCCTTTGCGCCCTGGTTGGCTGCTCTGGGTCAATTAGGTTGGCGGTGCATGGCTACCGTCTCTCTGAGGCATAAGCACTCCCTTCTGTTCTTTTCGATCTCTTGGCTCGCAGCCAAATTGGGCAAATCTGACTGTGGATGAAGCAGATCATAATTGTCCCTTTCGTCCTGGGGATTTCCAATTTTGGCTGCGAGACAAGAGATCGAAAAGAACAGGAGGGAGTGCTTGTGCCTCAGAGGGCCGGTAGCCATGCACCGCCAACCTATGTGACCCAGTGCAGACATCCAGGGCGCAAAGGCCAGGGGGGCCATTCATCTCTTCGCAGACCAGGGAGAGGAGCACATTCGGGAGGCGACAGCATCAGCTTGTAGTCCTCCGATTTCATACGCTTCTCCAGGGCATTCACGGTCCATTTAGTGTGAAATTGACCATTCAAATTGATGAGTATACTCCGTTATCCTACAGCGAGCCCTAATGCCTGACGCTTACGATAGAAATGGACGATGGAATTCAACCAGTTCTCTTTTCACGTAAAGCTAAATGGTTGCTGTTGGAAACTTACTCAATGGTGGTAATAAACGCAACGAAGGGCTATCGTCCATTTATAAACATGCATGCCCGATGAATGCCTTCCATATGTGAGCATTTCGCCTTCCACTCCTCGACTATACACTCCATATCCATCTCCTCTTTATAAACTCCATCCAAACCATTAAATCCTTCATCATTTCACTATACCTCATCTATGACACACAAACACTCCCTCCTGTTCTTTCCGATCGCGAAGATAAAAAGCTCATTCTATTTGTTATGAAACCATTTGGTGTTGTTCGACGCCTCATGTGAATCGGAGTTCCTCGGTGTCTTTGAAACGGCTACATACCCGACTGCAGGTTACACCGACGCATGCTATGACTACACTCATATCCAGCCGATGATGGCAGAAAATCGGCAACGACGGTAATAAACGAAACGAAGATGGTCGCCCGGTGAACTCGCGGAAGTTGACGGGGAAGCACGCAGATCACACCGACAATCACATGTTTCAGTTTGTAAGAGCATAGGCTACTGAATCAGTTTGGATCTGTATCACTATGTACATCAATATATTTGAATGGCTGGGTCATTTTCAAAATAACATCAACTAGAATATGTATGAGACTTAATCTACACTTTAGCTAAACGCGCACAACGGGCATAATTCTGCTGGTTGTGCGCGTTTAAGTATGATGAAATTTGGAATGTGATTGATTCAATGAGCTGGTGCGAGGTGGAATTAAAATTATAGCATCTCACAAATATGCTCAAAGCACAAAACGGTCAAATTTATTCCCGTGGGGGCGTTGAGCAAATTTGTCATCGACGCAACTATAGAGCTTAACGCGCACAACGGTCATAATTCTGCATGTTGTGCGCTTTGCGCAATTATGTTAGCCATAACAAATTTGCTGAACGCGCACACCGGGTCAAAGTGACCATCTGGCGATACTTGTTGTGCGCTTTGAGCAAATTTTTAAACCATTAAAAATTTGCTCACCGCGCACAACGGCCAAAATATAAAGTTTGCCAGCTCACTTGCCACTGGTCATACATTCTTGGGAAAATCATATGTCTGGTATCAATCAGCAGTAGATTCAGGAGCAGTATTTTCTTATTCACGAGCACCCTTCTGTAGCTTGACGGGGTCTTCGATGTAGCCACACAGTTAATATGGTACTGCAGCAGTCACATCCTCAGTGAACCATCTGCGTTGTGCGCATTGAGCAATTCCCGTTTTCCATGCGTTTTACGCGAGAATCAATTATAATAGTTTCTCACTTCTGTATTATTTAGCCGGGGTGCGTGTCGAATAAAATGTATTAAAAAATCTTAGTGGAGAGTAGTATTATCGGGAGTAATTTTCCTATTAGCATCAATGTTGATCAAGGCGAAAAATCGATGAGTTTCCTTGTTATGCGCGGAGAGTAATTAACCAATTTTGATCCAGATGCTAAAATAATTGGGATTACGCGATTTTCGCGTTGGTATTCCGAGGTTTGCGCGTTGAGTAAATAATTGTTGATTCCCGAGATCCATTGCATTGCTGTAGGATCAAGGACTTATTATTCGCTTCATTTTGATTGCTCCAATTCCCCTATAAAATTGGCGGACAAGGAGCACTCATCTTCTCACAACTTCATCTACTTTATTCCATCATCTTCTTCTTTATTTGCCCCCACAACCTTCTTATTGAAACAGTAAGTCCTTCAGCTGTTCGTGCATGCTTGATATAGATATCAGATATTGCTATCAAGCATGCACGATAGCATTCATTCAGCTGTTCGTCCATTTATAATCAGGGATTCCCGAAAAAGGGTTTCCATATGACCGTCCCCGAAACTGGGCACCCAGGTCAACCGCCCAAGAAGTACTGGTCAGGGGGACATAACCAGCACATTGTGTCAAGTATGATACATACTTGACAGTCGGTTACAACGACGCGTGCAATGACGACACTCCTATCATGTTTCACTGTTGCCGACAGTCGGCAACGACGATAATAAACGTAACGACGATGGTCGACCGAGGTAACTAGATGGTTATAGATTGTTATGGACGCCTCCCCCAAGCTTTTAACAGTTCATTTTTTTGCTTTTAGCGATCGAGGATCATCTCATCCTTCTTAAGATCATCGAACTTTGTCCGCTCCGTCGGAATACCCTTCAAGATTGAAGCACGAACAACGTCCTCGGGCCCATGAAGTATCGAAATTACTGTAACCATTGATCCAGACGTTCTAGAATGCTTCGTTGGATGCGAGCCGTTGCGCCCGCCAATGTTCCAGGTTCAAAAACATGGATTTTTGAACCTGGAACATAGGCGGGCGCAAGTGCTCGCATCCAACGAAGCATTCTAGAACGTCTGGATCAATGGTTACAGTAATTTCACCATATTCCCACTCGATTGTTCTTCATTTTCTTATTCAATTTGGATTCGAACCAAGAGATCGAAAACAAAAGGAGTGATTGCTGTTGCCTCAGAGGGACGGTAGCCATGCACCGCCAACCTATGTGACCAAGGGCCGCCATCCAGGCTTAATCATATGTATCAGTTTGTAAGAGCATAGGCTAATGAATCAGTTTGGATCTGTATCAGTCTGTATGTACAGCAATATATTTGAATGGCTGGTTAATTTTCAAAATGTCATCAATTTGAATATGTATGAGATTTAATCTATAATTTTGCAAGCAGTTTGTGAATTCTATTGAATATGCCTTCAGATTGAAAAGGTATCAGATTTATTTTTAAAGTTTGTATGTAGTTTCTGAGTCAGAGTGAATAAGTATCCGGTTTAATCTACAATGTTTTCATATTGAACAAGTATAATAAGACTTAAATCTAAAAGTTTGGATATAGGGTTGGTTGGAATTCAGACTAAGTATGATGAAATTTGGAATTTGATTGATTCACTGCGGTGGCGCGCAGTGGGAGTAAACTTATAGCATCTCACAAATATGCTCAAAGCGCAAAACGGGCAAATTTATTCCCGTGGGGGCGTTGAGCAAATTTGTCTTCGACGCAACTTTTGCGTCACGCGCACAACGGGCATAATTCTGCATGTTGTGCGCTTAGCGCCATTATGTTAACCATTACAAATTTTGCTGAACGCGCACACCGGCTCAAAATGAACACCTGGCGTTACTTGTTGTGCGTTGTGAGCAATTTTTTGTTACTGAACGTTGAGCCCTTATGTAACGGCTATAAATTTTTCCACCTTACTTGCCACCGGTCATAAATTCTTGGGAAAATCATATGTGTGGTATAAATCAGCTTTAGATTCAGGAGCAGTATTTTATTATTCACGAGCACCCTTCTGTAGCTTGAAGGGGTCTTCGATGTAGCCACACAGTTAATATGGTACTGCAGCAATCACATCCTCATTGACCCATCTGCTTTGCACGCATTGAGCAATTCCCGTTTTCCATGCGTTTTGCGCGGTGATCAATTATAATAGTTTCTCTCTTCTGTATTATTTAGCCCGGGGTGCGTGTCGAATAAAATGTATTAAAAAATCTTAGTGGAGAGTAGTATTGTCGGGAGTAATTTTCCTATTAGCATCAATGTTGATCCAGGCGAAAAATCGTTGAGTTTCATTGTTATGCGCGGAGAGTAATTAACCTATTTTGATCCAGATGCTAAAATAATTGGGATTACGCGATTTTCGCGTTGGTATTCTGCGGTTTGCGCGTTGAGTAAATAATTGTTGATTCCCGAGATCCATTGCATTCCTGTAGGATCAAGGACTTATTATACGCTTCATTTTGATTGCTCCAATTCCATATAGCAACTCCACCACAAATCTCTAAAAACCCCCTTTCAAAATGGAATATCTCTAAAAGATGCTATTTTTGAGGATGGGCAACTCCAACCCACCATCTTCAAATCCTATTTTTTCTTTTTTTAAGCTTTACTAATGAAAAATATTTATCGTTATAATGGGTTAATCTAATACATTGTTCCTGCTTGAAAGAAAACTATAAATACTATTATTCTTCAATGTTAATTTTTTTTAATTTTTAAGTATTTAGTATTTCTTGTTGGTCTCATGTAGTAGGTATAATTGGTCTCATGTAGTAGGTATATTGGGCGAAAAATATCCAATATTGGTCTCATGTAGTAGGTATAATTGAGATATTTCCATCGGTACTAAAATTATTAACTTTGGTCACGTTATTTGTAAAATACATTTGTAATAAATAGCCGTTACCAATCCATGACGTTAATAAACGCAACAAAGGGCTGATATCAATTAGCCGTCGTGCGCGTCGTGCGAGGTGGTTAAAAGTCATAGTGTTAATCAATATCCAACCGATGTACACACACGGTCTCACATCTGAGGACTCCACATTACACACAAGGGCTTATAGTGGAACCAATTAACCCGCACGCACAACAGAAACAATTTGATTGTTTTTGTTGCGATAGAAAATAAATAATTTTTCGAGTCTTTGACGGAGAGTAATTCAAGGCGCAAAACGGGTCAGTTTCCTTGTCGTGTGGGGAGAGTAAATTGCCTCTTTTTCAGCTGAGCCTAAAATACTTAGGATTACTCGTTTTTCTCGGTGGGATTACGCGTTGAGTAAATAAGATGTTCATTCCCGAGATCCCTAGCATTACTGTAGGATAAATGGATCGTGAATGCCGTGAATGCCCTGGAGAAACGTATGAAATCGGAGGACTACAGGCTGATGCAGTCGCCTCCCTAATATGCTTCTCTCCCTGGTCTGCGAAGAGAAGAATGGCCCCCCGGGCCTTTGCGCCCTGATTGGCTGCTCTGGGTCAATTAGGTTGGCGGTGCATGGGTACCGTCTCTCTGAGGCACAAGCACTCCCTCCTTTCTTTTCGATCTCTTGGCTCGCAGGCAAATTGGCCAATTCTGACTGTGGATAAAGCAGATCATAATTGTCTCATAATGCAGAAGCTGGAAGCCTGGAACCTGTGCGGAAAGACAAAAGGCATGGTTGTCTCAGATTTCCAGAAAATCAAATGATGTGAAGAGTCACACATCCATTTCCTCGTCCGAACAGATGATGGTGATGATGCTCAAGTAAAGCGACAGAAATTACAAAACGAGCAGGGAAGTGACTGTAATGACACGCCAATGACGGCATGTCGCGCCTTTGAACTATTTGAATTGGAAAATGTTTTGAACTATTTGAGTCTTTGGATAATTATCGGAGGTAGCCATCTTATGAACACCTTTCCTTGTGTATGCGTGTGCGGAGGCCCATGTCCAGTTGTGCACATATCATATTTGTCTCTTATATTGGTCTCTTACAGGCGGTGAAGATCTTCTCTGGATTAAGCTTTTACTTCACCGATCAGTTCGAGCCTCCTTAAAGGGGCTTCCTCGAAAAGGTGGATCTAGCTGCCGGTCGAACCGTCCGGATGAATGTTGACCAGGTGATGGACGCATCAAATGCTAGTGTGTTCTCCGTAGGATCCGCCTTCATTGTCTACAATGAAGATCCTCCACCTACGTGTGCCTTAGGAGATCTTGAGGAGGTTGTAACGAAGAGATGCGACGAGGTTGGGGCCGCATGCAGGGTTTAGTATTCTCTTACTGGAACACATCGCCGCATGCAGTTCTGCATCTGAGCTTGTAAGTTGTTCAAAGACCAGCGGTGTTTGGTATTTTGATCTGTTGGTGTTGTTCGACGCATCATGTGAATCGGAGTTTCTCTAGGTGTCTTTGAAACGGCTACATACCTGACTGCAGGTTACACCGACGCATGCTATGACTACACTCATAGCCAGCCGATGATGGCAGAAAATCGGCAACGACGGTAATAAACGGAACGAAGATGGTCGCCCGGTGAACTCGCGGAAGTTGACGGGGAAGCACGCAGATCACACCGACAATCACATGTTTCAGTTTGTAAGAGCATAGGCTACTGAATCAGTTTGGATCTGTATCAGTATGTACATCAATATATTTGAATGGCTGGGTCATTTTCAAAATAACATCAACTAGAATATGTATGAGACTTAATCTACACTTTAGCTAAACGCGCACAACGGGCATAATTCTGCTGGTTGTGCGCGTTTAAGTATGATGAAATTTGGAATGTGATTGATTCAATGAGCTGGTGCGAGGTGGAATTAAAATTATAGCATCTCACAAATATGCTCAAAGCGCAAAACGGTCAAATTTATTCCCGTGGGGGCGTTGAGCAAATTTGTCATCGACGCAACTATAGAGCTTAACGCGCACAACGGTCATAATTCTGCATGTTGTGCGCTTTGCGCAATTATGTTAGCCATAACAAATTTGCTGAACGCGCACACCGGGTCAAAGTGACCATCTGGCGATACTTGTTGTGCGCTTTGAGCAAATTTTTAAACCATTAAAAATTTGCTCACCGCGCACAACGGCCAAAATATAAATTTTGCCAGCTCACTTGCCACTGGTCATACATTCTTGGGAAAATCATATGTCTGGTATCAATCAGCAGTAGATTCAGGAGCAGTATTTTCTTATTCACGAGCACCCTTCTGTAGCTTGACGGGGTCTTCGATGTAGCCACACAGTTAATATGGTACTGCAGCAGTCACATCCTCAGTGAACCATCTGCGTTGTGCGCATTGAGCAATTCCCATTTTCCATGCGTTTTGCGCGAGAATCAATTATAATAGTTTCTCACTTCTGTATTATTTAGCCGGGGTGCGTGTCGAATAAAATGTATTAAAAAATCTTAGTGGAGAGTAGTATTGTCGGGAGTAATTTTCCTATTAGCATCAATGTTGATCAAGGCGAAAAATCGATGAGTTTCCTTGTTATACACGGAGAGTAATTAACCAATTTTGATCCAGATGCTAAAATAATTGGGATTACGCGATTTTCGCGTTGGTATTCCGAGGTTTACGCGTTGAGTAAATAATTGTTGATTCCTGAGATCCATTGCATTGCTGTAGGATCAAGGACTTATTATTCGCTTCATTTTGATTGCTCCAATTCCCCTATAAAATTGGCGGACAAGGAGCACTCATCTTCTCACAACTTCATCTACTTTCTTCCATCATCTTCTTCTTTATTTGCCCCCCACAACCTTCCTATTGAAACAGTAAGTCCTTCAGCTGTTCGTGGAAGGCGAAATCCTCACATCTGGAAACCCTTTTTCGGGCATGCCTGATTATAAATGGACGAACAGCTAAATGAATGCTATCGTCCATATCAGATATCTATATCATGCCCGTTACTCTTAGGTGTCTCTTGCCGAAGATGAAAGAACTCACCCTCAGACGGATACCCTGCACAACAACGACGTTTTCAATCCTGTCATGCTTGCTGAATAGCTGCCCGAACCTGGAGGATCTAGTCATTGGAGTAAGTACAAATTTTCTAATTATTTCCTCTGAATAATTCAAAACTACGTATGTATGTATGATGGCATTAAGCATTCTGTTTTGTTACCAGGATGAAATGTTTGATTTTCCAGACCCGGAAGTTTCAGCGCTAGAATACTGGGATCAGCAGATGCCTTCGGATTGCATGACAAATACGCTGAGCACGGTAACTGTAAACGTGGTCGATGTACACCGCAAGGGCTCGCAGCCAATAAAGCATTCGAGCACCTCGGGATCGATGCTAACAGGAATTTCGCCTTTTTCTGAATTCCGACGTGATTGTTCTTCATTTTATTCTTCAATTTGGATGCGAGACAAGCGATCGAAAACAACAGGAAGGAGTGCTTGTGCCTCAGAGCCAGAGGGACAGTAGCCATCCACCGCCAACCTATGTGACCAAGGGCCGCCATCCAGGCTTAATCATATGTATCAGTTTGTAAGAGCATAGGCTAATGAATCAGTTTGGGTCTGTATCAGTATGTACATCAATATAGTTGAATTCGATTGAATATGTCTTCAGATTGGTTGTGCGCGTTAAACCATTGTCTATAAAATACCTTAGATGCTCAAAGCGAACACATGTTAAAGCGCACAACGACTCAAAGCGTCTACACCTGTCGTTTCTTGTTGTTCGCTATGAGCAATTATTTAAACCATTAAAAATTTGCTCATCGTGCACAACGGCCATAAATTTGTTTGTTCCTACCTTTGTGCAATTATGTTAGCGGCTATTAATTTTTCCAGCTCACCTCCCACCGGCCGGTCAAACATTCTTGAGAACTGCACCTGTCTGGTATCAATCAGGTGTAGATTGACGTGCAGTCTTTTGTATATTCACGAGAACCCCTCCTGTAGCATGACGGGGTCTTCGATGGAGCCACACATTAACTCTACTTCGGTCGCATCCTCATAAACCAATACAAATCGCTGCCATGCTTTGTGCGTTGTGCGCCTTGTGCAATTCCATTTTACCATGCGTTTTGCGCGGTGAGCAATTCTGATTGTTAGTTTGTTACTCAATCCTGTATTATTTAGCACGGTGTGCGCGTCGAATAAAATGTTTTAGTATTGTTGGGAGTAATTTTCCAATTGGCATCATTGTTGATCAAGGCGAAAAACCGTTTAGTTTCATTTTGATTGGTCCAATTCCCCTATAAATTGGCGGACAAGGAGCCCTCATCTTCTCACAACTTCCTCTAATTTCTTATATCATCTTCTTCTTTTTGCCCACACAACCTCCGTCTGGAAACAATAAGGTCTTCTTTTGTTCGAGCATGATGCATGAGGTATAAATGGATGAGATGGAGATGGATATGGGGTGTAAAGATGAGATGGTTTTCTACTGTTCGGGCCTGATGCTTGAGATAAAAATGGACGATAGAATTCAACCAGTATTTTTTTCACGCATTCACATGGAACGGCCATCTCCTCTTTTACACTATCTTCTCCTCCATCCCCTTCATATTTGTACTATAGATCCTCTATTTATAACGAACCATGTGTCGGTGTTCACCGCCTCTTGGCAATCAGAGTTCTTTTCGGTGTCTTTGAACCGTCGTCATACTTGACAGCCGGGTACAAGGACGCCTGCAATGACGACACTCCTATAAGGGCTACGGTGGCAGATAGTTGGCAAACACGTCCATAAACTCAACGAAGATGGTCGCTTCGTTGCGTTAGTTAACGTCGTTGCCTACTTACGGCAACCGTAGGCAGGATAGGAGTGTCGTCATTGCAGGCGTCGTTGTAGGGTGAAGCACGCAGATCACGCCGACAATAGATCCAGTAAAAAGCACCTTCATTGCAAACATCTTACGAAGACAATCATATGTATCAGTTTGTAAAGAGCATGGGGTAATGAATATGTTTTGTTCTGTATCAGTATGTACATCCATATAGTTGAATGGCGGGGTCATTTTGAAAATGTCATCAATTGGAATATGTCTGAGATATAATCTAAAAAATTTCAATCAGTATACGAAGTCGATTGAATATGTAGCCGATTTAATCTAAAATGTCTTCAGATTGATTATGTATCAGAGATAATCTAAAAGTTTGCATGTAAACAAGTTAATTTTATCATAGACGGAATTTAACAACTTGCTTGGAGGGACATTTTCGCGTTCTTTACAATACGTCGATAACGACGCCAGTGGTTGAATGCAGGACGTTGGATGGCGGGCCGTTCCACTTTACTGTAAACTGCATCAGGATGTGCGACGGGAGGTCGAGGAGTGGAAGGCAGGCCTTTGGATGGCGGTCGGGGGTTTCGTTCCAATTTACTATAACCTGCACCAGGATGTGCGATGGGTCGTCAAGGAGTGGAAGGCATGCCGTTGGATGGCGGGCTGGGGTTTCGTTCCACTTCAGGATGTGCGATGGGAGGTCGATGAGTGGAAGGCAGACCGTTGGATGGCGGAGGGACCCGTTGTCTGGGAACGGTGGTGCCCAGTGGGGTGATTGGCATGGCGATGCCTTCACCGGTGATTTGGACCGACACCCCGCGGGCGGCGACGCCTCCACCGGAGGTGGAGGTTGTCACGGAGTAGGCGCTGGAGGGGAGGAGCGGTCCGCCCTAAGTCCCCTGGTGTTAGTTCTCCAAGGGAATTCGGGGAGTGGAAGGCTGGCCGCTCCATGTGTAAGACGAATAACTCGTCGGCGATCCGCCTGAGAAAGGAAGAATTCGTCGGGAAGGAGAGGTCCGGTATCGGGCCAGCGGGAGGTTTCGGCGACGCCGCCCCCGGAGGTGGAGGTCGTCACGGAGTAGGCATTGGAGGGGAGGAGCGGTCCGCCCTAAGTCCCCAGGTGTAAGTTCTACAAGGGAAGTCGGGGAGTGGAAGACGGGCCGCTCCATGTGTAAGAGTAATAACTCGTTGGCGATCCGCCTGTAAGACGAAGAATTCGTCGGGAAGGAGAGGTCCGGTATCAAAGGAGGGCCTATCCAACGATCGGGCCAACGGGAGGTTTCTTTTGAGAGGGGAGGAGTGTCTAGAGGCAAATCGTCCCAACACCCTGGGATTGTGAGGAGAGATCGAATACGGGGGATTTTCTTTCTTTGCTTTGATCAATTATGTCTCAGCGTTGAGCAATTAAGTAAGCGGCTACAAAACCACTCATACCTCAGAATTACTCACTCCACACAACCACTCAATCTCAGAATAAGCTCACCGCACACAACCCACTCAAAACTCAGAATTGATCAGCGCACAAATCCACTCAAAACTCAAAATTGCTCATCGCACACAACCACTAAAACTCAGAAGTGCTCACCGCACACAACCTCTCAAAAATCAGAATTGCTCAGAGCACAAAACCACTCAAACCTCAGAATTGCTCACCACACACAACCAATTTTGTCGCAGTGAGGGTGAACTGCCACAAAGTTCGCCACTGGGTCACAATTGCTCTTGCTTTTGAGGACATTTGTGTCATTTTCCGGGTCAAAGGTCTCCCTGAGAGCTTTCAAATCTCTCCTGCTACATCAATTCTCTCCCATCGCAATTAACGTCTCTTCATCTCTCTGACATCAATCCGCTGTAGATGAGCAGTCATTTGTATATTCACGAGAACCCCTATGTAGCATGACGGGGTCTTCGATGTAGCCACACATTAACTCTACTTCTTCTCATCAATACAATTCGCTGTCATGCGTTCTGCGTTTTACGCATTGAGCAATTCTCGTTTTCTAAACGTTCTGCGCGGTGAGCAATTATGATAGTTACTCGCCTCTGTATTATTTAGCCCGGTGTGCACGGCGAATATAATGTATTAAAAAATCTTAGTGGAGAGTAGTATTGTTGAGTGTAATTTTCCTATTATGTCATCAAGGCGAAAAACCGTTGGGTTTCATGGTTTTGCGCGGAGAGTAATTAACCTATTTTTTTCCACATTCTAAAATAATTTAGGGAGCCCCTTTGGAGATGCTCTAAATGTCGATTCCCGAGATCCATTGCATTACTGTAGGATCACGGACTTTTTATACTCTTCATTATGATTGGTCCAATTTCCCCTATAAATGGCGGACAACGAGCACTCATCTTCTCTAAACTTCGTCTACTTTCTTCTATCATCTTCTTTATTTGCACACACAACCTCCGTATGGAAACAATAAGTCCTTCAGCTGTTCGTGCATGCTTGATATAGATATGGACGATAGCATTCATCCAGTACTCTTTTCACGTAAAGGTAAATGGTTCATGTTGGAAACTTATGAAACGAAGGGCTATTGTCCATTTATAATCAAGCATCCCCGACAATGCTGGGGGGTGTTGCAACTGCGTTGAGAAAATTTTTCCCAAACAACACTATGAAAAATGTGTTCGATGATCATACCATATTCTTTTGGGGTGATATTGGCTATGTTGTCTCACATGTTTCAGGAAAGCTGCTGGGTGTTGTACCATGATAGATTGTTATTCCCTCCTATTATGAATTGTGGCTATGTATTTGTTTTGCGTGTCTTGCTATACACTCCATATCCATCTCCATCTCTACACTCCATCTCCTCCATCAAACCCTTCATCGTTTCACTATACATCATCTTTGACGCACAGACACTCCATCCTATCCTTTCCGATCTCTTACACTCCCAAACACAACTTCTTATGCAACCCTGTGTTGTTTTACATCGTCTCCGGTAACGGAGTTCCAATCGGTGTCTTTTGTCCTGACTTCATGTTACAACGACGACAGCAATGACGGTAATAAGCGAAACGGTCTGCCGACTTTTTAATTCATGGCGTCTCCTACAAAGGACAAAGTTCCACGTCATTGCAAACATCTGGTATGACAATCATCTTGAGCAGATCAGGGCAGAAATTCGGCAACTGCAACGTAGATGTGGAGCGCATTGCCCGTGTCGTACATCGCCACAGGGGAATCGGGGTTCCAGGCGTTGTGTTTGACACGGCTACATACTTGACTGCAGGTTACAAGGACGTTAATAAACGCAACGAAGATGTGCGCCCGATGAACTCGCGGAAGTTGAAGGGGGGAAACACGCAGATCACGCGCCACTTCATTGCAAACATCTGTGAAGACACTCAAATGTATCAGTTTGTAAGAGTAAAGGGATATGTATCTGTTTGGATCTGTATCTGTACGTACTTCAGTATGTTAGAATGGGTTGGCCATTTTGGAATGGTCACCGTTTGAATATGTATCAGCGTTAATCTAAAGGTTTGCATGCAGTTTCTGAATCAGATTGACTAGGTATCAGATTTTATATAAAATGTCTTCAGAATGAATAACTATTGGCCTTAATCACAATTAGGTAAAGTTTCTAAGCGAAGTTTGATTGTTGGCATATGGCGGAATCACAATTTTAGTATGATGAAAATAGGAGTGTGAATGATTAACCGTGGGAACAAAAATTACAGCATCCAACAAATATGCTCAAAGCGCACAACTGGCAAAATTAGTCCGTGCGGGGCGCGTTGAGCAAATGGGCTATCGTCGAGACTTTGCTCAACGCGCACACCGGGCATAAGGCTACTAGGTGTGTGCGCGTTTAACAATTGTTGATAAACTACCTTTTATATGCTCAAAAAGCGAACCACCGGCTTTCCTTTTTGCCCGTTGTGCGCGTTGTTTTGCCCGTTGTGCGCGTAATTTTCACCCGTTGTGCGCGTTGATTTCCCGTTGTGCTCGTAATTTTGCCCGAGCCTAAGGGCATTATTTTGCCCGTTGTGCGCGTTGGGCTATTTTTTAAGAGGCTACAGTTTATCCCAACGCGCAAGGCATTAATCATTATAGAGCAGAACATCCGGCTGGTAGCAATCCGCTGTATATTAACGATCCCTGCTCTGTATGTTCACCAACACTGATCTGCAGACTCGAGGGGTCTCTTAGAATATTAGTAAGACCAAAGGTTCCAATATATCGCCGTTGTGCGCTGTGAGCATTTCTGTTAACCATTAAAAATTTGCACGGTGCGAGCAGCAATAAATGTGGATATATCAGCAAATTTTATTGAGTGGACGAGGAGGAGTTTTTTTTCGCACTAACAAAATTGCTCACCGCGCACAACCGGCCAAAATTATTTGTTCTGATCGTGGTGAATGGTGAGCAATTGTAGTAACCACTAACAAATTGGCTAATAAAGGCACTCAACGGGCAAAACTTATCAATGGGAGTTTGTGGTAAGCAATTTTGTCAGACAATAACATATATGATACAATAACCCTACTCTCACTTGGAGTATTGGACACTCTAACAATGACACATTCTCATCGCATAACAATTTGGAACAAAGGTTGATGTTATTAAAAATACCCAGAGCGCAAAACCGGCACTAATATTGCCAGTTCTGCGCGTTGAGCAATTTGGTAGGTAAAGACTTAATTACTCAAAGCGCAAAACGGGCAATATTACTGCAGTGTTGCGCTCGGTGTAATTGGTATGATACACAACATCAATCCATACCGATGATGACATTTGCACATTTCGGAAGCCATGATAAAATTTCATCCGCCAAAGTGGTCCATTTTTATACCAAAAAAAACTTATTACATTGATAAACGTTTTATCTTACAGATACTAAAAACTATCAGCGGTAGCAATATTCGTATCTTTTACGTTATCAACGAATGACTGCATCCTCTGCTCGTAACCAGCCGGCCATCCATCGGCCACAGGGTCATGCGATCTTGTCCACATAACTGAAGTCGGAGGGACGTCACCTGCTGGTTGAAGTTGAAGGATAAAAAAGTGATTTCCGTTCACATAACCCAACGTTATGTGGCGTCTGGAGGCTCGGTTTACTGGAGGACTTCTCAATGGAAAAAATGTCACACACATACGATTTGAAATCAAATGTACTACACAGTTGTAGCATGAGGCAATGACATGTCCCATGTCTGGCATCTGCATCCAATTTTCCCGTCATGCACCTTTATCAGTAATAAAATAGTCCACTGCCTCATGGTGTAAATTGGGCCCGGGGCCCGCTAGGCCCGGCGGCCCGGCCCGGGTTCCGGGCCGGCCCGGCCCGGGCCCGGTGGCCCTACCCAGGCCAGGCTCTGGCCCGGGCCCGGCCCCCGGGCCGGGCTGGGCTGGGGTACCCAGCCCACGGGCCGGGCCAGCCCGGCCCGGCCCGGCTGGGCCCGGGCCGCCGGGCCGGGCTGGGCCCGGGTTCTCCCCGGCCGGGCCGGGCCGGCCCGGCCCGGATTTTCGTTGGGCCCGGTCGGGCCCGGGCCGGGCCGGCCCGGCCGGGCCATGTTGACACCCTGACCACTGCCTTCAAATTATTATTATATGAAACCTCACTCAGAACACGCCTGTACAAGCCGCTGTATGTCCGCATCTCACGGAGCAAATCAGCTTTGACAGTCCCCCAATCAGAATCTTTCAAGCCCAACTGAACTGCCACAGCCCTGTACCCACAGTTGCCATCTGCATCCACGTCTACGCCGCATGCCATGAGGGGTTGTAGCTTATCATGAAAATCCAAATAATATGGTATGAGGAAGTTGGCAGGCAAATCATCAACATAATCATCAGGGGGAAACGAAGGTTTCGGCTTCTTTATTTGAAGTTTCGGACGCCTACTACTTTCCTTCGAAGGCCGCCTCTTCCATTTAGGCTTCTCCTTCGCCGCCGCAGTATGCTCCGCAATTGAATGCAACCGTGGAGCCTTAACAGGCTTCCTCCTAACTGTAGGCTTCTCCGTCACATCCGAAAAATGATCAGAAATCTCATCAACCAGGGGAGAAAGTTGTTTAAGCATGCCATCCATCTCCTCGTGCTCATCAAAATACGAGGCCACAGCCGTCCCCTCCTCCCTCCCAGCAGTCTGAGCATCCACATTATGATCCCCCGTCTCCACCGTCGCCCCCAACTCCAACGTAAGCTCAGCTTGCATCAACCCAGCATCCTCTATCTTCTCATCCTCCACATCCTCCATATTCGCCTCATCCTCCTGTGGCTCCTCATTCTCCCCAGCTGCATTCTCCCACTCATCCATCTCAGCAGTCTGGTCAGCCACATTACGTTCCACCGTCCCCGCCGTATCCACCAACTTCCCAGTATGCTCCTCAGCAATCAAATCAGTAGCCACTTCCTTATCATCATCCTCCTCGTTCGCCTTCTCCTCATACACCTTTTGCTCCACAGTCTCAGCCGCTGCATTATCCTCCACCAGTACCTCCTCAGCATTCTGCACCTCCACGTTAAGGGCAACCGTCTCCTCCGTCTCCACCATCTCCCCAATAACATAATCATCTACAGTCAACTCAGCAGCCACTGCATTCTCAGCCTCATCATCCCCATAAACATCATGCACCCTCGGCTCCACATTCTCATCTGCTGCATTAAACTCATCCTCCTCCGCAGCATTATGCTCCTGCCAACTAAGAGCCAACTTCTCAGCAGCCTGCTCCATCGCATTACGATCCACCACATCATCCTGCCAATAAGCAGCCAATGCAGTTGCCTCCTCAGCCTCATCCACCTTCTCCTCATCTCCCTTCTGCTCCTCCTCAACATTATCGACATGAACCACAAGCTCATCACCCACAATTCTACACGGTGATGCTAACTCCTTCAACTTGTTTACCATACCCACACTCTGCCCCCTTAGTAATCGGGAACGTGCATTATAAATTGATTTGATTGGTGTTTCATTGAAGGACTTAGTTTCCTTCAGGATTTTCAAAATTGCTGACGGCAGCACCTTTCTATTTGCCAAGTCTCGCAATGCTTCCACCTCTTTTCCCTGCAACACCCCGTCGTCGGAATGGCCCGCGACATAATTAGCAGCTTGATGGTTGTGCCTGCCATCAACGACCGTTAAACTCCACTCGCCGCCATCGCCCACCTCATTACCACGCAATTTGAACGGGCATCCACACTTGTTGGTTCTAACTGGCCGGTTGCTCTTTCGTACTGGTCGGTGTCCCCTGTAGTTCCCGCTTCTTGCACATGCATAGTAGGCAGCGGGAGTCCTATTGGACGATTTATTCATACTCGACGCACTGGTAACAATCACATGCCCCTGTTGTCGTCCGACGCTCTTTATCCACTGAAAGAGTTCGTCTCTACTTTTAAAACGTTGAAGCGTTGTAAATTCGGGTGTATAATCCATATACACCTGTATCAAACAATTCATACAACTAATTGGACCGGGAACCAAACATTAGTTACATTATTGACGTAAAGAAAAATCAATATTACCTCCGAATTTTTTAGCATCTCCATCAATCTCAACTGTATCTGCAGGCAATTAAAAACCAAAAATTTCGCCTCCTCTTTCTACACATTGTAATTGTAACAAGGATATCAAATAAAATGTACTTAACATTGTATACTTACCAAATCGCGATTTCGACAAATTTAGGTCGAAAACCCCTAAATCGATTGCTCTCGCTTCACCGATTTGTTTGAACACAGTAGTTGCCACTGTGATGTAAATGTCGAGCCCAGTAATAAAAATCAAATCTTTGTAATTTCCGTCTGTGCGCCTTGAGCAATCTACGAAAAACTGGCCGTTTGATATTCCGCCTTGAGCAATTTGTGGAAGGTTATGGCTGTGAGCGGTGAGCAGAATTTATCAAGGGATGAAAGAGGGTCCAAACGGGTCAAAACGGGTAAAAATTTTAACCTGTTGCGCGCTTCGAGTAAATTCGGTGGTTTAGTTGGCAAATTTTACTCAGCGCGCACAACGGTTATATTTTAGCACGATTCGAACCGTTTTGCGCACTGAGTAATATTACATGGATTGTCAGGCTTGACATTAGTAACGGTAATCGTTATTAATCACGACGCTGAGAACGATTTTGACCGCGGTGCGCGCTGAGGAGATCTAAATTTTGTTTTTAATATTTATTCTATTGGATTCCTCATATTCTTATGCCGATGTTAACAACATTATTGATACGTATAAAATAATATAATACCAACGTGATAACTATCATTAGTTGTATTAATTAACACCCTTAAGAAAATCTGGATAGATTGAGTGTGTTATTAAGCATTCAAAATCCAGTATATATCAGTTTGTACCCGTTCACCAAAAAGTTAGTAAGAGGCAAACTTGATTAGTAGGTCTATCGTTGAGCATAACTTATAGATACCATACACCAAAGCACGGCATACAGATGATAACATTTGCACATTTAGGCAGACATGATAAAATTTCATGCTACCAATCTGTCAATATGAAATAAACAATCCACAGTAAAATGATACAAAGTTTTATCCTACAATATTTCAATAACGTCAACGGTTGCAATATCGTGCCCAAATACTATTGACTGGAATTGATGCATCCTATCCTCATAAGCAGCCGGCCATCCGGCTGACACATCGGAACGGTATCTTTGCCACATACTTGAAGTCGGAGGGACAGGACCATATGGGGCAAGTTTAACAATAACGAAGTGATTATTGTTCACATGACCCAACGTTATGTGGCGTCTGGATGATAGGGGTACTGGAGGAGTTCTTAAAGGAAAATATGTCACACACTGATGAGGTGCAAGAATATGTACTACACATTCGTAGCATGAGGCAATGACATGTGCCATTTCTGGCATCTGCATCCACCATTTAGCTTTTGGACGGTCTAACAAATGGCCCAGTGCCACTACATTCTTTTTAAATTCCACGGCACCCATAAGTTACCGGTACAAGCCGTCGTGGTTCTGCATCTCTTCTCGCAAGTCATATTTCACCTGCCTCCATTCGTCCTCACCCAGTCCCAACTGAGCTGCCACAGCCCTATACCCACAGTTTCCGTCTGCTTTCACATCTACGACATGCACTATAAGGGGTCGTAGACACTCAGGAAAAGCGTTCCAATATGGTATTATTATGTCGGCAGCCAAGTCCTCGTCACTATCATCATGTGAAATTGATTGTTTCGGCTTCTTTATTGTACGTTTCCACAACGGTCTACTTCTTCCCTTACCCGGCTTACACGTCAATGTAGACGTATCCGTTATCTCAGCATGCTGCTTAGCAATCTCCGCTACCAGGGTAGAAATTTGAAGACGTAGAACCTCATGCTCCTTCTCAAAGGCCTTAGCCACTGCATTCTCATCATCATCCTCCTCCTCCCCAGCAGTCTGATCCGCCTCATTACAATCCACATTATCATCCTCCCCACCCATCTTCCCAGTATGATCCTCCTCCTGCAACTCAGCAGGCACTGCATTCTCCCAAAACGCCTCCCCCACCTTCTGATCCTCCCCCTCATTATTCACAGCCTTCACATTCTCAGCACCCACAATTTTATCAGCTGATGCTAACTCCTTCAACTGTTTTACAATACCAACCTTCTTCCCCCGTTGTAACCGGTTTCGTGCATTATAAATTGCTTTGATTGAGGTAGAACTGAAGTTTTTATTTGCCTTCAGTACTTTCAAAATTTCAGCTGGCCGAACCTTGCTATTCGCCAGGTCACGCACTGTTTCCATCTACATTCCCTGCAACGTCCCGTCATCGGAATGGCCATCGACATATTTAGCTGCTTCATGGTTGTGCCTGACACAAACGACTGTTACCTTCCACTCCTCAACGCCCACGCCCACCATATAACCACGCAATGAGAAAGGACATGAACACTTCTTGGTTTTAACAGGCTGGTTGGTCTTTTTTAGCTTTCGGTGTCCCCGATACTCACCGCTTCTTTCACACGCAAAGTACACAGCATGATGCCCTTTGGCCGTTTTACTTAATCTCCCCGAACGTGTAACAATCACATGCCCATGACTTAACCCGACGTTTTGTATCCACTGAAACAGCTCTTTTCTATCCTTGAACAGTTGATTGGTGGTAAAGTCGGTTGTAAAATCCATAGTATCCTGTATCAAACAATTCATAACCTGATCCTCAAAGATTTAATGCATTATTACCGAGAAGATAAATCAATATTACCTGGGATTTTTGTACCGACTTCATCAACCTCAACCGTGGATGAATGCATGTAAAATCAAAATAAGAAAGGCAGATAAACTGTACTTAAAAGTATAGACGTACCAAAGAGTCGATGTTGATAAATTTAGGTCAAAAACCCATAAATCGATTTCTCTCGATTCAGCTCTTTGTTTGATCTCACCAGTTGACTAAGTGATGTATCCTTCGAGCAAATAAATAAAAATCAAAGCTTTTGGATTTCGGTCTGGGCGACTGGAGCGATCTTTGAAAATACTTGCCGTTTGAAATTCCGCCGTGAGCAATCTGTGTAATTGTCTGTCAATTCGCTGAGAGCAGAAGGTATCACGGGACAATTTCGGGTCCTACCGGGTCATATCGGGTCTACAATAATTTACCCGTTGTGCTGGTTGAGTAAACAAGTCTAGTTTGAAATATTACTAGCAAATAACCCGTCCACATGTGCACGTGGACTTGACCAAAACGGTTGTGGGCGGTGAGCAATTACGGGTTTTGAGTGGTTGTGTGCGCTGAGCAATTCCGAGTTTTGCGTGGTTGTGTGCGTTGAGAAATTCCGTGTTTTGATTGGTTGTGAGCGGTGAGCAATTCCCAGTTTTGCGTGGTTGTGTGCGCTGAGCAAGTCCGTGTTTTGCGCGGTTGTGTGCGGTGGGCAAACTGCTAGACGGTTTACAGAGGAGAGCAATTTACATTTTTGCCCTCCCACTGTTCGCGATGAGTAATTTACACTATGAACCACTATTTCTACGCATCCGTATATACAAATGCATCGTAACAGCTTCCATATGCGATCAGTTTTGTGACCTAAGGCGGGAAAAGCTAACGAGATAGGGTTTGATCAACAGAAATTATTCTAATTCGCTGAGGTATATAGACTATAAGAGTTCCTGCTTATATCAAACGAAGGTCCTTAAGGCAGTGCAAAAGATTTGTGTCATTGGGTTGGGGTGCCCTAAAATAGTCGACTGCGGCCGCACTGCATCGTAAAGTTGGTAAGCCATTAATTGATGCTAATTAATTTGGTATTTTTTAATAATTTCAGAAACTTATTGCTGCAATGTACATTTGGAACATGATTGCGTAGAAATTACGAAGATTGAGATGGGCTCGGTACACATTGAGGGGATCTTGGATGAAGCGGACAAAGAAGCAAAGGTTTGAAATTATTTTGCTTTGTTAACTGACTAATTTACTAGAAAATAAAGCTTAACATTTAGTGACTATATTGGTATCTGGGACTTAATTCAGCGTATTGTTGAAGGCTCAGAGGTTAATGAAGATTATACAAATCAGTTCACAACAAATAAAACTTTCCCCAGCATAGAAGAGCTTGGTAAATGGGTAAAAGGGGTCGGTGTGAAAACCAGGAATTTGGTTGTTACAAAATCATCAAATATGAGTACAAAGGGCAATAGGGTCCCAACTTATTATTTTTGTTGTGAAAGAAGTGGGACATATCGGCCACACAGGCCGGATATATCGGCCAAAAAATCAACTCGAAGCAAGAAGTGTTCATGTCCCTTCTACTTGAGGGCTAATGGTGTGGCAACAGATAAGTGGATTTTGACAGTTGTACGTGGCAATCACAACCATAAACCCGCAATGTACATCGAGCGACATCCAGATGAGAGGAGGTTCGGAGGTGGGGAGATGGCCACGGTGAGAGACTTGTCACATAGACTGCTTAGGCCAAGGGAAATCTTGAAATACCTGAAGGAAAAGGATAATGCAACATCTACCACAATCAACACTATTTATAAAGCCAGACAGAGGATGAAGGCACGGGAAATGGCCTGGAGAGCAGACATGCAGCTATTCCTTAATCTACTGACACAGCGTAATTACATTGTGTATCATGAAGTGGACGAAGTGACAACTGCAGTGAGGACTATATTTTGGGCACATCCGCAGTCGGTTGAGTTATTACGAAAATTTCCAGAGATTCTGGTTATGGACTGCGCGTTGAAGACCAACCGCAACAGGCCACCATTGATGGAGATGTATGGGGTGACGTCCACAGATATTTAGTTCGCAGCGGCATTTTGTTACACGGAGGCCGTACGTGAGGAGAACTACTTGTGGGCCTTGGGGAAGTTGAGCTCTTTGCTGCAAGGATACAGGATGCCACGTGTAATTTTGTCAGCACTGGAGACAGCACTTATGAATGCCATTGGCCATGAATTTCCCCTTGCGGTGCACCAAATATGTAGAATGCACATATCCAAAAATATTGCCAAAAATTTCCAGCCCTCTTTTGAAGATCAAGAAAAATGGTTAGGTTTCATCTCTAGCTGGAATTTATTGGTGGGGGCACGCAAGGAGGAGGAGTATGTTGCTAAACTGAAGGCATTGGAGACCGAGTACAAAGATTACACAAGGGTCCTGAGCAATGTGAAGACATCTTGGTTGGACAAGTACAAGGAGAAGTTTATTTCTGTATGGACAGATGGCAATCTCCACTTTGGAAATGTCAGTACCAACAGAGGGCAGACCAAAAGAGCACAGACTGAACATTCTAAGCTTAAAAGGGCATTGGGTTCATCGGCCTTCAGTTTATCCGCTTCTTGGCCAACCATACATGAATCATTAGAGGGGCAGCATATCGAGATCAGGGCATCATTCGAGAAATCTAAGATCATGTTGCAACATAATGTGCATGGGTTCTTGTTCAAGGAGCTGATAGGATTTACAGCCGCTGCGGCGTTGAAGATAATGTCTGTGGAAGCTGATAAATCTGACCCTATGGGAACGGACCAATGCACAGGTGATTGTCTAGCTAGAATGATTTATGGTGTATCATGTGCCAATGAGATTGGCAAATACACAAGGGAAAATCGCCCCATTCCCTTAGATGCCGTAAATTCTCATTGGAAGCAGCTAGACATGGAGGCTAAGCCGGAATTGATGTCTGAAGAAGATGGGCGTATACATGCTGAATTAGAGCGCATACACATGCTCTATGCTCAACTTGATGGGCCGATGAAGCAGGAGTTGTTAATTAAGTTGAAGGAGCTAGCTACCCCGGCGACAAATCTGATTACAGAGTCGCAAGTTAATGTCGTGTTCAATGGAAGAAGAAAAAGGGATAATAATTTGACAAATGAAGATACAGCCACCCCCATTCATCCTGCTCATTTTGATCATGACTTCGGCGATGCGGCTAGTTGCTCTGCTCAAATTCCACCTGAAGTCTCATCGAAACAAGAAAGCGTCGGCCGTGTCCAGCCGAGACGGTCCCAAAGGATCAAAAATACGTCTGCCCCACCCATTCCTCCTCAACTTGCTAGAAAGAAACCAACTGGCAAAGCCGCGACATCTGGCAGTATGACTGGGGTTTCTGCTACAGCTTCATTTGCAGCAGCAAATTATGAAGCAAAGGACGCTAGAGCCGTTCAAGGAGGCATACCTTATCTTGATCAATTCCCCGCTGCAATCGCCAAATATATATCGAACGTCACAGATGTGACGGCAGATGGGAACTGTGGTTACAGGGCTATATCTTCACATCTAGGGATGGGAGAGGACCAGTGGAAGGTGGTCAGAAGAGAATTGCTTCAAGAGCTGCGTGACCACTATGATGTGTACTCAAAGGTGATGGGTGAGGAAAGTGCACAAGAACAGGTAGTGTCAATTAACTATATGGGTGACCACCCCCCGATGCAATATTGGATGACCTTCCCTGAAGTTGGACATATTATCTCAAGTCGTTATAACTGTGTAATACATCTGCTGTCAATGCAACAATGTCTTTCATTTTTTCCGTTAAGATCAGGACCACACCAAGGTACAAAACGTGGTCCCTTCACCATAGGTTTTGTAAATAATAATCACTTTGTAAATATTCAACTTAAAGATAGAAGCCCGGTCCCACCGGTAATAAGGCAATGGAAGGCTAACCGCCTGCCTGCGGCCGAAGGATGGGTGGAAGGCCTTGAAGAGAGGATGCGACAATTCGAGACATTATTCTGTAAAGATGTAGGCAAATCTCCCACTGTAATTACCGTATCATCAGATCATTGAATTTATAATTTTGTGCAAATGTAGTGACTGAGTTTATAATGAAAGAATATACTGAATTTTTTGAGATTTTTGTACAAAATCTATGGGATTTCTGCACAACGGGAACTCAACACGCCATCATGTCTTTGCTTGTTGTGCGCTTTGAACATTTATGTTATGGGATACAGTAGCTAAATTCGCACGCCTGGCATAATTTTGCCCATTGTGAGCTTTGAGCAATTTATGTTACAGCATTAAAAATTTGCTCACCGCGCACAATGGACATAAAGGAGAATACTAAGAGTTGGACTCATAATTGTGCGCTTTGGTATGTTATTGATGTTGAAGACCGTATACTGCAGTAAATGTGTTATTTATGTTGCATGAAGTGATTTCCACCTCTGCGTATTCTTGAATCTTTCTCTCCTTGACGATGGTCTACTTGAATCTATGGCATAAGTCCAATATCCCAAGTTCGTTTAAAGGAAAACTCTATACGTAACAATCTCGATGCATGTAGAGGCTATGTGAATGCTGGAGAAAATGACTCCAATGAAACACACTGACAAATCAGATTCATCCATACACATCAGGTAAAAGGTGGGACCGGTGTGAGCAATGAGAAAAAAATTGTATATCTGGTTCACTGTGATGCTAAGCTCAATTCCAACGCAGTTCACGTGCACTAAGTATATTCCCGGGAAACTTCGATATTTCACACCATCCTTAACCATTTCTGTGATGGCTGTATGCTAATAGTTTTAATATCCACAAGAAATTAAGCAATCGGTGTACGAAGATCGCTAATGGTTGGCAAACAGATAATTAAACTAACAAGCGGTAAAAGACTGGACCAGACGGTGTTCATTGCCAATTGAATGTTCTGGGTTCATTACTAACGCGTAAACCATCACATGTTCACCTCTCAAAATATGAAAACCATTTGGGGTACTAAGATGGCCACGATTCACACAGACGCCTCGTTGGAGGGGGCGTTGGTAGCCAAACCGTCCTACGTTTGGGCCGATCCTCCACCGGACTCCCGACCAGATCGCTGACGCTTCCTCGCCTCAGCCTCATGCCTCACGTCTGCAATCGAGTTTGGAGGAAGCGAGTTTCTCTCCAACTCGACTATACGAGCCAGGAGACTGCTCTTCTCTACGTACCATCGCTCTTCGGAGCTCTTCCGAACCGCTGACATAGAGGCCGCCCGATCTTTAGCTTTCGCAACCTCCCACTCCGCCTGAGATCTGCGGTCTCTCTCTTTCATCAGCTGCTCCTTCAAATCCTTAAGTTGAGATTCGAAGGAAACCGCCTTTTTCCGCTCGGCAATCAACAATTGCACCACTCGGCGACGCAGTTCCGCCCCGACCAATGATGTCTGCAGGGAATCATGGATAAGTAAGACTGTAAGAGTAAGGCAACAGCACAACGAGACGACATTAGTACTTAACCTGGTAACTGCCATAAACGACTGAGTTAGCGAGCCTTCCAATGTCAATTTGACCAAGGACACTTTGGTCAATGGGAAGGATGGAGTTCTCCACCAGCCGACTGGCCACCCCCCTATCCACCAATGCAGACTCGCCGTCCCAGACGGGGAAGAAGGGTCGGTGACGGTTCCCCCTAGTACCTTCCGATGGAACGTCAGTGGGCGGATTCAACAGCAATGCCCCCTCGTACGCCGGGGGGACATAGCCTGCCGGAACGAGACCTCCCCATGGCCACGTATCCCTTAGGGGAGTCTCAGGCAACTGCGGCCGCACATCCCCCCTGTCATGAAGGGAACGGTTATCAGCTACGTCACCGTCTCTTCTTCCCTCTGAAGACTGGCCTTGCAAAATTTCTTCGTCCCACTGACACGATTTCTCAGCCATATCTGCAGTGAAGGCACAAATCATGGCGAATGGTGATATATCCCCAAATTTGGCGGGATAAATATCCTCCACTTGACCGGACGCATGGCGGGGTTTTCTAGGGTCTTCACGGCGTTTTTTTGCGGTCTGCTACATTAATACTCCGAGTTTGGCGGCAACTCAAATTTTTTGCCGGGTCCTGCATTATGGGTGGCCATCTTGCTTCTTGACTCTCTCGCTCTTCCAGTTTGTTATTACAAGTATAAACAAACGGCGGATTAATTACTGAGCTCGCAAAACGGGGCAAAATTTGAACCGATGTGCGCGGTGAGCAAACATAATTTAGTCACGCGCAGTATATGCGTAAATGAGGGATAGTTGTGCGCGGTCAAATATTTGGATTTATTATACGAATTTCCTCATCGCGCACATATGGCATTACTGTATACAGTTGTGTGAGGAGATATAGTAAACGACTAAAATGTTTTACTTGTCAGAATGGATACAAATATTCGCTGATATGGCGCTTACGTGAAAAACTTTTCTCAAACAAAGTACCAGCAAAGTCGGCAGTTGGATGAGTAGATGACCGGTCGAATTCTTGTTTGTGGTCCCACCAACCTCTCACCTCATCCGTAATTTCCATCTCTACGTACCATCACTTTTCGCCTTATTAATAGTAACACATTAAAGTGGAGCCCACAGAGGGAAAAAGATAGAATATTTCAACGCAGCACAGCGGAACGACACGAAACCTACTGCAAATTGCCCAGTTAACAACATTTGAACGCGAAGGTCCGCATATTGTTTAGCGGGCCCCACAATATATTCTCGAGTCTCGACACCCCACTATCCAACCCCATTGAATCTAGTTGGTAGATGATGTGACATTTAATTAGGTATTTTTTCCCATATTTAGTTTACGTGAATTAAGCTATATTCGACGACTCCATGCAAGTCTAAGCGGAAGTTGGCCGGTTATATCATCTCCAAACCACACTACTACAACACGCCAAATATGGCGTTTTCCCTCCATCAACCGCCCTGCAAAACTGGAATCATTTTGCCGGTTTGCTACAGGGCCATCCAAATTTGGAGAGTCAATGTAGCATCTTCCGGTGTATAAAAAACAGTGTAGAAACCTACATCCAGTTTTTGTATGTCTGTTTATTAGACCATACATAGAACATTCATTACGATTCTGTTTGTTTATTTCGATCCCCCTATGGCATTATCCAAAAGGCGGCAGTAAAATAACAACAATCGTGTCAAATAAGAATCTAAATATATATAAAATCCAAAAAATCATAAAACCACATTATAAACTTAGGTGATAAGAGGAACGAAAGTCCAATATCAACATTGAGATACACGAAGGAAACTTAACGTCTCAAATCACAACACATATAGATATAGCATACATGGAGACCATATCACAAAATTCACACATATATATGATATATGATCAACAAATATAGTGCGGAATTAAAATTAAACCCAAATAATAAACAAATGCACACGCAATTATGTTTCAAGTGTTCGGATTACCCAAGTACCTTCCCGCCTTGTTCCCGGTTATCCTACGTCCCTTCCACCCGGATACCTCCGGATACTCAAGTTAGAACACTAACTTGAGGTTCCCTTTAAACCCACTTGTAGCAACCCTACAAGTGAAATCGAATACAATCGATGTCCTTCACTCCTACAACTTGTGAGTAAGCAACCCGCTCTCGCAAACCTAGCACAAAAACAAAATAACGAAAGTTATGAAATTATGAAAGCAACACTTACAATCCCATATAACTTGAAGTAGAACTTGAAGGAGAAGTGTGTTGTGTGTTGAAGACTCTCTTGGAAGAGAGGAGAAAGCCCTTTCTCTTGACTGCACCTATTACCTTGACGATCACGTTCCGTTTGAGTACACATCGCTCCTGCCTTTGCACCGGCTCCATTATATCAGTTCACGCCTGTTACTCAGGAATCCCTGTCAATAGAGAGGACTACTGCTGTAAAGGTGGAGGCTGAGGTAATAGATCGGGTGCCAAACGGCGGCTCTAAGCTGGACCGATATACGTGCACCTCATGGGCATTCACGTTCCATTTGAATGCACATCGCTCCTGCCTTTGCACCGGCTCCATAATATCAGTTCCCGCCTGTTACTCATGAATCCCTGTCAATAGAGAGGACTACTGCCGTAAAGGTGGAGGCCGAGGTAATAGACCAGGTGCCAATCGGCGGCTCTAGTCTCGACCGATATACGTGCACCTCATGGGCATTCACGTTCTGTTTGATTGCACATCGCTCCTGCCTTTGCACCGGCTCCATTATATCAGTTCCCGCCTGTTACTCAGGATTCCCTGTCAATAGAGAGGTCTACTGCCTTAAAGGTGGAGGCCGAGATAATAGATCGGGTGCCAATCGGCGGCTCTAGGCTGGACCGATATACGTGCACCTCATTGGCATTCACGTTCCGTTTGAATGCACATCGCTCCTGCCTTTGCACCGGCTCCATTATATCAGTTCCCGCCTGTTACTCAGGAATCCCTGTCAATAGAGAGGACTACTGCCGTAAAGGTGGAGGCCGAGGTAATAGATCGGGTGCCAATCGGCGGCTCTAGGCTGAACCGATATACGTGCACCTCATGGGCATTCACGTTCCGTTTGAATGCACATCGCTCCTGCCTTTGCACCGGCTCAATAATATCAGTTCCCGCCTGTTACTCAGGAATCCCTGTCAATAGAGAGGACTACTGCCGTAAAGGTGGAGGCCGAGGTAATAGATCGGGTGCCAAACGGCGGCTCTAGGCTGGACCGATATACGTGCACCTCATGGGCATTCACGTTCCGTTTGAATGCACATCGCTCCTGCCTTTGCACCGGCTCCATTATATCAGTTCCCGCCTGTTACTCAGGAATCCCTGTCAATAGAGAGGACTACTGCCGTAAAGGTGGAGGCCGAGGTAATAGATCGGGTGCCAAACGGCGGCTCTAGGCTCGACCGATATACATGCACCTCATGGGCATTCACGCTGCGTTTGAATGCACATCGCTCCAGCCTTTGCACCGACTCCATTATATCAGTTCCCGCCTGTTACTCAGGAATCCATATCAATAGAGAGGACTACTGCCGTAAAGGTGGAGGCCGAGGTAATAGATCGGGTGCCAAACGGCGGCTCTAGGCACGACCGATATACGTGCACCTCATGGGCATTCACGTTCCGTTTGAGTACACATCGCTCCTGCCTTTGCACTGGCTCCATTATATCAGTTCCCGCCTGTTACTCAGGAATCCCTGTCAATAGAGAGGACTACTGCCGTAAAGGTGGAGGCCGAGGTAATAGATCGGGAGCCAAACGGCGGCTCTAGGCTCGACCGATATACGTGCACCTCATGGGCATTCACGTTCCGTTTGAGTGCACATCACTCCTGCCTTTGCACCGGCTCCATTATATCAGTTCCCGCCTGTTAATCAGGAATCCCTGTCAATAGAGAGGACTACTGTCGTAAAGGTGGAGGCCGAGGTAATAGATCGGGTGCCAAACGGCGGCTCTAGGCTGGACCGATATACGTGCACCTCATGGGCATTCACGTTCCGTTTGAATGCACATCGCTTCTGCCTTTGCACCGGCTCCATTATATCAGTTCACGCCTGTTACTCAGGAATCCCTGTCAATAGAGAGGACTACTGCCGTAAATGTGGAGGCCGAGGTAATAGATCGGGTGCCAAATGGTGGCTCTAGGCTCGACCGATATACGTGCACCTCATGGGCATTCACGTTCCGTTTGAGTACACATCGCTCCTGCCTTTGCACCGGCTCCATTATATCAGTTCCCGCCTGTTACTCAGGAATCCCTGTCAATAGAGAGGACTACTGCCGTAAAGGTGGAGGCCGAGGTAATAGATCGGGTGCCAAACGGTGGCTCTAGGCTGGACCGATATACGTGCACCTCATGGGCATTCACGTTCCGTTTGAATGCACATCACTCCTGCCTTTGCACCGGCTCCATTAT
The DNA here is from genome assembly GCA_030789695.1 of Scilla litardierei. Classification (NCBI taxonomy): domain Eukaryota; kingdom Viridiplantae; phylum Streptophyta; class Magnoliopsida; order Asparagales; family Asparagaceae; genus Scilla; species Scilla litardierei. The sequence goes on from CM061142.1 coordinate 227,105,398, forward strand.
ATCAGTTCCCGCCTGTTACTCAGGAATCCCTGTCAATAGAGAGGACTACTGCCGTAAAGGTGGAGGCCGAGGTAATAGATCGGGTGCCAAACGGCGGCTCTAGGCTCGACCGATATACGTGCACCTCATGGGTATTCACGCTCCGTTTGAATGCACATCGCTCCTGCCTTTGCACCGGCTCCATTATATCAGTTCCCGCCTGTTACTCAGGAATCCCTGTCAATAGAGAGGACTACTGCCGTAAAGGTGGAGGCCGAGGTAATAGATCGGGTGACAAACGGCGGCTCTAGGCTCGACCGATATAGGTGCACCTCATGGGCATTCACGTTCCGTTTGAATGCACATCGCTCCTGCCTTTGCACCGGCTCCATTATATCAGTTCCCGCCTGTTACTCAGGAATCCCTGTCAATAGAGAGGACTACTGCCGTAAAGGTGGAGGCCGAGGTAATAGATCGGGTGCCAATCGGAGGCTCTACGCTGGAACGATATACGTGCACCTCATGGGCATTCACATTCCGTTTGATTGCACATCGCTCCTGCCTTTGCACCGGCTCCATTATATCAGTTCCCGCCTGTTACTCAGGATTCCCTGTCAATAGAGAGGTCTACTGCCGTAAAGGTGGAGGCCGAGGTAATAGATCGGGTGCCAATCGGTGGCTCTAGGCTGGACCGATATATGTGCACCTCATGGGCATTCACGTTCCGTTTGAATGCACATCGCTCCTGCCTTTGCACCGGCTCCATAATATCAGTTCCCGCCTGTTACTCATGAATCCCTGTCAATAGAGAGGACTACTGCCGTAAAGGTGGAGGCCGAGGTAATAGACCAGGTGCCAATCGGCGGCTCTAGGCTCGACCGATATACGTGCACCTCATGGGCATTCACGTTCCGTTTGATTGCACATCGCTCCTGCCTTTGCACCGGCTCCATTATATCAGTTCTCGCCTGTTACTCAGGATTCCCTGTCAATAGAGAGGTCTACTGCCGTAAAGGTGGAGGCCGAGGTAATAGATCAGGTGCCAAACGGTGGCTCTAGGCTGGACCGATATACGTGCACCTCATTGGCATTCACGTTCCGTTTGAATGCACATCGCTCCTGAACGTGCAGTGGCTACTAAACAATAGATATTTATATATCGGTTGCGAGACGCAATCGGTATGCCACGTAATGATGAAAGTACAACCGCCATCTCGTACAATCTTATTTCGGAGGTACGTAATGATGACAGTAAATGATTCTGCTTTCTTCTCAACAATGTTCACGTGTGGTAACTGGAGAATGAGTCAAGTATAACCTCGGTTTCCGTGTAACCCCTTCATTACGATTTTTTTTGCCCATCCGAACGGATGCTTTACCCCAGCCGTCTGATGAGATCGTTTTAGTCAGTTCCACTTCCATATGTAATCCAGCGGCTGAGATTAAAATAACCAATCATTATATATATGTGGAGTCAGTAGCCGAGGGGTTTCGCGGAAAATTTCATTCCTCTTTCCTTTGGTCTGTCCTTCCGTTTTCTTCTTCATCTCAACACTCTCGCATTTCGTACTCTGGTTTCTTCATGCCGCCAAAACGATCTCGTGAGTCGACTTTTTCTGACCCTTGGGCAGTTAGTGATGATGATTCACCGTCACCTGAACACGATGATCCACTTCCCTCATCGTTCCCGGCCTATAGACCCATTCTGCGTGATTCGCTTTCGCTTGGTCCAACTCAAGGTGAACACAATGTGCTGTTGCCTCCTACTGGGTTTCCTCCTTTACATGCAGGTTCATCAGTTCCATCTCCGGCTGAAAAAGCCCCACTCGAGGACAACAGTAACGGCCTCCTCTCTATGGATGGGATGTCTCACCGTCAGGACTCTGTTATGCACAACCTCCGTAGCAAACTCGAGGAGCTTACTACGTCTGTCTCTGTACTTACAGATGAACAACGTTAGCTTAAGGATATTCTCATAGGCAATGTAAGCCCCGCATCTGCTGCTTCATCATCCTCCCATCAGCCGATGAACTTTACTCGTAGATTAGGAGAAATTGAAACCCTTCTCTCCAACACCAATCTGGCGATCTCACTTCTGCGTAGCGACTTCGACACTATGATGCTCATAATGTCGAACATACAAGAGAAGATGGAGACTCTGGTGCCCTCTCCTAGAGACATCCGTACTGTTGCCCCACCATCACCACCGCCGCTTCCGCCTCCGCCTCCAGGTTTTTGAGTTGGCCGGGCCTTTGGCGCACAAGCCTTTCTCTTGTCTTATATTATATTTTTGATCATCGACGGAGAAGAGTGTTTGTGGGTAGATATTCTTTGGTGTTTTATGTCATTATGTACGAAATGTGGTTTCAAATTTGTTGTGGTATGTACATTGTAACTTATAAATGTTGTAGTATGATAGAATTCAGACCTTAATACACTGTCATTTAATTTGATACAATTGCATGACATTACGAAATTGATATATGTGATATATACAACGATGCTTACTTGAATCAATGTCCGAAATTGAAATTACCTATGTAAAAACTTTTTACCGTTATATGATTTACCCAGCGAGCACAACGGGCATAAATTGTGACCGTCCTTATATACGTTGTGATAAAACATTTACGTTTGCACACAATTACTCAGCGCGCACAACGGTCACATATTGTGTTTGACCGATGTGCGGGCTGTGAGCATACCCGTATCTGATTATCCACAATTACTCAGTTCACACAACTGCACGTATTTGTGACCGTTTTGCGCGCGGAGCTAAACTCGTTTTTTGAATTCTAGGGCTGACTAGGACAAGATAAAGAGTGGCTAGGATTTGATCCTGGGAAATCAATGGCTGAGATTGGATTTTATGGAAATTTTATGTTGGAAAACTTAAATTTTAGTGGGAAAAGTGTCTTGGAAACCAAAACTTTGAAATTAGAAGTGTCTTTGGAAAGATTGTGGAGATTAAATTTGGGGGGGGACGTGCCTTGGGAACCTAAACTTTGAAATTAGAAGTGCCTTGGGAAAGATTGTGAAGATTAAATTTAGGGGGGGAAATGCCTTGGAAACCTAAACTTTGAAATAAAAAGTGCTTTGGGAAAGATTATGTAGAAGCATGATCCATTAAATTAAACAAAATAAAAAATTTAGTGTAAAACAATTTAGCAGAACAACAAATTAAATAATTAAAAGTGCCTTGAGTAATATTGTACAAACATAAATAATTTGCTCATCTTGCACAACAGCCATTATTTTCCCCGTTGTGCGCGTTGAGCAATTTTGTTATTGGCCTTCAAGTTTGCTCAACGCGCACCGTAAAGTCCAAACCTTCTTGGGAACATCATCTGGCTGAAACAGTATGTTGTAGATTCACTCGTCTTTATGTCCAATACAATATCACGCACAGTGACTCTACTGTAGTCTATCGTCCTCATCAATGGGCCAGTCCAATTCGTCTATAAATAGCCTCTCTTCCCACTAGACCTGGTTGAACCACTCCACTTCTTAATGATAGTATTCTAACTGATTCTATCTGTTTCTACTTCATACACTATTTTTTCTTCACAATGCTAAATATTTCACGTTGTTCATCACTGCTTCGTCTTCAACACACAAAGATGAACAATATACTACCGGCAATTGACGTGTACTGGAGTCTGGAAGATGTTATTTTCTCCTTCATATGTTCTACTACAGCAGCGGATTCTTCCGAGAAGAAGCAACCGTGATATATTTTTATATCAGTGCCTAAACGTAAAGTTGCATGTCTTTATACCCTATTTTTTACTTAAATATGCTTTTTATCGTTCATAATTGATGCTTCTTCAACACATACAGTGGCATGCACTCAAGAATCCAGATCAGCCAACTTCGTTAAAGGAGTGGCTACTTATACCGTTATGGACGATCTGGATGCTAGTGATATGGTGCGTGCTATTGGAGCTGATCATAAATGCCATCTTGCTTGAGCTGTTCAGCATGACTCTGTCACTGTGAACAGTTTTGCGTAGTGGGATTCAATGTACCATTAGGATATTCCCGTGATTGAATTTCATACCAGTTCCAAACTGTGAAGTTGCAAAATGTTTAGCTGTAGTTTCAACTTTGTTGTGTAATGTACAGAATAATGCATAAATGTTGTAGTATTTTGGAATTCAGACCCTAATACAAAAATGATATAGGTGATATATATGTCCGACGTTGATATTACTGAGCAAAATTGTTTACCGAACTATAAATAATATTTATGCATTATGTACATTATAATGCATAATGCTGTAGTTTGTTAGAATTCAGACCTTAATACTATGTCATTTAATTTGATACAATTACAGGACAATACAAAATTGATATAAGTTGATATATACATTGATGCTTACTTGAATCAATGTCCGACATAGATATTCTGATCAAACACTGTTCATCGAACTATAAATTCCCCAGGGCGCTCAACAGGCTTATGCTATATGTTGTGATAAACTATTTACGTGTGCACACAGTTACTAGCATGCACAACGTTCGTATCAATATGTTCGACCGCTGTGCGCGCTGAGCAAAACAGTATCTTGTTATCAACCATTACTCAAATCATACAACTGGACGTAGATGTGACCCTTTTGCTCGCAGAGCCAAACCGTATGCAATTAAACACAATAGACCATCGCACACAACAGTCAGATGCCATGACCGTTGTGCGTGCTGAGCAAAACTGTATTACATGCTCCATTACCCACAGTTAATCATCCCGTCATATGGGCAACATAAGGAAAGGTTGCGAGCACTGATCAAATTACCCCCACCTGGGCGCGTTGAGCAAAACGGTCGTAACGAATAATTGCTCTGCGCGCAAAACGTTAATAAAAAATCCCAAAATATAAAAGAAACACAAAATCGGGCGAGAATTAAATAATGTTCAGTCTGACATTATTTAAAAAATCAAAATTTAAGCAAATTTGATGCGCAGCAGTTGAATGATGGGTGTAAAGACATTTAAGTGATAAGACAACACATATCCTACTGTTTACATAATAGGACATCAAAAATAGCAGATTTCTTTGATTTTTTTTAAAAATACATTTTGGATATATAATACAGCGCGCACAACGGATCAAAATACACCCAGCTGTGCGCGTTGAGCAAAGTGGACGTTACGAATAATTACTCTGCGCCCACAACGTTCAATACAAAATCCCCATAATTAATAACTTCAGCGCGCACACCGTTCAATATAAAATCCCAATAATAAAGAAGAAAACAAAATTGGGGGAGAATTAATTAATGTTCAGAGTCACTTCAGACTGATAGGCCAGTTAAAAAAATTACCATTGAAGCAAATGTGATGCGCAACAGTTGATTCATGGTGTAAAGACATTTAAGTGATAAGACAACACATATCAGACCGTATTCAGAATAAGACAGCAAAAATATCTACATTTCTTTGATTTGTTAAAATTTGATCCTTAGTGCGGGGTATATAAAAAGGTATCTATACATTTATAAAATATAATACAGCGCGCACAACGGATCAAAATACACCCCGCTGTGCGCGTTGAGCAAAAAGGTCGTAACGAATAATTCCTCTGCGCGCACAACGTTCAATACATTTAATTCCCATAATTCCCATAATTTATTACATCAGCGCGCACAACGTTCAATACATTTAATTGCAACACATATTCGACTGTTTGCGGAATAAGACAGCAAAAAGATATACATTTCTTTGATTTGTTTAAATTTGTCACTTAGTGCGAGGTATAAAAAAAGGTATACGTTTTTTGAATTCTAGGGCTGACTAGGACAAGATAAAGAGTGGCTAGGATTTGATCCTGGGAAATCAATTCGTCTATAAATAGCCTCTCTTCCCACTAGACCTTGTCAACCACTGATTCTATCTGTTTCTACTTCATACACTATTTTTTCTTCACAGTGCTAAATATTTCCCGTTGTTCATCACTGCTTCGTCGTCAACACACAAAGATGAACAATGTACTACCTGCAATTGACGTGTACTGGAAGATGTTATTTGCTCCTTCATATGTTCTACTACAGCTGCGGATTCTTCCGAGAAGAAGCAACCGTGATATATTTTTATATCAGTGCCTAAACGTAAAGTTGCATGTCTTTATACCCTATTTTTTACTTAAATATGCCTTTTATCGTTTATAATTGATGCTTCTTCAACGCATACAGTGGCATGCGCTCAAGAATCCAGATCAGCCAACTTCGTTAAAGGAGTGGCTACTTATACCGTTCTGGACGATCTGGATGCTAGTGATGATGGTGCGTGCTATTGGAGCTGATCATAAATGCCATCTTTCTTGAGCTGTTCAGCATGACTCTGTCACTGTGAACAGTTTTTCATAGTGGGATTCAATGTACCATTAAGATATTTCCCTGATTGAATTTCATACCAGTTCCAAACTGTGAAGTTGCAAAATGTTTAGCTGTAGTTTCAACTTTGTTGTGTAATGTACAGAATAATGCATAAATGTTGTATTTTGGAATTCAGACCCTAATACAATGTCATTTTATTTGATACAAATGTAGGACAATACAAAAATGATATAGGTGATATATATGTCCGACGTTGATATTACTGAGCAAAATTGTTTACCGAACTATAAATAACATTTATGCATTATGTACATTATAATGCATAATGCTGTAGTTTGTTAGAATTCAGACCTTAATACTATGTCATTTAATTTGATACAATTACAGGACATTACAAAATTGATATAAGGTGATATATACATTGATGCTTACTTGAATCAATGTCCGACATAGATATTCTGATCAAACACTGTTCACCGAACTATAAATTCCCCAGGGCGCACAACAGGCTCATGCTATATGTTGTGATAAACTATTTACGTGTGCACACAGTTACTAGCATGCACAACGTTCGTATCGATATGTTCGACCGCTGTGCGCGATGAGCAAAACAGTATCTTGTTATCAACCATTACTCAAATCACACAACTGGACGTAGATGTGACCCTTTTGCTCGTAGAGCCAAACCGTATGCAATTAAACACAATAGACCATCGCACACAACAGTCAGATGCCATGACCTTTGTGCGTGCTGAGCAAAACTGTATTACATGCTCCATTACCCACAGTTAATCATCTCGTCATATGGGCAACATAAGGTAAGGTTGCGAGCACTGATCAAATTACACGCCAAACGTTCGTAACGAATAATTGCTCTGCGCGCAAAACGTTAAATAAAAAATCCCAAAATATAAAAGAAACACAAAATCGGGCGAGAATTAAATAATGTTCAGTCTGACATTATTTAAAAAATCAAAATTTAATCAAATTTGATGCGCAGCAGTTGAATGATGGGTTTAAAGACATTTAAGTGATAAGACAACACATATTCTACTGTTTACATAATAGGACAACAAAAAAAGCTACATTTCTTTGATTTGTTTAAAAAATACATTTTGGATATATAATACAGCGCGCACAACGGCTCAAAATACACCACGCTCTGCGCGTTGAGCAAAGTGGACGTTACCAATAATTACTCTGCGCCCACAACGTTCAATACAAAATCCACATAATTAATAACTTCAGCGCGCACAACGTTCATATAAAATCCCAATAATTAAGAAGAAAACAAAATTATAGGAGAATTAATTAATGTTCAGAGTCACTTCAGACTGACAGGCCAGTTAAAAAAATTACCATTGAAGCAAATGTGATGCGCAACAGTTGATTCATGGTGTAAAGACATTTAAGTGATAAGACAACACATATCAGACCGTATTCAGAATAAGACAGCAAAAATATCTACATTTCTTTGATTTGTTAAAATTTGATCCTTAGTGCGGGGTATATAAAAAGGTATCTATACATTTATAAAATATAATACAGCGCGCACAACGGATCAAAATACACACAGCTGTGCGCGTTGAGCAAAACGGTCGTAACGAATAATTCCTCTGCGCGCACAACGTTCAATACATTTAATTCTCATAATTCCCATAATTTATTACATCAGCGCGCACCACGTTCAATACATTTAATTGATAAGACAACACATATCCGACTGTTTGCAGAATAAGACAGCAAAAAGATATACATTTCTTTGATTTGTTTAAATTTGTCCCTTAGTGCGAGGTATATAAAAAGGTATACATTTAGAATATATAATACAGCGGGCACAACGGAACAAAATATACACAGCTGTCCGCGTTCAGCATAATGGTCGTAATGAATACTTACTCTGCGCGCACAACATTCATTACAAAATCCCCATATTTAATAACTTCAGCGTGCACAACTTTCAATAAAAAATCCCAATAATAAAGAAGAAACACAAAATTTTTGTAGATTAATTACTGTTCATACTGACATGCAAGAAAAAAAAATCAAAATTGATGCAAATATAATGGCAGCAGTTGATTGATGGGTGTAAAGAAATTTAAGTGATTTGACAACACATATCTGATAGTTTACAGAATAAGACTGCAAAAATATTCCCCTTCCTTTGATTTGTTAAAATTTGAGTTTTAGTGCTCACCGTGCGGGGTTTTTAATTTGTATACATTTTGGACATATAATACAGCGCGCACAACGGATCAAAATACAACCGGCTGTGCGCGTTGAGAAAAACGGTCGTAACGAATAATTACCATGTGCGCACAACGTTCAATACTAAATTCCCATAATTAATATCTTCAGCGCGCACAACGTTGAATAAAAAATCCCAATAATAAAGAAAACACATAATTGGGTGGAGAATTAATTAATGTTCAGACTGACATGGCAGATAAAAAAATCAAAATTGATGCAAATATAATGCGGAGCAGTTGATTGATGGGTATATAGACATTTACATGATAAGACAACACAAATCCGACAGTTTACAGAATAAGTTAGCAAAAATATTCACATTTCTTTGATTTGTTTAAATTTGCGTTTTAGTGCGGATTGTGCGGGATATTTAAAAAGGTATACAGTTTGCATATATAATACAGCGCGCAAATCGGATCAAAATACTCCCAGCTGTGCGCTTTGAGCAAAAAAGTCGTACGAATAATTACTCTGCGCGCACAACGTTCTTCTAAAATTCCCATAATTAATTACCGCAGCGCACACCACGTTCAATAAAAAATCCCAATAATAAAGAAAACACAAAATTGGGGGAGAATTAAATAATATTCAGACTGATGGGTGAACAGACATTTATTAAGTGATAAGAAACACATATCTTACTGTTTCCAGAATAAGACAACTTATACCTATGTGTTGATACTCATGGGTCGCGCTGTTTGATTTGAGGTGTTCACATCGCTATAAATGTATTTATGAGTAATATTGTATAAACATAAATAATTTGCTCAACTCGCACAACTGCCATATTTTTACCCGTTTTGCGCTTTGAGCAATTTTCTTAGAGGCAATCAATTTTGTTAGCGTCAATTTCTGTAGCCCACAGTAACCCCACTGTAGTCTCAGCCTCATCCATGCGGACCATACCCAGTCCAATTCGTCTATATAAAGTGATTCACTTCCCTCTAGACATCGTCAACCACTACTCCTCTCGATGATAGTGTTCTATATGGTTATACCTATACACTATATTTTCTTTTACATGCTAAATTTTTTTTCTTACTACTAAATGCTTCGTCTCCGAGACTCCGACACACAAAGATAGCCAATAAACTTGCGGCAATTGCCGTGTTGCTGAAATTGAATTCATCACATTTATATGGGCATCAAAGATGGAGTCTGCTACTTCAGATATCATCAACGATGGTGTTGGCTCCTTCAGAAGAAGCACACGATGTTTTCGAATGCTTCACATTGCCATCAGCCTGAAGGTGCCACCAAGGTATCGGCTCTCAAACTGCGCAATCTTCTCTGAAACTGTGCATCCTCATTTGTATCCATGCTCAGAAGAATTTCTTACGAGTGACATTATTGCATTTCATACCAGTGCAAAAATGTGAAGAATCTCTATTGGAGCTGCTCATAACTGCAATATCCACAGGAGACACGGTCACGGCATGAGAACTTGTCGTATGAGCAAAACTGTATTCCATTGCTCAAAGTTAATCAGCCCGCCCTGCGTCCAAAAGTAGTGACCTTTGTGTCCACTAAGCAAAAATATTAACCATACTGTGATTTGTCACATTTACTCTCTTCTGATATGATGCTGTATGTTTTTTTTGGAAAAACTTGGACATGCACCGCAAGAGTATCGGTGTATTTAGATTTTTCTCTTTTGGTAATCGAAACCAGATGTTTTTTTTCCGTTGTGCGCGTTGAGTATAAAAAGGTCTACCTTCAAGCAATTTTTCTCTTCGCGCACCACCGCACTCGGATACTAGTTGGAACAACGTCTGGCTGGTATCCATCTGCCATATATTCACGAGCATGAACTGTTACTCTACGGTGTTTCCATCCTCGTACTTGGTCAGTCCAACTCGTCTGTATATGGTTTCCGTACCCTCCAGACCTCATCAACCACTACCCCAGGTGATTATAGTTCCTTTATCTGATTCTCTCTGGTTCTTCTAATACAATGTTTTTTCTTCAAATTTGTAATTTTGTTGTTGTTCATGAGTGCGTCGTCTACAGCACACAAAGATGGCCAATATACTAGCGGCAAGTGCCGTGATGCAGAAATTGAATTCATCACCTTTATATGGCGGCGAATATGTTCTTTTGCTCCTCTTCGCATGATCTGTTCTTCTTCATTGCAAACCTCAAATGAAGGCATAGATGTTCTTGCAATCATTACAGCTTCATTCTCGTCCATGCCAACTTGCAAAAATTCCTTGACCCTTCGTAAGTTCCGTTCAGAATCATTGCATACATAACTGCTTGATGAAAACAACTGTTCTACCTAAGTCTAATTATATTTACTTTTTTATTCTCTCTTTTCCTAGGGGAGTTTGTACTTGCTGGTATCCCTCCTGCTACCACGGGTGTTCGAAGTGTCATGGTTTGCCTTGAGATAGATGCCGACGGTATCTTGAATGCCTCTGCAGAGGAAAGTATGTGTGCAGAAAAATAAGATCACTATCACTAGCGATAAGTGCCACGTAGACCCAGGAGGAGATTGAAAGGATGTTCCTTGAGTCAAAGAAGTATAAAGCAGAAGATGCAGCGAACAAGAGAACGGCGGAGATGGAGTGTTATGTTCATTGGAATGCATAAATGTTGTAGTATGTTGGAATTCAGACCTCAATATAATGTCATTTAATGTGATACATTTGCAGCCCATTACACAGACCTTAATACAATGTCATTTAATGTGATACATTTGCAGCCCATTACAAACTTGTGATTGGTGATATATACATTGATGCTTGCTTAAATCAAATTCCAACAATGAAATTTAATGGGAAAAATTAGTGAAAAGTAATATACTAAGATTTACACAGCGCGCACAACTGGCAAACGACGTGAACGTTGTGCGTGTTTAGAAATTTTGATCGAGGCCAACGATTATGCTCACATCACTCAGCACGTCAGTGGATCTTTATCTGGGAACAGCATCTGTGTAATACATACAAGATTATTCTGTATATTCACGAGAAATCGTCTGTTGCCCTTTATTTAGTAGAAGTGCTACTTTTGTTTATACCAGCTTCCATTTACACCTGGACACTAATTAATCATCCCACATAATTGCTCAGCGTGCACAACTTGCAACAGAAATGAAAGTTTTTCGCGGTAAGCAACGCTTTCTACAATTACCGAGTTTTGCTCGTTACGCACAACGGTGTTATTTAACAATCCGTTGTGCGCTCGGAGCTAAACTGTATACAATTACACAGTACACACAATTACTCATCGCGATCATATACGGAAGGTCATTCTCCCGCCAGTCTCGTCCTCGGTGACGGGGCCGTGTCGGCCGTCCAACAGGGTTCCCGGGTGTCAACCTGGAATCAGGGGGAGGTAGTAAACGCTCTCACTCGGCGTCTGTTGCAAAAATTCCCTTCATTAAATTCTGAAAAAATTACATATGACTCGCTCGCGAGCAGCAGTCTTACAAAAGTAACGATTCCCAAAATTTAGGAAGACGACGCACCGTCGGCTGTAAAGAGGTCCTTTATCGCTCTCGCCACCCTTTCCATCTTGGCGGTGGCCCGAGATTTGAAAGCGTCGACCTCTTGCTCCTTCTCGAGAAGCTTGGCCTGAAGGTCAGCAACCTCCTTCCTCGATGCCTCAAGATCAGCTCGGAGTTGAGAACGCTCTCTACCCCAATGATCTTCCAACTGCTTCTTGGCGCTTGACAAGGCGGCGAGGCTGGATTTCGCGTCCGAGGCCGCCCAATCCGACTTGCCCTTGGCGGCCATTATCTTCCCCAAATCTTCCTCCAGCTTCTTCACCTGAGCTCTGAGCTCAGAAGCCTCGTTCTCGGCATCCGCCACCCGGCGCTGCCCCTCGATCAGTTCGCGGGCCCTGCGGCGCAGACCTGCCCCGAAAATGGTCACCTGCAGATGGCGACAATCAGCAAAACCAGAAGGGGAATCAAAATTCGGAATTCACATTGGCAACGAACCTGAAGGCCACTGCGAACGAAGCAGTTGGCCATCGTCTCAAGGTCGACCCCATTCAGGAAATCGACATCCCTTGGCAGAGTGATATTCTCCGCCAGACGAGCCCCCGTCCCAAAGTCCAGGATGGCCGACTCGGCCATCCCCACGATGTACGGTGGCCGATAGGTCTCCCCGTGAATCTCCGCATGATGGCCAGACCCAATGCGGTTCGACTGCAGAAGGTGGCCGAACTCTGGAGGTATGGGGCCGACGGAAGGGACCGGAGGATCAATGTCATCGTATGGCCACCCGTCGTGTGGCGTGCTGGAGGACGATGCGCCCCCAACTCGAGGATCAGAAGGAGCCGCCTTCAAAGACCGCGCAGCTTGACTTGAGGAGCATCCAGCCTCCCCCAACTCCAGCATGAGGTTCCCCGATTCCTCCGATTCCTCCCATTCCTCCCATTCCTCCTCTTCCTCCTCTGCCCTCTTCCTCTTACGGCCTTCTTCATTGGCCCGCTCCATCGCTGAAGTAACCTCTCTGTATGCTCCTCCCGCCATTTTTGTTTCTGGAAGAAATAATAAGATGATGAGATTTCCTCGAAGCGCAAAAGCCATTGGCCTCACCTCCAATTTCTTTTATTACGCGAACGAATGGACAAGATGATCGACACGTGTCGGAATTTTGGCAAAAACAACGGTTGAGATAGGCGAAAGGTTTTGGCGGCGTTAATCCAAATTCGATGCTTCGAATGCCGTGCCCTATTAAAGGAAATTACCTATCAGGCGGCCTCGATCCGCGTTTATAATCGAGAACGAATCACGGGGGCCAATATTGAACCCGTGTACGGCGCCGAAAAGGCATGGGGTTATTGCTCATCGCACAAAACGACTCAAACCCTATAATTGCTCTCCGCACACGCCCACTCAAAACTCACAATTGCACACAGCACACAACCATTTTTTTTCCCATCCACGTTTACATGTGAAAGGGTAAATTTATTATTCGTATCACCGTTGCATAATTGTTAAGAAATTCCATGTCACAACTAGTCCTTACCCTTGTTAGTAAAAAACGAGAATTTTTATATTTTTTACGTTTAAAACCCGTCTAAAATGGTTTCCGTATTAAATGGCCGTCCATTTGAATTATTCGGAAAAATACGCGCTTTTTTAGGGGTTGACGAACAAAACGTGTTTTATTCCCGTATTGCGCATTTTATGTGTTTTAAACGCGTTTTAGGGGAACTTTTAAATTATTTTGAACTATGATTTCATGATCATACTTTGGTTTAGGGCATGCTACATGGAATATAATAGTATGATCATGTCATTTTGGTTAAAACTATGAATACAATTATTTAAATCATGAATATAGAACTTATGTTACTCTTATTTTATATTGATATTGTTGATTTTTAAGTTCATTTGAATGAATGATATCTTGACAGTATTCGTATTTTTAGTCGCATTTTTATCTGGATTAACGAATTAAACATGATTTAACCCATTTACGTTTTAGTCCCGTATTGCGCATATTTGACCGAATTTTTGACAGAACGCCTTTTGAAATTGATCGAATTAAACATGTTTTATTCGCGTTCCGAATATTTTCCGTATTACGTATTGCTAACAAGGGTCCTTACACAAAGTTTGGAAATGGTGCATGTCAGCAGGCAGAGTGTATGTCATGGCATATACATCTACTGTAGTAAAGACAGTAACAACTATACTTATGAACATGTGAAAGCGTGCACGTGCAACAGGCAAGGTGTACAACAATGGATCGACACATGCAACAGGCAGAGTGTAATGCAAGACTGACGTGCATTCAATCATTGAGATACAAAAACAATCAATTCAAAGTGTCAAATAATACATCTTATGCATGTAGTCCTCATCAAAGGGTGTTAGTGTTACGATTTGATGTATGATGAGAGTCTTGTACTTTTGCCCTTCTTTTTTCGAGTGAGTTGTGAATATGAAGATGTTGGTGTATGTATAAGATGTATCAATGTATCATTAAAATGGAATATTGTGTTATTTTCTCAGTCTTTTTATCTGTGATGGAGTTTTACTTGTACTTCCCTGCAAGTGCGAACTACCTGCAGTGTTCTTTCTGCTCTCTTCTTTTATTTCTTTCTACGTAAAAACACTCGTCTTTTCAGGTATACATGATAAGGGTTCGTACTTATCGGATATCCCGGGGACCGGGTCGCATTGAATGAAGGCCAGTCGAACGAATTCTCCCGCCCATGGGGAGTGGTATTCGAAGTGCCGCCTCTGTGAGACTTTGACACGTGTTCCTTGCTGACGGCTTGGATTCCAATGGACCGTCAGTATAAAGCCTTTCTCCTTTTAAATTCTGCTTTACCCGTTGCTCGTTACCCTGATTTTCATCTTTTTTACTCAGATGGTGGGTCGAGATTTCAGTGAAGACGTTCATGACGTTCCTCACCATCCGCCCTTGGGCACGGCCGAACCTTCGCCCTTCGTGGCGAATCAGATTGATTCGCCCTCCGGTCTCGACCTCGGAGAGGGGGACGTGGCGGCCGTCGAGCAGGGTTCCCGTGTGTTAACCGGGAATGAGGAGAAGAAGAGACGCTCTCACTCCTGGTCTGAAGGTCCCGAGAGGAAGAAGAAGAGGAGTGAGAGTAGTCCAGTTGTCCTTCCGAGTGACCGCTCCTTCAGGGAGAAACTGGCAGACTCTCTGGTATGGCATATCCAGCATGTCGGACCCTTTTTTCTTCAACGACTGTTTTGTTGATGGCGACAGTCATCCCTGCAGTCTTGCATGTTTACCCGGTTGCTGTAGATGGTCTTGAGGCGGCCTTGGCGCAGGAGCGCCTGAGGGCTGAGGCGGCTGAGAAATCAGCCAAGGAGGCCCACCAGTTCAAACTGAGAGTTGCAGAGCTCACCTCGGAGGTGGGATGTTTGACGGAGGCTCTGGCTGTCGCCATGAGTTCGGCCAAGTATGCTGAGGATGCACTGTCCCTCGCCCGGGAGGAGCATAGAAAGGCGAAAGGTGCTCTTTGGGCCGATATAGGCGACCTGCGGGAAGTGGCCCATGGTCAGATCGTAGCTGAGGTCCAGAGGGACTATGGGGATGTCCTGGCTCCGAAGATCGTGGAGTCTATCCGTGAGGGATTCCGGGAGTTCTCGGCCATTTTTGCTGCTCAGATCGAGAGGTCCTTCCGGGATGGTTTGGCAGCGTTCGAGGCGCGGGGCCAAAGAATGCTTCCCCGACCTCCGGTTGTCCCTGGTCACCCTACTGGTTCGGGAGAAGACGAATCGCCTGGGGACGCCTCTTCTCGAGCTCCTGCATCATAGGTGGATCGAACCCTTTTTTGTTTCTCCTTTTTGTTCGTTGTACTTGGAGATATTTTTGATCAATGGAAACAATTTCTAGAATGATTTCTTGACAATTGGCGTGACCTGCTGTAACAGATAAATTATAAGATATGAGATCGACAGCAGCATATAGATTTCTCGAATGATAGGCATCATCCTCATACTCTCATAATTAAAACTTTGGGTATTAAGTTTTAGTTTGTACCCGCAGACCTAGGAATTCAAAGCCACACTAGCTGCATTTTGAACTAAAATACCAGATAAATCATTTTTCATAGATACAGCTTTCCAGAGATTCAGTTTTCAGCACATTTAATGATGGGCTTCATTACATAAATGCTTTTCATACCACTGCCACTTTTTCTTTGGTGATGAGCTTGATGACTGAGCCCACACGCATGGCCAAAAGGCTGAAGAGGAAATTGACAAACTCTTTGCCCGCTTCCGCGAACAACACTCTCTTCATCCGCTTGTCTATGAAAAGCTTCAACCTCGTTTGGGTGGCCATCTTCACTGCTGCATCAAACCGGTGATGGTTTGTTTATGCTATGGTCTCTGGTTGTTTGGGAAGGGTTAGCTTGATATGGTCAGAGTAATATTTGAGCAAGGTTACTTCTTTCTCATGCCTTTCACAGCACTCGAAGTGTTGTGGTTGAATATATTTTGTGGGTATGGAAGCCATTTATAGACGAATTGGACTGCCCTTGGATGAGGATGAGCCTACAGTCGAGTGTAGCATTACTCCTTCCTCATGACTGATAACCATCACTCGAAGTGTAGAGGTTGAAGAGTGCTTGTGCGTAGGAAAGCCATTTTATAGACGAATTAGACTGCCCTTGGATGAGGATGAGTCTACAGAAGAGACCCCGTGAGTCTACAACGCAGTGATCGTGAATGTACATAAGATTTTATTCATCGCGCACATCTTCCAAAATTATTTGCTCTCCGCGCAAAAAGGCATTATTCTTGCCGGTTGTGCGCGTTGAGCTATTTTGTTTGCTCATCGCGCACCACCACGGTCATACATTATTGGGAACTCAATCTGCTGTAGATTCACGGGCATTCTTCTGTATAATCACAAGCAATTTGCTGTAGACTCACGGGGTCTCTTGTGTTGCCTCCCAGTAACTCTACTGTAGTCTCATCCTCATCCAATGGCATCCAAAGTCGTCTATAAATGGCTTCCCTTCCCACAAACCCTTGTCAACCACTACACTTCTTGATGATATTATTCTATCTTATTGTATCTTATTCTAGTTATATGATATTTTCTCTACGACATTCTATTTTTTCCTTCATCACTGCTGCGTCCTCAACACTCAAAGATGGACAATATACTAGCGGCTAGTGACGTGATGCAGAAATTGAATACATCACATATATATTGATTCGAAGATGTTCTTTGCTCCTTCATATGTTCTGTTTGTCGTCATTGAAGCTATCACCTTCCATGCACACCCGTTTCTTCACTGCTTGTATATGCTCTTTGATACTTCGTTGCAGACATCACTGCTCGATGATAATAAATGTTCTATCTTATTCTAAGTCTACCCGTACAATATTTTTACTTAATTATGCTTTGTTATGTGTTCATCACTGATTCTTCTTCAACGCAGACAGGGGGACGGATGGCCAAGATACAAAGAAGCAAGTGACGCTGATGCAGCTGCTGGAGCAGCTCATAAATGGCAACAAACTTTAAATTTTTTTCATGGTTGGAATCCCTGTATCCCTAGTATAGTCTAGTGCTTTAATTGCTTAGTCGGGCAAAAACTGTGATGTTGCAAAATGTTTAGATGTAGTTTCTACTTTGTTGTGTTATGTACATTTGAATGCATAAATGTTGTAGCATGTTGGAATACAGATCTTAATACAATGTCATTAAATTTGGTACAATTGCATCACATTACAAAATTGCGTGATGCTAACTTGAAGTACCCACAATTACTCAGCTCGCACCAACGGCAACAGCATTGAACGTTGTGCGAGCTGAGCACAACTGTCTACGATTACCAACATTTACTCATCGATCATAACCGTCAAAGTTATGAACCGTTGTGCGCGTGGGGCTTAACTGCTTACAATTACCCAAATTACTCGGCGCGCACATCCGTAACATTATTGAACGTTGTGTGCGCTTATTAGGAAGCCTGTAAAATTACCAAGTTTTGCTCAGCGCGTACAACTGGTAAAAGTTGTAAACGTTGTGCACGCGGAGCTAAACTGTATACAATTACCCACCATTACTCATCGCGGACAGCTACATGCCTCATTCTCTTGAATCTTCATTCTCTTCAGCTCTACTGCTTCTGCTTCTTACTCCTTAATCCCATTAATTTTCTTGACATTTGTCAGGTTCTGCAGCAACAGAGAAATTATAAGATATGAGATCCGCAGCATCGGATATAGGTATCGAATGATAGGCATCATCCTCATAGGCTTATAACCAAGACTTACTGTTTTAATGTTCAATTTGGACCCCCAGCCCTCTTAATTCAACTCCACGATGGCTGCATTTTGGACTAAAAATATAGGAGGCTGTCGTTTTCAGATGACCATTTTTAAAGAGAACCAGTTTACTTACAACCCATTTACACTGATATGTCCGTGACAGATGCATGTAGTATATTTCTTCCAAGCTGATACAAAATTATTACCTTTAGGATATAAAAATGTCATCCTTCATATCACAACCTTGTTAAGTCATCGGGCGAAGATTTTTCCTACAGAGATTATGGAGCAATGATGTTACAATAATTTATACTAGTATATAAAATAGTAACCAGCTGTGCTCATATATACCTTATTTCTACCAGCTGTGCTCATACGACAAGTTCTCATGTCATGACCCTTTTCTGCACAAACACTGCATGTCCTTGTTCTTGTTTGACTTTGTTCTTGGGAGACTTGTATTCCAGACGGAATCCTTGACGCCACTCGTGGTCGGCCTTTAGTTCTAGCTTTTGCAGGATCATGCATAATGACATCATTTACTCCCACTTCTTGTTTGATAGGTGCACTGGACCCCACCTGTGATCTTGGCTCTCCAGAAGCAGTTTGCGCTTTATTAGTCATATTATGCTGGTCCAAAAAACTGTTTGCCCACCCAAAGACGACATCAAACAGAAGGGGATCTCTTGTTACCGCCTCCACGACTTTATCGAATGATGAACGAAGTCTCCAGGCTTGAAGTGGAGTAATTTGAGTTAGACGCACTCCGTGTACTGTGCTAGTCGACGAGGCCCCAAGACTCATGATGCTATGTCTTGCATTTAGAGTCCACCTGGGTAAAATATATCTCTCAGGGATGGCTTGCATATCATACTTTTGATTCATCATATATAAAATTTGCGTGCATAGCAAACCTTCAGTCACCGCCCTTGCACACGTACACCTGAACATTCCCTTAGATATATTGCATTGAACATTATGCACGTAGATCTTTCCATCAATCCGCATAGTTACTTTATACGTGCTCGTGTCCCCTTCCGTGCTCACCCTTTCGTGCCGACAGTATAAAGTATTTTTGAAACGATTTTGAAAAATGGAAAATATGTTTCTAGTATATACCTTTGCGGCATGAACCTCTAACTCATGCATGCCGCTAAATTCTGGTTTGTTCCGCATACAAAAAGTATCTTCTCTCTCCTCTTTGTCTCGCTGAAATTTTACGGCTTTATCATATTGATCAATGAACTCGTATAATGGAGTCATACAGTTTACGTATCCATCAAAATACGCGTTCATGCTTTCACTCCTTTGGCTGGACGCCATGCCTACACACAAAACAATAAATGAATACCATGTGCTGAGTTTATTTTGATCATATATTTTTACACCAATCTCTATCGTATTAACATTCATACCCGCAAAGAAAGTATCCAGTAGGTACGCCTTAATCCAATGCTGTGCTTTCTCATGCATCGTATGCAACCACTTCCAGGCTTTCATTTCATTTTTTTGTTTTTCTGTCAATGGCTCCTGAAATTCCGTTTGGTACTTCTCCATTAAGATGCACCAACAATTCTCAGCTTCTTCAACATTTTGACTGTTCTTACACCAGTTTGCATAGTCTTCTTCAAATTCAGGGTTATAAGAAGACTGCAATGAACGTAGATGCTCATCTTCGTGCAGACTGATATGCCATATGCAATACCTGTGTTTTGTATTTGGAAAAACTCTTTTGATTGCATTGCATATTATCGGGTCTTGATCGGTGATGATAGCTCCTGGTGCTTTATCCCACATACATGTTAACCACTGTCCGAATAACCAAACAAAGGTTTCTTCCTTCTCATCAGCAAGAAGAGCACATCCAAATAAAATAGACTGTTTATGATGATTGACACCTGTAAAAGGTGCAAAAGGCAACATGAATCTATTTGTCTTATAAGTGACATCAAATACAACAACATCTCCAGACTGGCTGTATGATGTCCTCGCCCTTCCATCAGCCCAAAATATACTCCTGCATACATTCTCTTCATCATGCTCAATAGCATAATAGAACTGAGAGTCTGTAGCTTGCCTTTTAATAAATTGTTCTATTACTCTAATGCATTCCTTCCCAATGTTGTTCTTTCTTTCTACTCTCCCATGATCAATGCATTGTTGCGTAGTAATATTGACATTACTACTACTCGTGGCATTTAGAATCCTTGCAATCTTTGCAGGTCCTACTCCACAGCCACGCATCTGATCAACTAAATTCCTATATGTTCCGTCCATCTGCGATCTTTTATGTGACCGTAGCATCTGGATCTTCGCTGGGCTTTTTATCAACTCATGATTATGATCATCATTAAAGGAGTTTATCCGCCATACTCCTCCGGTGATTTTATGAACTGTCATTCGAGCCATACAGCCTTCTCTCTCGTTTTTCCTTCGATTAACGTCCCTCCCTATCTCCCTCTTATCTTTTAAGCTTTTATACCCTTCTTTGTTGCACGTATACTTCCTCCTCGTGGTATTGCCATCTTTTCCCTTTCCCGTAGATCCCTTTCGGGTAGCAAAACCTTTCATTGCTGCATATGTATTATAAAATTGATACGCATCTTCTTCTGTTTGAAATGTCATTCCAACATGTGGGCTGCCTTTTTCACTATCACTATGCCTATCCTCTTGATATACGCTGTTTGCACTGTCATTTTCAGCTTCAATCTCATTTGGCATCTCCTGATCATGCACATAGGGTTCACTCTCTTCGATTTTCATTTTCTACATTAGAAACAAGTAAAAATATCAGTAATATTGCCGCAGCATGACTGCTATACATGTCTATCCAAGTATCAGTCGATCATCATCAGCATGTTAGTTGAAACCACACTACTATTACTAATCATGTTAAAACCTTGCGTATTATATCTATTCTTTTTCAATCTGATCTAATTGTTACCATCATATTTGATGACCGGATCAAATCCATCAAAAAATCAAACATATCAACCGTTTTGCGCGGTGGGCAATATTATGTACGCCATTCGCTCCATGTTGTTGTGCTATATGAGCTGCTTCAGGAAGTTTTGATGGACATCTCATATTGCTCAACGTGCACAAAGGGTGCGATGGTTGAAGGGTTGTGCGCGGAGAGTAATTTCCATCGCAACACTTCGCTAGTTTGGAAATTACTCACCGCGCAAAACGGGACAAAAATTTAGCCCGTTGTGCGCGGAGAGGAATTTCCAGGCTAATCGTCCAACGGTTGGAAATTACTCCCCGCGCAAAACCCTTCAAAAATTTATCCTGTTGTTTGCGTTGAGCAATATGAGATGTCCAACAAATTAGGGATGACGATCCTTACCTCGATGGAGGAGAGTAACAGGGGAATCAACGAGAGTGTGATGGCCTGGATTTGGGGGCGATCTTAGGCGTGGGCTGTTGAAATCGAAGACCTTGTGCAAAACTGGGGATCTACTCCAGCTTCTGCGTTTTGCGCGGGAGTGAGCAAAAGAATTGGTGGCGATTGCTCCAGCTTCTGCGTTTTGCGCGGGAATGAGCAAAAGAATTGGTGGCGATTGCTCCAGCTTCTGCGTTTTGCGCGGGAGTGAGCAAAAGAATTGGTGGCGATTGTATTTTAGTACAAAAGGGGTTAAAGGTAATTTAGTACAGAGGCGCGTTAAAAAGAGCTTAAAGGGCATTTTGGTAATTGCACAAAAAGGTCAGATATTACCATGATCGCTGATCGGATCGGACGGTCAGGAGGGGTCGAGCGCAGGAATCCCATCTGAGCACGACCTCAGGCGCATTTTACCCTCTATATATATATATATATATATATATATATATATATATATATATATATATATATATACAGTGTTTCTTTTGTTGTTCTTGTGGATGTCGCATGCCTCTGTGATGCTTTGTATTCTGTGTTTTGTATGTGGGAACATTACATGTACTATCCCAGCCGTGCGCAGTGGACCTGCTTGAGTTTTATGTATTTCCCTTCGTAACACTCGCTGCTCTGGGTTCACCTGGGACGGATTCGTACTTCCCGTGTATCTTGTGGAGCGGGGCGTTACATAAGTCTACACGGTTCCATGGGTTTTGGTGTAAAGGTGGTAACATGACCTCGACTAAGCTTGGTTTCCTTTTACCCTTTCCACCCATTGAGAAGTTTGAAATTTGATCATTTGATGGAAGGGTGAAACCATAGCCTCGATTGAGTTAAGAAGAAGCTGACCTATAATCCCATTCTAAGACAAGCAGATCTTCGCCAGTAGGTGACGATCTGTTGATGTTCTCCAAGTGTGACGGGCAGACTAATCATACCTGCAATAGAGGCAGCGTCTCTAGTGAACCTAACTATTGAGCCGGAGTAAACCTCCAGATCAGACAAGCTAAGGTCCATTTTCTCCAACTTTAACAGGAATAGTAAATCACAATAGCTATCGGTGTCGACGAGCAGTCATCTTACTTCAGCAGAGCCAATGGCGCTGATAATAATTGCATCATCATGTGACAGCTCGACATCCTCCAAATCTTCATCGAAGAAACTAATGGGTGGTGGTGCATCCCTCAGCCTTTTTGATCCATATTCGTGGTCATCACTCTTCGGGCATATGGCTTTGAGCTGAGGAAGACAGCCCACTCGAAGCTGGTCCACCAGAGATGACATCGATGGTCCAGGAGGAGATTTGATCCATGAATGGTAGCGTACCTTCAGCCACCCCTGTGATTATTGGCCTTTCGGTCCCTTTATTGGTGGGTCGAGTCTTCGTCGATGTGGTTGATGACATGGATGTCGACTCGATTCTCACAGAAGGTGCCAAAAGTTTTGGGGTGTTCTTTAACCACTGAAGTAGTCGAATGACTGGGTTGTTACCATAGCTGACGTAGGACATCGTAGGGCATCATGGGTAGTGACTGAGCAATGGGCGAGCTATCCATAGTATTGATAGGCTCTGATCCGAGTTATAGAAGTAGGATCCAAGCAATCTCCAGGCTGTCTGTAACACAAGAAGCTCGACAGGAGATCAGATTTGGGGTCCGACCAAATCCATGACTCAAAGAGGTTCAGGATAGCTATGTCCGACCTGTTAGGAGGTCACCCACTAGCTATCACATCGAGTTACAGAGGAAATATATAAGGTAGAGCAAATGTTAGAGTACCTGAGTGTTGGTTCTCTCAAGTTGACTCTTATTTCATTGCTTGATGGACTATTTATAAGTGATGGTTTGGAGAATTCTCTATGAATTAACGCTTGAAAATTTAACATGCTTTATTGCATTTGGCCTGAGCTATCGGTATTAATGATGAGCTAACGGTCGACCATTGACCACTCGGGTCATGAATCGACACTTTAACTGAAGGAGCACAACTGTCAATTGAGCTGTCACCTTGAATGAGGAGATGTTTGCCCGCACGTGAGGACCTCTGAACTACTAGGCTGGAACTATGGGCCTTAGCTAGACTTGCCAGCTTAAGACGAATAACCAAGTGGTCACTGGACCGACCCAGTGTCGTATCATATTTCATTTAGGTTGATAATGCATTAATGTATTCAAAGGTGGTGATCACAACACGGTTATTTTAGTATGGATGAGATATCATCAGATATTATTCCCACCACCATCATAATGAACCCATAAGTTGTGTAGATCGGTTTTGGCCAGAAATAGCCTAGTACCTGACCCGACCCAACAAGTTAGTTAGTACACGTAATAAATGGGATACATAATAAATTGGATACATAATAAATTGGATACATAATAAATTGCTACAAAAAAATAATATTACAGGATTTATTACGGGATTTGTACGGGATTTATTGCAGGATTTATTGTGAGAGGACCAAAACTTCTTCCACCTGGAATTCCCCGTAAACAAATCTTTCTTCCACCTTTAAGATCCAACATTCGTATCAGAGGACCAAAACTTCTCTCATTTCTCGTCATCCAGTTTCTGTTGTAAAAAATCAGAGATTAGAGGATGATGCTATTAAAAATTAGGGAAAGGAATAGACTTATCAGTCAGCCGAGGCGTGCTAGGCACTGTCCTTAAGAGTAGATTTGCACCCCTCAGAGTGAATACTCGGTGCAAGGCAGGTCCAGCGGCTACCCTCCAGGATTCAACGGAAAAAGGCCTTGTAAGTGTGCACTCACAGTACAAGGCTTCAGCGAGCAGCAACTATTCTTCGGTCGCAGAGACAGAAGTGAGGTAGCACAACAGATCAGCAACAGGATGAATGGCAGAAAGTATGTGGAGGAAGAGAATGATTTTTCGCAGTACTGATTCTCTTCACAAGCAGAGTTTAAATAGATGAAAATGTTGTTGGAATTCAGCCATCAATGAAATAATATGACTGTTGGAATCTAGCCATTAATGAGAAAATGGCTTCTATAAAATTAAACAGTGATTAAGTGAAAATATGGCTGTTGAGAAAAATAAAAACGTAATGGGCCTTTTAAAGTCTTTAAAAGCAAGAGGGCTAAAAAATATGATGCAAAACTCGGGCACTCCGTGCGCGCACACTCGTGAACCCCCCTGAGCAGGCGCGATTCCAGGGCACACACGCTAAAGGTTTTTGGATCTGTCGTCCACATTTTCCATTAGGTTCAACCTGGTTTGGACTCGGCCCCCTGCTTGGGCTCATGCACCCGCGAGCTTCCCCTCATTCCTCGCATATATACAGGTCCAATAGCCCAGTAACAAAAAGTCTATACTAAACTCCAACAAGAGAGTTCTCCCATCCAATGTGGGACTAAAAATATGCTTTGAATTGAATAAATATTGACCAAATATCCAACAACCCCCCACTATTTCAAAATTCACAGATAAAGATATAAGAATCCAAGAAGAGGAACAAAATTGATGTGAGAACGAATACAACAATTCAATAAATTAGCAATGGTGACTTTCGGTCTATGAACCATTACTTAGGGAATGAAAGTGTGTTGTAGAAGAAGTTAGTGAAACATATAGTTTCTATGAATCAATCTCCTTTATTATAAAACATTGACTTACAACCCATATTGAATCATCAAAGAATAGTTGCTTGCTCTTACAGGTTGGCACGTTTTGACCATGCGACATACCTGGATTTTCATGAGTGCTCTAATGAATGTACCCATATTCGCATAGGAAGCAGCCCCACTTCCACACCCATATAGGTGGACCCATCAAGTGTGCTCGACGATTATGCACACCACCCAACAAGGGCTATGGCATCCATTAAGAGACACATGCGCATCCTCTCTCATCGTCGATAGCACTATCTACACCATAGGAAAGGGACATCTAACATAATGATAGTGCTCCTCACGATCAAAAAGTGACTTGTTGTTACCCATATGAACCTACTTCATGAGATCATCAATCACATAGGTTGGGTTACAATCACTCTTGACCTATGTTTTAGGTATAAGTCACATTCCCCTCGATGTACTTTCCTCTAACTTTCTATGTAGTGGTTTTGTCAGAGGATCTGCCAAATTCATCTCTGACCTCACATAATCAAGGGATACTATCCCATGATCTAGCTGCTACCTCACAATAGAGTGCCTTAGGCGTATATGCCTACTCTTCCCATTAAAATTTTATTTTTGGCTTTTGTAATTGCAGCTTGACTATCACAATGGATAGACACAGATGGTACCGGTTTTTCACAAATGGGAAGATCACCAAGAAGGTTCTTAAACTATTCCGCTTCACTACATGCCTTCTCCAAGGCAATAAACTCGGATGCCATAGTAACCGAGCAATACAAGTTTGCTTGGATGATTTCCAAGACACCGCACCTCCACCAAGTGTAAAAACATAACCACTTGTGGATTTAAGCTCATCTGAATCAGAGATCCAGTTTACATCAGTAAAACCTTCTAAAACTGATGGATTGCCACTAAAAACAATCCAAATACAAGAGTTCCTTTCAAATATCTCATAACTCTTGACAATGCATTCCAATGATCACTATTAGGATTTTGAGTGTAACGACTCCATCTACTAATAGCATATGCAATATCAGTGCAAATACAAGTCATCAAATACATCAAGCTACCAATGATCTGAGCATATTTAATTTGTGAAGCAGATTCACAAAAAATTTTAGCTAAATGTAAACTAGCATCATATGGAGTAGCTACAGGTTTTTGATCATGATATCCAAATTTTTCAAGCATTTTACTAATATAATGTTCTTGTGAAAGCATAATTCCACTAGGTGTCTTAGTTAATTTAATACCTAAGATCACATCAACTTCACCCATGTCTTTCATATCAAACTTAGAAGACAAGAATGACTTCGTTGCATTTACTACATCTAGATTGGTGTCGAGAATAAGCATGTCATCAACATATAAGAAAATAATAACACCAACATCATTATCAAACTTTGTGTAAATACATTTATCAGAATCATTAATATGATAACCATTTGATTGCAAAATAGAATCAAATTTATCATGCCATTGTTTTGGAGCTTGTTTTAAACCATAAAGAGATTTAACAAGTTTGCATACTTTATGTTTATTTCCAGGAGTGATACAACCTTTAGGTTGTTCCATATAAATATCTTCTTCCAAATATCCATTAAGAAAGGCAGTCTTTGCATCCATTTGTTGGATAACAAAACTATGAATAGATGCTAAAGCAACCAAGACACGAATAGAAGATATCCTGGTGACAGGGGCAAATGTATCAAAATAATCAATGTCTTTATTTTGGTTGAAACCTTTAGCAACTAATCTAGCTTTGAACTTGTCAATAGAACCATCAGGTTTTAGTTTCCTTTTAAATATCCACTTGCAACCAATAGTTTTAGCACCTGGGGGCAAGGTAACTGATAGGCTTATATTTTACACCTTTTTCTGCATATTTGCATGCCATTCCGATCGCTTATATCGCGAGTTTCATGATTATTTGACAATGTTTCGATACTTTTTACTATTTCTTGTTTTTCGTCTAATTTCAGGAGATATGTAGCAATCGGGTGCAATTTGGATCCCAGAGGACTCGCACACGTGCCGGAGCATCGCTCATGATCATATCGAAGAGTTAATGGCACTGGAGGATAAGTGGAAGAAGAAGGACGTCAAAGGAATCGACGAGGAATCAAAAAGGAGGAGCAATGAGCTCTGAAACAGGCTACGCGGCTGAGCTAGGCAATTCACTCGGCCGAGTGAAGCAGACCTACTCGGCCAAGCAAGACTGACACGACTACGTTTTCCAGCCTGAGTACTGCAATTACTTGGCCGAGTGGTAAACTCCACTCGGCTGAGTAAGAACTCCACTCACCCGAGTGGAGGCCAAAATCTCAAAGAAAACCAAGCTGACTTCTTTGTTTTTTGGACGATCTACAGACTGATGTACTTGGCCGAGCCAGCTTCTCACTCGGCCGAGTCATATTTCCACTCGGTCGAGTGGCGCAGACGCCCAATCGGGAAAATTAGGGTTTCTAGCGGTGTAAGGGCAGTTTGGTCTGTATTTTTTGGATATTTTGGCCATGTATTTAAGCCCAATTTTGTCTCCAGCCCCAGGGGAGACCAGAGAGACTTCTTAGAATTATTTTTCCTTAGTTTCTAATCATAGTTAAGCTTTTATATTGGTGAGAGATTGAAGATTGGGTCTGAATTTTCTATTGAAAAGCTCTTTGGTGACGTTGGTTTGTCTTAATCTCTTGCAAGTTTTGATTTTTATCTACATCTCTTTTTGAATCTTGATTGCATGATGAATTCCATTGTTGATCTTGTTTTTCTATCGATTTCTAATATGATTTGTGAGTAGCTTATTTGCTCTATGGCAAAGGGATGAACCCTATGGATCTAATGTTTGAATTGTGAGATCTATTGAATTGCTATGCTATTATTCTTGATTGAAAAGTTAAATCTTGATTGATTTACTATGGATAGATAGTTGGGTCTCGTGAGCTTGACAGAGGATCTTGATCTAAGGAAAGTCCTAGATATTCGATTTAGGTTTACAATCGAAATTCCCTAGATTTAGTGCGCGACAGCGACCAAAGCTAGCATTTTTATTGTTCTCCTATACTCATATTCGTTGCACGATAGTGAATGAATACGAACTATCAAGATATAGGTCTGAACTCGAGTTGCACGACAGCGAGCTTGAATTTGGGTTGTACGAGATTGCCGATTTTAACTCTAGTAGTCTATACTAGGCTTGCACGACAGCGAGGCTCTAGTCTAGAGTTCTATAGACCTACAACAGCACGACAACGTGAGTTGGTTATCCAATTGGTTAAGGCAAGTTCACCTTAACTCGAGTTTGATTGCATGGTATTTCATAACTCACGTCGATGACTTGAAAATCCATAGCGGGGATTTCCTAGCCTTAGACGTCTTTATTATATTGAATTTGCATTGTTACTCAAACGATTGTTACACCATCCATTCTCAAACGACTTCTCCACCAATAGCTTAGTAACCGAAATAGAGTACTGTCATTAGTCCTCCCTGTGATTCGATACCCGCTTACCACTTAACTGTGTACTTGCGGTAAAGCTACATTGTTTTTCAGGTGTATATCCGGGAGTGATCAAGTTTTTGGCGTCGTTGCCAGGGAGGCGAAGGTATTTTATTTTCTTTACTTAGCTATTTTTATTTATTTATTTTCTTTTCTTTTATTTCTCTATTGCGCTAACAAATCCGTCTAGTTTCTCTTTTTTGTGCATGAACACGAGATCGAAGGCAATCGACGAAGACTTACTATTTGATCCTGAGATCGAGCGCACTGTAAGGAAACTGAGAGCAGAAAAGAGATCAATTTTAGAGGAGAATCAAATGGCAGACGAAACTAGAGATGTAGGATTACGGCGTACCGCAAGGCTCGTCTCCATCCGGGATAGGCTTACCCCGAACAATTCGGTTACCACATCTTTCATACTTATGCCGGAGTTGGCAGCCGACAAGAACTTCGAACTAAAGACAGGGCTTATTGTACTAACGCAACAAGATCAATTTCATGGGAATTCTCAAGAAAACCCGCACTATCACCTACAAATGTTCTTGGCAAAGTGCGCCACTTTTCAGATGCCGAATGTGCCAGAGGATGATATCCGGTTGCGTCTCTTCCCTTTCACTCTTCGTGACAAAGCTTTATACTGGCTAAGGACGCAAGCACATGGGACATTCACTACTTAAGACGAGTTAGCGAGCATGTTCGTCAACAAATTTTACCCGACATCCAAGACCGTGAAGATAAGAAACTCATTAATGTCTTTCAAGCAAGGGTCCCAAGAGTCTCTCTATGAAGCGTGGGAGCGGATTAAAGATATCCAACATCAATGCCCCCACCATAACATCGGCAAATGGGAACTTGTTCACAGCTTTTACAATGGATTGCGGCCGGACACCAAAATGATAATCGACGCCACGGTGAACTGAGCTATTCTGTCAAAGACACCGGAGGATGCTACGGTGTTACTAGAGGAGATGGCCTCCAACAATCAGCAATGGGCTGATAAGAGGGGCCAATCATCATCGTCATTAAAGCCGGCAAGTATTTATGAAGCAAAGGCGGTTGCCGAGTTGACCACAAAGTTTCACTCTCTCTCCAAGGTAATTGAAAGGATTGAAAAATGGATGTGCGAGTCATATGGAGTACCCAACAAATCGACATCCGGAGGGAGCATGAGCGATTGGCAAGACCAAGGCCAAGTCGTGTTTGTTGGAAGCGAGCAAAATGAAGGAGCCGTGGAGCAAGTGCAATACGTCACCGGTAGGAGTAACAATGGTCATTGGGTGAACCCGGCTACCAAGGGTCATCCCGGATTTTCCTATGCCAACAACAAGGGAGCCTTGACTCCCCCTCATCAACAACCACCACTGCAACCACAACAAGCTCGGACTCCTCCTCAACAACAATCGTATCAACAAAGGCTGCCCCAACAACAATAATATCCACAGAGGCAACAAGTGGTGCCTTATAGATCCCCCAGATATAATCAAGGATGGAGATCACAAAACCCACCACCAGCACCACCAAGATCCGAGCACGAAGCTAGAGTTGAGGAGTTCATGGCTGAAAAAAAGAAGATTAATGCAAAATTACCGGCCAGCCAAGATTCTCTCAATACTATCATGGCACAATTGGCTGAACAAATTACCTTGCTGAACAAGGCCCAACGACAATTGCTGGCTCAACCGGAGCAGAACCCGAGGAGCAACACCGACCACATAAATGCAGTAGTGGCAGTGACTACGAGAAGCGGGAAGGATACTACTTCCGCTATGGTTCAAGCTAAAGGCCCAAGGGATGAAATTACGGTTGAAGAGGAGCGAATTAATGAGGGAGAGCCCCAAGATGGCAAACAACGAAGAAAAATCTGAAGTGAATGAGCCTCAAATGAAGCGAACCTACATGCCACCAATAACGTTTCCTCAACGGTTGGCGAAGGCCAAGATGGAAAAGAGATTCGCCAAATTTCTGGAGTACTTGCAAGGGATTAGCCTAAACATCCCATTCTTGGATGCGATAATTGAAATCCCGTCGTACGCCAAGTTCCTCAAAGACTTAATCACGAGAAAGAAGCGAACAGAGAAGATTATGCTAGCCGAGCAAGGAACTTGGTTCGCCAACAAGGAGAGGATGCCAAAGAAGATGAAAGACCCGGAAGCTTTCAGATTCCATGCACCCTCGGTGGAGTCCCCCTCCAAAAGGCTTTGGTAGATTTGGGAGCAAGTGTGAGCCTGATGCCGCTCACTATGTTCAAGAAACTCAACACGGAGACCGACCTCAAAGCCACAAAGATGAAGATCCAACTTGCCGATGGACAAATTACTAGACCAATGGGGATTGCCGAGAACGTGCCTCTTCAAATACCAGGAGGTCTTTGTGTGCCATGCGATTTCGTCGTCATGGACATAAAAGAGGACGGCGATACATCACTTATACTTGGACGCCCCTTCTTATGCACCGTCGAAGTCATAGTATATGTAAGGGAAGGAACATTGTCTCTCAACGTTGGCAACATAGCGGTTGAATTTCATCTTTCTAAAACCATGAAGCAAAGACCTTGGGCAGAAGAAGCGGACTACATGGACCTTCTTGACGAGATAATTGATGAAGCCATGCCTTACGCCGTTGGAGCCTTGCACAGTGAGAGCCTTGATGGAGCCCCAAATACCGGGGACGGCACCCCAAATGGAGAACCATCGGATCCTCTCACTGAAGAATTCATCACGCTCACCGATGAAGAGAAGAACGATGCTGATGTCACGAGGATTACAAAGCTCTGCAAGCTCTATACGGTGAAGAAAAGAGAGAAGGCGCCGCCAGCAAAAGCACCTCAATCGCTGAGAAAGAGAAAAGATACTAAGAATGCAAGCTTGGGGGAGTCATCCCTCAACACCATTAAAGAGGATACGCACACTAAGGAAACCAAGGAGAGTATAGCGCCGCACCTGAACCCTCAAGGCCTTCCTACAAAATTTTACATGTGCATCTCCTATGCGCCAATATCACGCGCTAAAGTCATATCTTAAGGGGTCGAGCTCAAGACCTTAAACAAGCGCTTGTCGGGAGACAACCCGACGATTCTATCTCAATTTTAAGTTGAATATTACTTTCATTTTTATTTTAGATCTTTGTTAGTGTATAGAGTCAAGAGTCTAGGAAGAATCTGATAACGGGTGACGGTTTTCGTTTCAGGAAAAGGACGATAGGAGGTCATATGAACGGAGGCCAGCCAAGGCAATGGAGTGCACTCTAGGGATGCACTCAAACACCAAAGGGAGGAAGAAACTGACGGGAGAAAAGAAAACAGAAAGTATCGCAAAAACAGAGAGTCTGGATCTGAAAACATCAGCCCACTCGGCCGAGTTACTTTTTCACTCGGCCGAGTGAAGACCCTACTCAGTCGAGTAGGGTACTGCACAGGTAAGTCTCGAAAACCCCTCTATAGAAATTATATGCCACTCGACCGAGTGACTTTGTCACTCGATTGAGTGACTTTGACACATTTAGCCCTTAAAATGCTCTGAGTGGCCTATCCACTCGGCCGAGTGACATTGTCTACTCGGCCAAGTGACAGTTTCTACCCGGTCGGGTCGAAACATAACACAAACTTTCAAAATATCCTAAACTACTGCTACTTGGCTGAGTGATTATCATCACTCGACCGAGTGACCCGACAGACCTAACACCATTTAACCCCAAATTCGCAGCCACTCAGATCTAAAACAGCTCGAAATTCCCAAATCTCCCAACTCTCTCCCGACTCGCCCGAGCTCCCCTTTCACTCGCCCGAGCCGCTGCCGCCTCACCCGAGTGGCACAACCTTGTCGTTGCCACCACCCACTTCGCCACCGCCCACTCGTCGCCGGCCGGCGATCGGTAGCCCTCCAATGCACAAATTCGCCCATATTCTCCTATTTCTCATTTCGTAAGCCCAAATCCGCCCCAAATCCAAATTGAACCCTAATTTATGCCTATTTCTCTTGATTTACCCCTCGATTATTTGATATTCATTGCTAATCAATTGTTTTTGTGCTTCAGGATAGCTTGGGGGAGATCGATCGCTGATTTGGAGCTGCAGGTGAGGTGTTTTCGTTCAGGTTGCTCATGAGGAGTCGCATCGTGATTGGTACACCCGTTCCCTATTTTATTTTGGCATGTTGTGATTTTCTGCGCACCTCACGGCATCACGATGCCCCTACGCACTAGGTCACGTGTGCGGGAGCCCACTGCCAAGCGAAAGAAGACCGGCGACCTGGTCCTTCTTCTGCTAGAGCGAACTCCCTGCCTCCTAGTGATCCACCACCCACACTTCCGCCTCCCACTACACCCATTCCACCCCCACCAGTACAGCCCGTCACGGCCTTCAACACGACGGGGATCACTTTTAGAGTCGACGCACAGCACGCCAGATTTGAGAGGCTCTTCCATCATTCGATTGTCCCCTCTAGGTTCGCGCACATAGATGACTTTGAGCGCCTAGGGGTATTTCAAGGGCTACTCCAGTTGTACAACAATGTGGGATGGCATGATTTTCTTTCAGTGTCGGCAGACACCTACATCCGTCCGACCCTCGAGGTCCTGAGTTCTATTCGTAGAACTCCCAGGGGTGCACTTTTCTCCTGATGGATCGTGAGTGCGAGATCACTCTCGATATGCTCCGTGCCAATTTCCATTGACCCCCTACCCCCGACCCCGATCACGATCACGCTTTTGGTCCCACGCACCATACCCCTACTTCCTTTGATGCACACACATTCTGGACCCTGATCACAGGATCGCCACTTGCCTTTGACCCTAGCTGGGCCAAGGCCTCCTCTATCGTCCACCCTTGCTTACGTATTGCTCAGTGCCTTATGTTGACCACCATTCTTGCGAGATATGAGCCTGGGATGATGTTTATGCCTAAGCTCTATATGCTCTACGTGATGACGAGAGAGAGCCTTAGAGGACGACGAGGACATCTTAGTCCCTGCCGTTCAGATTGATATTACTAGCTGGTATCTTGACTGCATCATTTCCTCAGTCACCACCAAGACGATAATTTGTTGTGGCGGTCTGATCACCTTGCGAGATTGAGCTCCCTGCTGGCTTGCTCTGACCTACAGGCCCCACTTCCCTTTCTATAGATGTTATGGCACGTATGAGGATGCTGCGTCCATGGTCAGCACCACTGAGTTTGTCTACAGTGTCCATTTTCAGCGGACTATATGGTGCTTCCGAGCCCTGCTCAGACCCACATTGGCCCGTAGGTGGGGAGTGGAGACCAGAGATGGAGCTCCTCATCCCAGCTGCCTATGGACTCGAGCCCGAGGATGCCTAGCAGGAGCCCCTTCTTGTCCCTCTTACCCTGGAGATCCATATCACACGGCATGCACCCGATCTGATTCCATCCCCCGGCACTTCTGTCCACACTTCTGCCAGTGTTAGGAGCACTGTTGTTGTGTCTGTCACTACCACCACCATCACCACCTCTGTGCCGTTGAGTGTTGATCCTATTTCTTACATGAGCACTGAGAGCACCACCCCGCTGCACTTGAGAGAGGCGAGCCTTTCGTAGTTTCGACGGCTGAGACCCTATCCTCACCTGATTTCTCGACCCCTGGAGAGTCATTTTATGTTGCTTTCATGACCTCCCCAGTCGTCGACCCGTGTGTCTCCGCTGCCGCTATTTTCATCGAGAGTGTCGTGACGTTTGTCCCCACTTATGTGTCTACGACCTCTCTGCCTGTCTCGTCCTCAGTCGACGCCTTATCCTCTTCTGCCGCTGATCACACTTCTGGAAGCATTCCTGCATCTCAGCCTCCCACAGAGGCTGAGCGTATTTTAGCGAGCACCGCACCTCACCCACACCCACTTATGGCCCCACTTGTTTACAGTGGCCATGTGCATCAGCCTTGACCTCCTCCTGTACAACCCTCTGCTCATGCTCCCGACGCCCTTGTTCATCATATTCGTGCTGTCAAGGGGCCGTGAGTGGGCTCAGATCAGATTTCGGGATTTCGCCGCCACTATTAGCTCTCTGCAGGAACGCGTCACCGTTCTGCCTGGTATTCAACTCATGCTGAACCAAATCCTTGCACGCCTGCCTCAGCCTCCACCACCAGCACCCCGTCCCATCCCTCAGCAGTCTGCACCACTGCCACCACCTTCCCCACCATAGGGATGTGTTGATGCTCTACCACCAGCCTAGGCACACACACTAGATGCCTGATCACTCCTCATTTTACACCTTTTTTTCCGTGTATTTGCATGCCATTTAGATCGCCCAAATCATGTTTTTCACGATATATCGACGATATTGCGATGCTTTTCACGATTTGTTGTTTTTGTCGCATTTCAGGTGATTTGGCGC
Organism: Scilla litardierei; assembly: GCA_030789695.1. Taxonomy (NCBI): domain Eukaryota; kingdom Viridiplantae; phylum Streptophyta; class Magnoliopsida; order Asparagales; family Asparagaceae; genus Scilla; species Scilla litardierei. The sequence continues at coordinate 227,140,504 of CM061142.1, forward strand.
GATTTGGAGTGATCTCGAGACGCACTTACTCTAGACGGCCACCGACGACCTCCCCGAGGGATATTTTGCTGTTGGAGAGGAGCGGAAGAAGAATGGACGTCGCAGGAGCGACGAGGAGGCCAAAACAATCAGATTGGGCATCTTTTGTGTCCCACTCGGCCGAGTGGAGGAGCCACTCGGCCGACCAGCGAGACACTGCTCGGCCGACCCGTTCAGACACGATTTCCATGTGTACTCGGCCGAGCGACGGAGTCCACATCGGCCGAGTGACGATACCACGTCCGCCCGAGTGGCGCCCAGACGAAGCCCCTCCAAAATATCGAAGTTACTGTTTCTCGACCACCTGAGCTTCAGAAGACCCACTCGGCCAAGTGGTAAACCACGTCCGCCCGAGTGCAGTGAAGCCATCGGCCGAGTGACGACAACTCACTCGGCCGAGCCACCTCCGAACTGAAGACCCTTGAAGCCCCCGACTTACTGGAAAATGACAGGGTTTTCACTCGGCCGAGCGACTTTTGTCACTCGGCCGAGTGCGATGCGCTGCCTGTAGCGAAATTTGCGGAAAACAGGCTGTGCAGGGGCGTTTTGGTCAGGATTTTTGGACGATTTTTGGGGCTATTTAAGCCCTGTTTTTACCCTAGTTTTAGGAGCCATCTCTTAGATTTTTTGCAGCTTTTTGGAGATTACTTTTTAGCTTTATTATTTGTGATTGGAGAAGAGAAAAACTTGGATTTTTTGTTGGATTAATTGAAGAACTACATTGGTTTGCATCTCTCTTCCCCAAAAAAACTCTATTTTTATTGTTTATATCATTGTTGTGATGAATTCCATTGCCTATTTCATTGATTATTTTTGTGCTATTGCTATGATTTGTGAGTAGTCTCCACGTCTTGGGGCGTGGGGATGAACCCTACAAGCCCAATTTCGTATTTGTGATAAATTGGTAGAAATTGTGCTAGAATCAATAATTAGAGATTAGATTGGGATCGAATTACTACGGATAGCTAGGTATTCATATCAATTGGGATTTGCAAGAGATTGGATCCCAATTTGATAGGAAGCCCTAGAAATCCGAATTGGGTTGGAGTCGGACTTTCGAAGTATCGGTTTGCAAGAGATTGGACCGATACTAGGATCTCCGGTTGCAATTCTGTGCCGATACCCGTTTGCAAGAGATTGGACGGGTAGGAACTATCCTAATTTAGATTGTGGACCGAGTTTGCAAGAGATTGGGCTCGGTGCGCAATTGGGCGATGATGTTGATCCTAATGCTAGCTTTCCTAGGCTAGGGTTTGCAAGAGATTGGACTCGACCCTAGGATAGCTATAGACCGGCAACAGCGCGAGAGCGTGAGCTTGGTTCCACATTTAGTTGCAACTAGTTCATCCAAATTCTCATTCTAGCAATTTTGATACCGACGAACCACATTTATGAAATACAGTGAGTAGCGGGAACTCCCCATTCCCTAGACGTTCTTTATTTGATTTGATATTTCGCACATTTGTCTGACGATTGTGACAGGATCGCCCAAGGCAATTCTCTCTATTCTTAAATAGCCAGGTTGATTAGAAGCAAGCACGGTCATTCGTCCTCCCTGTGTTCGATACCCGCTCGTCGCTATACCGTGCGCTTGCGGTAAAACTACAACCGTTCTTTGGGTGTACGTCCCGGAGCGATCAAGTTTTTGGCGCCGTTGCCGGGGAGGCGATTGCGTTTGATTCTTTTTCACCCTAGCTACTTCTTTCTTTTATTTTTATTTTTTTTATTGTTACCATTATTATTTCCTTTACTATTCTTACCTAACCCTTCCACAGTATTAATCATTTCTTTGAAACTCTGTTTCCCCTGTGCATGAACACGAGATCTACGGCGGACCCAGAAGACTTATTATTTGATCCCGAGATCGAACGTACCGTGCGGAGACTTAGAGCAAAAAAGAGACAAGATCCGGAAGGGAGGTATATGACCAACCCGGAAACTCCTGAAGAATTGGCGGCAAGGATGGCAAGGATAATCTCTATTCGAGATAGGCTTCGGCCTAAGACTTCTTCTACCACCTCGTCCATTGCCATGACGGGGTTGGCGGCTAACAAGAACTTCGAGCTAAAGACTGGATTGGTGGTTTTGATGCAACAAGACCCATTTCATGGGAACGCACATGAGAACCCCCACTACCACATCCAACTATTCTTGTCGAAGTGCGCCACATTCCAGATGCCGGGGGTCTCCAACGATGCTATCAGACTGCGTCTCTTCCCCTTTACGCTAAAGGACAAGGCACTCTATTGGTTGAGGACGCAAGCTGAGGGTGTCTTCACCACTTGGGACGAGCTGGCGAGTGCATTTATTGACAAATTTTATCCGCCATCCAAGACGGTGAAGATCTGGAGCGCTCTCATGTCCTTCAAGCAAGGACCACAGGAGACGCTCTATGAAGCATGGGAGCGTTTTAAGGATTTGCAGCATCAATGCCCGCACCACAGTATAGAGGATTGGGAGCTAGTTCATAGCTTCTACAACGGTCTCCAACCGGGGACCAAACAAATTATTGATGCCGCGGCGAATGGTGCAATCTTGTCAAAGACTCCCGAGGAAGCTACGGCCCTAATTGAGGAGATGGCATCAAATAACCAACAATGGGGCGATGAGCGAGGACACTCTACATCCTCCTTAAAGCCAACTAGCATCTACGAGGCGAAGGCCGTAGCGGAGCTCACGAGCAAATTCGATTCTCTCCACAAGGTGGTGGAGAGATTGGAGAAATTTATCACGGAGCCCCAAGGAAGCCCATCCACCTCCGCACCGACCAACCAAATGTGTGATTGGCAAGACCAATCTCAAGTCATGTACTCGGGAGGAGAGCAAGGAGAAGGATCCTTGGAGCAAGTACAATATGTTGCGGGGAACCAAGGGTATTGGTCCAATCCGGCCGCAAGAAATCATCCGGGATTCTCCTACGCCAACAATGAAGGAGCCTTGAACCCGCCACAACCACCGCCTCAACAAGCTCGACCACCACCACCCCAACAACAAAACTATCCACCGAGGGGGCCTACTCAACAAAACTTTCAACCGAAGCAACAAGTTCCACCATATAGGCCTCCCGGATACAACCAAGAGTGGAGGAATCAAAATCAAAACCCTCCACAAGCTCCACAACGATCCGACTTTGAAATTAGAGTCGAGGCGTTCATGGTCGAGCAAAATAAGGTGAATGCTACTTTGAAGGCGGGGCAAGAATCTCTTAATACCGTAGTGGCTCAAATATCGGAGCAATTGGCGTTGCTCAATCGGAACACTCAAAGATTGCCGGCGCAACCGGAGCAAAACCCACGGGGCAACACGGGCCACATCAATGCCGTAGTTGCCGTTACTACTAGAGGCGGGAAGGACACCACCCCCGCTATGATTCCTACCGAGGAGGCCGTGGAGGAAAGCTTGGAGCCGGTTGAGCCGGTAGTTGAGATTGGAAAGGAGAAGGAGCCACAAGACAAGGAGAAAACAAGGGCGGAGCGATTAATTGAGGAGAGGCGCTTCATGCCACCGGTCCCATTCCCCCAAAGACTAGCGAAAGCGAAAATGGAGAAAAGGCTAGCGAAATTCCTCGAGTATCTAAGAGGAGTTAGCCTCAATATTCCCTTCCTCGACGCCATCGTGGAGATCCCCACGTATGCTAAATTCTTGAAGGACTTGATTTCGGGGAGGAAGAGGAAGGAGAAGATCATGCTAACCGAGGAGGGCTCTTGGTTCACCAAGAGAGAGAAGGAGCCGGCAAAATTTAAAGATCCGGGGAGTTTTCGGATTCCTTGCACTTTGGGTGGCGTGCCTCTTCAAAAGGCGTTGGTCGATCTTGGGGCTAGTGTGAGTCTCATGCCCATCTCCATGTTCTTAAAGCTTAACACCGGGACAAAGTTGAAACCCACCGACATGCGCATTCAATTAGCCGATGGCCGGATAACAAGGCCGGTGGGGATTGCCGAAGACATCCCACTTCAAGTCCTGGGTGGAATATGCTTGCCATGTGACTTCGTCATCATGGACGTTAAGGAGGAGGGAGACACCTCATTGATACTTGGACGCCCATTCCTCGCCACCGCCGGAGTCATCGTCGACGTGCGTGAAGGTACCTTAACCTTAAACGTCGGAAACATCGAGGTGGAGCTCCATATTCCTAAGGCAATGAAGCACATGCCCTACCACGAGGAGCTTGATTACATGGACCTCCTCGACAAGGTGATAGAGGAGGCGATTCCTCACTCAATTGGCGCCCTTTTGATGAAGATTTTGAAGAAGGCCCGGATTTAGGCCGAGATGAAGAGAATAAAGATGATTCCCCCGACTTCTCCGTTGATGAAGATGAAGGCGACGCTGATGTCGCAAGGATTCGAGAGCTCTGCAAGCTCTCGAAATTAAAGTCTCCAAAGAAAGCTCCGCCGGTACGGAAATCGGCATCGCCGGTTAAGCCGTTGACCAGGGCAAATGCTAGCTTGGGGGAGCCTCCCCCCAACACTATTCGAGACAAGAGACCTCCGAGGGAGAACGCTATGCCGCCACGTCCAAATCTAAGCGCGCTCCCTGGGAAGTTTGACGGGTGCATCTCATATGCACCAAACATCCCGCATAGATTGAAAATTATAGGGGGTCGAGCTCACGACCTAAAACGAGCGCTTGTCGGGAGGCAACCCGACGGTTTTTGCTTTATTTTTACTTTTTCTTTATTTTCATTTTAGAGATTTTTAGTGTTTTGAGTCATTCGACCAAAAATTTTGTAATAACGGGTCCTATTTTTCTTGACAGGAGAGGAGATAGGTTGATCCATCATGAGGAGGATGAACGAGACGACGAGGAGCGCCCCAAGAAGGCGCTCGACGCTTAGGAGGAGGATGAAATCGACTGGAGGAAGAAAGACGGAGTTTAGAGCCCAAACGAAGACAAACAGCAGAACACAAGGCTCACTCGGCCGAGTATACTAGTCACTCGGCCGAGTACAGAAGTTCGTCCGGTCGAGCCGCTCACGAACGAGGGAAGTCTGCTGTACCCAACTCTCTGTTTATTTTCTTGATTTTGATATAACTGCTACTCGGCCGAGTACATATGTTCACTCGGCCGAGTGAAACGGATACCCTCCTAGGGCGAGTCTTGCCGAGTAGCTTGAGTCACTCGGCCGAATGGACTTACTCCACTCGGCCGAGGCTGGCAAGGCCACTCGGCCGGAGCGATGGCGGGGAGGAAATTTTCATTGGTAACGCTCGGCCGAGTGACCACGTCACTCGGCCGAGTCGTAACTTCTTTTATATAAGGGCCGAGGGGGGCGCGATTTTCGAAACGCAAAACCCAAATCTCGTTCGCGCCCCTTCAGCTCCTACGCCCGATCCCCCCTCGCTCGCACCCTCACTCGCCCGACCAGCCGACCCACGCCGCCGCTCGGCCCGCCACCGCCGGCCGAGCAACCGCCGATGCCTCGCCCGAGTCGCCGCCGGCGGCACGCCGTCCGATCACCTCCGGTAACCCCGTTTTCGCCGTTTTCTCCTCTTTTCGTGTATTTCTTGAGGATCCATGTGCTAAACGCCCCCCTAACCCAAATCAATTTCTATATCTATCCATTATACCCCTATTGCTCCATACATTTTGATTATTACTCGCTGATATCGCTTTTTCATGCGCAGGTTGCTTTTTGGAGCTTAGGGGAGCCTAGGGGAGCTTCTACGGGCTGTTTTGGACTTCGTGGAGGCGCGGACTTCGCACGCTTCCACTGCCTAGCACTCGCGGCGTGTTTGGGTATACTCTTTCCATTCTTTTACACGCACCGCACTTTTTTCATTTTTTCGGCGCGCGCTCGGGGCCGATATGCTGCCCCGGACACGGCCGCGGTCGAAGAGAGCTTCCGCCAAGCGGAAGCGGTCGGATGATGCCGGCCCCTCCCACAAGTTGGAGGACTCTCCTCCACCGTCCCTCACACACCCCGCACAGCCTGCAGGCCCCGCACATCCCGCACAGCCTGCAGTGCACCCACAGCCCGCACAGCCTCTCCCTGCCGACCCACAGCCACCACCACCGGCTCCACTGGTCGGGCCGCTCGGGATTACGTTCCGAGACGACGCACACCGCGCCGTCTTCGAGCGTATCTCCCAGCGCCCGATCGTACCCTCCAGGTTTGCACACCTCGCTGACCTAGGATGCCTGGGGGTACTAGAGGGGATACTCACGTTGTACGACAACGTGGGTTGGCGCGACTTCCTTCAGGTGTCGGTGGAGACGTTCACCCGCCCGACACTTGAGGTTTTGAGTTCGATCGCCCAGACTGATGAGGGATGCTCATTCCGGTTCATGGATCGAGAGTGCCAGGTCACTCTCGATATGATGAGAGCGTTCTTCTCATGGCATGCCGTCCCCGGAGCCGATCGCGGTTACGGCCCTACCCACATCCCCCCACCTTCCTTCGACGCCGGTGCCTTCTGGGCACGTATCACAGGCCACCACGCCGCCTTTGACCCTAGTAGGACCAAGGCCTCGGCCATCGTCCACCCCTGCCTACGTATTGCCCAGCGCCTTGTGGCGACCACCTTTTTGGCCAGATATGAGCCGGGCACGATGTCTACGCCAGAGCTCTACATGCTCTATGCGATGACACGTCCCAGAGCTCTATCTAGGGATGGACACGAGCTTGTCCCCGCCGTCGTGATCGACATTGCGGCTTGGTTTTTAGACCGTATCATTGTGTCGGTAGGCGCTCGCTCACCGATATGCTGCGGCGGTCTGATCACCCTGCTTACCATGATGACCGGCGAGGACTTACCTGACGACCTGCGACGCGTTTCGGGCCCCACTTCCTTGTCGATAGACGTTATGGCCCGGATGAAAATGCTGCGTCTGCATGATGAGCGTCACTGGGTCTGGTTGCACGGCCCGTTCGGTGCCGACTACATGATTCTCCCGAGCCCAGATCGGACCCAGATTGCACCGGCCCACGTTGACTGGCTCCCAGCGATGGATGTCCTCATCCCCGCTGCGTACGTGCTCGAGGCCGAGGAGGCCGAGCAGGCCCACGCTGCCCAGGCTGCTCCCGCAGACCCTGCTGCACACCCTGCCGAGCCTGCTGCCGACCCCGTCGACCCTGTGGCCCCTCAGCCTGTTCCTGACGTTTCCGCTGCTCCTGACACTTCTGTCCCCACCTCTGTCAGTGTCGAGAGTACTCTTGCTGAGCCCACTTCCACCACTGTCACCACTTCCGAGGCTGTCCCCACCACTCCCGCTGCCACCTCTGGCCCTCTGTCCATGGAGCCTCTTTGCTCCGCACTCCCCGAGCGCCCGCCGAAATTTGTCGAGAGTGGAGCGCCCTCGTTTGCCGCGGTCGTGGAGACCATGGCTAGCATGATCTCCGCTGGGATTGCGCCTTTTGGTCTACACAGTTCCGCCCCAGCGGTAGAGTCCTCTGTCTCCACAGCCGCCGTATTCTCCGAGAGCGTCGTGGCGTCTGTCCACACTTCTGGGCCACTGACCTCTCTTGCCACCTCGTTGCCACTTTTGCACGCTTCCCTTGCTGCCGCTGCCTCTACTTCTCACCAGCCGGTGTCCCGGCCTCACACTGAGGCCAGGCCCACATTTGCTGGCGCGGCACCTTTTGTCCCCTTCCCTGATGAGCCCGTTACATACTCCACTCGCGTACGACAGCCCCGCCCTGCGCAGCCTAGACCGGTGCGTCCCTCTGCACCACCCCCGCCCGACAATGTACTGCAGAGCATACGTGCTCTTGAGTTGGCGGTGAGTGGTCTTAGAGGTGACCTTAGGACCCTGTCCTCCACCGTCTCTACGATGGCTGGACGCTTTGACCTGATCCCTCAGATCCACTACTGCCTGACACAGATCTTAGAGCGTCTTCCGCGCGTACCCCCACCCACCCAGCAGGTTCCCACGCACACTTCCACACACACTAGACCTGCTTCCACTTCCACGCCCACCCCAGCTCAGCAGCCTACACCACCACCACCTCCTCCTCCGCCTCAGGACGGAGACGGCGCAGCACTGATCACTCCTTATTTTACACCTTTTTTCCGCATGTTTGCATGCCATTTAGATCGCCCAAATCACGTCTTTTACGATTTATCGACGATATTGCGATGCTTTTCACGTTTTGTTGTTTTTGTCGCATTTCAGGTGATTTGGCGCGATTTGGAGTGATCTCGAGGTACGCTTACGCTAGACGGCCACCAACGACCTCCCCGAGGAGTATTTTGCTGTTGGAGAGGAGCGGAAGAAGAATGGACGCCGCAGGAGCGACGGGGAGGCCAAATTAAGCAGTTTGGGCATTTTTTGTGTCCCACTCGGCCGAGTGGAGGAGCCACTCGGCCGACCAGCGAGACACCGCTCGGCCGACCCGTTCAGACACGTTTTCCATGTGTACTCGGCCGAGCGACGGAGACCACATCGGCCGAGTGACTATACCACGTCCGCCCGAGTGGCGCCCAGACGAAGGCCCTCAAAAGTATCGAAGTTACTGTTTTTCGGCCACCTGAGCTTCAGAAGACCCACTCGGCCGAGTGGTAAATCCGTCCGCCCGAGTGAAGTAAAGCCATCGGCCGAGTGACGACAACTCACTCGGCCGAGCCACCTCCGAACTGAAGACCCCTGAAAGCCCCGACTTACTGGAAAATTACAGGGTTTTCGCTCGGCCGAGCGACTTTTGTCACTCGGCCGAGTGCGATGCGCTGCCTGTAGCGAAATCTGCGGAAAACAGGCTGTGCAGGGGCGTTTTGGTCAGGATTTTTGGACGATTTTTGGGGCTATTTAAGCCCTGTTTTTACCCTAGTTTAGGGAGCCACCTCTCAGATTTTTTGCAGCTTTTTGAGTCTACTTTTTTAGCTTTATTAATTGTGATTGGAGAAGAGAAAAAACTTGGATTTTTGTTGGGTTGATTGAAGATCTACATTGGTTTGCACTTTTCTTCCCCAAAAACTCTATTTTTATTGTTTATATCATTGTTGTGATGAATTCCATTGTCTATTTCATTGCTAATTATTGTGCTATTGCTATGATTAGTGAGTAGTCTCCACGTCTTGGGGCGTGGGGATGAACCCTACAAGCCCAATTTCGTATTTGTGTTGAATTGGTAGAAATTGAGCTAGGATTGTTATTAGGGATTAGATTGGGATCGAATTACTACGGATAGCTAGGTATTCACATCAATTGGGATTTGCAAGAGATTGGATCCCAATTCGATAGGAAGCCCTAGAAATCCGAATTGGGTTGGAGTCGGATTTTCGAAGTATCGGTTTGCAAGAGATTGGACCGATGCTAGGATCTCCGGTTGCAATTCCGTGCCGATACCCGTTTGCAAGAGATTGGACGGGTAGGAACTATCCTAATCTAGATTGTGGACCGAGTTTGCAAGAGATTGGGCTCGGTGCGCAATTGGACGATGATGTTGATCCTAATGCTAGCTTCCCTAGGCTAGGGTTTGCAAGAGATTGGACCCAAACCTAGGATAGCTATAGACTGGCAACAGCGCGAGAGCGTGAGCTTGGTTCCACATTTAGTTGCAACTAGTTCATCCAAATTCTCATCCTAGCGATTTCGATACCGGCGAACCACATTTGTGAAATACGGTGAGTAGTGGGGATTCCCCATTCCCTAGGCGTTCTCTATTTGATTTGATATTTCGCACTTTTGTCTGACGATTGTGACAGGATCGCCCAAGGCAATTATCCCTCTAAATAGCCAGGTTGATTAGGAGCAAGCACGGTCATTCGTCCTCCCTGTGTTCGATACCCGCTCGCCGCTATACCGTGCGCTTGCGGTAAAACTACAACCGTCGCCTCGGGACGTGTACGCCGGGGCGCGATCAAGTTTTTGGCGCCGTTGCCGGGGAGGCGATTGCGTTTGATTCTTTTTCACCTTAGCTATTTCTTTCTTTTATTTTCTTTTTATTTTATTTCTTTTACCATTATTATTTCCTTTGCTATTCTTACCTAACCCTTCCACGGTACTAATCATCTCTTTGAAACTCTGTTTTCCATGTGCATGTACACGAGATCTACGGCGGACCCCGAAGCCTTATTATTCGATCCCGAGATCGAACGTACCGCGCGGAGACTCAGAGCGGAAAGGAGACAATATCCGGAAGGGCGGTTTATGACCAACCGGGAAACTCCCGAAGAATTGGCGGAGAGAATGGCGAGAATAATTTCTATTCGCGATAGGCTTCGGCCTAAAACCTCTTCTACTACGTCATCCATCGCCGTGCCGGAGTTGGCGGCCGACAAGAACTTCGAGCTAAAGACGGGATTGGTGGTTTTGATGCAACAAGACCCATTTCATGGGAACGCTCACGAGAACCCCCACTACCACATCCAATCATTCTTGTCGAAGTGCGCCACTTTCCAAATGCCGGGGGTCCCGATCGATGCCATCAGACTGCGCCTCTTCCCCTTCACGCTAAAGGACAAAGCACTCTATTGGCTGAGGACGCAAGCTGACGGAGTTTTCACCTCTTGGGACGGGTTGGCGGATGCATTCATTGATAAATTCTATCCACCATCCAAGACGGTGAAGATCCGGAGCGCTCTCATGTCCTTCAAGCAAGGACCACATGAGACGCTCTATGAAGCTTGGGAGCGATTTAAGGATTTGCAGCACCAGTGCCCGCACCACAGTATAGAAGATTGGGAGTTAGTGCATAGCTTCTACAACGGTCTCCAACCGGGGACCAAACAAATTATTGATGCCGCGGCGAATGGTGAAATCTTGTCAAAGACTCCCGAGGAAGCTACGGCCCTAATTGAGGAGATGGCCTCTAATAACCAACAATGGGGCGATGAGCGAGGACACTCTACGTCCTCCTTAAAGCCGACTAGCATCTACGAGGCAAAGGCCGTAGCGGAGCTTACGAGCAAATTTGATTCTCTCCACAAGGTGGTGGAGAGATTGGAGAAATTCATCACTGAGCCCCAAGGAAGCCCTTCCACCTCCGCGCCGGCAAGCCAAATGAGTGATTGGCAAGACCAATCTCAAGCCATGTATTCGGGAGGAGAGCAAGGAGAAGGATCCTTGGAGCAAATGCAATATGTTGCGGGGAACCAAGGTTATTGGTCCAATCCGGCCGCAAGAAATCACCCGGGATTCTCCTACGCCAACAATGAAGGAGCTTTGAACCCGCCACAACAACCGCCTAATCAAGCTCGACCACCACCACCCCAACAACAATACTATCCGCCGAGGGGACCTACACAACAAAACTTCCAACCAAAGCAACAAGTCCCGCCCTATAGGCCTCCCGGATACAACCAAGGGTGGCGGAATCAAAACCAAAACCCTCCACAAGCTCCACAACGATCCGATTTCGAAACTAGAGTGGAGGCGTTCATGGTCGAGCAAAATAAGGTGAATGCTACTTTGAAGGCGGTGCAAGATTCTCTCAATACCGTAGTGGCTCAAATTTCGGAGCAATTAGCGTTGCTCAACCGGAACACTCAAAGATTGCCGGCGCAACCGGAGCAAAACCCACGGGGCAACACGGGCCACATCAACGCCGTAGTTGCCGTCACAACTAGAGGCGGGAAGGACACCACCCCCACCATGATTCCTATTGAGGAGGCCGTGGAGGAAAGTTTGGAGCCGGTTGAGCCGGTAATTGAGATTGAAAAGGAGAAGGAGCCACAAGACAAGGAGAAATCTAGGGCGGAGCTATTAATTGAGGAGAGGCACTTCATGCCACCGGTCCCATTCCCCCAAAGACTAGCGAAAGCGAAAATGGAGAAAAGGCTAGCGAAATTCCTCGAGTATCTAAGAGGAGTTAGCCTAAATATTCCCTTCCTTGACGCCATCATCGAGATCCCCACATATGCCAAATTCCTGAAGGATTTGATTTCGGGGAGAAAGAGGAAGGAGAAGATCATGCTAGCCGAGGAGGGCTCTTGGTTCACCAAGAGAGAAAAGGAGCCGGCAAAATTTAAAGATCCGGGGAGTTTTCGGATTCCTTGCACTTTGGGCGGCGTGCCTCTTTAAAAGGCGTTGGTAGATCTTGGGGCTAGTGTGAGTCTCATGCCTCTCTCCATGTTCTTAAAGCTTAACACCGGGACGAAGTTGAAACCCACCGACATGCGCATTCAATTAGCCGATGGACGGATAACAAGGCCGGTGGGGATCGCCGAAGACATCCCACTTCAAGTACCGGGTGGAATATGCTTGCCATGTGACTTCGTCATCATGGACATTAAGGAGGAAGGAGACACCTCATTGATACTTGGACGCCCATTCCTCGCCACCGCCGGAGTCATCGTCGACGTGCGCGAAGGTACCTTAACCTTAAACGTCAGAAACATTGAGGTGGAGCTCCACATTCCTAAGGCTATGAAGCATATGCCTTATCACGAGGAACTCGACTACATGGACCTCCTCGATGAGGTAATAGAGGAGGCGATTCCTCACTCAATTGGTGCCCTTTTTGATGAAGAATTTGATGAAGGCCCGGATTTAGGCCAAGATGAAAAGATTAAAGACGATTCCCCCTACTTCTCCGCTGATGAAGATGAAGGCGACGCTGATGTCGCGAGGATTCGAGAGCTCTGCAAGCTCTCGAAATTAAAGTCTCCAAAGAAAGCTCCACCGGCACGGAAATCGGCACCGCCGGTCAAGCCGTTGGCCGGGGCAAATGCTAGCTTGGGGGAGCCTCCCCCCAACACTATTCGAGATAGGAGACCACCGCAGGAGAACGCTACGCCGCCACGTTCGAATCCAAGCGCGCTCCCCGGAAAGTTTGACGGGTGCATCCCGTATGCACCCAACATCCCGCATTGATTGAAAATTATAGGGGGTCGAGCTCATGACCTTAAACGAGCGCTTGTCGGGAGGCAACCCGACGGTTTTTGCTTTATTTTTACTTTTTCTTTATTTTTGTTTTAGAAATTTTTAGTGTTTTGAGTCGATCGCCAAAAATTTTGTGATAACGGGTCCCATTTTTCTTGACAGGAGAGGAGATAGGTAGATCCATCATGAGGAGGATGAACGAGGCGACGAGGAGCGCCCAAAGAAGGCGTTCGACGCTTAGGAGGAGCATGAAATCGACTGGAGGAAGAAAGACGGAGTTTAGAGCCCAAACGAAGATAAACAGCAGAAATTAAGGCTCACTCGGCCGAGTATACTAGTCACTCGGCCGAGTCCATAAGTTCGTCCGGCCGAGCCGCTCACGAACGAGGGAAGTCTGCTGTACCCAACTCTCTGTCTATTTTTCTCATTTCATAAGAACTGCCACTCGGCCGAGTATATATATTCACTCGGCCGAGTAAATCGGATACCCTCCTAGGGCGAGTTATGCCGAGTAGCTTGAGTCACTCGGCCGAATGGACTTACTCCACTCGGCCGAGCCTGGCAAAGCCACTCGGCCGAAGCGATATCGGGGAGAAATTTTTATTTGCCTCGCTCGGCCGAGTGAGTAAAGTCACTCGGCCGAGTCGTAACTTTTTAATATAAAGCCCAGGGGGGGCGCAGTTCTCGAAAACGAAAACACTCCTTCGCCCGCGCCCCCTCAGCTTTCCCTCACCCGATCTCGCCTCGCCCAACAGCCACTCGCCCGCGCGCGCCGCCGCTCGGCCTGCCATCGCCGGCCGACCATCGCCGGACCCCGCCCGAGTCGCCGCCGGCAGCCCCGCCTCCGATCACCTCCGGTTCGCTTATTTTCACCGTTTTCTCCTCTCCTCGTGTATTTTTTGAGGATCCATGTGCTAAACGCCCCCCTAACCCAAATCAATTCCTATATCTATCCATTGCACCCCTATTGCTCCATACATTTTGATTATTACTCGCTGATATCGCTTTTTCATGCGCAGGCTGCTTATTGGAGCTTAGGGGAGGCCAGGGGAGCTTCTACGGGCTGCTCCGGACTTCGTGGAGGCGCGGACTTCGCACGCTTCCACTACTTAGCACTCGCGGCGTGTTCAGGTATACTCTTTCCATTCTTTTTGCACACGCCGCACTTTTCACTTTTCGGCGCGCGTTCAGGGCCGACATGCCGCCCCGGACACGACCGAGGTCGACGAGAGCTTCCGCCAAGCGGAAGCGATCGGACGAGGCCGGCCCTGCTCACGAGGTGGAGGACTCTCCTCCGCCTTCTCCCGCACACCCCGTCCACCCAGCACAGCCTGCAGGCCCCGCACACCCCGCACAGCCTGCAGCGCACCCACAGCCCGCACAGCCACTCCCCGCCGCTGCACAGCCACCACCACCGGCTCCACTGGTCGGGCCGCTCGGGATCACGTTCCGAGACGACGCACACCGCGCCGTCTTCGACCGTATCTCTCAGCGCTCGATCGTACCCTCCAGGTTTGCACACCTCGCTTGTAGGGATTTTAAAGGTCCCTTAGAGCTAATTTATTGCTATCCGTCCTAAGTCGGACGAACAAAAATAAATAAAACAGCGGAAGAAATGATTTATTAAACTATTTAATAAATAAAGCCCTAAGGAAAAAAATTCTCTAAGCCAGGAAATCTACTGACTCGAGTTGGGTCCAACCAACTCGAGAAAGTTCTAACTACTAATTAATCTAATTGCATATAAAATTTACTCACCCGGAATCTTGCCCTGGAGCAGGCAAGATGTTCCGCACCGTCTTGCGCTCATTGATCTGAGCCGTCTTCTGAGCCGTGTTGCGTCGCTCCTCACCGCAGACTGGATCAGCTCCCGTAGCGCACTTCCGAGCCGTGTTGCGTCGCTCCTCGCCGCAGACTGGATCAGCTCCCGTACCGCACCTTGCCTCCGAAGCCATCACAAGCCGTAGAAGATTTCACTTGAGTAAACCCGCGTCGTAGACTTCCGAATCAGATTCGGACCTCCTCGTTGTCTTGCTAGGACTCGGTTGGAGGACAGGAAAATTTATAGAGGAAGAGAATAAATTTAGTCTAGATTAAGTTTGCTCAAAATATTCGTGAGCTCCTTAATCAGAGACTTGGTGCAAGAAACAAAGAAGGGAGTGCCCACCTATTTATATAGGAGGCCGGCCCCCCTTCTTTTGTCATGAGCAATGTGGGACTAATTGTAGGAAGAGGGATTTGGATTAATTCAATTTGGGTTAGTTTAGCTTACACAAAGCCTTAACCTTCAACCAATTAATCCTCACTCATCGTTGAGCTCTAGAGATGATACAAGTTATCATTTCGAAGAGCTAGTGATGGTGAACGCGTAGGAACAAACGGCGACGAGATCCGAGTTCGTTTGACCCTTCAAACAATTGCTCAAAGTTGAGCAAAAACCCAATTTCGTAGCCGTCAAGGGTTTCCACGAAAAAACCCTAAAATAACTTAAGTGGCGGGCGACCCGCTAAGCTTAGCGGGCGCGCCCGCCTAAGGCTACTGGGCGCGCCCGCTAGGGCACGCCCGTGCGGGCTCAGCCCGCTGTCACCAGCGGGCTGCGCCCGCTGCATGCAGCGGGCGGGCCCGCTGGAACAGCGGGCTGCGCCCGCTGCACCCAGCGGGCGGGCCCACTGAGACAGCGGGCTTCGCCCGCTGCGCCCAGCGGGCCTAGCCCGCTGTGGCAGCGGGCGGGCCCGCTGCGCCCAGCGGGCCTAGCCCGTTATGCTAAGTGGGTTTTATCCCACTTCCCCTTTCGCCTTTCTCGCGTTTCTGGGCTCATCCGAGCTCCGATTCCTACACGGTTTGATCCTCTGGATTTCATACGAAATTTCCTCCATTCCCAAATGCTTCAAGTTCACAACCAACTTGTGAATTTAGTATTCTCTTTACATCTAATGATATCCTCTATACATTCTATCTGTTACTACGACGTGAATGTTACTCGGTGTGAGACCCTACAGCCTGACCCTTACTACAGGTCGAGACTCGAAGTCTCAAGACGACAGTGACCACTAGCAGTAGGTGTCGTCCCTGTTTCGGGATCATCGATTACGTGATTGGTTCGTTTAGGCAAAAGTGCCAACGAAATCACTCTGACTGTGACTGTGATAATTTCCGCAGTTTTAGTCCCTTCGTCATAACTATGTCACTCGGCTAGTCTAGGGTATGGTATACTATCAACCCCATTGGCTAGTAGTGGTCAGTATACATCGGTCTCTGGTACATACAGGTTGTACAAGTTACAACATACCTTGGCCAAGGTTTTACCGAGAGCCGTACCGACCTGTGACACTAACTTCCCATTAACGGAAGAGACGAATCCTCTGTTGATCACTACTTAGCTCATATGTTTCGAGTGTCACCCAGCCTAAGATCTTTCATCAGGCCTGGCCTCGAAGTTAGATCTTTAGACCTAAGTGACACTGTCCACACATAGCTTCATACAATGATCTCAAGTCCTAAGGACCAACTTACCTATTATCACTTAGAGTTATTAATGATAGTTTAGTTAATGCATAACCATTTAATAACTCCATGTTTTGGTCGTTCAGTGAACTCAGCTTTTACTGAGCACCTGCGTCCTGTTTTCGACTTCACCAAGTCGCTTGGTTATGAGACCAACCAGACAGGGACGCAATGGTCTGTCTGATGTGTTGATATCCCTTATCTCGACACATCTATGACCATGAACACTTTTAAGATTCAAGCTATTAGAGGTCAGACATTTCTCATAATCGTAATCTACATTTCGAAACATGTGTGACCTAACTCTGAATCCAAGGGAATAATCCGAGCAATGAACAACTCAGATAATACTTTACCAGAAAGAACACTTTCATTTATTGAACAAGATGTTTCATTATGATAAATAGCCACGAGGGCATACATTTCTCTACATCGCTGACCTTGGACGCCTGGGGGTACTCGAGGGACTGCTCACGTTGTACGACAACGTGGGTTGGCGAGATTTTCTGCAGGTGTCGGCGGATACTTTTACCCGTCCGACACTTGAGGTTTTGAGTTCGATCGCCCGGACCGATGAGGGATGCTCATTCCGGTTCATGGATCGAGAGTGCCAGGTCACTCTCGATATGATGAGAGCGTTTTTCTCTTGGCCCGCAGTCCCCGGAGCCGATCGCGGTTATGGCCCCACCCATATCCCCCCACCTTCTTTCGACGCCGGTGCCTTCTGGGCCCGGATTACAGGTCTTCACGCCACCTTTGACCCTAGTAGGGCCAAGGCCTCGGCCATAGTCCACCCCTGCCTACGCATTGCCCAGCGCCTCATGGCGACTACCTTTTTGGCCAGATATGAGCCGGGCACGATGTCTACGCCGGAGCTTTACATGCTCTACGCGATGACCCGTCCCAGAGCTCTATCTAGGGATGGAGATGAGCTTGTCCCCGCCGTCGTGATCGATATCGCGGCATGGTACTTAGACCGCATCATTGTATCGGTGGGCGCTCGCTCACCGATATGCTGCGGCGGCCTGATTACCCTGCTGGCTCTTATGACCGGCGAGGACTTCCCCGACGACTTGCGACGCGTCCCGGGCCCCACCTCTTTGTCGATAGATGTTATGGCCCGGATGAAGATGCTGCGTCTGCATGGTGAGCGTCACTGGGTCTGGTTGCACGGCCCTTTCGGTGCCGACTACATGATTCTCCCGAGCCCTGCTCGGACCCAGATTGCACCGGCCCACGTTGACTGGCTCCCAGATATGGATGTCCTCATCCCCGCCGCCTACGTGCTCGAGGCCGAGGAGGCCGAGCAGGCCCACGCTGCCCACGCTGCCCAGGCTGCCCCCGCAGACCCTGCTGCACGTCCTGCCGAGCCTGCTGCCGACCCTGTCGCCCCTGTGGCCCCTCAGCCCACACCTGTCGTTTCTGCTGCTCCTGACACTTCTGTCCTCACCTCTGCCAGTGTCGAGAGTACTCTTGCTGAGCCCACTTCCACCACTGTCACCACTTCCGCCACTGGCCCCTTGTCTGTCGAGCCTCTTTCTTCTGTCCTCCACCGTCTCTGCGATGGCTGGACGCTTCGACCTGATACCCCAGATCCACTACTGCCTTACACAGGTGCTGGAGCGTCTCCCTCGCGTACCCCAGCCCACCCAGCAGGTTCCCACACACACTTCCACACACACTAGACCTGCTTCCGCTTCCACCCCAGCTCAGCAGCCCACACCACCACCACCACCACCTCCGCCTCAGGACGGAGACGGCGCGGCACCGCCTTCTTAGGCACTCTTGATGCCTTTATCCATTCCTGCTGTTGTGCTGCCCGTCTCTGCTGGGTCCTGATGCACTTTTGTCCACCCCCCCCCCCCCCCCCTCCCCCTCACTATTTTTGGGATTATATTTTTGATCATATCTTTATGTGCATATCATATCATATCTACTTGGGATTCTCATTTTGATCGCATCTATATATATCTTTTTGGGAGAGAGGGAGCGTTTTTGGTACTGTATTTATTTTCATATCACTCCTGTTCGTGCATGCATCATGCCCGCATCATATTTTTTTCATTTCTTTCTTTTTTTTCTCTTTCTTTTTATTTTCATTTTTCCATGCATGCATCCTCACTTGCCCCTCACACTTCTTGTCTCTCGGTGTCCCACACCTTGCACATTGAGGACACTGTGCCGTTTAGCTTGGGGGAGTGAGTCCTCACTTTCTTTTTTCGTTTAGCCACCTTTATTTTCAGTTTTTTACACCGTTTTTTCACTTTTGCACTTATTTTTCATTATTTTTCATTTATCTTGCCATGCATCACGTTTTTCTTATTTTCCTGTGTGCCGCATTGCATAGTTCTATTTTTCCTTTTATCTTTACTTCGTTTCTTTTTCATCTCATGCTAGAGATGAATTTTCTGTGATGATGTCTACGTGGAGTCAGCTTATTCTATATGCATGCTATATTTGTCATGTCTTAGGTTTTATATCTGATATCATATGCTATGACTTGCCTTGCATTTAGAAATGGTAACCCACACCTTTTTTTTCACATGAAAATGGATGAAGTTTTATTATTAGCTGAGCCTGAATATTCATATGTATGCTATCTCAGAAAACACACCAAGATTCACGCATTGAATGCCTATATCTGGAGTACTGATTTCTTTTCCTTTATCACTTCTATATGCATGAATTGTACACTTCACTTCAGGATGATTGAATGATGTTAGCTATGATATATCGGGATTAGTTAGCTTTTTGTGATCAAAACTGAGTAGATTAGATTACCCTGCTGAAGTTGTCGTGCATGTCTTATAGAGTGAGCCGAGAGTTATATATATTTCTTTCTCCACAAATCTTGAACATCATTTCTCTACTTTTAAAATCTTTGGTGAATCTCCCCTTAGTGATTCTATTTTATGGCATTTCCCCCGCTATTAATTCCTAGCTCCAAATCCCCTATTCTATTCCAAAAAAAATGAATGAAAGGGAGAAAAACATACTTGCATATCATTATCTCTCTCTGAGTTGGGATCATTGTGAATATATTGCTTACTAAAAAAAAGAGAGAAAAGAAAAAAAAAGAGAGAGAAAAGAAAAGAGGAAAAATCCTCAATAAAAGATCCCATCTCACTTTCTTTCTCTCTTCTTTCTCTTCATTGATTTTGGGGCTATATGTATACATAAATGGGGATGTAAATATTTTTGTGCCACCACGCTTATAGATAAGCTTGGGGGAGGAGATCCATTGATGTGTGAGAGAGTGACTACTTGACATTGCACGACAACCTAGGCTAAGTAATATTCTATACTCGGTGAGATCGTTTCTAGCTCTACGAAATCCAGAAATCTAAGCCTAGCTTTCATTTCATGAAACCCATACTTTTCTATTCTCTCTATTCTATAGTGTGATATTCTTATACTCCAGATAGAAAGCGTTTGATTGAAAAGTGTGTGATCTGTGATTTGTATACCGCTTTAAATGATTCAGACGATGTTAATCTTAAAATTATTCCGTTCTTCATGATTACACCATTGTTCGTGGGTTTTCTATTTCTATTTGCACTATTATACTATGATATCAAAATAAAATTCTTTGACATGTATTTCACATTCGGTGCATGCTATATGAGTAAGTGAAACCCACGTCCTGAGAAAATGATCTAGCGCCCTACCTCTTCGCTTCCTTCTTTCTTCTTTATTTTCATTTCGTTTTCATTCTTCTTCGTTTTTCTTTTTTTTTCGTTTTTTTTTCGCCGTTTTCGTTTTCCGAATCCACCGGGTTCGCCTTTTACTTATCTTCCTCGAGGACGAGTAAGAGGCAAGCTTGGGGGATTTTGATCACTCCTTATTTTACACCTTTTTTCCGCATGTTTGCATGCCATTTAGATCGCCCAAATCACGTCTTTTACGATTTATCGACGATATTGCGATGCTTTTCACGTTTTGTTGTTTTTGTCGCATTTCAGGTGATTTGGCGCGATTTGGAGTGATCTCGAGGTACGCTTACGCTAGACGGCCACCAACGACCTCCCCGAGGAGTATTTTGCTGTTGGAGAGGAGCGGAAGAAGAATGGACGCCGCAGGAGCGACGGGGAGGCCAAATTAAGCAGTTTGGGCATTTTTTGTGTCCCACTCGGCCGAGTGGAGGAGCCACTCGGCCGACCAGCGAGACACCGCTCGGCCGACCCGTTCAGACACGTTTTCCATGTGTACTCGGCCGAGCGACGGAGACCACATCGGCCGAGTGACTATACCACGTCCGCCCGAGTGGCGCCCAGACGAAGGCCCTCAAAAGTATCGAAGTTACTGTTTTTCGGCCACCTGAGCTTCAGAAGACCCACTCGGCCGAGTGGTAAATCCGTCCGCCCGAGTGAAGTAAAGCCATCGGCCGAGTGACGACAACTCACTCGGCCGAGCCACCTCCGAACTGAAGACCCCTGAAAGCCCCGACTTACTGGAAAATTACAGGGTTTTCGCTCGGCCGAGCGACTTTTGTCACTCGGCCGAGTGCGATGCGCTGCCTGTAGCGAAATCTGCGGAAAACAGGCTGTGCAGGGGCGTTTTGGTCAGGATTTTTGGACGATTTTTGGGGCTATTTAAGCCCTGTTTTTACCCTAGTTTAGGGAGCCACCTCTCAGATTTTTTGCAGCTTTTTGAGTCTACTTTTTTAGCTTTATTAATTGTGATTGGAGAAGAGAAAAAACTTGGATTTTTGTTGGGTTGATTGAAGATCTACATTGGTTTGCACTTTTCTTCCCCAAAAACTCTATTTTTATTGTTTATATCATTGTTGTGATGAATTCCATTGTCTATTTCATTGCTAATTATTGTGCTATTGCTATGATTAGTGAGTAGTCTCCACGTCTTGGGGCGTGGGGATGAACCCTACAAGCCCAATTTCGTATTTGTGTTGAATTGGTAGAAATTGAGCTAGGATTGTTATTAGGGATTAGATTGGGATCGAATTACTACGGATAGCTAGGTATTCACATCAATTGGGATTTGCAAGAGATTGGATCCCAATTCGATAGGAAGCCCTAGAAATCCGAATTGGGTTGGAGTCGGATTTTCAAAGTATCGGTTTGCAAGAGATTGGACCGATGCTAGGATCTCCGGTTGCAATTCCGTGCCGATACCCGTTTGCAAGAGATTGGACGGGTAGGAACTATCCTAATCTAGATTGTGGACCGAGTTTGCAAGAGATTGGGCTCGGTGCGCAATTGGACGATGATGTTGATCCTAATGCTAGCTTCCCTAGGCTAGGGTTTGCAAGAGATTGGACCCAAACCTAGGATAGCTATAGACCGGCAACAGCGCGAGAGCGTGAGCTTGGTTCCACATTTAGTTGCAACTAGTTCATCCAAATTCTCATCCTAGCGATTTCGATACCGGCGAACCACATTTGTGAAATACGGTGAGTAGTGGGGATTCCCCATTCCCTAGGCGTTCTCTATTTGATTTGATATTTCGCACTTTTGTCTGACGATTGTGACAGGATCGCCCAAGGCAATTATCCCTCTAAATAGCCAGGTTGATTAGGAGCAAGCACGGTCATTCGTCCTCCCTGTGTTCGATACCCGCTCGCCGCTATACCGTGCGCTTGCGGTAAAACTACAACCGTCGCCTCGGGACGTGTACGCCGGGGCGCGATCAAGCACCACCTTCCTAGGCACCCTTGATGCCATCGATTCCTTTTGCCGTTGTGCTGCCCGTTTCTGCTGGGTCCTGCTGCCTTTTTGCCCACCCCCTCCCCTCACTTATTTTGGGATTCTCATTTTGTCGTATCTTTATATATCTTTTTTGGGAGAGAGGGAGAGCTTTTGGTGACCCATTTATACTCGTATCACTCATATCTGTGCATGCATCATTTCCGCATCATATTTTCATTTCTTTATTTTTCGTTTTCTTATCTTTTTTTTCTTTCCATCATGCATGCACCCTCACTTGCCCCTCTCATTACTTGTCTCTCTGTGTGCCACACTTTGCACATTGAGGACACTGTGCGGTTTAGCTTGGGGGAGTGAGTTCTCACGTTCTTTTTCGATTTGCCACCTTTATTTTTAGTTTTTCACACCGTCTTTCTTTTTTTCACTTTTGCACTCATTTTTCTTTATTTTTCTTTTATTTTGCCATGCATCACGTTTTTCTTATTTCTCTGTGTGCCACATTGCACAGTTTTATTTTTCTTATCTTTATTTCTTTCCTTTTTCATCTCATGCTAGAGATGAATTTTCTGTGATGATGTCTACGTGGAGTTAGCTTATTCTATATGCATGCTATATTTGTCATGTCTTAGATTTTATTTCTGATATCATATGCTATGACTTGCTTTGCATCTAGAATAGTAACCCACACTTTTTCCACATGAAAATGGATGAAGTTTTATTATTAGCTGAGCCTGAATATTCATATGTATGCTATCACAGAAAACACACCAAGATTCACGCATTGAATGCCTATATCTGGAGTACCGATTTCTTTTCCTATATCACTTCTATATGCATGAATTGTACACTTCACTTCGGGATGATTGAATGATGTTAGCTATGATATATCTGGATTAGTTAGCTTTTTTGTGATCGAAACTGAGTAGATTAGATTACCCTGCTGAAGTTGTCGTGCATGTCTTATAGAGTGAACCGAGAGTTATATATATTTCTTTCTCCACAAATCTTGAACATCATTTCTCTACTTTTAAAAATCATTGGTGAATCTCCCCTTAGTGATTCTATTTTATGGCATTTCCCCCGCTATTAATTCCTAGCTCCAAATCCTTTCTTCCAAAAAAAATGTATATATAATAAAAGAGAGAAAAACATTCTTGTATATCATTATCTCTCTCTGAGTTGGGATCATTGTGTATATATTGCTTATAAAAAAAAGAGAAAAGAGGAAAAATCCTCAATAAAAGATCTCATCTCACTTTCTTTCTTTCTTCTTTCTCTTCTTTGCTTTTGGAGCTATATAAAAATGGGGATGTAAATATTTTTGTGCCACCACGCTTATAGATAAGCTTGGGGGAGGGGACCCATTGATGTGTGAGAGAGTGACTACTTGACATTGCACGACAACCTAGGCTAAGTAATATTCTATACTCGGTGAGATTGTTTCTAGCTTCACGAAATCCAGAAATCTAAGCCTAGCGTTCATTTCATGAAATCCAAACTTTTCTATTCTCTCTATTCTATAGTGCGATACTCTTATACTCCAGATAGAAAGCGTTCAATTGAAAAGTGTGTGATCTGTGATTTGTATACCGCTTTAAATGATTCAGGCAATGTTGATTTTAAAATCATTCCGTTCTTCATGATTATATCATTGTTCGTGGGTTTTCTATTTCTATTTGCACTATTACACTATGATATCAAAATAAGATTCTTTGACATGTATTTCTCATTCGGTGCATGCTATAAGAGTAAGTGAAACCCACGTCCTGAGAAAATGATCTAGCACCCTACCTCTTCGCTTCTTTCTTTCGTCTTTATTTTCATTTGGTTTTCATTCTTCTTCGTTTTTCATTTTTTTCGTTTTTCGCCGTTTTTGTTTTCCGAATCCACCGGGTTCACCTTTTACTTATCTTCCTCGAGGACGAGTAAGAGGCAAGCTTGGGGGATTTTGATCACTCCTCATTTTACACCTTTTTTCCGTGTATTTGCATGCCATTTAGATCGCCCAAATCATGTTTTTCACGATATATCGACGATATTGTGATGCTTTTCACGATTTGTTGTTTTTGTCGCATTTCAGGTGATTTGGCGCGATTTGGAGTGATCTCGAGACGCACTTACTCTAGACGGCCACCGACGACCTCCCCGAGGGATATTTTGCTGTTGGAGAGGAGCGAAAGAAGAATGGACGTCGCAGGAGCGACGAGGAGGCCAAAACAATCAGATTGGGCATCTATTGTGTCCCACTCGGCCGAGTGGAGGAGCCACTCGGCCGACCAGCGAGACACTGCTCGGCCGACCCGTTCAGACACGATTTCCATGTGTACTCGGCCGAGCGACGGAGTCCACATCGGCCGAGTGACGATACCACGTCCGCCCGAGTGGCGCCCAGACGAAGCCCCTCCAAAATATCGAAGTTACTGTTTCTCGGCCACCTGAGCTTCAGAAGACCCACTCGGCCGAGTGGTAAACCACGTCCGCCCGAGTGCAGTGAAGCCATCGGCCGAGTGACGACAACTCACTCGGCCGAGCCGCCTCCGAACTGAAGACCCTTGAAGCCCCCGACTTACTGGAAAATGACAGGGTTTTCACTCGGCCGAGCGACTTTTGTCACTCGGCCGAGTGCGATGCGCTGCCTGTAGCGAAATTTGCGGAAAACAGGCTGTGCAGGGGCGTTTTGGTCAGGATTTTTGGACGATTTTTGGGGCTATTTAAGCCCTGTTTTTACCCTAGTTTTAGGAGCCATCTCTTAGATTTTTTGCAGCTTTTTGGAGATTACTTTTTAGCTTTATTATTTGTGATTGGAGAAGAGAAAAACTTGGATTTTTTGTTGGATTAATTGAAGAACTACATTGGTTTGCATCTCTCTTCCCCAAAAAAACTCTATTTTTATTGTTTATATCATTATTGTGATGAATTCCATTGCCTATTTCATTGATTATTTTTGTGCTATTGCTATGATTTGTGAGTAGTCTCCACGTCTTGGGGCGTGGGGATGAACCCTACAAACCCAATTTCGTATTTGTGATAAATTGGTAGAAATTGTGCTAGAATCAATAATTAGAGATTAGATTGGGATCGAATTACTACGGATAGCTAGGTATTCATATCAATTGGGATTTGCAAGAGATTGGATCCCAATTTGATAGGAAGCCCTAGAAATCCGAATTGGGTTGGAGTCGGACTTTCGAAGTATCGGTTTGCAAGAGATTGGACCGATACTAGGATCTCCGGTTGCAATTCCGTGCCGATACCCGTTTGCAAGAGATTGGACGGGTAGGAACTATCCTAATTTAGATTGTGGACCGAGTTTGCAAGAGATTGGGCTCGGTGCGCAATTGGGCGATGATGTTGATCCTAATGCTAGCTTTCCTAGGCTAGGGTTTGCAAGAGATTGGACCCGACCCTAGGATAGCTATAGACCGGCAACAGCGCGAGAGCGTGAGCTTGGTTCCACATTTAGTTGCAACTAGTTCATCCAAATTCTCATTCTAGCAATTTTGATACCGACGAACCACATTTATGAAATACGGTGAGTAGCGGGAACTCCCCATTCCCTAGACGTTCTTTATTTGATTTGATATTTCGCACATTTGTCTGACGATTGTGACAGGATCGCCCAAGGCAATTCTCTCTATTCTTAAATATCCAGGTTGATTAGAAGCAAGCACGGTCATTCGTCCTCCCTGTGTTCGATACCCGCTCGCCGCTATACCGTGCGCTTGCGGTAAAACTACAACCGTTCTTTGGGTGTACGTCCCGGAGCGATCAATGCCTGCCATGATTTTACTGCTGCACCTCTCGCCCCATAATTTTTGCCACCATTTTGCTTGCCTGCACGTTTTGCTCACGTTTTGCTTGGCACTACTCTATATATCAGTCTGGGGGAGAGTTTGCACTTCTGGCTCACATTTTTGTACCCATTTTGCATCACCCATCCATCATTTGCATGCATGCTACATCTATCATTTGCATAAATCATGTCATATTTTATTTTCTATATTTTTTCCTTTTACCATGCATCCATCCACACCCACCCCCACTATCTTATGCGTCCTCGTGCCACACTTAGCATATTGAGGACAATGTGATTTTATCTTGGCGGAGTGTGTTCACACACGCACTTTCATTTCCTTTATTTTTACCCTTTATTTTTCATTTCTTACTCATTTTCACTCACTTTTTCTTTTTCTTGACATGCATCACGTTTTCTTACCTTTGGAGTGACTTGCATATGTGTAGTTAGTCTCTTTTACTTTCTTCTTTACTTCTCCTACTTTCTTTGCTAGAGAAGAATTCCCTATGATAACTACTTCTTGGTGTTTGCTTTACTCATATGCACGTACTTTCTTGCCATGCCATCATTTTCATTTCTGATATCATATGTGTTACATTAATATGCATTTGAGAAAAAGAACTTCCATCGCTCATTATATGAATTTGAATGAAATTTTAGCGTCAATTGAGTCTGGGAACTATTATTGTATACCCTTCGTAGAAAACATACCAAGCTTCATGCATTGATTGCCTATACTTAGAGCACTGCTTTGTCTTTCTATTATCACTTCTTTTTGCATTTGATATGGTTAGATTAGTTTAGTTTTTGTCATCAAACTGAGTAGATTAAATTACCCGACTGAAGTTGTTGTGCACATACAAAGAGTGAACCGAGCGTTATGTATATTTCTTTATCCACATATCTTGAACATCATTTCTATACTTATAGTTGTTGGTGAATCTCCCCCTAGTGAATCCTATATTTGCATCATCCATATGCTAAAAAGAATAAGCTCCATGAATCCCAAAAAGAAAATTTTTGTATATTCATATCCTTTTATCTTAGATGGGATTGTTCATGTGTATAAAAAATAAAAAAAATGGAAGTTCCATTGTATATACTCAATCACATCTTTCCTCTTCTCTTTCTTCTTATTCTTCCTTGGAGCCACAAAAATTTGGGAAAAAAGATGTGTTTACATATTTGATGCCATCACGCTTATAGATAAGCTTGGGGAGGGGATCCAATGACGTGTGAGAGAGTGACTAGCTATATGTGCATAATAACCTAAGCTAAGTAATTTTTGATACTTAGAAAGACTACTTAGAGTATAACGACGTCCATGAATTGAATATTGGCATGAAATTCATGAAAACCATCTTTTACTATTCTTATCGATTTGAAATGTGTGATACCTCTTATACTCCAAGTAGAAGCGATCAATTGAAAACTATGTGATCTATGATTGTGTATATCATTTTACAAGCTCTTGACGATGTTGATTCTAAAAATGATTTCATTTTTCATGTGATTCTCGATGTTCTTAGTTCTTCTATCAAAAGCAACCATTTGAACTGATATCAAAGTGAAAAGCGTTAGCATGTTTGTATTCATTGGTCATGCTATTCGAGTGTGCAACTCCAAGTTCTGAGAGAATGATCTAGCATCTTCACCCCTTCATCTTCGTTTTCACTCATCCATTTTCTTTATTTTTTCGCCATGTTCGCCTTTCTACTCATCTTCCTTGAGGACGAGTAAGAGGTAAGCTTGGAGGATTTTGATAGGCTCATATTTTACACCTTTTTCCTGCATATTTGCATGCCATTTTGATTACTCATATTGCGATTTTCATGATCATTTGATGATGTTTCGATAATTTTCACTATTTCTTATTTTTCGTCTAATTTCGGGAGATATGTAGCAATTGGGTGCAATTTTGAGCCTAGAGGACTCACACGCATGCCAGAGCGTCGCTCATGATCATATCGGAGAGTTAACGGCACTGGAGGATGAGTGGAAGAATAAGGACATCAAAGAAATCGACGAGGAATCAAAAAGGAGGAGAAATGAGCTCTAAAATAGGACACTCGGCCGAGCTAGGCAGTTCACACGGCCGAGTGAAGCAGCCTACTCAGCCGAGCAAGACTGACACGACTACGTTTTCCAGCCTGAGTACTGCAATGTACTCGGCCGAGTAAGAACTTCACTCGCCCGAGTGGAGGCTAAAGTCTCGAAGAAAACCAAGCTGACTTCCTGTTTTTTGGACGATCTGCAGACTGACGTACTCGGCCAAGTCATGCTTCTCACTTGGCCAAGTCATATTTCCACTCGGCCGAGTGACGCAGACGCCCAGTCGGGAAAATTAGGGTTTCTGGCGACACAAGGGCAGTTTGGTCTGTATTTTTTGGATCTTTTGGGCATGTATTTAAGCCCAATTTTGTCTCCAGCCCCATGGGAGACCAAAGAGACTTCTTAGAATTATTTTTCCTTAGTTTCTAATCATAGTTAAGCTTTTATAATGACGAGAGATTGAAGATTGGATATGAATTTTCTATTGAAAAGCTCTTTGGTGACATTGGTTTGTCTTAATCTCTTGCAAGTTTTGATTTTTATGCTACATCTCTTATTGAATCTTGATTGCATGATGAATTTCATTGTTGATATTGTTTTCCTATCGATTTCTAATATGATTTGTGGGTAGTTTCTTTGCTCTAGGGCAAAGGGATGAACATTATGGATCTAATGTTTGAATTATGAGATCTACTGAATTGCTATGCTAGTAGGCTTGATTGAAAGATTAGATCTTGATTGATTTACTACAGATAGATAGGGATTTCTCGGGTCTCGTGAGCTCAACAGAGGATCTTGAGCCAAGGAAAGCCCTAGATATTCAATTTAGGTTTTCAATCGAAATTCCCTAGATTTGGTATGCGACGGCGACCAAAGCTAGCATTTTTATT
Organism: Scilla litardierei; assembly: GCA_030789695.1. Taxonomy (NCBI): domain Eukaryota; kingdom Viridiplantae; phylum Streptophyta; class Magnoliopsida; order Asparagales; family Asparagaceae; genus Scilla; species Scilla litardierei. The sequence goes on from CM061142.1 coordinate 227,169,210, forward strand.
GTTCTCATATACTTATATTCGTTGCATGATAGTGAATGAATAAGAACTATCAAGATCTAGGTCCGAACTCGAGTTGGGCGATAGCGAGCTTGAATTTGGGTTTTACGAGATTGCCGGTAGTAGTCTAGACTAGGCTTGCACGACAGCAAGGCTCTAGTCTAGAGTGCTATAGACCTACAACAGCGTGACAGCGTGAATTGGTTATCCAATTAGTTCGACAAGTTCACCTTAACTCGAGTTTGATTGCATGGTATTTCATAACTCACGTCGATGACTTGAAAATCCATAGTGGGCATTCCCTAGCCCTAGACATCTTTATTAAATTAAATTTGCATTGTTACTCAAACGATTGTTACACCATCCATTCTCAAACGACTTTTCCAACAATAGCTTAGTAACCAAAATAGAGTACTGTCATTAGTCCTTTCTATGATTCGATACCCGCTTTCCACTTAACCGTGCACTTGCAGTATTGTTTTTCGGGTGTATAACTGGGAGCGATCAGTAACAAGTTCCCAAGTGTGGTTTGACATAATAGATTCTAATTCACTATTGATTGCTTCTTTCCTAAATGTGGTATCAGAAGATGTGATGGCCTCATGGTATGTAAGAGGATCATTATCAATAAGAAAGGTGAAAAAGCCATCACCTAAATTAGTGTCCTTCCTAAATCTTTTACTCCTTCTTACTTCTATCTCATCATCATTACCATGTGATGGTGCCTCAGAAGGGTGTGATGAGTGAGGTGCAGAAGTAAACCTAACATTATCCATCTTCATTGGAAATATATGCTCAAAGAAATCAGCATTATTGGTTTCAACAATAGTGTTAGGTTCCATGATATTTTGATCACTTCTAACAACTAGGAATCTTTATGAAGCACTATTTTGAGCATAGCCAATAAACATGCAATCAAAGTTTTTAGAACCTAATTTTCTTTTCTTATGTTCAGGTAAAAGAACTTTAGCTAGACACCCCCACACTTTGAGGTAATCAAGGTTTGGAGAGTGACCTACCTAAAGTTCATAAGGAGTCTTACCTGATTTATTATAGGGAATTCCCTTCTGAATGTGACATGCAGAGAGAATAGCCTCTCCCCATAAGTTAAGAGGTCCACCCGAACTAATCAGCAAAGCAATCATCATCTCTTTTAAAGTTCTATTTTTTCTTTCTGCTATGCAATTAGATCATGAGAATACGTAGATGTAGTCTCATTAATAATCTCATGTTCTTCACAGTACTCATTAGACAATGTAAACTCCCCTCCTCTATCTGATCTTATTAAGCCGATTCTCTACTTTAGTCTTATACTTCAAAAACATATCAAAAGCTTCATCTTTAGATCTGAGCAAATAGACTTCGGTATATCTAGAGAAGTCATCTACAAATGTAAAGTAGAATTTCGTACCACCTCTAGTTATATTGCTTTTCACATCAGCAAGATTACTATGAATTAAAGCAAGCAATTCACTTTCTCTATGTACAGACTTATAAGATTTCTTAGTAGCTTTTGATTCAACACATACTCCACATTTTTCATTAGAGGAAGAAGAAGAAGCATTCAGCAAACCAATTTCTTTCATTTTCTTAATGTATGAATAATTCACATGACCTAGTCTATAGTGCCAAGTATCAAATGAGTCAATCAAGTAAACAAAAGAAAAAGATGCTTTATTATTCATGGTTTCAAGTACATTCAGAATGGAAAAGACATTGGTTACAATATCCCTTTCCCACAAACTGACCATTCTTGGTCATAACAATCTTATCAGACTCAAAAGTAACCTTAACCCTCACTTTTCCCAGATTCCAACGGATATCTAGAACATGGAGCACCTCACTAAGAGAAAGGGTTTTTCTTTAGGTTAATTTGAGGAGAACCTTCCCTTTCCCGATTACGGGTGAGGGTCTTGAATCCCCCATGTACACATTCTCCTCACCAAAACTGATAGGAACATAAGATGTAAAAGCTCATCTATCAACGCAAATATGCCGGGTTGCCCTGGAGTCAATCACCCAATCCTTAGCATGTGCAACCATGTTCACCTCCGAGATCACCGCAGCAATAATATACCCCTCTACCAAGTTTGCACTTGGTTTAGGAGAATCTTTCCAGAAACAGCATTAAGCTGCATAGTGCCCAGGCTTTTTGCAAACAAAGCATTCTTCCTTCTTCTTGAAAGTAGTGTGGTTTTGGCCCTTTTGGAATTTCTGATTTTTTTTTGTGGTTAGGTCTAAACTTCTTGAAATGTTTTTTAGGATGTGAAGGAGGAAATGAAGAATTAGTCTAAATTAGCTTTGGAGACAATTTCTTTAGCAGAATTGGTTCTCTCTTTCCATATTCTTTTCCTCAATCCTAATATGAATGATCACATCTTCAAGAGACATTTGTTTTCATTTGTGTTTGAGGTTGTTTTTATAATCTTTCCAAGACTCGGAAAGTTTTTCAATAAGCCAGAAACAAAAGGATCAGGGAGAGTGATATTTCATTTTTCAGGTCATCTATGAGAACATGGAAGTTATGGATTTGGGAGGAAACAAATTTATCTTCGACATAGAGAAATGAAGGAAATTGCATATAGAAAATTTTTGGGTACCTGCATCTTCTAGGATATATTTCTTGGTAAGCATAGTCCAAATTTCAGAAGCAATTTTAGTAGGACAGTAGACATCAAAAAGTTCATTAGATAGAGTATGAAGGATGGTATGTCTACAAATTTTGTTGGCTCGGTCCCAGGCAGGAATGTATTTTTCTTATGTAGGTTTAGGATCAGTAAGGGCAAAAGCATATCATGTGACATCAAGAGTGCTAAAAACTTTTTCCTGCCAACGTTTAAAGAAACTACCAGAGAACAGTTCAATTTTTGAGAGATCAGGCAGATGTTTAGCAGTAACAATATCAGCATCCATATTCTACCTTTAAGATTGTTGTAAAAAAATCAGAGATTAGAGGATGATGCTATTAAAAATTAGAGAAAGGAATAGACTTATCAGTCAGCCGAGGCGTGCTAGGCACTGTCCTTAAGAGTAGATTTCCGTCCCTTAGAGTGAATACTCGGTGCAAGGTAGGTCCAGCGGCTACACTCCAGGATTCAACGGTAAAGGCCTTGTAAGTGTGCACTCACAGTATAAGGCTCCAGCGAGCAATAACTATTCTTCGGCCGTAGAGACAGAAGCGAGGCAGCACAACAGATAAGCAACAAGACGAATGGCAGCAAGTATGTGGAGGAAGAGAATGATTTTTCGCAGTACTGATTCTCTTGACAATTTGAGTTTATAGATAAAAATGTGACTGTTGGAATTCAGCCATTAATGAAATAATTTGACTATTGGAATCCAGCCATCAATGAGAAATGGCTGTTGCGAAATTAAACAGTGATTTAATGAAAATATGACTGTTGAGAAAAATAAAAATGTAATGGGCCTTTTAAATTCTTTAAAAGCAAGAGGGCTAAAAAATATGATGAAAAACTAGGGCACTTCGCACGCGCACCCGTTGACGTAGTGGGTCAGATTCTACGGATTTTATTTCAGTGCAACAGATCCACGTCTCAATCCATGTTCCATGTGTCCAAATCAGTATTATTCTTTAATTCAACTATGTAATTATTACTTTTATATCATTGTCCTCCTTCAACTTAAACCTAATAAAAATTTTATATGATTATTTTTATATGATTGTCATACTTTGTAGGCGCTGCACTGTATCTGGCTACTAAATTTACTGCAGACGCTATATTGGGATGCGTGTAGTTGGCCATATACAGAAGTGCTCCAATAGCACTCAGATAAGGGACTTCAGGTCCAAGTATATCATCCACTTCTTCTAGCGGACGGAAGGGGTCTTTATGTACATCCAAAAATTGTACTATCATATGTGTACTTAATGGATGACATTGGTCCGTATGAAATATGTGTAACAGTTTCTTTGTGTATGTGGTTTGGTGTAACAGGATTTCGTCTTTTATATGTTCAATCTGTAAGCCAAGGCAGAATTTTGGTTTGTCTATGTCTTTTATTTCAAATTCTTTTATTAAGCTTACAGATATCTCAGTGATCTCTTCAGGAGATCCAATGAGATTCAGATCGTCTACGTAGACTGCAATTATGACGAATCCTATTCCATTTGCTCTTATAAAGATGCAAGAACAGACTTCATTATTATGGAATCCTTGTTATACAAGGAATTCACTGAGTCTGTTATACCAAATCCTTCCCGATTGTTTAAGACCATACAATGATCTTTGTAGCTTAACAGAATAGACGTCCCGATGTCTATCTTTTAAATTTGTAGGCAGTGAAAAGCCATCAAGAAGTTTCATATATATCTAATTTATCGAGATTTTCATAGATATGCAGTCACAACATCCATTAGCTGCATATCTAATCATTCCTTTACTGTTAAGCCTATCAAAAATCAGAGTGTGATCGCATCCATTACCGGTGAGTATATTTCTTCATAGTCTATACCCGGTCTTAGGAAAAATCCATGTGCTACAAGCCTTACCTGTAGTGTGTGATCTTATTATTTTCATTTTTTCTGACAAATACATATTTATATCCCACAGGTTTGACACCATTTGGTGTCTGGACTATTTGCCCAAATACTTTGAGTTTCTTAAGCGAGTAAAGCTCTGCTTCTATTGTCTCATTCCACTTTGGACAATCATTTATTCGTTTGCATTCAACAATGGAATGTAAATCCTTATCATCGTCGCTTTCAGCAACGTGAATGGCAATATGAAACACGAAATCATCATCGACGATTGCACTCTTTCTATCCAACACCTCTCATATGCGTACATAATTTAATGATATTTCAGTTTCTCCTAGCATTCCTCAGCAGTGGATTTCGGGAGGGGTGAGGGTATGGACATGTGGTCATTTTTCTGTGGGGGTATTGTCACAAGGTCTCCAAGAGTTTTTCTTTTTCTTGGATTTTTGTCATTGGAGCCTGATGGTCTGCGTCTTTTCAGTTGAGGACCAGCCACTTTTGCTATTGGTGGATTGCACCCATTCTCGGGGATGTCAATCCTAGATGGAGTATTTGCAGCAGTGATGTGTGACCTGACAATTTTCTGGTAATCAGTAAATGAGTCCGGTAATTGGTGAACAGTGTTCCGTATATGAATGATCTTTAGGATCTCATCTTCACATCGCTTTGTTATCGGATCATAGTGGGTCAATGATTTTGTATCCCACGATATTATTTGTGTGGCTCCAGATTTTACAGTATTTGGGCCCAATTTGGGAAATTTTGTCTCATCAAATTCACAGTCTTCAAAACATGTCTTAAATTTGTTCCCCATTTGAAGTTCTAGGTATCTTTTTATTGAGGGTGATTCAAACGCTACATAGATACCTAGACCATGCTGAGGACCCATTTTTGTCCTCTGTGATGGTACTATGGGGATATAGACTGCACAACCGAAAATTTTCATGTGAGAGATATCCGGTGGTATTCCATATGCAAGTTGCATTGGAGAAAGACTCTGAACTTCAGAGGGTCTGATTTTCATTAACAAAGCAACAAGCAATATTGCATGTCCCCATGTAATCACCAGCAACTGGGATTCCATTAGTAATGGACGTGCAATCCATTGGAGTCTTTTTATCAATGACTCTGACAACCTGTTTTAGGTGTGAACATATGGCACAGGCTGTTCAATTTCTATCCCAGTTGCTAGGCAATATCCTTGAAATGACCGGGAGGTAAATTCCCCATCATTATCCAGACAGATTTTCTTTATTTGATTGTCTGGAAAATGCGCCCGTAACGTTATTATTTATGCTAATAGCTTTGGAAAATCTAGGTTGCAAGTCGATAGCACACATACGAATATTTTGAGGATGAATCTATCAGTACCATAAAGTATCGAAAAGGCCCACTAAAGGGTGGATAGGTCCACATATATCTCCTTGTAATCTTTCGAGGAAGCTTGGAGATTCTCTATCCACTTTTAGTAGTGATGGCCTCATAATTAAGTTTCCCTTGTAGCAATGGAAGCAAGGAAATTCACCTTTTTGAAGAATCTTCTGGCTCTTCAAGTCATGCACATAGGATTGGGATAAGATGCATTGTATCATAACCGATCCAGGGTGGCCAAGTCTATCTTGGCAAAGTAGAAACTTGGCTGATATCAGGCACTTCAGGTGCTCCGTCAGATTTGCTTCCTCCCACCGAATCTTTGTATGATAGAAGCCTGATGAAAGGCTCTCAAAATGTTTAAGTATGGATTTAATTCCTTTTTCTTAAGACGTCACATACAAATATTCTTATTTGTTTACATTTGCAGTTTCTAAGTGGAACCAGTTTAAACGGATGTCCATGAAACTTAATAAGTTTCTTTTTGAATTTGAAGAGAATAATACATCCTTTATTTTTATTTTTGTACCATTTGGGAGCAACAGTGTCGCGTCTCCTGAACCTTCAATAATGTTTGATGGCCCTGATACTGGGCTTTCATATGGTATAATGATATAAAAATATCATTTCTATTGAAGGATTGTATGTGTTGATTCACTGTCTACTAAGCAGTCATGAGAGCATTCCATCTATTAAAAGATGAATCAAAATAAGCACATTTAATTTCAGAAAATCATAAATAATTTATTCATATTTCATGAAAAAAACATGAGTAGCTCTCATGACAATGGTTTTCAATAAAAATAAAAATAACAAATCAAACAAGTCGTCTTTTTCGAAGTCTTTAGTAGGGAATTGGACTGGAGCATTGGTGGTCAACAGATTTGTTTCAGTTTTTCTTCAATCTTTCTTTGTACAAATCTTGGAGGTGCCACGAAGTTCTGCACACTCTAGACCAGTGTCCTTTCATGCCACAGCTATAGCATTGGTCTTTCCAATCCTTTCTAGGTGTGGGTGCATTATTTATGTTGTTGTCATTTCTGCGCCAAGTGAACTTCCGCCTCCCTTCATTTCTTTGTTGGTGGACTTGTCCTCTGGCCTTTTTATTTGGTCCCCCTTTGGAAATTTTCTTTCATTTTATTGTCTTTCTTCTTTTAAGAAAAAGATGCATTGTGAGCTTCTGGGAGGGGGGCCGTGCCAGGGGTGCATGTTATAAGTGGCAAGTAGAAGCTATATATTTTGTTCAGCCATGAGTAAACATGACAACAGCTCAGAATACTTAGTGAACTTTCGTTCACGGTATTGCTGCAACAATATCGCTTCTTTTACATGGAAAGACATGTAAGTCTTTTTCGGCATGCGATCTTCTGAGACATTCTCACCTCACAACTTCAGGCATAAGGTAATGCTGAACAGATATGAGTTGTACTCAGCTATGGACTTAAAGTCCTAAAGTCTCATGTTCTCTCACTCATAACATGCCCTTGGGAGTATAACATATTTCTGATGTTTATATCTGTTCTCAAGGATAGTCCACAGCTCCAATGGATTTTCGACAATAAGGTATTAATCCTTTAGGATCTTATCCACGTGGCGACGAATCTATGTAAGGGCTTGCGCCTTTTCAATGTCTGTCGCCGTCACATCTTTTGTAATTGCAAAAATGAGGAATTTAGCTGGCAAGTGGAATTTAACATTAACTTGCTAGCTTAGATATTTTTCCCTGATGCATCCAGTACTTCAAAATCGACGCCTGCGATTTTTGTCATTTTATATAGAAAATCACAATTTTGCATGAATTAATAATACTGAAAACATTTTTCATGCAGATGTAACTTTTAAATAAATAAGCTAATTGCGTGGATCGGCCAGTCACCCCATAAAAATAATATCATAAAGTCCATATTACAGTACATTTTACACAAATGAAAGAGAGAATTAAAACTTTGGAAACCACTTGGGTCCCATTGAAAATTCTTTATCTTCAAGAATGGCCTCCGCCTCCATGGAAATGGTCATCAGTCTTGGACATTACATATTTTTTTCTCACTACAATTTCTCTCAAAAGAAAAAGAAAAGTGCAGGAAAAGTAAAACGTGGGACTAAACAACCGATCCAAAACCACACTTAGCCCTTCTTGCCAAATTTGTGCTCATAAAACATGTTTTTAACTCATCACATGCATCACAGATTCAGAATAGGATAAATACATCAAATTTAATGCTTAATAATTGTAATGGCCCTGGTGCCATATACGTAGTGCATGGCTATGTTGTGTATTGTGTTATATATTAATTGTAGTATATTAGTATTACTATTGATGTGTAATTGGTGAGTTATGTTGGTGTCATTATTATTGTTAGTATGATTATTAATTAATGTTATTAGTAGTATTACTATTTTTATCATTAGTAGTACTATTGTTCTTAATAATTAGTATTAATAATATTAACTGGGTGTTTAAGCATGATGTTAAGGTTGCATGTGAGTTGGATGTATGGGTACATAAGGGGTGTGTAGAGTGAGGGCCATTAGTAATTAGAAGATGGTATGTATTATTATTAAGTATTACGAAGTGGGTTAGTGCATGAGATTAGTGTGAAAAGGGATATGGTAGTGGCATTTTTGTAATTAAGTACACGTGTGTAAGGTAAAGAGGGGTGTGTAAAGTAATGGCACACTTGTAATTAAGTGTTGGTGTGTGCGTAAGGAGAGATGACATGTAAAGGAATGGCAAACTTGTAAAATAGGTTTCTAGAAGATGGATCTTTTAATTAATTAATTCTTTTCCTTTTTCTACACCCTTCTTCTTCTCCTTTCTTTTTCCTTTCTTTTCATTTTTGTCATCTTTCTCTCTCTTTCCCTCTCATTCCTCTCACATGGCCGAATTCACCTCAAAAAAAAAGAAATAAATAAATAAATAAATAAATAAATAAAAGGGAAAACAAAGGAAAAGGGGAAGGGGAAAAGGAAAGGAGAAGAGGAGAAAGAAGAAAGAGAAGCTTAATTTCATCCACACTTGGCATGAAGCAGGATTCCCTACTTTATGTGATAATATTAATTTGGGATGAGAAATTTGTAGGATTCTTCACTTGTTATATTAAATGCTAATTTATGGTTGTTGTAGTATTGGTAGTGTTAATTAGAGTTAAAGTTAAACCTTATTAAGCACAAATATTTGTAGCATCCATTAAAGTTAAAGCTAGCACATTTCTTTAATAATATGGCAAATTTGAGCAAAAGGTGGCATCTTTTTCAAGCAAAATGTTATGAATGTGCCAAAGGTGGAGCCTTTCTTAAATAACATGTCATATTTGTGCTAAAGTTGTAAACTTTCTTAGCTTCCTTCACTAAAACTAGCATTTTGTATTACACCATGTAAATAACAATGTGTTTACTCACTAATTAGCATTTTAAGAAAACTAGTATCCTTAATTGGTTAGCATGTTACTTAAAATGGTCATGGTTCATTCAATTTCCATGGGAATGTGCAAGGTATCATTATCCCATTAATATGATTGACATGGATTCACTATTAACTTTTATAAAAATTGCACCTTGAGGTTATGTTGTATGTGATCGTGTACGTTTGTGGTGATGAAAGCAAGTTGATTGCCAAAGCAAGGTGCTTTTATAACTTTCATTAAGTAATGTGAGAGGTTGTGGTGATGGAAAAGGAGAGGGTTTGCGGCAATGTGCAAGGGAAACTTAATTATTTGGTGGGAATGGATAACTAAAGCAAGTTGTTTCTTTTAAACTTGATAAGTGATTCGTGTGGCCAAGGGCCGGTTGCAATAATGAAGGGAAATATGGGTGTGGTCATGTTATTCTCCATGTTGCATGCTTACTTTTTAATTTCAATGCATGTTAGCCTTATGGTTCCTTTATGTCACCTTCATATTGCCCATTATGTTTAAATGCAATTTGAAAATGCGAGCATTATTGTTAAAGTGCAATTATAATGTAGTGTTTTATCTCACCAATTCTAGCAATTATAATGTTGTTTAAATGCAATTTCAGTATACACTAGCCATGTTGTTCCTTTGCGTCACTGTATTGTTGTTTCAATGCAATTAGTATAGTTGTTTCCCATGTCACCTTATTGTTATTTAATTACGATGCCTTAACGTGATATGCTAGTTTACTTACCTTCAATGTTAATAAATGATAAGGATGTCTCGGTCTTCCACATGGCAGGTGAGCACCCTAGAAAGGGGTTGGGGGAAAACTGGGTACTAATAAAGTATGAGAGCTGGACAGTGTTGTAATGTTGTAATGTACCTTGCTCAGTTTCGAGTACTTTGTGGTGATTTCTGTACCTTGCTCAGTTTCGGGTACGATGAGTTGTGGTGTTGTGGAGTTTTCCACACTTGCATCCCAATGTTTGGGAGTGGATGGAGTGAAAGGCCTCGTTAAGGAAACAGTGCTCGTGTACATGGGTGGGTGCTCCTTACCATCCCACCTTGGGGTGGAGTCCAGTTCCTCATATTCAACGATGTGCCCAGGTTTCCAAATAAATTTTAATTGAATACTTAAATGCTTCAAATCTTTAATGTGTGTTTCTTACTTCCCTTGCCTGCTGTTGTAAATGTGGACCCTTTTGTGCCATGTACCATTTGTGATTAAAAACAAAACAACATTCCATAAATTAGTATTTGCCTGCACGAGTTGGGTCTCCTACTTGGACACACTTTGACGTACTCCAATTTGTGATTTCAGGTTTATGGAGCTGGTGGCAGGAAGATGGAAGTAGAGTTATGGTTGAGGAGCTTGGGTTGTTAGTTGGGTAGTGAGGGGAGAGGATGAGAGACTTGTACTCTTGGGATTTTGCTTTGGGTAGAGTGAGATATTGTATATAAATGGATGTATAATGAACATGGAGATGTATAATGATCTGATTTTCTCTTTGGTTTAGTGGTTGTTTCTGAGTTTTTTCAGTGATTTCTCTGCTTATCTATGTGGTGTTACGCTGTGTTTGTTGGGTTATACTTGGGAACATTACGGTACCATCCCAGCAGTGCGCAGTGGACCTGCTGACTCTTTTGTATTTTCTTTTTTCCAATTGTAATACTCGCTACTCTGGGAAAACCTGGGACGTTCGTACTTCCCGGATATCCTGAGGAGCGGAGCGTTACAATAATTATTCAGACCGCGAGGCGATGTAATACACTGTTAGCTTAGATAACCAACGACAGAGCGGTCGCATGATCTTCATAATTATTAAGCAAAAACTCGCACAACAAAGCATAAGACTTATCGCAGAATATGTGGCAGAAAAGTGTGATGCAAGGCATATAATTATGATCCAAACACAAGCATCATATAATAATATGCTATGTATAAGTTGTGCGTATAGGGGACGATTCAAATAAAATTGAATGGTGACATATAATATTTTTTTTGGAAAAGGAAAATTTTTCCTTTTAATGCCTTCAAATATTTTGTTTTGTAAAAAAGGAAAGATTTCCTTTTTATGCCCCCCATAAATCATCAAAAGTCCCCATTTGTCCCCTTTCAAATCCCCGTATTTTCCCCTTATTTTTCCATATTTTTCCATTTATTTATTACCCAAACCCCCCTCAGTTAAATTATTTCTTTTACCCCCTCACCCCTTTTATTTTTGTTTTTATGAGCTGCGGGCCGAAGTCCGCTGCACGCTGCAGGTTTCATCCCGCAGCAGAAAAATGTTTTTTTGGAAAAAACACGACCTGCGAGCATAAGGCCCACAACCTTCAGGCCCGCAGCAAAAAAGATTTTTTTTTTGCTTTTCTCACGGCCTGTGGGCCTAAGCCCAAAGGCCACTATGGGCTTCAGGACCGCAGCTTTTTATTTTTTTGTTATTTTCATGGTGGGCCGAGCCCCCAACAGAGCTGCAGGCTTCGGCCCACTTTGAGAAAAAAATATTTTTAAATTGGGCTGAAGCCCATTGACAATTTTAGTGGGAGGGGGTGGCAGGGTTGGTTTCCGCTGCTCCCACCCCGGGCGATGGTCTCAGCCGGCCCCATGGGCCGCACTGCTATGGGACAGCGGTGGTGCTGGCAGTGAGGAGGGCACCGTCGGCGGGGGTAGAATATTAAAAAAAATTAATAATTATCTAAGGTTTTTTACCACCACCGGGGTAGCAGCGGGGGCACATGGGGGGTTTGGGGATTGGGTCGGGCGGTGGTCACCAGCGGTGTGGGTGCCAGTGACGACGAGGGGTTGTTATTCGTTTTTTTCTTATAGGATTAGCACCAATGCACTAGGCGGCGGCATGCAAGGCAGGGGTGTCGAGCTGGGGGGCGGTCAACGACGGGCGTTCCACCGGCAAGGCCATAATATATTATTGTTATTGTTTGTTTTAGGAGCCCTAAAATTGGGTTTTGTGATGTTCTTCACTAGGATCATCGTGAAAAGCTGTCATCTTTGATCTATGGAGAATAAAAACGATTTTTCTTGTACGATCTTATGAGGTCAACGCTATGGACATCATGATCATGATAAAAAAGAATAAACTGTTTTCGATATACCTCAAAAATCGAGGAAGACGAACACATAAAGGTAGATAAAGCCCATGCGCGATGGATCTACCGTCTCCTTCTTGCTTTTGCAACGAACGGATCTACGGAACTCAGAGAGAATGTACTGATTATGTGTTATAAAGCGTATCATCTGGGGGAGACCCCAGGCCTTTATTTATAGGGGATGGCAGAGTTCATACATGGATGAGATACAATCTCTCAAATAGATACAATCTTATCCACTGACACATCGTTTTCTATTTACAACAGTAGAGATTTTTTTCACCTTATTATTGTTCTATTTAACCTAATTAAAATTTTGCCACTCACATTAAAATTAAAATTTATTGCTAGGATATGTTATTAGATTTATTTTAGTTGATCTGTATTATCACATTTATTTTTGGCACCGTGTAACTGAACCTTTTTATCTCATTAATCAGTGAAAATGGCAAGTTAATTGCGTCTGAACTGGGCTAAGATAGAACACATAAACGGTTCCTACTATGACATGTGGCACCGAAAAATAAAATACAGACTTATACGTGACAATCTAGATAGTGGCATTGAGTCCATTGTTTCTATTATTCCTGAAAATCCCACAAATGCTCAAAAGAGAGAGTTAGGCCGGTGGAAAATAAACGACAAGAAGGCTAAAAGTCGTATGCTTATGTTTATGGACGAGCCTAATAAAGGTGTTCGAAAACTGTAGTACTTCTAAGGAGATGTGGCAGGCTATTAAGGAGAAGTATGACATATCACCTCAGATGTGAACATGCAACTCCTGCTGCATATTCATGACGTATGCAGAAAAGTGACAATGTCACCAAACATGTAAATAAGATGATTGTCATGGTTAAGGACCTAGTCACAACAAAAACTGAAATTCCTGAGAAGCTACATGTAACAACTATTCTGAATATTCTATCATTGTCGCTTGAAATGGCTGCCACTATGCTTAGACCAAATGGAACCATTAAGCGTGTCACTGACTTGTCAGATCAGCTAGCAATGGAATAAGATCTTCTAGGAAGGAAGAAGAGCTCAGATGCTAACCTTGTGTAGGAGCAAGAGGCGAATACTGCTCAATATCGGATGTCACAAAGGAACTAGTGACTTAGACCAGTGAAGCCCTCCTTCACGGGACCCGGCCAGCAATCGGCTCGCGACAAGAAAGGACCTCCTAGATCTTGTTACATTTGCAAGATGTATGGTAACTTCAAGGACAACTATCCTCAAGCAATGACTAAGGACAACTCTAAATGCCCAGAACAAGGAGGATCTGAAAAGCGAGAGTACATTGGCATCATTGAATGCAACGCTGCAACAACTGATGCTGAAGGCTGTTGAATTGACTCGGATGCAACACGACACATATCATATACGAAGGAAGGAATTGTCGACTTCCGGAAACTAAGAGATTAAAGGATATACATGATGAACAATACATATCGTTCAGAAGGTATTGGTTCATACAGATTGGATCTTGGGGAAAGCATCATGATTATCACTGATGTGTTTTATGCTCCTGACATAAGACATAATCTGATCTCTTTTTTGGCATTGCTGAAGAAGTGTCTTGAAGTGAGAATTTACAACAATAGTGTTTCTATTGGAAAGATAGGAAGGTGTTTTCTATGGGCAAGTTTGTGCCCTGTCATGATTTATTTTGTCTCGCTGTTGTAAAATCTGATATTAGAAATAAAGATTATGGTTTGAATTACTCCTCGTGTTTCTTGTCTGATTATGATCTTTGGCATATGAGATTAGGTCCTCCTGATACTAATAAGATGGACCATTTAATCAAAATGGATTTATTACCAGAATTGACAGGTGTAAGGACTTTACCCTGTGAACATTGCTTAACTGGGAAGATGACCAGGAAATCATTCTCAGAAGGTCAAAGTGCTAATGAATTGTTGGAATTAGTTCATTCTAACATTTGTGTGTCCTTGACCATAAAGACACATGGGAGTAAGGAATATTTCATAACCTTTATAGATGATTATTCCAAGCATACTTTCGTGTATCTTTTAAACCGAAAGTCTGAAGCCTTTGAAAGTTTTAAAAGAGGCAGAAGTAGAAATAAAACTAAGAAGGAAATAAAGGTGTTAAGAACTGATAGAGGTGGGGAATTCAACTCAAAGGAATTTGAGGATTACTATATTCAATACGGTATAAAGAAGCATATAATTTTGCCTTATACACCACAACAAAATGGTGTGGCTGAAAGAAAAATAGAACATGAATGAATGCAGTGAGATTGTTATCATATTCTGGTCTCTCCAAGGATTTTTGGGAGAAGCTATATTGACTGCAAATTATGTTTAGAATAAAATTCCCACAAAATCAGTCGAGAGAACACCATATGAGATATGGAATGAACGCAAACACAATTTAAGTCATTTCAGAAAATGGGGTTGTGTGGCACATGTTCTCATTCCCTATCAAGCTAAAGATAAGCTGGATCTCAAAACCATAAGATGTATATTCATAAGATATTCTGAAAAGTCTAAGTTCTTCCATGGAAATAAAGGAGTCATTGAAAGTAGAGATGCTACTTTTCTAGAGAATCTAGAAGAAAAGGAACAAGTTCAAGAAAATGTGCCACCTTTAATGGATTTAGATGATGTTCTTAATGATGAATTAGACATGGCGGATGAAGTATAACATCCCGTAATGAAAGATGAACATGTAAATGAGAATATACCTATGGCAAATCAACCAGTTGAATCTGTCCAACCTGCAACCCTTGTTGGCAATAAAAGACCCAGAACAACACATGCATGGATGGATGATTATTATCTATATTCATGTGAACCATCTTGTTTCTCACTGGATATTGATATAGATGAGCAAGTTGATCCCGTGAATTATACAGATGCAATGAAATCATCTGCGTCAGATCAATGGCTTGAGGCCATGAAAAGGGAGCTTGGCTCAATTAAGAGAAACAATGCATGTGAGCTATATGAACTACCAGAAGAGATGAAGTCCATAGAATGCAAATGGGTGTTACAGAAGAAATATCGGGTTGATGGGTCTATTGATACATTCAAGGCCCTGTTAGTTGCAAAAGGGTTTACTCAAAAGCAGGTATTGACTATCAGAAGACTTATTCTCCTGTGGCTAAGTTTGCATCCATAAGGATAACTTAGCAATTCTTGTGCATCTTGACTTAGAACTCTACCAAATGGATGTCAAGACTGCATTCCTCAACGGAATTTGAAGGAAGTAATATATATGGATCAACCTGAAGGATTTCAGGTTGAGAGACAGGAAGACAAAGTTTATAAATTAAAGAAATCATTGAATGGTTTAAAACAATCACCTAGACAATGGTATCTCAAATTTCACAATATAATAATCCAACTTGCTTTCGTTGCAAGCAAATTGGATATTTGTGCGTATATCTTGAAAAGTGTGGGCAGTTTTACAATATTATCCATATACTTGGATGATATTTTGCCCTTTGGAAATGACATTGAAGTGTTGAAGAAGATTAAATCAACACTTCGTAGTGAATTTGAGATGAAGGACATAGATGATGCATCCTATGTTATTGGAATACAGATCCTTAGAGGTCGGAAGTCTTGAATGTTGATTTTAAACCAAGAAAAATATTTGCATACAATATTGAGGAGATTTGCAATGTACAATTCCAATCCAGCACATACACCATTGGTTATGGGCAAGCAGTTATGTAAAGAACAATGTCCTGGAGAGGGACAGAAGTCGCTATGTGTTCCATATGCTTAAGCTTTTAGAAGTTTGATGCATGCAATGTTGTGTACTAGAACAGACTTGGCGTACCCAGTTAGTATGGTTAGTAAATATCAAACTAATTCTGGTCCAACTCATTAGGAAGCTATTAAGAGGATTATGATATATATATATATATATATATATATATATATATATATATATATATATATATATATATATATAATATATATATAGAGTACGTTGCACCACAAGTTAGTTTATCAAGAAGATTCGATTGAGGTTCTTTATTACTCCAATGCAGATTTCTGAGAGGACAAAGATGACAGGAAGTCAACTGCAGGACATGTGTTCATCCTTGGTGATGCAGTTGTTTCTTGGGATAGCCAGAAACAGGGTTGTATAGCGATATACGCACAAGAAGCTGAGTATGTAGCATGTAGTATGGCGGCTACTCATGCGATCTGGATCAGACGGTTCCTATTGGACTTGGATCTCAATTTGGTAGATGGACCAATTGGGATGTACTGTGATAATCAAGCAGACATCAACTTGATTCACAGTGGTGCAAACAATTCTAAAGGAAAGCATATTGAGATACAATATCATTACATACATGATATGGTAGATGACTTATATTCCAACAAGTGATATGATTTGACTTATATTCCAACAAGTGATATGATTGTTGATCCCTTGACAAAGGGAGTTCCAGTAGGTACATTCATCAAACATGTTGGTTTGATGGGACTTAGAAATATCTAAGTCTAGGAAACTTTCATAAATAATGAAGACAATCATGAATAATGATTGTACTCGGTGAATAAAATATGCATATCTCAGAATAGTGGGAGTATGTGAAATTGCATCATGTGTTATATCTCATGGATAGTGGGAGTATAACTGGAATGCACTTGCAGGCCAAGTAGGTGATGTAGATGGGTTTTGGCCTAAAATAGCCTAGTACCCTGCCCGACCAAACAAGTTGGTTGGAATACGTAATAAATTGGATACATAATAAATGGGATATGCGATAAATTGTTATTAAAGAAATAATTTTACATGATTTATTGCTGGATTTATTGTGAGAAATTATGAGAGCGATTATAGAGTGGAGAGATGGTGGTGGCTAAATGGAGACGAGATTTTCTCCTCTTGTACAACAACAAATCAACCATCTCCGGAATGCCTCGAAAACAAATCTTTCTTCATCCTCTAAGATCCAACAAATTGAGCGGTGGATTATCAGCCTGAAGTTATAACCAGGCCATTACCCCTAGCAACCAACAAATTGAGCGGTGGATTATCAGCCTGAAGTTATAACCAGGCCATTACCCCTAGCAACAGCCAGTTTTAAGCATGATCTACATGGCATATTGTTTGCAATTATATGAAAGAGAATCATGTAGATCAGGTCAAGACACAAAAAGGCAGGCCCCTCCACTTTTTTGTGTCTTAGCACCTGATCTATTAGATCAGATGCCATCTTTTCTATATTATTCTCTATATGAAATCAAGTGTTTCTTACCGTGACAATTTCATAATTATCATAAACCTAAGCCAAATTTGAGTAAGCCTAATTAGCATAGTTTGTTGAAGACTGATTGGCATATGCCTCAAGGTGTCCAACGGGCCGGCCCGGCCCGGCCCGGCCCAGGCTTTGGCCGGGCTCCGGGCCGGCCCGGCCCGGCTCCCGGCGGAGGCCGGGCCGGGCCGGCCCGGCCCGGAGGGGGCCGGGGGGGCGGAGGCCGGGCCGGGCCGGCCCGGCCCGGAGGGGGCCGGGGGGGCGGAAGCCCGGCCCGCGGCCCGGCCTAGCCCGGGCCCGGGCCGGGCCGGGCCGCGGGCCACCCCATTTTTTTAAAAAAAATTAAAAAAATTAAAAAAAATCTGAAACTTGGTAAAAAAAATCTTAAAAATATTAAAAAAATATTAAAATATTCAACTTATTTACAACTTACCCTAAGTAGATAAATAACCCTTAAATACTAAAATAATAGGTAATAATGTGAACAAGTAGATAATTAAGTAATAAAACATTCAAGTTTATTTGGAAGTAGATAATTAAGCCCGAAATTTTCCTAAGGTCCCGGGTTGAACCTTTAAATTTTATTACTTAAAAAATTTTTTGAAGGGGGGACTTTCATCGGCCAACCTTACCCTTCATACAATGGCCAAAACTGAAAATAATACAACTAAGACAATAAAAATTTATCACGCATCTTCTTCATCGGAATCTTCAGATAGGTACTTGTTCTGTGAGCGGCTTTCAGCATGGAACCAATCCTTCGCGCATACCGCTACTTCAACAATGTCTGCCTTCAGCCGCGATCTCTTGTTGCTCAGAACGCGACCACCTGCACTAAAAGCAGACTCCGAAGCAACTGTAGAAATAGGTACAGATAACAAATCTCGTGCCATAATGGAAAGAATAGGATAAACAGATTCATACCCTTTCCACCAGGCAAGAGGATCAAAATACTCATCATCCATGGCTTCCTCCGAAAAGGGAAATGGATTAGATAAATATTTGGACAGTTCACTAGTAGAACAATCCGAACTAACGGTTTTTTGTTTCTTCTTTCATAACATTAGGCGAATCTTACTAGTCGCCGAAGCAGAAGCACTAGCAGAGACAGATGAATGGTGTGAAACATTACCATATTTAGCCTCATAAGATGCATACAAAGTTCTTAAGCTATTTTTAGCAGCAGATACATATTCAACATGGGAAAATCCCATGTTTTCAGAATACAGTTCTAATAAACCTAGTGCAGCATCCTCCTTAAAACGAGGATCAAAAACTTTAGATAAAGAGTAAAGAAGAGGAACCGGATACCAATACTTAGCAAGTTTTGCAGATATTTCAATTATCATAGGCATTATAGCAGGGTGTGTACTTTCTCTATGCGTAGATATCTGATGAGAAATTAAAACTAATTGTTCTAATCCTAAATAAGATGTTGGGTAGTAAACCCCAGAAAATTTGTTTGAAGCAATAAAAAAACTTCCAAAAAGTCATGCAGATGCTCTACAGTTAACCACTCTATATCAGAAATGTCAAAAGCAGGATCATGTGAAAAATATGTAAGTGCATAATCTGTAATCTGCTCTCTATTTTTAAGCATGGATCGCAACATTAAGTAAGTTGAGTTCCACCTTGATGCAACATCAAATTTAAATGACAGGTATGGTTTTTGTCTAGTACGACACAGTTGTTTGTACTGAAGTCGTCTAGGGCCAGAAATATGTATAAACAACATGAGATTTCTAATTTTTTCGTAATACGGTGAACAAGTGGCAAGTCCATCACGAACTATCAAGTTCAAGACGTGACATGCACATCTTTGATGGAACAACCCGACCACATCAAGGGGCAAAGATCTTTTTAAAACGTTAATTGCACTAGTGTTATTAGATGCATTATCAAACGTAATTGAAAAAATTTTGTCTGCAATATTAAAATCATGAATAACATCCATTATCACATTAGCAATAGCACCACCAGAATGTGATTCCGCTAACATTCTAAAACTAATAATCATTTTATTCAGCAAGTATGAATTATCTACATAATGAGATGTAACACATAAATATGAGGCACCCCATTTTGTGGTCCAAATATCAGAAGTCAACGTTATTCTAGATTTTAGGCCTGCAAAAGTTTCAATCAATTTAGCTTTACCAGCTTCAAAAGCTGACATAGCATCTCTTCGAAGAGTGTTTCTAGGCACTCTTCTAAAGGCAGGGTTAAGGGCCAACTGATTAAATCTTTCTAAATCGGAGCTTTCCCCATAAGTAAATGGTAATTCTTGACATATTACAAATCATGCCATCTCTTTTCTCAAAGTCTCAGTAGAGTATGAGAAATTAGATAAAGAGGAAGAAGCGTCAGATAAGTTTAGTGTGGTCTGTTTAAGGTCCTTTTTTAAGTGAGAGGCATGGTGTCTCTTTAGGTGGGTTGTGCCATCAGAAGGTTTGCAAGTAAAATCCGATCTACATATTTTGCAAACTGCCCGCGTGCCTCTGCCCGGGACAGTTTCAATTGAAAAGTGCTCCCAAACCGCAGATTTTGTTGATCTGGGTTGGGTTGGTGGTGTTACTTGTGTAGGTGGAACATCAGAAGGAGTAGGTTGTGATTGTGTAGCAGCGTGTACAGCAGAGGTTTGTGCAGACATGGTATAGGCAGGTTGCATATTTGGGTACTGAAACGATTCAGTACGTTCATTTTGGGACATTTCCAAATGGTCATAATTTTGGGTTTCTGGGATGTTATCCCTCATCATGGCAAAGTTATCTTCCTCCTCAGTGTTGAGGTAGAAAGTATGCGACCTGCCCCTACGGTTTGGTCTCGACATTATTCTAAAAATTTAGGAACCTGATTTGTTGACAGCGGATTGAACTGAGATGATGCTGAAAGCGGAGGAAGATGAGCGCAATAACGATTTGGGCCGCGAATCTTGATCTTGCTTGCTCGATTTGGGCCGCGAATCTTGCGAATCTTGAACAGTTGAACGTATGAGAGAGTTTGAGAGAGTTTGAGAATTTGAGAGTTTGAGAATTGTGAAAAAAATGAGAGGGGTGGGGTGATATTTATAGGGATTTTTCGGTGTAAAATACCCCTCCTAAATAGCCGTTTATGACCGTTGGGAGGGGTATTTTTGGTCAAAAGCCAAAGAAATTACCAAAAAACCCCCCAAAAAATTCTGCCCCCTAATATTAATTTTTAAAAATAAAAATAAAAAAAATAAAAAAAAAACAACGGTCATATGACCGTTGCTTGCGGGCCGGGCCGGCCCGGCCCGGCCCGCCGATTCCTTCGCCCTGGCCAAGCCCTGGCCCACAGCCGGGCCAGGCCGGCGGGCCACCCGGAAGCCCGGCCCGGGCTCCGGGCCGGGCCAGGCCCGAGGCCCGGTCAACGGCGCCGGGCCCGGGCCGGGCCGGGGCTCGGGCCCGCGGGCCATTTGGACACCTTGACATATGCATGTGCCAATGCCTACGAAAAAGCATAAATACTGAACTTAAGATAAAGCCAGCACTATAAGATACTTAAACTGACATAATACATACCCGATACAATACATACCATAATACATACTTTAAAAACAAATTGTGCCACAAATTTTCATCTTTTATTTTTGTCTCCAAATGAAAATTTGTGGCAAAATTTGGTGCACCCTTCTTTCCCTAATCACATTGAAGGAAAGATGAATGGACATAATTTATTCAGAAGGGATTCCCATCAAACTTGCCAATTGGCAGTATTAGCATTACACTTTACAACGTATCTACATGTGCACAAGATAAATCAATGTGATTTTTGATGGATGCAAGATAGGGCCGTCAGTGTTTACATGATTACAGTGGCTATTGCTGGCATTGTAGACACCACGTAGAGAAATCATGACCAGAGGAAGCTACGTCGCTTCTTCTGGCGAGTGGCGACGTCTGGGGGAGTCAACGTTAGCCTTTCAGCATTGGCTCTAGCCCACTTGCTAAAATCAGGCGACGATACCAGCCCTTTCAAGGCTTCCCTTGTGTGTTCTTTGGTGAACTCTTCCCACTCTTCCTTTGTGAACCCTTTTCTATCCGGCGTATTGTGAAATGTAGAATAGTAGGTGTCTTTATCGGGTGCTGCTTGTGGGGTCTTGGGTAAGCCTGCAAAGATGGATCAACATTTGCTCACAAAAAACACCTACTTCATGTGGGTTGCCTTAATCAAAGTTGAATGCACCTTGGACGGGAGAAGCGTATGGCGTTGGTCTTGGATGTCTAGCTCGTGCCCTAGGCACCCCTGACTCTGGGTTCTGAAATGGGTACAAATAGTCAAAAAAATATCCTGTAGGTGAAATCAGATCTCCAGCTGCATGAATCCCCTTCATCATTTTCCTGCAGGTTAACGGGACAAGTTTCTGTTCATGTCAAGCAAAGAAGATCAATGCAACAATATGTTGAACAAGGCAGCATAAGCTTTATGAAATGAGAAAAAAATAACAATGTAGAATGTAATGCTGTGCACCATATAAAATACTCATTCGCATTACAACAAAATATTTCACATTGTTTTAGCCTCCCGCAGTAGATAATTAGATGCCAACCGAATTGCACATACCATCTCAGTAAGGCTCTTGCCACGTGGAAAAGGTAATAATATCATAGTCCTGCTGCATCATGCAGCCTCGTATATAGAGCCGGACCTCGTAGCGACCCAACTAAGACATTATATTACGAACTATGTGCATAAATATATTATAATGGGGACTTTCCATGACTAGGGGGACATTGGTACTAGGATTCACTCTGAGCAACAAAAGATGTAAATCAAATTTCATGGCGTCTAGGTAGCAAGGTAGCACGGACACCTCAATTATGAAATTCAGGAAAGCGTCTTGACCGACTGACACACGTATCAGACACTTCCTCAGACAAGATAATTCTATTTTGAGTATATGTTTTAAGAATTTGCTTATGCATCGATGTGACATGTCGTTCTCATATCTGCACATCCGCATCAATACAACATAGATGGTGCTATGATCGCCATTTTGCCTGCAGCTTTTGATGGTAAAATGGGAGCATGCCCAAACTCTTTCCATTCGGTTTTGCAGTATAGTCCCTCTAATTTGACTACAAAATCCAAATATTATGGGAAAATAGAGTAATGGATAATATGACATGTGGCATATACAACCTCGAAAAGTGTACCCTCTTCTATTTTTTGGACAATCATATTCTAAAACCTACAAGCACCAAATATTGATAGAACCCCAGGAGTTTTGCTCATTCATCCACCCATCGTAAATTTAACAGTTTCGCATAAATAGAACATTTTACAACTGGTGGATGAATGAGCAAAACCATTGGGTTACCCAATATTTGATGTCTGGGATTTTAGAATATGAAGATCTAAATAAACTTCCGATCATTCAAAAAAATGTGGGTAGGGGTGAACTTTTCAAGTTGCATATGTGGCTTAACAACAGGTCATGGGCAAATGTCATCATCATAATACTCTCGGATTTGCACAACAGATGGATTTCCAGCATGCCTAATATTATTTATACCAGTCAAAGTTTTTACCCATAGTGCATTTATGAAGACGGGGTGTCGATGAAAACATGGTTATCATAGTAAACTCTCTCAACCCTCAACAAAATATATGTTATTGTTGCTGCCATGTACCAGCAAATTCTGTACCTTATGTGAGACAGCCCATGGACCCATACTAAATATATCACAGCTTTACTTATGATTCATTCTGAGATCCAAAAGAATAAATCGATCATGGAAATTGGAAGCATGTCATGTCGGTCAAGTGACGGGCACATATCAGACACGCTTCTCACACAAGATACTTTTATTTTGAGTATACTTTAGAGAATTTGCTTAGGTGTCGCCACGTCATATCGTTCAAATGCCGGCACATCCGCATCCGTAAAATATAGATTGATGTAGTGATAATTTGCACCGTCATGCTTGCAGTTTTTGATGGTAAAATGAAAGCACGGTCAAACTATTCCCTTCGGCTCTGCAGGATGGTCCCTCCAATTTATTTATACCACTCAAAGTTAATACCCAATAATGCCTTTACCAAGCGGGTACGTTAATGAAAAAGATGGTTATTATCATGAATTGTCTCAAGCCTCAGCAATATATATGTTAGTGTTGATTACATGTTTCAGCAAGTCAATACCGTATTGTGAGTCAATGACGATATAATGCTTTTAAAGCGCAACTACAGAAAAAAAAATCAGAGGCATACCAAGGAAGACGATAATATGTTCCCAGTCTTTTAGGCCTTTTTAGCGACACGTCTTCCCAATATGACTTGTTTAAGAAAAACAAGAGTGTACAGGCTCTTTCCAGAGGGGAAAAAGGGATCATAATACAATCCATGAATTTCCGATTGTTAGTTTGGACAAGATTGTAAAAGCCAAGAGGCACACCGACTCTGAGTTATGTAGCTTTTGCAATATTACAGTTGGTGTTATTTGTTAATGGGCAAGGCAAGTGACTTTGGTTCGTGCCTAAAATCCCAGACAAGGAGCAGTGAGATTATACTTGTTAGCAGAAGTCTAGGGGTCAACATATATGCCATGGAATATTGTTCAAGTAGTTGGCATGCTGCACACATTGTTGGACGAGGAAAGAGGTTTTTATGCAGCAATAAGTATGCAAAGAGTTGGTTCGTGTTGAACTCTTCATATCCTTTCCTCTAAAATATTGTCTTTGATTTTTCATGGTATAAGAGCTATCACTTTATATTAACCCTAATCATAACCCAAAAATTAGATCGGCCAGAGTTAGATTAGATTAACCCTAAACCCTGATCCATCCAACTTCCTACCACCTCCTCATTTCTCTATCCACGAAAACCATAACCTAGACTTACCGCCGCCACACTAACCCTCTCCTATCACCAAATACCTTGTCGTCGTCACAACAATCATTTCCAATCACCAACCCCCACGATGGGTCATCGCCGAAGTAGATCTGACACTCCTCAACCACCTACGATGACGAGGAATCGCTGAGGTTAGATCCAAGCTTCATCACCCTTGCAAATTTCGGCATCCTACAACCTCGTCTAATCTTCTTAAGCATTGCCTGATGATCTCCAACCACAATTAGGCTTCTCATACCACGATCAGTCATCACAAAGGCAACGCTAAGCCTTTGCGGCCTTCTACAACCCTCTCTAACCATAAAGGCGACTAGAAATTAATGCGGAAAATAAAAACCATCATTTGTGTGGATATACTCAAGTGATATCTACGGATCCAACATCTCTTTCGGTGAAGACCTAGACTCGCTCACGTGACTGAGCAGTCCAACAGTCAAGGCAGTCATGACACGCCTTTCATCGAGCAGAGCCGGCCATCAGCATATGATAACATGATATCTTTTTTAGGCCCGGAAAAGATGCAGTATTCATATCCTACATACTACCATGCACCAAAGCTGCATGATGAGAACTACGAATGAGATTTGTGTATCCTTTTATTTATTTTCTTCATTTTTGTATCTATTGATGTATTTTGTATAGCTTTTATATTATGAATTCAAATTTGTGGCTCTTCAATTTTTAGTGTTGTTCTTTTATATCTATTAATTAGTTAATTGTTGTTACAAATGAGTAATGTGAACAAAAAATACATGGAAAATCCAAAAAATACAGAATAATGCCGGAAAATGCCAGAAAATGCCGAAAAATACATGCAGATCATTAAAGGTATTTCATAAACTTAAGATGTATTTCATACTTGTTACCTATATTTCATAACTGCTAAATACAGAAAAATACCGGAAAATACAAAAAAAAATCCCGAAAAATACAGAAAAAATACAGAAAAATACATATAGATCTTTAGAGGTATTTCACAAACTTTAGATGTATTTCATACTTTTTAGCTATATTTCATAATTGCTTACAACATTACATGTTAACTCGTTGCAGGATTACAAGTTTACCAGTTAACCATCGATGTGATGACATGTTTCGAAGCACAAAAAGATGGCCGTGCAGAGATTTTTCAAAGTGAATGCATCTTCATGTTCCCTTTTCAAGTCGAGGCCAAGCCCGGTGAGATAGCACATTTAAATGCTGAGTATTGAAATATTTCTTCTATGTGCTTATCTCCCCTCCCATCAATTCAAAAGAAAATTTTCAACGATAAATCACCCGAAAACCCCAGTAATACCGTAAAAATGGCCATTATGAGGTGTGTAGACAATAGAATTATGTAAGCATGCAATCTGTAGTTTGAATGAGGCGTGCACGTGGACATCTGCAGTGCTTATGATACTGGCTTTTAATCTGATTAATGTAGAAATCAACCGAGTTGCGTTATCCATTAATCAGGTTAAATACCAGTATCATAAGCACTGCATATGTCCACGTGCACGCCTCATTCAAACTACAAATTGCATGCTTACATAATTCTATTGTCTATACGCATCATATTGACCATTTTTATTGTATTACTGGTATTCAGGAGGCTTACCGTTGAAATTTTGGCTTTTGAATTGAAGAGAAGGGAAATTATCACTTATAAGAAATATTTCAAGAATCGTATTCCAGTGGATACTCAGGCAGTCATGGCGATTATTTCAAGAATTGTATCTTTTTATTTATTTTCTTCATTTTTGTATCTTTTGATGTTTTATTCAGCTTTTGTATTACGATGCCATAAATATGACTCGTCAATTTTTAGTATTGTTGTTTTATACCTACTAATTAGTTTTTTTCAAATGCGTAATGTACAGGAAAATTGTAACTGTTGGCTTTTTTAGCCCAACACAAAAGCCCAGGCCCACTTGCTCAACCCATTTAATAAACTTCCCCTCCACTAACTCTCTCTCTCTCCCCCCTCTCATTATTTCATTTACCCGTTTCCCTTTCTCTCGACTCGAGCCCTCATCTTCTCACGCGCGGGCGAACGCGACGACCCAGCGAAGAGTCGACGAAGCCGAAGGGTTTATCGAAAACCCCTAGCCCCGATCTTCTCGCGCCGCCGCAAATTTTGCGGGATTCGCCTTGGATAAGAAACCTAACCCTATCTCTCTCTCTTATTTATATGCAGCATTTGTTGAGGTTTTCTCCGAAGCGAAATTATCTTTCTCCTCCTAAGTTCTTCGATTAAGCTGCTGTTTGGGTTCGGATTTATCCTCTGGTTTTCTGGATCTTTCGGCTTTGGTTTTCTTCAAGATCGGTAAACCCTATTTGCTTTAAATTTCAATTATACTCTTTTATGCTTCGATTTTGTTGCGAAAATAAGGTTTGATCTAGGAAATGATGATTCGGGAATAATATGAAAGGGAACTCTCCCCTTGTGTTAATTACGGCATTCTTAGGGCGAGGCGACAACTTTGTCGCAGCCCGCATCACTGATTTAGGGTTTTAGGGTTTTGGGTCCTGGGGTTGGCCGCCGAGGGATTTTTCCTTCAGACAATTTGATGGCTTTTTGCAATTCTCTTTTTAGTTGGCTGATACCTTGCAGTTTGACACCCTACGGCTGTTCCCTTAATTGCACCTCTGTTTGTGTTCAGTTATTATTCTTCTTGCCATGTAAATGATGCCACTTTGCCCATGTGTTGTACAATATGCTGTCTGATGGTATTGGAGGGATTCGGTTAATAATTTTACTGTAGCAATGGGGTTATTTATTGTTCATACTTACAGATTTTGAGGAGATCTTCCCTCGAGCTGGTAAACCCTAGAAAACCCATCACGGATGCCAAATGAACCGAATCTTATCCTAACAATGTTTAATCCTTTTAAAGTATTTTAGTTTTTCAGTTTGAATGGTTCGAAAGATCCGATTGCTTTAAATATGTTTTGGGATGTTATAAATAAAGTTTTACCTTCGTAGAAATTTATTATAGTATTGTAATATTAGAAGATAAGTTTGGTGCACTTGAATGTATTAATTGTGGACTATTGACACATTGAAACAATTGACATAGACACTATAGGCTTGATGCACTATTCATGTTACATAACTTAGAGAGAATAGAACTAGATGACAATTGTAGTTAGAATGACATGGAGTTTTGGGAAATCATAATTAAAGTTAGAAAGGGTGGCAAAGACTACGCTCCTTGACAGAATTGAATGACTTGATTGGATTCCTTGATTAATACCTTGGACCAATAAATTTAGGGCACCGGTGAGCTCGCTTGTGAAACCCGAGGTTGTTCTTTAGCCCGCTCTTTCCCTTTACATTATGAGTATAATATAAAAATGGAATGTTTTAGTTAGGTAGGTACAACCTAGTGCTTTGGGAAATCATAATTAAAGTTAGAAAGGGTGGCAAAGACTACGCTCCTTGACAGAATTGAATGACTTGATTGGATTCCTTGATTAATACCTTGGACCAATAAATTTAGGGCACCGGTGAGCTCGCTTGTGAAACCCGAGGTTGTTCTTTAGCCCGCTCTTTCCCTTTACATTATAAGTATAATATAAAAATGGAATGTTTTAGTTAGGTAGTTACAACCTAGTGCTTAATGTTATTGACTTGTTTAGGACTAGGATTGCATGAAAGTTATAATTGTTGTTTATTGTAAATATCGTTTACTTTATCCTTTCAAATGTTTTCTCAACAGACACTGAACCAGAGTACGAGGAGGTTCCAGCTTTTGAGGAGTCCGAATTCCCAGTGGAGAGTGCTGATTTCTGAGACAAGGATTAGTAAGGAGAGTGTTCTTCTATTGTTTAGTTGCTTTCTTATTGTTTAGAAATAAAGACCAGTAGTTTCCCTTTTGATATCCTTTTGTATCCTCTTTGAAGGATGAATAAAAGTTAATTCTGTTATGAAATTCTCTGTTTGCTCTATGTTGGCTTCACTGGAACTTTGCAAGACCTTCACAAATAAGGAAAAGTAATGGTACCCCAGAAATGGGGCGTTACAAGTTGGTGGCCCATGCAGGTCCCCGCAAGACACCTCGTGAACAGTATAGAATAAGCAGAAATGCTCATCGATTAACAATTGGACTGACATCATTCTTTGGAATACAGAATGTCAAAAGCATATCATCGTCAACGCGGTACTGGGAGCAATCCAATCATTACTCATGCAGACTTGGCGAGAAATCACAGTGATGAGCGTAGAGCTGGGACATGAACAATGTCCCTAACAACACTAATCACATTACTCATGAGAATGTTGACTATGGCAATGCTTACAACTACGACGTCGAGGACCAGCTTAATGACTACGTCGGCAACGAGAATGCTGACGACAACAACGTCGACCCCAACCTCCATGGTATTGTCAACAATGGAAATGGCGAGAATCATCACATCGGTAATGGGAATAATGGGAACAATAATGAGCAACCTGCAGCGACAATCCAGATTACAGACCAGGCTCAACGAGAAATAGTTAGAGCTTTGCAAAGGCAACCTGAGCAAAGGGAGCTTGAGCACAGACGGGAAGGTGGAGTTCATCAATTGAGATCACTGCGTCCACCAGTTTTCAAAGAGACAGAGGGACCTCTGGCAGCAGAAGAGTGGCTATGTCGCATAGCTGACATGCTAAGAGCAGCACGGATTGCACCAGATTCATGGGTGGACATGGCTAAGCTACAGTTGGTTGAAGACGTCATGTCATGGTAGGATTCAGAGGAAGATCAATTGATCCAGCCGATTTCATGGAGCACATTCACGGAGAGGTTCAATGCTCTGTATTTCTCTCCTGAAGCTAAGAGGACACTGCAGGCCGAATTTATGAACTTGAAACAAGGCTCCATGAATGTGAAACAGTACAACGCTGAATTCTCCAAACTCAGCAAGTATGTATTACAACTTACACAGTTAACCTATAAATGTATGTAATTTACTAATAAGTGGTCGTTTGCATGTTTGCGAAGAATGTGGTGTCCGATCCTTGGGACAGAGCTCAACGTTTTCAGAAAGCGCTGAATATGAAGATTCAGAAGCAACTAAATGGGGCACAAGCTGAAGACCCACTTACGTACTCTGCAGCTCGAGATTATGAGTACATGCAGCAGAAGGAAGATCTGGAACAAGCGAGTGCTCCTCAGATGCGTCCCCCTCCACCACCTAGTCGACAGGCGGCCCGACCAGCTCAGCAGACATCTTCAAAGAGGCCAGCCCCACCACATCCACAGCAGCCACCGCAGCGCAGACAGCAGACGGTCTATCACTATTGCAACAAGCCACGGCACGCCAAGTCAGAGTGTCGATATCTACTGAATCGGTGCCTGATTTGCGGAGCAGACGACCACGTTGGCAGAGACTGGCCCCAGAAGGGATAGAGACCAGCGGCTCCAACACAGACATCTGCACCAGCTATAGAACTAGCGGAGAATACTCAGCGTGGACCCCCACCACAGCGACGAGGATTTCAGCAGGCACGACCACAAGCTCCACCCCCGAAGCGCCAAATGTTCACCATGACAGCTGAGGATGCCGAGGCTACAGACCAGGTCATTACCGGTACAAATCTACCATTATCTTTTAATTTGTTTTATTGTATGATGTATGCTTAGACATAGTTTTTGCGACCGTAGGAGTTGTGTTGGTAGCTAGCAAACCTGCTCTTGCTCTCTTTGATTCGGGAGCTTCGCATTGTTTTATGGCGACACGATTTGTCAACCAACACGTTATCCCCATTTCACCTCACCTCTAGCTGGAACGTCAAGACGGAAGGTGGTGTGTTGCGGACGACTAGTGGATATTCAGACTGTCTCGTAGTCATGCAAGCGAGAGCTCTATGCCGACTTTTTAGCCATCAATATACCGAGTTTTGATGCCGTTTTCGAGATGGACTGGCTAGGGAACTTTTATGCCACAATTGATTGTCGACGCAGGAGAGTGGTTTTAGAGATCCCAAACCACCCGAAATTCGAATTCGTCAGCGGGAACCGATCAGAAGGACCAGTGGAGTACAGAGCCAGACTTTCGAATGCAGTGATGACTTCTATGGATGCTACTACAGAGAGACCGGCGATAATGCAGGAGTTCTCAGACGTATTTCCGGATAGCCTTTCAGGCTTACCCAAAAATCGTGCCATGGAGTTTTCAATCAAGTTAGTGCTAGGAGCTCAACTAACTCCAGGAATCATTACCGTCTAGCCCCATCAGAGTTGGTTGAAGTTCGGACTCAATTAGACAATCTTTTGCAGAAAGGCTGGATTCGGACCAGCGCATCATCATGGAGTGCTCCGATATTGTTAGTTAAGAAGAATGATGGGACCAGAAGGATGTGCGTGGACTATAGAGAGTTGAACAAAGTGACGGTGAAGAATAAGTACCCTCTACCACGCATCGTAGACTTGTTTGATCAGCTGAAGAGTTCGTGCAACTTTTCTAAGTTGGATCTACAGAGCGGTTATCACCAGCTAAGAGTCAAGAAGGATGACATTTATAAGACAGCGTTCAGCACCAGATATGGACAATACGAATTTTTTGTAATGTCGTTTGGTGTGACCAATGCACCCGCGGTATTCATGAGTCTACTGAACCTAGTGCTGAACGAGTATCTGGATAAGTTTGTGGTGGTATACCTTGACGACATCCTGATATATTCGAAGATAGAGCATGAGCACACAGCACACTTGAGGAGTCCTAGGGACTTTGAGGCGACACCAGTTGTATGCTAAGTACAGCAAGTGTGCATTTGGGATGAAAAAAGTCGGATTTCTTAGTCATGTCGTATCAGGAGAATGGATTGCAGTAGACCCAGAGAAGGTAGCTGCCGTTCTGAAGTGGCCAGCTCCTAAGACAGCGTCTGAGATTCGGAGTTTTCTAGCTTTGGGTGGTTATTACATAAGGTTCATTCCGAACTTTTCGAAGATTGCAGAACCTATGACCCGACTGACGCAGAAAGATGTAGTCTATATTTGGTCTAAGACTTGTGACAAGGCATTCCGGGAGCTGAAGAAGAGATTAACTACCGCGCCAGTGCTTACTATTCCAGATAGATCAGGAGGATTTGAGGTTTTCTGCGACGCATCCGACAAGGGTCTCGGATGTGTACTACATCAGCATGGACGTGTGGTAGCCTATGCATCAAGGCAGCTGAAGAAACATGAGCAGCACTACCCCACCCATGACTTGGAGTTAGCAGCCGTCATTTTCGCGTTGAAGATTTGGAGGCACTTTCTACTCGGAGAGTGAGTGAAGATTTTTACGGACCATAAGAGCTTGAAGTACATCTTCGACTAGAAGGACCTGAACTTACGGCAGAGGCAATGGATCAAATTGATGACAGATTACAACATTGATATTCAGTACCATCCAGGAAAGGTCAATGTTGTACCCGATGCACTGAGTCGACTTCCAGCTGTGCTTACCCTTACGACTCAGGGCTTCAGCGGGAATTGCGAGAATTGGAGATTGAGGTGATTCTACCTAGACTGGCTACCTTATTGATGGATCTACAAATACAGTCCAGTTTGGTAGACAGGATCAAGGCTGCGCAGGCAGAAGATACTAAGCTACAGAAGATCAGAGAGTTGGTGATGGCAGGGCAGCGACCAGAGTTCACGATACATTCAGATGGATCCTTGAGATTTGGCACCAGGCTTTGTGTACCATTTGGAGATGTTAGAGAGGAGCTGCTGAAGGAAGCTCACAGTTCGCCCTATTCCGCTCATCTAGGCGATACTAAGATGTATCAGGATCTGAAGCAAAACTATTGGTGGCACGGAATAAAGAGGAGCGTTGCGCAGAGCGTGGCCAAATGGTTAGTGTGTCAGCAGGTGAAGGCTGAGCACCAGAGAGTTGCAGGATTATTACAGCCACTGCCTATTCATGAGTGGAAATGGCAGCAAATCACGATGGATTTTGTAACTGCCTTGCCCCGAAGCAAGAAGCAGAACGATGATATTTGGGTAGTCGTGGATCGGCTGACGAAGTCTGCTCACTTCATACCTTTCAAAATCGGTCAGTCTACAGAGGTTCTTGCTAAGAGATATAGGGAAGAAGTTGTGAGACTACACGGAGTACTGGTGAGCATAGTTTCAGACAGAGACACCCGATTCACATCGCATTTTTGGTAGAGCATTCGAAAGAATCTTGGCACTCATCTCAAGTTTAGCACCGCATATCATCCTCAGACAAATGGGTAGTCAGAGCACACCATTCAGATCCTTGAGGACATTGTGCGAGCATACATGTTGAATTTCACAGGGTCATGGGAAGATCACATACACCTCGTGGAATTCGCATATAATAATAGTCATCAGGCGAGTATCGAGATGGCCCTATTTGTGGCCTTATATGGAAGGAAGTGTCGGTCCCCCTTGAGCTGGGACGACGTTGGAGATCGAGAATTGATGGGACCCAAGATGATAGTAGAGGCAGTTGATGTGGTACGAACGATCAGAGAGACTGCAGTTGGCTCAAGACAGATATAAGCACTGGGCAGATTCGAGACGAAGACATTTGGGGTTTCAGCCATGAGACATGGTATTTTTGAAGATTTCGTCGAATCGGGGTCTGATTCGTTTCGGCAGACGATGGAAGCTTAGCACACGCTACATTGGACCGTTCGATGTACTTGAGCGAGTAGGAGAATTGGCTTACAAGATTGCACTGCCTCCACCCTTGGAAGGAGTGCATAATGTATTCCACATTTCTCAGCTACGCAAATGTGTGGGAGACCCAGCGCACATGGTGGACCATTCAGAGATTTCAGTGCACCCAGACCTGACGTACGAGCAGCAGCCCGTAGAGATCATCGATCGACAGCAGCAGAACCTGAGGAACAAAACAATCAATTTGGTGAAGATTTTATGGCATTGTAATGCACCAGGCGAGGCTACTTGGGAACGAGAAGAAGAAATGAAGGAGC
This sequence comes from Scilla litardierei, assembly GCA_030789695.1. Lineage (NCBI taxonomy): Eukaryota > Viridiplantae > Streptophyta > Magnoliopsida > Asparagales > Asparagaceae > Scilla > Scilla litardierei. The sequence goes on from CM061142.1 coordinate 227,202,620, forward strand.
GCTACCCCTATCTTTTTGAGTAACTCTTGATTCTTCCAATTCTGAGGACGGAATTTATTGTAAGAGGGAAGATGTAACGGTTCGTTTTTTTTAGCCCAACACAAAAGCGCAGGCCCACTTGTCCAACCCATTTAATAAACTTCCCCTCCACTAACTCTCTCTCTCTCTCCCCTCTCATTATTTCATTTGTTTGCTTCCCTTTCTCTCGACCCGAGCCCTCATCTTCTCATGCGCGGGCGAACACGACGACTCAGCGACGAATCGACGAAGCCAAAGGGTTTTTCGAAAAACCCTATCCCCGATCTTCTCGCGCTGCCGCAGATTTTGCGGGATTCGCCTTCGATAAGAAACCTAACCCTATCTCTCTCTCTCTTATTTATACGCAGCATTTGTTGAGGTTTTCTCCGATGCAAAATTATATTTCTACTCCTAAGTTCTTCGATCAAGCTGCTGTTTGGGTTCGGATTTATTCTCTGGTTTTCTGGATCTTTCGGCCTGGGTTTTCTTCAAGATCGGTAAACCCTATTTGCTTTAAATTTCAATTATACTCTTTTATGCTTCGATTTTGTTGCGAAAATAGGGTTTGATCTAGGAAATGATGATTCGGGAATAATATGAAAGGGAACTCTCCCCTTGTGTTAATTACGGCATTCTTAGGGCGAGGCGACAACTTTGTCGCAGCCCCGCATCACTGATTTAGGGTTTTAGGGTTTTGGGTCCTGGGGTTAGCCGCCGAAGGATTTTTCCCTTCGGACAATCTAACGGCTTTTTGTGATTCTCTTTTTAGTTGGCTGATACGTTGTAGTTTGACACCCTGCGGATGTTCCCTTAATTGTACCTCTATTTGTGTTCAATTATTATTCTTCTTGCCCTGTAAATGATGCCACTTTGCCCATGTGTTGTACAATATGCTGTCTGATGTTATTGGCGGGGTTCGATCAATAATTTTACTGTAGCAATGGGGTCATTTACTGTTCATACTTACAGATTTTGAGATCTTCCCTCGAACGAGTAAACCCTAGAAAACCCATCACGGATGCCAAATGAACCGAATCTAATCCTAACAATGTTTAATCCTTTTAAAGTATTTTAGTATTCAGTTTGAATGGTTCGAAAGATCCGATTACTTTAAATATGTTTTGAGATGTTATAAATAAAGTTTTACCTTCGTAGAAATTTATTATAGTATTGTAATGTTATAAGATAAGTTTTGTGATAATGATGGTGCACTTGAATGTATTAATTATGGACTATTGACACATTGGAACGATTGACATAGACACTACGGGTTTGATGCACTATTCATGTTACATAACTTAGAGAGGATAGAACTAGATGACAATTGTAGTTAGAATGACATGGGGTTTTGGGAAATCATAATTAAAGTTAGAAAGGGTGGCAAAGACTATGCTTCTTAACAGAATTGAATGACTTGATTGGGTTCCTTGATGAATACCTGGAACCAATAAATTTAGGGCACCGGTGAGCTCGCCTGTGAAACCCGAGGTTGTTCTTTAGCCCGCTCTTTTCTTTTACATTATGAGATAATATAAAAAATGGAATGTTTTAGTTAGGTAGGTACAACCTAGTGCTTAATGTTATTGACTTGTTTAGGACTAGGATTGCATGAAAGGTATAATTGTTGTTTATTGTAAATATCGTTTACTTTATCCTTTCAACTGTTTTCTCAACGGAGATTGAACCAGAGTACGAGAAGGCTCCAACTTTTGAGGAGTCCGAATTCCCAGTGGAGAGTGCTGATTTCTGAGACAAGGATTAGTAAGGAGAGTGTTCTTCTATTGTTTAGTTGCTTTCTTGTTGTTTAGAAATAAAGACCAGTAGTTTCCCTTTTGCTATGCTTTTGTACCCTCTTTGAAGGATGAATAAAAGTTAATTCTGTTATGAAATTCTCTGTTTGCTCTATGTTGGCTTCACTGGAACTTTGCAGGACCTGCACAAATAAGGGAAAGTAATGGTACCCAGAAATGGGACGTTACAAAAATACATGAAAAATACAGAAAAATGCAGAAAAATACAGGAAAGTATCTCTGATACCGATACCGATATCGATATCGAAACGAAACTACCAATACGGACGAAACCGAAACTTGCTTCCGAAACCACCGAAACGGGTGATACCGATACCGATACCGAAACCAAAATTTTGGGCTGAGCGATACCCACACCAAAACCGATATCTAAAACCTTGATCAAGAATGCTTGTTGAACTTGCTTAGTTTGCTGCATGTTTTTTATTCCTGAAACTGTGCTGCATTGATGGTACTACATATCTTTAATAGGAGCTTTAATAACAGGTGTTAGCAATGAATAATTATATGCCTCACATCCTTAGCATTCTCTTGATTATAACTAGTGTATACAACGTCAGAAGAATGTCATTACATGTGGTCACTAAGAAACGGAAAGAGATTCCACGCAAGAAGAAAAGGGAGTCAGAAGGGAATAGAAGCGATGTACTAGAAAAAACTTGTAAAACAAAGACTAAACAATGAGAAGGGTCCATATGAGAAGATAGATAGCATGGATCTATAAAAGAAGACAAATACCCCATCGAGAATTGGGAATTGGTAGAACTTATAGAAGAGATACATGACAAGAGAACTTGTGTAAGTTAAAAGATGGAAATTAAAATTGAAAATAGACACAACATATATGTACATAAGATTGTAACAATATTGCAAAATGCGGCTAGGTGTCTGCATATTCTAGGTTGGATGGTTATTCACAACAGGCATGAAAGTGGCAGTAGAAGATGGCTGCATCTCCAAGAATTCAGGTTGAAATTAGGTAAGGTTTTATACGAAAATAATATGCTAAGTGTCCAGTGACTCTGCCTCCGTCTGTAATTGGCTAAGATGATATGCTATAGGGTTGCAGATGATAAGATCTGCTGCTGTAGCACTACCATCCAAAGTCATTTGCAAGGTTATTAAAGGTTCTTTTGGCCTCGAACCCGACATGGAGAATATTACAAGGTTCAACTTATTGAGAGGAAGCACGATTGACTACAATAAGTTGCCTTCTTAAAGCAGCAATTAAATGACCAAAAATTCTCCACTATGAATCTTCTTAGTGGAGATCACTAAGCAAATATAGTACTGCGCTTGCATTCTTACACGGTGATATGATGAAAATAATCTCTAATAAGAAAAAAAGGCTACTCGTATTCTGGATCAGCAGGATTTGGCCTTGTGGTTGTTTAGCTAAGAATAAATTCAATAAATTAAGGATAAGAGGACAACAGACATGCTTACTTAATGAAGCGATGCAAAAACTTCAACTTCCCAGGTATCTGTGCTATTGTTGTTGTCATAATAGAAAAAAGCAAAGCTTGTGCTGCCAGTAGAGTGTCCAGAGAGCTCTAGAGACAAAGGAACTATCAATGATTTGTGATCATGGATGTGAAGACCAGTTACGAAATCCATAAATAAATGTTAATGATATATTGATAGCCCATACTGTACCTAACATTGATGAAACGCATAGGAAAAAAGAACTAATAGCGAAAAGAAAGATTACCTGAAGTATCATGACAGCAGAAAAAATCCATATTGCCCATTCCACAAAATAAGCCACTCCAGAATCCACTAATCCATCATCTGTCAGAACAAGTTTGCGGACACCCCAATAGCCAAACCAAGCTCCAGCTAGAACAAGGCATACCAAAAGGAATACGCCCAGCTGCAGGTGACAATGATACGAAGAATTGAAAAAAGCTTCAGAAAGTAGGTGGATATATACTAGTAAATCTGGTAATATCTGCCGTATCGTGTAAAAATCAGCATATCTTCAGTCAGCTGTCAGGACAAATTGGACCAGTTGGTACATGAATGGGACATATCCATGATTTATTAGATTTTGACCAAGGTTTTAAATTTCAGATATCAGTATCGTATCGGATTGACCATATCGGATATCGGCATCAGATAACGGGGGGTAAATTGGGGATGCGAGCAAATATCGGGTTGGTCATATCGGGTGGACAAATATACAATTATAATATCATAAATATCCATGATTGTTCATATTACTAAAATATCATCAATAGGATGACATAAAATTACAATAATTGCATTAACCGCTAACACTAACATACGAATATATAATACACTAATACTACAAGTCTACAAATCAACAAAATATTAAAACTTAACATTCTACAAAATGAATTAAAAGATTTTCAGAAAGAGTGACTTACCCCCACATCACACGTCAAAATATATGGAAATCTAGAATAAGGAGGAAAAACCAAAAACATTTACATTTTTGATAGAATTATCGCCAATTTCCGTCAATTTTCCAAAGAATCAAAACCCTAAATCCAAATTTCATCGCGCAAACAAAGGGTTTTTCGTCGGTTCGATGAGAGGCAGATGTGTGAGGGTGAACGACATTTGTGAAATAATATTAAAAACGGGTTCCAAACCTGTTAAAAAAATTTTAAGAAACAAGTAATGAATAGTATCGGCACATATCTGCCAGTATCGAGCCGATATATCGACCGATATCGGGCCAATAAATTGGCTATCAGGTTCATTTTTAAAAAACATCATTTACATTGAGTCTGATGCCGATATATCGGCATCGGACCGGATTGAGTCCGATACCGATATATCGGCCGTATCATCCGATATTTAAATCAATGATTTTGACCCAACTGCATTTCCTTATAAAAATTTGATCTCACATCTGACAAAAATGAAAACAGTCAAGTTGACATGTCTCACGAACAAACTACTTGTTCCATCTTAAAGTGTGCTACAATTATAGCTGAACTAATGAAAACATTCATGTTGGCACAAACATCATATATCATATATGTCCTGCTAAATACAAACCCTTTACCTATGTAGCATGGGTATTTCTATCATGAAGCTGTGCTTACCAAATATACCAACACATGTACCGTACACCGACACTTCTCGGACATGTTTCAGTCACTTTTCAATACTTTACCGATAATGTTGAAAGTGGAAAGCTCTAGACTTGTATGGGGTCTGTATATTTGTGGTGCATACATTGTAATTTCGCTAGTTATACTTGCGATTTTTGTGAATGTTTAAAACAAATAGAAAGTGTAAATAGAAGATGAAGTGATGCACTTATATAAATTATGTGTTTAAAAATTATATTGATTGATGTCACCTTTTATATTTTGTTTTTCGTGTGCAGATAAAAATATATAATGTAATATATTATATTATCATAGCCATGTCCCCATACCCTACATTTTACAACTTTTGACATGTCGCGTATCCAGATCTATACTCGTACCCCTAGCAGACCCATGTCTCAGTTTCTTTCTATTGTTTATTGTGCTTCTATCTTAGAAGTTATTCCTCTCCAGTTTCATCAGCTAAGACAATGTTAACAGCGCAGTTCTTAAAAGCCTAGCATATTCATTCACAACTTGTGCCACGAGGGTAATAGCCTAATGTTGCATCTTGATACATACCTAAAGTGCTAAAGAGCATGTCTTATGGTTAATGTTGTATCATGCATGATTCAATCACATCAATACAACTACCAAACTCGATTGTTCTCTAGAAAACACAGTATTCTCTCCCCATGGATTAAAAATCTTATCATATGCTTTTTTTCAAAATCAATAAGAACCATGCATATATCTTCCTCTCTATTTCTCCCTCGTTCTCCTTGGTATGTATTCGTTCTTTAATGCATCGTTAAATTTATATTAGAAAGCGACTTTCATTTTATTAGTATTTTCTTGATTGCTGTGTAGAAAAATACCTTGTTATGGCATATGCATTTGATTTGAGTGGAGTGACATTAATTTGATCATGGATACCTAAGTGGATCTCTTCCATTAGGTACATGTTAATAGAACTTCTAATTGTGTTGAATAGATAAGTTAACTGTAGTACAACAAGCATTTAGAAGTCGTGTTAGGGATATCAGCATCTACAACTATATCAGCATCTACAACTATATTACGATCATTGTCATTTGACAACATTTAATTTCATCCTTCTAGCTTTTTTCCAGTAATACAGTTTGTAACATGGAATTATCTAATTGAACTTTGTACACTTGTGATAGAGATCCAATTTGAGTTTCAGATTGAAAGTTTTTACTTTAGATTTAATTTGAATTTCAGATTGAATATTTTTATTTTAGATTTTAGATAGAAATGGAGTTTGAGTATAAAGGAAATTCTAGTTATTTAGAGCCTTTTAAATATTTTATTTAGGATAAAATTTGAGTCCTTTGAGTCTTTTATTTATTTTAGGTATTTTATTATCTCAGAGTTTTTATCCCACATTAGATGTGAAGTTTAAAAGCCAAGTTGTAAGCCTATATAAATGCCACAAACTTATTTGTCTTTTAGATGAATGAAGAATAGAATTGAAATTTTGGTGTAAACTTTTAGTTTCTCCAAAAAAAATTAAATCTTTCCAATTGGTGTGCGAGTATAGACTTGATTGCATGGGTAAGAGATTCGAAAAATCTCAGCGTGCGAGGCGTGCGAGGCATATGAGTTGGTGATCGTGAGATCTCCGAGGTGTGAGGCCCGAAAAGTTAACAAATCCCACATTTTCTTCTTCCACAAAGCCCACCACATCCCTTCACGCTTCCGTCCGGCATCAAACTTGGCATCAGAACCAAACCTGATTTGTCTTCTTCTTTTTCTCATAATAAACTCTCTCTTTTCTTTTTTCCTTATTAGGTTTTAGATCAAAGATAAAAAAATCACATTTTTCTTTCCTTCTTTTTTTACTCTTTTTCTTCTTCATCCTATTATCCTATAAATTTAGATCCAAAAATTCTAACTTTTTACTCATCTTTTTCTTCTTCATCAAAAAAGATCTCATTTTTCTTTTTTTTTCCTTTCTTCCAATTAGATTTGGATTTTTAAAAATGTGATCAAAAAATTAAAAAGGAGGATCAAAAAGAGAAAAATAAAAAAAGAGATCAGGCAAAAAATCAAAAAAGAGATTAAAAATCAAAAAATAGAGATAAAATTTAAAACGAGTGAGACCAACAAAAAAAATTAAGAGAGGGAGAGATAAAACAAATAATAAAGAGATATATAAAATTGAAAAAAAAAATAGAAAAAAGGTAAGAGAAAAGAATATTCCGAAAAAAGAAGGGAAAAAACTTTTTGATATCCATGTCGCCTCAAGCCCTAGCTCTAATGATGCCCACCTCCCTCGTCACTATCATCACCCCCGGAACTATTCACTTCCCTTGTGATATAATCTAAAGGAATGATTAAAGAAGTTTTTGCACTTGAAAATACTACTGATGCTGGTGATGAGAAGGGGCATATGCCCAAAGCCCGATTGGGGGCCCCATTGGGCATGCCACATTCACATCCTTCATTATGGTCTAGGAAGATTGGAACCCAATTGGGCATGCCCCATTCACATCCTTCATTATGGTCTAGGAAGATTGGCTCCAATCTTCCTAGACCATAATGAAGGATGGGAATGGGGCATGCCCAATTAGGCCCCCAATCGGGCTTTGAAAATGCCCATTCTCATCCCTAACTGATGCTGATGAAGATTTATTTGAACCTGTTGTTCATGTCAATACCATTAGGTGTCTGTCTACAACACTTAAAGATGAGAAAGATTGGCGAAAGACCAATATTTTCTATACTTACATCAAGGTTAGGTACGTGGTAAGTCTTACAAATTAACAATTGATGAAGCTAGTTGTGTTAATGTTATCTTCAAGCCCTTCTGTCGCTTCTCTCTCATCTCTGCATCAGTCATGCGCCTGAACTGCCCCCCACCTTGTGTTGCACTACTCCTCTCTCCAGTCTTCTCCCTGATCACCGAATCCGCTCCCGTAGTGGCTCTCTACTGTCCACCTGTTACTGGCTGGCTACGACTCGTCGTTCCGCTCCATCCACCTCTGGCCTTCCTATCCTCCAACTGATAGTCATCTGCCATCTGAGCGTACTACATGGCCTCCATCAGACTCTGAGGCTTCTGCATGCGTACCGCTGCTCGTATAGTGGCCTTCAACCCCTTCATGAAAGTGCTCTCCATCGTCTCGTCGGTCACTCCGTGCACCTGTCCTGAAAGGATCTCAAACCTCTCTAGGTAGTCTCTCACTGTGCCCTCCTGTCTGAGTAATAGCAGCTGCTCATGCATGTTCCCCATGTGGGTGTCTCTGAAACTCTCTACCATTTGGTCCCTGATCTCCTTCCATAAGCCAAAGGGACGACTCGTGTCCTTCCACTGAAACCACGTGATGGCCTTTCCATCTGGGCAGATGCCCGATGCCTCCAACTTCTGCTTCTCAGTCATGCGAGAGACTCTAAAGAATCTCTCCGCTCTGTAGATCCACGAGACCGAGTCCGTCCCATCGAATATAAGGATCTTCAACTTCCTCAGTCGGTCCATATTGAATCCCCCTGGTTCCCGCGTCATCCAACATGTCTAGGCTGGTGGTCGTGCTGTCATCTCTCCTGGTGTCGCTCGTAACCCCCATAAGGGTCTCCTCCTCGGTCCCCGTATCCACCCCCTTCGTTGCCTCCAAAGCTGCCCTCTGTCCTCTCTTGGAAGTCTCTGTAACCCCCTCCCCCGCCTACGGTGTGTCCCTCCTGGCGGTATGGTGGAGGCTGCCACCTGCCGTCGCCAAATCGAGAGTCGGGGGTCCCGATACCCCTCGCTGTAGTCTCTGTACTCCTGAAATTCCCCAGGGTCCAATTCCTCCTCAAAATCGCGGTCGTCATGGAACTGCTGAAATTCTACCACCGGCCTCGAAAACACCCCGCACAGGCCCTCTGTAGCCTAAGGGACCGCGGCCTGCCTGGGGCAGGGCCGTCGGCCCCGCCTGTTGCTCCCGGTGCCCCAGCGGCCCCCGTGGGTCGGGGGGTTCGCCGGTCCCCTGGGGCCTTAGCCGCCCCTGGGCGAACCCAGGGGAGGCCACCGCCCACCTGCCGGTGGTCCTGGGAGGCGACGGGGCCCGGAAACGATTCTCGCGGCCCCTCACACCTGTCCGCGCCCCATGGGGGGTTGGCTAGGGCCGCCGCCCCCCTTCCGCGCTTCCACTACCTTCCGTCGCACTTCTTCGCGGTAATCGACCTTCTACGGCTCCCCTTCCTCATCCTCGACGAATTCCTCCTCCACGTAACGTTTTCCGCCTCAAAAATCTCAACTTTTTCCTTCCCCTTGCATAAAAGTGGCGCCTTTCCCGCTGATTTAGGGTTTTCCTCTCCCTTTTCATCCTTTCCCGCGTTAACCGTCAATTGAAAAATTAATTGCGCGAATTGTTCGTCGTGTTTCTCTTACCTCGTCGTCAATTTTTCGATGGAAGCCGTCAACTTTGCCATGGATTCATCGTTTCCCGCCAACAATTTCTTGATCACGTCGATCTCGCTTGTAAATTTCGCCTCCAAAGCCTTAATTTTGTCTTGCAAACTTGTCGAAGCCGCCATGGATCGTTACGTGTTCTGATACCAAATTGATATGAATCACCCAAATTTGAACTTAAATTGAATAAAACAGCGAATAAAAGATAGTTTTGGCTACAATATAAGGGCAACCACCCCCTAAGACACCGATAAGCTAGGACGTCCGTGTACTCTCCTAAGATCCCCTCGAAGAACTCTCGAGGAACTCTCGAAGAACTCTCTCGATTTATCAAAATAAGCATCAGAAAACATCAATGACGGCTAGCCCTGATATAATAGGAAACCCCCCCCCACTAAACTAATTACAAATATGTCATTAAAATTGATTAGAATAAAGGGGGACGAAAACGCCCCTATTGACCCGCGCGCACAGGTGGCCTAGGCAGGTCGCGGGTCCTCCTCTGGTAAGTGCGGATCGCACCAGATTCCTATCACATTGATTCATATAGAAGCTACAATTAGAAAGTATGATCTTAGTGATAATATAAATCTAGTAGGACATTGGATATCACAACAGTAAGGCATACTGTAGGAAAAATGGTGCAAAATTGTGTGCATTTGTATAAAACTTCTTCAAAATCCATGTTTACACAATAGTATACAATCTGAATTAGCTTAGCGATTAATGTCAAAGTTTTATCATGGACCCCCAGCATTCAAACGTAGTATGCTTTACGAACACAGCAACCTCACGCATCTTAATGCAAAGCACAAAAATCAACCTCAGATACATCAGTAACCCAGAGACTATATTTGCCTATTTAACTCGTCAAGAAAGTCGTGTTGATCGAAATATTGACAGGAAACATGGCATACACATCACTGGATCTACAATGCAAATCTACTTTTGCCTAAAAGAGCAGGCAACATAGTTCTCCTTATAAATATATTTTACAACAGAGGATATTCAAACAAGAATTGAAGCATGAACTTAGTGAGAAGAAGTCTCACCAATTTTAGTTTACTATCCATACATGCAAACAATCACGAAATATAAAATACTCTCAAAAAAAGCCTCTCAAAACAACCCACAAAACTCATTGACTCAATTAGACCCAAGACCCCTTATATATATACTAAACCAAAGACTTCTAAACCATATCAAACTACTACTCATAATTGTAGTCCAATTAGACCCTTAAATAATAAAGAACTCACATAAAGGGAATAATATTTTAAAACCCACTCAAAAGGACCCAAAATAAATTTTGAATCAAATGCTAACAATATAGAGTAAGAATAAGCAGAAAACTTACATACAGGATTATGCATGTCTTCACTAATTCCTATCTCCAAAAGTATTGATCGTAGTAATCCAGACAAGTAATGTAAAACAAAGGTCGCTACACCCACCTATCATAAAAGAAATATACGTTACAATTGCGGTAATCAAAAAATGGTGCTTTTATATCTCTAGAAAACTAGTTAAGGCTGATGCTCACAATGGAGGAATACAAAACTATTGCAAGGGAACTCTTTCGACCTGTGGGTAATAGTTTCATGCCCTGCGAATGAACCATAAAAGATTAATAAAATAAATAAGAATATGGAACTGACATATATGGATGTCTCATAAGAAGCTAAGTCGTCTAAAGGAATCAAGTTGAAAATGTACTGGCATAAAGAGCATGTGGTAATAGATGCTAAACACAAAAGAAGATAAAAGATAAAAAATTTCACTCCAGCAGCAAGTATATATTCACAAAATGTTAATGTTACAATGTCAGTTGATAGAGATCAACTGACTTTATTAATTTAAAAATATGAAATCAAGTCATGCAAATATAGACCACAGATGTTCGACATAAGAAATATAAGACAACCTATGGAAGGTAAAAGGGATACTCGACCGATTTACCGTGTATCATCAACAATGAATGCTACTTGTGTTCATCAGCTAAGACAAAAACAAAATGCTTCTTTCCAGTGCTCAAATCAAAACTAACATTTTTCACTGATTGAAAATGTATGATAGTCATCTGATATTATTTGGTTACATGGATGGGGCACATGATGGCAAAGCACTACACTTTTTTTTGGCAAAGCAGTATTATTATTATTATTTTGTCTAGAATAAGACTTGGTTTATTTCCCTTTTTTTATAACATAGCGCGCCTTAACATAATTTGTATAATGTTAACATCGTAAGTTCCAAACATTGTGTCGTAACAAAAGAGTATCGTCTAATGCATTAATCAGAAAAAAGTGACTGTTTGTTGAGTAAAACAACCAAATAGCCCATCTTGCTTTCACATTATTTTTCCTGAGAAGAACAATATGGATAAACTAGATTCCCGGCCCTTTTCTCCAAGAACATAAGTGCCTGCAACTTTTTCCTAACTCAAAAACCTACCTGTGATTCTTGTTATAATGGTTGGAAACATGAAATAATTGTATGGAGATGGATTTCCCCACAAAGAAATACTAGAACTTAGGCGACGTAAGAATTTGACCTTCAGGGACACCTCTAGGACTTTTCACAATCCAATGGGAGCCTTGAAATCCAAGTGAACCAGCGAGGCAGCGACAAGTTAAAGTCACTATTTTGACAAATAAGGAAAACTAACTCCTCATGGTTTATTTTTTTTCTACCTTCAGCTGTGGAAACTGTACTGATCCCTATGATTCTTTGCCTTCTGAATTTCATAGATTTCACAGATTTCTTTCGGAAATAAGCTAAACTTGTAAAGGAAATTAGAAGTTTGTATAACTTTTAATTCATATAAAAATTCTATATCTCATTGAGAGACTGATTATCATTCAACATTGTCTTCAAAAAGTAGTTACGACAGATCAGAAATTCATATGATTCAATTGATTAAACAAGACAAGGTGCTTGGCAGCAGTTGTTACGTTCTAGACAGGATATACGTGCATTGGCCACTCTTTTTCACAATCACTGTGGTCTGTGCTTGAGGACTTCATTGTGGGTAAGGGGCATTTTAAATAGCTACTGGAATTACAAACAGTTCATCATCATAATTAAGGATCGAGTTATATAGCATATTTCAATTTTCCCCAATAATAGAAGAGATGTAAAACAATGTAAAAGCGCCTACTTTGTGAAAACATATAAAGCGTTATACTAATTTGCATCAATAACAAATTACCTGGAAAAGTACCATCAATATCACAAGGATGACACCGATTGTCATGAAACTGCCATAATAGAAGACCACAGATTCGCTAAGAACACGGGCCATTACCATCATGACAAACCCCAATATCATGAAAACAAATCGAGAGAACAGAAATTCTGAAAGATAAAAATGAAACCAAACGCATCAAAAACTGAATACATCACCCGTCCCTTGTTTTACTCCTTTTATGAATATAGCATGGCAAAGATACTACCTTGTTCGGTAGATACGTCAACGGACATAGACGGATCCGGCAGTGTCCTGATGTCAAGAGTTCTGTTTTCGAAGGGCGACACTGATTGAACCCAAGAACCCTTTGAGAGCTTCTGCCATTGAGACTCAGGACACATACAGATACCGATTGACTCATTTCTGTACAAAATCAGAACTAACATCAGGGAAATCTGACAAAAGTGCAATCTTTTTTTTCTAAGGAGTCGACTAAGGTTTAGGCGCTCACCGATGGAAACAGAGATCGATGGTCTGGATTCGAAAGATGGCGTCTTTTTGGGCGACGGAAACCCTAATTTTAAGCGAGTGTGCGTACTTGTCGAGATTCCGGAGCCTAGAGATCCCGTGGAAGTGAATCCTGTTGCATGTGACGATCAAGCCCGGGCGGGTGCCAGGAGAACCCTCGATCGTGTCACCTAGAGGAAGCTGGAGCTTCGCGGGATGATAAATTACTAGGAAAAAAGGAGAGTAAGAAAGAGAATTAGGGTTTTGGAATAGATGCTTCGATGTTGATGTTGTTTGAAATTACCTGAGAGATTAGCGGCGGAGATGAGGGAAACGTAGGTTGCGATCGAAAAGAAGAACATGATGATGATTGTACGGAAGCGAACTGCGATCGCCATGGATTTTAGTTGGATTGCGATGGAGAAATTGGGAGGGAAATTGAGCGGGTAGTTTGGCCTTTAAAAAGGGTAGTAGTTTTGTGCGCAGTTTTGTCAAAAAAAATAATAAGTAAATTACCCAAAAGGCATGCGGTGTTGAAACCAGTGAGATGGAGCTTGTGTTCTGGATCACCTTCTCCGCAGGACTATTTACACACCTTGATGGAGTCTGTTTTTTTGGGCAAATACAATGATAATAATATCACATCACATGTGTATTCGTTTTCTCTTTTAATTTTTGATAAATTATGCACAGGCTCTTCGGACATGTTCCTAATGTTGAGATTGGTTTTTTGGAAAGTTAATGGATCGTGTAATCTTGGTGTGAGGAACTTTTGGTTTTGTGTTCCAAATGTTAGAAAGTTGGTTGGAAAATTGTTTTGACAAATTTTTATGGGACCCACACAACTTTCTTGTGTTCCAAATGTTTGGAAAGGTCGATGAAGAATTTAATGTGAGGCCCACAAATTATTAAACTAACATATTTAATTATAATCATTAAACTAACTATTTAATAAATAACTAAACTAATTAATTAAGTATTAAATAATCAATTAACTATTAAATATTAATTTAGTAACTAATTCATTAACTAATTAATTAATTACTAACTATTAATTAATTAACAAATTAAGTAAGTATTAAACATCGGAACAATGTGCATTCTTCACTGCACAGTGCTCCAAACGAATGTAAAAAACAAAAACAAAATTTCGCGCGCTGCGATTGGCGGATAGAGAGGAGAGAGAAAGAGTGTGGCCCGTTTGCGCCTTTCTCAGGGATTCTTTGCTGTAATCTACGTGAAATGCGGAGAAAGTTGAGCACCACATCGGAGCCACGTCAGAAATTTTTCCCGCAAAATTTCTCAATGAAAGGAACAGACAGCGGGATTGTGGGCTGAGAAAGTGGGGAATAGCTGGTGAATAGTGGCGTGAACAGTGCCAAAAGCAAACTTTCTCATCCACTTTCAGCATTTGGAACATGCCCTTATACGCACCACTCTCAATGGGTGTATATAGTCATTCCCTTTCTCCAGAGATGTCTGTCCCCAGTGGCAGAGCCAGAAAACTTTGTTGGGGGCGAGAACATAATAATAAAATATTTTGTTTTCATAAAAGTACATCTATATATTAAAACACAGAGGTTTTTGAATTTTAGGGCTGACTGGGACAAGCTGATGTCATGCTGATGTATAAAGAGGTTGATAGAAGAATGGCTAGGATTTAATTTTGGTAAAAGAAGGGTTGAGATGAGTGTTTGGAAACCACACCACTTTTTTCCTTTTGTTTTCAAACCCCTCACAATCACTACATTTGCGCAGAATACCACATATTTTCCTTTTTTGCTAAAAACCCCTCTTATTTCACTTTTTACCCACACACCATACACACACACTTATACACTTCCACCCCGCGCGCCGAAGGCGCCCGCTAAATTTTTTCCCGCTAATTTATTGTTCCGACTCAAGAGCGCCCTCGCCGAATTTATTGTTCTACGCCGAATTTTTTGTTCCGCACAAATTTGACTGTGTAAATAATGTTTGGGCACAAAGATTTCGCGGGGAAAAATCTTAAATGAACCGTGCCCGCGGGCACGGGTTATGACTAGTAATTGTACAAATAAGAGGTTCGTCATTAATATAAAAAATAAACTTACAACACATATCAACGTGTTTTCATATTTTTGAAATTACTGGATGATTACAACATTACCAATTGTATCAAATATGTCTTTTTCTATGAATGTGACCAAGTTATCATTCATCCATTGATCTTCCATGCGATTTCGAAGTTGACTTTTGATGATATTCATTGCTGAAAATGCTCTCTCCACTATAGTTGTTGCAACTGGTAACATAAGTGCTAAATTTAGCAGCAAATAAGCTAACGATAGAATCTGTCCTTTTAAGTCATGATAATTCTTTCTGCAAGACCTACCGTCATCGTTGTGATGTTCTCGATAGAGGAAGAGCGGGTTGGCTAGAGGTGGATAGGGCTCATGTATGGACTTATGGTGGTCGACTGGTTCACACATGCACGATGGTAAATATGAGAGTAAGGTGCTCCGATGCAGTATAACTTCAATAATTAATTATGTTTAATTTGTAATTTGTTTGGACTTTCATTGTGTGCATCAAAAGTGGTGGCACATGTTATTTGATCATGTATGCTTTACATTTGTTGTGTTAGCTATGTTGATATTATTTGTATTATTAATATTCCACTTACACGTGTATCCTAGTTCATCAATTTTTTATGCTGAGGAAGCAATAGGTATCAAAACCAGAAACTCTTGTCCCAGACAACACCGCCTTATCAAGTGGGGCATAAAAAGACGCTGCCTAGCCTAAACAATACCCAATAAGCAAAACAATAACAATTAGCAACAAATAATAACGAATAAAAATGGGGATGATATGGAACCGTTTATTTGCTTAGCCCAACTCACGTTAAGGGTTAGAATAACAAATAACAGTGAGTCAAAACAGCTGCAACCAAGATATGGGGTTCAAAACCAAGATCTCATGTTCCAAGAGCGGCCCCTTATACACTCGGCATTCAAGAGATGGTGATATTGAATGCTAAAACTTTTTATTTTACTTTCTTGCACCGGGGGCAATTGACTATAACAAAAAATCTGATAATGTCGGTGGGTGCAATTGCTCCCCTTTGCCCTCGCTTGCCTCCGCCACTGTCTGTCCCTGCTCTATTCTGATTGCCACGGGATCGAACGCGCGCACACTTTACCACTTTCCACTGAAACAAAAAAAATAAGATGTTGTTTGACCAGTGTTTGAATGCTCTCAAATTTTACCAACCCATGATTTAAAAGGCTCTAATTTGATTAAATGTACACATTTGGTAAAAGTTGTAATAAAAACTCTATTACCAAACTTTCACTAAACTTAAATGAAACATTAATTTTAGAAACCAATGTTGTATAAATACCAACATTGGCCTAGTTTGACTTAAATGAAACTCTGGTTTCATTAACTCCATTGCCAAACTAGTTTGGAGACACTTTCCCCTTAAACTTCATTTGGCTTTAAAAAATTGGTCTCAACTGTGCATTTGAGCTTGATTGTAATTGTTACAACATAAAATATTTGTGTTCGAAAATTAAGAGGTTCATCTGTCCATCAACCAGTTTGACTCGAATAGATATTAAATAATGGAATATATTAAAATATATGGTTCTTTAGAATTCGGTACCCCAAAAATGGGTTATTCGAAAAGAGTCCCACAAATCATAGCATTTGCTAATTGGTCTCCCAATTTTTTTAAAACACTCGAAAAGAGTCATTTTGGACGGACTCTGTTACAAGGCTTAACTCGGGTGTAGTTTAAGATGGGATATACTCAAGTTAACCCAAACACGAATTCCAACATCAAACGCATTAACTGCTGGGACATAATGGAGGGAAAACTTGTGATTGAGGGTGATGGGAAGGCAACAGAATTTTTTCTTACCATAGCCATAGCGCTCTAACGACGGAGGTGATCAGAGATCAGGGCTGAAACTCGAAGAAGCCGTGTCGTAGAGACCAAATTGGGAGAAGAGAAGACAAATTTTGAAGTAGATGGTGTAGAGTATGCTCGATCATACGGTATGTCCGTGGTTGTTTTTTCAATTTTTGTGTGTTTTTCCCATTTATGGAGAAAGATCCTAATTTTAGGGTTTTCTTTCAATGTTGCAGTGGGACAGAATCTGTTAGATCTTAAAGAAAAGGTGAAAATTTCTCGTGAGGCAAGGTGAAAATTTTACAAAAATTTAATTTTGGCCTTATTTTAGAGGGTTCAAGTAATTGTTGTGCAAAAAAGATGATTTAATGCTAGGTTCAAGTAAATGTAATAGGTTGATGTGCATCATAATCAAGGTTGCAGTTGCTAGAAAAGGCATGCATGATAGCCTAAGCTTACTTATTGGAATAACGAGTTAGCATCATGGGTTAGAACAAAATGAATCATAGTTGATGCATCAGTTGCTGCATCATAGTTGCTAAAGTAAATGTAAAATTAATTGTTAGTTTGCTGGGTAATAAGAATGCATCATTTCATAATAGTTTCATGGTATGCATCATTTCATAATAAGAATGCATCAGGTTTCAATTTGCTGTGTAATAAGAATTTGTTTGCAGTTGAATCAATGGATGGTGATGTGAAAGAGATTATGCTCAAGTATGGTTAATGGTGGAAGGGTATACCCATGACATGAAGGAAGAAGTATCCTGGTGGAAGGCAGCGAACATTTATGATGATAAATATGAATGCTTCTTTGAAGGAAATTGCAGAGCAGATTTATGAGTTTTATCCCATTGCAAGAGGCCAACCCATGAAGTTGTCGCATGCCATTCCATTAAGCAACCCTAAGGAGTATAAGTTTCTAAAAACTGACAGGGATGTAGTGGTACTCTTTACAAACCTGAAAAAGGTTGAGATGTTTGACATTAGGGGAATCAAATAATGTGCTAGTGATTCCTTTTGAAACTGCGAGGAGGAAAAATCCACCTCGAAAAGCTTCTAGCAACAACAAAGGGAAACTTGTGGAAAGTATTATGCAGGCTGAATCATCTAGTGAAGAGGAATATCCACTGGATGAGGATGACAAATATGTCCAAGGAGATGAGCAACTGATTGATGTGCATGTGGATCAGATTGCAGTTGATATAGATAATGAGGAAATATGTGAAGACCAAGCAGATGATTGTTATTCAGATGATGAATATCATGTGGTTGATAGTAGTGAGACTGAAGAGAGTGAAGACATTGACTTGGCTGAAGCTATGGAAGGGCCAGTGTGGGATGTAAACTACGAAGACCCAGAAATTCAGGTGGGAAAGATATTCAAGGAAAAATCAGAGTTAAAATTTTGCCTTCAACAACATTCAGTTAGAAGGGATTTTAATTTCAAATATGTGAAGAATGACTTGGTTCGGGTTGTAATAAAATGCACGGCAGAAAATTGCACTTGGCCTTTGAGAGCCAAAAGGCTCTATAATGGGGTGACGTATGAAATTTCGAAGCTTGTTCCTAAACATAAATATACAGTGATTAACAAGGTTGAAAATTTGCAGAGCTCGGCAAAGTGGATTACCAAAAACATACTCCTTAATGTTAAGGCAAACCCAAATATTACACCCAATGAGATTATTAGACTCATTCATCAGAAGTCTGAGCTCATTGTGACCTACAACAAAGCTTGGAGAGCAAGAGAGATTGCCAATGATGAAATATTTGGGAGGGTTGAAGAATCATATGACTATGCAGAGGACTTAAGATATGAGCTGCTTGAGAGAAACCCTGGCAGCTACATTTTTGTTGAGAAAGAAGAAGATCATAGTTTCATGATAATGTTTGTGTGTTTGAAGCCTTGTATTGAAGGATTCAAAATGGATGTAGGCAGTTTATAGGGCTTGATGGTTGTCATCTACGCAGCAAATATTTAGGCATGTTACTGTCTGCAACTGCCTTGAATGGGAATAATGGTCTTTTCCCAGTTGCATTTGCAGTTGTTGAGTGGGAAAGTCACATGTTATGGTGGTGGTTCCTGATGTGTTTGAATGTGGTAATTGAGGGTAGTTTGGAGAATGTGTGTTTTATTTCTGATCAATAGAAGGGATTATATGAAGCTGCAAGGGAGTTGTTTCCAAGGGCTGAGCATAGGGTGTGCATGAGGCATTTTTGGAAATCATTTAAGAAGAGGTGGCCAGGAGATTTCTTTGAACAAGCAATTTGGGATTCCGCTAGATCATTTTCTTGGGATGAGTTTAAGATGCATATGGGGAAGCTTGCATCCATTTCAAAGAAAGCCTTTGATGAAATGGTGGCAGAGAAGAGGTATAAGTGGTCAAGAATGAATTTCTCACCTAGAGCAAAGAATCATTTTATAACAAACAACTTGTTGGAATCTTTCAATGCTTGGGTTTTAGAAGCCAGATATCTTCCAGCAGTTGATTTGGTTGATCATATCAGGATTCAGATAATGATGAAGTTTGAACAAAGATGAAAGCTTGCATTGAGATGGAAGGGGGTGCTGGTCCCCTATGCTGATAAAATATGTGGAGTATATTAGTCGACGCTTAGGAAGTTGGACTTTAAGAATATCGGGAGATGGTAAGAAAGCAGAGGTTGAAAATGAGAATATGAGGAGGGAGATTGATTTGGACAATAGGACATGTTCATGTGGGAGATGGAAGCTGGCTGGTTTACCATGTATTCATGTGGCCAATTTAATTGGCACAATGAAAAATGCAAAATGGGAGGACTTTGTTGATGAGGCATTCTATGTACATATGTATGCATTTTATTTGGTTTATTATTTGGTTTGTTTAATTTGATTTCTATGTTCATAGCTTATTAAATGTTTGGATGATACCTGACATAACACTGCAACATATTTTTGTCATAACAAGGGGTTGACATTGTGGATTTTGTAACAGCTTCTTGTGGGAGATTATCTGGCATTTTTAGACAACCATAAGACTGGCAGATTTGTAGAGATTGAGTGGTGTAATTTAAAACTCAGAAGAAAAATCAAAGTAATTGTCATACATGTATGATTCAACCTTAATTTGTAACCCAACAAAACTACACCTTGTGTTATTTGCAATAGTATGATTTTTCTTATAGTGTTATGTATGTTGCAATAGTATCAAAGTAATTGTCATACAACGTTATGTATGTTGGCCGAGTATGATTTTTCTTACATGTAGTTACAAATTAAGTATTAATCATACCAATTAAGTATGATTTTTCTTACATGATTTAAGTTGGCCAAGTATGAGTGGTTCCTTGCAATGCTCCATAGCTCATTAAATGTTTGGATGATACCTGACATAACACTGGTTGGATGATACCTGACATAACAATGTAACATATTTTTGTAATAATAAGGGGGTTGACATTGTGGATTTTGTAACAGCTTCTTGCGTTGTGGGAGACTATATAGGATTTGTAATAACAAGGGGGTTGACATTATGTATGTTGCAATAATAATTCCTATTTGTTCTCTCATTTTCAACTGAGATTTCATAATATTTTCATACAATCAATATGTAACAGAAACCAAATAAGTACATATTTCACTGACATTTGAAGCTTATGCATTGTCATCCTTAATTGTTTACTGTTAATTATTTGTGTGATGTTAATCAGATGATCAGGCATAATGCAATCCATGCTGTTTATTTTGGTATATGTCTGGCTTTAAAAGGCCATTTTATATCTTGTTAAGATAAAATGCCATGAAATTAACTAGCTGTAAATTCTATATACTGTTAAGATAAGATGCTATGACAACTAAGGATGTTTGGCTTTATATAACTCACACAACCTGCTATGAAATTGGCAAATAAATTGAAGTGCATCATAATCCAGAAAGAAATATCAATGATGCTTAATCTATATTTTATGATACAATCCAATATCTAAGACATCAAGAATGGCAATTGTTCCATAGCAAGAACTTCTGGTTTATTATGGATGCTAACACAATGGAGCAAAACGAACTCTATGATTACCATAGTATATTTTAATACTAAGCTGATGCCATGCTTATGCACTGTCATGTTTGTTTATCAATGTAAAATAGGTACAAACAAGCTTACTCAATGTCAGTGAACACTCTACCCTCTAAAGATCAATGGATTAGAACAAGGAAAGCTTATACAATTGGTCCTCCAAGTCTCGCATTTCAAGAGGGAGGTCAAATAAGAAGAGAATCAAGGGATCCGATGAGAAGCAAGCTAGTGGAGTGAGCAAAAGAGTCCACAAATGCAGTAGACGTAGAGGTTATGGTCCTCACAAAAATGCATGCAAGGAACCACCTCGTGGAACTGCAACTTCCTCAAGAGGCAACAACCCAACTAATACTGGAGCTCAACCAAGTGGCCAAGCTCAACCAATTGTCCAACACCCTACTCCCACTGTAGCTGAACCAAGTGGAAACCAATCAAATCCCACTGCAACATCACTTGGCCAACATACACCAGCTGAAGCAACTCCTATTGCAACTAACACAAGGTAAAGTTTTGCTGGGTTTCAAATTAAGTATGAATCATACATATATGACAATTACTTTGATTTTTATAATTTTAGGGGTAGGATCAGTAGCAGCAGTAGAAGAAGAGGAGGGCGTAGAAGTGGGGGAAGATGAGAGAATTCAGAGTTATTTATACATGAGGGTGGTTCTGTATCAGTTAGCGTCAGTCGGAAGAGTAGGGGAAGAGGAAAAAAATCAGTATTATCATCTGGGGGAGGGAAAGGAACAGAAGGAAATGCATTGGGCAGTAGCATGGGGCATGGAGCCAATTCTACGCAGCAGCAGCTTGGAGCATGGATCCAACTATGAGCAGCAGCAACATGTAGAATGGAACATGGAGCATGCATGGAGCTTTGAGCATGGAGCCAGTTATGATCAGCAGGGAGCAAAGTGTATAGAGCAGGGAGCAAAGTGTATGGAGCAGGGAGCAAGGAACATTGAATTTGAATCAGTTGGGACACAGGCATCATTTTCTATCCCAAATGTTCATGGTAGAGGCAAAAGTGTCCCTATGAGAGGGACACATCCATGAAATTAACTAGTTGAACTGATATAGTTGTATGAACAATCCTCTGTTAGGGGAGCCAGCCTGAAATGTGTTGTAGTTGTTTCATGCTTTATTTTGGGATATGTAACTATATGAAAAGCAGACAACTTTGATGTATGTTTTGGTTAGATATCAAATGATCTTGGGTTACATGTTTGATTTGTTTCTGTTGTTAATTTTTTGGTTTGTTGTTTGATATCAAAGCATGCAACTATAATGTTACAATTGTTACTTATTTGTTGTATTGATTGATATCAAAGCAGAGAAGCCTTTGTTTTCTTTTGGTTGCTGTTGAATATTTGTTGCACTATTTGGTTAGTTATTTGGTTATTTATTTGATATCCAAACAGACAATCAGATGGTTGGGTATCCCTGATGTTTGTGTTTGTTTGATATCTAAACATGGGTTAACTGATATGATGCACATTATAGTCACATTGTAAAACATTTGTAATGTGGTTTGATATCAGTAAATCCTTTGTTTTCATGCAGTTATGATGCTTCACTTTGCAAAACCAAATCATATCTTCACATTCATAATCACAGCATTACATTGCTTCCCATTCAAAATACAAGCATTACATTGCTTCACATTCAAAAACACAACATTATATTGGCAAAAACAAAGGATCACATTGCTTGATAATGATTCAATCACATTGCACCTATTACACCAACTACTACAATAACAATTACACCAACAATATTTCAATCTCACATCACAAAGTTTATCATTACACCAACAATTACAACAACACACATTACCTTGACATATAACACAACTTTATCCATGTCCTCCCTCAGCCCCCAGCTCCTTTTCAACTTTTATTACTTCATTATACAACCCATCCACCACTCAAAGTAGCCACAACCTCTGTCGGTTGTACTCTTATATCGTGGACAGCCTAGAACAAGAACCCCTTGTTTTCACCCTTCGTACATGTCATTACTTTGCTTGGTAACCCACAAAAACAATTCTTGCGAGTGCGATCATCTCCAAAAAAATCCCATTGAAGAGCTTGAGCTATCATACGATCTTGTCATTTTTTATGAGGTAATGGTGAAAATATTGATTTCATGTAGGATTTGAATTGTGGAATCTTTTGTGGCAAAGAGGGATAGAGTATGTGAACAGCAGGGGAAGCCCTCACGCAAGGGATGCGAGCAGCAAGGGATCCAGTTTCTTCACTTGCTAATGTGGCAAATTGCACCAGGGGAAGCCCTCACCCTGCATGATTGAGTCTGTTGCTGGTCGAGAAGATCGCGAGAGAGATTGAGAACATCTGCTAGGGAAGCTGGAAGATTGAGAAGCCGAAAGGGAGAGATGAAATAGAGAGGTTGAGATCTGTAGCTGGGGAATTTATGGGTTTGAATTCTAGTCATTGCAATTGAAACATTGGGGATCTGGGAGAGGGTTGAAGATGAGTGTATATTTGGTATTTCACGTTTTCTGTTTTGTTTTCACAGAATATTTCTCTCAGCTCTAACACTTCTTAACCCAAGGGACTCTTTTCGAGTGTTTTAAAAGATTTAGGGGACAATTTAGCAAATGCTATGATTTGGGGCACTTTTGTAAGGACCCTGGCTATGAGGAAACCACTAGAAGGGGAGTTGAATAGTGTTTATGCAATTTAAAAAGATAGTTACACTAATTTAAATTCCGAACCAACAAATAGTGCGGAACAGAAATAAACCCAAAATGAAACAAATGCAAACGCAAGGATGTTTCAAGGGTTCGGATTACCCAAGTCACTTCCCGACTTGTTCCCGGTAATCCTACGTCCCTACCACCTGGTTAACAACCGGATACTCAAGTTAGAACCCTAACTTGAGGTTTCCTTAAAACTCACTTGTAGCAACCCTATAAGTGAAATCTAAATACAATCGATTGACCTTGACTCCCATAACTTGGAAGTAAGCAAACCACTCTCACAAACCGAGAGTAAATTCAAATAACGAAAGTTATGAAAATATAAAATTAAGCAACACTTACAATCACATATGCCTTGTATTAGAACTTGAAGGAGAAGTGTGCTGTGTGTTGAAAAGACTCGCTCGGAAGAGAAGAATGCCCTTTCTCTTGACTGCACCAAATGCCTAGAAGATATCTCTTTGGTTCTAGGTTGGAGAGCAAGAGATTGAAGATTGGAATTCTTAGGGCTTTAGGATTTGAGAGCTTTGATATTGAGAGAATGAAAGCTTGAAATCATTTAGCAAAAATGAGTAACTTGGGTAACCTCTCAATGGAACAGTAGAATCTACTTTTATAGGTTTCTCAAACCCTTCAAATGAAATTAGCAAAAACCCCTTTGAAATCAGTGAGGAAAAACTCAACGGATAGAATCTGCACCTGTGACAGTCGACTGTTGAAGAATTCACAGTCGACTGCTGCACAGTGACAGAGGGCAGGTGAGAATTCATAACGGTAACTTACTACGTGGACAGTCGACTGATGAGGCACATACAGTCGACTGTTGAACCAACAGGCGACTGTAAATCCTACTACAGGCGACTGTCCGTAAGTTGGGTAAGTTGATGAAATCTGCAAAACGTTTGGGAGAACAGGACAGATAACTGATGAAGAGAAGACAGCCGACTGTTAATCTGAACAGGCGACTGTAATTCCTTCTACAGACGACTGTCAAAACCATGAGATTTTCCAGAGAGTTGAGTCATCAAATAGGCTCAAGGACAGACGATTGTTGTAGCATTGGCAGTCAACTGTTTTATTAGACAGTCGACTGTAAATCCAACATAAGTCGACTGGCCAGAGTAAACAGAGAAATAGATTTTGAGCTATAGATAGACATGCGACTGATAAACACAACACAGTCGACTGTCACTTGGACAGGTGCCTGTGAATCGTTCATAAGTCGCCTGTGAGAGTTGAAAACTTAGAAGCCCAAAACTAGACTGTAAAAGTTTGTGCATAACAGGCGACAGTAGAACAAAACACAGTCGACTGTTTTGAGATAGGCGGCTGTAAAACGTTCAGCAGTCGACTGTTATAATCATGATATGCACAATCTAGATAGAAATGAATTGGAGTCTAAGGAAGGTTGATCTAAAAATATCTTAAGACTGCAATGAAGATGTGTGTGCATGCTCCAACAAAGTTCTACTTCTAAGCTACTTACTAGAAGAGAAACAAGAAAGTTACATTTGACGAACTCTCTCTTCTATCCAACGCATGAGCTTGAAGTCTTCTAGGAGCTTCAATTACCATCTACGATCATCCAATCCATTTCATTTGCTTTCAATGATCTTTGAGTATCATCCATTGCAAGTAGATCTTCATAATAAGCTTAGGCAATGGATTAATTGCAAATAGGGGATTAGTCACAAGTATTTATGTTTGCTCATTATTAACACCAAGTAGGGAGAAGTCCAATACTCAACATTCTCCCCCCTTTTGATGATGACAAACAAACATAAACAAAAAGATAAATAATTGTGATTAAAGAAAACTTACTCCCTCTACATAGATGCCAATCAAGTTAGTCAATACGTATTAGGGCATCTATATATCAAATAAAGCAAATGAGTAAGATATGCATGAGTGAAATGAATTCATGAAATCTAGGATTTAAAATCCCTATTCATTGTATCTCACTTCCCCTGAATCTAAGGCAACTTCAATCTTAGATTCAAGTGTTATTAGTATGTACTTAGCACATTCATTATGAATGTATATGTTTATTTCTCTCCCCCTATGGCATTATCCAAAAGGTGGGAGTAAAATAACAACAACAATCGTGCTAAATAAGAACTAGTAACAATTACAAGAGTTTAAAGGTATATATAAATCAAAACTCATAAAACCATATCATAAACTTAGGTGATTAGAGGAATGAGAGTCCAATATCAACATTAAGATACGCGAAGAAAACATATTGTCTCAAATCACATCACATGAAGAATACAGCATATACGGAGACAATATCTCAAAATTCACACAGATATGATAAGCAATTATACATTGTGTGAAACAGACGAAGAAACTGCAACTTCATATATATATAAGACCACATGAGTACAAAACATATGAACAACATCATGTGTCTCAAAATGAACAAAATACATGACAATCATATATCATCACTACACAAAATATCCATCATACATACAACAAAGAACTACTCAACCCTAACCAAAACAAACAAACAAAATCTAGGTCTAAGGGTGAGAGTCCAAAAACACATCAGCTGCATCATCAGTCAATGTTGATGACAGTGGGGTCCAAGAGGCGACCAGACGAACGGAACATCAGCCTGGCAGAGCGGCGAGTAGGATAAGCTGGAGCCTTCCTCTTGGAAGACGACGCACCTGCGGCAGAATTTTTCGCATGAGCATGAATGGGGGTCTGGACCTCAGAAGGCACATGCACAAAGCCTGGAGGAGGGGGGACAGCAGCATGAGCAGTATCCTCAGACAGAGGAAACATGGCCTGAAGTTCTGTAGGAATGGGGAACCCATGAAGCACGAAATATTTGTACTGAAGCTCAAGAAGGAGAGTGAGCTTCTGATCCATAGAGGCATCAATCTTCTCGATCGAAGTGACACGGTCACACAGTTGACCGAGAAGGAAATCCTCGAGAGGTACCGATGAAGGAGAATGAGGAGGTTGATTGGCTGGCTAAGAAGTGGGTTCAGCGATGTTTGCTGAGGGAATAGGATCACCAACCAAGATGTCTAAGAACTCCCCAGATGATGGAGGCGAGGAGGGTAGCTACTCAGTAGGTGGAGGAGAGGGTTCAGCGAGAAAGATGTTCAATGTTCCTCCTGACGACGACAGACCAGAAGGATCCATGAAATCGATCGACAGAAGCTAGGTCAAGTAAGAAACGAGAGAAACAGGAGAGAAATCGAACCTAATTTGAGATAACAGACGAGACAATCGAGGTCCGAGCGACGCAACCTACAGACGACGAGAAGTGGGGACGAAGAGCGCCGGAGGAGCGAACGACTGAGGGTTTGAGTCAAGGAAGACGAAACGGTTTCAATCGGATGAGAGAGAATCAGTATGACTGAAATGAACTCTCTCGTTGAATTATTGAAGGGGAAAATGAATCTAGGCCATTGGATCAAAGAATAGACGGCTCAGATCAAATGAACGAACCGCCACAATAGGAGACAGTCGACTGATGAACAATATTCAGTCGACTGGTTGAAGTGATAAGAGATAAGCTTAGGTTGACAGACAGTCGACTGTTGGGTAACTTACAGTCGCATGTCCGTGAGACAGTCGACTGTATTATACTCATCAGTCGACTGACTGAGAATCAATAAAATTAATGATAAAACAGAGACTACTGACAAAATCGACAGGCGCCTGATGACTAAAATGCAGTCGCCTGTTGATCCAACAGTCGACTGTAAATTTGTCATTAGTCGCCTGGGTGAAAGATACAGTCTGCTGACAGAGAAGATAGAGTAGGGCAGTCGACTATCGAAAGAAAGACAGTTGTCTGTCCTGGTCCAAAAATGCACAGTCAGGTTAAAATCCAAATGATATACACAACTAACCCTATGACCTATACTCTAACACAAACTCATCATAAAATCAATAGCAAACGATAAATCTTTTATAACATAAATCTCTTAAAACAATCTGAAAACTCATGTAATCAAAGAATCTCAATAGCCTTTCTTAAAACTAATATATGATATATCAAATGAAGATAGGCAACATGATGATATGAGTTCAAAAGAAGTTATAACAAGTAAGTTGAACTCCTAAATCTCAGATTCACCCATAATCCCTAATTCTCCACGCAACCTCAGAAATGAATCTTCTTTAAGAGGTTTTGTGAAGATGTCGGCAATTTGTTTTTGGGTTTCAATATACTCTAAGATGATGTCCTTCTTAGCTACATGATCATTGATAAAGTGGTGTCTCACATCTATGTGTTTGGTACGGGAGTGATGTACCAGATTCTTGGAAAGACATACAGCACTTTAGTTATCAACTATAATAGAGCAAGTATCACAATTGACACCATAGTCCTTAAAAGTGTGTCTCATCCAAAGAACTTGTGCACATGCAAGACCCGTGGCAATATATTCCGCTTCAGTCGTGGACAATGATACCGAGTTTTGTTTCTTGGAGAACCAAGAGACTAAGGAATTTCCTACGAATTGGCAAGTGCCACTAGTACTTTTCCTGTCGGATTTGCATCCGGTAAAGTCGGCATCACTATATGAGATTAACTCATATGTGCTAGATTTAGGGTAAAGTAACCCATAATCTAGTGAATGATTGAGATAACGAAAAATTCGTTTAACCGCAATCAAGTGTGACTCTTTAGGTCTAGCTTGATATCTAGCACACAAGCATACGGAAAACATGATATCGGGCCTACTAGCAGTTAAATAGAGTAAGCTACCGATCATACCTCGATATAGACGAACGTCTACATCTTTTCCGTTTTCATCCTTGTGTAGATGGGTTTTCGTACTCATGGGAGTCCTTTTGCTTGAAGACGATTCCATCCCGAATCGCTTGATAAGCTCCTTTGTGTACTTAGTTTGATGTATAAAAGTCCCATCCTTCATTTGACGACTTTGCAATCTAAGGAAATAGTTGAGCTCACCCATGTGGCTCATCTCGAATTCATCCTTCATGGACTTAGAAAATTCTTGACAAAGATTAAAGTTAGTAGAACCAAATATTATATCGTCTACATAAACTTGAATAAATAGGATGTCATTTTCATAATCCTTAATGAAAAGTGTTGAATCAACTTCAACCATTTTAAAACCTAAATCCAAAAGAAAGGTCTTGAGTCGATCAAACCAATCACTAAGAGCTTGTCTCAACATATACAACGCTTTCTTAAGTTTGAAAACAAGGTTTGGAAATTTTTCATGAATGAAACCGGGAGGTTGAGAAACCTACACTTCTTCATTGACAATACCATTTAAAAATGCACTTTTAACATCCATTTGAAATAATTTGAAATTCTTATGAGATGCAAAAGATAAAAGCAATCTAATAGCTTCTAATCTAGCTACGGGGGCAAAGGATTCTTCGAAATCGATACCTTCCTCTTGTCGGTAGCCTTGAGCTACTAACCTTGCTTTGTTCCTTGTGATGACCTCGTTCTCATCGGTCTTGTTCTTGAAGATCCATCTAGTCCTAATAACTTGATGACCACTTGGAAGAGGAACGAGCTCCCAAACTTCATTTCTCTCGAATTGCATGAGTTCTTCTTCCATTGCCACTATCCAAGAGCTATCCTCACAAGCTTCTTGGATGTTCTTTGCCTCAATGGTAGAGACAAATGCGCAATGAGAGAATTCTTCAATTCTAAACCTTGTTCGAACACCCACACCAATATCTCCAGTAATTTGGTCATGTGGATGGTTGCGAACGGTTGGGTAAGCTTTGGGTATTCCTGCACCACTTGGAACATCTTCAACCATCTCATTAGTAGTGTTAGTCTCAATAATTGAATCATTAATCTTGACATTACTAAGAGAATCACATATAGCATATACACTATCATCAATAACATGAGGAAAATCAAAATCTTTATAAAATGATACGTGTAGTGATTCCTCGATCGTTGAAGAAGTTTTGTTGTATATCCGGTATGCTTTGCTACGTATAGAATATCCAACAAAAATTCATTCATCGGATATTGGCTCAAATTTATCTAAATTACCAAAGGTGTTCTTGATAAAACATTTTGAACCAAAAACTTGAAAAAATTTAACTTGAGGCTTTTTGTCATAAAATAACTCAAAACAAGTTTTGTTCGTTCGGGGTCTCACTAGATCCTATTGAGCACATAACATGACGTGTGCAGCTTCTGCCCAAAATTATAGTCCAAGATGACTATCATGGAGCATAGTACGAGCACACTCAATAAGAGTCCTAAGCTTTCTCTCTACAACACCATTTTGTGGTGGTGCCCGAGGAAAAGAAAAATTGTGAGTTATCCCGGTGTCATCATAAAACTTTGTAAAAGACTCATTCTCAAATTCTCCTCCATGATCACTACGGATAGTGATAATGGTGGATCCTAAAAGATTCTGAATCTTCTTTACAAATATGGTAAACTCTTCAAAAGCTTCATTCTTATTAGTTAAGAATGAAACCCAAGTAAATCTAGAGAAGTCGTCAACGACAACTAATCCATAATGAGCATTGCCTAAAGAAGCGGTTCTAGTTGGCCCAAACAAATCTAGATGAAGTAGTTCTAGGGGCCTCTTAGAAGTAATGCCTTCTTTAAGCTTAAAAGATGATTTAATAAGTTTACCTATTTGACATGAATCACAAAAGTTTTTCTTACTAAAAACAATTTTTGGAAAACCTTTGACTAGATCATGCTTAGCTAACTTATATAAGTGCTTGAAATGAACATGACCAAAATGGCGATGCCATAATAGTTGTTCATTTGTATTAGCAACTAAGCAATGTTCTACGGTTTTAGGCAAGCTTAAATAATAAATATTTTTACTCCTAATATCAGTAAATAAAACATGTGAATTAGAATCAACAATTTTACACAATCCTTCTCCAAAATTAACCTTGTAACCTTTGTCACGGAGTTGACTAATGGAAATGAGATTGTGACACAAACCACTAACTAGAAATACATTAGTAATTAAAGGTTTGGAGGAGTTTCTGACTATACCTTCTCCAATGATGGTTCCCTTTTGGTTACCTTTAAAAGTGACCATTGCACCATTCTTGATGTTAATCACTTCGGAAAGTAATGAAGGATCTCCCATCATGTGTTTGGAGCAACCACTGTCGAGAATCCTTCCTTTCCTTTTAGAGCTAGTTTGACCTTTATATCTTTCTTTCTTTCTCTTGGGTACATACATAGTATATCATAAGCTCATGGTACCCAATTTTTGTTGGGTCCAAGGGGATTAGCCCTTTGGAAGCCAAGTCCAAGTGGACTTCCGCTTCCCAACATAATTACCATTATTAATAACATCATGAAAATAGGAATCAACATATGCATTCCTATCATTTAAGCTAATGTTCTTAGGACCCCCAAATGGTGTATATTTTGGGAGTCCTTTTCCTAGTTGCATGCATAGTTGTTAGATTTCTGTGTGATGCATGCTTCTTAGGAACATAGGTTCTAGTATAAAGATGAGGTGGTGGATATGCATATGACATATGAGGATTATATGTATGCTTGGGAACATGCATGTTGTATGAAACATACGGGTCATGCATGACATGTGGAGGATGTGCATAAATGTAATAATGATGCGTATGAGCATATGGGTGTATAGGAGCACGTACATGAGTATTTCTCATGTGTGGATTTGTACGTGTCCGTGGGTATGGAGCATAGAAAGTGTCATGAGTATCCACTTGTGAAGCAGGAGATTTCCTACGTGGATGAAGGTTTGTGTACATGTAAGCATGGCTTCTCTTTTGGTTTCCACCCTTAGTGGGCTTCTTGCCAAAAGGAATAGACGGTGAAGTGGTGACTTTCTTGGTAGGTTTTCTACCTATAGTGTCTTTGACACCACTTGTGGATGCACTGGAGGATGGCCTCACAAAGTCTATAGTGACACCACTATAGGAGGTGCGAGCATTGGATGCATTTGCTTCCACAAAACCAAGACCAACACAATGTGTGGCCTGAAATTGGTTTGCTAGCAAATCATTCAATTGTCCTTTTCCCTTATTGAATCTCACAATACGGGAGGACATGAGCTCATATTTCTTCCTAAGAGAAGAAATGTTGGTATCCAAGGTGAACACCCGTGCTTTGAGCTCGTGCACTTGAGTTTTAAGAGAATTATTTTCTAAATCCAATTGTGTGTGTCGTGAAACTAGATCACTATTATCCGTAGGATGTGTTTGATCTAGTTGAGATTTGAGGGCATTCACCTCATTTCTCAAAGTAATATTTTGAGAAGCTAAATTTGCTTTCTCAAGGGTTAAAGTATCAACAATGGTGTCATTGTTGATAATGCATAGAATGGATGGATTGCTAACATTCAATTTCTTTAAACTAGTATATCTAAGCATTAAAGATTGATATTTAGCAAATAATTCTTCATTAGCAATACGCAATTCATCCACAGTTACCTCGGTATCATCCATGTCGGAATCACTTTCATCGGAGAGTGAGCCTTCTCGGGCCATGAAGCACATGTGGGCACTTTCACCCTTCTCATCATCGGATTCGCTTGATGAGTCTCCACTTGAATCATTGAATGTACATACTAGTCCTTTCTTATTATCTTTCTTATTCTTGTCGGACTTGTGGTACTTCGTAGCCTTCCACTTCTCTTTGTTTCGTAGCATTGGCAATCCTTCTTGATGTGCCCTGGCTTATTACACTTAAAGCAAAGAGAGGAGGTGTTATTAGTAGAATCAAATCTATTCTTAGATGAAAATTTACCTTTGCGAAAGAAGCATTGGAACTTCTTCTCCATTTGAGCCATTTCATCCAAGTCCATCTCATTTTCTGATTCTTCACTATCGGAGGATGATGAATTGGATTTGAATGCCAAAGCTTTCTTCTTGGCCTCCGAAGGGTTCATCATAGCTCGAATCTTTAATCGGTTCTCACATATTACTTCGTAAGACATGAGAGTGCCGATAAGGTTCACAACTGTGTAAGTCTTCAAGTCGTTGACCTCCTCGACGGCGATAGCTTTTCTTTCCCACTTGGAAGTCATTACCATTATGATCTTCATTACCGTATCTTATTGGGAATAGCTTGTCTGAGAGCTTCCAATTCATTAGTAATATCGGTAAAACGTCCGTACATCGATGCTATGCTTTCATTTTCCTGCATATGAAACATATCGAAATTTTGCACGGCAACATAGCGTTTAGAAAGTTTTACCTTGTTCGTTCTCTCATGGGTAACGACAAGATGGTTCCAAATTCGATATGCACTGTTACATGTGCATATCTTGTTGAACTCATCTGGGTCTAACGCACAATGAAGAGCATTCATTGCTTTGCATTGTTAACTTGGCAGATTTCTCGGTAGCTGTCCATTTTTCGAAATCCACTTCGGTGGGCTCGACGTATTCCTTGTGGAGGGTTCTGCAAAGGGAAGCACTCCTTAGGAACGTCTCCGTCCGGCATTTCCAATATCCAAAGTTTGTGCCATTGAAACACGGAGGCTGCACCGTTGATTGTCCTTCGAAAACCATGGACGCTCCATCATGATCGTGATTGTTGTACGAAGACGGTGGAGGAACATTGTTGTTGTTGGATACCATAGCTATAAACTTGCGCTCTGATACCAATTGTAAGGACCCTGGCTATGAGTAAAACACTAGAAGGGGGGTTGAATAGTGTTTATGCAATTTTAAAAGATAGTTACTCCAATTTAAATTCATAACCAACAAATAGTGCGGAATAGAAATAAACCCAAAATGAAACAAATGCAAACACAAGGATGTTTCAAGGGTTCGGATTACGCAAGTCACTTCTCGACTTGTTCCCGGTAATCCTACGTCCCTACCACCCAGTTAATAACCGGATACTCAAGTTAGAACCCTAACTTGAGGTTTCCTTAAACCCCACTTGTAGCAACCCTAGAAGTAAAATCGAAATACAATCGATTGACCTTGACTCCCGTAACTTGGAAGCAAGCAAACCACTCTCACAGACCGAGAGTAAATTCAAATAACGAAAGTTATGAAATATGAAATTATGCAACACTTACAATCACCTATGCCTTGAAGTAGAACTTAAAGGAGAAGTGTGTTGTGTGTTGAAAAGACTCTCTTGGAAGAGAGGAAAGCCCTTTCCCTTGACTGCACCAAATGCCTAGAAGATATCTCTTTGGTTCTAGGTTGGAGAGCAAGAGATTGAAGATTGGAATTCTTAGGGCTTTAGGATTTGAGAGCTTTGATCTTGAGAGAATGAAAGCTTGAAATGATTTAGCAAAAATGAGTAGCTTGGGTAACCTCTCAATGGAACAGTAGAAGCTCCTTTTATAGGTTTCTCAAACCCTTCAAACGAAATTAGCAAAACCCCCTTTGAAATCCGTGAGCAAAAACTCAACGGATAGAATCTGCGCCCGTGACAGTCGATTGTTGAAGAATTCACAGTCGACTGCTGCACAGTGACAGAGGGTAGGTGAGAATTCATAACGGTAACTTACCACGTGGAAAGTCGACTGATGAGGCATAGACAGTCGACTGTAAATCCTACTACGGGCGACTGGTCGTAAGTTGGGTAAGTTGATGAAATCTGAAAAACGTCTGGGAGAACAGGACAGACGAATGATGAATAGAAGATAGTCGACTGTTAATCTGAACAGGCGAATGTAATTCCTTCTACAGACGACTGTCAAAATCCTGAGATTTTCCAGAGAGTTGAGTCATCAAATACGCTCAAGGATAGACGACTGTTGTAGCATTGACAATCGACTGTTCTATTGGACAGTCGACTATAAATCCAACATAAGTCGACTGGCCAGAGTAAACAGAGAAATAGATTTTAGGCTATAGATAGACATGCGACTGATAAACAAAACACAGTCGACTGTCACTTGGAGAGGCGCCTGTGAATCGTTCATAAGTCGCCTATGAGAGTTAAAAACTTAGAAGCCCAAAACTAGACTGTAAAAGTTTGTGCATAACAGGCGACTGTAGAACAAAACACAGTCGACTGTTTTGAGACAGGCGACTGTAAAACGTTCAGCAGTCGACTGTTATAATCATGACATGCACAA
This sequence comes from Scilla litardierei, assembly GCA_030789695.1. NCBI lineage: Eukaryota > Viridiplantae > Streptophyta > Magnoliopsida > Asparagales > Asparagaceae > Scilla > Scilla litardierei. The sequence goes on from CM061142.1 coordinate 227,237,329, forward strand.
TCTAGATAGAAATGAATTGGAGTCTAAGGAATGTTGATCTAAAAATATCCTAAGACTAAAATGATGATGTGTGTGCGTGCTCCAATAAAGTTCTACTTCTAAGCTACATACTAGAAGAGAAATAAGAAAGTTACATTTGACGAACTCTCTCTTCTATCCAACACATGAGTTTGAAGTCTTTTAGGATCTTCAATCACCATCTACGATCATCCAATCCATTTCATTTGCTTTTGATGATCTTTGAGTGTCATCCATTGCAAGTAGATCTTCATAATAAGCTTAGGCAATGGATTAACTTCAAATAGGGGATTAGTCACAAGTATTTATGTTTTCTCATCATTAACACCAAGTAGGGAGAAGTCCAATACTCAACAACTCTTTTCGAATAACCCATTTTTTTGGGGGACCGAATTCTAAAAAACCCTAAAATATCTATATTAGAACCATTCTGTAAATAGAAGTAAATAGAAGACTTATTTTCTAGAAACTCGTTAATATTAATCGACCTCTTACATAAGAATTAAACTTAACTTAGGACTCATAAATAGGATAGAATTCCCATTCTACTTAAAGTGGAGATGACAATTCAATTGAAGGAAAATCTTACTTCCATTCAATACAAGAGATACATCACGATATATATTTCCAAAAACCTTAACAACTTTATATTCTTTATTCATATTTTTTTCCTCAACCAACAAGTTCAAACTTGAGAACAACATAGATTTTGAAGCTTATATGCGCACAACAGATGTATGTGATATTGGAACTTAAGTGTGGAAGTTAAAGCGTACCTTAGACCATAGATCATTCTGCCACTCCTCATATTCGTTGGACCCTGACGTGCGTTTATATTTCATATATTCACGCACGTTTTCTTTTGTGTTTCTCCGTATTTTCCGCCGTCTTTTATTCGTTCTCTCGTATTTTCTCGTTTTCTTTCACTTTTCTTTGTTTCTCCATGTTTGCAAGAGATTGCCCACGTAGGGGACGTTTAACGACGATATCTCAAGTCCCCGGAGCAACGGGAGGAGTCACGCGTGATCCAAGGGGTCAAACGATGAAGATTACATCTTTCAGCCCCTCACCCGGTCGGTTGGTCATCTCCAACCGATCGGGTGATGCACGCGTGCACCACCCGGTCTCAGCCGGAGCTCAAGTGGAAGTCACCCGACCGGTTCACAGGCCGGTTCAACGGGGGCCAACTCTCTGTCTTCTCGAGCCAAATTCCAACCGATCGGGTGAGGGTGACTCTCACCCGATCGGTTCATCTGTAGCTGATGCTGAGGACCCAACCGATCCCTTCACCCGATGGCGCCAAGATCCAACCGGTCACTCCAAGAACTCAACCGACCGGTTCATATGACCGGGTGAAAGTCCGCCGTTTTCTATTTATTATCTGTAACGGATCACCCGATCGGTTGACTTGTCAACCGATCGGGTGATACGAGATCCTATAAATAGGACCCCTAGGGTTCCAGAAACGGGGAGCTGTTAGTTTTTACTGTTTTCTCCTATTGTGACGGCTGTAATTACTTTTCTATTGTAAGTTTTCGGATCTTTCTTAAACTTTAGTATTATCTTAATTGCTCTACTACCTTCGCATTCCAATTGTCTGATTATGATTTCAACGGTTCATTTTCGTTTAGATCGCTTTTTAATGAATATTTGTGAGTAGTTCCCAAATCTGGGATTTTGGCGGAAACCCCTTCGGGGGCTCTTCCCGATGCATCCATAGGGTTAAAAATCGATAGGGATTAGGAATCTAACGGTTACACGGGGTGTTTCATTGTCATCGGCGGGAAAAAGACCGCCTTTGACCGTTGGGCCAAGGGGGAATAAACTTGGCGGTTGACTCCCTAGCCATAGCTCACGCCCTTAGCGTAGACGCCGAATCCTAGAGCGCGGGAGCGGCAGGATGAGACGTTGGGAGTTATCGTTGCGAGCTTAGTGCTCCCGGAATCGATCAATGTTAATGGACACGGGAGTGCCCACTGATCGAATCCGGGAAGTCCGGTGTATCATCCTGGGCACCGACCGGAATATCGGGCCCATGGGATGCCAGTACCACTTTCAGAGGCAACGTCTCACTATTAGACCCCAATTCCGATCGCTATCCTACCCGTAGGCCGTATCGGCGAGAGTCGCTCGTTGGAGTGGAAACCAAAGTCCCAGGTTTATTTTCTTATTGTTCATACCTTGCATTCCTTTCCCGTGACAACCCATCAACCGATTCAGGCTAGCTCGCCCACGGGGTGATTTCGGTCCTCCTTGACACAGCACATCCTAGCCTCCCTGTGTTCGACCCCCAAGCCACACTACAACACCGTGCGCTTGCGGTTACAAATATCTAAACCCCCACGCGGGTCCCCCGGCCATTTGCGGCCAAGCGAACCGGGGGCATCACCCGCGTGACGTCAAGTTTATGGCGCCGTTGCCGGGGAGGCAACGTGCTTGTTATTTTAGGATCTCTTGAACCCTAGTGTCTAGCTCTTATCCCTACCTCGCGATAATTTTCGCACTCCACACTTTTCAATTTCAGTCGGACATACTGTGGATAGTAATTGTATAGTGCTAATTGACTGAATCGCCGTGCTTCCATCGCAACTTTCGGTTCCCGTTTATGCAACCCGTGCTTTTGACGTGTTTTCCACTTGTGCAGTTCTCTTTCTCTCCTTTCGTATAAGATCCTGGCCCCACGGCGAGGATGTTGCATGCAGTTTCAGGAGACATCTGGGATCACTCTCACCATATCCGCTGTTTGGCGCATAGCTTAGCGGAATCGCTGAATACTTCGAATATACTATCCCTCCTGTCTGCCGCCGTGGAAAGTCAGAGGAGATATCGAGATATGCAGGAGCACCTTGCCACAACAGCTCTCTTTCCTTATGGTGAAGTGGCGTATATCGATAACCCTGGTCCCAAATTTAGTTAAGAAGAGTTGTCCGCGGAGTTTTGTCAAGAGAACCATCCGACCGGGTTTGTAGGCTACGCTGGACAGGAATCAATCTATCCCTTGCAGACTTCTATTGAGCGTCCCCGATCTTTGGACAATGAGGAAGCTAGAAACAGTTGTGGGGAACCATCGACGATTGAAACCTGTTTTCACGTACAAGCCTTCTTCCCGGACAATTATTATGAGCCTGAAAGAGACCCGGTGCCTTCCTCGATCGTTCCCACTATACCTTGCAAAACTTTGCCATGCGGAACCGTGGCCGAGGGTGAGATTCCGGATGCTGGCTTCCGAGAAATCCACGAAGAACTCCTTTCCCTTGAGGATGCTCAGTTTGAGAAGTATGCGTCGGGGCCTCAAGAAGTTGAGATGAAAGAATTACCGCCGGGGCTAAAATATGAATATTTGGGTGCTGGCTCGACCCTTCCGGTCAAAGTCAACTCTTCACTGCCCGAAGACCAAATGACCAAACTTCTTGGTGTTTTAAAAAGATTTAAAGGAGTTTTCGGATATGCAATTAAGGATTTAAAAGGGGTTAGCTTAGGCCTTTGCTCACACAGAATTCTGCTTAAAGATGAGCAAGCCTCCTCGATTGAGCCACAGCGGAGGCTGAATCCCATAATGATGGAAGTTGTAAAGAAGGAGATTTTTAGGCTTCTACATGCCGGTATTATATACCCTATCTCCGATAGTCACTGGGTTAGCCCGGTGCACGTCGTACCCAAGAAAGGAGGAATGACGGTGGTTCTCAATGAGAAGAACGAGCTAATACCAACGAGGACCGTCACGGGGTACAGGATGTGCATTGACTATAGAAAGCTAAACAAGGCTACGAGGAAGGATCATTACCCTCTCCCCTTTATTGACCAGATGCTCGAGAGACTGGCGAAGCATAATTATTTCTGTTTCATGGACGGGTATTCATGATTTCTTCAGATCCCTATTCATAACGATGACCAGGAGAAGACGACTTTCACTTGCCCATTCGGGACGTATGCCTATAGAAGAATGCCGTTCGGACTTTGTAACGCCCCTGCTACATTCCAAAGACTCATGTCCGCTATCTTCTCCGACTACTCCCAAGACATCATGGAGGTTTTCATGGACGACTTCTCCGTCTATGGAACTAAGTTTGACTCGTGCCTCAGTAATCTAACTAAGGTCCTGGAGAGATGTCAGGAAAAGAGACTAGTCCTAAACTGGGAGAAGTGCCACTTTATGGTCCAAGAGGGAGTTGTGCTGGGGCACGTCATCTCTTCGAGGGGAATAGAGGTTGATAAGGCTAAAGTTGAAGTGATTGAAAAGCTTCCACCACCGCTCAATCTTCGGGGAGTCCGTGGTTTCTTAGGACACGCGGGATTCTATCGCCGCTTCATAAAAGACTTCTCGAAGATTTCCAGGCCGCTGACCCAACTCCTCGTGAAGGACGTGCCTTTCGTCTTCAGCGAGGAGTGTATGGAGGCCTTCCGCACTTTGAAGCAAGCTTTGATTTCCGTGCCCATAATACAGCCACCGAACTGGAATCTACCCTTTGAGCTGATGTGTGACGCCAGTGATTATGCGGTTGGTGCCGTCTTGGGGCAGAGGAAGGATAAAAATCTTCATGTCATATATTATACGAGCAAAACCCTTGATGCCGCCCAAAGAAATTATACTACCACGGAAAAAGAATTGCTCGCGATCATCTACGCCATGGATAAATTCCGACAATATCTCGTTGGCGCCAAGGTGATTGTGCACACGGATCACGCGGCTCTTAAATACCTATTGAGCAAGAAAGAAGCTAAGCCACGACTCATTAGATGAATTCTCCTCCTCCAGGAATTCGACCTGAAAATCAGAGACAAGAAGGGGGCGGAGAATGTTGTTGCCGATCACCTGTCCAGGATGCCCACTCTCGATTTATATGCTACGCCGATCGATGATTCACTCCCTGACGAGCATCTCTTCTCTGTCTCTTCCTCCTGGACCCCCTGGTACGCCGACATCGCAAACTATCTGGCTTGTGCCATTGTCCCCCACAATGTGAGCTTTCAGCAGAAGAAGAAATTTTTCCATGAGGTCCGCAAATTTTATTGGGATGACCCCTACCTATCCAAAACCTGCAATGATGGTGTCACGACCCGCTTTCCTAAAATGGAGGCGAGACGTGAAAAGGTCCGCACGGGAGTGGAGCTATGAAGCCCCAAACCCGATAAGCGTCAATAATACATAAGCAGGTCCCTGTAACCACAACAGAATAACAATAATAACACAAGGAGAGACTGAAATAAAATCTCACATCTCATATATTGTCCAACAAGAAAATAAGTCCAACATCCAGAAAAGCCACCAGGCTAAAAGAAAAGAGTCTAAAGGCCCAGAACAAGGCCAACAAAAGCAACGACATAACATAGTATAGGTGCTACGCACCGATAACAAAACAACTGTCTAACAAAAGTAAAACACAACGAAGACACTAGGACTGGTCCCCAGTGTCCACGTACTCCCCGTTAAACACAAGCTCGGGCTCGGCGTCAGCAAACACCTCGTCCTCAACAAGGTACTCGGGCTCAGGATCTAACATGTGTCACCCAAAAGAGTAAAGGGGCACATGTCAGCAAGTCTAAAAGACTTGGGCAAGGAAACTGAAAGTAAGGCAACTAGAAACCTAGCAGTTTAGTATGCATGACATGGAAGTTATAACATGAGTGCACAATTTAAGACATGGCAAGACAATTTGTACAAGAGAACAATCATCGGGACAAGACAAGACAAGACAAGACAAGAGTAGCCACGCTACTATCAATCTCAATCAATTCACTATTCACGTTGTTTTGTAGATGTTTACGCCTTACAGCTGAATGGTTTCACATCCGCTGAGTGGCCGCTTAACAACTACCCCAAACCCAAGAGTTTACGCCTTACCACTGCAGTTGCTGATCGGGCAGACTCCCAGTTGATTGGTCGCTTAACTCTTACCCCCAATACCCACACGTAATGGAGCCCGGGTCCCCGCACAATGAACTCAGCTAGTGAGCCTGGGGTTGCCGCGCACATGAGCTCGCATTAATAAACATTTGGCGTAGGGGTGCACCTAGCCGGAAACACGCAATTCGGGCATTGGCTATCAACCAACACATGGCCCGCTTCTGGAACACGAGCCAGGAACACAAGCATTTGTAGCAAAGCTACGCAATCACAGAAACACTTAAGAATGCAATGACATGACAATTAATTTGCGTACCGTTAATGGAAAGTAAACATGACATGGTAATTGTGCAACATGCTAAATGTCGGAACTAGCTTCGTTGTCAAGCTAGTTCCCCAATTTGCGCCTAGGCGAGTATCATTTCGTCGCCTAGCCTCTTTTACGCCTACAACTAGCAAATGGCCTAAAACATGGCCTAAACCCTAAGTGGCAAGTTTCACTTGCCTAGCACCGGGGATGACGACCACTTCGTCACACGGATGCCAATCTACGGGGAAATCGCTGTTTTGGGGGAACAATCAACAAACAACATGAAATTTATTAGGGTTTCATAAATAATATAAATAGGTTATGAAAACAACGGTAGATAAATTTCTTACCGAGAGGAGACGGAAGAAACACTCCGGGGAACCCTAGGATCAGATCTGGAAAAGATTGGAGAAGTTTGGGGAAACTAGGGATTTGGGGGATTTGGGGATTTTGATGGATTTGGTGAGATTTTGGGGAAGATGAGAGGTAGATAGAGTGGATGGATGGGTTGGATGATGATTCTAGGGCTTGGAATGAAGGAATGAAGCTTGGAGGAAGATGGGGGCTCAAGGGGGAAGATTTTAGGGTTTTGGGTCGTGTTGGGGAAGAAGAAAACGATTGGGTTGGGTTTAAATAGGTTGGGCTGGCAGCTGCCCAGAAATTAGGGTTTCAACACTAGTTAGTCGGTCAAAGAGCAACCACTGATCGACTAGTTTGGCAACTAGTCGGTCGGTCGACCAACGCAGACCGACTAAGTGCAAACAGTAACTCCTGAACGAAAATAGGATTCTAGAGTTAGTCGGTCCATGAACAAATACTGACCGACTAGTTTAGCATCTAGTCGGTCGATGAACATTCTTAGACCGACTAAGAGTAAACAGTAACTCAACTAAAATTAAGATGATGTGTTAGTCGGTTAAAGAAGCATTGCCGACCGACTAGTTTGCAACCTAGTCGGTCAACCAACGTTCTTAGACCGACTAACGATGAACAGTAACTCCTGAATAATTTTAGAAAGCCAACTAGTCGGTCCAAGAAGGATTGCCGACCGACTGGATCGTCATCTAGTCGGTCGGTGCCCCTTCTTATACCGGCTAATGAGCACAAAAAGTTCCGATACGGAGTGCGGGGTCCCAGGATTGATTCCTAAGACTCCTAGGCTTGATCTAATAGTTAGATATGACCGTTATGAAGTCCGTCACGAGTGACATACTTCGAAATCGACAATCCTAAGGAAGAAGCGAGAAAATACGACGAATCGATCGAAAATGAAATCTACAGAGACGAAAACCACACACGAGGAGAAAATCCACCAAAACATAAATTATATTATAATAAATCCAGATACATGAAAAGCAGTCGTTACAGATGGGGTGAGACGAAGATGCATCCCTGAAACTGAGGCGACCTCCATCATTTCCCACTGCCATGGGCAGCAATGTGGAGGGCACGCGAGCACCTACAAGACCACCACAAAAATTCTCCAAAGCGGATTCTACTGGCCTACACTCTTCAGGGACACACATGTTTATGTCCAAGCCTGCGATAAATGCCAAAGAGCTGGGAATATCTCCAAAAGGAATGAGATGCCTCAACACTACATCCTGGAGATAGAAATCTTCGATGTATGGGGAGTGGACTTCATGGGACCGTTCCCTTCCTCCTCGGGGAACCAGTATATCTTGGTGGCTATAGACTACGTGTCGAAATGGGTTGAAGCGATGGCCAGTCCAATCAACGATTCTAGAGTGGTGGCCAAGTTCTTTAAAAGCAACATCTTCCCGCGGTTCGGTGTACCTCGTGTCCTGATCAGTGACGGAGGGAGCCACTTTATAGAGAACAAATTCGAGGCCCTCTTGAAAAAATACGGGGTACAACACCGGGTGGGGCGTGCCTACCACCCGCAGACCAGCGGTCAGGCGGAAGTCTCTAACCGGGAGATTAAAAGCATACTAGAAAAGACGGTGGCTAATTCTAGAAAGGACTGGTCATCAAAGCTTCCTGACGCGCTTTGGGCCTACAGGACGGCATTTAAAACTCCCATCGGCACAACTCCCTACCGGCTTGTCTATGGGAAAGCTTGCTATCTTCCTGTGGAATTGGAGCATAAGGCATTTTGGGCAGTTAAGAATCTGAACTTAGACACCAAGAAGGTAGGAGTGCACCGGCAGTTACAACTCAACGAGCTCGACGAAATCCGGCTCAATGCCTATGAGAACGCCAAGATCTACAAGGAGAAGCTGAAGCGGTGGCACGATAAGCGAATCTTGAAGAGGGAATTCAAAGAAGGGGACTTAGTTCTCCTATTCAACTCAAGGCTGAAGCTCTTTCCTGGAAAACTCAAGTCAAGGTGGTCGGGACCGTTCCGCGTCACCAAGGTTTTCCCGCATGGGGCTATTGATATAATGGGAAGGGATGAGCCGTTTAAAGTCAACGAACAGTGTCTGAAACACTATGCAGTTGGAGAACCAAAATTCTCTCCGGTCGGATCCCCAACGAGCGACAACTCTTCCTCTAACCCTCCGGATCCTAATTGACCACCGGTAGAGGCGTCGAGCTAAAAGACGTTAAACGAAAGCGCTTCATGGGAGGCAACCCATGTTCTAAACTTATGCTTCGTTTTTAGGATTTTTTCTACTTTATTTTTCTCTATTTTTATGAATAAATCCAGCCGAAACAACTTCCGTGAAGGAACTCAGGCGATTCTTGGGTTTTGCAGAAAACAAGGCCTCAACCGATCGGGTGAGTTCCCACCCGATCGGTTGGGATGTATCAGATACAAGCTGCATCTGTCCCCAAATGAACCGATCAGGTGAAGAATGGAGAGACCGGGTGACAGACCGGGTGATCTGGGGAGAAGTCTCGGAAAATTTTTGGGAAATATCAACCGATCGGTTGAGTTAGAGCGCGATCGTTTGAAGAGACCGGGTGAGAAACCCCCAATTCTCGGGAAAAATTTGGGAAACGGTCAACCGATCGGGTGACTATTCACCCGGTCGGTTCACCTGTAGCTGTTGGCCGACAGGAAACTTTCGAAATTGGCCTACCCGATCGGGTGAGAACTCACCCGATCGGTTCAGTTTCGCCCCTATAAATACCCCTACTGCACGATGACAGCCACCCGACCCCCGAAAATCCCCTTCACGCGGTTACGCACCCTCCAACTGTCGAATCGACCTCCTCCACCCAACATACTGCCCCTAAACCCTCATCCCCACTCACTCCCATACTTCCCCACCCCCACCACCTTGCCATCGTCGACATCCCATCATCAAAACACCTAAACCCTAACCCTAGCCCCCAAAATTTTCGAAAACCTGTTTCTTGTCGGATCAGCGAGCGGCAGCTTCCCGAATTGCTTCCTCCTACTACGCGAGTCCCCCGGGAGCTTGATCTTGCTACATTGATGGGTAACACTCTTCCACTCTACACATCTCTTACTTTATCTGTAATATCCTAAATTGGTGTTGTACCTGCTTCACCTGCTCTATATTCATCATAGGCACGCCCCCACTTTCCTTTTCACCACCCACATAGTCACCATGTCTAAGAAAGGGAAAGAGATTGCATCATCTTCGCGCCGTGATCCGCTCTACGGCCCCTTTTCCCCCTCTTTCCTTGGCATAAACCCTTCTACGGAAGAACAGTCTGACCATCTGCGAGCACTACTTCATCGCCCGATGAGACCTACACTCTTCGCCGATCGCCCCACACTCGAAGCTCTAGGGCTTTCGAACGGCGTCGCCAGAATTTTCAACTGTATCGGGTGCCATACCCTCTCTTACATCCATGCTCACACACACAGAAATCTCACGCTTGAATTCCTCAGTTCCCTCGAGGTGTTTGATGGGGGTTTCTCCTTCCGCGCTTTCAACTGCGATTTTTCTCTGGGTTTCATCGAGTTGAACTATATCCTCAATCTCCGTCACCCCGATCTTAACACTGAACATTCCACCCACGATCGAACTGACATCTACTCTCAATTTCGGGCTGATGGTGTTTGGCAACGATTTACCCGGTACACCACCTTTCCACCCGAGGCTCTTGCCTCCTACATTATTCACCCATGTTACCGCCTCGCCCATTGCATCCTCGCCAACACTGTTTTCGCCCGTGTGGATGTGTCCACTGTATCTAGGGATGAGCTCTTCTTTCTCTATGCCATGTCCGATGACAGGATCCTTGGGCACATCCCTATGCCCATAAACGCCGCTCATTGGATCGTCCACGAAATTTTTGCTGTTAGCCGCGCCAATTCTAGATCCATCTGTTGTGGTGGGATGATCACTCTTATTGTCAGCAGTATTTTGAGAGTGCCACCCGACCTCCCTATTTTGCCTGGACGTAGCCGTATTGATCGCAATTACTTGATCGATATCAATATGCTCACTCCCTTCGGTGAAGACCGTGCTGTCTACCTCTATGGCCCCGCCTGCGCACCTTTCGCAATCCTGCCACCTTTAGCCCCTTTGCGGCTACCCTACCCCCCATCTCATCTGCCTTGGGAGTTTTACCCCGATCCATGGTATTCTCCATTAGTGCATCTACCACCCCTGGATCCTCCTGATTGGCACCCAACTGTCGGCCCACCTGGTACAATCTTTCTCCACCACAGCCCCCCGGTGCACATCGATCCTCCCGTGCTCCAGCCTGTCGCCCCTCCTTCCCCCATAGGCACGCCCTCCTCTTCCTCTGAGGATTCTTTCATTCACTATTCCCCACCCTCCTCCCCCTCCCCCTACCATTCTAGTACCAGCGAATCCGATTGACTCCCCTTTGCATATTTCTGCATTTCACGTTTGCATTTTATTCGCTCGCACTGTCATGTCTAGCTTGGGGGACGTCTATTTTGGTGTGTTGTCGTGTTTTGTTTTGTTTTTTCTCATTTTTGTGTGTATGCTTGTCTTTCCCCCTTTTGAGTGTCGTGTCGTGTGGTTTTATTTCTATTTTCATGTCATGTGGTTTGATTTTGATTTTTCTTTATTTTCAGTTCCATCTCTGTGTTTTTCTCGTTTTTATTTCTTTTTGTGTCGGTGCGTATTCCCCCCATCTTCATTGCCCTCCCGTACTCACTCATATTGCATTGAGGGCAATGCAAGCTTCAGCTTGGGGGAGTCGCACTGTGTGCACCATTTGAGTCTTTCTTTTTCGTTTTTGTGTCGTTTTCATCGTGTTTTTTATTTTTTATTTTTTATTTTTTTTCTCTTCTCTTCTTTTTATCTCTTTCTCCTAGAGATGAACCCTATGATGAATCGCCACAAAATCACACACACCTAGCATGGCATCGATAATCACATTCACTAACCCTAGGATTTCGAGTTCTCTTGCATTTCACGCATCATGGGTCCACTTAGCTTTTTGTGAGTTGTGCGTCGTGCCTAGTTGTTTGGTGTGCTTCTACTTTGTGATTTTACTTTATATACCTGTCCAGGAATGATCCCTAGATTATCATGCTTCGATTTGAATATGCGGTATTTATTTTCCCTGTCTGCTTCTGCATGCTATATATATATATATCGTGGACTTCATTTCGCATGTGTCGGGATTCCACAATTAAGGACTAGGATAACCCATTTAGCCTATGCTCTGATTAGCAAGAAATATCTCCTTTGCCCAAGTGTTTAGAATCCGATTTCATTTTTATTTTACTTGGTGCAAATCCCCTCGTCGTGTACCGTTCTCCCACTTGGGAGAGTACACATGTGTATAGCCAAAAACCCAAAAATCCAAAAAAAAGAGAAAAGAAAAGAAAAACCCAAAAAGAAAAGAAAAGAAAAATTTTGTATATCCCAAAATCCAAAAAAAATACAAATACCCAAAACCCAAAAATTTCAAGTGTGAATATTTTTCCTATCTACCGAGAATAAAGGGAAGGCGAGAATTTGCACCAAGTGTTCTACTCCACATCATCTCAACCCCCATCGTTTTCGAAAACACTTGGCATAGGGACCTTCTAGCGATTATCTAGGCTATAGTGTGGTGATTTCCTTGTCCCTAGCTGTGGAGTCCCCGATGCATGATACGCTTAGATTCTCGCTCTATTCTCATGCATGCTTGAGCTATATATTCACCGCTTAATTCGAATCGAATCGATATTTGGGTCATTTCTTGGATTTGCGTATATGAGCTCATAGCACATTGTAGAAAGCGACACCATTTGCTAGCACACGACCGCACTCACACGCGCTTCACCTTGTGGGCCCACGACACTTATTTGGACTCGTTTTCCTAGGTTTAGTGATGTGATTTGACGTTTGCTTGCTTGGTGTGTCGTTTTTGATTTTGTTGGCTCTGACGGACGATCTAGGATATAGAGTTTTCTTTTTATCTCTTTCTCTCTATTTTTCCCCTCCGAGCTCCTACTCTCACTCGTCTTCCTCGAGGACGAGGAAGAGTTCAGCTTGGGGGATTTTGACGTGCGTTTATATTTCATATATTCACGCACGTTTTCTTTTGTGTTCCTCCGTATTTTCCGCCGTCTTTTATTCGTTCTCTCGTATTTTCTCGTTTTCTTTCACTTTTCTTTGTTTCTCCATGTTTGCAGGAGATTGCCCGCATAGGGGACGTTTAACGACGATATCTCAAGTCCCCGGAGCAACGGGAGGAGTCACGCGTGATCCAGGGGGTCAAACGACGAAGATTACATCTTTCAGCCCCTCACCCGATCGGTTGGTCATCTCCAACCGATCGGGTGATGCACGCGTGCACCACCCGGTCTCAGCCGGAGCTCAAGTGGAAGTCACCCGACCGGTTCACTGGCTGGTTCAACGGGGGCCAACTCTCTGTCTTCTCTAGCCAAATTCCAACCGATCGGGTGACTCTCACCCGATCGGTTCATCTGTAGCTGATGCTGAGGACCCAACCGATCCCTTCACCCGATGGCGCCAAGATCCAACCGGTCACTCCAAGAACTCAACCGACCGGTTCATATGACCGGGTGAAAGTCCACCGTTTTCTGTTTATTATCTGTAACGGATCACCCAATCGGTTGACTTGTCAACCGATCGGGTGATACGAGATCCTATAAATAGGACCCCTAGGGTTCCAGAAACGGGGAGCTGTTAGTTTTTACTGTTTTCTCCTATTGTGACGGCTGTAATTACTTTTCTATTGTAAGTTTTCGGATCTTTCTTAAACTTTAGTATTATCTTAATTGCTCTACTACCTTCGCATTCCAATCGTCTGATTATGATTTCAACGGTTCATTTTCGTTTAGATCGCTTTTTAATGAATATTTGTGAGTAGTTCCCAAATCTGGGATTTTGGCGAAAACCCCTTCGGAGGCTCTTCCCGATGCATCCATAGTGTTAGGAAATCAATAGGGATTAGGAATCTAACGGTTACGCGGGGTGTTTCATTGTCATCGGCGGGAAAAAGACCGCCTTTGACCGTTGGGCCAAGGGGGAATAAACTTGGCGGTTGACTCCCTAGCCATAGCTCACGCCCTTAGCGTAGACGCCGAATCCTAGAGCGCGGGAGCGGCAGGATGAGACGTTGGGAGTTATCGTTGCGAGCTTAGTGCTCCCGGAATCGATCAGTGTTAATGGACACGGGAGTGCCCACTGATCGAATCCGGGAAGTCCGGTGTATCATCCTGGGCACCGACCGGAATATCGGGCCCATGGGATGCCAGTACCACTTTCAGAGGCAACGTCTCACCATTAGACCCCAATTCCGATCGCTATCCTACCCGTAGGCCGTATCGGCGAGAGTCGCTCGTTGGAGTGGAAACCAAAGTCCCGGGTTTATTTTCTTATTGTTCATACCTTGCATTCCTTTCCCGTGACAACCCATCAACTGATTCGGGCTAGCTCGCCCACGGGGTGATTTCGGTCCTCCTTGACACAAGCACATCCTAGCCTCCCTGTGTTCGACCCCCAAGCCACACTACAACACCGTGCGCTTACGGTTACAAATATCTAAACCCCCACGCGGGTCCCCCGGCCATTTGCGACCAAGCGAACCGGGGGCATCACCCGCGTGACGTCAGACCCCTCCTCCTAGGGGTATCTTCAAGCTGAATGTCGATGGTGCTAGTAAAGGGAACCCATGTATTTCTGGAGTTGGGGGTATTTTCCGTGGGGAAGAAGGGAATTGGATACCTGGTTTTTTCGGATACATGGGATTCTGCTCTATTTTGAATGCGGAGCTTCAGGCTATTCGATGGGGTCTTGAGATTGCATGGAGTAAGGATTTCATGATTTTATTTGTAAATCAGATTTGTAGGTGGCTCTACATCTACTTACAGCACCCGATGTATCAAATCATCCTCTCCTGAGTTTGATTTTGGATATTAGGCAGTTAGCTTCCAGATTCCACTTGTGCTCCTATTGTCATATATTACGTGAGGTGAACTTTATTGGATCGTAATAAGCCTAAGCGTGGGTGAATAGGCTTCTGACCAATTATCGCTAAATAAAATTTTTAGTATGCACAACCAGATTATCGCAGAGTAAATATAATGCAAAATAAAAAAATGCGGAAGCAATCATAGAGTGCACATGATAATTTTCCCTGGTTCGGTCACCCACGACCTGCATCCAGCCCCAAAAGAATCACTAGAATAATGATCTCAATGGTACAAACATACGGAACTTTGCGCACCAATGCTCCGCTCACCAAGTCTATACCTAGCTCACCAAAGCTCAACAAAAACTATTCTAGCAAAAACTTTTACACTTAACTTACCCCCAACAAGTCAAGTCCCCAAAAATAAACCTAATAAAAATAATGTTTGGTATAAAGATAAAAAACAAATTATCCACAAATAATTAAAAGGGTAAAAGTTTAGAGTGCTCAGTTGTGGAGTTTAATCCGTTTCTGCAGCTTCGAATATCTGGTGTCAGGCTATGGTAATCCGGGCTCAGTGTTTCGTGCGTCTGAGTCACACGTTGTCAGTCGCCTGGGTTTGCTCCAAATCACGTGCGATCGGTCAGATGAAGTGCTGACGTCGGATGTCGTTCGGCTTCGTGCGGGCTTTGTGTCTATCAGGTTGTCAACGTCGCTAAGGAGCGGTGTACGTGCGATCGGTCGGACGAAGTTCAGCAGTTACTTAATGTGGCGTGGAGATGTTGTCGGCCTCGTTGCGTGTTGAAGGGTTTTGGCGTACCCTTAGGGCTCAGATCTGTGTCTGTCCTATGTCGGACGGACAACAGAGGGGGAAAAAATTCGCAGCAAAAAAACAATAGCTAAACATTTTAGCTAAGGCCCTAAGGCGAGCCAGAACCTAGCCAGGATCTATGCCAACTTGGGGTGGGTCTGACGACCCCAAGAAGGATCTATACTACTGCGGTATAATTAAAATTACACTAGAAAACTACTAAATGACATACCCAAAATCTTGGCCTTGGGACATGCAAAATGTACCACACCACCTTCTTTCGCTCCGCCCTCCAAGCCGAGCCGCCTTTCGAACCGCACCGCACTGTGCCTTGCCTCGAGCTGAACCGCTTCCTGAGCCGCACCATGTCTCTGAGCCAATAAATCGTCGAAGAAAGTTTCACTTGAGCAGACCCACGCCAGAGATTTCTGGATCAGATCCAAACCTCCTCGATGTCTTACTAGGACCCGATTGGAGGATAGAAAGAAAGAGGAGGAATTAAGTCCTCGATCGAGCGTGCTCGAAAATCAGGAACTTATCGAATCAGAGACTTGGTGCAAAATTTCCAAGGGGTGTGCATCACCTTTTATATAGGGAGCTAGACCCCATGCTCGTCACACGAGCAATGTGGGACTAAATTAGTGAAGAGGGATTTTAATTTAACTTAATTTAAGTTAGTAAGCTTGTCATAAAGACCTAACTTCAACCAATTAAATCTCCCTCAACATTGAGCTTTAGAGACGATATAAGCTATCATTTCGAAGAGCTTCAAATGGTTAATGCGTAAGAACAAACGATGATGAATTCCGACTTTGTTTGACCTTCAAACAATGGCCCAAAGTTGGACAAAAGTCGTAGTTCGTAGGCGTCAGGAATGGGTTTCAAAAAACCATAAAATTAGCACTTAAGTTACGGGCGCGACCGATAAGCCTTGTGGGCACGCCCACACTCATTGCGGGGGCGGGCACACGCGCAACAGGGCACATCGGGCGTGCCTGCATGTTGCACCCATAGCGGGTGCGCAGCCCGCTCAATGGGCCGGCGCCCGCTGGGCTGGGCTGGCGCGCTGGGCCCGCAGCGGGCGCCCGGCTCACTGGCCGTGCGGGCGTGCCAGGTCCGCCAAGCAAGCTGGCCCCGCTGGCCCATAGCAGGTGTGCCCGCTTCTGAAGCAGTCGGTCGGCAATCCTTCTTGGACCGACTAGTTGGCTTTCTAAAATTATTCAGGAGTTACTGTTTATCGTTAGTCGGTCTAAGAACGTTGGTTGACCGACTAGGTTGCAAACTAGTCGGTCGGCAATGCTTCTTTAACCGACTAACACATCATCTTAATTTTAGTTGAGTTACTGTTTACTCTTAGTCGGTCTAAGAACGTTCATCAACCGACTAGATGCTAAACTAGTCGGTCAGTATTTGTTCATAGACCGACTAACACTAGAATCCTATTTTCGTTCAGGAGTTACTGTTTGCACTTAGTCGGTCTGCGTTGGTCGACCGACCGACTAGTTGCCAAACTAGTCGGTCAGTGGTTGCTCTTTGACCGACTAACTAGTGTTGAAACCCTAATTTCTGGGCAGCCGCCAGCCCAACCTATTTAAACCCAACCCAATCGTTTTCTTCTTCCCCAACACGACCCAAAACCCTAAAATCTTCCCCCTTGAGCCCCCATCTTCCTCCAAGCTTCATTCCTTCATTCCAAGCCCTAGAATCATCATCCAAACCATCCATCCACTCTATCTACCTCTCATCTTCCCCAAAATCTCACCAAATCCATCAAAATCCCCAAATCCCCCAAAACCCTAGTTTCCCCAAACTTCTCCAATCTTTTCCAGATCTGATCCTAGGGTTCCCCGGAGTGTTTCTTCCGTCTCCTCTCGGTAAGAAATCGATCTACCGTTGTTTTCATAACCTATTTATATTATTTATGAAACCCTAATAAATTTCATGTTGTTTGTTGATTGTTCCCCCAAAACAGCGATTTCCCCGTAGATTGGCATCTGTGTGACGAAGTGGTCGTCATCCCCGGTGCTAGGCAAGTGAAACTTGCCACTTAGGGTTTATGCCATGTTTTAGGCCATTTGCTAGTTGTAGGCGTAAAAGAGGCTAGGCGACGAAATGATACTCGCCTAGGCGCAAATTGGGGAACTAGCTTGACAACGAAGCTAGTTCCGACATTTTGCATGTTGCACAATTACCATGTCATGTTTACTTTCCATTAACGATACGCAAATTAATTGTCATGTCATTGCATTCTTAAGTGTTTCTGTGATTGTGTAGCTTTGCTACAAATGCTTGTGTTCCTGGCTCGTGTTCCAGAAGCGGGCCATGTGTTGGTTGATAGCCAATGCCCGAATTGCGTGTTTCCGGCTAGGTGCACCCCTACGCCAAATGTTTATTAATGCGAGCTCATGTGCGGGGCAACCCCAGGCTCACTAGCTGAGTTCATTGTGCGGGGACCCTGGCTCCATTACGTGTGGGTATTGGGTGTAAGAGTTAAGCGACCAATCAACTGGGAGTCTGCCCGATCAGCAACTGCAGTGGTAAGGCGTAAACTCTTGGGTTTGGGGTAGTTGTTAAGCGGCCACTCAGCGGATGTGAAACCATTCAGCTGTAAGGCGTAAACATCTACAAAACAACGTGAATAATGAATTGATTGAGATTGATAGTAGCGTGGCTACTCTTGTCTTGTCTTGTCTTGTCTTGTCCCGATGATTGTTCTCTTGTACAAATTGTCTTGCCATGTCTTAAATTGTGCACTCATGTTATAACTTCCATGTCATGCATACTAAACTGCTAGGTTTCTAGTTGCCTTACTTTCAGTTTCCTTGCCCAAGTCTTTTAGACTTGCTGACATGTGCCCCTTTACTCTTTTGGGTGACACATGTTAGATCCTGAGCCCGAGTACCTTGTTGAGGACGAGGTGTTTGCTGACGCCGA
This sequence comes from Scilla litardierei, assembly GCA_030789695.1. Classification (NCBI taxonomy): domain Eukaryota; kingdom Viridiplantae; phylum Streptophyta; class Magnoliopsida; order Asparagales; family Asparagaceae; genus Scilla; species Scilla litardierei. The sequence continues at coordinate 227,255,536 of CM061142.1, forward strand.
GCCCGAGCTTGTGTTTGACGGGGAGTACGTGGACACTGGGGACCAGTCCTAGTGTCTTCGTTGTGTTTTACTTTTGTTAGACAGTTGTTTTGTTATCGGTGCGTAGCACCTATACTATGTTATGTCGTTGCTTTTGTTGGCCTTGTTCTGGGCCTTTAGACTCTTTTCTTTTAGCCTGGTGGCTTTTCTGGATGTTGGACTTATTTTCTTGTTGGACAATATATGAGATGTGAGATTTTATTTCAGTCTCTCCTTGTGTTATTATTGTTATTCTGTTGTGGTTACAGGGACCTGCTTATGTATTATTGACGCTTATCGGGTTTGGGGCTTCATAGCTCCACTCTCGTGCGGACCTTTTCACGTCTCGCCTCCATTTTAGGGAAGCGGGTCGTGACAGGTTTTGTTGGTGGCCCATGCAGGTCCTTCTGTAACTGCGATTTTTGGAATAACGATAATAATATTTGAATGTCCAATAAATTAAGTTCGACGTCCGATGTCATAAGCTATGAGTCTAATCTGATTCTTTTTCTGTGTCACTAGATGGCAGGAAGACGTTTCACCCGTGGTGGGGGTAGTGGCGCGGTCCCTCATGATGAGGAGCCTGAGCGGGAACCCACCAGCGGTGAGATGATGCAGATGATGCTCCAGATGATGCAAGTGCAGCAGGGCGTGCTTTTGCAAGTCCAGAATGCTCCACTTGCTCGAGCTGCCCGGGCTCTTCCGGATGCCCCTCGCTCTGAGCCAGGAGCGAAGCAATTTCAGGAGCTGGGTCCCGCATATTTTGATGGGTCTGAGGGTCCTCTGGCTGCCAATGAGTGGATTCGGAACGTCGAGGACAATCTGAAGATGGCCAAGATCACCCCGGCTGGATGGGTTGATTTGGCAAAGAGGCAACTCAAGGATAATGCTCGGAATTGGTGGGATGCTGAAGAGAAGATGTTGGTGGAGCCGATCGTCTGGGCTACCTTCAAGGCTAGATTTGAGGGTGAGTTCTTCCCGAAAGCTGCCAGGGAGGAGATGCTGCAGCGTTTTATCGATTTGAAGCAAGGGAACTCGTCGGTGGACATGTATCACCAAGAGTTCATGAGGCTGAGTCGGTTTGCACCAATGATGGTGCAGGACGCTGAGGAGAAGGCTCAGAGGTTCCTGCAGGGGCTTGCTTCGGAGCTCCAGAGTTTTGTGACCTCCTCTGACCGGGAGTCTTATCAGAAGGTTCTGGTCGATGCCAAGAGGCAGGAGCTGCTCGTGAACCAGAGGAGGGGGTCTGTTGTTGGTGCTGGGAAGAGGCCTATGGAGCAGGCGAGAGCTGTGGTTAGACCTGGATTCAGGCCTAATCAGTCTGCTCAGTTTAAGAGGCCAGGAGGGCCTATTTTGAAGTCTTGCCATTTCTGCGGCAAGCCTGGCCACGTCAAGGATCAGTGTCGGAAGTTTTTGGGCCAGTGTCTGATTTGTGGAGATGCTTCCCATGCCGCGAAGGATTGTCGGCATGCGAATCAGCTGCGGAGGGCTCCTGTTGCAGCACAGCCGTTGCAGCAGCGAGCGTCTGTTCCTGCTGGTCGTGGGGCAGCTCTTGTTCCGCAGGGGCAGGCTTTTCGGCAGGCTGTTCTGCCGAGGAGACAGGCTTTTCTGATGACCGCTGCGGAGAGCGAGGCTGTGGATGAGGTTATCGCAGGTAATCCTCAATCTAGCTATTACTTTCCTAGCTGGTTTTGATTGTTAGATTATGTTGTTTGCTTGAACATGGTTGTTTGCTAGACTAGGGTTTGATTGTTAATTGATTGTTAGGTGTGGTTTTGGTTTGCACATTTCCTGCACGAGTCCTCTTTGACTCGGGTGCATCGATGTGCATTATTTCTCGGAGCTTCGTGGAGAGGCATTCCTTGTCGACATCCCCTCTTCCCAAGAGTTGGAATATCGTTACAGGGAATGGTGTGGTCTCGGTGCATCGTGGTTGCAGTTCTTGCTCGTTGGTGGTCTGTGGACATGAGCTTTTTGCTGATTTCATTGTCCACGACATCATCAACTATGATGCAGTTCTTGGGATGGACTGGCTTGCGAGCTTCTATGCTACGATCGACTGTCGGAGGAAGAAGGTGGTGTTCGAGATTCCCGGACATCCCGTATTTGAGTTCAGTCGTGGTAGCAGTTCGCTTGGTCCTGTCAGATTTCGGGCCAGGCCGGTGGAGGCTGTGGCTATGCAGATGGAGCTGGAGTGGCCAGCTGTGGTGCGAGATTTTGGCGAAGTCTTCCCCGAGGAGATGTCTGGTTTGCCACCTGATCGGGCTTTGGAATTTTCTATCGATCTTGTTCCGGGTGCGCAGCCGATTTCGAAGGCGCCGTATCGTATGGCACCTGCAGAGTTGGAGGAGTTGCGGAAGCAGTTGGATGAGCTTTTGCAGAAGGGTTATATTAATCCTAGCGTGTCTCCGTGGGGAGCACCGGTGTTGCTGGTGAAGAAGAAGGATGGTTCGCGTCGCATGTGCGTGGACTATCGGGAGTTGAATGCGGTGACCATTAAGAATAAATACCCGTTGCCTCGCATCGATGATATTTTTGATCAGCTTGGAGGTTCGAAGGTGTTTTCAAAATTGGATTTAAGGAGTGGTTACCATCAGTTGAAGGTGAAGAAGGGAGATGTTCCGAAGACAGCGTTCAGGACGAAGTATGGACACTATGAGTTCGTGGTTATGCCTTTCGGCGTAACTAACGCACCCGCAGTTTTCATGAATCTGATGAACCTGATTTTCTACGACTTTTTGGATAAGTTTGTCGTTATCTTTATTGACGACATTCTGATCTATTCGAAGTCGGAGGAAGAGCATGCCTCGCACTTAAGGACGGTGTTGGAGATTTTGAGGAATCATCGGTTGTATGCTAAGTTTTCGAAGTGCGAGTTTTGGCTGGATAGAGTTGCTTTTCTCGGGCATGTGGTGACTGGAGATGGTATTTCAGTGGATCCCGAGAAGATTCGGGCCATCAGGGAGTGGCCTGTTCCGTCGTCTGCGTCTGAGATTCGGAGTTTTCTCGGACTTGCTGGTTACTATCGGCGATTCATTAAGGACTTTTCTCTTGTTGTTGAGCCGATGACCAGGTTGACGCGGAAGGATGTTGCTTTTGTTTGGTCGGGTGATTGTGAGAGTGCTTTTGGTATTCTGAAGGAGAGGTTGACGACTGCCCCTATTCTTGTTGTGCCTGATCGCAGCGGTGGATTTGAGATCTTTTGCGATGCTTCTGGCAAGGGTCTCGGTTGTGTGTTGCATCAGCATGGGCATGTTGTGGCGTATGCGTCTCGTCAGCTTAAGGTTCATGAGAAGAATTACCCGACGCATGATTTGGAGTTGGCTGCCGTTGTGTTTGCTCTTAAGATTTGGAGGCACTTCCTGCTGAGTGAGAAAGTGAAGATTTTCACCGATCACAAAAGCTTGAAGTATATTTTCACTCAGAAGGAGCTCAACATGCGACAGCATCGATGGTTGGAGCTTATGGCGGATTATGAGATTGATTTGCAGTTTCACCCTGGCAAGGTGAATGTGGTTCCGGATGCTTTGAGTAGGCTTCCAGCGGTGATGATTTTGACCTCGCAGTGGAGATTGCAACAGGATTTTTGCGAGTCTGGTGTGGAGATTGTTCTTCCTGGGGAGGCTTCGTCGTTGATGTACATGCAGGTACAGTCGACGATCGTGGATCGGATTAAGGCTGGCCAGGCTGAGGATCCGAAGCTGGTGAAGATTCGGGAGCAGGTGGAAGCCGGTCTGCGGACTGACTTTTTGATTCATGAGGATGGCTCGCTGAGGTTCGGAGCCAGTTTGTGTGTGCCGGCTGGGGATATCAGAGAGGAGCTGATGGTGGAGGCACACAGTTCGCCGTATTCTGTGCATCTTGGTGGCACCAAGATGTACCAGGATCTTCGTTTGAATTTTTGGTGGCATGGCATGAAGAGGAGTGTGGCTCGGAGTGTGGCCAAGTGCTTGGTTTGCCAGCAGGTGAAGGCGGAGCATCAGCGTACGGCCGGGTTGCTACAACCGCTTCCGATTCCGGAGTGGAAATGGCAACACATCACTATGGATTTCGTGACTGGACTACCTCGGAGTCCGAAGCAGAATGCCGTGATTTGGGTGATCGTAGATCGATTGACCAAATCTGCGCACTTTATTCCGTTCCGAGTGGGACAGTCCACTGAGGCGCTAGCAAGGAGATATATGGAGGTAAAATTCTTTTACTCTCCGTTTTATTTCCTTTTCCTAGTTTGGGTAGTGATGTAACGTGAATCGTGCAGGAGGTTGTGCGACTTCATGGAGTCCCCGTGAGTATCGTGTCTGACATAGACACGAGATTCACATCTCAGTTCTGGCAGAGTTTGCAGAAGAGCTTGGGTACGCGTCTGAGTTTCAGCACGGCGTACCATCCGCAGACGGATGGCCAGTCCGAGAGGACGATTCAGATTTTGGAAGACATGCTGAGGGCGTGCATGTTGGACTTCAAGGGTTCGTGGGAGGACCATCTGCATCTGGTGGAGTTCTCTTACAACAACAGCTTCCAGGCGAGTATTGGCATGGCGCCTTTCGCCGCTCTTTATGGGAGGAAATGTCGATCGCCATTGAGTTGGGATGACGTTGGTGATCGGGAGTTGTTGGGACCTGAGATGATCGTGGAGGCCGTGGATATCGTCAGGAATATTCGGGAGAGGTTGAGAATTGCTCAGGACCGTTTTAAGCATTGGGCGGATGCTAAACGTCGTCCTTTGGAGTTTCAGCCGGGCAACCATGTGTTCTTGAAGATTTCCCCGAATCGTGGTGTGATTCGTTTCGGGAAGCGTGGAAAGTTGAGCCCGCGATACATTGGACCGTTTGACGTTTTGGAGAGGGTTGGCGAGGTAGCTTATCGCTTGGCCTTGCCGCCATCTTTGGAAGGAGTTCACAATGTTTTCCATGTGTCGCAGCTTCGTCGATACATTAGCGATCCGTCTCATGCGGTGTATTTTTCGGAGATTACCGTTCGTCCCGATATGACGTATGACCAGCATCCAGTGCAGATCCTGGACAGGCGTCAGAAATCGCTTCGGAACAAGATTGTCAATCTTGTGAGGGTGATGTGGCGACACGGCTCACCTGGAAAGTCTACTTGGGAGAATGAGGATGAGATGCGAGAGCGTTTCCCACTTTTGTTTCCGGACTCGTGAGTATTTGGAAATTCCGATCACGGAATTTTTCTTAAGTTGGGGAGGATGTAACGACTGCTTTTCGTGTATCTGGATTTATTATAATATAATTTATGTTTTGGTGGATTTTCTCCTCGTGTATGGTTTTCGTCTCCGTAGATTTCATTTTCGATCGATTCGTCGTATTTTCTCGCTTCTTCCTTAGGATTGTCGATTTCGAAGTATGTCACTCGTGACGGACTTCATAACGGTCGTATCTAACTATTAGATCAAGCCTAGGAGTCTTAGGAATCAATCCCGGGGCCCCGCGCTCCGTATCGGAACTTTTTGTGCTCATTAGCCGGTATAAGAAGGTGCACCAACCGACTAGATGACGATCCAGTCGGTCGGCAATCCTTCTTGGACCGACTAGTTGGCTTTCTAAAATTATTCAGGAGTTACTGTTTATCGTTAGTCGGTCTAAGAACGTTGGTTGACCGACTAGGTTGCAAACTAGTCGGTCGGCAATGCTTCTTTAACCGACTAACACATCATCTTAATTTTAGTTGAGTTACTGTTTACTCTTAGTCGGTCTAAGAACGTTCATCGACCGACTAGATGCTAAACTAGTCGGTCAGTATTTGTTCATGGACCGACTAACTCTAGAATCCTATTTTCGTTCAGGAGTTACTGTTTGCACTTAGTCGGTCTGCGTTGGTCGACCGACCGACTAGTTGCCAAACTAGTCGGTCAGTGGTTGCTCTTTGACCGACTAACTAGTGTTGAAACCCTAATTTCTGGGCAGCCGCCAGCCCAACCTATTTAAACCCAACCCAATCGTTTTCTTCTTCCCCAACACGACCCAAAACCCTAAAATCTTCCCCCTTGAGCCCCCATCTTCCTCCAAGCTTCATTCCTTCATTCCAAGCCCTAGAATCATCATCCAAACCATCCATCCACTCTATCTACCTCTCATCTTCCCCAAAATCTCACCAAATCCATCAAAATCCCCAAATCCCCCAAATCCCTAGTTTCCCCAAACTTCTCCAATCTTTTCCAGATCTGATCCTAGGGTTCCCCGGAGTGTTTCTTCCGTCTCCTCTCGGTAAGAAATCGATCTACCGTTGTTTTCATAACCTATTTATATTATTTATGAAACCCTAATAAATTTCATGTTGTTTGTTGATTGTTCCCCCAAAACAGCGATTTCCCCGTAGATTGGCATCCGTGTGACGAAGTGGTCGTCATCCCCGGTGCTAGGCAAGTGAAACTTGCCACTTAGGGTTTAGGCCATGTTTTAGGCCATTTGCTAGTTGTAGGCGTAAAAGAGGCTAGGCGACGAAATGATACTCGCCTAGGCGCAAATTGGGGAACTAGCTTGACAACGAAGCTAGTTCCGACATTTTGCATGTTGCACAATTACCATGTCATGTTTACTTTCCATTAACGGTACGCAAATTAATTGTCATGTCATTGCATTCTTAAGTGTTTCTGTGATTGCGTAGCTTTGCTACAAATGCTTGTGTTCCTGGCTCGTGTTCCAGAAGCGGGCCATGTGTTGGTTGATAGCCAATGCCTGAATTGCGTGTTTCCGGCTAGGTGCACCCCTACGCCAAATGTTTATTAATGCGAGCTCATGTGCGGGGCAACCCCAGGCTCACTAGCTGAGTTCATTGTGCGGGGACCCTGGCTCCATTACGTGTGGGTATTGGGGGTAAGAGTTAAGCGACCAATTAACTGGGAGTCTGCCCGATCAGCAACTGCAGTGGTAAGGCGTAAACTCTTGGGTTTGGGGTAGTTGTTAAGCGGCCACTCAGCGGATGTGAAACCATTCAGCTGTAAGGCGTAAACATCTACAAAACAACGTGAATAATGAATTGATTGAGATTGATAGTAGCGTGGCTACTCTTGTCTTGTCTTGTCTTGTCTTGTCCCGATGATTGTTCTCTTGTACAAATTGTCTTGCCATGTCTTAAATTGTGCACTCATGTTATAACTTCCATGTCATGCATACTAAACTGCTAGGTTTCTAGTTGCCTTACTTTCAGTTTCCTTGCCCAAGTCTTTTAGACTTGCTGACATGTGCCCCTTTACTCTTTTGGGTGACACATGTTAGATCCTGAGCCCGAGTACCTAGTTGAGGACGAGGTGTTTGCTGACGCCGAGCCTGAGCTTGTGTTTGACGGGGAGTACGTGGACACTGGGGACCAGTCCTAGTGTCTTCGTTGTGTTTTACTTTTGTTAGACAGTTGTTTTGTTATCGGTGCGTAGCACCTATACTATGTTATGCTGTTGCTTTTGTTGGCCTTGTTCTGGGCCTTTAGACTCTTTTCTTTTAGCCTGGTGGCTTTTCTGGATGTTGGACTTATTTTCTTGTTGGACAATATATGAGATGTGAGATTTTATTTCAGTCTCTCCTTGTGTTATTATTGTTATTCTGTTGTGGTTACAGGGACCTGCTTATGTATTATTGACGCTTATCGGGTTTGGGGCTTCATAGCTCCACTCCCGTGCGGACCTTTTCACGTCTCGCCTCCATTTTAGGGAAGCGGGTCGTGACATCATCTTTGTCCAATTTCATTGCAGGACTCATTGGAGTTCCAATCCCCTTAGACTTCTCCATCCCAAACCTTTTCAAAAGCTCCTTGATATACTTGGTTTGTGATATGAAGAGACCTTCTTTTCCTTACTTTACTTGGAAGCCCAAAAAGTACTTCAGCTCTCCTACAAGGCTCATCTCGAACTGATCCTGCATGACTTTCTCAAACTTTTGACGTAGAAGATCATTAGTAGCACCATAAATTATGTCATCAACATAGATTTGAACAATGAGGAAGTCATCATGATCATGCAAAAGAAATAATGTGTTGTCTGCACTACCCTTTTTAAAATTATTTTCCAACAAATATGTACTAAGACGGTTATACCAAGCTTTATGAGCTTGCTTAAGACCATACAAAGCCTTTTCTAATTTGTAACATGGTTTGGAAAATCATGACTCTCAAGTCTAGGGGGTTGTTCAACAAACACATCTTCTTTTAGATAGCCATTTAAAAAGGCACTTTTTACATCCATTTGTTTCAGTTTGAGGCCTTTAAAACTGGCAAAAGCTAGCAAAATCCTAATGGCCTCTAACCTAGCAACTGGTGCAAAAGTCTCATCAACATCAATACCCTCAATTTGATTGTATCCCTTGGCCACCAACATTGCCTTGTTTCGAATTACATTTCCAGATTCATCAAGCTTATTTTTGTAAATCCAACAGGATAGTTTGTGGGTCGTGAAACTAGTTTCCAGACGTTATTTCTAACAAACTGGTTCAATTCATCATGCATATCCATAACCCAACCCTCCCCACTCAATGCAATCTCTATGTTGTTAGGCTCTATCTCAGAGATAAAATCTCCATGAATACATAATGTACAAAGATCTCTAAAAGAAGAGCGAGTGCGTATACCAGCTGTAGGCTCACCAATGATCAAATCAGGTGGGTGATTGGGGTCAAACCTAAGCTCTCCTCTGTCCAATGCCTCCTCTTGAGTCTTAGCTTCCCCTTGTCCATACTTTGGTTCATCATTGTTCGTTGAATCACTTTCTTGCTCTAATTCTCTATCTCCTTCTTTTTCCCTGCGATCCAAAGAATATTTTTCAGTTTCATCAAATTTAACATTAATGGACTCAATAATAGTCAAGGTGCGTTTATTATAAATCCTGTAAGCTTTGCTTCTTGACGAATATCCCACAAACACCCTTCATCTGATTTGGATTCAAATGTACCTAATTGATCTCCAATGTTTAATACATAGCACATGCATCCAAATACTTTAAAATATGAAATATTTGGAGTGTTGCCATGCCAAAGCTCATAAGACGTTTTGTTCATCATTTGTTTAATCATGACTCTATTACACACATAGCACGTAGTATTGGTTGCCTCGGCTCAAAAAGACATAGGCAATGCATATTCATTTAGCATACTTCTAGCCATCTCTGTTAATGTTTGATTCTTTCTCTCGACCACTCCATTTTGTTGAGTTGTTCTAGGAGAAAAGAATTCATGTTGAATCCCTTTTTAGAACAATAATTTTCAAAAATAGAATTTTCAAATTCACCTCCATGGTCACTTCTAATTTTTACAATAGAAATGTTTTTCTCATTTGAAACGTGTTTACAAAAGTTTTCAAAGTTTTCCAAGGAATCTGATTTTTTTGGCTAGAAAGTAAACCCATGTGTATCTAGAGTCGTCATCAACCAAGACTAAGCAAAATTTCTTACCACCTAGGCTAGCAATATCAGTGGGTCCAAACAAGTCCATGTGTACCAATTCCAAAGTGCGTGAAGTAGCAACCTCTCTAAAACTAAGAAAAGTGGATCTTGTTTGTTTACCTTTTCTACATGCCACACATAGCTTATCATTTTCATACCTTTGATGTGGTAGCCCTCTCACCCGATTTTTTTTCTCAAGTTTGTGCAGTAGTTTCATGCTTGCATGTGCCAATCTTCTATGCCATTCTTCTTCCCTGGCAAGCAGACATTTAGATATAGTCAGTTCTTCAATAATAAGTGTATAAACATAATTTTTCCAATTAGCCATAATGAGAATATTACATGTGACATTATCAATAATTTTACAAAATTTAGCATCAAACATCACATTCATACCCTTGTCACAAAGTTGGCTAATGGAGATGAGGTTGTGTTTTAGTTTTTCAACCCATAGGACATCTTTTCATATTACCTTGCATTTGCCGTTGTCTCCCCAAGTAACACTACCTCCTTCTTGCTTCACAAGGCTAAGGAACTTATCGTTGTTACTTGGCATGTGTCTTGAGCAGCCTGAATCCAAATACCACTCACATTGTAGTCCCCTAGCCGTACAGTGTACCTCCACATAAGAAGAATAAGATATGTGTGACCTAGGCATCCAAATAGGTCCACGAGTGTTAGTCACAATACCTTTAGGAAGCCATACTTGTTTGAATTTAATATTCTGGTTCCTATATAAACATTTATTATATGCGTGACCAACAAATCCACATGCATAGCATTTAGCAAAAACACTTCTTCCTTTAGCAGTTTTATTGTGAACCATTTTATTCGTTTTAGGCTTTTCAACATGGTTGATTCCATATTCTAGTCCATGCCTATTGTTGCCATGCAATTGATATCCAAGAATAATATCCAAAGATTGCTTGCATACGTAAAATTTCTTTATAGTCAACTCTAGGCCTGAGACTTTAGATTTCAAATAAATATTCTCGTTCACAAGTAATGTGCTCCTACTTATAAACCCCCTTTTGATTTCTTCTTCGGTCTTCTTAAAATTTTCAATTTCCTTTTCTAGGCCAATAATTTCTTCTTCAGATATCTTATTTTCAAGCTCTAATTTGGGACATGTTTCATACTTTAAGGTTTCATGCACAATAGATTTTTCTTTAAGCTTAACAAGTGTAGCCTTAAGTGCATCAATTTCAGCTTTCAATTTTCCATCATTTAAAGACATGAGATAGTTTTCCTGTTGTAGTCCATAATTTACTTCTTTTAAAGATTCTACAGTGGATTCTAAACTATCAATTTCCTTATTCATATTTTCACAAATATTAACAAGCTCAGGTAAGGTAAATTTTTGTACCTCAGATTTTTTTGCATCGATGTCTCCTACCAAACATAAGGAGGAATGAGTAAACTTATCTTAGGGTTCATCATCGTCGTCATCGTCCCATGTGACTGCAAGCGATTTCCCTTTCTTTTTTGATAACGTACTGTTCATTAATGGGTAATTTTTTATAAAATGTCCTTGTTTCCTGCAATTGAAGCACTGTACAGACTTAGTAGTATTCTGTTCAGAAGAATTATTTGCAGGAGTAAATTTATTGAAGCGATTAAACCTTTTAGTCAATTCTATTTTTCCTTGCTGCGTTTTGATGTATCTTCTGAAGCCTCTGACCATCAAAGCTTGCTCCTCATCAAGCTCATCGTCACCTTCCTCAATTTTAAAAGCAATGGTCTTTGTGGCTTTAACCTTAGCTTTTTCCCTTGATTCTATCGTTTTCAGCTCAAGCTCGTGGGACATCAGATTTCCAATTAGTTCTTCCATTCTAAGTTTAGTAAGATCTCTCACTTCTTGAATGTTGGTAACTTTCAGACGAAACTTGCTTGGCAAAGCTCTTAAAATTTTTCTGACTTGATCAATGTTTGAATATGGCTTTCCAAGAGCTTTTGAATTGTAGACGATATCCGTAAATCTCGCATACATCTCTTTGATCGTCTCTGTGTGTAGCATGTGGAAGCCATCGTATTCTGTGCTTAGAAGGGCCAGTCTGGAGTCCTTTACTTGTGATGTTCCCTTATGTGTAACATCCAGAGTGTACCAAATTTCATGTGCAGTAAGACATTAAGAAACACGATTAAATTTGGTTTTATCAAGTGCATAAATAATTGCATTCATAGCTTTACCATTCAGAGAACATGATTTCATATCATTATCATCCCATTTATCTTCAGGTTTAACAGTATCAATATTTTCACCTTTAAGCATGGCCGGTGATTAGCCACTATCAACAATTTTCCCGACATCATAATCTACCGACGTAAGATATATTTTCATTCTAGATTTCTAGTAAGCAAAGTCGGTGCCATTAAATTTTGGTGGTCTAACTGTAGACTGGCCTTCAGAAAACGCCGAATCTAGAATATTCATGTGTTGGATCTGGATCCTAGAATAGAGGGGGGTGAATATGCTAATAAAAAAAATTCTTGCACAACCCACGAGAAAACTCACACATTTAAAAGCACAAGCAGAGTAAATAAGAGACAATCGCAGAGTACACACAGATTTACCGTGGTTTGGTCGCACCAACGACCTACTCCAGCTCCAAGCAAATACTAGCATTAATAAGTTCCTTCTGTACACCTACAATGGGGTCCTAGTACCAACTCCCCACCTAGACTGTACCACACTCGCCAAAGTGCAGAACTCTATCAACCTAGTAAATGTGTATCTTGACTACACCAACACGTCAAGGCCATCCTGTCTAGCCTCAACCAGACAAGTCCAAAATAGTCACAAAATATTGGTAAAGTTTCTCCTACAGAGAACGTTACACTAACACACGAATATAAAGAGTAAAGGGTTTAGAAATGCTCAGTTCGTGTCTGTGTAGTCGTCTCTGTCAATCAGCACGTCGTCAGCTCCAGTCTGACGCAAACAACGTCTCGATCTGACTCCTGGATCTCAATCTGTAGCTCTTTGAAGTTAATTGCACAAGTAGGTCTGTGCGTAGAGCAATTCAGTTCAACACTTAAGATTATACGGTCTGTGCACACATTAATCCCCTTAAAAATACTCCACGTCAGCAAAGCCTCTTTGCTTTTGTTTTCAATTGCATGGGGTTGCCATGTCAGCTCCTTATATTGCTCCGTTCACAAACCATGGCATGCAGCGTTAACCGTCTCCGATGTCCGACCTCCGCGAGCGATACAACGACGACGACATAACTTCGGTCTTCTCTGGCAACTCCGAGGTCGCTAGGGCATGCAGCGTCGCCGTTCGCTCCTCTTCGATGTGCTGCTCTCTTCAACGACGACTCTCCACTCCGCTCGACTTCTTCGATGACGGTGGTTTGCTGCAGCAGCTGCTTCTCGATGGCTTCGTCTTCGACTCAGCGGTGGCTTCTTCTCGACGGCAATGGCGAGGATGAGAAATGGCAGCATGGTGTTCTCTCTCGACCTCAAGGAAGACAGCGGCTCCTCCGAGCGAGTTAACTTTGACGATGAAGGCTTAGTCTTGAAGGCAGCACCAAGACGATGATCTCCACGGCGACACCCACTACAATGAATACGAAGCCAGGGTTCACGTGTTTCTTCGACGACTTCTTTAACGATGATTCAGTACTCCTCTTGATGACAGCAGGGTGACGTCTCCGACGATGTGAAGATGACAGCTCAAGCTCTCGACGACGTCTACTCGTCTTCGTCTGTGGCAGTGGTAGCTTTGGGTGTGTAGACTGCTTCGTGCGAAAACAACGAAGTCTAGATTATGATGTAGCAGCTCCTCGATGGCAAGGGTATCCGATACAAGAAGATGTGGACGGTGGTAATGGAGTCGACGTCAGCTTCTTGAAGATGACAGCGAGATGGTGTTGTGGCAGCACGGAGAGGTCGACAGCGGGAAGATGGTGTGGACGGCAGCGAGTTCTCTTCGACGATGATCTTGGTATTTGATGTAGTTTGCGGCTTGAAGGAGGTATATCTTGCGGTTGTCTCTGTTGCAAGGAGTATGGAGAGAAGAAGAAGTATTTGTTGCCGTATGATCTTTTGGTTTGTCACAAGTTTGTATATGTTATATTGGATGCAAGTTTTTGGCTTGGGATGATAATGAGGCCAGCTTGTATGTGGAGAGGTGCTTGCAGCAATGGGAAGAGGTGATGCTTGATACTTGCTGCAAGGGTATAATCAATGAAGCTTTGGAGGACTTAATGCTTTTGGAAATTTGCTTGAGGATTTCAGCCGAAATAATTTGTGTATACCCCTTTTTTCTCTCCTTTGGTTGCAATGTTATATAGGATTGTGGAGATTGAATTTTGCTCAAAATAGAATCCCACAATATAAGGGATTTGAGGTTCAATTAGAGGACAAAAAAGGATTTGAATTTGGGTTCAAATAGGATAGGAATTTTGAATATGATATGGAAGAGGTTTGAATTGGGAATAATATTTTGGCTCAATCTCTAATTGATTTTGAACAAATCCAAAGTGATTCTTTTCATCTCATCCCATATTGGACCAAGTCTAAATTGCTTTGTGTATGGCTTTTTGACTAAGTCCATTAGCTATATGAATAGCAATTCCTCCATCTTTTGACTTAGTCAACATTCTCAAGAATTACGTTCTCTCTATTCCTAAAAATAATTGGCACACACGTTAAATAGCAACACACGTTTGTCGTCGTCAAACTAAGATCCTAGATCGTTGCTTCCAACAATCTCCCCCCTTTGATGATGACAAACCCATAAAAGATTTGAGCAAATATGTGGGCGTGTGTGAAGTGTGATGAAGGATGTAATATGAGTAATATAATGAGATGTAAGCACGCACACAATATAGAAATGGAATAAGCATGCTCCCCCTATTTTCAAGCTCCCCCTTCATCAAACAATACCATATTAAGCTCCCCCTTCATCACATAATACCAAATCATCACAAATAATACAAAATATTTCTTTCTTTCCCCCACTTTGTTATCATCAAAAGTGGGCTAATGAAGTCACCAACTATCACATGCAAAAATAAAGTATTATTGAGTATAGTTAGCACTTGCACGTATTTCCTACAAAGTAGACAATTAAAGTTCAGAGAAAATCATAATTTAGACTTCACCACCATTGTGTAAGTGTGGTAATATAAGCAATGAAGTACAAAGGGAGATTCAATTTAGAACATCAACCAAAATAATCCACATTTTCCGATTAACGTGAATTTCACTAGGATTGATTTTTCCCACCTCATTAAAAATGAGTTCAATGTACCAAACCCCAAAACATAGCCTATAAGGACTCTTAGATGTGGGGTGGCATTGCTTGACGAGTAAAATACACCAACACTAAAGATTACCCAAAAAGCAAATGTAGGATACTCGTGGGTAGTGTATTTGCCATGAATTGTATCCATTTTTCCTACGGAGCAAAGTTCATGTATATATTTTTTCATTTACAATTCTTTTTGTGCTCAATTTTTTATACATTGCAAAACACATCATATCCCTTAGAATATTCAATTTTTATTCATCCCACATTCACTTTCTACTATTCATAAAAAGAATCTCCAAAAGTACAACAGGTTTAGTATTCGTGGAAGTGCGTATGAAGGTGTAGAAATCAAATTAATCATTTCATGACGCATGTCATGGCTACCAAATAGTTTTTAACATGCACATGTAGCTATAACAATAATAAAATGATTTCTACAAAGATATGAATGAACATTTGATTAATACCACTTATAATGAATCATAAGGAGGTATTCATTAAGCACATTTTTTTATTTTTTATTTTTCAATTTTTTGTTTTTATTTTATAAAGAACTAAAACAACTTAAAAAGCAAACAACCTAGCACACAAACGATAATTAAATCAAGCACACACACAAAAACTATGAAGGTATGTAATGAATGCAAAGAGGGAAAAGAAATATACATTCGCGTCGCTATTTGACTAAGGAGCTAAAAGAGTGAAGCTTTCAATTTAATGCTCATCTCCATATCTCCACCTCACCTACATGAAAGGTGTAAAGTGTGACCTTGGAATCCAGCAAGGTCCATTAGTGTTAGCCATTAAAGTTTTAGGAACCCACACTTGTTTGAACTTTATGTTTGTGTTCCTAAACTTACAATAATAGGATGTGTGACCAACACTATCACAAGTAAAACACTTTGCATGCATATTTTTCACAATAGAAGGCACATTGTGGAATTGCTTAAATTTGGGCTTTTCAACGTTTTTCAAACCAAATCCAAGTCCTCTTCTATTATTGCCATATAATTAATTTTCAAGTATGGTATCCAACGAATGTTTACCAATTGAAAATTATCTTAATGACAATTCTAGATTAGAAACTTTGGATTTTAATAGTTTATTTTCATCCACAAGCAAAGTACATTTACTTATACAAGCTATCTTGTTTTCCTCCTCCTCCTTTTCAAATTCAATCATTTTTCTTTTAAAGTCATTATTCAACATGCAGATTTTATCATTAAGCTCTCTAATCACATAGTCTTTTTCAGTTTCGAGCTTAGTCAAATATTGCTTAAGCATGCTAATATCATTCAATAATGAAGGACAAGTAAGATACGTAGCTTTTTCAGGCATGCTAGCTTTTTCTTTTTCTAGTGACACAATTTTAGCGTTACATGCAGCAAGTTCCTCTTTAAGAATATCTACTTCATCAGAAATGTCACAGTTTTCTTTTTGTAATTTAAAGCTAGCATGCCTATAATCTTTCAACGTGAGTTCTAGCTCATTAATCTCATTTTGCATTCCTTTACAAACATCTAACAATTTAGCTTTAGTAAAGGAATTTACCTCATCGTTGTTTGCCATTAAACAGACGACAGTGGAGTGGGCTACCACCTCTTCATCCTCATCCTCAGCTTCGCTGTCCATGTCCCAAGTTAGCATCTTGGCTTTTCCTTTATCTTTAGCAACCTGAGCAGTCTCTTGTCTGCATGGCTTCCCGAAGTGTCCCTTTTTTCTTCTATGCATTTCTGATCTTCCTTGAGGAGTTCTGACGAACTTTCTGAAATTTCTAACCATTAGCGCCATCTCCTCATCATCATCTTCATCTTCGCTAGCTTTCAGAGCAAATGGCTTTGAAACTTTTTCCTTCTCCTCAGGTTTCTCTATTTCTTCAATATTTTGCAATTCAAGCTCGTGGGACATTAGATTACCTATCAAGTCCTCTACCCTCATCTGTAATAGATCCTTCGCTTCTTGGATGGCAGTGACTTTAGGCCTGAAAGAGCTTGGCAGCGCTCTAAATATCTTCCTCACCTGTTCAAGGCTAGAATATGGCTTACCGAGCGAGCTAGACTTGTAGACGCTGTTGGTGAATCTCGCAAACATATCTGATATGGTATCTGATAGTAGCATGCAAAATTCCTCGTACTCTGTGCTCAGAAGTGCAAGTCTAGACTCCTTCACCTGTAACGTTCCCCTCGTGTGTCACCTCCAATGTATGCCATATTTCCTGCGCAGTTAGACAATGTGAGATACGATTGATTCCATATTTATCTAATGAACAAATGAGAGCATTCATAGCTTTAGCATTAAGAGAATAGAGACTCCAATCATTATTATCCCATTTATCATCAGGTTTAATCATCTCAACATTTTCAATTTTAATGGCAGTTGGTTTATAGCCCTTTTCAGCAATTTGCCAAGCTTTATAATCAATATAAATTAAGTAGATTCTCATGCGGTTTTTCCAATAAGCATAATCTACTCCATTAAATCTAGGGGACGTGATATGGACTGACCCTCAGCAAAAGCACTATCAATGGGATTCATGGTCAATCCTAGGCTAGATCTTAAAACCTACTTTGATACCACTTGTTGGATCTGGATCCTAGCCTGGGGGGGTGAATATGCAAATAAAAAAATTCTCGCGCAATCCACAAGAAAACTCACGCAGTTAAAAGCTCAAGCAGAGTAAATAAGAGACAATCACAGAGTACACACAGATTTACCCTGGTTCGGTCACACCAATGACCTACGTCTAGTCCCAAGCAAATACTAGCATTAATAAGTTCCTTCTGTACACCTATAATGGGGTCCTAGCACTAACTCCTCACCTAGACTGTACCACACTCACCAAAGTGCAGAACTCTATCAACCTAGTAAATGCGTATCTTGACTGCACCAACACGTCAAGACCCTCTTGTCTAGCTCCAACTAGATAAGTCCAAAATAGTCACACAATATTGGTAAAGTTTTCCCCACAGAGAGCGTTACACTAACACACGAATATAAAGAGTAAAGGGTTTAGAAATGCTCAGTTCATGTCTGTGTAGTCGTCTCTGTCAATCAGCACGTCGTCAGCTCCAGTCTGACGCAAACGGTGTCTCGATCTGACTCCTGGATCTCAGTCTGTAGCTCTTTGAAGTTAAGTGCACAAGTAGGTCTGTGCGTAGAGCAATTCAGTTCAACACTTAAGATTATATGGTCTGTGCGCACATCAATCCCCTTAAAAAATTCTCCACGTCAGCAAATCCTCTTTGCTTTTGTTTTCGGTTGCATGGGGTTGCCACGTTAGCTCCGTATATTGCTCCGTTCGCAAACTAAAGCATGCAACATTAAACGTCTCCGACGTCCGACCTCTGCGAACGACAAAATGACGATGACGTAACTTCGGCCTTCTCCGACAACTCCAAGGTTGCTAGGGCATGCAGCGTCGCTTTCTGCTCCTCTTCGATGTGATGCTCTCTTCAATGGCGACTCTCTGCTCCTCTTGAATTCTCCGACGACGGTAGTTTGCTACAGCGACTTCTTCTCGATGGCTTCATCTTCGACTCAGTGGTGGCTTCTTCTCGACGGCAAAGGCAAGGATGAGCAATGGCAGCGGGGTGTTCTCTCTCGACCGCGAGGAATATGGCGGCTCCTTCGAGCGAGTCAACTTCGACGATGAAGGCTTAGTCTTGAAGGCAGCGCCAAGACGATGATCTCTACGGCGATGCCCACTACAACGATGGCGAAGACATGGTTCACGTGTTTCTTCGGCCACTTCTTCAACGATGATTCAGTACTCTTCTTGATGGCATCGGGGTGACGTCTCCGGTGATGTGAAGATGACAGTTGCAAGCTCTCGGTGATGTCTACTCGTCTTCATCTGTGGCAGCGGTAGCTTTGGGTGTGTGGACTGCTTCATGCGAAAATAGCGAAGTCTAGATGATGATGTAGCAGCTCCTCGATGGCAAGGGTATCCGATACAGGAAGGTGAGGACAGTGGTAATGGAGTCGACGTCAGCTTCTTGAAGATGGCAGCAAGATGGCGTTGTGACAGCACGAGGAGGTTGACAGCGGGAAGATGGTGTGGACGGCAGCGAGTTCTCTTCGACGATGATATTGGCACTTGATGTAGTTTGTGGCTTGAAGGAGATTTAGCTTGCGGTTGTCTCTGTTACAAGGAGTATGGAGAGAAGAAGAAATATTTGTTGGGGTATGATCTTTTGGTTTGCCGCAAGTTTGTATAGGGTATATTGGATGCAAGTTTTTGTCTTGGGATGATAATGAGGCTGGCTTGTATGTGGAGAGGTGCTTGCAGTAATGGGTAAGAGGTGATGCTTGATACTTGCTGCAAGGGTATAATCAATGATGCTTTGGAGGACTTGATGCTTTTGAAAATTTGCTTGATGATTTCAGCCGAAATAATTTGTGTATACCCCTTTTTTCTCTCCTTTGGTTGCAATGTTATATAGGATTGTGGAGATTGAATTTGGCTCAAAATAGAATTCCACAATATAAGGGATTTGAGGTTCAATTAGAGAACAAAAAAGGATTTGAATTTGGATTCAAATAGGATAGGAATTTTGAATATGATATGGAAGAGGTTTGAATTGGGAATAATATTTTGGCTCAATCTTTAATTGATTTGAACAAATCCAAAGTGATTCTCTCCATCTCACCCCATATTGGACCAAGTTCAAATTTCTTTGTGAATGGCTTTTTGACCAAGTCAATTAGCTATGTGAATAGTAATTCCTCCATCTTTTGACTTAGTCAACATTCTCAAGAATTACGTTCTCGCCATTCCTGAAAAACACTTGGCACACAGTTAAATAGCAACACATGTTTGTCGTCGTCAAACTAAAATCCTAGATCGTTGCTTTCAACATCATGGTGTCTAGACTATATGGTCAAACCTATGCTCTGATACGACTTGTTGGATTGTAAATAAGCCTGGGGGATGAATAGGCTTCTGACCAATTATTGCTAGATAAAATTTTTAGTCTACACAACCAGATTATCACAGAGTAAATTAATGCTAAATAAAAAAATGCGAAAGCAATCACAGAGTGCACATGATATTTACCCTAGTTCGGTCACCCACGACCTACATCCAGCCCCAAAAGAATCACTAGAATAATGATGTTAATGGTACAAACATCCTGAACTTTGCACACCAACGCTCCACTCGCCAAATCTATACCTAGCTCACCAAAGCTCAAACAAAAACTATTCTTGCATAAACGTTTACACTTAACTTGCCCCCAACAAGTCAAGGCCCCAAAAATAAACCTAATAAAAATAGTGTTTGGTGCAGAGAAAAACAAATTATCCACAAATAAATAAAAGGGTAAAAGTTTAGGGTGCTCAGTTGTGGAGTTTAATCCATTTCTGCAACTTCAAAGATCTGGTGTCAGGCTATGGTAATCCGAGCTCAGTATTACGTGTGTCTGAGTCACACATTGTTTGTCGCCTTGTTTTGCTCCAAATCACATGCGATCGGTCAGATGAAGTGTTGACGTTGGATGTCGTTCGGCTCCGTGCGGGCTTTGTGTCTATCAGGTTGTCAACGTCGCTAAGGAGTAGTGTACATGCGGTCAGACGAACAAAAGTTCAGCAGTCACTTGATGTGGCATGGAGATGTTGTTGGCCTCGTTGCATGTGTTGTCAGCTCGTTCAATTGACCAATGTGTTCTGCCGACATGGTGTGATTTGATTTACAAGATTGCCATGCATCTTTTCTCCATAATAAATTAGATTTTGCACTTTTCGTTTTTTTTTCACGATTTGCAACTTTGCAACTTTGTTCTCCTCGTTCATTTATTCCTGAAAACACTTAATAAAAAGATCAAAATATTCATGAAGGTTTGTTATCATCAAACAAGAAATCCTAGATCATTGTATCCAACAAGCTTTTGTGCCGATGCTCTGGCAACTGTGGGGTGTACTTTAGACACGAAAATTCAGGTGTGGGAGCATCCACCAGCTAACTTATTACCGATGATCCAGATGTATGTAATGGGGGTAGGGGTAAGAAGGGGTTTTTCCCTCTGATTTGATGTATTTAAAGTCCGATGTATAAAAAAACTTAAGATCACCCGTTCTTTGATGTCGTTTCGGGGCATGCACGAATGAATGATGATTAGAAAATGTGAAATGCTCACATAACCACCTTCATTGCTTAACCTAGTGTCATGCTCCACTTCACATTGTGTTGGAAGGCGAGTCAGGACAAGTCTGCTCGTAGCTAAGTTAAAAGAGTGTGAATTGTTTTCTATCTTTTGACATAACTAAGTGTCTATCTCTATCGTAATACAGATGCATATGATCTCAAATAAATAATACAGATATAAACATAAAACTAAACTATTACAACCCTTTCCCATATGAGCAAATTATTAATTATTATAACCATATTGAAAGTCTCGGGTTGAAAAATAAAAAGGGCCTTATGGCCTATACATCACAATGTCCATACATATGATAATAAAAAGGAACATGGCATGTAGCAACTACCTATAAGTAGTCTTTTTGAAAAATTCTACCCCTCAACGAAATTATGCGACAATGGATCAGAATCTATGAAGTTACCCTCAGGTACTGACAAACATTGTCGTAGAAACACAAATACAATGTCGACCAATGAGGGCACTCATGTAGGTTCTCAAGCATCAATTTCAATTAAGCAATTATTTAGAAGACAAGCAATGTAACAATATAGTCTACTAGCAGGATACAAAAAATCTAATAAACAAGATATGAATGAACGTCAATTAATACAAAAGTAACAACCATAAGCAATTGTAAGCTAATCATGATCAAATACTTGCCTACATGTTAATAGAAATCAAGTGAGCATTTTAAAATATTCTAATACCATGTCGAAGAAATTAGTGATACTAATTTAACGCTTAACTCATGTCCAAGGACACAATATGCAACTATCGACATACATCCTACCTCAGGGGCACTCACCCAGGTAATCACTACATCGTCTTCACATCTGGACGATCGTGACAA
The DNA here is from genome assembly GCA_030789695.1 of Scilla litardierei. NCBI lineage: Eukaryota > Viridiplantae > Streptophyta > Magnoliopsida > Asparagales > Asparagaceae > Scilla > Scilla litardierei. The sequence goes on from CM061142.1 coordinate 227,277,189, forward strand.
TCAATCAATAACACCACCTTCATTATGGGAAGGGGTGAACATTGATAACGGATGAATAAGTTGCTCCTGCACCCTATATGACCATATGTTTTCCAAATCCCCATGTGTTATCACGCCCCGCTTCCCAAGTATGGAAGGCGAGACGCGAAGAGGTCCGCTCAGACTTGGAGCTATGAAGCTACAGTCTGATAAGCGTCTGTGTGTTCATCCATTCGCAGATTCTTGCATTGCAATGAAACAACAATAAAAATAAATATGAACTTAGGCAGTAAAATAACCAACATTCAAAACATCCATTTCATTATTCCAAACATCCACATATAAGTCATAAAATAAATCCATGAGTCTGAAAGGAAAGGCCCCAAGTATGGCCGAAACTAAAACATAGAAAAGGTGCTACGCACCGAACAACCTAACAACAGCTACTAGAAAACAACAGCAACTAAGAGAAAGTCTCCAGCTGAGACTAAGACTGGTCTTCGGTAACCTCGAACTGAACGTCAGCAGAAGCCGCAAATATGATGTCAGCAACCTGGAAGTCCTCAGCAACTACCTCAGACTCAAAGCCTGACATGTGACACCCAAAGAGAAAAGGGCACATGTCAGCAAAAATCTACAAAGGAAAAGGAGATTTTTGTGCAAGGAAACGTAAAGTATAGTAGTTATAAGATGAATGCAACTTAGCAGTTTTAAAAATGATGATGACATGGCATGATATTTTAATGAATGCAGCAGTTTAAACATGAGCATGATATTTTGCAATGCATGACACGTCGTAGCAAGAGCTACTAAACAATATTCATGATTTCACGATTTTCACGAAAAACATGCATTCACGATGTGCACAGGGGTTACGCCTTTCAGCTAAGTTGCTGTACATGTACACTTCTACGCTGAGTGATCACTTAACACTACCCCTCCACGTGGGTATGAACTGGCGCTCATCTTCTGGATCACGAGCCAATAAGTGTTCTTTATTTGGCATATGGGTGCACCTAGCCTCATTCATGAAGTAGGAGTCAGAATCATACTTGACGCAGCTTATTCTTTACATGATATATGAGTCAGAATCATACTCGCCGTAGTTTATATTTCATTAGTAGCGTGTGCTACACATTCACGATAAAACATTCCAATGCATGAAATGACATGCGATATGCAACATGATAGTATGATAGCAGTTATTGAGAGCGTACAGTTATTTCAAAGTAAACGTGACATGTGATATGCATGAAATGACATGGCAAGGGTGTCGGATCTAGCTTCGTTGTCAAGCTAGAATAAGTATGGTGTCTAGGCGACTATCATTTCCTCGCCTAGTCTATTTTATACAAAATCACAGAATGGCCTAAACATGGCCTAATAACCAACTGAGAAAGTTTCACTTGCCTAAAATAACATCCGCAATCTCAGTTAAACGGTGGTCCAGAATCTCCATATGTGCTCAAATCATCATCCAACCTACAGTCCTGTATTATTAATCTTCAATTAGTGATTTAACCAAAGAAATGAAATATTACGATTTTTATCTTGTTAAACAGGCGGGTGTGGGTTCTTACGGGTCGGGATTTACCTCAACACGACGCGAGAGATACAATGACGTCGGGTAGCAATGTCAGGGGTTGGATCCGGTAGCGAGCGATGTACGACGACAACTAGAGACAACAGACAGCGACGAAGGTGACGACAACTAGAGGGGCGGTAGCACGACGCGTGAACGGCAGCGAGCAAGGGGATCTCGGCCTGCTGTTGGGTTGCGTGCGGCAACGGTGCAATGGGGAGGCACGACAACTGATTTGGGTTGAATATTGCATATTTAACACCCTATTTAGCCCTATTTTCTGCTTATATGATGCTTAATTGGTCTCTAATACGTTCATATTTTGAATATCATCCTTTATTAGAGAAATCACTTGATTTGAGCACAAAACAGCAATAAACTAAGTATTTCTACCTTTTTGTATTTTTCATGGCTAGATCTCGATCTCACGATTCCAACGACTATTTATTTGTATTTTTCTGAGATCTGTGCTAATTATTGTGTATTTTTGAATGCAGAATACCATTTAATTGGAGAAATACGAAAGAAATACGCTTAAATACGGATATACGGTCGCTCGCCCAATCTCGGGCTGCCACGTGGCTTCATCTCGCACCGTTCTTGCTCAAATCAACGATCGCCCGCTAAGGGGCGACGCAGCCACGTCCACACCGTCGATCGATTATCTGACGGTCCACGAACGGAGCGCCATCAGCGAAACGAATCCATCTACGGGGACACGCGGCTTTAATCCAAGAAGCTCCCGCCGTATCCAATGTCTCAGGGAAGCGGCGACATGGCGATCGATTAGGCGTTGGATAAAGATCCAACGGACGACGGAGGCCCCGAGCGAAGCAATGAAGCGGGACGAATTACATGCTCTGCGAGGACAAGTGGCGTGATCCCTGCCATTCCTGCCTTCAATCCAACGACATCGAACAGATGACACACATGCACATCAGCGATAGGCTACGGGCGACGCGGCTCAACCGCCTCCATTGGATTTCGATCCAACGATTCCCATCAAGCCCGAAGCGAACGAGAAGCGAGCGGTTCCTCTTGGCCACGTGGCGCAGCGATAATAAATCGCGCGTGAATCCGACGGCCAGAATTTGTTGCGGCTTGTAGATTCGGGTTTTAGCTGAATTTAAGCGTAATTTTCGGATCCGAACAGACTTAAAAACCCCTATAAATACACACATATTCCAGAGAGTATAAGCAGCCTTTTTGGGACGTATTCTGGCGTATTGGGGGCTCTAGGAGCCGTATTTTGCCATGAAATTTGGAGGCCCTGGGGACAGAGGCTTGATCTATCATCTGAAGGAGATTTGGGGCTATTTGGAGAGGATTTGTGATATTTTTCCTATCTTTTGCCTTGTTTTTTTGCGCATTTGGCTTGGAATTGAAGTATTATTCACGTATTTTGATGTTTTTATGATGTATTTGTCTATGAATACTGAATATATTCTCTCCATGCATGGTTAATCTTCATATGTGTTGGTGTTGATGTAGTTAGGGTGTCGTAATCATTAATTTTGATATCTTTTCGCCCTATTTGCATTGTATAATCACGTATTTTGTCAATTTCTACATATATCTTGTTTGGGTATGTTATACGAAGATGTGGACATGCTTGAATAGAATAGGATCTTTGCGGACTTATTCGTGATGCGACTCGAGAGGGCACTTGGGTTTATTTTCCTTATGAAGTTGACGTTATACGTGGTTAACTCTTTGGCACATTGTTATGCGCTTTATCGCCATATTTTCCGACGTTCTCGTGTCCCAACCGGACGAAACATTGAGTTATAGAAAGGATATTAATAATCGTTGATTGCACACACCCTAACGAAATCAATACCAACACATACTTTCCATATTAGTACCCCATACCGAATTCACTGTAGTTATCGTAGGATTTTCTTTTACTATCTTAAACTCTTGATATCATATCTTTAGGTGATTGGTTATTATCGTTTTAGTACTCTTTACAAACTGAAGTTCGTGGTTTTGCAGGTTAGTTGTCCCGTGGATACGATACTTGGACTCACCAGGATTATTACTTGTTCGATCTCCTGCACTTGGGAGTAGCGCTCACACATTTTGAGTCAGGCAAGTTTTTGGCGTCGTTGCCGGGGATAACGGTAATTGCAAGCTACAATTTCAGTTCGTATGGAGGAACACTCGGTGAGATCCTTCCATCTTATAGTTTAGGATTTTTATTAGTTTTTATTTTGTTTTCTCTTTAAAAACTAAAAACAAAAAAAATGGAGTGCATGAATTTCTATCGCACAAACAATTCGTATGATGCAGAGTACGATATTACACACAAGCATAGGATGGAGAAGCTCAAGATCGTTAGTTTTAATCAGACTGATTGCGAAACTTTCTTTCAGGCCTGAAGAAGGTTTACAGACATAATATCGAGCTATCCGCAGCATGGGTACACAAAGAAAGAGCTTATGGAGTCCTTCTTATTTGGACTATGACCCCAGCTGTAGGAATTCTTGGGAGTCATGATGCCGACAGAGGCGTGGAAATACATGGAGTCTTTACACGAGAATGATCAGACCATTAATGAGACTTCAGTGGGTGATTCAACGGAGCCTTCATGCATTGATCAAGGGGAGCAAAGCATAGACGTACCATTGCAATCCTTGAAAGATGAAGTTTATTTGCTCATTCAGACACAGGAGGCCACATCCCATCAATTCCAAGAAAACTTCCTTGCTCGGAGTCGGCAAATTCAGCAATCCATTGAAAATCTTACTCTGATTGCCACTTGCTTAGAAGAAAATAATTATTTTGAAATTCAATTTCCAAAATCTAATGTGAGTTCATCTTCTATTGCAGGTATATCGAGCGAGCCATGTCACGATGAAGGCACAAATCAGAACATTAACATGGCTGGAAGTGTGTGCACAAGAGAGGACGAGCTAGCAATTTTGGATGAACATGATGAGGAAATAGCGAGTGACATGGGTTTAGAGATTATCATTATGGAGCCCGAACTACTTTTTCCCCCAGTTTTTTCCCAAAATCATTCAACCCTCTCCCCAATGATTGAGCATCAAACCGAGGGCAGTGCACATCTTTCAGGGAGTAGTCATCAACATGCCTTACTTTATTTTACGTACTTTGATGACTATATTTGGAATATGTTTGTGGCGAAGAATTTTAAACTCATTTGGACTGACATAACTCATCTCTTGCAGGAAATTGGTAAACAAGTTATAGAGATGCTTGGAGTTGTGTTGCTGGGGTCCAATTTAGCTAACGGAGGAATGATACTTGCCGAGGAGTGCAAGGAGCAAATTAAACAACTTCCTCCACCATTAAAGATCCGTGATCCGCCATTTGACCACGATGTGTTCTTTCCATTAGTGTAGATTTTTATATGCTTTCTAGGATGCTCTCTTTTGAATAAACTCGTACCCTTTTCGACATTGAAGACAATGTCCATCTTTAGTTGGGGGGTGTGTATGCGACCTTAGGATTTTTTTTTCAAAAAAAGGCAAAAGAAAAGAATAAACCACCATTCTCATCATTTAAAACTCCTTCACTTACCACAAATGTGGATGATTATGCATTGATTGAGTTCTAAAAATTGTTTATGGCTTGAATTAATTTTTTTCCTTCATAGAATTACTCGTTAATATGTTATTCATGAAAACTTTCAATTGCCATGATTAATATCTCGAAATAGTTTGAATTTATTTCATGCATGCTTGTAACGCCCCGCTTCCCAAAAGACACCGGAAGCGAGACGTTACGCGGTCCGCTTGAACTGGAGCGGTGAAGCTCAAGTTCAATAAGCGTCTGTGATAAAAACACAGGAGAGGTTCTTGCATTCGCGTATCAGAACAATCAGAACATTCAAAAGATAACATCCACATCCAGGTAAATAATGTTCGTACACGAAATTAAACAACAAGCCACAGCTGGGCTAAAGTAGCAACAAAACGTACACAAAACAACAACATCGTCTGAAAGTAAACTAAAGAAAAGCAGTAAAGTGTGGGTCCACTAGTCCCCCGCTGGGAGAGGCTCTGCGTCAGGGGCGAACTCCTGGCTCTCCAAGTCAGGCGTCACGTATGGATCCTCCGGGTACTCAAGCTCAGAATCTGACATACATCCAAAAACATGAATATATGTCAGCAAGGGGTCTGCAAGGAAGAGTTAGCAACCCAAGACAAGATATACAACCGATATGAATTTAAGAGACATTAAATATTTAAAAGAGATGTCTGCAGCAAATTTAACAAGACAATTATATAGAAACGAAAGTACACATCCCTAACATGCAGTTCTAAGCAGTTTCAAGAATTAAAGTAAGGTTTTTATTGAGTTTGTTAGCATGTCAATTTTCATGAGATCAAGTTAGCGTTGCAAGTTCCATGTCAATAGTTCACATCTATCATAGGGTTCTCGCCTTTAGGTCGTGATGAGTGAGTCATTCTTCTCACGGGGGCTTACCGTGATTGACGCTAACCCACCGCATGCGAGTGGTGCTCTTGAAGAGAGGACTCCTTCATACGCCTAGTGGCCGCTCAACCCTAACCACACCCCAATTTTGTACTGGAACACGGGCCAGCCTAGTCGACTCACACGACATCATGATTTCACGATTCCGCATTCGAGGCGCACGATTTTCACGATGTCCCAATTTGTTAAACATTTCAAGACTTGCAGAAATTTAATGTTATCAATATCAATCTGTTATTACAACATTTTCAATAAGCAGAAGTGGGTTGAACAATTTATACAACAATTTAAAATGATGTTGAACATGGGTTTTTGTTGAACTTGCTACAGAAACTAGTTTTCTTCCTTGTTGTTTAAAACTAAAATATAACTTGTAATATGCCGTTGGATCACAAATTTCGTCCAGAATATCATAGCATCGCTTTCATGCGTCATTTCATGTCTAGTTTTCAAGTTAAACAGCAATAAACAAAAACGACGTAAAAGTCCTGAAACTTCAAAAATTCATATCTAATTGCACAATTGCCTGTTTATGGCGTTCTTGGTGTCGTCGGAAACGTCTCAACAGGTACTATGCTACGGTGATGACGGTTTGCTGGTTTGAAAAAACGTAAAATCAAATTAAGAGTTTTTCGATCATAATAGCTTTATAAAGAGCTCCTACGACGTCAATCATCCGTTTTATTAGATTCTCTAAATTACGGTGTGGGTTATAAGTTTTTTTAAGGGTAGATCTACTAACCGAAAGTGCAGCAAAGGATCGGGATGTAGCGATGGGCAGTGGCGACGCGTACGGCTCCGAAACAGCGACGTTCGAGTCTCGAGGAGGAGGAAAAGGCCGCCCGGGTTGAGGATGATCATCGTTGCGGCTGCGCACGGGTCTGTGTGGCTGTCAGATCTCTGGACGTGGGTCAGAGGAGCTCTTGGGCGCGTGTCGGATCTGGGCGTGGCGTCTGCGTGCGTGGAGGGGCAGTAGCTTGCGGCCTCGACGCGTGTTGGCGTTTCTGGTCGTGGGAAAGAGTGATAGGGCGAGGGAAGATTGTTCGGGGGTTGCTGGGCGCGAGATGGGGTGTGGTCGAGTTGCTGCAGGCGGAGGGAGGCCGGCGTTTGCGTGGGGAAGAAGGGGTGGCAGCTGCGGGGGTTTTGTTGCGCAGATGAAGGAAGGACTGGGGGTGCACGAGTACAGGTCGGAGAGCGGAGGACAAAGTAGAGCTTTCGGGTTGTTTCAAGTGGGTTTGGTGGCTGCCCAGTGACGGAGGATGGTCGAACGAGAGTGGTCGAAGGTGGCGGTACGTGCTGAGGACAGGTCTGGCTAGGAGGAAGGCGCACAAGGTTGCCGAAGGGGTGAGAAGCAGATCGAACTGGGCTTCCGGCGGTTCGGTGGGCGTTTGTTGCCGGCCGTGGAGTGTCTCCGGCGGGCTGCGGATGGTTAAGGGCCGTGGACGTGGGGCATTCGGCGTCAGGTGTTACCGCGAGAGGGGTGGGGCTGGCATTGGTTGCTGGCACGAGGAAGAGGAGGTAGTAGGCGGTGCTTTAAGTGTAGAGAGGGTAGAGAAATCCTAGGGTTTATTTTTAATAAGAGGTAGGGTAGCAGGTGGCCCTAGGATCTATGTAGGAGGTGGGTTTGATGGCAGCATGTGAAGGCCTTTAGCCTTATGGTTTTATATTTTTTATAAAGTTAGCCTTTAGGTTTCTTGGTTTCTGTGTGGGGTTGTGGAAACAGTAGCACATGAATAGGTCCTGGTCTCTTTAGGATTTCTTACGTTTCAATTGCCTTCTCCTTTTTGTTTTTTTTGTTTTTTTTGTTTTTTTTTGTTTTTTTATTACAGGATGTGTGAGTGAGTGAATGTGTGTTCGGCCTAGGTCTAAAACATGGGGTGTTGGGTTATAATAGGAAGGGATTTGAAATGGTTTAATAGGATTAATAAATAGGTTTAAATGGGGAATTAGGGCTATTCAATTAGGTTTTAATAGGATTAAAAATAGAAAGTTTTTCAACATTTAAAAAGTTTAAATTTCGAATTTTGAAGTCAAAAGAAAAATTGGATTTATTTTAAAATAATTATTAGAAAGGATTATCTTAGTAGTTTTTAAATAATAATAATAATAGTAATAAGTATGAAAAGGATGGATACGGGTACGGTGATAGAATCGTTTAACTGCGGATACAGCAGTAAATACATGAGAGAAAAATACGGATAACGTAATGAGGAAAATCGGTCGTTACATCCTACCAACCTTAAAACGATTCCGTCCTCGGAATCTTATCGTCTAAGGCACCGGGAAAAACATAAGGGTAACGCTCGCATCTCCTCTTCTACTGCATACACACCATAAACAACTATCATGCCATAACCAAATAGTATTTCTAATACCAACATCAACCCCAATAATATTACCACGGATAATACTAATCAATGTCCATGCTATTAGTAGTAACAATACACATACACACATTACTAATTACGTATTAACATAACATGTTTAATATAATACCTTCCTACAAATACAATCCAAACTAATATTATACTCGGCGAATAGGAACACTCTACTACACAACCACTTCAATTTACTAGCTGTAAGTGTGCCAACACCTCGCACACTCAAATCATTACTGATACATAAAGTATTACCATATATTTATACACTCATAATCTATAATGATATAGTACCACACGTCTCTTAAACGTACCACTAATACGTAAACACAACCATTCCTAATCGATTAACTCTTCAATCATACAATCACTGATACATGGCCGCATGATACCATATACACATTGTAATACATATCACTGCACGTATATACATGCACGTAATACCTTGCGCGGATTCATACAAGCCTTACTCCTAGCATTAGGGTCATCGTAACCTACCCACCTTAAGGACAAGTCCGTCCTCAGACTTCCTTAAATAGGCCGACGTAGGGGTGAGCGGACTTAGACGCTAAGTTCATTCTATCCCAGTCATACATACATTATAGTGAAACCATATACATCCATATGCATACACTTACTCATATATCACACACTTTCAAATACCTATACATACGTTCATTTTTACATACATATACCTACTTACACTATACACGCATATCTCGTATCTATATATGGCATACATATACTCACCAGTACACACAACCATGGTAACCTACATAGGCAAGTATACTAATTCATACATCCACATATACGTAGTCACAAACATACGTCTATGCATACCTCCTGGTATACACATGCTCACACATCATCCCGTAGGGGTAATACGATATAACAATCCTACTATACATAAAACACACTTATTCACACACACACACACACACACACACACACACACACACACACACACACACCCCCCTAAAACTAACCACATACATATATACGCACGAGTACACGCCAGACGTACTAACATATAAATCACACAATAAACCTGCACACACAACTATACGTACACCTATTATCATTACACCTAACACGCATATCACTGTACCAGCATACAATTACAACCATTAACAAGTACAACTAAGGCACATATACTCCCAGCAACTAGCCAATACTAAATCTAATATGCACAGATATTCTTATAGTGATATGGCTTCACTCGCCTAGGTATAACACTCACTACTCTATACTCGACTATATACATATATGGCGCGTATTACCGTACATGCACATACAATCACAATAGATAATCACACTATACTAATATACTAAGGGTAAGCACACTCATACATGGGTGATATATAGAGATTCGCACACACGGGTCCACACCCACTATCTATATACATGCACTACAACAATACCGCAATCAATGCTAATGGTCCCACTATACTTATACTAAAGCTGACATAAGTAAAGATAAGCACTAATGTGATAGCTAAGTAATAGTGTAGGATTCAGAGTTGAATGAGGCAACGAATTAATGTTGTGATGAACGGTTTTGAATGTGGCATGGATAAGAGATTAGTTTGGTGGGGGTGACCTAAAATAATTATGAATAATTTAATGTATTCATACGATGATGTGGATGTACATATGCATGTGGAGGAACACGTGCATGAGGGTGTCTCACATTGTGTGCACGTGCCCGTGAACGTGTAGCATAGAAATCATCATATGTGTGAGCCGGTGGAGTAGGATGTGTGTTCCTACGTGGCATGGTATTCGTGTACATGTAAGCATGACCCTTCTTTGGAGGTCCACCCAAAGTGGGTTTCTTTCCAAATGAAGGTGTGTACGAGGTGGAAGCACCATTGGTAGATGAACTACCAATAGAGTGTTTGCTACCACTCGTTGAGTCACCGGAAGTTGGCCTAACAAAAGTAGTGGCCGATTTGGATGAACTTCCCATCGTATACCCCAAGCCAATGTGGTGATTGGCCGGAAGTAAGTCACTTAGGATTTTATCCAAATGGTCCTTAGCCTTATTGAATTTGTTAATTCGGCCTAATGTGCTCTCATATTTCTCGGTGAGAGAACGCATAGAAGCATCCAAAGTGGATACTTGCGACAAGAACACATAAACACGAGATTTGAGATTTTCATTCTCAATACTCAAAGTCGAGTTTTGAGAGGTCAAATCCGCTATCTTGTGTTCCTCCGGATCCTCAATGCTAACATGTTCAAGTTGAGTCTTGAGATTAACAATCTCATTCTTCAACCCTTCAACAACGATGCCGTTGTTGGTGATGATAGTTTTAGGAGAGGTTTGGATGCTATCTAAGTCATCTTTTACTTTAGTATACCTATTTACTAACTTAGTATACTTAGACCACAATTGATAATTAGCATTCCTAAGGTCATCCATTGTTACCTCATCGCCTTCGTTGTCGCTATCATCGGATGTAATAGCTCTAGTGACCGCTTAGACGAAATGCTTTTCTTAGGTTTAAACGACGATTTTGGAAGCTTGCCTCGTTGACACGAGTCACAAAAGCTTTTCTTTTCAAAGACTAGCTTAGGGAAGCCTCTAATAGAGTTTAACTTGGAAAGCTTACATAGTGTTCCAAAGTTCACATGACCAAAACGTCGATGCCATAAGTGTTGTTCACTTGTGTTGGCAATAAGACATTGTTCATGTGATCTTGGAAGATCTAGGATGTATATATCCTTATGGCGTGTGCCGGAAAACAATAATTCATTATTATCTTTTCTTAAAATATGGCACATTCCTTTCGCAAAGCTAACTTTGTAACCTTTGTCACAAAGTTGACTTATTGAAATAAGATTGTGGTTTAATCCTTTAACAAGGTAAACATCACATATAAGGGGTTTAGAAGGATTACCCACTTTACCAACACCTATGATGGTTCCGCTCGCGTTGCCTCCAAAGACGACGTGGTTTCCATTAGCAATGGGAACCACTCCGGAGAGCAATTGAGCGTCACCCGTCATGTGTTTTGAACACCCGCTATCGAGTATCTAATTTCCTTTGGAGCTAAATTTAAATTTGTTGCTCCTTTTCTTTTTCTTTTCCTTGAGTACCTAAAGATAGAAAATTTCATATCATGGTACCCAAGGTCATTGGGTCCAAAAGATTAGACCTTTGGAAGCCAAGTCCAATTGGACTTAGACTTCCCCAAATAATTAACATTATCCACAACATCCGAAAAATAAGCATTCATGTAAACTTGTTTTTCATCCATGCTTGTGTCCTTTGGGCTCCAAATTGTGAATATTTTGGGAGCCCTCATCCTATTGGGTGCATGCATGCGTTGTTGGTTTCTACGTGATGCATGTCGTGGATAGGCATAAGGAACATGATGGAATGGCATATGTATAACATCGTTATAACTGACGTAAAGTAGAGAGCATACGGTAGGAGTTAAAACGTAAAATATGATTAGTCAAATAATAGGTGAAGAGTAATATGGGCATAGTGTTGTAGTGCTTGTTTGGTAAATGGAAATAGGTTTGTAAAAAGATTTTTTTTTGAAATATGAAGACAACGATCATAAGACTGACACAAAAGATTTTGAAGTTCTATTTAATTTAGGAATGTATTTTAAAAGTATGTATGTATGAATGTCTGTTTTGAAATATGTTAGTAAGAGAAGGAGATGATATTTTGAACTAGCGAAATAGAATTAGGGTTTTAAAAAAGACGTTCATTACATGAGGAAAATAGAGTAGTTATGCGAGGTTATGTGAAATAGAAGTGCAGAAGATGTACATTAGAGAATTGCTATAAGATAGTAACTAAAGATCGCATCAGAAGAGTTTCATAATCAAGATTGGGGTCAGGTCGACTGAAGTGTAGAAAATCTAAGTAAAAGTTTTCGAAAGAATTTTAAACTAGTGAAGAATTCGATAAAAGAAATATCGAAAATATCTTTTTAAAAGACCCTGTATCTGTAATGGGGAGGTTCAAGGTTAAAGATGGCGGATGTGAATCGAGGACAAGGAATAAGTCCGACGATCGAAACGTAAGGACAACTAAGAAGTAACTCTGTGAATACGCTATGATGGCTTCCTACGATCATTAATTAACATGGAAGTGTAATGATTAGAAAATAATAAAATTAGGGGAAATAATCATTGGGTCGACTAAGATTTAGCACTAAGGTTCTTCAACGGACTAGACGGCGATATGGGGGCCGAGGTAAGGGTTCGTTGGGGATCAAGATCGAGATCTTATATATAGATCTGGAATATCCTACTATTCGAAGTCGACTCATTACAGGTGTCTCAGGTTCGACTGGCTTGGCGACGATCGCTACGTTCGGTTGGGCCCAAGATTCGATAAATCTAAACGAACGACTAACGAACTCAAAAAGTCTAATAAGGTTAGAGCTGGGTGATCAATTGATAGGGTGACTCCTAAGATGATAATACTAAGTCGTGGCAAGGGTGCCTAACTAAAGAGCACAAGCGTCTATCTATTCCTATCATCCTGGTATTGGTTTCCTATCGTGCTGAGACAAGGTATTCGAGTAATTTTGCGTACTAACAAATTCTGGATGTTTTTGGCTAATGAAAAGTGTTCTCATTGTTCTGAATTTCGCAGTTGCAGGACCTGCATGGGCCGCCACTAAAACCTGTAATGCTCCGCTTCCCAAAAGACACCGGAAGCGAGACGTTAGGCGGTCCGCTTGAACTGGAGCGGTAAAGCTCAAGTTCAATAAGCGTCTGTGATAAAAACACAGGAGAGGTTCTTGCATTCGCGTATCAGAACAATCAGAACATTCAAAAGATAACATCCACATCCAAGTAAATAATGTTCGTACACGAAATTAAACAACAATCCACAGCTGGGCTAAAGTAGCTACAAAACGTACACAAAACAACAACATCGTCTGAAAGTAAACTAAAGAAAAGCAGTAAAGTGTGGGTCCACTAGTCCTCCGCTGGGAGAGGCTCTACGTCAGGGGCGAACTCCTGGCTCTCCAAGTCAGGCGTCACATATGGATCCTCCGGGTACTCAAGCTCAGAATCTGACATACATCCAAAAACATGAATGTATGTCAGCAAGGGGTCTGCAAGAAAGAGTTAGCAACCCAAGACAAGATATACAACCGATTGAATTTAAGAGACATTAAATATTTAAAAGAGATGTCTGCAGCAAATTTAACAAGACAATTATATAGAAACGAAAGTACACATCCCTAACATGCAGTTCTAAGCAGTTTCAAGAATTAAAGTAAGGTTTTTATTGAGTTTATTAGCATGTCAATTTTCATGAGATCAAGTTAGCGTTGCAAGTTCCATGTCAATAGTTCACATCTATCATAGGGTTCTCGCCTTTAGGTCGTGATGAGTGAGTCATTCTTCTCACGGGGGCTTACCGTGATTTACGCTAACCCACCGCTTACGGGTGGTGCTCTTGAAGAGAGGACTCCTTCATATGCCTAGTGGCCGCTCAACCCTAACCCCACCCCAATTTTGTACTGGAACACGAGCCAGCCTAGTCGACTCACACGACATCACGATTTCATGATTCCGCCTTCGAGGCGCACGATTTTCACGATGTCCCAATTTGTTAAACATTTCAAGACTTGCAGAAATTTAATGTTATTGTAAGGGACCCTGCGGGGCTACACACACACACTAGAGGGGGGGTGAATAGTGTAATAGCTAGCAAAGTGCTTAATTAAAAGTTACTAAAATTAAAGCACAATAAGCAGCGGAAATTAAACAGAGTGCTCAACAACAACAATTGCAAACACAGAGATTTTACCCTGGTTCCCCAAAACTTGGGTACATCCAGCCACACCAGTATTCACTATAATCCCACACAGAGAAGTGAATACAAAATCCCACAAAGGGATACACTCCCACAAACAGAGAGACCTCACCAAGAGGATTTTGCCCTACACAAGGACCCAATCAACCCTACACGAGGGTCAAGACTCCCACCAAGAGAATCACTAACTCCCACTCAGAGAATTAGGGTTAGCCCTACACTAGGACACTAAACTCCCACTAAGAGAGTTACTCCCACAAAGAGAGTTATTCCCACAAAGAGAATATCCTAATCTCACAAAGAGATAAACTAATTCCCACAAAGAGAATTAGGGGAATCACAAAAGTGAAACAAAATAACAATTACCTATGCCTTGATATGGTCTTACCAATATGCAGAAGAAGGCATGCAAGTGAATGGCCAAGTGCTTGAGATTAGCTTTAATTGCACTTGTTGATATTTCTCTCTTCTAGGAATGAATCCTAACACTTCTCACTTGAGTGTATGAAATGAAGAGAAGAAAGATGTTCTCCAAGAAGAGGAATGAGATTGAAATCCCTTAGAGAAATTCCCTAGAGCTTAGATGCTATATCATAAGATTGAAGCTCTAATGAGGGAATGTGGGAGGAGTGGCTTAGAGAAGAGATTAAATGATCTTCTATGATTTTCTAACCCTTTCAAGAGTTCTAAAAGAACTAAGCCAACCCCTATATATAGGAAGCCAAGAAGAGCCTATAAACACAGCCAAAAACCCAAAGGGAAGAAATCTGCAACTGCTAGATTTTGGCAGTTTACGGTAAGAACAGTCGACTGATGATCATAAGACAGTCGATTGAACAACGGCTAGAAAAATATCCCAACGACTATAATCTGAGCAAAGACAGTCGACTGTAGAAGACTACACAGGCGACTGAAAAGCAGACAGTCGACTGTATATCCTTCATCAGGCAACTGCAGCAGGGATGGACAAGAAACAGAGAGCTGCAGTCTTTCTCCAGATAAGCATACAGGCGACTGATGTCAATAATACAGTCGACTGTCTTATAGTCAGGCGACTGTAATACCTTCATCAGTCGACTGCTGTATAAGATGGAGAAAAGACAGAGAGAGATGCATATTTTGCACTTACGCCTTTCAGATGACTGAAGGCCATTTCACAGGCGACTGTAAATATACATGCGACTGTAAAAACAGCAACATGCGACTGTCTTGCAACATGGGAAAAAGCCCAGAAAATGCAAGAAGTGTAATTTTAGCCTGTATGGATCAATACACTAGGGGGTGAATAGTGTATATAATAAAAAATGTTGCAATTAAAACGTTACTGATATTTGCAAAGATGGCACAGAAATAAAATGACAAGTACTGAAAATAAATCAATTGCAAACACAGAGATTTATCCTAGTTCGGATCCTCTTGATCCTACTCCAGTCCTTTACTCCCAGTAGAGATTTTCAATCCACTATAATCACTTGCCCCGCAAGCACAAACTTACAAAAATGGCGACACCCCCGTGTCCCAAACTTTGTACAATCTCTAAACAGAGATTCAAACCTGTTAAATAATGAAATAGAAAAACACCTATAGCCTTGTTATAAATACCAGAGAATGAATTCAAGGATGGTGTTTAGAAGATGAACTTCAAGATGTAAAAGATATGTAATGAACAGCAACACTTGAAGTTCTCTGGTTCATAAAATAAGAGAGAGATCAATCGATTTCTTCTTGCAATTATGAACACAAACAACTTTCCAAAAATGATGTTGAAAAATCCAAGTTCTTCCGTTCTTAAACGAAGAAAGAAATCTAATGATTTCTTCTTACAAATAAGAAAAGAACAACTAATGGCCTAAAGCTTTAGAAAATGAAAGACTTGATTTCAACAAATAAGAGAGTAAAGAAGAGGAAAGTGAGTGAAGAGAAAGAGTGGGTCTACCCCTCTATTTATAATGTTTAGGGCCGGTTGGGGACTGTAGTTAACGTTGGAAAACGGGCAAGAACCGTCC
Organism: Scilla litardierei; assembly: GCA_030789695.1. Taxonomy (NCBI): domain Eukaryota; kingdom Viridiplantae; phylum Streptophyta; class Magnoliopsida; order Asparagales; family Asparagaceae; genus Scilla; species Scilla litardierei. Next base: position 227,293,398 of record CM061142.1, read on the forward strand.
CTGAAAATTTGGGATCAAAACGGCTAGTTTTGAAATTGGTCGACCAAAAGGACAAATTGGTCGGCCAAAATTTAGAGAGAGAATTTTGACCGTTGGAAGACAGTTCTAGAATATACACGGTTATGGGAGTTAGCATATGTAATCACATAGTCAAATTCGAAGGTTTAAAATTGGTCAACCAAAGTGAGGTTATTGGTTGCCAATTTTCAAAGTTGCGAATTTTCGAATTTGGGAAATGTAGATATCTGAGTAATGGAACCTAGATTACTAAGACATATTATCACAAGGCTTTGTGAGTCTAATAAAGTAAATTTTACTTTGATTACATAAAGCCGTAGATAGGACTGCATCTGCAACTGAATCTGAGAAGCTTCTTTGCAGGAGATCCTTATCAAGTGATTATATATCCAAGTCGTGGATATAGGTGTAATGCCCTACCAGCTACTGCACAAGTACTAGAGGGGGGGTGAATAGTACTTTAAAATAATAAGGCGAATTATTCCAAATTAAATTGCACACAACTACCAAGTCAATTTGCGGAAGCTTAAATTGAATGACAACAATGAAATTAACAATGCTAACAAATGAAGTTAATGGGTTCGGATCCACCCAAGTCTCCCCGACTTGTTCCCGGTGATCCTACGTCCCAACCACCCGGATCCCTTCCGGATACTTGAGTTAGAAACCCTAACTCAAGATTTCCACTATGAATATCTTGTGAAAAACCTTCACAAGATCAAATCATACATGCAATGGCAAAGTGAATCCCACAACCCGGGATCACAAACTTCTCTCACAACCGAGAGAGCCAATAAGCAATATAAAAGAGTTTAATATGAAATAAATACTCTTACCACAAAATCCTATACCTTGAGTTTTTCTTACCCAAAAGGTGGAATGAAGGATTTGAGGAAGATGAAGTTACCAAACCCTAGCACCAAGGAAATGAGCAGCAATGGGTGCCTAGGGAAGATTTGGAAACTTGAATCAAGCAATAGCTTGAAGAGCTCACCAAGAACAAGCTTCTCTCTAGATCTAGAAATGAGAGAGAATGGGTTTCTTGTGAGGAAGAGAGCTTTAGATTTGAGGGAGAATAGCTATCTCTTTAGAACTCAATGAATCTCTTAATGACAGCTCTATTTAAGATAGAAATGACCTAGGTTCGTATTTATAGGGTCCCATAAAAACAAGTTAGGTCAATCTCCAACGGAAAGAAATCTGTGAGATCTAGTCGGTCAAAGAACACTCACTGACCGACTAGTTCATCAACTAGTCGGTCAGTCACAAAGCATGGACCGACTAAGAGCAGATCTGAGAAGAGATAGAATTTCAGACCTAGAAAACTAGTCGGTCCAAGAACACTGTCTGACCGACTAGTTTCACAACTAGTCGGTCATCCAATGAACGTAGACCGACTAAGAGGCAAAACAACATAGTCTGAAGGCAAGTTGACTTAGTCGGTCCAAGAACAAAAGTTGACCGACTAGATTGTCAACTAGTCGGTCATCAAACGTTCTTAGACCGACTAACGGTAAACAGTAGCTTAGGAGAATTTTAGAGTGAACAGTCAGTCTCAACTAGTCGGTCAAAGAAGCTTCACTGACCGACTAGTTCACAAACTAGTCGGTCGGTGAGTCAACATAGACCGACTAACTGTAAACAGTAAAGAGCTAAGAATTAACTGACAGAAACTAGTCGGTCCAAGAACAGTGGCCGACCGACTAGATCACCATCTAGTCGGTCAGTACTTGTTCTTGTACCAACTAACATGCACAACAAAGTCCGAATCGAAGCGCGACGCTTCGAGGAAGTTAGAGTGAACTTGTGCAAGAATCCTAGAGCTACGAAATGAGCGTAATGAAGATAGAAACGTAAGATATACTCAAGGCTTAACATTCTATTAATCGAAACTAAAAGACTATAAATAAAACCTTAATAAACGGTCTTTGAGAGCTTCGATTGAAACTTCATTACTTCCAAAGCGTCGCAAGAGCTTCAACGAAGCTTTAGACATGAAACTGAGCTTTGGAAAGTGTTGAGATGTCGCTTTGAATGTTCACGTGAAATTGGCGACGATCTCCAATACTGCGCTCACAAATTGTTAGATCATGAATTATTTATGTTTGCTCATCATCCAAAACCAAATCCGGGGAGTCCAATATTCAACAATAGGTGCCTTTGCCTTTCCAGTTTTATGAATGATATATCTGTTTGAATACGCATGAAGATATCTGATTGTGTGGAACTCAGCATTGATTTGTAACTGCATACATAGAGTTAGTAGCACTGAATGTGTTTGTCATATCAAAACCATATGGGAATAGAAATATGGAATTATGAAATTCCAACATTCTCCCCCTTTTTGATGATGACAAACACAAAAAAAATATCGTTAAAATTGAACATATCAGATATACTCCCCCTGAGTATGTGGAGTTTGTGAATACCCCCCCCCCCCCCCCCCCCCTGAGTAGATGAAATATATTCTCCCCCTTTGGAATCCGCAAAAAGAGGGAAATTAGGGTTAGTTTAAAAATAAGCGAAAAAATAGGGGAGAAATTTAATTAGCGAAAAAAGAAGGAGTATATAGCTGTAAAAGTAATGAACAAAATTTGGTCATCAATGAAAAAGAATATGTAGGCTGAATAGAGTATATAGGCCGAAAAAGATTTGTAGGAGAATATAGGGTGGAGGCCGAAAAATGTAGAAGGCCAATAAAAACAATGAATAAAACCATGTAAAAATAATTGGTGGGAAGGCCACTTAAAAATGAAGAATTGGCAGGCCATGAAAAATACATACTAGTCCAGGCCGAAAAAAGGGAATAGCCGTATAGATCAAGCCTCGGGCTATATTGGTATAGAAGAAAAAAATAATGCAGTAATTATATAGTAGTGGGAAAAAATAATTTTAAAAGAGGACACAAGAGACTTGTCTTGTGGCAGGTTGCGAAATGACCAACAGGATACTTGGTGGTGTGTAGTAACAGAGAATAAATTGGAGTTAAAAAATATATGTGTGCCTTGGATTAAATCTTGTACAGAAATAAAGTTAGAAGGGCGAGGAAATGGAATAGCCTTTGGGAATGAAAACCACAAATTTGTAGCAGTTGGTATGATAATATCCTGGGGGAAGGAAACATGCATTATATGGTCATGAAAATTCTTTACAGGACATGAAAAAAATAACACATAACAGTGAGCTCTTCCTGCAGAAAATATGTGTATGCTCGGCAAGTGTATATGCAGGCCGATCTGGCATGATTGTTAACAAAGTAATCAACTGGTAAACCGCAAAAAAAATGAAAAAACAAAACAAAACAGAATGGTGAGTGGCATTACAAAGAGGATATGAAGGGAGGATCCAAGTGCGGTCTACAAAATAACTGTGACACACAGTATGAACAAATCGAAATCTCCTTTATGCCAGAAAAGACCTAAATGAATTTAGTAATTATGATACCATGCCTAGAGTTAATGAAAAACAGAATCACTTGTGAGTCAAATAGAAACAGACAGAACTGATTTTAATCATTTAAAAAACAATGGTCGCAGGCAACACTCATAATGAAATTACCGGATTTAGAAAGATAGTGGAGTTTGTAATATAAGGAATAAGTATTGGTATTTCAAATTGATAACCACAGAATCTAATTGTCATCATTAGAGTGGTGAAAGACAGTAAATAAGATAGAGGAAATTGCATGAGAATTAGCAACTTTGTAGCCTAGAAAGTAGCAAAGGTGCTATTAATGTAATATAAAAAGCCAAATTCATCTTCATGACATTAATACCAGCATAGCTAGTGATATAATGCCATCAATATACAATTAATACCATCTGTTATGAAGTGGACAAGAAAACACAATGGTTTTTGAATAAGACAAATATGGGGGGAAGAAAGGACGGGGCTTTGGAAAATGAATTGAGGGGATGCCTTGGAAAATGAAACGAGGGGATTGTTTCATCATGAAGTGAGAAGATTGAAATAAAGAAAAAAATCAGTTATGGGAAGTTGTGATAGAGTTTTTGGTGGGAACGGATATTTTTGCAAACGGCAGGACATTTGCAAAGGGATATTTTTTTTGCAGTTGGGAAAACTGAAAAAAATACAAATTTGAAATATGAACGGATGTGTTCAGTTTGGGAACGAAAAAGTGGAGGGAACGGGTAATGAGAATAAGCTGGAAGAAGAAGTAGTTGCCAGAAAATAAAAAATAAAAAAAATTCGACAATTGGCGACCAATATTGGTGAATTGGTCGACCAATTTTTAAAAACAACCAAAAAATTTTCAAAAAATTTGAAAAAATTCTAAAAATAAAAATAAGAATGTGTCATAAGTCCGATTCACTAATAATCCCTAAATTCCTACGAAGCTTAATAAAAGTCTCCTCTTTCAAAGGTTTAGTCAAAATATCAGCAGTCTGATGTTCAGTAGCTATAAATTTAAGAACTATATCTCCTTTCTGAACATGATCATCTAGAAAATGATGACGTACATCAATATGTTTTGTACGAGAATGATGCACAGGATTTTTAGAAAGATTAATAGCACTAGTATTATCACACATAATATGAAAAGTAGAGCAATCAATACTAAAGTCTAAAATAGTTTGTTTCATCCATAAGATTTGAGCACATGCTAAACCAGCGGCAATATATTCGGCCTCGGTTGTAGATAATGAAACAGAGTTTTGCTTTTTGCTAAACCATGAAACTAAAGCATGACCTAAAAAGTGGCATGTACCACTGGTACTTTTACGATCTGATTTACAACCAGCAAAATCTGCATTACTATATGATAATAAATCAAATGTGCTTGACTTGGGATAAAATAAACCAAAATCAGAAGTGTGCTTAACATATCTAATAATCCTTTTTACGGCAGTTAAATGTGAAAATTTAGGATCTGCCTGAAAATGTGCACATAAACAAACAGAAAACATAATATCTGGTCTACTAGTAGTTAAATAGAGTAGAGAGCCAATCATACCTCTGTAAAGACGTTGATCAACACTCTTACCATTTAAATCTTTGTCGAGAGAAGTAGATGTACTCATTGGAGTACGTTTTTCTGCAGAACTTTCTAAACCAAAACGCTTGATGAGTTCCTTAGAATACTTGCTTTGGTGAATGAAGATTCCTTCCTTCAATTGTTTGATTTGAAGACCAAGGAAGTAATTGAGTTCACCCATGTGACTCATCTCAAATTCTTTCTGCATAATCTTAGAAAAATCTTGAGAAAGAGATTCATTAGTAGAACCAAAAATAATATCATCAACATATATTTGAATAATGATTATGTCAGATTTAATGTTCTTAATAAATAACGTGGAATCTATTTTACCAATAGAATAACCAGAATTTAAAAGATAGCTTTTAAGTCTTTCATACCAAGCACGAGGTGCTTGTTTGAGACCATATAAAGCTTTCTTTAATTTGAAAACATGATTTTCTAAATTGTCATGAATAAAACCAGGAGGTTGTTCAACATAAACTTCCTCCTTGAGAAAACCATTTAAAAAGCACTTTTGACATCCATTTGAAATAATTTAAAATCTTTAAAACATGCAAATGATAACAACATGCGAATAGACTCAAGACGTGCAATTGGTGCATAGGTTTCATCATAATCAATACATTCTTCTTGATTATAACCTTGTGCAACCAATCGTGCATTGTTTCTAATGACCTGACCATATTCATCCAATTTATTTTTGAATACCCACTTGGTACCAATAATTGAATGATCTGTTGGTCTGGGAACTAATTCCCAAACATCATTTCGTTGAAATTGATTGAGTTCTTCCTGCATAGCAATAATCCAGGAACTGTCTTCACATGCATCATTGATGTTCTTTGGTTCAATGGATGAAAGGAAAGCACAATGCGCCATTTGTTTAATTTGACGATGAGTTCTAACTCCATCTGTAATATCTCCAATGATTAACTCTGATGGATGATTTGGAACTTGTGCAAATGCCTTGGGAACATCTGTATTATCTGAAATAGACTCAACAGAATGTTTAGTAGCATCAATTTCATCAAGTTTAATATTATCTAGAGAATTATATAAAGGTAATATATTTTCTTCTTCATCAATGATGGGAGAATGAGATGAGGGGTTCTCATCAAATGTGACATGCAGTGATTCTTCAACTGTTGAAGTTCTTTTGTTATATACTCGGTAGGCTTTGCTACGTGTTGAGTATCCAACAAAAATACCTTCATCAGATTTCGAATCAAATTTATCAAGTGCATCCTTAGTATTAAGAATGAAACATTTACATCCAAACACTTTAAAATATGATACACGTGGAATGCGATTAAAGAATAATTCAAAACAGGTTTTATTAAGTAATGGCCTTATAAGAACTTTATTCATAATGTAACAAGCAGTTGCAACAGCTTCAGCCCAAAAAATATTTCGGTAATTTACTATCACAAAGCATTGTTCTTGCGCATTCTTGTAAAGTTCTATTTTTCCTTTCTACTACTCCATTCTGAGGAGGACCACGAGGAAAAGAAAAATTGTGAGTAATGCCATTTTCATTACAAAAATTGGTAAAAGATTCATTTTCAAATTCTCCTCCATGATCACTACGAATAGTGACAATGTTAGAGGATTTGATTTTTTGTATCTTTTTACAAAATATTGAAAATTCTTCAAACGCATCATTCTTGTTTTGTAAGAATATAACCCAAGTATATCTTGAATAATCATCAATAATGACAAATGCATATATACTTTTATTCAAAGAAGCTACTCTTGAAGGACCAAACAAATCTAAGTGTAAGAGTTCTAATGGTCTCTTTGTTGAGATAACGTCCTTTGATTTAAAAGAAGATTTGTGCATTTTTCCTTGTTGACAAGCATCACAAAAATGTTTGTGTTTGAAAGAAATATTTGGCATTCCATTTACTAATTTGTGTTTTGAAATGTGTGCTAGATTTTTGAAATTCGTGTGTCCAAAACGTTTATGCCATAAAAGTGTATCATCAGATGTAATCATTAAACAATGATTATTAGTGGTAACAGACATGCATAAAATATAGATGCTATTCTTACGCTTACCACGGAACAAAACAGATGACATATCAGAATCATAAATAATGCAATCATTTTGTTCAAAAACTATTTTGTAATTTTTATCGCATAACTGACTAATGGAAAGTAAATTATGTTTCAAACCGTCAACCAGGAGAACATTCTCAATGATAGGCTGATTTGTATTGCCAACTGTTCCGGTGCCTATGATTTTGCCTTTGTTGTTGTCACCATAGGTAACTGTGCCTCCATCTTTATATTTAACGGTTGAAAGCAAGTTGACATTTCCCGTCATATGTTTTGAACATCCACTATCCAAAATCCATCTTTCCTTTTTAGGTACCTGAAAGATAAAACATTAAGCATTGGTACCCTTTGTTTGAGGGTCCTTGGGATTAGATTTTTGGAAGCCAAACCCAAGTGGAATTTGGCTTTTTCATATAATCATTAGAATGAAGAATAGAATGTATATAATGAGAGATATAACCATTTATATCTTTTAAACATGAATCCTTAGGAACCCATATACTAACTGTAGTATGTTTCCTAGGAGATGATTTTGAAATGTTAGTAACATTTCTTTGTGAAGAAGAAGTAGGAATATTTACTTTCTTCGTATAAATGAATGCGTGATTCTTCTTTTGTGGTTTAACAAAAATTGTTTTGCCACCAGAGGAAGAAGTATTATAAGACTTGGGTGTATCCTTATGAGAATATCACAGTCCTTGTCTATGATTTGCTGGATATTGAATTTTTAGCAAATCATCGAGATTTGTCTTTCCTTTGTTAAATTTATTAATATTGGAAGACATCTCATCGTATTTCATCTTTAGTGATGAAATATTTTTATCCATTTCGGATATTTGTGTATGAAGTTCTAGATTCTTAGTTTTGAGAATATCATTCTTTTTACTGAGATCTAAATTTTGAGAAGATGTATTCTCAATATGTATGGAATTTGGTGGTGTGTTCTTAGAAGAAGATAATTCTTGATATTTAATAAGGAGATCGTCATTATTCTGTTTCAAAGATTTATGTTGACTATTTAAATTTTTGAAACGAGAATAGAGATCTTTCAATGCATCTAATAATTCTTCATTACTAAAAGCACTTACCTCATCTTCATTATCTTGTGCCATAAAGCACATATTAGCACTTTCATCATGATCATCTTCATCATCTGAAGATTTATCCCAAGTTGCTGCAAATGCTTTCTTCATCTTGTCAAACTTCCTTTCTCTTCTGGATTGGTCGTTGTTGTTGGAAGTTTTGAACTTTGCTTTGAGAAGTGGACAATCTTTCTTCATATGTCCTGGCCTATTACAATTGAAACAAAGAGAAGAATCAGTATTTTTAGATTTATTATTATACTTACCTTTTTGAAAGAACTTTCTGAAGTTCTTGGCAAAGAATGCCATGTAATCATCTGAATCTTCATTATCTGATGTTGTGTTGAAGGCGAGTACTTTCTTCTTTTGATCTGATTCCTCTTTTGCATCTTGTAATGTGACTTCATGTGCCATTAAGTTACCATTAGATCTTCCATGGATAATGTGCAAAGATCATTGGCTTCCTCAATAGCAGTGATCTTTGGACGCCATTCTGGGGAGAGTACCTTAAGAATCTTGCGTATCTGATCAAGAGAAGAGTAAACTTTTCCAAGAGCATTAAGAGAATTAATAATGTTAGTGACCTGGTGTTCATTTCTCCAATCGTCTCTTTGTCTTGCATCTTGAACAACTCATACTTATGAACCAAAGAGGCAATTTTGGTTTCCTTCACTTTATTGGTTCCTTCATGAGTTACCTCGAGTATGTGCCAAATCTCTTTTGCACTTTTGGCCTGGGATACTCGATTAAATTCATGTTTATCCATGGCACAGAATAAAGCATTCATTGCATTTGAGTTGTTGGTCTTTGCAGATTTGTTGTTGGCGGTCCAATCAGCAACAGGTGTTGTTGGCTTTATATATCATGTCTCTAGATGTCCCAAATCTCATAATGCATACTTTGGAGATGAATCTCCATTCGTATTTTCCAATATGAGTAGTTAGAACCATCAAATAGAGGAGGACAAACTTGAGAGTGCCCTTCAGGATGTTGATTTGTGTTGTAGTTGTGTGGAACAGCGTTCATGCTTGATTCTGCCATCTTAACCTTGCTCTGATACCAAATGTAATTTTAGCCTGTATGGATCAATACACTAGAGGGGGGTGAATAGTGTATCTAATAAAAAATGTTGCAATTAAAACGTTACTGATATTTGCAAAGATGGCACAGAAATAAAATGACAAGTACTGAAAATAAATCAATCGCAAACATAGAGATTTATCCTGGTTCGGATCCTCTTGATTCTACTCCAGTCCTCTACTCTCAGTAGAGATTTTCAATCCACTATAATCACTTGCCCCGCAAGCACAAACTTACAAAAATGGCGACACTCCCCGTGTCCCAAACTGTGTACAATCTCTAAACAGAGATTCAAACCTGTTAAATAATGAAATAGAAAAACACCTATAGCCTTGTTATAAATTTCAGAGAATGAATTCAAGGATAGTGTTTAGAAGATGAACTTCAAGATGTAAAAGATATGTAATGAAGAGCAACACTTGAAGTTCTCCGGTTCATAAAAGAAGAGAGATATCAATCGATTTCTTCTTGCAATTATGAACACAAACAACTTTCCAAAAATGATGTTGAAAAATCCAAGTTCTTCCGTTCTTAAACGAAGAAAGAAATCTAATGATTTCTTCTTACAAATAAGAAAAGAACAACTAATGGCCTAAAGCTTTAGAAAATGAAAGACTTGATTTCAACAAATAAGAGAGTAAAGAAGAGGAAAGTGAGTGAAGAGAAAGAGAGGGTCTACCCCTCTATTTATAGTGTTTAGGGCCGGTTGGGGACTGTAGTTAACGTTGGAAAACGGGCAAGAACCGTCCCTGAAAATTTGGGATCAAAACGGCTAGTTTTGAAATTGGTCGACCAAAAGGACAAATTGGTCGGCCAAAATTTAGAGAGAGAATTTTGACCGTTGGAAGACAGTTCTAGAATATACACGGTTATGGGAGTTAGCATATGTAATCCCATAGCCAAATTCGAAGGTTTAAAATTGGTCGACCAAAGTGGGGTTATTGGTTGCCAATTTTCAAAGTTGCGAATTTTCGAATTTGGGAAATGTATATATCTGAGTAATGGAACCTAGATGACTAAGACATATTATCACAAGGCTTTGTGACTCTAATAAAGTAAATTTTACTTTGATTACATAAAGCCGTAGATAGGACTGCATCTGCAACTGAATCTGAGAAGCTTCTTTGCAGGAGATCCTTATCAAGTGATTATATATCCAAGTTGTGGATATAGGTGCCTTTGCCTTTCCAGTTTTATGAATGATATATCAGTTTGAATACGCATGAAGATATCTGCTTGTGTGGAACTCAGCATTGATTTGTATCTGCATACATAGAGTTAGTAGCACTGAATGTGTTTGTCATATCAAAACCATATGGGAATAGAAATATGGAATTATGAAATTCCAACAAGAAGCACACAGGCGACTGTCGACCAATTCACATGCGACTGTAAGAGTACAGGCGACTGTAAATTGAACATCAGTCAACTGATGCGAAAAGCTCAAGATGAGTCAATAGAAAATTCGACTTGAGCTGTGCATCACAGTCGACTGTAGAAGGCTCGAAAGGTGACTGGAAATCACCCAGTCGACTGTAAAACCTTCAGCAGGCGACTGCAGGAGAGCCAGAGACTCCAAATGATCTTTGGGCTAGATGAACCTATTGGGTTGGATTCTATGATAATCCTAAGGCTCACTAAGATGGTGAAATGCAAATGCATGAGAGTATGACCATCTATCAAGGCATTACAATAATCCTAGACTCAAAAAGAGAAATGCTAGTAAATGAAATTACATGGATTACAAATTGCATCTCCTAGAGTCTAAGTCTTCAAGCTAACTATGCCTTGATGCTCTCCATCATCTCCAAGCTTTGGCACTCCTTGATGAGCTTCCCTTCATCAAGCTCCAAGCTTTGGCATTGCTCCTCTAGATGTCCATCCATCATCATGATCCAATCTTTGGCTTCATTAGATGATCTTCATGACTTCATCCAAGCTTGAGCACACCATCACTCTTGGAGGTCTTTAAGATATTCCTTGTAATATCCTCAAAGCATTATGCTTTGTCTCATCAACATATAATCATTAAGATAAACTGAGACTAAAACATAAGAATGATTAGTACACTAACATAATGTATTGATCATCATCAAAACAACGTTAGTCTTGAAACCAAGAACTAACAGTTATCAATATCAATCTGTTATTACAACATTTTCAATAAGCAGAAGTGGGTTGAACAATTTATACAACAATTTAAAATGATGTTGAACATGGGTTTTTGTTGAACTTGCTACAGAAACTAGTTTTCTTCCTTGTTGTTTAAAACTAAAATATAACGTGTAATATGCCGTTGGATCACAAATTTCGTCCAGAATATCATAGCATCATTTTCATGCGTCATTTCATGTCTAGTTTTCAAGTTAAACATCAATAAAAAACGATGTAAAAGTCCTGAAACTTCAAAAATTCATATCTGATTGCACACTTGCCTGTTTTTGCCATTATTGGTGTCGTCGGAAACGTCTCAATGGGTACTACTATACGGTGATGACGGTTCACTGGTTTGACAAAATGTAAAATCAGATTAAGCATTTTTCGATCATAACAGCTTTATAAAGAGATCCTACGACGTCTAATCATCCATTTTATTAGATTCTCTAAATTACGGTGTGGGTTATAAGTTTTTTTAAGGGTAGATCTACTAACCAGAAGTGCAGCGAAGGATCGAAAAGTAGCGATGGGTAGTGGCGACGCGTACGGCTCCGAAACAGCAACGTTCGAGTCTTGGGGAGGAGGAAGAGGCCGCCCGGGTTGAGGATGATGATCGATGCGGCTGCGCACGGGTCCGTGTGGCTGTCAGATCTCTGGACGCGGTTCAGAGGAGCTCCTGGGTGCGCGTCAAATCTGGGCGTGGCATTTACGTGCGTGGAGGGGTAGTAGCTTGCGGCCTCGACGCGTGTTGGCATTTCTGGGCGTGGGAAAGAGTGATAGGGCGGGGGGAGATTGTGTGGGGGTTGCTGGGCGTGAGATGGGGTGTGGTCGAGTTACTGCAGGCGGAGGGAGGCCGGGGTTTGCATGGGGAAGAAGGGGTGGCAGCTGCTGGGGTTTTGTTGCGTGGATGAAGGAATGACTGGGGGTGCACGAGTACAGGTCGGAGAGCGAAGGACAAAGTAGAGCTTTCGGGTTGTTTCACGTGGGTTTGGTGGCTGCCCAGCGATGGAGGATGGTCGCATGAGAGTGGTCGAAGGTGGCAGTATGAGCTGAGGACAGGTCGGGCGAGGAGGAAGGCGCACAAGGTTGCCGGAGGGGTGAGGAGGAGATCGAACTGGGCTTCCGGCGGTTCGGTGGGCCTTTGTTGCTGGCCGTGGAGTGTCTCCGGCGTGCTGCGGACGGTTAGGGGCCGTGGACGTGGGGCGTTCGGCGTCAGGTGTTGCCGCGAGAGGGGTGGGGCTGGCATTGGTTGCTGGCACGGGGAAGAGGAGGTAGTAGGCGGCGGTTGAAGTGTAGAGAGGGTAGAGAAATCCTAGGGTTTATTTTTAATAAGAGGTAGGGTAGCAGGTGGCCCTAGGATCTATATAGGAGGTGGGTTTGATGGCAGCACGTGAAGGCCTTTAGCCTTATGGTTTTATATTTTTTATGAAGTTAGCCTTTAGGTTTCTTAGCTTTTGTGTGTGGTTGTGGAAACAGTAGCACATGGATAGGTCCTGGTCTCTTTAGGATTTCTCACGTTTCAATTGCCTTCTCCTTTTTGTTTTGTTTTGTTTTGTTTTGATTTTTTGTTTTTTTATTACAGGCTGTATGTGTGAGTGAATGTGTGTTCGGCCTAGGTCCAAAACGTGGGGTGTTGGGTTATAATAGGAAGTGATTTGAAATGGTTTAATAGGATTAATAAATAGGTTTAAATGGGGAATTAGGGCTATTCAATTAGGTTTTAATAGGATTAAAAATGGAAAGTTTTTCAAAAATTAAAAAGTTTAAATTTCGAATTTTGAATTCAAAAGAAAAATTGGATTTATTTTAAAATAATTATTAGAAAGGATTATCTTAGTAGTTTTTAAATAATAATAATAATAGTAATAAGTATGAAAAGGATGGATACGGGTACGGTGATAGAATCGTCTAACTGCGGATACGGAAGTAAATACATGAGAGAAAAATACGAATAACGTAATGAGGAAAATCGGTCGTTACAATGCTACTGTGATGAAAAAGCTTAAGTATACACGATTTATTAAAATAGTCTTTAAATTGAAGAGGAATTTGGCCGATGTTATTAATTTTTATATTCGAAGAATGTGTGTTGAGTTGCTTAAGACAAAAAAAAGGAAAAAGAAAAAAAAGTGAAAAAGAAAAAATGCATCGTTCCCTTGAGTTCATTGATTAGCCGGGTCTTCGTACCTGAGGAAACATTGGATATTCGCGTCGAAAAATGGATGAATGGGGAGTGCATTCAAAAAGAGAGAAAATAAAACTTAGATGATTCGAGTATTAAGTTCGAGGGGCTCTTCTAAGTCTAATGTCCGAAGGTCGTCTGGCCTAGGAATCATTAACTGAAAGCTCGCTACATGGATCATTCTGAGTCATCAAAGGAAAAAAAACAAAGAAAAAATTGGTGAATGAACTAAGCAACTTCAATACCCTTGATTTGAACCATATTTTTGAGAGGCCGATTTCTTGGAATAAGAAAACTAAAACATAATGACATGTTATACTTTCGCTTGCGCAAAACGATGCTTGCATGTTATTTATTCAAATTAAATTAGAGAAAATATCATGTGATTGATCTTGTTCATGGATTGTGTATATTGATGATCTAAATCTTGTTGGAAAGCGTATTATTGAGCCATGCCATAAGCAATTGATAGAATTTATTGTTTTACTAATCATCCGTCTTCATCACTCTTTTTGCTAGGGACTAGAAAATTGCTAGTTGGGGGGTGTGATTCGGGTTGGATATTGCATATTTAACACCCTATTCAGCCCTATTTTGTGCTTATATGATGTTTAATTGGTCTCTAATACGTTCGTATTTGGAATATCATCCTTTATTAGAGAAATCACTTGATTTGAGCACAAAACAGAAAAAACTGACTATTTCTGCCTTTTTATATTTTTCATGCTAGATCTCGATCTCACGATTCCAACGACTATTTATTTGTATTTTTCGGAGATCTGTGCTAATTACTGTGTATTTTTGAATACAGATACCATTTAATTGGAGAAGTACGGAAGAAATACGCTTAAATACGGATATACGGTCGTCCACCCAATCTCGGGCTGCCACGTGGCTTCATCTCGCACCGTTCCTGTTCAAATCAACGATCGCCCGCTAAGGGGCGACGCAGCCACGTCCACACAGTCGATCGATGATCCGACGGTCCACGAATGGAGCGACATCAGCGAAACGAATCCATCTGCGGGGACACATGGCTTCAATCCAAGAAGCTCCCGCCGTATCCAACGTCTCAGGGAAGCGGCGACGTGGCGATCTATTAGGCATTGGATAAAGATCCAACGGACGACGGAGGCCCCGAGCGAAGCAACGAAGCGGGACGAATTACATGCTCCACGGGGACACGTGGCGTGATCCATGCCATTCCCGCCTTCAATCCAACGGCATCGAACAGACGACGTACATGCACAACAGCGATAGGCTACGGCGACGCGGCTCAACCGCCTCCGTTGGATTTCAATCCAACGATTCCCATCAAGCCCGAAGTGAACGAGAAGTGGGTGGTTCCTCTTGGCCACGTGGCGCAACGATATTAAATCGCAGTGAATCCGACGGCCAGAATTTATTACGGCTTGCAGATTCGGGTTTTAGCTGAATTTGAGCGCAATTTTCGGATCCGAACCGACTTAAAAACCCCTATAAATACAACGTATTCCAGAGAGTATAAGCAGCCTTTTTGGGGTGTATTCTGGCGTATTGGGCGCTCTAGGAGCCATATTTCGCCATGAAATTTGGAGGCCCTGTGGACAGAGACTAGATCTATCATCTGAAGGAGATATGTGGCTATTTGGAGAGGATTGGTGATATTTTTCCTATCTTTTGCCTTATTTTTTGCGTATTTGGCTTGGAATGAAGTATTATTCACGTATTTTGATGTTTTATGATGTATTCATCTATGAATACTGAATATATTCTCTCCATATGTGGTTAATCTTCATATGTGTTGGTGTTGATGTAGTCAGGTGTCGTAATCATTGATTTTGATATCTTTTCGCCCTATTTGCATTGTATAATCACGTAGTTTGTCAATTTCTACATATATCTTGCTTGGGTATGTTATTCGGAGACATGGGCATGCTTGAATAGAATAGGATCTTTGCGGATTTATTCGTGATGCGACCCGAGAGGGCACTTGGGTTTATTTTTCTTATGAAATTGACGTTATACGTGATTAACTCTTTGGCACATTGTTATGCGCTTTGTCGCCATATTTTTCGACGTTCTCGTGCCCTATCTGGACGAAACATTGAGTTATCAAAAGGATATTAATAATCGTTGATTGCACACACCCTAATGAAATCAATACCAACACATACTCTCCATATTAGTACCCCATATTGAATTCATCGTAGTTATCGTATGATTTTCTTTTATTATCTTAAACTCTTGATATCATATCTTTATGTGGTTGGTTATTATTGTTTTAAAACTCTTTATAAACTGAAGTTCGTGGTTTTGCAGGTCAGTTGTCCAGTGAATACGATACTCACCAGAATTATTACTTGTTCGATCTCCTGCACTTAGGAGTAGCGCTCACACATTTTGAGTCAGGCAGCAACAGCGTGGGGGCGCGGCCTGGAGGTGTCGCGGCCTGGGGATGCGCGGCCTCGGGATAAGGGCCGGCTGCCAGATCTAGGGAGCCGCGGCCTATTGTAGACAGCGGGTGCGGCAGGGTTTACGGAGGGGGTGAACGGTAGTTTTCAAGGAGAGAGAGGGGCAGCTGAGGGTTTTTGGTGGGGATGGCCGGCAGTTGCGCGGATCCGGGTGGAGGGGGCACGGCCTGGGTCGACGGGGGTGGCCACCAACGACTAGGGTGGCTGGCTGTAAGTTGCAAGGGGACAAGGGATCGGCAGTTTTTTTGTGGAGAAGGGGGGTTTTGTGCGGTAGTTTTGGGGCTGCCGGCTGTCGGGTATATGGAGGAGGAGAGGGTGTTAGGGGAGGAGGGTGGTCGGAGGAGATGGCCGGAGCGACGAGGGGGTCATCGGAGGTGGGAGATGCGGCCGTGGGTGCGTGGGTTTTGTGGTTGGTGGCTTCTAGGGAAAGAAAACCCTAAGGGGGATGCATGAGTTGTGTTTGATGAAGGGTTATTTGCTATGTGGGGTAGGAAAGAAGTGGGTTTAGGGGTGATTGAAGAGAGAGTGTGTGAGAGGGGGAGTGTAGATTTAGGGTGCAAATAGACTAAGAATTATTTCATGTGATACGTAGGATAACCTATAGATTTGATTAGATTATTTAATTAGGATTTGAATTAGGGATTAACTGTAGCTAATTACAGATTAAAAGTGATTAGGGTGAAGGGTCATCCTAACGGTGTTCGATAAATACAAGAAAAATAGCGGGACGACCGTGTCGACGAGAGGATAGGGACTATGATGATCGGTCACGTGCTAGGTTAATGTAAAATGGAACTAAAAATAAAAAGGTCAAACGTCGAAGTCTAAAGTTACGACACCCCTTCAATCAAAGCTAATTTGTGGAAGAATGAGCAGTGAAATGACGTTCACAAAAAATTCTACAAATAAGTACTCTCTTAGAGGATCACAACGACATATAACTTCACGCATTCGGGATACAAGAGGAGGTCACAAAAATACGCGTACGAACAAGAAGGTACTCGCACGAAAAACATACGGTCGAAAAGCGACCGTGGACATTATACCCACCTTAGAGTAAAGTCCGTCCTCAGACTTTCTAACTAAAAAAATATATCTAGCCATTCTAGTAACTACCCCAATCATATCACACAATAATTCAAACCATATATAGTTACTACAAGTGCTTATATATGCACTAGGTAGTCAAACATTAATACTACAAACATATATATGTATATGCACTTTCTAAACTTATACCTATTATAGATAGTCAAATTCATACATGTACTTCAATCATTCATATAGTCACATACATCCCTTATATAACTATCACTCACTTATCACATAACCATGGTACAGCTACCTGCGTAAAAAAATAGTTTCACACTAGCAAATACAATCGTAGTACTTCACGTATAGATAATTACCTATGCACAAAACGAACATGGATATACTACTCCCTTATATCTCCTAGTGTACATTCAATACCAAGCATATCAACACATGTAATCACACCATATAATATTAAATCATGTTTGATATATCTAATATACATCCACCCCTACTATAGTTATTCAAATACACGCAGATACTTCATCATATTTACACATCACATACAATCCTATAACTATATTCAAGACACAACACACATACCATAGTCGCAAACACCTATAGCTAATCACATACTTACCCGTGTATGGTGCACGCCCACACACGCTAATATACTATTCATACATACCACTCATACCACTATATACTTTGCACATTCTACACACCTAGTTTAGCTAGCATATATACATTCAAGCATGTAAAACCTTCGTAAAGAACTATACTACAAAACCAACACCTATATCTATATAATGGTATAGCCACCCACAACCATGAGCGTAACGTAACCATGCACAACCAAACCTATCACTATACACACATCATCTATTACTATGTTCATAGCACTATACACAAACCACAGACAAATATAACAATATACTTAGAGTATATACACTCAAGCATGAGTGAGACTCAAAGACCATACAAGAACCAGAATACTTATATTCATAACACGATATTTATACCTATACCAACACCACTCTTATACACACACACACACACACACACACACACACACACACACACACCAACGTAATCATATTACTTGTCACACATACCGGTAAAAACACATGCTATCATATACACACAATAATATCAATCACACTTTATATTTAGTCAAGTAACACCCTCATAATGCAATCATTTACATACTATAATAATATTACAAATATCAGTATACGTATACAATCATAATATACTATCCTACACATGCATACATCGTATATTCGCATACATATTACTACACGCATACTCATTGCATGCATACCATACCTACATTCTTATATGCTTACCACATATCTACCCAAAACACAGACATACGTGTAATATATTCACACCATAGCAATTTACATATAATTAGTATACTACTACATATACCTATCCATACATAGTTACGACATACAATAATCGTGTATACCTCATGGTATACACGTACACACATAACATCCAGAAATGGCAAGCAGTACCATACAAAATTATAAACCTATTACCATACGTATATCACACGTATTCATATAGTATGTATATATCTACCTATGACTAAGCACATACATATCTACGCACGAGCACATGCTCATACGTACTAACATATAGATCATATAATAGGCCTACACACTTAACTATAAGTACACCTATTATCATTACACATAACATGCACATGACTTTACTAGCATACTGTTACACCACTAGTAGATAATCCAACACTAATTCTAATACACACAGACATCCTTAAAGTGGTATAGCTATCCACACATATATTTATAAATACTATCATTCATACAACTT
The DNA here is from genome assembly GCA_030789695.1 of Scilla litardierei. NCBI lineage: Eukaryota > Viridiplantae > Streptophyta > Magnoliopsida > Asparagales > Asparagaceae > Scilla > Scilla litardierei. The sequence goes on from CM061142.1 coordinate 227,312,301, forward strand.
CATATATATCATGAATAACACTGAGTATCCATATATAACACAAGAGACAATCGTTAATATACTAAGGGTGGCACACTCATACATGAGTGGTACGCAGGGGTTCATACACACGGGTTCACACAATCTACCTATATACATGCACCTCGACGACATCACAGTAATACTAATGGGCCCACCATTAAACTAAGGTTGAATAGGCAACGACAAGCACTAGTAGGATGACTAAGCAATAGCAATGCAACCGAAATCAAATAGCGTAACGAAACAAGATCGGGATGAACATGTAAAGATAAGGCAAGGATAAAGAGATAGCCTGGTTTGGTGAAACAGAGATATAATTGTGAATATTTAAGTAAGGAAAAGAAAGATATAATAATATCTTTATAGAATACAATAGAATAGTGTGTAGATGATATAAGTTAAAGTACGAAATAGGGATTAGACGAAAAATAATTAGTATAGAGGTGAAGTAACTATTCTGCAATTGGAACTAGATTTGTACTAAGAAATTTGGAGTAGGAAAAAAACAAAGAATATATAAACTGACATACTTGAAAAGTTGGAGTTCTCTTTCGCATAGAAATATATTTAGAGGTCGGTACAATGAGTTGTTTGAAATAAGTTTGAGTAGTATATATATAGTAAGAGAAGAAATGGTATATTGGATTATCGAAAAATCATTATATGAAGGAAGTAAGATATTCACATGAGTATGAAAGATATAGGTTAGAAAATATTATAAAGTAGTAATTTATAGATTTCGGCGAAAAAGTTTCGAAATTCAAAGAATGCATTTAAGTCAACTGAAGGGTAGGAGTTTAAGCTCATGCTAAATGTTTTCAAAGAATTTAAACTGGGAGAGGAATTCAAAAATAAATAATATTGAAAATAATTTTCGAAGGATCAGGATGGTAATAGGGAAAATTCAACGATTGATGATGAACGAGATGAAGGAATCGCGTGAATCGAAAGCAAGGAAGTGGATCAAATATTCAAAATGTAAATACGACTGGGAAATAACTCAGTGAATCTGCTACGATGTGATTCTATGGTCATTAAATCAAAAGTGTAATGATTATGGAAATGATAGAAATCATGGGTTTTAATTACTGGGCCGACTAAAGATCAGGAGAACTTAGCACTAAGACTTTCTAATGAACTAGACTGTAATAGAGATCTCATGGAAATGGAACCAAGCGAACGACTAAAGGAAAGACTCTAGAAATCTAATATGGTCAGAGCTAGGTGAGAGGCTACTAAGGTATCCTAAGACGAGTACGACTAAATCTTAACGAAGGTGCCTGACTATCAAACTTGGACGTCTATCTAAGTCTGTCTACCATCTAAGACAAGGGAAACGTTTGCATTAGACTCAAATTTATGACTCGAATGTTTCGAATGTTTCAATGGATGTTTTTATTATTATCGTTGTTTCGATATTTCGCAGGTGCAACGACCTGCATGGGCCACCACAAAAACCTGTGATGCCTCGCTTCCCAGGTATGGAAGGCGAGACGTGAAGAGGTCCGCTCAGACTTGGAGCTGTGAAGCTACAGTCTGATAAGCGTCTGTGTGTTCATCCATTCGCAGATTCTTGCATTGCAATGAAACAACAATAAAAATAAATATGAAGTAGGCAGTAAAATAACCAACATTCAAAACATCCATTTCATTATTCCAAACATCCACAGATAAGTCATAAAATAAATACATGAGTCTAAAAGGAAAGGCCCCAAGCATGGCCGAAACTAAAACATAGAAAAGGTGCTACGCACCGAACAACCTAACAACAGCTACTAGGAAACAACAGCAACTAAGAGAAAGTCTCCAGCTGAGACTAAGACTGGTCTCTGGTATCCTCGAATTGAATGTCAGTAGAAGCCTCAAGCATGACGTCAGCAACCTGGAAGTTCTCAGCAACTACCTTAGACTCAAAGCCTGACATGTGAGCCCAAAGATAAAAGGACACATGTCAGTAAAAATCTTCAAAAGGAAAAGGAGACTTTTGTGCAAGGAAACGTAAAGTATAGCAGTTATAAGATGAATGCAACTTAGCAGTTTTAAAAATGATGATGACATGGCATGATATTTTAATGAATGCAGCAGTTTAAACATGAACATGATATTTTGCAATGCATGACACGTCGTAGCAAGAGCTACTAAACAATATTCATGATTTCACGATTTTCACGAAAAAACATGCATTCACGATGTGCACAGGGTTTACGCCTTTCAGCTGAAGTTGCTGTACAGGCACACTTCTACGCTGAGTGATCTCTTAACCATACCCCTCCACGTGTGTATGAATTGGCGCTCATCTTCTGGATCACGAGCCAGGAAGTGTTCTTTATTTGGCATAGGGGTGCACCTAGCCTCATTCATGATGTAGGAGTCAGAATCCTACTCACTGCAGCTTATTCTTTACATGATATATGAGTCAGAATCATACTCGCTACAGCTTACATTTCATTAGTAGTGTGTGCTACACATTCACGACAAAATGCATGAAATGACATGCGATATGCAACATGATAGTATGATAGCAGTTATTGAAAGATTACAGTTATATCAAAGTAAATGTGACATGTGATATGCATGAAATGACATGGCAAGGGTGTCGGATCTAGCTTCGTTGTCAAGCTAGATCAAATATGGTGTCTAGGCGACTATCATTTCATTTCCTAGTCTCTTTTACACAAAATCACAGAATGTCCTAAATATGGCCTAATAACCAACTGAGCAAGTTTCACTTGCCTGAAATAACGTCCGCAATCTCAGTTAAACGGTGGTCTAGGATCTTCCTATGTGCTCAAATCATCATCCAACCTACAGTCCCATATTATTAATCTTCAATTAGTGATTTAACCAAAGAAATGAAATATTACGATTTTTATCTTGTTAAACAGGCGGGTATGGGTTCCTACGGGTCAGGATTTACCTCAACACGATGCGAGAGCTATACTAACGTCGGGTAGCGACGTCAGGGGTTGGATCCAGTAGCGAGTGAGGTACGGCGACAACTAGAGACAACGAACAACAGCGAAGGTGACGACAACTAGAGGGGCGGTAACACGATGCGTGAACGGCAGCGAGCAAGGGGATCTTGGCTTTCTGTTGGGTTGCACGCGGTAACGGCGCAATGGGGAGGCACGACAACGGCACGGGGGCACGGCCTGGAGGTGCCGCGGCCTGGGGAAGCGCGGCCTCGAGAAGAAGGGCCGGCTGCCGGATCTAAGGAGCCACGGCCTGATGTAGATATGGGGTGCGGCAGGGTTTACGGAGGGGGTGAACGACAGTTTTCAAGGGGAGAGAGAGGGGTAGCCACAGGTTTTTGGTGGGGATGGCCAGCAGTTGCACGGATCCGGGTGGAGGTGGCGCGGCCTGGGTCGACATGGGGTGGCCACCGGCGGCTAGGGTGGCTGGCCGTAAGTTGCAAGGGGACAAGGGATCGGCAGTTTTTTTGTTGTGAAGGGGGGTTTTGGGCACCAGTTTTGGGGTTGTCGGCGATCGGGTATGTGGAGGAGGAGAGGGTGTTAGGAGAGGAGGGTGGTCGGAGGTGATGGCTGGAGCAACAAGGGGGTCGCCGGAGGTGGGAGATGCGGCCGTGGGTGCGTGGGTTTTGAGGTTGGCGGCTGCTAGGGAAAGAAAACCCTAAGAGGGATGCGTGAGTTGTGTTTGATGATGGGTTATTTGCTATGTGGGGTAGGAAAGAAGTGGGTTTAGGGGTGATTGGAGAGAGTGTGTGAGAGAGGGGGAGGGTAGATTTAGGGTGCAAATAGACTAAGATTTATTTCATGTGATACGTAGGATAATCTATAGATTTGATTAGATTATTTAATTAGGATTTGAATTAGGGATTAACAACGGTTAATTACAGATTAAAAGTGATTAGGGTGAAGGGTCATCCTAATGATGTCCGATAAATACAAGAAAAATATTGGGACGACCGTGTCGACGATAGGATCGGGACTACGATGATCGGTCACATGCTAGGTTACCAAAAAATGGAACTAAAAATAAAAAGATCAAACGTCGAAGTCTAAAGTTACGACACCCCTTCAATCAAAGCTGATTTGTGGAAGAATGAGCCGTGAAATGACGTTCACAAAAAATTCCACAAATAAGTACTCTCTCAGAGGGTCACAACGACATATAACTTCGCGCGTTTGGGATACAAGAGGAGGTCACAAAAATACACGTACGAACAAGAAGTACACGCACGAAAAACGTGCGGTCGAAAAGCGACCGTGACACGTGTCTATACTAGTTATCACCTTAGTATAAATACAGTCTCAATTCATTAGGATGATTGCAATCAATCAATATTGCGACTATGTCACTTCGGTACAATCATTCATTCCGTAAGTCAGATTTGTGCTCAGCCTATTATATTTAACATGACATTCTACTTGGTACCATTACTCATGAATGTAGATGGCAATGTGAACTATTAGGACTAGTTTGCATATATGAGATAATCAAGATGGCGATCATGTAACTAATAAATTCCGATAGCGGAATTATTAAATATAAACCTCAACAAATTATCTTCTGTTGTGAGTTGAGGGAGGCATTTGGCCTCCCTCCCCTCATCATCTCACCATTACTCCCCACTAAGTTAGTGGGGAGTCCCTTAGACTCCTAAATCCCATTTTTGAGAATGAATATATAGAGAGTCATGTCTTATGCCATGGCTACTCCTAATCTGAGATTGTTTTCTATCTTGGAGTTTATAACACGTTATCAGCACGTCAACGCTCAATTCTTTGAGCTTTTTCTCCCGTATCCCCTCAAATTTAACCCCCTACGCGCTAAGGAATCTAATTGTTGTGGTGATCCGGCTTGCGGCGAATCATTGCGGAGAACCGTTGCGGCTATCTTTTAGGCGTATCGGGAGTGGGATTTCGATCTACGGCTTTTTCTTATTACGATCGTCCCTAGATCTTTGATCTAGAGGTAAATCTTCTCGATCCCGTAGATATTTACAAACAAATAATTTGATATGATTTTTCACCGCCTTTCTTTGGGCTTGTTTAAATCTACTATATCATGTTTAATACTGATTAAAATAATAAAAAAACCCCTGACAAACCTTTGGCTCCCCCCCGAAGGGGGGCCCTCTCTGTATTTCGGCACGTTGATCTTCGCAGAGATGATTTTAAACACAGAGATGATTTTGATTTTGAAATACAGAAATGATTTTAATAGGCACGTTATGATTTTGAAATACAAAATTCTGTATTTTGAAGCATCTTTGTATTTCGGCAACTCTGGATTTTAATAAGGACTCTGGTTCTTCAAATTAAAGATCTCTGTTTTTTGTGACCAACACAAAGAGTTTTGGGTTTGTGTTAAGTACCTCCTTGAAGGAATGAACGTCGCTGCCCCATAGCCAGGCATCACAACCAGCATCCCTCGCACCCCGTATATCATTCCTACGATCATCACCAACATGCACTGCATCTTTTGGGTTCACCCCCCAACAGTTCACACGCCTTGAGAAATATGGTCGGATTTGGCTTTTCGGCTCCCACCTGCTTGTTTCTACACCATTCATAGCACTCAGAAAAACACAACCAAAACTTGAAAAATGATCAATGAAACTGACATTGGTGGGTGAGTTGTAATACACTCTATCATCTGAACGTATTGCAATTTAGAAATGAGTAGGTACCAAAGCACATATTGAGTGGTAGGATTTTTGTTGTTGGGGTGTTTGTTAGGCCACACATTGGATTTCAGTAATAGAAAAAGGACAGCGCTGTCGCTGATTAACAGTTGACAATTACCCCATCCACACATTTTCTGCTTATTTTGTCTTAATAAAAAATTTTAAGTTTCCGATGCCCCCTCCCCAATCGGGAGGAGCACTGTACTCTGCGCCGACAGGGGGGGCTCTCTGATCCGGCTGGGGCTATTTTGCGTAGACAATGGAAGAGGATGGGACAAAATCCGTAAAATAAGGGGTTGAGGGGGGTTTTGTCATTCATCAACCCTAAAATTTGTTTTTTTGGGTTTGAGTTAAAATTGATTTTAAATTTTACAGCCCAAAACTGTTTAATAAATTTGTTGGGCTGTTTATTGGGCCTGAAGCCCAATACATAAAAATGACAATTAAAATGTGCTTAAATTACCTTATGCGCCTGCAGTCCATATTACAACAACAATTTATTTTGTCTGCTTATTTGGGCCAGAAGCCCAGATAATTTAAATTGGAAATTAAAATGATTTTCATTTTGCTTATGGGCCTACAACCCAAATTAGAATAATAATTTAATTTGTCTGTTTATTTGGGCCAGCAGCCAAGTTAATCAAATTGCTAATATTATGTAAAACATCTCTCTTGCTTTGTTAATTATTTATGGATTATTAGGATTTTTCAAAATATAATTATCTTAAGGATCCAGCGACCTCTCTGTCGTTAGTCATCTAACCTAACGGTGTATGACGTCTCCCCGTGGTCCGAGAGATTATTATATTTTATAGTTTATTTTTCCATATTATATATGCCTGAGATATATGTGTGGTTGTTTTTGTGCCTGTAGCATATTTAAAACTGTGTGGATGTTTATATAAGTTAAAATGTGTTTTTGGGATCGGCCAGTTTGATACCTTTAATTTACATGCACTTTTATTTTCTTTTGAGAGAATTTGTAATGGAGGATTGTATGTATAAATGCCAAAGACCGGTGTACCAACATATGAAGACGGATGTGAAATTTGCAAAAGATAGGGACCCCTTCTGGGTTTCCAACTTGTGTTTTTCTTTTCTTTATTTACTGTATATCGGACTTTGGACTTTGTACGTTTTTGGGTATCTGGTCGATCCCCATATTTTACTTATTTTATTATTTATGCATGAATTTACATTTTAATTAATTCATGCTTATTTTAAATTGCATAGATAAATGGAAAAATTGGCAAGCGTTGATTTAGAAGTTCTTGATGCTGCAGGAAAGAATTACCTGAGTTGGCGAGTGGACCTGAAGGTCCACTTGCGTTCGATGGCCCTCTTTGGCTCAATTTTGGCTCATTCATCGGCCCCAGCAGCGGCCGATGCTTCTGCTAGTCAGGCCCCAGAAGCGGCCCAATCATCTAGCGGCACTCCTACCACTGTCTCTGATGTGGATAAGGCGAAAGCCATTATCTACATTAGGAGACATATAGATCGGACCTTAAAGGCCGAATACCTAACGGTAGAGGACCCAATTGAGTTGTGGACAACGTTGGAGGCACGGTATAAACATCAGATTGATGTCATATTACCACGTGCCTGTTATGAGTGGGAAAACCTCAGACTTCGGGACTATCAGTCCGTGTTGAGTATAACTCTGCACTTCATAATATCACCTCCCGCCTGAAGTTGTGCGGTGAAGAAGTGACTGAGCAATGCATGTTGGAAAAGACATTTACCTCGTTTCACGAGAAAGATGCAATCCTCATGCAGCAGTATCGTGAACGCTACTTCACGAAGTTCTCTGATTTGATCTCTTGCCTCCTTAGGGCAGTGCAGAATATAGATTTACTGCTTGCCACTCATAATTTGCGTCCGACTGGTACTGCCCATATCCCTGAAGCCCACCATATTTCTCCCCAGAAGTGGAAAAATAAGAAGAAGGCCAGAAAGAACAAAGGGAAGGCTGTAATGAAGCCAGCACAAGGAGAAGCACCACAGACCAACAACAACAACAGAGGAAAGAGAAACTTCACATGGAATCGTAAGAACACTGATCAAGTGTCAATTCCTAAGAAGAATTGGGAGGATAAAAGCCAAAGATGTGGTATGACTGGACATTGGTCCAAAAACTGCCGCACTCCTCGCCACCTCCAGGAACTGTATCAGGCGAGCCAGAAGTCTCTGCCTGAAACAAACTTGGCGTCTGTTCAGCCGCCAAGGAATTTCATTGCAAAAGACTTCGAGAATGAAGACCTGCTCGATTGAGCCCTATCTTTATATCTATGCATTTAAAATTAAATATAGATTCATCTTTAGTTTGCTTTTGTACGAACTTTTAATTGAATGTCATTTTACATTTACTTAAATAAAATTTCGTTTTGCTTATAGATAAAGTATGGAATATTGTGGACAGTGCCTCGTTGCACTGGTGTAGCATTAATATTGCTATCACTACAACGAGACTACAAGATGCAAACTTCTCCCCATTAACATACTTCTCCCCTTTAACATATACGAATTTTCCAAGTTTCAAGGATATTTCGTTTATACGAACATAACTTGAAAACTATGGATAATGACTATCTCTATGTAACTCGTCAAAAGGATGGCCAGAAGACCATCTACGCACGATTCGTTGGACCCCCGTCGGGCCCCTATCATTACAGATATTCATCCTATAGAAAGCCAACTTGACTGAGCACCAGAAGTGCCTTTCATTGCCAGAGTTCTTAACTCTGGCAAAATGGACTTGGTCATCTTGGATTAGCGATGATGGACGTATCATCAAATGAATCCATTGGAGAACCTGAAGATTCTTCAAAAGATTGAATTTCCTTGTCCCCCTTTGTCATAAGGGAAAACTTGTAGAGAGACCTTCCCTCCTGAAAGTGGGATTAATTCTCCTAGCTTCATTGAGAAGAATACATGGTGACCTTTGCGGGCCTATTCAGCCCGCAAGTGGCCCATTTTCGGTAATTCATTGTACTGATAGATGCATCTACTAGATGATCTTATGTGTGCCTTTATATTCACTCGCAAACTAGCTTCCTCAAAAGCTTATAATGTGGGTGAATTCACTACACATATCTTTGAAGACTTCTGCCAAGCAACTGGCATTGAGATTGAACATCATGTAGCATGTTCATACATGGAATGGGTTATCAGAGTCTCTGGTAAAGAGACTCCAATGGATTTCACGTCCATTGTTAAATCCCAGTTGCCTGTTGATGTTTAGGGATCAACATACTGCATTCTGCATCGCTTATCACGATACAGCCCTCTTGTGGCCATATCTTATTGCTGATGCCACCAAGTCTTGAAAACTGTGAATTTGATGAGCAAAGTCTCATTGAAATAGGCATGCAGTCTAAAGAAGCTTGAAGCTTCTGAGACCATATCATGGGACACAAAAGTCCTAATCTCGTTATGATCCGAATCTTTTTCTGTGTGAAGATGAGATCCAGAAGATCCTTCACATTCAGACTAAAGTACATCAATTGCCGGATAAATTTACGCACAACCAGAAGATTGTTCGTTCACACGTCCCTGCTGCCAACACGCCAGCTAGGATTGACATCCCCAAAGAAGGATGCAATCCACCGGCAGCAGAATTGGATGTACCTCAATTGAAAAGAGGACACCCACCAGGTTCAAAATATAAAGTTCCTCAAAAGAGGAAGATTCCTGGATATATTAAAATGATCCCTTCACAGGATGCTGAGCTCAAACCAGCAACCTCTCCCCTCCTAATTTCTACTGCAGAGGAAACAACAGGAGAAAAATCATTATATTATGTACGTACTGGAGAGGTACTTGACAGATATAGCACAGTCATCGACGACGGTCTTGCCTTCGATATTGCCGTTCACATCGCTGAATACGACGATGACGTTAACCCACTTTTCTATAGCGTAAATGCATAGATTGGCCAAAGTGGGACGAGGCAATAAGAGTAGAGCTGGACTCACTCTTGAAAAGCAAAGTCTTTGGATCAGTAGTCCATACACCTGAATGTGTAAAACCTGTGGAATATAAGTTGTATTTCATAAGAAATTGAAATGAAGAAAATGTGATCATTTTCCTACTAAGCCTAAACGTCTCTGAAAAAGCCAATAAATGCAGCTCATGGACGTTGTGACTGCATATCTATACGGCAACATAGATATAGAGATCTATATAAAACTTCCAGTAGGGTATACTCTACCCCCAGAGATGAAAGAGAGACGTAGAAACGTCTTCTCCATAAAGGCTTCAAAGATCATTAGATGATCTTAAGCAATATTCTGCCTGTGTATCTTTTTCGCAAGATCGTTGACAGGATTTGTGATAGTCGCCGTATATGTGGTCGACTTAAATCTAATAGGGTCTCCTATAGAGACCATTGAGATATCTGATAGCCTTAAGCATACATTGGAAATAAAATACCTAGGCATAACAAGGTATTGTCTCGGCTTACAGATAAAACACCTTCGTGGTGGAACCCTTTAATATTCTTCATACACCTGGAGTTTATGAAGAATGATGTCCATTTGCAATCTATTAAAAATAGATGCTTATTTATGACACCTTCCAGTCGCTGGAAGAGGGAGAGGACATCCTAGGTCCCGAAGAGCCTAGCTCTAGTGTACTAGTTACACTTCTTTATCTGGCCAACGTCACATGTCTTTGATAGAATGTCTGCAGTAAAACTGTTAGCCAGATACAATGCTATCTTGGAGAGCACCACTAGACCAAGGATAAGCTGCTTCTACGCAACTTCCAAGGGTCAAGGAATATATATCGCATATGTAGGTTTAAAGATCATCGCGATAACTAAAACACAAAAGGCGGGCCACCTCCTAAAGATCTCCACATCATCCTCCAAAGTCTACATCTTCTGAGAAGCTCATCATCCAAGAAGTAAGTATTGAAAACGCTCAGCCAGGTCCAGCAGTACCTTGCAGACACAGTGAAGACTGATTCAAAGAATACTTGAGTGGAATCATCTACAAACTTCGAAGAGCATTCCACTCCAGAGCGCCACTGCTTTCCAATAGTCGCTAGATGAGTGAAACTTGTATAGATGAGTGATGATTGTATTTGCTTTCAGAACATGATGGATGTATAGACGAATAGGAGATGATTGTATAGATACATAGGAAATCTACAAGTTTGAAGCTTGTACAGATTAAGGGGAGTCCCTCGATAGTTGTACTCTTTTCCCTTAAGCTGCTGGTTTTCCCACTGGGTTTTCCACAGCTAAGGTTTTAACGAGGCAACCACAGTGGCTCTGGATCCAGAAGTATCCACCTCATTAGCATATCGAATCCTGAGGTATTCATATGCTTAACCCAATGTAATGAAGAGATGAGGTGGAGTGTTGTGAGTTGAGGAAGGCCTTTGGCCTCCCTCCCCTTATCATCTCACCATTACTCCCCACTAAGTTAGTGGGGAGTCCCTTAGACTCCTAAATCCCATTTTTGAGAATGAATATATAGAGAGCCATGGTTTATGCCATGGCTACTCCTAATCTGAGATTGTTTTCTATCTTGGAGTTTATAACATCTTCTAATTACATATAAATGGACTCCATTAGACATAACATAAATTCCCCCTTGTTAGTTAACCCAAATAATTGAAAATTTATATTTAATTTAGCTATTAAGTTAATCACTGGTCTTGTATAAGTCTTATGCTTTTTAAATTGATTTGTTCTAGAAAAAAGTTTATTTGTGTTACATGGAATTTTCTTTTTTGTGCATGTTAAGTCTTCTTTTTATTTTTATTCAATCCCATTCTATTTTTTTTCCACATATTTAATACATAAAACCTATATCTGTCCGATTCCTCGTTCTCATTATTGTTTGCATGGTCAACGTCAAGTGCGAGGCATGCCTATGACCAAGCTATTTGTTTCACGCATTTTACATGGCTAAGGTCGTATCTTTGTAGGGTGTATATATGTACAAGCATAAATGGCATTACAAGTTTGTAATCATAAGATTATTGTGTACTTATTGTGAATAAAAGAACCTCTAAACTATGGTTGATATGGTTAAGAGATCATTTAATGACCACTACGTAGTGAATGGTTTTAAGATGCTTAAGATATCTATCAGATTTACTCCACTTTAATTTATCTAATTTTGGACATAAACTAGCACACACGCTATAGTTGGTAAGAAAGTGAAGTTAATTAGCTTGCTAATTTATTCAATAGTGACGATTAACAACTACTAACTAATCATACAACACAACCCATCTGTTACTTATAGTTCTTTTAACGTTAACCAACTACTGAAACTTCACGTTTGTTCATATAGTTCACTCAATCAAGGGTATGAATATTTATGGTTCATGTATGTACTCTTTAATTAAAACAATAACTAGGTTTAAACAACGTATTAATGCGAGCATTAATATGATCATAATGAGAACTACATCATCATATCACCAAATCATGGAGTTATATAAAGGCTTGTTCAGGAAGGACGTGACTGTTAGCTCAGGTCTCTCGCATTCTCTATATCAGACTATATCCTCTTATCAAGGTCTGTCTCTGGAATGCCCGGTATTGGAAGAGGAAGTTAAACGAGCGTTGTTCCAAAGGAAGCCCTGGAAGTCTCCTGGTGTGGATGGTTTTCAAGTTGTGGTGTTTCAGGAGATGTGGGACACAGTCAGGCATTCATTGATTACTTTGGTTTCTGAGGCACTGGTTAGATGGGAGTTTGATAAGGAGCTTTGTAAAATTTTACTGGTTATTATTCCTAAAGTTCCGCACCAATACAGAATGATGCATTTTTGACCTATTAGCTTGTGATGTGTTTCATATAAATTAGTGACCAAGGTGTTGGTGAATGGGATTCGTCATCTTCTGCATGAGTTGGTTGGTCCACTTCAGGCTAGCTTCATTCTTGGAAGGCAGGCATCTGATAATATCCTGGTGGCGTAAGAGATGATTCATACTATCAGGCGGTCGAAGTGTCGAGAAGGGCTCTTTGCCTTGAAGATTGATTTGGAGAAGGCCTATGACCGGGTTAGATGGGATTTTCTGGAGGATACACTCACTCTTTTGGGTTCCCTGCTTCCTGGATAAAGCTGATTATGTTCTGTATATCTTCCTCCCAGATCTCTGTGATGTAATGTGGAGACTTCCGAGTGGTTTACGTCATAAAGAGGTTTGCGAGAGGGCGATCCTCTATCCCCTCCTTTGTTCGTTCTCTGTATGGAGCGGTTGGACTTATTATCTCTGTGACAGTGGCAAATATGTCATGGAAACCTATTAAGTTGGGCCATGGGGATCCCTCTATCTCCCACTTGTTATTTGCCGATGATCTTTTCTTATTTGGATAGCTTCCAAAATACACTACGGATAAGAGATTTATTAGATGAGTTCTGTGCCTCTTCTAGAGCCAATGTCAACTTGGAGAAATCTCGATGTTTTATCTCACCTTCAACTGGCCGTCATTATGCCTCTCGTATATGCGCCACTCTTGGTGTCGTTCCCTCCCTAGACCTGGGAAAGTATTTGGGTGTGCCATTGATTCATGTGAGAGTCAATGGCACATGGTCACATACAACTGGATTTTTAATGGATAAGTAATCCGTTTAAATCATTTTAATGATTTATGTAACCCATTTTGGGTGTGAACACAAACGTCAGGGTGTTCAACATTTTTCCAGTTGCAAATATAGTTTGAATTCCCAGTGTTATCTAATGTTCCCGCCATTTAGTAATGTGTCCCATTTGCTTTGAAAAAGCTGGACTGCGGTTGGATAATAGGTTTGAAAATGACCATTTTTAGAGGATATATGGATGAGTACTCTAAGGTACATCATCAGCCATATGTAGAGAGTGTGTGAGTCCACTTTTATCCCTCAAATACTCTCAAGAGGCCTAAAAGTCTCATTCTTCTAATGATGATAGTGTATCATCTTAAATTCGTTTGAGGAAGTGAGGAGAGTCAATGTCACGTGAATGGAGATGATCTCGTACTCATTTTTCCCTTTTGAATGGGACAATGAAAGTTTCACCCTTTCTGAAGAATCTTCTGGTTCGTCAAATTTACAGGATTGACTAATGATTCTTGCATTATCAATCCAGGGTGACATCGTTTCAACGTTGGTCGATTGTGGACACTTCTGGTATTTCAAATTAATTCCTCTGTTCGATTTATGTGGGACTTTTCAAAGTCCATTAAAATGCACAAGTTAATTTTGTCCGGTAATAGGTGAACTGTGTTCAAACTGTGAAGGATTACATCCCCACATTGACTATTATGCGGATCATTATGGGACAAAGCTTCAGGCTTCATTGATTTCTTGAGTCATTAGGGATTTCGTTTTAACGAATATCTATCGAAACTTTATAAGTTTCAGAGAGTAAATGCCATCCTCATTTTAGGAGTATTCAAGATAACAAATCATTCACAGTAAAATAAAATGTGTAAAAAGCATGAAATCAATAATAAATATTGTGGTAATGCATTTAAACACATATATATTGTAAGAGAATACTACTGATAATTATGTTACAGCAACAAGTTTCATAGTATGATGTGTGCTCTAGAAAACAAACGTCCACAATTGTGCTCATTTTAGACTTATATTATGACAACAGATCAAATTTGGTTTCAAAGTTTATTTGTCCTCGGGGAGTAGCTAAATATACATATGGTCAATCGACTTTCGTCGTTTAGACTAGATATGTATATATTTTTATATGACATAGGTTAATACCTATTCGTATTGCAAAAAGCATTATGGGTCTTGTCAGAACTTCTGGTCTGATATTGGGTTGCCATTGCATACTCCATGTCGAGGTATATCATATCTTCCTTTTCTCATCTTATTCAAGACTTCCCCTGTTTTAAGTTTTCCTTATATATAAAGAAAAATGAAAATTAGTCTTACTAAGAAGACATAAGCAGGGGTTTGAGCAAATTATTTTATACTTCCACTTTTCTAATTAATTAGAGACGTTTAAAAGTCTATTTGAATGCTCGAGTATGGCTTCAGGCCATTTTCTTGAGTCGTTCAAATTTTATGTGGATAGTTTATCATGCTCAAAAGGGGAAACAAATATGTGGCTACGAAATTTATGATTTCTCAGTTAACTTTTAAGACACGACTTCGGGCGTATGCTTAAGATTAAGGCTAGATTCAAGAATCATACCTTGTAGATTGAGATTATTCTAAAAGAGTTTAGCAATGTTATGACAATTACTGGTGTCAATATTGGTTTATACAAACCATAGATCTGAGAGATCTATTTATCGCAAAATGCGTATCTCTAAAAGAAATCGCATAGATGTTTTTCGCATAATCCACCGTATTTGTTAATTTTTATTAGGGTGAAACGGTGTTGACTTTTGATTTGTTTTTGAACTTCAGGTTCATTTTGATTTTGAACTCCTGGTTCATTTTTGTCAAATAGGATATGATATTAAACTTTTTGAAATCATTATTGGTTTGTTGTCATAAAATATCATCATATCATGGTCATGAGTATGAGCAAGCGATGATCATATAAGAGTGCAAAATGCAATAATTAATGATTTATCATACACATAAAATGAAGCTTGTAAGCTAAAATTTATGCTCAATAATGGAAATGAAAATTTTATAAAGCTTATAATCATTACATGCATTTTTAATCATCACATGCATTTTTATAGTGGAAATGAAAATATTTTCGTTTAATAATTATTGGACCACTAGGCAACGTCATACACCGTTAGGTTAGTTAACTAACGGCAGAGCGGTCGCATGATCTTCCTAATTATTAAACGTATAATAATTAATTAATCTAAAAATGCGGTGATTTATAAAGCATGTAATTAATCAGATTTTAACGAACAAAAACTTAATTAAATCTGAAAAAGAACCTGTAAAAACGAAGTTTTTGGGGAAAACTCCAGTTAGGGTTTTTGGATGCGATCGTTCGTGTGGGCCCGTGTGGGCGGAAAGCATTTGCGTCGTAGGGACTGCCGCTTCTTATGGCTAGAGTTTTGTCGCGCGCGTCGTCGCTTCGGGCGGCTATGGTTTTGCCGCGCACGATGCCGCTACGGGCGGATATGGTTTGCGTCTTGTACGCGCGGGGAGGGGGGTTTTGCCGCTGCCGCATCGGACGAAAGCGGCGGCTGACACCGGGGGCGGCAGCGCCGGCTGCCGCCCGGGGCGGCAGTCTCACTCCGCCGCTTCAGGCGGCGGGTAGATCGCGTAGGGGGGTTTTTTCGCGTGTGCGGCAGCTGGCTGCGTGGCGACGAATAAATCCCTCTAGGGTTTGAAAAGTTTTGGGGAAGAAGACGGTAAAAACATGATTTTTATTTAAAAAAAATCTATTTTTAGTCTTCAAACAGCGTTTTTCATCGTAAAAATTTGATTTTTAGAGATAAAAACGTCGATTTGTCATTTAAAAGGTTTATTTATCATGTAGATATGAGATTAACATTTGATCTTATACCAACCAAACAATGATCCAATCGTATGCGCATAAAAATTTTAGATTTAGGGATTTAAAAATTACATCTAGATCCTACCCTCCGGATCTAGCGACGTTCAGTGAAGGAAGCTCTTTCGCGTCGCTATTCGTCCGACGGCAGAAGTTCGGCTCAGCTGACGAGCGTGCTGATAACGTGTTGTAAACTTGGTGGCTACGGAACCCGTAGCCCTGTATTTATAGTAATAGGGTTACATAATGGGTGGATACCCAATACACAGATGGGCCTCCAAAAGCCCGTTTATAACAAAATAAAACAAGTAATTGTGCATTTCAGACACAGATATTTGTTGTGCGGATTGGCTAGTTACCATTTTAAAAGAAATAAAGGCCATACAGTCTCATAAAATAGAAAATACAACTCAAGAACCCTCGTGGGGCCCCTATTCTTCTGGAAATATATCTTCATCTTCATATGACGTGCCCCAGTCTTGGAGTTTATACAATTTTATCATCACTACAATTTATCTCAAAATGAAAAAAATGCGAGAAAAATGATGGTGATAACTAGCCGATCCAAAACCACAACAAATATAAACATACGTCGCAGAAAAATGCAACATGCATTTATTTCATCGTAGGCAATTAATCATGGGTAAATGACATTAAAATACCCAAACGTTTGGGCCATTGTCACGTATATACCTTATCGTTCAATTTGGTAAAATTTGATAGCCAAAACTCAATTTGGCTAACGGGTGACTTTTTTTGAAACGTCTGACCGTTATGGCCCTGACTTAAAACAAAGGGTAAATGACATTACAATACCCCAACGTTTGGGCTATTGTCACGTATATACCTTATCGTATCCAAACGAAATTGTTACGACCAAAAGATCGTAGGAGTCCGACTCCCACCCGAATCCGCCGACATACCCCGTGAACTCTCCACTTCACGAAAGGGCCGCCACCCCGGAAATCCGAAGCTACATAGAAACGGGCGCACCTCGCAGCACCCCCCACCCGGCCGAGGCGTACAACCGCATTTGCTCGACCCGTCAGGGGCAGCGCGCTTGGGGGCGCCCGGACAGCCCTGCTGGGCCTGCTGACACAGGCACGGGCGTATCCTTCCGTGCCAGCGAACCATAGCCTGTGACCGAACAGGGGGCACGGCCGGGCCGGACAACCCCCGATCCGGACGACCCGTCTGATTCCCATGAACCGCGGTGCCTAGGGTAGCACAGCCCGACCTTTAGTTCGTCACCAACGACAAACAACCTAGGATAAGGACACGACTGACACATACGTCACCCGACCGTCTGACAAAGCACCCCCTGGCGGTTGAGCCGACTGACAGTTAATGCTTTCGGCCCTGACATCCCGACAAAAGCACCCCCTGGCCGTTGCGCCGCCTGACAAAAGCAGGTCAGGGACTCCTGTTCCCGACGTCCTTGTCCGAAGCTTCCGCTGACAACCGAGCCAGCTCAGCACGTCTAGTCAGCATGCCAGGTCAGCCCCACCTAGTCATCTCCCGTCAGGTATAAATACCCCCTCTCCTCTTACGGTGGGGGGGTTGGCAAATTCTCTCTCAATCTATCATTCACACACGAGAGCAAAGGTCGCTCATATCTTTGTTCTCCCACCAATAGCTCGCCGCGTACGGTCGACACACCGTTAGTCCGACCGGCGTGCCTAGCCCCCGTTTTAAATCCTATTACTGACTTAGGCATCGGAGGGGCTAAGGGTTGGACCCCAACCCCGCCCTTCTGACGAGTTGCTCGTGCTGCAGGAAAGCTCGCCCCTTGGTCGACATCAACTTCAGCCTTCCGCCATCCAATCTTCCTCCGCCGCGTCCGGTGAGATTCGACTCCGTGACCACCCCCGGCGACAAGTCCAACCTCTTCACCCCACTAATCACTTGTTAAACAGCCCACCTAAACCCTCTTCTCAACATAACCACCGTGCCCTTGGTTCCCTACAATATAAATTCATTGTACGCGAGTTCCACCTCGTAACAATTGGCGCCGTCTGTGGGAACGAAGGGTCACACCCATGTTAGACTCCATGCCGATCCCTCGGAACCCTGACTATGGCAAGGATCCCATGGGTCAGGAGCCGCTCTCTCTACTAATCACCCCGACGCCCGACCCCCTTCTGGGGATGGGCATCGAGACTGAACATACTTCGGCCCACGCCGTCCTGAAGAGCTTCGAGGCCGTCACTCAGGCCAGGGGAGGCTATCCGGCGGCGGGAGCGGAGCCTCAGCCCGGCCCCTCGGAGCCCCAGAACGTGAGGCGGAATCTCCACCCTCAGTTCGAGGAGGAGGGGGAGAACAGGGGGCTCGCCGAGGAGGTTGCGGCCCAGCAGAGGCTCCTGGAAGAGGAGATGGAAGTTGCGCGGCGGTGGAGGCGCCTGGGGGAGGCGGCCGCTGCGCAAAGGCGTTTGGACGAAGCGGCCGAGACCACCCGAAGGACCTACCAGGATGAAGAGGCCGCTCGCCGCCAGCTCCGCCTCATCATCGCGTAGCGCGAGAGGCTAAGGAGGGAGAACCGGAGCAACCGAGAAATCCTGGAGGTGACGACGACTGGTCGGCGGCTCGGGGACGGGCGGGACCCGTTGTTAACTAGGTCCCCACCAGGAGGAGGCAGCCCGCATCGCCTGCACCACCCCTCCGATTCCATCCGCGAGGAAGCCATTTGTCGACAACTACGCTTCCTCACCGCCGAGCGTGAAAGGCTTCTTCGGGAGAATCAGGAACGGATGGAGGCCCGAAGGGGAGCTGGCCGGGAGGCGTTGGTGCTGGGAGAACCGTAGCCCGCAACCCGTCGAATCCTCGACCCGAGGAAGGAGCCCCGCCAGACGACCGTCGGGCTACTCCCCGGGGCCGGAGGACCGTCGGCGGCCGAGGCGCGACCGAAGCCAGACCCCCGAATGGCGGAGAGGGGATGCGCCCGATCGCCCTACCTATCTGGAGGAGGCCACGCCGCTTGCACGGTGGATCACGTCCGCCCCAAGGCCCATAAGGTTCAAACACCCTCACTTGGCCACGTACAATGGAAGAGGCGACCCCCTCACGCACGTGCAGCAATACCGGGGGGCGATGGAGGCGCAGGATGTGGATGAGGCGTTCCTATGCCGGCATTTCTCCCAAAGCCTGAGGGACACCATGTTGGACTGGTATTTCAGCTTGCCCGCGAGATCCGTTGGGAGCTTTGGCGAGCTGTCCCACAAGTTCTGCCAAGAGTTTCGGGCCGGGCGGACGAAAAAGAAGCCCTTAGACTATCTCAGCACGATAGTCCAAGGGGAGGGGGAGACAACAGGCAGATACCTTCGCCGCTTTCAGGATGAGAGACGGGCGGTGGTGACATGCGGCGATGAGGTGCTTATGCTGGCCTTCAAAACGGGGTTACGGACTCGGAGCCTCCACAAATCCTTGCTCCGGGATCCGCCGACCGACTATGAGGCGTTGGTTGCTATGGCGGAGAGGCATGCGTTGGCCGAAGAGACTCTCGGCGCAAAGGCCCTATTCCCCCCCGGCGAAACCATCCCAAGGCGAGCCCCGGTCACACCCTCGGCCGAGGCAAGAAGAGGGGCATCGAGGTCGCGACCAGCTGGCCCGACCAAGGCGGGAACCGCCGGGGCCTCGCCCACAAGATCGCCCCGGCCCGGCGCGCGAATTCGCCCCGGCCCAAGGCCCCCCCGAGTCGTCCCGAGACAAGAAGGCCCCCTACGGGCACATTACACGCAACTCAATGCCCCCCTGATCGAGGTGATGGCCGCGGCTACAAGAGCCGGACTGCTGCCAGAGCCACCCTGAGAAATGAAGTCGGATCTGGCCCGGAGAGATTTTAAAAAATACTGCCGGTACCACCGGGACCATGGCCACGACACCGACGACTGCTTCACCCTCAAAAGGGAAATCGAGCGGCTGATCCAGGCGGGCCACCTGGGGGGTTTCGTCGGAGGCAGGAGACCAGACCGAGATGAGGGGAACCACCGAAGGGCCCGGAGGGCAGACCCTCCTGTAAACGGCGAGCGGGAAGAGCCTCACCCCCCGAAACATGTCATGCGCATAAACACGATATGCGGCAGGCCATCCTCCGGAGGAGCATCGTCGTCAAGCAAAAAGGCGTATGCGAGACAAGTGATGACGGCGGGTCTTGGAGGGGATCCGAGAGGGAGAAGGATGGCCTACCCTCCCATTACTTTCAGCGACGAGGATCTAGAGGGAGTCGAGCTGCCCCACGACGACGCCATCGTCATCGAGGCCCAGATTGGGATGGCCATCATCAGTCGCCTCCTGATCGACACAGGGAGCTCCTGCGACATCCTGTTCATGTCCATAATCGAAAAGATGGGGTTAAGGCCGACGGACCTGAGACCCTGTACCGGACCCCTCGTCGGCTTCACCGGTCACTCGACCCCCATCGTGGGAGTGATCACCTTGCCGATAACCCTCGGAGAAGAGCCGCAGGTCGTCACTCAAATGACACTGTTCGTTGTTGTCGACATTGCGTCGGCGTACAATGGGATCATATGATGACCTTACATGGCGGCCATCGGAGCGCTCCCCAGCCTTCTCCACCAGATGGTCAAGTTCCAAACCCCCCGAGGGGTAGGGATCGTACGGGGAAGCCAGAAGCTGTCTAGGAGCTGCTACGTGGGGTCGACCAAGCACAAGGGACCAGAGATGAACTTGAAGATCGACTTAACCGGGCGGAGGTATGACCCCTACCATCCAGAGTTAGCTCCAGCCGATGGCACCGCGGAGGGGAACAGGACCGACTGCGCCCCCCCAAAGCCCCCCCTGAGAAGGACGGGCTAATCACTCAGAAGGACGTGGAGCGCCGGTCGTGGTATAGCCGGAAACTGTAAGTCATGAATGAAATATCTTGTCCCCTTTCGTATCTTCGAATTTCACCTTTTCTACATGAAAATTTCAGTTCAAAATGCGCAAGACTCCGGGGCAGGACCAATCCTCGCCACCCAAACCGGAGAGGGGCACGGGCCGAGCTGTGTACTCGCTCCCTCCCAAAGAAGACATCCGGGGCAAGCTTACGGAGCTTCGCCACCCAAATCGGAGCGCCATATACGGGGTAGGCGACGGCCCAATACCCGTCCGACTATAGAGGCTGCAGGGAGGCGACGGCCCAATACCCGCCCTCTCAAAGACTCCGGGGCAGGACCAATCCTCGCACCCCAAACCGGAGAGGGGCACGGGCCGAGCTGCGCACTCGCTCCCCCCCAAAGAAGACCTCCGGGGCAATCTTACAGAGCTTCGCCACCCAAACCGGAGCGCCATATGCGGGGTAGGCGACGGCCCAATACCCGTCCGACTATAGAGGCTGCGGGGAGGCGACGGCCCAATACCCGCCCTCTCAAAGACTCCGGGGCAGGACCAATCCTCGCCACCCAAATCGGAGAGGGGCACGGGCCGAGCTGTGCACTCGCTCCCCCCCAAAGAAGACATCTGGGGCAAGCTTACGAAGCTTCGCCACCCAAACCACAGCGTGCAGGGTAGGCGATGGCCCAATACCCGACCTCCCCAGAGAAGGCCTGCGACCCCTCTCCACAAACATCGGGAAACGAATCAGGGCCCGCGAATCGAGGCAACCCCAACACGGGGCCATCACTGAGGAGTAACGCCTGACACCTATAAAGCCGACAACTGAAATGACTTGTTCAGCCAAAAGGACGCTCGGGACAAGCGCCACTGATAAACGGCACGCCCGGCGAAAAACAGGAGCTGAGGAGTCACATCAGGCGTCACCCATCGGGAACGCTCCCCAAGGAACGAAATTCCAAGATGGCCCCAGCTCATCACGATGAGGAAATGGAGGGGGCGAAAATACACCATTATAAATTCCCCCCCCCCAGCCTCTTCGGAGGGGAGGGGGGCGAAAGAAAGAATATGAAGAAAGACCAATCCCTTCGCCACTCTCCCCCCCCCTAAAATACGCGGAAAATGCGAGTATTGCCGACTGCCCTAGTAAATGATTCCCCAACAGGATATTCCTCTTACACAAAGGGCACCCAGCCTGCTGCTCCCCTCCTTCCTCTAGACAACTTAAGGCACGGGAACTGGTGCTCCAATGGCATACCATGCCTCTCCACGGATGCCCCGCGGACACAGGCGCGGCTGGCAGACAACCCGATGGACGGGACAGACCTGCCAAATCACCCCATCGGGCACCCCAGCAACCGCCAAAGTCACCCCGACCACAGGGGACTCGCCCCCGAGCTACGGAGCACTCCAACAGGCTACTCCGCTTACACCTGTAGCGCCCCACCTTCCACTCCTCGACTTCTCCCGGACCGCATACGCCAGGAAGACGCACGGATCGGCGGCGGGCCACTTCCCCTCGCGCCTATCACATGGAGACTCCAGTCGATATGAGCAACAAGGCCCCGCAGGATAGAGCAACCACCAAGGACTCCCTCTCCCCCCAATTCCAGGAACGAGGGCCAAAGCCACCGCCCCCAGCATCGACGCAACCATCCACCCCTACCCCGAGCGGGAACCCTCTGAAGTAACTCTACACCCCTTTCAGGGGCACGACGCCGGGGAGGGACGCGTCAAATATGAGGAGGACGTCAACCTAACTAGAACGATTCAACGTTTCGCCTACGGGCCCGTCCTGTTAATTAAAATATTAATAATAGCTGATGGAAAGACTACTCCCGGTTGACCACTAGCTATAGCTCGGGTGCACTTAGGCACGGGAGTAACCACCGAAAAAGGAGACTAACCCGCTGTAAGTTTTCTCGGGCGCACTACCCGAAATAAAGGGAGTTAACACAATTCCTCCAACGCCGGGATAGAGACAGCCGCACCAAAGCGTAACTCTGAAAGGGAATTTCTGCACACACACACAGATAGAAGATCCCAGAAAAGTGTGGGTATCAACCCCACATAACTTTACTTTCTTTCATTTAAAAAAAAATAAGCCTATACAAAACTACTTGGTTACATTCCCCGTGCCGCGGGCGCTTCCGCCAGTCACGACGCCCTCCCTGTCCCCTTCAGGGGAATCTCCCACCGTCCCGCCAGTCTCTGCCTCGTCGCCATCCCCCTCCTCGTCGCTGCACGCTGCGAGCCCGTCAAGGTCGAGCTCAACCGGCAGGAACAGGCCCGCCACCTTCTCCTTTATCCGAACCAAACAGGCTTCCCACCCCTTCGCCCGGCCCTTCTCAATGCCCTGGGACATCGACTCTGCGAGGGCAGGAATGACGGTCTTCTCTTGGTACGTCCGAAATTCCTCGACCCTGCGAGCCAACTCCTCCTCGGCGGCCTCGGCACGACCCGCCAGACCCTCCGCACGAACTTCCTCCTTCCCAAGGGCCTCCTCCAGCTCCTTCGCTCTCTCTAGCCCCGGCCGCCTGTAGCTCATTATCGACCAGGGCCGCCTTTAGGCGCTCTACCTCCGCCTCATATTGGCCGGCCCTCTCCCTCTCCCTCGCCTGGTCCTCGCCAGCACTCTTACGAAAGGCGGCGAACTCGGCCACCACTCTAGCTATGGCACCCTCGGCCTTATGTATGGCAGGCACGTGCCTCATCACCCCAAGCATCAAGTTGATGGCCTGAACAAAGAAAAGAAAAGAAGAGATCCCATTTAGAGTGTTCAACAATATCCACTGGAAAATGTCATCCGTCTTACAAAACCTACCTGGACGCCGTGCAACACCGCGGTCCCACACAGACCCTCGGACTCCACTGCTTCCAGTGCCACCTTATCGCGGGGCAAGAAAATGTTCTCCGCCAGCCTCGCCGCCACGCCTCCGTCCTCGAACACGGACTCATCACTCGCCACCTTGTACGGCGCCCGATGAAGAGCCTCGTCGGAATAACCATCGACATCGGTCCTCTTGGCATTGAACTGAACCAATGAGGCCTCACAGTGGGGATCGGCGGCCCTCTTGAGACCGAACAACGGACAACCATAGGGCCAACTATCCCATCCTGCGGACCCTGTCGGGCCACCTGATGGCTCGGCCCACCCCGACCGACCGATAGCAGCAGCCCCCTCCATTCCTGCAGATGCCAGGGGGCTAGACGACTGCGCCTTGGGGACTTCCACCCCTCCCCCTGTCGACCCTTCGTCCCCGCCCTCCAGGTCGATGACGGGGTTTGCTATCCCCTCCCCGGTTCCACCCTCCTGCTGACTGGCTTCCCCCTGCCCCGGCGCATCAGGTTCGGATGACCTCGTCGGCCCCTTCCTCCTCTTCGTAGACGCCGGCACCCCCGTCGAACTCCCCACACCTCCTTCCTCTCGCAACCTCTTGGGGCCAATTCTCGTCGACGCTCGCCCCGCCTGCTCCGAGGCGCGCCGCATCATTTCCTCGAGGGACAAACTCATTGTGCAACCTGCCAAAGAGAGAAAGTTCAGCGTAAGCACTTCAGATGCACGAACACCAAAATCTGTTGTACCTTCGGGCCAGATGTTCGCCGCTATCATCTCAGCCCGAGCGAGCATCCGATAATCTCGGCCCTCCACTGGTATGACCATTAAAAGCTGGGCCACCATTTTCTCCTCATCACCCAATTCCACCCCCTCCTTCGCCTCGGGATTCAGCTCCGACCAATCAGACCTTATCAGCACATCCTCCGGCACTCCCACAAACACATACTTCTGGCGCCACAACTTAATTTTCCAAGGCAACCCCTTAATGAGCGGATGTCTCTTCTTCGCAGAGAGATAGTAGCATGACCCCAACCTCTTCACCGAGAAGAAATGGCGAAATAAGGACCGGGATGGGCGAACCTGGTTGCTCACGCACAGCACTAGGAACCCCACAACGGCACTGATGGCATTGGGCATCAGGCGATACAAGGGCAGCTCCAGGAAGTTCAACACATCCAGCAAGAACGGATGGGGGGGAAGCGCAACCCTTGATCAAACGAAGAGACATACACTCACACCTCCCGGTCGCCCGCGAAACACACTCTCTCTTGCGGCTCCGGTTCACGAACCGAATACGGTGGCCTGACATACATCTCGAAGATCTCCGCAATGGATTTCTTCAGCACCGACTTCACGCCCGCAATCTCGAGAGGCACCTCTCCTGTCTCCGCGACGGAGCTCCCTTCCCCAAACATCCCCGACCCCTGACCACGAAACGGAGACATCGAGGAAGACATCTATAAAACAGGCCTCTTACCTAATGGGTGCCGACAACTCGGGCGCCTGTGCTACTTCGTCGACCGCTCCCACGAGGACGACTCTGGCAAGGATAATGAAATCTCCGACGAGCTCTAGCTGCTAGCCAAAAATCTTCGCCCAACAATCAGCTTTGCTTCGCTCCCCCCTGAGTTCTCTTTTACGCGACTGCGCAAAGCATCATGACCGTCGACATGGAGACACGTGTCACCAATCCGGGCCATATCCATCACCGACCCACGTGTTCTGACGCTTCGCGTACTGGCAAACCGTCAATTCTGCCACGCGTCAACACTGCAGTGGTCGGGTCGCTTCGGTTCCCGCCCGCCGTCGAATCGCCAGGATGACGCCTAGTCATGCGACCGCCAACAATTCCCGCCCAAATCCTGGCGAAAGGTTTACCCCCATTCGAAATTACTCCACCCTTCGCCTCTTCTTTCTATGCGCCGCGCGTCCCGAGGCTGAGTCCGACCTCCGTCGGGGCGGCCAAAACAAGAAGGCTCTGCTCATTCCAAGTGTCACGCCCCGCTTCCCTAAAATGGAGGCGAGACGTGAAGAGGTCCGCACGAGAGTGGAGCTGTGAAGCCCCAAACCCGATAAGCGTCAATAAAACATAAGCATGTCCCTGTAACCACAACGGAACAACAATAATAACACAAAGAGAGACTGAAATAAAATCCCATATCTCATAAGTTGTCCAACATGGAAAATAAGTCCAACATCCAGAAAAGCCACCAGGCTAAAAGAAAGAGTCTAAAGGCCCAGAACAAGGCCAACAAAAGCAACGACATAACAAAGTATAGGTGCTACGCACTGACAACAAAACAACAGTCTAAACAAAAGGAAAACACAACGAAGACACTAGGACTGGTCCCCAGTGTCCACGTACTCCCCGTCAAACACAAGCTCGGGCTCGGCGTCAGCAAACACCTCGTCCTCAACAAGGTACTCAGGCTCAGGATCTAACATGTGTCACCCAAAAGAGTAAAGGGGCACATGTCAGCAAGTCTAAAAGACTTGGGCAAGGAAACTGAAAGTAAGGCAACTAGCAACCTAGCAGTTTTAGTATGCATGACATGGCAGTTATAACATGAGTGCACAAACAAGACATGGCAAGACAATTTGTACAATAGAACAATTATCGGGACAAGACAAGAGTAGCCAAGCTACTAACAATCTCAATCAATTCACTATTCACGTTTCACTGTTGTTTGTAGATGTTTACGCCCTTCAGCTGAATGGTACAACATTCACACCGATCGGCACTAAACACTACCCCACCCCAGAGTTTACGCCTTACAACTGCAGTTGCTGATCGGGCAGACTCCCAGTTGAATGGCCGCTTAACCCTTACCCCATCCCACACGTAAACAAGCCAGGGTCCCTGTACATGAGCCCAGCAAGTGAGCCAGGGTTGCCCCACACGGGAGCTTGTTTCTTAGTTCACAATTCGATATCGAGTGTTGGGGTTAGCAACTCATTATGCTCGCTTCTGGTCACGAGCCAGGAATACAAGTATTGTAGCGATGCTACGCAATCACGGGATCACTTAAAGAATGCAATGACATGACAATTAATTTGTGTACCGTTAATGGAATTTAAACATGACATGGTAATTGTGCAACATGATATATGTCGGAACTAGCTTCGTTGTCAAGCTAGTTCCCCAATTTGCGCCTAGGCGAGTATCATTTCATCGCCTAGCCTCTTTTACGCCTACAACAAGCAAGATGGCCTAAAACATGGCCCTAACCCTAAGTGGCAAGTTTCACTTGCCTAGCACCGGGGATGACGATTACGAAGGTTCGTCTCGTGGATGCTAATTTACGGGGGAAATCGCTGTTATGGGGAAACAATCATCAAACAACATGAAATTTCATTAGGGTTTCATAAAAATACAAATAGGTTATGAAAACATCGAGAGATCGATTTCTTACCGAGAGGAGGCGGAAGAAACACTCCGGAGAACCCTAGGACCAGATCTGGAAACAAATGGAGAAGTTTGGAGAGTTAGGGTTTTTGGGGGAAATTGGGGATTCGGTGAGATTTTGGGGAAGATGAGAGGTAGAATGAGTTGATGGAGGGTTTAGATGATGAAGTTAGGGCTTGGAATGAAGGAATAAGGGTTGGAGGTGGAAGGGTGCTCAATGGGGGAGAAACTAGGGTTTTGGGTCGAGTGGAGGAAGAAGAAAATGTTTGGGAGGGGTATAAATAGGATGGGCTGGCGGCTGCCCAGAAATTAGGGTTTTAACACAGATTAGTCGGTCAAAGAGCAACCACTGACCAACTAGTTTGGCAACTAGTCGGTCGGTCGACCAACGCAGACCGACTAAGTGTAAACAGTAACTCCTGTACAGAATTAGGATTTAGATTTAGTCGGTCAATGAACAACGGCTGACCGACTAGTTTTACATCTAGTCGGTCGAGAGATGAACTTAGACCGACTAAGAGTGAACAGTATAGATACTAAAATTAAGTTGAAGAGTTAGTCTGTTAAAGAAGCATTGCTGACCGACTAGTTTGCAACCTAGTCGGTCATCCAACGTTCTTAGACCGACTAACGATAAACAGTAACTTCTGAATAATTTAGAAAGCCAACTAGTCGGTCCAAGAAGGATTGCCGACCGACTGGATCGTCATCTAGTCGGTCGGTGCCCCTTCTCATACCGGCTAACATGCACCAAAAGTTCCGATACGGAGCGCGGAGCTCCGGGATCGATTCCTAAGACTCCTAGGCTTGATCTAACAGTAAGATACGACCGTTATGAAGCCCGTCACGAATGACTTGCTTCGAAATCAACGATCCTAAGGAAGAAACGAGAAAACACGACGGAACGATCGAAAATGAAAGTTACGGAGACGAAAACCACACATGAGGAGAAAATCCACCAAAACATATATTATAATATAATAAATCCAGATACATGAAAAGCAGTCGTTACACCAAGACTGAGTCCGACCTCCGTCGGGGCGGCCAAAACAAGAAGGCATCGCTCGTACCAATGAAGGGTCCGACCTCCATCGGGGCGGCCGAAACAGGAATCCGCCGCCCAACTTATTGGGGATCTCGGTTTCAACACTTGGCAAACGTTCGTATGGACCAATCAACCTCGCCCCGCCTCTGATCCACCGGGATTCATGCTGGGCTTCCGAGCAAACCGCTGCTAAACGCGACATATCTCAACTCCCCTCTCCCGACGACCTCGGCAGAGCGAAGTTGGGGGCAGTTACGTCCCTCACAAAGCTGACGATCTACGAACAAAACAAGGAAGAATGCAGTTCGACACAAGACCAACACAATGTATTTACCCAAATAGCTAAACCGTACATTGAACCTCCCACACACTACAACAAAACATTCGCTATAACCCTCACACAAGAAGGTACGGGCCTCCCCAAACCCACCTTTCTAGCAACGCCACCTCTCAACCGACCGAGCCCTCACATCTCTCGCCACCTGCCGAATCGCCGCATTCTTAGCCTCTTGCAGCATCGGCACAACATGCTCGTCATGATAGCGGCGGATAGCGGCTTCGATCATTTCGCCTTCAGCTTCCCGTTTTTCCTCCAGCCACCGCATCACGAGACCCTTCTCCCTTTTCTCCTTCTCAAGGGCCCCCTTTAGGTCTGCTATTTGCCACCTCTGTACCCCGATCACCGCCTCCTTGCTAACCACTTCCACGGTATGCTTCGACCGGATGTCATCCCTCTCTCGCGTTACTTCTCGGAGTTGGTTCTCGACCATTACTTTGGACGAATCGAAATACGCAGCCCGCCCCTTCTCCACCTCATAGGCCTTCCTAACCCTCTCCAGCTCCGCCTCCGTGTCCCTCAGCTTCGCCTTGACCTCGCCAAGGTTCGCCTTCGCTACCTCCAGAGACGCCCTGGTGACGGCCACATGAGTACGGCCCCGCAGGGCTAACACGTTCGCAACCATCTACAGAAAACCCGAATCAGCGGGGCGCGAACAAAGAAAGCCCGAGGGCGAGGAAAGAAAACCGGCTTACCTGCACGACGTGCCATATAGCCGAGCCACACAACCGTTCCGCCCCCACACGAGTCAAAGACTCACGATCGCGCGGTAACACGCAATACTCGGCGAGGCACGCCGCCACTCCCGCGTCCTCGAATACCGACTCGTCGCAGCCTACTCGAAAAGGGAACTTATGGAGACGGTCATTTGGATACGCCTCGACCTCTCCTCGGGTCCTCTTAAAATGAATAAGGGCGCCCTCACAAGCCGGACTCGACGACCCCCCCATTTCCCACGAAGGGATTTCGTATGGCCACTTTTGAACCACAGGCGCTCGGCGAGGCTCGACCACCTCTGATACCCCCGGCGGAACGGAGGGTCCGGCCCCCCGCGTGGAGGCTCCCTCATGAGGATCTTCGCCGGGCCCATCGGCAGAGATACCTGGCCCGGCTGCCCTCCGGCCCGGATGCGCCCACTCCCCACGGGGAACCCCGCCTCCACGTTCCCGGGATCCTGCCTCACGCGCCACCCCCTTGCCTTTCCCACGGGGATCAGTGTCCTCCGAGATCGGGGCTCCGGCCGAACCTGACACCTCCTCCGCCCCCCGCATCGGGTCTCCGCCTACAAAAAAAAGAGAGAAGATCAGGGCAAGCCTAGCCCAGAGTTTATAAAACATCAAAGATACCTAGGGTCCAAAAGTCCTGGGCGAGCCGACTGCTCAGCGTCAGACTCGCCAACTGACGGTACGCCTCGGGCAGTTCCATCAAAATCTGAGCTTTGGTAATATCCTCCCCAGTCAGCTCCACCCTTTCATTTACTAGGGGATTCCGCGCCCCCCAATTCGACATCAGCGCCACGTCGCTTGGCACCGTCACGAAGGCGAACTCCCTCATCCAATCGCCGATGTCGTCGGGCACCCCGAGGATAAGTCCTCGCCCTCTCCTAGCGCAAACACAATGATACATCCCCCTCTTCCGAATCACGAAGAAATACTGGAACAGCGCCAGGGAGGGACTCAAGGAGCAAGCAAGGCACAAGACGACAAACCCCACTAACAAGCCCCAAGAATGGGGCGCTAGAGCAAATATCGGTAGCTCCAGGAAATTCAACAAATAAAACAAATACGGATGGATCGAAAAGCGGAGCCCCAACTCGAATGACCGAACATAGACCCCGACCTCATTATCTCCAGGTGAACACACCGTTTCCTCTGACCCGGGAACCCGAACCTCATAGGGTTGTCGCACGAACCGCACGCGAATCTCCCTGATGTTGATCCTATCCAACCTGCATCGGAGGGATCCAATCGCTCTCGGGACAACGGATCGCCATGACCCTCTTACCCTGGGCCGCAGCACCCCCGGCTGCGTGATCACTCCTTATTTTACACCTTTTTCCCGCATGTTTGCATGCCATTTAGATCGCCCAAATCATGTTTTTCACGATATATCGACGATATTGCGATGCTTTTCACGATTTGTTGTTTTTGTCGCATTTCAGGTGATTTGGCGCGACTTGGAGTGATCTCGAGACGCGCTTACTCCAGAGGGTCACCGACGACCTCCCCGAGGGGTATTTTGCTGTTGGAGAGGAGCGGAAGAAGAACGGACGTCGCAGGAGCGACGAGGAGGCCAAAACAAGCAATCTGGGCATTTTTAGTGTCCCACTCGGCCGAGTGAAGGAGTCACTCGGCCGACCAGTGAGACACCGCTCGGCCGACCAGATCAGACACGATTCATACGTGCACTCGGCCGAGCGACGGAGACCACATCGGCCGAGTGACGAGACCCCGTCCGCCCGAGTGGCGCCCAGACAAAGCCATTTAAAAATCGCCATGTTACTGTTTTTCGACTGCCTGAGCTTCAGAAGACCCACTCGGCCGAGTGGATAATCCCGACCGCCCGAGTACCATGAAGCCATCGGCCGAGTGACGACAACTCACTCGGCCGAGCCGCCCCCGAAGTGAAGACCCCTGAAGATCAAGACTTACTGGAAAATTATAGGGTTTCTCACTCGGTCGAGCGACTTTTGTCACTCGGCCGAGTGTGACGCGCTGCCTGTAGCGAAAATTGCGAAAAACAGGCTGCGCAGGGGTATTTTGGTCACAGTTTTTGGACGATTTTGGGGGGTATTTAACCCCTGTTTTTACCCGAGTTGGGAGAGCTTTCTCTTAGATTTTTTGTAGCCTTTTAGATTAACCTTTTTAGCTTTATTCTTGAGATTGGAGAGGAGACAAAAGTTGATTTTTGTAGAATTATTTGAAGAACTCCATTGGTTTGTGTTTTCTCTTCTCTAAAAATTCTATTTTTATTACATATCTCAATATTGTGATGAATTCTATTGCTTATTTCATTGATTATTTTTGTGATCTTGCTATGAATTGTGAGTAGTCGCCACGTCTTGGGGCGTGGGGATGAACCCTACAAGCCCTATTTCATAATTGTGATGAATTGGTAGGAATTTTGCTAGAATTGCTATTAGGGATTAGATTGGGATCAATTTACTACGGATGGCTAGGAGTTCATACCGATTGGGATTTGCAAGAGATTGGATCCCAATTCGATAGGAAACCCTAGAAATCCGAATTGGGTTGGAATCGAATTTCTGTAGTATCGGTTTGCAAGAGATTGGACCGATACTAGGGTTTCCGGTTCCAATTCCGTGCCAATACCCGTTTGCAAGAGATTGGACGGGTAGGAACTATCCCAAACTAGGTCGTGGGCCGAGTTTGCAAGAGATTGGGCTCGGTGCGCGATTGAACGATGATGTTGATCCTAATGCTAGCTTCCCTAGGCTAGGGTTTGCAAGAGATTGGGCCCGAACCTAGGATAGCTATAGACCGGCAACAACGCGAGAGCATGAGCTTGGTTCTACATTCAGTTGCAACTAGTTCATCCAAAATCTTATTCTAGCAATTTTGATACCGATGAACCACATTTACGAAAGACGGTGAGTAGCGGGAATTCCCCATTCCCTAGACGTTCTTTGTTTGATTTGATATTTCAGTACTTTGTCTGACGATTGTGACAGGATCGCCAAAGGCAAATTTCTCTCTTCTTAAATAGCCAGGTTGATTGGAACAAGCACGGTCATTCGTCCTCCCTGTGTTCGATAACCCGCTCGTTGCTATACCGTGCGCTTGCGGTAAAACTACAACCGTTCTCTGGGTGTATATCCGGGGTCGATCACTGCGACACCCCCTCACCCACCAACTCCTCCTCCCCCACTTGGCTACCGCCACCAACCTCGAAACGAGAAGCCATCGGTCGGAAAGGAGGGAAATTAACTGTTATTACCTGTTGATCCCTCAAATCCGGAAGGCGTTTGGAAGAAGATGACCGGCGGCGGAAGCAGCAAACTAGCCAGCAAGCGACAGATAGAAGTATCGAACGCCGGAGAAGAATCGGAGAGAGATAAAAACTCCGCCGACCGCCTCCCAGACCCTTTTATTTGTAAAATGGGCCCCCGGGCCATCTCGGCCGTCGGACTTCCGCCACGCGGCGCCCATCGGGATGTCCTCGACGCCTCGACTGGTGTGAGGGTCACTTCATCCACGCGTCGCGAACCCAATCGTGGAGGCGCTTCGTTTTTCTCTACCCCCTTTCAAATTGTAATAATGACCACTAAGGCGGGAGTTTTGAAGCTGCCGCCGCCGCCGCCGGGTGTGGGCCAAGGCCCGTACTGATGGTCCTGGATATCGTAGATGGTTCGCCCTCCGAGCCGAGCTGGGCTACCGCCTCAGACTCGAAGGCTGGGTGCAATTGTTACGACCAAAAGATCGTAGGAGTCCGACTCCCACCCGAATCCGCCGACATACCCCGTGAACTCTCCACTTCACGAAAGGGCCGCCACCCCGGAAATCCGAAGCTACATAGAAACGGGCGCACCTCGCAGCACCCCCCCACCCGGCCGAGGCGTACAACCGCATTTGCTCGACCCGTCAGGGGCAGCGCGCTTGGGGGCGCCCGGACAGCCCTGCTGGGCCTGCTGACACAGGCACGGGCGTATCCTTCCGTGCCAGCGAACCATAGCCTGTGACCGAACAGGGGGCACGGCCGGGCCGGACAACCCCCGATCCGGACGACCCGTCTGATTCCCATGAACCGCGGTGCCTAGGGTAGCACAGCCCGACCTTTAGTTCGTCACCAACGACAAACAACCTAGGATAAGGACACGACTGACACATACGTCACCCGACCGTCTGACAAAGCACCCCCTGGCGGTTGAGCCGACTGACAGTTAATGCTTTCGGCCCTGACATCCCGACAAAAGCACCCCCTGGCCGTTGCGCCGCCTGACAAAAGCAGGTCAGGGACTCCTGTTCCCGACGTCCTTGTCCGAAGCTTCCGCTGACAACCGAGCCAGCTCAGCACGTCTAGTCAGCATGCCAGGTCAGCCCCACCTAGTCATCTCCCGTCAGGTATAAATACCCCCTCTCCTCTTACGGTGGGGGGGGGTTGGCAAATTCTCTCTCAATCTATCATTCACACACGAGAGCAAAGGTCGCCCATATCTTTGTTCTCCCACCAATAGCTCGCCACGTACGGTCGACACACCGTTAGTCCTACCGGCGTGCCTAGCCCCCGTTTTAAATCCTATTACTGACTTAGGCATCGGAGGGGCTAAGGGTTGGACCCCAACCCCGCCTTTCTGACGAGTTGCTCGTGCTGCAGGAAAGCTCGCCCCTTGGTCGACATCAACTTCAGCCTTCCGCCATCCAATCTTCCTCCGCCGCGTCCGGTGAGATTCGACTCCGTGACCACCCCCGGCGACAAGTCCAACCTCTTCACCCCACTAATCACTTGTTAAACAGCCCACCTAAACCCTCTTCTCAACATAACCACCGTGCCCTTGGTTCCCTACAATATAAATTCATTGTACGCGAGTTCCACCTCGTAACAGAAACCATTAACCCCACCACTCTCTCACACTCAAATAAATCGCACGAAATCAAATACAACCCTAATCTATGTTTTTGATGTCTAAAATAACTATAAGACTTCATTTGCAACGCTAGTTTAGAAGTAAAGCCTCAGCATAGTGTGCATGGACAGTGGCCACCACAATAACTTAAAACAAGAGAGAAAGAAACAACAACAGCATAACATGAGTATAGAATGGCATGCAAATTCATAACCTCAGAGATAAATCAACTCCATCAACGACCTCATCATTGCTAGTGCCACCAAGCCTCATGTAAATTTCCATAAACACTTGTTACGAGGTGGAACTCGCGTACAATGAATTTGTATTAATGGGAACCAAGGGCACGGTGGTTATGTGGAGAAGGGGGTTTAGGTAGGCTATTTGACAAGCGATTAGTGGGGTGAAGAAGTCGATCTCGACGCTAGTGACGGTCGCGGGGCTGAATCTCGCCGGATGCGGCTGGACAAGGTTGAACGGCAGGGGGGTGACGCCGACTGGTGTTGATAGGCGAGCTCTCCTGCAACATGAACAACTCGTCAGAAGGGCTGGGTTGGGGGTTCAACCCTTAGCCCCTCCGATGCCTAAGTCAGTGATAGGGCTTAAAATGGGGGGCTGGCCACGCCGGTCAGACTAACGGTGTGTCGACCGCGCGTGGCGAGCTATAGGTGGGAGAACAAAGATATGGAAGACCTTTGCACTCGTGTGTGAATAGTTAAAATGAGAGAGAATTCTGCAGCAACCCCTTCTCCGTAAGAGGAGAATGGGTATTTATACCTGACGAGTGATGACTAGGCGTGCTGAGCTGGCCCGGGTGTCGGTGGAGGCTTCGGACAAGGACGCCGGGAACAGGAGTCTCTGACCTGCCTTTGTCAGGCGGCGCAACGGCCCAGGGGTGCTTTTGTCGGGATGTCAGAGCCGAAAGTGAAAGCGTTATCTGTCAGGTGGCTCTTCCGTCAGGGGGTGCTTTTGTCGGGATGTCAGAGCCGAAAGTGAAAGCGTTATCTGTCAGGTGGCTCTTCCGTCAGGGGGTGCTTTGTCGGATGGTCGGGTGACGTATGTGTCAGGTGTCCTTATCCTTAGGTTGTTTGTCGTTAGCGTCGGACTAAGAGTCGGCCGGCTGCGGTGGTCCGCCTCGGCCGGCTGCGGGGGTCCGCCCCGGCCGGTTCGGGGAGCGCTGCAAGGCGCGCCTGTCTCCATGATGCCCCGGATTTTCGGGGCGGCGGCCCTTTTGTGTAAAGGCGAGTTAATGGGGTATGTTAACGGATCCGGACGGGAGTCGGGCTCCTACGATCTTTAGGTCGTAACAATTGCCCCCGGCATTCGAGTGCGAGGCGGAAGCCCGGTTCGTCTCGGATGGCGTAACATTATCCTTTAACCAGACTCGGGCTTGGGTCCAAGCTCAGGGTTGGATACGCTACTTCCGCGGGGTATTGCCCGCTGTTGCGGGATCGCGAGGTCTCATCCCGCGTGGGAACCAAGTGGGGCGTTGCCTCATAACGGCGCGCCGCTTTATGTGGCGGCTGGGTCGGATTTTGGGGGAGCCCGACTTTTTGAGAAGGTTGTGGTTTTTACTGAGATGTGTTTACCGGACATGTTTGTGATTTTCGCGGGACTTCCACCGCACTGTGCCCGGTGGACCTCCCAGCTGTTGTGCTCTTGGGCTCAGGGAAGGCGCCCATAAGGAGGAATATTATTCATCAACCTTTACCGGAGATTTAGATGATATTTACAGTGATAGCGCAGGTGTGACCCAGCCTATGGTCGGGATGGGCGGTGGTTTATACTCGTCGCCCGCTATATCGGGGTGTGTAGATCCCTGTTGCCGGGCGGTCTTCCCTTTTACTGACCGCCTAGTTCCTTCTGCTTCGTTGTCCGGGGAGGGGCCGACGCGCCGTGAACCACCATTTGGTTTAATCAGGGATGAAGTCCCGTGGTGGTTCCCCCTTCCGGGGGGCTGACCCTCGTTTGTCGGGTGGAGCTTCTTCCTTTCCCTTTCCTCGCTTCCTCGCGATCTGCCTTGCCGCCGCCGCGCTGGAGAGTTCCTCGCTAGGAATCCTGCGCACCGAGGGGGAACCCCAGGGAGGTTGAGGACGAGGTGGCGGTGGCGGCGCCGAGGGGGACGGCGTTAATTGGGGTGTTGCGGCACGCGGACGGCCGTCTGAACCTGCCTTTTGATATAGTAACAAGCAGGAGGCAAGCTGGCGGGCGGGGACTTCCGCGTGTAAGGGGAATATCCGGTTGGAGGTGGCGGGGCTGTGGCGCCCATCGTCGGGGGAAGTGAAGTTCGTCGGTGGCTATCGGCTTTTTTCGTAGCTCGGCGGGGCGTTTAGGGCCGCTTTATGCCCGGAGTGAGGGGAGGGGAATCCCGTCTCTCTTCCTCCATTACCCTGACCTCTGGAGGGGGGGTATTTATAGCAAGGTGTTGCGGACGGGTTTCTCTTAGGTAACGCCGTGGATTAGCGTCGCTCATGGGCTCTACGGAATCACGCGCTTCGGGAATCGCTTTTTCCTGGCGGTATCCGGCACTCTGGCCTCTTGGGGGCGTGTCGCTGCTGATGGCGTGTTGAACCCGCGTCCTTTCGTTATGTTGAGTCGCATCGGGGCGCTGTTGTGACGGGACAAGGCCGCTGTCATTTCAGGACGGCGTATATTTCGGGGATTCTGTCTTGCGACCGGTCTGATCCGGGTCACGTGTCTTGGCTTCTTGCGGGAGCTACGCAATTTACCCATTATACCCATTATGCCCCCAACATTCCCGTGTCCTGTCTGGGGGAGGGGGATGTTGTCTTCCCGTGTTGCATTTGGGGCGGCCTCGAACGGGTTCGGGATGGGACGCACTGGTCTATCCTGATTTGGTGTCTGACCGAGCCGGTTATGCGAGGCGAGCCCCAGTGCACCCCCTTTCGCCATGGGGAAAGTTGTTGGTGGGTTTCAGGGAGCAGGGGGAGCGGGACTGTGCGTCCCCGATTTCGTAGGTGTCCTAGGTTAGTTAGGCGGGGCGGCGCGTTGCTCGCCCGGTGCTTGGCGTGGGGGGATAGACACATGCTATGATTTTCAAAGAACAATGTTTTCGTCTAAATTTATGAGTGCTGGGCCACAGCTTGTACATTAGTTTTTAGTTCATCGCCCGTTGTCGGGTCAGAACCGAGTCGGGGAGGGGCTTTAGAGCTGTCCTCGCCCGGTCGCACGGGCCTAATGACCGCCGGGTCCTGGGGCTTCCGCGGGCCGTGTGGGCAAGTTGTCTTGAGCCGATCTTGGCGCGGAGGCGAGGGGCCGCCGTCTGGGCTGAAGTGTTGCGAGGTCTCTTTGGCTCGGGATGGGTGGGGGGTACCTTGCCGACCGGGCCGCCTTCCCTCCGCTGCCTTGTCTTTTTTCGCGGACAGGGTTTTCCTCGGTCCGGTATAGGCGCTGAGAAGGGAAGCCGGCTTGCCCCGCCCTGCCCCCTGGGGAGGTTCTTGAGCATCGGGCCGTTCCCCGCTGCCCCACGCCTCGCTGTTTCGGTTTGAGGGTGGGGTCCCGAGCCCGATGGCGCCTCGGCGAGCTGACATGCCGGGAATTGCCGTTTGGGCTTGTCGGTGATGCAGCCTTGCCGAGGTCCTCGGATGGAGGTCGAGGGCGAGGAGGTACTGGCCGGCCAGCACTGGGGGCTCTCGCCTGCCCAGATTACTTTAAACGGATGCCATTCTTTCTCCGCCTCGTCCCCGTTTATGGGACGGAGGCGTGAAAGGTGGATTTCCCGTGTGTAAGCGGAATATCCGGATAGCGATCCGTTTGTAAGCGGAATATCCAGTTAGTGGTGCTGGGGATCTAGGCACCGCCGTTCTGGGCGGCGGGAACCATTGATGGCCGGTGACCTCTCTTTTGTTAGGGCGGTGTATCTCAGCCCTTTTCTCGGAGGGTGGGGGGATCAAGTGGCGGTTTTTCATGTCTGTTGATTTTTTCTCTTCGGGGGGGGATGGCCTCTTTATAGGTAGATCTTGTTGACGGTTTCTCCCTTATTTATTGCGCTGAGCTGGCATTATTAATGGGCTCCTTGAATTCGTGCCTGTGGGAAACCGCCTTGGCCAGGTGGCTCTTGCGTGTCCTCTTTTGGAGCGCATCATTAATGGTGGCGTGTTTCGCGAGCGTCCTTTCGTTTCGCCGAGTCCCATCGGGGCCGTCGACTCGGGAACTGATGTCATTTTGTCCCGGTTCGCGTGCCCCCGTTTTCTTTTGCTTTTCCGAGTCAGGGGTACGTGGCCCCCCTCGGGTCGGCCCTGCCCCAGAGGTCTGGAGGGGGGAGCGGGCGCGTAGCCCGGCCAGTGCCCTTCTCTGGTTTGGGTGGCTAGGGTTGGCCCTGCCCCAGAGGTCTGGAGGGGGGGAGCGGGCGCGTAGCCCGGCCCGTGCCCTTCTCTGGTTTGGGTGGCTAGGGTTGGCCCTGCCCCAGAGGTCTGGAGGGGGGGAGCGGGCGCGTAGCCCGGCCCGTGCCCTTCTCTGGTTTGGGTGGCTAGGGTTGGCCCTGCCCCAGAGGTCTGGAGGGGGGGAGCAGGCGCGTAGCCCGGCCCGTGCCCTTCTCTGGTTTGGGTGGCTAGGGTTGGCCCTGCCCCAGAGGTCTGGAGGGGGGGAGCGGGCGCGTAGCCCGGCCCGTGCCCTTCTCTGGTTTGGGTGGCTAGGGTTGGCCCTGCCCCAGAGGTCTGGAGGGGGGGAGCGGGCGCGTAGCCCGGCCCGTGCCCTTCTCTGGTTTGGGTGGCTAGGGTTGGCCCTGCCCCAGAGGTCTGGAGGGGGGGAGCGGGCGCGTAGCCCGGCCCGTGCCCTTCTCTGGTTTGGGTGGCTAGGGTTGGCCCTGCCCCAGAGGTCTGGAGGGGGGGAGCGGGCGCGTAGCCCGGCCCGTGCCCTTCTCTGGTTTGGGTGGCTAGGGTTGGCCCTGCCCCAGAGGTCTGGAGGGGGGGAGCGGGCGCGTAGCCCGGCCCGTGCCCTTCTCTGGTTTGGGTGGCTAGGGTTGGCCCTGCCCCAGAGGTCTGGAGGGGGGGAGCGGGCGCGTAGCCCGGCCCGTGCCCTTCTCTGGTTTGGGTGGCTAGGGTTGGCCCTGCCCCAGAGGTCTGGAGGGGGGGAGCGGGCGCGTAGCCCGGCCCGTGCCCACCTCTGGTTTGGGTGGCTAGGGTTGGCCCTGCCCCAGAGGTCTTGAGGGGGGGAGCGGGCGCGTAGCCCGGCCCGTGCCCTGCTCTGGTTTGGGTGGCTAGGGTTGGCCCTGCCCCAGAGGTCTGGAGGGGGGGAGCGGGCGCGTAGCCCGGCCCGTGCCTTTCTCTGGTTTGGGTGGCTAGGGTTGGCCCTGCCCCAGAGGTCTGGAGGGGGGGAGCGGGCGCGTAGCCCGGCCCGTGCCCACCTCTGGTTTGGGTGGCTAGGGTTGGCCCTGCCCCAGAGGTCTTGAGGGGGGGAGCGGGCGCGTAGCCCGGCCCGTGCCCTGCTCTGGTTTGGGTGGCTAGGGTTGGCCCTGCCCCAGAGGTTCGGAGTTTTAGCGAACTGCAAAATTTGTGTAGGAACAACCAGGTT
This sequence comes from Scilla litardierei, assembly GCA_030789695.1. Lineage (NCBI taxonomy): Eukaryota > Viridiplantae > Streptophyta > Magnoliopsida > Asparagales > Asparagaceae > Scilla > Scilla litardierei. The sequence goes on from CM061142.1 coordinate 227,351,983, forward strand.
GGGAAAAACGTGTAGATGTGTATATTGCGCGAAAAAAGAGAAACTCACAACTATTGGTAGAATTTCAGCAGATGTTTCGCGTTCCAAGGGTGGGCCAGCTCGCTCCCTTCGGGGGTGGCAAGGATGTAGGTGGCCGGTCCGACAATGTCAATGACCGTGTAGGGCCCCTCCCATTTGGCGGCCAGCTTTCCCCGCTGCGCAGTCTCGGGGCGGAAGGTGGCGTCGCGGAGGACCAAATCGCCGATCCTGAAAGTCCGCGGTTTCACCCGGGAGTCGTAGTATCGGGCCATCCTCTGGCTGTGTTTGACGAGGCTGGTTAGGGCCCTGTCCCGGACCTCGTCTATCAGCTCAAGACTGAGGCCGAGCCCTTCTCCGTTGATTTCTTCGTCGAAGAGTTTTAGCCGGAGTGTCTCTACGCCGATTTCCACAGGTACAACCGCCTCCGATCCATACGCTAGCATGAAGGGACTTTCTCCGGTCGAGGCCTTGTGGGTGGTGCGATAGGACCATAGGATCCCTGGTAGCTCATCGACCCATGCTCCCAGGGCGGCGTCCACCTTCTTCTTCATCAGGTTCAAGATACATTTATTCGCGGCCTCCGCCATTCCGTTGCACTGTGGGTGGGCGACTGATGCGAATTGGAGTTTAATCCCCCAGCCCGAGCAGAAGTCGCGGAAGCCCTCGCAGTCGAACTGCTTTCCGTTATCCGTGACTATGAAACGGGGAATCCCGAAGCGGCATATGACGGATTGCCAGATGAAGCCCTTCATGTCCGTCCCCGTGATCCGCGCCAGCGGCTCTGCTTCGACCCATTTTGTGAAATAGTCCACGGCGACGGCTAGATACTTCCTTCCCCCGGAGGCCTTTGGGAAGGGCCCCAGGATGTCGAGTCCCCACTTGGCGAAGGGGACCGGGCTCAAGATGGGCATCAGGTTGGCCGGAGGTGCAGTCGTCCGTCGACAGAATTTCTGGCACGCCTCGCACCTTTTGACGTATAGTACCGCATCCCGGATCATCGTCGGCCAGTAGTACCCTTGGCGCATTATCTTGTGGGCGATGGTGCGCCCGCCGTGGTGGTTTCCGCAGAAGCCTTCGTGCACCTCACGGATGACCTGCTCGGCCTGTTCCGGTCCCAAGCACTTCAGGTAGGGCAGGACGTCGAAATTGGCGCGGCGGCGGCGGTACAGCACTCCGTCGAGGAGCACGAACGTCAGAGCCCGTCTCTCCACCTGCTTAGCCAGCAACCGCTCCTCGGGTAGCTCCCCTGTCTCTAAATACTTCACAATGGGGGTCATCCAGGACGTCATCGTGCCCGTGCACATCAGTTCCCCTTCATTGATGGAGGGTGTCGACAGGCTTTCGACGTAGATTGCCTTCCCGATCTTGGCCGCTGAGGAGGAAGCCAGCTTAGACAGGGCATCTGCCCGGAGGTTGTTGGAGCGAGGCAGGTGTTGCACGTCCGCTTTCTTGAACTTGCGGAGTTCGATCTGGATGCGATTCAGGTACCGCTTCATGGTTTCCTCTCGGGCCTCGAAGCCCCCCAGGATCTATTGGATGACGAGACGGGAGTCACTCAGGAGCAACACGTTCGTCGCCCCGACCGCCCTGGCGAGCTTTAACCCGTTAACCGCGGCTTCATACTCCGCGACATTGTTGGTGGCCGGGAAGTCGAAGCGTAGGGTGTATTCCAACGAACATCCGTCTGGAGTCTGAATGACGATTCCCGCTCCTGTTCCGGAGCCCGTCGCGGAGCCGTCGACGTGGATGGTCCATAATTCGCCTGCCGTCGTCGGGGGGGCGCTGAGGGTTCGCCCGCCTCGATCCTCTGGGGGGACGTGGGCGCCGACGGTTGCTCTATCTGGTCTCCCGGCGGGATTTCCGTGATGCATTCCACCACGAAGTCGGCCAGCGCCTGACCCTTGATCGCCGTCCAGGCTTTGTACGTTATGTCGAACTCGCTGAGCTCGACGCTCCAGTTGAGCATCCTCCCTGACCGTTCCAGTCTTTTCAGGTTCTTTTCGAGGGGCATGCTGGTGTGGACGGTTATGGGGTGGGCCTGGAAATAGGGTCGGAGCTTTCGGGCGGTGGTGATTAGGCAGTAGGCGGCTTTTTCGATGGGGCTGTAACGGGTCTCCGCATCCCGGAGGATCCGACTGGCATAGTAAACAGGGCGTTGCACCCCTCCTTCTTCCTTGATTAGGACGGAGCTAACAGCCTCCTCGGTGGTCGCCAGGTACAACCCCAGGGGTTCACCTTCCTCCGGTCATGCGAGGAGCGGTGGGCCTTGTAGGTATGCTTTCAGCTCCGCGAACGCCCGCGTGCAGTCGTCGTCCCACGGGATCACCTTCCTCTTGTCTTTAGCTTCGCCAAAGGCCGTGCGTAAGACCCTGAAGAAGGGGAGCGACTTCTCCGCCGATTTCGACAGGAATCGTCCCAGAGCAGCAATCCGGCCGTTCAGTCGCTGCAAGTCCCGGATCGTCCGGGGCTCCGTCATACCGGTGAGGGCCGTCACCTTGTCGGGGTTCGCCTCGATCCCCCGCTTCGTTATCATGAAGCCCAGGAATTTTCCCGACTGCACGCCAAAGATGCATTTCGCGGGGTTTAGTCTCAGGTTGTATCGGCGGACCCTCTGGAAGGTCTCCTGCAAGTCGTTGAGGTGGTCGAGGGCCCTTCCACTCTTCACCAGCATGTCGTCGATGTAGACCTCCAAATTTCGCCCTACCTGAGGGCCGAAAATCCGGTCAACCATCCGTTGATAAGTCGCCCCGGTGTTCTTCAGCCCAAAGGGCATCTTGGTGTAACAGAAGGTGCCTTTATCGGTGACGAAGGACGTCTTCTCCTCATCCTCCTCCGCCATCGGTATTTGGTTGTACCCCGAGAAGGCGTCCATAAAGCTCAACAACTCATAACCGGACGCCTGGTCCACCAAGTGGTCGATCCTGGGCAGAGGGAAGCTGTCCTTCGGGCAAGCCTTGTTGAGGTCAGTGAAGTCAACGCACATGCGCCACTTCCCGCTGGGCTTCTTCACTAGAACGACGTTGGCGAGCCAGTCGGGGGAGTCCACCGGCCGAACAAACTTGGCTTCGAGGAGCCGCTCTACTTCTTCCTCGGCTGCCCTCTTCTTTTCGCCCCCCGCACTCCTCTTCTTCTGTCGAACAGGCCGGGCCTCTGGGTCCGCATTCAACCTGTGGGAGATTACCGCCGGGTCCACCCCGGGCATGTCGGCTGGTGACCATGCGAATATGTCCGCGTTCTCCCGGAGCAGGGTGACGAGGGCCGCCCTCAAGGCGGAGGGGAGTTTCGTCCCGATGGAGACGGCTCTCCCCTCATCCGAGGTTATTGGGACCTCCTCTACTTCCTCGGCCGGGGTCGGCCGCTGGTCGCAGAAGTCCTCCCTTTCGTCGGGGACGAGTGGCGTCAGTGTCCGCCTGGGGCCCCCAGGCGGGGACGGCACACGGTTGTGGTCTTGGGGCACCCCTCGACCTCCCCGCACCTGTCCCACCCCCCGCGGGGTCCGGAACTTCATCGTCTGATGTTGCAGGCCGGGGAGCGCCTCGATGGCCGTCATATATGGGCGTCCAATGATTCCGTTATACACCGACGCGATGTCGACGATGACGAAAAGCGTTTCCTTGGTGACGATCCTCGGCTCCTCCCCCAGTGTCATGGGCAATGTGATCGTTCCTTCGGTAGGGATCTCATGGCCGGTGAAGCTGGCCACAGGGCCCACGCAGGGCTCTAGGTCTGCGCGCCCCCACCCCATCCTTTCGACCGTTGACAGGAACAGGATGTCGCAGGAGCTTCCGGTGTCAATCAGGAGCCGGCCGACGTCAACCGCCCCGACCCGAGCCTCGATGACGAGAGCGTCGTTGTTCTGGCTCCGCGTCTCCCGCCAGTCTTCCTCGGTAAAGGTGATGGGGGGGCGGTGTGTCCTTCTTCGCTTCGGTCGGTGGCTGGCGGCTGCCGTCATCACCTGTCGGGCCCCGACCTCCAGGATGGCGGGCGCCCGCCCCGCCGAGGAAGGGCCTCCAGTTATCATCTCAATACACATGGCCGCCCTTGGGGGGCGAGGCTCCTCCTTATCGCGGTTCACCGGGGGTTCCCGTCCCCCTTCCTCCGGGGGGGCTCTCTCTTCTGCCGCCACCCGCCTTCCCGCGACAAAGTTCCCCAGGTGACCCGCTTGGATCAGCCGCTCGATTTCTCTCTTAAGGGAGTAACAACGGTCGGTGTCGTGACCGTGGTCCCGGTGATATCGGCAGTATCTCCGGGGGTCCCGCCTCGCCGGGTCCGTCCTCATCTCCCGGGGAGGCTCCGGCAGTAACCCGGCCCTCGTCGCCGCGGCCAGCACCTCCATCACAGGGGCATTGAGTCGCGTGTAATGCACCGGCGGGGGGTCTTCTGGTCTTGGGATGACTCCGGGGGGCCTCCGTGCCGGAGCGAACTCGCGAGCCGGGCCAAGGCGATCTAGCGGGCGGGGCTCGGGTGGCTCCCGCCGCGGTAGGGCCATCTGATCGCGGCCTCGTCCCCTTTCCTCCTGCCTCGGCCGAGGGTGCGGCCGGGGCCCATCTGCGGGTGGTTTCGCCTGGGAGAATACAACCTTTGCACCCAAAGTCTCCTCCGCCAACGCGTGCCTCTCCGCCATTGCTACCAACGCTTCATAGTCGGTCGGTGGATCCCGGAGCAGGGATTTGTGGAGGCTCCGAGTCCGCAGCCCCGTCTTGAAGGCCAACATAAGCACCTCGTCGCCGCATGTCACCACCGCCCGTCTCTCCTCCTGAAAGCGGCGGAGGTATCTTCCCGTTCCCTCCCCCTCCCTTTGGACTATCGTGCTGAGATAGTCTAAGGGCTTCTTTTTTGTTCGCCCGGCCCGGAACTCTTGGCAGAACTTATGGGATAGTTCGCCAAAGCTCCCTACGGACCTCGCGGGCAAGGCAAAGTACCAGTCCAGCGCGGTGTCCCTCAGGCTTTGGGAGAAATGTCGGCAAAGGAACGCCTCATCCACGTCCTGGGCTTCCATCGCCCCCCGGTATTGTTGCACGTGCGTGAGGGGGTCGCCCCTCCCATTGTATGTGACCAAGTGAGGGGGTTTGAACCTTACGGGCCTGGGGGCGGAAGTGATCCACCGGGCGAGTGGCGTGGCCTCCTCCGGGTAGGTCGGGCGATCCGGCGCATCCCCCCTCCGCCACTCGGGGGTCGGGCTTCGGTCGCGCCTCGGCCGCCGACGGTCCTCCGTCCCCGGGGAGTAGACCGACGGTCTCCAGGCGGGGCTCCTTCCTTGGGCCGAGGATTCGACGGGTTGCGGGCTACGGTCCTCCCAGCGCCCACGCCTCCTGGCCAGCTCTCCTCGGGCCTCCATCCGTTCTTTATTCTCCCGAAGGAGTCTTTCACGCTCGGTGGTGAGGAAGCGTAGTTGCCGACAAACGGCTTCCTCGCACAGGGTATCGGAGGGGTGGTGTTGGTGATGGGGGCCACCCCCTCCAGGCGGGGACCTGTTCAGCAACGGGTCCCGCCCGTTCCCCGGCCGCCGGGCCGTCGTCGCCTCGTCCAGGAGTTCTCGGTTGCTCCTGTTCTCCATCCTCAGCCTCTCGCGCTCCGCGATGATGAAGCGAAGCTGGCGGCGGGTGGCCTCCTCTTCCTGGTAAGCCTTCCGGGTGGTCTCGGCCGCCTCGTCCAGACGCCTCTGCGCGGCGGCCGCCTCCCCCAGGCGCCTCCACCGCTGCGCGACTTCTACCTCCTCTTCCAGGAGCCTTTGCTGGGCCGTGATCTCCTCAGCGAGCCCCCTATCCTCCCCCTCCTCCTCGAACTGAGGGTGGAGGTTTCGCCTCACGTTCAGGGGCTCTGAGGGGCCGGGCGGAGGTTCCGTTCCAGCCGTCTGACAGCCTCCCCTGGCCTGAGCAACGGCCTCGACGCTCTTCAGGACGGCGGGGACTGAAGTGTGTTCGATCTCGGAGCCCATCCCCAGAAGGGGGTCGGACGCCGGGGTGATTTGTAGGGAGAGCGGTTCCTGTCCCACGGGATCTTTGCCGTGGTCCGGGTTCCGCGAGATCGGTATGGAATCTAACATGGGTGTGACCCTTCGTTCCCACAGACGGCGCCAATTGTTACGAGGTGGAACTCGCGTACAATGAATTTGTATTAATGGGAACCAAGGGCACGGTGGTTATGTGGAGAAGGGGGTTTAGGTAGGCTATTTGACAAGCGATTAGTGGGGGTGAAGAAGTCGATCTCGACGCCGGTGACGGTCGCGGGGCTGAATCTCGCCGGATGCGGCTGGACAAGGTTGAACGGCAGGGGGGTGACGCCGACTGGTGTTGATAGGCGAGCTCTCCTGCAACACGAACAACTCGTCAGAAGGGCTGGGTTGGGGGTTCAACCCTTAGCCCCTCCGATGCCTAAGTCAGTGATAGGGCTTAAAATGGGGGGCTGGCCACGCCGGTCGGACTAACGGTGTGTCGACCGCGCGTGGCGAGCTATAGGTGGGAGAACAAAGATATGGAAGACCTTTGCACTCGTGTGTGAATAGTTAAAATGAGAGAGAATTCTGCAGCAACCCCTTCTCCGTAAGAGGAGAATGGGTATTTATACCTGACGGGTGATGACTAGGCGTGCTGAGCTGGCCCGGGTGTCGGCGGAGGCTTCGGACAAGGACGCCGGGAACAGGAGTCTCTGACCTGCCTTTGTCAGGCGGCGCAACGGCCCAGGGGTGCTTTTGTCGGGATGTCAGAGCCGAAAGTGAAAGCGTTATCTGTCAGGTGGCTCTTCCGTCAGGGGGTGCTTTTGTCGGGATGTCAGAGCCGAAAGTGAAAGCGTTATCTGTCAGGTGGCTCTTCCGTCAGGGGGTGCTTTGTCGGATGGTCGGGTGACGTATGTGTCAGGTGTCCTTATCCTTAGGTTGTTTGTCGTTAGCGTCGGACTAAGAGTCGGCCGGCTGCGGTGGTCCGCCTCGGCCGGCTGCGGGGGTCCGCCCCGGCCGGTTCGGGGAGCGCTGCAAGGCGCGCCTGTCTCCATGATGCCCCGGATTTTCGGGGCGGCGGCCCTTTTGTGTAAAGGTGAGTTAATGGGGTATGTTAACGGATCCAGGCGGGAGTCGGGCTCCTACGATCTTTAGGTCGTAACAACACTAGCGCCCCCTCCGGCCTCCTCTGGCTCTGAAACTTCCCCACGCCGTACAAGTAGTCGTCTCTCGTCTTCTCTGTCCGAGGAGACACCGCTGGGCTCCACCGCTGCCAGCTATTAGCAGAGCCAGCCTCGCCGTCATACGGTCAGGCAGCGGTGGCCAACTCCTGGCTCTGCTTTGCGAGCTGTAGAACGTCTTTCGACAGTAGTTGTAAGAGAAGACGCGCACAGGCTCCGACGGGGACGAGGGCTGAAGGGCTAGGCTTAGGCTGAGCTCCTGTCCATCCGCAGGCTGAAGCTCCATTAATAATTTTTACGTAAATGAGAGGAAAGTGACGAGGGGGGGTGGTAGAAGAATATGTGATATACACAGTGAACTATGTGGCTTTATGAATTGTGTAGGCTAAGAAAGGGGAGACTCGAACTGAAATCGTCAAGCATGCTATGGCTGATAGTCTACTCTTAGTTGGTGGGTGATTAGATTACATGCAAGCTGATAACTTCCGAAAGAGAAACTGAGCTTGTCGATAGGCCAAATGACGGTCAGATGGCATTATCTGTGATCTTTTTATGGGGTTGGTTGCTGATTCAATATCAGTGTTGTTGGTGTATAAATTCTCGGTCGGCTTGACTTCGTATTAGGGAAAGCTTCTTGTGCTTCAAATAATCGTTATTGGTTTCATCTATGGTAGCATGTTAACTTTTGGTGCAAAAAACTAGCATCGTCTGTTGATGCAAGGATCCCGCACCAGCAGATGACCCATGCAGGGTTCCATCGAAAGACCCCCTTCTCTGGTGAGAGAGAGAGAGAAGGGCATCCGAAGATCAGGGATGGACCCCCGATTGTCCTCCGATGGCTAAGACATTAGAGATCACGACAGAGTTGTGGAGATTTTGAAACAGATCATGTAGATTTCAAGTACTGCAATTGTGGCTTGCGGACGCCAAGGAGGATGTCATGGACAAGAGCAAACACAGGAAGATGATTTTGGTCGTGTCCAAGTAGGGATAGGGAGAAGAGCTGCAAATTCTTCATGTGGAAGGATTAACCCCACTCTAATTGGTCAATGATGGTGATACTACACTTAATTGATGCAAATGAGAGTAGGATCAAGGTGGACAATTCTTCACATGCATTGACGGATAGAAGGATGATAGATAAAGAGAACAAATTGGATAAGGCAATAGGAATGTGTGAGGAAAGCAATGTACAACTTCCGAGGTTCATAAATGAGTGCAGATCAATTAAACGTTTGGGTATCAAATTTTACCAAATTGAACGATAAGGTATATACGTGACAATGGTCCAAACATTAGGGTATTTTAATGTCATTTACTCTTATGTATTGGATGATGAGGGGCAGATTTGTCCAATTTCTATCACGTGCTATCACATGATCAACTTTTCTGACGGAAAACTTAGAAAGGGTATCACGTTTTATACTTCATTAAACGTTTGGGTATCAAATTTTACCAAATTGAACGATAAGGCATATATGTGACAATGGCCCAAACGTTGGGGTATTTTAATGTCATTTACCCATTAATCATCACATGCAGTTTTATAATGGAAATGAAAACTTTTCGTTTAATAATTATTGGACCACTTGGCAACGTCATACACCATTAGGTTAGTTAACTAACAGCAGAGCGGTCGCAAGATCTTCCTAATTATTAAACGTTTAATAATCAAATAATCCAAAGATGCAATGATGTTATGAATGAGGGAGGCCTTTGGCCTCCCCTCCTTCATTACCCATTCATTAGGCCCCATTACTTAGAGTAATGGGGACCCTTGGTCTCCTAGAGGCTTTTGGCCTCCCCACTATGAGATATATAAATAGAGCACCATGGCTCTTAGCTAAGGTGACTTATTCTTTTGCTAAGAAATCTTGTCTCTTTCTCTCTTGAGTTCATCATCATCCAACACGTTATCAGCACGTGTTCTCCATTCTTGAGCAAAAATCTTCATCTACATCCCTCCCTACACGCAAGGAATCTAACGTTGCTGCGGCGGTTCGTTGGAGCGTTGGATTATTCTTTCATTGGCGCAAGGAATCTAACGTTGCTGCGGCGGTTCGTTGGAGCGTTGCGGCATCCTAAAAGCGTTCGGGAGCTTGGATTATTATTTCTACGGATCATCGTCGCGTTCTTCCCTAGATCATTGATCTAGAGGTAAAACCCTATAATCCTGTAGATAAAATTAGACTAAATAATTTTTACATTGTTTTAAAATACAAGTAAAAAAAAATTAGTCTAATAAAAGGAAAAAAAATTTATCCCTATTACAAAGTTTTTTTTTTTCTATGAAATTTTTTTTTCCTTTTGCAATTAAAATTCTTCGGTGGGAAGAAGAACCGGAATGAAATCCTCCCCTCCCCCCTGACGGAGGAGGGGGCCTTCCCACAATGCCGACCATGCCCCCCCTGCAGTGGAGAGGGGGGCCTTCCGCGCCGCCGCCCCCCGCTGAAAGGGGGCAGCCTGAGGCCGAGGCCGAGCCCTGAGGCCGAGGCCGATGGCAGGCTGAGCCCGGATGCCGAGGCCGAGCCCTGAGGCCGAGGCCGATGGCAGGCTGAGCCCTGAGGCCGAGGCCGAAGCCGAGCCCGAGCCCGAGCCCGAGCCCTGAGGCCGATGCCGAGGCCGAGCCCGTGACCGTGACCCGAGGCCCGAGGCCCGAGGCCGAGGCCGAGGCCTGAAGCCGAGGCTAATTGTTTATTTTTGGCTCGAAGCCATAATAATTGCGACAAACAACTTTGCAGAACTGCGGAACGGGCCACAAGCGTTTATACTAAAAATACTTTTTGGCCCGAAGCCACAAAATTCTACAGAAATTCGGCTTCTTCATAATTTTAAAGAAGAATTAAATTTGCAAATTGAAATTTATGAGAAAAACTTTGTAAAATCAATAATTACATTTATATGTTCCTCTATTTATTTAAACATCTCTCTTGCAAATTATTATGTATGGTTTACTAGAATTTTTAAAAAATATAATCATCTCAAAGATCCTGAGACCGCTCTGCCGTTAGGTAATTAACCTAACGGTGTATGACGTTTCCCCGTGGTCTACAAGATAGTTATATTTTCTAGTTTACTTTTTCCATATTTTTTTATGCTTGAGATATATGCGTGGTTGTTTAATTTATGCCTGTAGCATATAAACTGCGTGGATGTTTAAAATAAGTAAAAATGTGTTTTTCGGGATCGGCCATTGTATACCTATTTACTTTCCTTGCACTTTTATTATCTTTTGAGAGAATTTGTAAGTGAGGAAATTTGTATTTAAAAGCCCAAGCTCGATGCAACAGCACATAGAATTGATGAAAACTCCTTCAATGGATCATGATGTCGGTCAATGTGCTTGGCTAAGTTTGCTGGACCAACCTAGCTTGACTGGGTAACAAGTGGTCCTGGCTTAGTCAGTTCCCTGGCCGCGTCCGCTGGACCGCAAGGAGTCGATTCATGACTGTGTAAGCCAAAGCTCGATGCAACAGCATAAGAAGACGGATGCAGAAATAGGGACCCACCCGGGGTTTCCAAAGTTGTATTTTTCAATCTCTTTTCTTTGGACTGTAATCGAACTTTGGACTGTTTATTATTTTGGGTATCTGGCCGATCCCCGCATTTTTACTTATTAATTTATGCATGGTTTGTTGAATTTATTTTAATTCATGATTATCTTTAAATTGCATAGATAAAATGGCTAAATTGGCAAGCGTCGATTTCGAGGTGCTCGATGCAGCTGGCAAGAATTACTTGAGCTGGCGAGTGGACCTGAAGTTCCACTTGCGCTCCATGGCGCTCCTGCACTCCATTCTGGCCCCCGCAGTGGCCCAATCATCGGCTCCCGCAGCATCCGATGCATCTGCTAGCAAAGCCCCAGAAGCGGCCCTTTCAGCTGGCAGTACCTCTACCACTGTCTCTGACATGGATAAGGCGAAAGCCATTATCTATATCAGACGACACATAGATCGGACCCTGAAGGCCGAATACTTGACGGTAGAGGACCCTCTGGAGTTATGGACAGCGTTAGAGGCACGCTACAGACATCAAATTGATGTCATACTCCCGCGTGCCAGCTATGAGTGGGAGAACCTCCGACTTCAGGACTACAAGTCCGTTGCTGAGTACAACTCAGCACTTCACAACATCACCTCACGCCTGAAGTTGTGTGGTGAAGAAGTCTCGGAGCACCGCATGTTGGAAAAGACATTTACCTCGTTTCACGAGAAAGATACTATCCTCATGCAGCAGTATCGTGAACGCAATTTCACGAAGTTCTCTGAACTGCTCTCTTGCCTCCTTAGGGCAGAGCAGAATAAAGACCTTTTACTGGCCACTCATAACCAGCGCCTGGCAGGCTCAGCTCCTATTCCCGAAGCCCACAGTGTTCACCCCCCGAAGTGGAAGAACAAGAAGAGGGGCAGAAAGAACAAAGGAAATGCCCCTATGAAACCAGCCATTGCTCCTCCCCAAAGCAAGAATAACAAAGGGAAGAAAAACTTCACTTGGAAACGTAAGAACACTGATACAGTGTCAAATCCAAAGAAGACATGGGAGGACAAATGTCATCGTTGTGGCATGACTGGACATTGGTCCAGAAACTGTCGCACACCTCGCCACTTCCAGGAACTGTATCAGGCGAGCCAGAAGCCTCCGCCTGAAACAAACATGGCAAATGTGGAAAATCCGACGAAGTTCACTTCCAAGGATTTCGAAAATGACAACCTGCTCGATTGAGCCTCATCTTTATCTATGCTTTTCAAAGAATAAATTGTTGCTTCATCTCTAGTATGCTTAATAAAGACGATCTTTTATTTTGAATGTATGCATTTTACATTTCCATCATTAAATTTTCGTTTTTGGCTTATATAGATGATGTATGAGTGCCTAGTGGACAGTGCCTCGACGCACACTATCCTTCGCGATGAATGCTATTTCAATAACATAAGTAAATATGACGGTCCTGTCATTACAATTTCAGGACTGTCCAAAATAATCGAAGGATCTGGTGATGCAATATTATTGCTCCCAAATAACACAAGACTAAAAATCAATAATGCACTATTTTCTCCAAGATCAAATAGAAATCTCATAAGTTTCAAGGACATCCGTTTAAACGGATATCACTTAGAAACTAGAGATGAAAATAAGGTTGAATACATATATGTCACTCTTCGTAAAGATGGCCAGAAGACCATCTGCGAAATATTTAAGGGACTCCCGTCGGGTCTCTACCAAACATACATTCAACCAGTTGAAGCCAATATGACTGAGCACCAGACGTGCCAGCCAATGCCACCATTTCAACTATGGCATAACAGACTTGGTCACCCTGGATCCATTCTGATGCGACGCATCTTATCTGAATCCCGCGGACATGATTTGAAGAACCAGAAGATTCTTCAGAAAGGTGAATTTTCTTGTCCCCCTTGTTTCAAGGGGAAACTAATAACGAGACCATCGCCCCTAAAAGTGGGTTTAGAGTCTCCTGGCTTCCTTGAGAGGATACATGGTGACATTTGCGGGCCTATTCACCCCGCAAGTGGCCCATTTCGGTACTTCGTGGTACTAATAGATGCATCCACAAAATGGTCTTATGTGTGTCTCTTGTCCACCCGTAACCTAGCTTTTCCAAAGCTGTTGGCACAGATAATTAGGGTACGTGCTCATTTCCCCGATAACCATATCAAGAAACTACGTCTTGATAATGCGGGCGAATTCACATCTCAAGTCTTCGAAGACTATTACCAGGCAACGGGTATAGAAGTTGAACATCCAGTAGCTCATGTTCACACCCAGAATGGATTAGCAGAGTCCTTTATAAAGAGACTCCAATGGATTGCACGTCCATTGCTTATGCAATCCCAATTGCCGGTGGATGCTTGGGGGCATGCTATTCTGCATGCCGCATCTCTTATCAGGATACGCCCCTCTGGAGGCAATACATTATCTCCGATGCAACTAGCATACGGCTCAACTCCAGATATATCTCATTTGAGAATATTTGGTTGTGCGGTCTATGTTCCAATAGCACCACCTCAGAGGACCAAAATGGGTCCTCAACGTCGTTTAGGAATCTATATTGGATTTGATTCACCCTCGATTATTAGATACCTAGAACCCCTAACGGGGGACGCATTTAAGGCACGTCTTGCTGATTGTGAATTCGATGAGAAAACTTTTCCAAAGTTGGGCAAACATTCCAAGAAGCCTGAAGCTTCGGAGACCATTAATTGGGAAAATAAGTCTTTGTCCTTTTATGATCCGCGTACAAATCTGTGTGAAGATGAGATCCTGAAGATCCTTCACATCCAGAATACTGTACACCAATTGCCGGATAAATTCACGGACAACCAGAAGATCGTCCGTTCACACGTCCCTGCTGCTAACACTCCAGCTAGGATTGACATCCCTATAAATGGATGCAATCCACCCGCAGCAGAAATGGCTGTACCTCAATTGAAAAGAGGACGGCCACCAGGTTCAAAAGATAAAGTTCCTCGAAAGAGGAAGATTCCTGGTGAAAATAAGATTATCCCTCCACAGGATACTGAGCTCAGGACAGCTACCTCTCCCCTCCTAATTTCCCCCACAGAGGAAACATTAGGAGAAACATCATTAAACTTTGTACGTACTGGGGAGGTACTGGACCGACATAGCACAGTCGTCGACGACGATTTTGCGTTCACTATTGCCGTTCACGTCGCTGAATACGACGATGACGTCGAACCACTTTCTCTAGCGGATTGTAAACGCAGAGATGATTGGCCAAAGTGGGACGAGGCGATAAGAGTAGAGCTGGACTCACTCTCGAAACGCAAAGTCTTTGGACCTGTAGTCCAAACACCAGTAGGTGTAAGACCTGTGGGATATAAGTGGGTTTTCATTAGAAAAAGGAATGAACAAAATCTGATCGTCCGCTACAAGGCGCGTCTTGTAGCAAAGGGTTTTTCCCAAAGACCGGGTATCGATTATGAAGATACATACTCCCCGGTAATGGACGCTATTACATTCAGATTCTTAATAAGCATATCATCTCTGGCAAGCCTAGAAATGCAGCTCATGGACGTTGTGACTGCATATCTTTATGGCGATTTAGATAAAAAGATCTATATGAAACTACCAGATGGGTTTAACTTACCCACAGAGATGAAAGAGATACCTCGGGAGGTATTCTCTGTTAGACTACATAGATCCTTGTATGGACTAAAACAGTCAGGCAAAATGTGGTATAACAGACTAAGTGATTTCCTTGCACAGCAAGGATTCACTAATAACGAAGTCTGCCCGTGCATCTTTATCAAAAGAACGGGAAAAGGATTTGTCATCATAGCAATTTACGTTGATGACTTAAATCTCATAGGCTCTCCAGCAGAGATTAATGTGATATCTGCAAGGCTAAAGCAAACTTTTGAAATGAAAGACCTAGGCAGAACGAAGTATTGCCTTAGCTTACAGATTGAACACCTACGAGGTGGAATCCTCCTACATCAATCCAATTATACCAGGAAGCTTTTAAATAAGTTCCAAATGGATAAATGTCATCCTTTATGTACCCCTATGGTCGTGAGATCATTAGACGTACAAAAGGACCCCTTCCGGCCTCTGGAAGAGGGGGAGGAGATACTGGGTCCAGAAGTACCCTACCTAAGTGCCATTGGTGCACTTCTCTATCTGGCTAACTGCACGCGTCCCGATATAGCGTTTGCAGTCAATCTCCTAGCCAGACACAGTGCAGCGCCTACAAAGCGCCACTGGAATGGAGTAAAGCATCTTCTGCGATACCTCCAGGGTTCCGTAGGCCTTGGACTTTACTACCAGAGAGGTGCCTCCTCCCAGTTACTTGGTTATGCCGATGCAGGCTATCTTTCAGATCCGCATACAGCAAAATCACAGACTGGTTTTGTCTTTACCTACGGAGGTACTGCTATCTCCTGTAGATCGGTAAAACAAACCACTACTGCTACATCTTCTAACCATGCAGAGCTCATCGCGATCCATGAAGCGAGCAGAGAATGTTTTTGGCTACGCTCCGTCGTCCAACACATTCTCCAATCCACTGGCCTGAAGACCGGTGATCTGGAGCCTACTGCCCTATTCGAAGACAACGCCGCGTGCATTGCTCAGCTTCAGAAGGGCTACATCAAAGGCGACAGGACAAAGCACATTTCTCCCAAGTTTTTCTGGACGCACGAGCAGAAGAACGACAAGCAGATTGAAGTTCGACAGATCCAGTCATGCAACAACCTAGCTGATCTTTTTACTAAGGCATTGCCTAAATGTACTTTTGTAAAGCTTGTAAAGAACATTGGTATGCGACAGTTGAAAGACCTGCAAGCCTGAAGCTTGTATGGATCAGGGGGAGTAACATGTGGGTTGCACTCTTTTTCCTTAAGCTGTTGGGTTTTCCCACTGGGTTTTCCACAGCTAAGGGTTTAACGAGGCAAACACACTTACTCTGGGATCCAGAAGTATCCACCCCTTGCCTCAGTAGCTGAGACCGAAGTGATGAATGTGTAAGGGGGATTGTTATGAATGAGGGAGGCCTTTGGCCTCCCCTCCTTCATTACCCATTCATTAGGCCCCATTACTTAGAGTAATGGGGACCCTTGGTCTCCTAGAGGTTTTTGGCCTCCCCACTATGAGATATATAAATAGAGCACCATGGCTCTTAGCTAAGGTGACTTATTCTTTTGCTAAGAAATCTTGTCTCTTTCTCTCTTGAGTTCATCATCATCCAACAAATGATTTATAATGCATGTAATTAATCAGGATTTAAAAAAGAAAACGCTTAATTAAATCTGAAAAAGAATTTGCAAAAACGAAATTTTTGCGGAAAAACCTTAGTTAGGGTTTTTGGAGGCGATCGGTTGTGCGGGCCCGTGCGGGCGGCTAGGTTTTGCGCCGGGGGGGGGGGGGGGGGGGGGGGGGGGGGGGGGGGGCTTCGGGTGGCAAGGCGACGCGTCGGCTGCCGCTTCGGGCGGCAGCGCCTGCTGCTGTCACCGCTCGGAGCGGCATCGACACGTCGCTGCTTTAGGCGGCGTTGAAGATCGCAAGGGGGGTTTCGTGTGCGCGCGTGGCTGCCTGCCGCGTGGCAACGAAGAAGCCCCTTTAGGTTTTGAAAAATTGGGGAATAAGATCATAAAAACATGATTTTTATATAAAAAACTATTTTTAATTTTCAAATCAGCGTTTTAATCGTAAAAATTTGATTTTTATTGATAAATACGTCGAATTATAATTCAAAAGTTGATTTTGCATATATATCTAAGATAAAAAAAGTCGATCTAATTTAAGCAAACATTGATCCAATCATATAGATCTAAAATAAAAAAAATCTAGATCTAATTAAACAGATATAGATCTAATCATATGCGCATAGAGTTTTAGATCTACAGGATGAAAATTAACTCTAAATCATATCCGCCGGATCTAGCGACGTTTGGTGAAGGAAGCCCTTTCGCGTCGCGATTCGTCCTTTGACAGAGATTCGGCTCAGTTGTGAGCATGCTGATAACATGTTGTAAGTTTTTTGGCTACGGAACCCCGTAACCTTGTATCTATAGAAATATGGTTAGATAATAGATGGATACCAATACATTAATTGACGTACAAAATCCCGCTCATAGCTTCGACTATTTTCTGAAGGAGTTAAAAGTCATTTTGGCAAATTATATAGCCAAGCGGAAGCATTAAGCTAGTTTCAAGAAGCATAATTACAGGCACGAAAAAAGAGTCTACTTTCATTCAAGAAGAAGAAGAAGAACAGGGACATTAGTCTCTTCTTCTCTATCCCCTCTGCGGCCCCGATGCCGGCGGCGATGCCATCCAACAATGCTCTCGACTGCCGGAGCTTCTGGAAGGCGGGCTCCTATGAGGTCTCGTCTGCCCCATCTTCCGGCCTTCAAGGTTTCGTCTCTCTCGCCCGCCCCCTTTGTTGTTCTTAATAACCCTTGAAAAATTTAAATCCCCCCCGCGGTCTACTTTGTGCAGGGCAACTGGAATCGTCCGATTTCGACCGAGCCCGCGTCCACCCCAAGTTTCTGCACTCCAATGCGACGTCCCACAAGTGGGCTTTCGGAGGTTGGTTTATAAACCCTAATCCGTAAATTGCACTGGCGTTTACTTGCACTGTTACAAACTGATCCAAAACCCTAATTGTTCTGCCTTATTCAGATGAAGAACCCTAGATGCACATTCCTTATAAGAATCACGTTTATCTTTTTTCACTCTTTAAATTCTACTCTGCCCAGCATCATGGTCCGATAAACTATACTATCATTGTTATTAAAAGTCATCTGTCGTAAGACAATTGCCGTGATCATTTAAGAAAAAGTTTCTTGGAACAATGCGTGGGTTTCTTGGAAAGATGAACCAAATTTTGGACAAGAAAGTAGGACAAAAGGGCTGGTGACAAATAGAAGGGTGATAAAGGATAGATCTTAAACTTTGCAGATTGTGACAACATGAACACCCTACTTAAATTATAATTAAATGCAAAATGAAGAGAATGAAATTGTCTATTAGCATGTTTAGATACATGATTCGATGTAATGACAAGTCATCCAAATTGATTGCCTCTGTGGAAGATTTTTTAGTAACAAAACATTCAGGAGGTTGAATCTGAAGATTGCTTCTGAATTTGATTTAATCTTGATATCCATATTAGATTTGCATTGAACATTTCTAAAGAATGAAGAATAGAGCAGGCTCTTCGCTCAATTTTGTTGCCTGGTTTATTCCCTTAAACGATATTGTGGATGCATTTCATTGGGTTGATATCTGTAAACGAATTGGGTTGCTCTTTACTGCATGTCACATTAAGGACGTTTGCATTTACCACTGAAAGGTTCAGAGTGACACGTGCAGTATTCGAGAAATATGCTTTGCTATCAACTATCTTTTAAGAAAGATAGGTTATAACTCAATACTTTAAAATATTAGGTTATCTAGCATGGAGAAAGGGGAGAAAGAACTAGCAGTAACTCTAAACTTTTTGTCCTACCTCAGCAAGGTGGAATGTGTAAATCAACTATAAGCAGGAGTTTGGGTTCAATGGTCAATAAATTAAGAAAATCATGTAGCACAATGTGCAATTGGCTGCATTGGTTTTAGTAAATGGCAATCATATCCTACATTGTCAATTTGGTTATTGTTCTTAGTGATATTAAAGTTGACTCTCCTATGTTATCCTGCGATTGATTGTAGAGCTGCCTATTCCTCGATAATCTTTTCAATCGAACCAATGGTTCTATCCAGCCAATTGATTGTGGATAAGTAATGATACCAAAGTAGTAATTATTCCGCCTTATTAGATAGCTGAATGCTTCTCATTCTTAACATAATTATGACTAGCAATGACTAACAACAAATAACAACTCTGAATCTTGGTTGACATGTCACCACTAAAAATTATAACAAAAATTTTTTTATGCCATGTGGCACATATTGCTTGCTTGTCTTAGACTGTGATAAATCTGCGCAGAACAAAGTTATTTCTGTAATTGGATGAGCACAATGTCCTCAAGAGTCTGGTTGTACAACTTATACTCAGGGCAAGCCTGCACTATTTAGTTATCGAAGCTTGAGTTATAACTGGAATTGCAACATAAATAGCATTGAACGGTGGTGTGTAAGCGAAAGCCATTGGTCTGTGGACTTCCCTTTCTATTCGTTGAGGGAGACTAAGAAAACCATAAAGTTCTCACTAGCCTCAACTTGGTGAACACACCGTTGGTCCATAGTCCATGGACCTATGTTGTGTGTATCACTACTATAAACAAAAATGTTTGCTTCCTATCTTTCATCCAAGTTTTTCCTATCCAACATGGAAGAATGTTCTATACTCTAAGAAACATGGGGCCGTACTTGGGTAACTCCTTAGATAAGTAGATTGAAACGGTCTTTGCTTTTTGTAGATGTTTGCTTTAAATCTTTTTAAAGAAGTAAAAGAAGCTTGCATGAGTTTTATGTTCAATGAAAGTAATATTGGTGCAAGTTTGGTGGGTGTTTTAGAATAACATGTGGAAGGGAGAAGAAGAAAGACTGTAGATTGTAGACTGGGAATTGAGATCTATATGACATTGGCAATGTAATTGGTACATCTTGAAGCCAGTGATTGAAGAAGTTCTAATTTTACTTTATTTGATGAGTTTTTCATGCTCATGGGTAAATGCTGGATGTAAGCTAGTGTTTTGGCATGTTAATTTCTGCATACCATTTTGGACTTCATCAGCAAAATGGAAAGACAAACAATTGATTTCAGTTCAATCTGGACTTAAGTTGATGCTACTGAATTGACTGGTTGTTCTATCCCGGCAATGTGTTAGGATCGTAGGAGAAGATGCATGTGTCATTGAATTGTCTGTCTTTTTGTGCACTGAATTAACACTTGAAGGTGCAAACTATGTTGAAGTGAAGAATTTGTAGTTCTCGTTGCAGTTAATTTGGAAGAAGGAATCCATATATTTACTGATATTAAACTATGAAAAACATATTACTTTCTTTTTCTATTGATACCTTCAACCAATTAGATTGCTATGTGGATCTCTAAACAATATAAACATATTTCGGAGAAGGCAGAAGGCTAGAAGCATAAGGGGGCATGCTGACAATTGGCCATGACTCATGGTACATGATGGAGTTTTGATAGACCAGGTGCAATTTGAGCATATATTGGGAATTGTTTGTCTGCAAAATAGTTCTTCCACTAATACGGAGGAAATATTATTTCCTATGCTTAATGTGAAATTTAACTATGATTCCATATTTTTTTCTTGATGTAGACATGCAGATCTCTTCAATCTATCCAGCATTTGGTGAATTTTTTAGGTGCTTCATCACAATTCTTTATCAATGATGTTATGATTTTAGTATTCATAATCGTCTATGAAACTATTCCCATGATTAAACAATAGTCCATTGAATTAGTGATACTTAAAAATTTTGCGTTGTTACTTAACTATCCATGATTTTATCCCATTTTCTATTATATATTATATTATATTTATTTATTATGAATATGTCATGCCCTATTAAAAGATTATTATCACTTCTTTATTTCTTTGAATGCAGCTATAGCAGAACTTATGGACAATGCCGTTGATGAGGTAAGTAATAAGTCATTCATAGCTAAAGGCTTTGTTAAATTTAATCTTGGTTCAAAAGAAATCAAGTAAAATTTTAAATATAAATACTTGTAGTTTGCAATTTATACACGATAGTGCATGTGCAGGGACTTGAACCTTTAGGAGGCAACCTCAGCTTAGAAGAAGCTTCGTAAGAACACCAAGATGGTCTAAAATGAAATTTAACAAATTGACCTCAAAATGAATGCATTGAAACACTTTTGCCCATGTATCAAATACCGTTGATTTTATTTAGTTGATTGTTTGAACTGCTTTATTGGTGGGCGAATATCTTTCAATCCATTCGATTGTATATCTTTGGACTATTTTATATGTAGATCAAGATAAATGTTATAATCATCTAAGGAATGGACCCCCATGGACCTTTCATGCAGCTTATTTCCCGCTTTTTTCTCTTTAAGGATTAAGTTTACACATGTATGAGCATGTGCACACACATAAAAGGTGGGTTGGTGCCATATGAGGAAGCTCCTATAGGGCATATAAACACTCAAATTTGTGCACCTCCACATCATGATCCATTATTCATCATGATTTTCATAGAATAAAACATACATATATAGAAATCTAGTGTTTAAACACCATTGACCATGGATTTGGTAATCAAACTTGTTCTATTCAAAGTTTGAAATCTCAGTGTCCGTTTTGGTATCATATGGTTGTTTATAATATGGACAATTATTCAATTTAAGCTAATTTATGAAAATATTTTTAAAATTCAACTAACTTGAAATATATTTATAAAAATCGGCCTACTTCAGTCATGTCATCTTTACATGTCGTCTTGTCTTTCACACCCGACGATGTTATTTAAGTTGAAGAATAACATGAGTTGACAACCCTGGTTGTTTTCCTTCTAAATTTTTGACCGGGGTTTCAAACCTTGGGTAATTTCCTTCGATGCACCCATTATCCATTCATATTTCTACTTTATATTTGTCTCGAGAACCCATGTGTGAGCGATACTGGATATGTGGCATTGGTTCGGGGAGCATGTTTTCCCAATTAATTAATTAATTATTAAATACATGCAATTTACTGAGCACATATGCCTTGCAATGGATTAAGATATAATAATTAGATTAAGTAAAAGACAAAATGTAGAATTAGAAAGATAAGAGTACTCAAATTGATGTTACTAATTGTTAGCTTAACACTTAATCCACATCCGGGAATGTGGATTGTAGCCACAAGGGTGACAATTTAATAGTTATAGGGCCAAAGTGGTAATTTTGTAGTTTAGTGTCCGAGGGGGGCAATTTTGTAAATAGGGTCAGTCCAACCATATATATGAGTGAATGGGTTAGTGTGAGAAGGAGAAAATGGAGAAGAAAAGTAGGGTTTAGAATTAGGAGTGTAGGAGTAGAAAATTAGTATAGATCCTAGGGGAGTGGTCCTCCTCTCGAATTGAGGCACCTATCTTGTATTTCTTCGTTTATCAAAAGAAATCCCCTTTCTATCCCATCATCTTTCTCATCAAGTGGTATAAAAGCTCAGATCCTCATCAATAGGACCAAGAAGGTCCACGACGTGTGAAGATGAACATACGCGAGCGATCTTGGAGACGATACAATCCATTCGAGTATCGTTAAATGAGATGTCGGAGCATTGCCATCGTCCGACGAAGATTCTAACACCAGAGAAATACGTGAAGCAACTCTTTCGGGAGTTGATGGAAGCCCTTGAGGAAGAAGATGCCGAGAAAGCGGCGGAGGCGGCAAGAAAAATTACGGAACTTCCAGATCTGGAGGAGACAGAGAAGAACGGCACAGATCTGGATGAGACAGAGAAGAACTGCACAGATCTGAAGCCTACATGCATCATCGACTCAGATCCGACGTCGACGAGTGACTGCGAGCAACCATCGGAGGCGACGACCTCCCTCTTAGTCGCCGAAGCCCCGACGACCCCCCGAGGGTCGCCACGACTTAGGCGAGCCCCTAGGGGGGGTGCAATGACAACGGTGACCCTCGGAGGGGCACCTAGAGCCGGTCGAGCCCCCAAAGGGCATCACTGGCCCCGGCGAGCCCCCTGGGGGCATCGGTGATGCGATCGAACCCCGAAGGCGAACCGCGAGACGCTTCGAGCATCGCCGGCGGTGTCACCGACGAGGTCATGGACCGACACTACCATCGGGGTCTTCGTCTCGGTCGGATGATCCCAACTGAACCACCCTCGCCTTCGTCGGACGTTGGAACCGTCGGAAAACCCAACGGAAGATAGCGTCGATGGTTTTCAAGCGGCGCCGACGCCGGCAAAATCTCAGATCGCAACCACCTCCTTTAGGTGCGCCCGAAGGAGATGAGCGCACGGGAACAAAGTTCACCGGCAACCGCCGGCGTAATCGCCGGAATAAGCGACCGGCATCGGTGAGCCGTCATTGCTACAGTGGTGGCTCGATCTAGTCGCACACGAGCCGCAGCCGACGGCTCAAGCCGATGAACATTGCGGCTTCTTATTTTTTCTGGATTTCTGGGCGAATTTCGGCTGATTTTTTGCACGGCTTCCGTATTTTGACGATTTCGGGCCCGTTTGGTGTCCAAATTCAGAACGGAAAAAGACAAGACATAGAAGACTCAGCGGCTGACGCTTTCCCACTCCTGTAGCAACAGCTTGAGGAAGGCGGAGCTCGTGGGTGACCTTTTGAGTCAGGAGGAAGCGAGGAGACATGCTTCAACACGCGGAAAAGCGCACTCGAGACTTCATGCACCATCTTGAGGACAAGGTGATTTTTCGGGGGTGGAGTATTGTTGGGAATGTGGATTGTAGCCACAAGGGTGGCAATTTGATAGTTATGGGGCCAGAGGGGCAATTTTGTAATTTGGTGCATGAGGGGTAATTTTGTAAATTGGGTCAATCCAACCACCATATATATATATGAGTGAATGTGTCAGTGTGAGAAAAGAAGGAGAAAATGGAGAAGAAAAGCATGGTTTTGAATTAGGATTTTAGGCGCATGAAATTAGTTTAAATCCTGGGAGAGTGGTCATCCTCTCAAATTGAGGCCACTATCTTGTATTTCCTCGTTTATCAAAAGAAATCCCCTTTCTATCCCACCATCTTTCTCATCATCCACTTACATGATGGATGAGTTATAAAGCCATTAAGCATGTATATATGTTGCTTTCTAATGAAGCAACAACATCCACATAATGAGATACTGGTGAAATTAAAAAGAAAAATATGAAAAATATGTGGTTCATAGAATCAAAGGAAAATGGAAAAATATTACTAAGAAGCATAATTGAAATTCAAAAAAAAATAGAAAGAAAAAATACTGTAAAGATGACTATATGATTGACAAGGCTTTACAATTAACCTACAAGATGGATAACATCCTCAAAGAAATAAATCAGGGAAAAGTAATATGATTTAAACAAAAGTAAACTTAGAGAGACTAACATAGCTGTCCTTGACCCGGAAAAGATTGAACGCTAAGGCACACCGGCTTGACACATACAGAGACATTGGTCTACAAAGATGCTTCAAACATTCAATTATTTACAGGCATACCCCTACGTGGCATTTCCAAAAGAGAATCCGCTTCCATTTCCCAAAAGAGAATCCGCTTCCATTCAACCAGGGTTCACTTCCTGAATGGTTTGTTTCGTGTTTGGTTGAGAAACAAAATACTGTCAGGAGGCGTGAAACCTCGATCAAAAATTTCAGGAATAACCTTGATTATTCTGCAACTTCACATAACTCAGAAATGATCAACCCCAGTTCACTACCCGGCTAGTTGTTATTTATTACAATATATGCATCATGTAGACATACTTTAGATCCAATAAGACACGGGCGGCTGTTGGCTGATTTTTCAAACATTGTTTCTGTTTTTCAACTGCTTGATGCATGGGTTAGGGGTCTTCGAACCTTACGATTTTTCGTCATGTATGTTTTAGGGACATATATCACTTTGAATGGTACAAACCTTGCCTTTGAGGTAGTAAAGTAGTGTCTCAAAATTTCTTCCTTTGCCATCAGACCTCTGTACCTACTATATATTTTATGTGGAAGGGTTTTTAGCGTAGGAAGCATATATACTTCAAAGTGCGTCCGATGTCTGCATGCAACACTGGACACTGGCACCTGCTCGACATGTATCGAATGCGTGTTGGAGCCATGTGAGATTGATGCAAAAGAACGTTAATCATTTATTTGTAAGGCAGATTTGAAGTGATGCATATGCTGTTTAGCAAGATCTGATCCTCTCATGAACATTGTGAAACATCATAAAATCTTGAACACCAAAATTCTTTATTTGATTTTATTGACATTAGCAGGACAAAGGTTTTATTTTGTTTTTCTTATTTATTTTTACTAACATGTGCATAATGCATAGGGATTTTAATGTTTCCCATATATAGATGCATGTTGGAACATTTGTTGTCATGTCATCATATCAATGTATCCTACTTTTCTAGGATTTGTTGTTTTGCTGTGTATGCGTCCTGTAGTTTGTGTTATATACCGGTGTCTATACTTCATTTTTAGCCTTCATCAAGTATTTTTTAAAGACTTTATAAAGAGCTTTGTACCTCTATTTTCTTTTTTATGTTTTACTGAATTATGTCATATCAATTTAAATTTCAGATTTGCAATGGTGCAACATTTATTAAGGTGGATAAAATCAACAGTTCAAGAGATAATGGTCCTATGTTGGTTTTTCAAGGTATATGGTGTAAACAGGTTCATGATTTATAGGGATTAGGTGCTATATACGTATATGTGACTTAAACTGATCTTTCTAGATGATGGTGGAGGAATGGATCCTGAAGGCGTTCGCCGTTGCATGAGCCTAGGCTTTTCTAATAAGAAGTCAAAGACAACCATAGGGCAATGTAAGTTGCAAACTGATCGACTTTGACTTTGTCAGTGCCTATGCCATGTTCCCTTTATTGTCATCACTGGTTCCCCCCAGTTGGTGACTTTGAACAGTATTTGAGGGCATGACAAATGGTCATTCCAACTGTAAAATTGCTGTACATAAGTATATATCGTTTTGTCCGTCCTGGAAAAATAATTTTCTTGATGCCAATTGCTAAATTTAAATATGGCATTAGCATTTTAATTCATTGATATCACTTTTTGTCTATGTTGCATGACATGGAAACACCGGTAGGGGAATAACACCAAATGACAACGACAATTTGGCAAATTCTAAAAAGTATACAAAAAATAGAAGCAACATGATCAATACGTGTGTCTAACATGCGTATCCGACACGTATGCTATACGGCATTGGTTGATGATTGAAGTATATACGCTTCTCAGCTTTTTGTTCCTTGAATGTTTTGAATAGGCAATTGCATATTTCAGAAGTGTTTGCACATATTTTGAACTTGTTAAGCAATTACTTGAGATATTCTATTTATCAATTCTTTGAAATATATAGTCTGGTGTGTATGTATATTTACACGGGACCCCCCCCCCCCAAATAAAACCCCCACAAAATCAGGACTCGGGACCCAAACCAGATAAAATGGAAAGATTTGGTGTGAGTGTGGTTATCGTCTTGGGGGTTTTGGGATTTTTTGATTGGGGGTTGTGAAGTAGGGTTTGGTTGTTTGAGCTTGGGGTGTATTTTTTGGGTGTGTTTTTGGGTGGTATTTGAATGGGGGGAGGGTGTGTTTATGGTGTTTTTGGGTGGCTTTATGGTCATTTGGGGGGGGAGGGGGTGAGGTGGATGTCCCATGTGGCGATGTGACATTGCCACATGAGACAAACTTGCCACATGGGACAACCTCCTCATTTGTATAATAGATATATTACTTTCAGAGGATATAAGTTGCTACATAAAGCTGCAAACAATCAAAAATTTTGTTATCGAAGAATATCAAAAGTATAACAATTCTTTAAGTTATGGGTAGATGAAACGGCCAGCACACAAAGTTGATAGTGATTGTTCCGAAACAAAAATTCTCAAAGATAGTCCTCAGTTGTAAATGCATATGAGATTGATGGTATATTATAACGTATATATGGGGAGACACACACTCATGGTCTTGGTTTTTGTTTTCTAAGGTGATATGACTCGTAACCACAAATGGGCTAGTTTAGTCGGATGCCTACCATGAGAATATTGGTGGCTAAGAAATAGATTCCCCATCTATCATTGCTTGAGTTTTCTTTACACATTGCATTTCTTCTTCTTTTTTGGCTTTTGTGTACATTAAGCAATACAATAATTTAACTGAACATCTCAATACATCCTTGCGATACCAATGTTATCTTCTTTTTTTCTTTTTTCTTTTTTTTCTTTTGGTTAATTTGTGCATGTCAGCATTTGAGGTTTGTTCCTAATCCAATTGATCTTGAAACTGACAGTTGAATGTAAAAGTGAATGAGATCTCTAAAATCATGGATGCCTAACCGCAATATCACAACTTTAATTATTTAGTATCCCAATACCAAATTGATAAGCTTAAATTTATGTTCAGGTTTATTTGAATTGATGCAGAAACCCATCCTTGAGAGGAAAAACTGATGATAACACTAATATCTTATTTTCTTTCTTTTTTCTTGTTCTTGTAGCGCTCTGATCTTCTTTCTATCCCCCCCCCCTAAAATGTTTAGTTTTTAATAGCTGTATTTCCATTTAACTTGAGGCCCCTATGGTTTAGATGATCAGAATAGAATTAAGACCTAGATTTTAATTAAATCCCAAATCCACAATCAAGTCATTAATTAAGCTTATTTGCATAGTAATACTAATACCCATATAAGAATTATTTGCACATAAGCTCATGAACTTCATAATATTTCCAAATTAGCATTCTTATTTTGAGAAATAATAATTTTTAATTAGTTAACTTGCTAATGGAACAAAATTAGGTCATTACAGAGATGAATGTATACAAAGGACTCATGCAGACAACACCAACGGTTTGGGAATAAGGATAGGTTGCATTGTCTGAACAATCTGTTGCATGATGTAAAAAAACAAGGTAGATGTAAGTGTGACCTACATATTTTTGACAGGTCAAAAATGGGAAAAGTTTGTCTTTTATAACCAATTGCGAGATGAAATGAACAGCATACAACTTTGGTTGGCATCATCACCTCTGCCATACGGGGTGCACATGAGTTTTTTTTTTTTTTTTTTTTTTTGGGGGGGGGGGGGGGGGGGGGGGCGTTTGTGTGTTGATGCACACAATGGTTTGGTAGCCATATACATGGTATTGTTGTTTGAGGACCTTTTCTTGTCAATTAGTCTGTTACATAAGATGTCACTATGTATCGCCAGTGACTATGAATGCTGCTAAAACTTTTTGAGCATGTCTATTTATTTTTTAACTTATGATTTTCTACCAGACTGTTTCTTTAAGTAGTTTTATTTCTTCTTTCCATGTCGTTTTCTGGTAATGTTGAGTGTATTTCATGTCTGGTTCTCTGTGCACGAGGTTGTTTATCTGATTAGCTTCAAGTGTTATGAAGTGGTGCCTCTGTTAAAGTTCTGTTACTATGCCTAGGTTTCATATTCTTTATTTTCACTGACGATTTTTCTCCCAGGTTTGCTCATACTATGAGAAATAGCTCAGTTTAATTATAGCATCTGTTATACTTAAAAACATGTTATCTTTATTCTCTACCTTATATGTTTTCATAACATACCAATACTTAAAAACATGTTATATTTATTCTCTACCTTCATAACATACTAATAATATTATTGTTTTATGTTTATTACTAACATGTCTCTGATTTTATAGATGGTAATGGCTTCAAGACTAGCACTATGAGATTAGGTGCTGACGCAGTTGTTTTCACTCGTGCAAATCGTGGAAGGTAACACGTTTCCTTT
Organism: Scilla litardierei; assembly: GCA_030789695.1. NCBI lineage: Eukaryota > Viridiplantae > Streptophyta > Magnoliopsida > Asparagales > Asparagaceae > Scilla > Scilla litardierei. The sequence goes on from CM061142.1 coordinate 227,380,054, forward strand.
GAAATTGGCTTCTATGCACTTATCAAAATTTGTGTGGTCACGTTCTTAGTAGTGAAAGTTTTGTTGTCAACAATGCCACATTTTGACAATCTAAGTTCAATCTTTGTATTATTTGTCTCATCTTGGTTATGCTTTTTAATGCTGGTTCATCACAGTTTATCTGATTGCTTAGGAGTCAAAGTTGTATAGGAGAAAATTAAGTAACTAATTATGTAGTTCATGCTCCAGATGGAAATGTTTTGCGTGCCGTAATACATTCTTATTGGTATTGTGTTAATAAATTTTTAGATTTGTATGAATACCTGGTAACTTGTTGTAAACGGGGGACATATTTGGGAAAGATTTTATGGACTTTTAAGGTCTGGGTTTTCAAGGGAATCCAGGGGAATAGGGTCAGGTTGGGCTACAGGCTAAGTCCATGGACGATTTGAAAGGGAAATAAGAAAAGAAGGGGAAATGATAGCATACGTTGAGAAAATTTCAGAGCTTTAGGACCAGGGTTTTACATTTTCTGTTGGATTCAACATCCAATGTTGCATCACACTACTCATAATCAGCAGGTGAATGCTTTCATTAATAATATGAAATTACAGAAATTCTGCATAACAAAAGAACAGTCATAATACATGTGTGTGCTTTTTTTCAACCACGCTTTGATTTACATGGCCCTCCCAACTTAAATGTAAAATCAGTTCAATAAACTGAATAAACTAAATAACTACTAATTAATCAAGAATCAACCTGAAGCAGATCATACTACCACTCCTTTTACTAACTAATCATGACTGAACTAAGGGATAAAGCTGACCTTATATATGGTTTGCTTTGATTGATTTTGTTTGTCTCTAAACATATCCAGTTCCATGTTGAACTGAAGTGTCTTCCTGCATGAATTCTCCTTTGGTTGGAGAAAACCTGGCTCAGGGTTTGAAAGGTAGAAGAATGAGGAACCGCATATTAGCAAAGATGCCAAGGTAATAGAAGCAGTGATATGGCTGGCAAAAGGAATCACAAAACTTGATGATTGTATGCAACAATGATATGGGAAAAACAAATTAATATGAACAAGATCATCATTTCATGATATAGAATGGCCCTATCTCTAGTAGTTATGGTTTGCCTTATTGATAAATTCACTTATTACTCTCTCCAGTAATTATGTGTGACATGTAGAAGATCTTGTATATTCTTGCTTGCAGCATCTAAGAAATTATGAAACTGTCATAGAATCCTCCATTAGCAAGAAATTGTAATATCCATGATGGAATCTGATGTTCTGCATAAAATGATGAAACATGAGTAAGGACAATGCACCAAGTTTGTGATATTGCATCTTGCAAGCAGTTTCAACTTTCAAGCATGGAGATTCTCTTGTCTTGCTTGGCATCAAACCCATTAAACCATTGAAGGCTTCAATAGTCATCTCAAAATCTGTTCATTTTACCACTGTCATCAATTTAAGACCTAGTACCATTTTATTATTTCCCGAACCATTTTCTTATAATTTCCTAAAGACATGATGCTGTACAACTAGTGTTCATGGGGGTATCAAAAGTGCATTCTCAACCAAAGAGAGGCTGAAGTGCATCTATCAACAACTTGAATGGTTAGTAGTCAACTTGCAATTCAAGATAATAAATTTAATCGATGAGAGTATAACACACTAGCAACTAACCCATTGGAGCTTGTATTTAAATTATATTTTAGCATTTAGAAAGACTTCACTTTCAATGAAACAAGTGTTGTTGCATGTAAGAGATTTTGCCTAGCTTCACATGGATGGCTTGAAGATAAGTTTCGGATGCAAAATGTTAGATTTCTATATGTAACACATTCCAAGGATCTGATTCCCTAGCAATAGATCTCTGGGAGTGTTGCAATATTGTGTTTGCTATAATTTGAACTTTCCAACCCATATACCACACTAATATTTGATATGCTAAAAATTATCTCAAAGAATGTGATGTGCTTGAGCATATACTCTATCCACATAACCTTGTGTGGTGGGAGGGTAGATGCAATGATCGCAATGGTGGCGGCTGGTGGGGGTGGTGGTTTGCCAGTGATAATAAAAGGGGTGACAATAATGGCAACGATGACAATAATAGTGGTGGCAGTAGGAACAACAGTGGTTGACGACGACGACGACGACACTGGTGATAATGGTGGGCACATTAGCGAAGGTGGTGGTACTTGTGGCGTCAATGATTGGTATAGCGAACTAGATTAATTATTACATTATACAATAATAAAAAAGGGTTTATGTTATTAATAATGATAATATAATATAATATAATATATAGTAATGCTTTAAGTAATAAAATATATTATATTTGTGTCCATATTCATATTTTCTATAATTTTCAGTATTCAACTAAAATTGATTAGTAGATATTCAGTGATTACATCTTTGAGAACAAGATGATATTTAAGCAATCACATGAATTTTCAACTCATTTTTCCCTATAGCAATGAAAGGAACTGTTATTATTAAGCCACATATATTTCATGTGCTAATAATATATAGATATAGTTAACTTTTGTACTTAATTTTAGTGTTTTAAATATTGGATATCATGATCATATTAAATGGCGTTCATATTGTGTACAGATAGAGTTAACGTTTGTACTTAATTTTAGTGTTTTAAATATTGGATATCATGATCGTATTAGATGGTTTTCATATTGTGTATCAGTAGGCAGACGATGTATAAAGAATATACGTCAATATCAGGGTGTTCATATTAGGTATTACTTATATATATATATCACTAAAGAGTAGTTATTGTCGGATTGTGTGGATGGCAGACAACACTTGACGGGCGGTGAATAGTGTTGTATTAAGAAATAAAATTTTTCGCGTAAATGAAACCATTCTATTTGTTGCTTAAGTCTCCGAAGAGGTTTACCTTGCTTGGTACGTAATCAACACACATATTAGTAGATCTTGCAATGAGAGATAGTTAAGGTGTAGCTGAAATTTGAAATGAGCAAGATAAGTAAGTAATAATAAAGAGAAAGTAAGCACACCACAAACATATAGATTCTATCCTGTTTTTCCACAACCTGTGTACGTCTAGTATCCGACCTCCCACGGGTTTTAATCTACTATTACCAGACGCAATACAATTACATAACTTCACTTGTTAAGATTTCCTAACCACCTAGTTACACCAAACTAGAAATTTCCAACAACTCAAAATACACCTTTCACAAAGGAAATTACATCTCAACTCTTAATCAACTTACCACTGTCTTTTTGTAAGGATTACAAACCTTTGTCGATATTCTTTACATCCTTTTGATCCTATAGTCAAGATGGTGGAGCTTTGTGTTTGTGTGTGGCTATATAGAAAACCAAAATTCTTTGATCTCAAAAATAATAGAAGGAAAACTAAGAGATCAAAAACAACTTGAAATAAATCTATTTAAAGATTAAACTTTTGATGCTAGAGATTAAAATCAAGCTTTAAACAAAGGCCAAAATGTATATAGTACAAAAGAATTAAAACAATGGCCTAAAAGAGAAATGTTGAGAATGAGAGAGCTTTGAAAATATTGCTTGAAAATATAAGAAATTGCTTAGAAATTGATATATAAAAGTTCTGGCATTTATAGAGGGGAAAGGCATTTCAAAACAAGTCCAAAAATCCCTCTCCAAACGGCTAGTAACGGCTATATAGCGGAAATCATGTTTTATTTAAAATCTACCGTTTGATCCAGATAGTCAGCTATCTCCAGGAGACATGCGACTATATTTTTGCAAATAGTCGGCTATCATAATGACATAGTCAGCTACTACAGTTCAGAGAGTTCTAGTTTAAAATCTGTTCACAGATAGTCGGCTACCAGGGTATGGATAATCGACTATTTTGTGATACATGAGTTTTTCTCTATAAAATCATTTTGAAATCATTTGAAATTAATTAAATTATAATTTAAAACATTTTAAAACATTTTAAAAACATTTTGCTAAGATTTTTGTGTGTGCGTGTCTCCAAGGTAATGGCTTTTGACAAACTAAGACTCTTACTCATATAATTTCTATAGTATGAGCTCTTGAGTAATGTCTTGCTTGTCTTGGGCCATAGAGTCTTCATTTGGTTTCAATTGAGTCTTCGTAGGCTCCATGTCTTGACTCTAGAAATAGCTCTACGAACATGGCTACCATGTCTTCGTTTTTGAGCTACGCCACATCTTAGTTTATTCACGGCTTTAATATGTCGTTTCATCACATTGTTTTCATCTTACACACACTTGAATAAAATCAAAGTACCTATATCATTTGTGAACATCATCAAAACTCCACTGGGGTGGGTCTCAATATCCTAACAAACTCCCCTTTTTGATGATGACAACAAATGATATAAAATAGAAAATATAATATGAGAATTAAAAAAAATAACTTATGCTCCTCCTGCAGAGATGCATGATTGCTATGGAGAAGTTACTCCCCCTGCATCAAAGCTAGTTAGAGATGAGCAGAAATATGCACAACGTTTCATATTATATTCCAAGTATGTTTAACGATACAATGCAATATCCAATATGCCATGATTAATAATGTCAACAACAAAATTAAATTTACAACAACAAAATTAAATTTACAACATTAATATTACTATTTTACATGCATTACATATCTTCTCCCTCTTTGTCACATCAAAAAGTATATTCATAATATTAACCATGTGACAAATAATACGTGACACCACGTGTCAAATATATGATGAAGAGAGCATATACCAAAAAGATATTCAATAAGCATAAACAAGTTTAGCATCGAAAAAATATATAGACATAAGCATATGCAAAGAAAATTGATAATTAAACCATTATGTCTCAATATCCATTCAATGTTTCAAGCATTTAAATTTGCGATCTCACAAAGCATTGAATGATATCCATACAGATTTTACATGTAACGATAAGCATCGAACATTGCAAATAAACATGGGTAATGATAATACAAAAGTTTTAAAGATGCTAACCATAACCGTATACGACATTCTTACATATCCAAGCAAAATTGTAAGGTGTCAAACCACATCAAACCAAAGTCTCATAAAGGTACAAACCACAAGTCCAAAGTACCAACTATTAACCAAGTTCATTAAACACATATGAAAGGCAGACATAAACCACACATATCCTCCTCCATGACTCATTCTTGGCGCATCTTCTTCTTGATTTCCGCAAGCTCCTTTTGCATTTCCTCCATGACTCCATTAGAAAGATCAAGCCTATCAGTGATTTTGCTTTAGTTTCTCCATCCTTTCAAGCAAGTCGCCTCTTATGGAGTTCATGTTGTCCCTCACTTCTAGTTGCATTTTCTCAAGTCTAGAAAAAATAGCTTGTTGGAATGCCAATAGGTTGGACGGTATCTCCATCGATCCATCGATGAGGATGATGAGGCTTGTCCTTGTTCCATAGGTTCATCTTCAAATTCATCTTCTTCATCTTCAACTTGACTAACCACATTATTGGAAGAATCATGATGGAGTCCTATTCTATTAAGTGCATGTGCATCGAACCTAGTCATGTGTTCTATGAAATGGATCTCACTATCAACATCAATTCCTTCCTTAAGGAAGAGATGAGTGAGGAAGTGACCGTGATGGAGTGGAGATGCGGGATTGGTGGAAGTGGCACCACGAATAATATTCTCAATGATGTTTTGTGCCCAATTAACCTTGATGCCTCCAAGCATAGCATATACACATTTTGCTTGGTTAATGGACAAAACTGCTCTACTACCACCTTTCTGATTAATGTTGTAAGAGAGCATGTTTGCCAAGATGCATGCAATGGGTTGGAGGTCACTAGTGGGTAAGGAGGCTCTATATGACCTACCTTCTAGATACATAACCTTATGAATGTCCACATCATTCATAACAATCTCTCGCAAAAGTGCTCCTAAGCTAGGGATGCCCAAAACTAATAAGACCTAGAGAATATGTGTTCATGGTCGTCTGGATGTTTAAGATCTTGGTAGAGAATCTAGCACATAGGAGACTCTATCGGTGGTCATGTTGGTGTAGAATAGGTTCACAAGTCTCGAATAGCACCGACATTCGCTAACGATAGAAAATAGATTCTTAAGGCTTTGGAATTCTAAGATCTTATTAATGCCATAATTCTCCAAACCCTTGACTTTGACAAACCTTTTGTTAGACCTGCTGGTCTAACTGCCGGCCCATCTTGGGCCGGCCCAAGTGGGCCGGCGGGTTTGCCCTTGCGCGCGCGCCCCCTCTTCCCTAGAAACCCTAGTTTCCTCTATAAATACGGGCTAGCCGTCATTAGGGATTTTATGCTTGATATTTGGAGATTTCTCTATTGAGCGTCCTAGGAGTAGTTCTAGATCTAGACGAGTGCGGACGTCCTCTAGGCGTCTTGGGAGGAGAGCACACCTCTTTTGTGCTCAATTATCTTGTTCTTCTTTATTATTTTGCTATAAAAATCGGATCTTTTGTTGGTTCCTAACAATTTGGTATCAGAGCGCGTGACGATCCATGGCGACTACGACGAGATCCCACGACAAAATTGAAGCTTTGGAGGCCAAATTCACGAGCGAAATCGACGGAATCAAGAAATCCGTGGCGGCCAATGACGAGTCCTTGACAAAATTGACGGAGGTCGTCAACCAATTGACGGCCAATCAAGCAAAGCACGACGACCAATTTGCACAGATGATGGCAACCCTAAAGCAATTGGCGGCGAACAACAAAGAGGAAGAAAACCCTAATTTGGGGGAAAAGACGGCACCTTTGAAGAAGGAAAAGGAGAAAGTTGATAGCTTTGAACCAAAAAGTGCGTTCTTGGTGGAGGATCTAGCCGACGACGAAGACGAAGAGCCATGGAGGGGGGCCTACCACGAGGAGGTGCGACGGAAGGCGGTGGAAAACCAACGGAGGAGCGGCGGCCCTAGCCGCAATACTTGGGAGCCGCGATCGACACGCGAAAGGGGCGGGGGGCCTACCCCTCCGCTGCCGGGCCCCGACAGGGGGGGCCAGGCCCCGCCGGGGCTCGGCAGGGTCCGGCGACCCTGCCGGAGCTCCGGCAGGGCCCGCCGGCCCTGCCGGAAGCCCGGCAGGGCCCGCCGACCCTGCCGGAAGCCCCGGAGGGGCCCGACAGGCGTCGACAGGGGGCCGGAGCCCCCCGATTTACAGCACAGGGGGCCGGAGCCCCCCGATTTCTTCCCCAGGGGGCCGGAGCCCCCCGATTTCCTCCCCAGGGGGCCGGAACCCCCCGACTTACTCCCCAGGGGGCCGGAACCCCCCGAGCCCTTGCAGAGATGGCCGGCGGCCCTGCCGGAAGGCCGGCAGGGCCTCCCTTCCCTCCGACAGCCCCGAGGGGGCCACTGGGGCCCCCAGGATGTTCGGGGGGCCCGGCGAACCCCCCTGGGTTCGGCCGGGGGCGCCGACCCCCCCGGGGTTCCGGCGACCCCCGCCGACCCCCGGGGTGATCGCTGGGGCCCCCGGGACTCTTCCAGACAGCGACCAGAGGCGGCAGCGGCTTTTGGCGGCGATTTTGGGGGTTTTTCGCAAGATCCGCCACGGCGAGAGGCTCCGGCACGTGTTTTCGAGGAGTGTGGACCCGAGGATTTTCAGGAGCACGATGACTACTATCGGGACCCGCCCGACCCCCGCTTTGACGACGGAGGGTGGCAGCCACCGCCCCACCGCCAGGAGAGGCGCGCCGCAGACACCGGAGGGAGGTTCGGAGACTACCAGGAGTGGCCAGAGGACGATGTTGGAGCAGACACGGGGCACAGAGACCGAGGGGACTACGGGGGTCGCGGAGGAGGGCCACCCAGGCGATATGAGACCATGGACGAGAGGCGACAACACTACCGTCCGCGTCACAGAGACGATGGGAGGCCAGAGCAGGGGCACTTTGGAGGGGATTGCAGAGTCCGGAAACTGAAGATGTCGATTTTTTCTGGGGAGGATCCACACGCCTGGCTGTTCACGGCAGAGAGATATTTCGCGGCGCATCACATGACCGAGGCCCAGAAGCTGGAGGCGGCGGCCATCTGCCTGGAGGGGCGAGCTTTGGGGTGGTTCCAGTGGAAGGAGAGGAGGCAGTAGATCCGGAGCTGGGAGGAGCTGAAGGACTTAGTACTGGAGAAGTTTAGAGACCCCCGCCTGGGGAACCTACATGAGCAGCTATTTGCCCTCAGGCAGGAGGGGCCGGTGCGGGAGTACATCGAGAAATTTGAGACGCTGGCAGGACGAGTTCAGGGGGTGTCGGACGAGTCACTGGAGGGCACCTTCTTGAAGGGGCTCCGTCCTAGTCTTCGAGCGGCGGTAAGGCCATACAAGCCTTGAGGGCTTTCAGAGGTCATCGAGATGGCACAGATGGTGGAGGACTCCCGAGCTGAGGATAGGCGCGGCGGAATCGGGGACTCCCGAGCTGAGGATATGCGCGGCGGCATCGGCTACAGTGGGCAGATGCAGCGGATCACCACGACTGGGATAGGCGGAGCAGGGGTCCCTACTGAGACGGTTCAGACAGGGCTTGAGAAGACAGGGGAGCCGACCCCGCTACCAGCTGGGGGCCCATTCCGACGGATGACCGATGCGGAGATGAGGGAGAAGCGGCAACAGGGACTCTGTTTTAGATGCGATGAGCGCTTCTCTCCCGGACACCGTTGTGTGGATCGGAAGCTGCAGGTTTTGATAGCGGAAGCAGACGAGGATGATGGCTTGGAGGACGAGGGCATTGGAGGGGAGGACGACTTCCACTCGGAGTAGCACCGCCGGTACTTACACCACCTTGAGGACAAGGTGGTTCTTTGGGGGGAGTATTGTTAGACCCGTTGGTCTAACTGCCGGCCCATCTTGGGCCGGCCCAAGTGGGCCGGCGGGTTTGCCCTTGCGCGTGCGCCCCCTCTTCCCTAGAAACCCTAGTTTCCTCTATAAATACGGGCTAGCCGTCATTAGGGATTTTATGCTTGATATTTGGAGATTTCTCTATTGAGCGTCCTAGGAGTAGTTCTAGATCTAGACGAGTGCGGACGTCCTCTAGGCGTCTTGGGAGGAGAGCACACCTCTTTTGTGCTCAATTATCTTGTTCTTCTTTATTATTTTGCTATAAAAATCGGATCTTTTGTTGGTTCCTAACACCTTTCTTTAAGTCTTATTAGAGTTTTGGTCGAATTTAGAGACGGTTAGGTTTGTTGAGATATGTGATAATGATCTCACTCTCGGAAAGTACTTGTGTGGGTTGTGAAGGAGGAGGGGTTGATCTCTTCTTCTTGGTGACGGGTGCTCTACCTCTATTTATGATGATATGCAAATGAAGTAGAAAGCTAGAGTGAGATGTGTTTACCTATAGAGAACTCCACCAAAAAATCTTTAAGAATCCTTTGAAGCTTTGAAAAATGAAAAATTTTGAGTGGGTTTTGAGAGATGGGGGCTAGAGAGCTGAAAAGAGATGAAAGTGAGAGTCATGGTAAAGTCTAGTGCTTTATCTTGTAGAAATGAAATCTCAACCATAGAAATGAGATGGAGGGTCAAGATTACTTCTCCTTAATGGGTTTGAGTGAAAGAATGGGGTAAAAATCCAATAAGATCAAGAAAATTCAAAAATCCTAACCTAATAGGCGTATGTAATTTTGGGGCTGACATCCGATAGTCGTCTATCTGCTCTGCGATAGTCAGCTATCGTAGGGCAGAGAATTTGCCCATATGTCGTGGGGCTCGGATAGTCGGCTATCTGATTTGGATAGTCGGCTATCTGCTGACTCCTATTGGTTCTAAGGTTCAAATCATCTTTAAATCATGTCAAACAAAATTCTAATTAATGCTAATGATTCTACCATTATCCTAACACTTCATAAAGCAATCAATAGCATATACAAATATTTACATAAATCAATTTAAATTTCTTACGAACTTTATTTGCTCCTCCCTTTTTGATACGTATGAACTTTGAGTTTCAAGAGAAGCTCGTGTGTTAATCCCTTCAATTTTGAGTACCTGAAAGTAAAACATAAAATTTTGGCACCCCTTTTCATTAGGGTCTTAGGGTCTGACATAAGAATGTCGTTTTAATGGAAACCAAACCTAATAAGGATTAGTATTAATTTTTGTTAAAATGAACATTACGCATACACTCATTAACATACCTGTCATTCATTTGATTTGTCCCGTTCTTGGAGATCTACACTTTGATCAACCTGTTTTTGGAATTATAATTCTAAATAACATGCCTAGCTACATGCTTAGGTTGAGATTCATCAAATCCTAGGCCAGTTCTACTCCCTGATGGTTTTTGCTTCTCAATTAGATCATCAAGTTTTCCTTTTCTTTTGTTGAACTTGTCCACAATTTTATAAAGATCATCATATTTGCTCTTTGTGGTGGTCAGCAATTTGTATAGGTCATCTATCCTAGTGCACAGACCATTTAGCTCATCAATAAGATTTTTATTTTTGTTCATCAAAATATTATTCTCTTTCAAGTTCTTCTCATCTCTTGGTGTATGTGCTTAGATTCTTATCCAACTTATGGTGATCTCTAATCAAATTTTCATGTACATTGCATAATTCCTCATATGCACCTTTAAAATCGAAATCATCATCACTATTTTCATTATCGCAACAAGTGAACAGGTCGTCTTCACTAAGATGATGCAATGAAGTAGGAGTAGTGGTTCTTACCTTGTTGGAAGTCGAGGCCATGAAACACATATGCGCTCGTTCTTCCCTTCTTCGTCAACGAATGATGTTGACGATTCATCGGAGCTTGAGACGTCGCTTTGGTCAAATGGCGTGAACGCCTTCTTCTTTGGCTTCCCAAATTTCTTGTCTTTGTGGTTTCTTCTTCTCTCCTTCTCATTTTCTTTGCATTTTCCTTGGTCATGATTTTTTCCCAAGGGGCAGTCTCTTCTTACATGACCTGGTTTGTTACATCCAAAATAGATAATTTCATTCATAAAATGAGATTTCCTTTTTTGCATACTTACTTTGAAGGAATCTCTTGAAGTTCCTCGATATGAGTGTGATCTCCTCATCTCGGTCGGAGTAATCAGATTCGAAACTTTCTTCATTGGCTTTGAATGTCAAATTCTTCTTCTTGGTCTTCTCTTCTATCTTTTTGTCTTTCTCAAGTTCTATCTTATAGGCCATGAGATTTCCCATCAGCTCTTCAAGGGAGATCGTTTTCATATTATGCGCCTCACGGATTGCAGTTATTTTCCATTCCATTCCAGTTTTAGGGATCTCACGATCTTCATTACCTGGTCATATTCAAGAATCCTTTTTCCTAAACCTGCAAGCTTATTTGTGATTTTAGTAAATCGATGATTAACTTCGCTAATACTCTCGCATTCTTCCATTTTAAAAATTTTAAATTTAGAGTTTAGCATATTTATCCTAGATTCCTTTACCTTTTCCGTACTCTTGTGGCTCTTAACTCAAGCGTGTTCCCGATCTGGTGCGTTGGTGTGCATTGGGATACTCGGTTGAACTGAACATGTTAATGCACAAAATAAGGAATTCATGGCTTTAGCGATAAGAGTACTTTTTTCTTCTCATCGGCTGTCCATTTCTCCATTTCCGTTTCAGGAGGTGTGTACAAGTTCTTGGTGAAGGTCCATACGTCTATGTCTACGGATTGCAGGTGGATCATCATTCGTATCTTTCAGTTGGTGTAGTTGGTCCTATCGAATAATGGTGGACGTTGAATGTTGAGTCCCTCGGAGTGGTGTGAGGTTGATGCCATCGCCTTGACATACCCTCTGATACAACGTGTCAGATCCTGTGGATGGCAGACAACACTAGATGGGAGGTTGAATAGTGTTGTGTAAAGAAATAAAATTTTTCGCGTAAATGAAACCCTTCTATTTGTTGCCGAGGAGAGCTACATCGCTTGGTACTTAATCAACACAAATTTTGATAGATCTTGCAATGAGAGATAGTAAGGTGCAACGAAAATTTGAAATGAGCAAGATGAGCAAGTAATAATAAAGAGAATGTCAGCACACCACAAACACAGAGATTTTATCGTGGTTCCCCACAACCTGGGTACGTCCAGTCTCCGACCTTCTTCGGGCTTTAATTCACTATTACCAAACACAATACAATTACCTACCTTCATTTGGTAGTATTTTCTAACCACCTAGTTACACCAAACTAGGAATTTTCAACAACTCAAAATACACCTTTCACAAAGGGAAGTACAACTCAACTCTTAATTAGCTTACCACCGCCTTTTCGTAAGGCTTACAAACCTTTGTCAATATTCTTTACACCCTTTTGACCATATAGCCAAGATGATGGAGCTTTGTGTTTGTGTGTGGCTATGTAGAAAACCAAAATTCTTTGATCTCAAAAATAATAGAAGGAAAAATAAGAGATCAAAACAACTTGAAATATATCTATTTAAAGATTAAACTTTTGATGGTAGAGATTAAAATCAAGCTTTAAACAAAGGTCAAAATGTATATATAATAATCAGAAAATATAGCACAAAAGAATTAAAACAATGGCCTAAAAGAGAAATGTTGAGAATGAGAGCTTTGAAAATATTGCTTGAAAATATAAGAAATTGCTTAGAAATTGATATATAAAAGGTATTTATAGAGGGAAAAAACATTTCGAAACAAGTCTAAAAATCACTCTTCAAACGGTTAGTAACGGCTATAAAGCGGAAATCACGTTTTCTTTAAAATCTCCCGGAGATAGCCGGCTATATTTTTGCAAATAGTCAGCTATCATAATGACAGTCGGCTACTACAATCCAGAGAGTTCTAATTCAAAATCTTCACAGATAGTTCGGCTATTAGGGTATGGATAATTGGCTGTTTTGTGATACATGAGTTTTTTTCTATAAAATCACTTTGAAATCATTTGAAATGAATTATATAATAAATTAAAACATTTTAACACATTTTAAAAACGTTTTCCTAAGATTTTTGTGTGTGGCTCCAAGGCAATGGCTTTGACAGACTAAGACTCTTACTTACATAATTTCTATATTATGAGCTCTTGAGTCGTGTCTTGCTTGTCTTGGGCCATAGAGTCTTCATTTGGGCTTCAATTGAGTTTTTATAGGCTCCATGTCTTGACTCTAGAAATAGCTATACGAACATGGCTTCCATGTCTTTATTTTCGAGCTACGCCACATCTTAGTTTCTTCACGGCTTTAATATGTTGTTCCATCACATTGTTTTCATCATACACACTTGAATAAGTACCTATATCGGTTGTGAATATCAACAAAACTCCACTGAGGTGGGTCTCAATATCCCAGCAGATATAACATCCTAGATGTCGCTGACTTCATTAAAATATCTTGAATAGAGTCAAGTATTACAGGTAGCTTTTTAGAAGAAAATGAAGCCTTGCTTGAAGACTTCTAAGATAGAAGACATTCTTTTAAAGGTTCAACCTCTAACAAATTACGAAAGATAAAGAACACATAATTATTATCTAAACTTATCTTTATCTTCATGTGAGATGAAACATTCACAAATTCAACTTGCATTCTATCTATTTTTAAATGTTCACAAAGTTAAAATTTAACAACTTTCTTTTTTTTACAATTATTAGTTGCAGCTGTCAACTGAAACAAGCAATAGATCAAGAGAAGCACTAATAATATTAAAAATAATTTGAGAAAGGATGGATGGAAGAATAGTTGATGGGAATCCTAATCCTAATCATCTTAAAGACTTATTGTTAGGGAAGGAGAAGGATGCATGGGTCATGTTTGTTTTTGGAATCGTCTTTTATTTTATTTTCAGGATTTAAGTTTGACTAAAATTTGAGTCTTTTAACCTTTTCTTTTCAAAAGGAATTTGAGTCTTTTTCGAGTTATGTGCTTTATGGAACTTTTTTATTTTACCTTTTATTTGAGTTCTATTAGGAGTCCGAACAAGAGTTGTAATAGGAGTTGTTTCTTCTTCTATAAATTTGGGTTTGTACTCGACTTTTTATGATACGAAGAATTAAGAGTTTAAATATCATTTTTGATTATTGAATCTCTTTGCATGTGAATTGCTAGAGTGGGTGAGTGAATCACCTAGTGTGAAGCTCAAAATCCCCTATTTTTTCACTGCGTATTTTTTTTTTTCAATTTCCCATCAATCTCATAATGCTTCCGATCCTTATCAACTTGGTATCAGAGCTAAATTTATGATCTTTCATCATCTTCTTTGTCCATCTTTTCTTTAGTATACATTAGTTTAGCTTTTAGCAAAGAAAATCTTTTGATTTCAGTTTCCATCCAAAAAAAAGTAAAAAAAATAAAAAAAATAGCAAAAAATAGCACGGGTTGCTGTATAAAGCATGCATTTCATTTTTTCATGTGCCAAACACATCTCAGGAAAATTTTATAAAGCATGCTTTTCATTTGGACAAGCTTAATTTGCATGCTAGCTTCCATCATCAACTGTATGTATTGATTTTTAGAGGGAATTGGATTGTTTTGAGTGTTTATGCTACAGATTTCTCTTCTGAATACCGTTTATTTGAATCTATGTTTCTTATGTCAACAATCTTTTCTTCATGATTCTTTCTAGCTGTGAAACACAGAGCATAGGTCTGCTATCATACACTTTTTTAAGAAGGACAATGAAAGATGATATTATTGTCCCCATGGTGAGTGCTGTCTGTTTTCCAACTACCCGTATTTTTTTCTCTGGAAGTTCTATTTTCCAAGGTTTGAGCCAGCTATTTCTATCATGGTAGGTTGACTTTCAGATTCTTGGTGGCCAACCAGTGCCATTAACATACAGTTCACAAGATGATTGGGATGATAGCCTAAAATTAATTCTTGAATGGTCTCCATTCTTTTCGCAGGAAGAACTTATGCAACAGGTTCTGTACATTTATGATCTGCTTTACAATTGCACATGTTAGGCTACATACTGCGTATTGCATTCTTCAAGTATGCTTGCTTTTTTTAAGTACCAATTTGTTATTATTCCCCATCATGTTTCGTTTCTGAAAATTTTTATCTATTGCAAGATATAATTATTAGGTTTTTATTGCATGATATAATTATTAGGGTTTTTTCACATCTGGTTTAACTAGAGCTTTTAATTATCGAACTGAAGCATTTAAAGTTCATTTCCTTTATTACACACACATATCATTTCATCTTCTTTAGTTAACATCATGTTCTGGAGTCCTGTTGAAATTGAAAATAGGCCACACCACAAAACTGTGTGTATGATGGGCTCATCGTGTACTGACGACGCACCAAAGGGGGAGATGGCACACCAAAGGGGATGCCGGCCAATGCCAAAGACTAAAAGGGGCGTTTTTGCAATTACTTGATACTCTTTCCTATTAATTATTCTTTATAATGGCAAACTTGTAATTAGATTAGAAGGGGGATTAATTATAAGCAAGGGCTAGCCGCCGGCCTCTAGGCATGCTTGATTTTGATATTTTGTGAAGGAGAGATAGTTCTTCGTGTTCTTCGGAAAAGGTGCGAACGTCCCTTATCAATTGACGTCTTAGGGGAGAAGGTTATCTCATATTTGTAGCCTATTTAACTATTAAAAATTCAGTTTTTATTCCAATAAATTTCAGTTTCATCGAAGTTCTATCATTTTGGTATCAGAGCACGTCGATCCATGGCGACGGCTACGAGATCCAAAGATCGGATCGATGTGGTGGATGAGAAATTGACAGGAGAGATCGATGGCATTGAGGGCGAGGTCGCGAGCGTGAAAGAAACCCTAACAGATCATGAGGGCCAGTTGAAGCAACACGGCGAAGCCCTAGTGCAAATCATCTTCCAACTTGGAGAGATTTCGTCGCAATTGAAAGGAGGCAATGCGAACCCTAAAACAGTGACAAAGGTCCCACCTTTGGACAAGGGGAAGCATGTAGCGATGGAAACGGAGGACGGAAGGCTCACGGACCTTGATAGCAGCGATCCAGAGGAAGAGGAGTGCGACCAAGAGGCTGGTGGACCTAGCCAGCTCCTCCACAGGTCGCAGCGGCAGCGGCAGCGGCAGGACCTAGGTGCCCCTCCCCAGGGTCCTGCGGCCCCCCCACGGGCCTCGGCATGGCCCCGATGATGGTTACAGCGTAGGCTTTCTACTGATGATTGGGCTTCGGTTCTTAATTGTATTGGTTCTTCGGTTTCGATCTCAGGTAGACTATTCCATATACTCCAATTTCGATTCCTTTGCTTATGTTAGGGTTTGGGTCTTCCTTTGCTTGCGGGTTGGGCTGGTCTTGCTTATTGTTGGGTTTGGGATATCTCTTGCTTATTGTGCTAAGTTCGGTGGCTTCTTCGACTCACGTGTTGGGCTTGCCTTGCTGTTTGAGGTACGTTGACTTCCTTTGCGGGTTTGGGGTTTCCTAGTTGTGGGGTTTGTTGGTGTCCTTTTGGCTTGCGGCTTTGGGCTCCTTGCTGATGGTGAATGCGACTGGCTTTCTCTGCTGCTGTCAGGTTCGATCTGTCCCTTGCTGTTATTGTTGGGTTGTTATTTCTTACACTTTGGCCCTACTTGCTGGTCGTTGAGTTATGGTTGGCTTTTCTACTGCTGGTTAGGTTTGGTTGGTTCTCTTACTTACTGTTTTGGGGTTCCTGGGTTGCTGCTGGCTTATTTACTTATTATTTTGGGTTCCTTGCTTGTTAGGTTGATGGCTTCCTTTACGTGCTGTCTTGGTTCCCTGGATCATCGTTGGGCTCGGCTGGTTTCCTCGCATGTGGTTTTGGGTTTCGGTGGATTTACTTGGGATCTGATCCCTCTGGCCTAGCGCCATCATGAGTTTGACTTTCGGGCTTTTCTTTATCAAGTATTTATTATGTTTCCTTCGTTCTTGGTTCGTTGCATGGAACAGTTGGTGTTGCTTCATTTTCAGTTCAGGTTGGAATATCATGCCATGAGAAACGTCTATGCCTTTACTCTGTCACATGCCAGTTTCATTATCATGTTGTCTCTTGAGTTTACTAGTACCATTAAGTTTAATATTGTGTTAAATTACGTAGTCTTGGGTTGTTACTTGGGATGTCACTTATACTGATTGCATGTATGACAAGATTTGAGGTGGACTATCATGACACGACAGGTTACTATTGCATGCCTGACAGGATTTGAGGTGGACCATTACTATTATAGTGGATCTTGGATCTCCATTGACTACGTAGTTTAATCAATATTGAACCTCACGACACTAAACTAATAAAATGATTACTTCAGCTTGACTTACCGGGTTTTGGGGGTAACTTATGATTACGAGTGCGGGAGCGACTGGGACCTGTCTTCGGCTCCCCGGTTGGGGGAGGGGACGTCCCTCACTTCAGATGGGTCCTAGAGTCCGGGGGCAGACATGAACGACCATCTTGATGGGTCCCGGAGCCCCCTGCCACAGGTTACTGTTTCACAGCTCTTGCAGTTTTACAGCTCTTACAGTACAATACTTTCTTCAGTTCAGGACTCGGCACTGGGTAGACCCTTGCTGTCTCAAGAGGGTCTTCGTGTTACTTACCGTACTCTCCCTCATAAGTCATGACCTAGGATTGGTTTACTTGATTGAGTACCATCTTTACAATAGTTGTGCTCATTTTAATCATCATAACATGTTTCTCTTCTGTACCTTTTTAACTGCTGTCTTACCGTCTTTTGTACCTCCTTACTTTTCTGTCGTGTGGGGTTTTTAATTATCATACTATGTTACTTCTTTGTTCAGTACTTCATATCTGTGGCTATCCTGTCTCCTTCTATGCACCTTTACTTTTCTTGTATCTTGTTTAGATATCGTCTACTCTATGAGCGTGGAGCGACTTCTGCTGCCAATAGGTATGACGCACATGATCATACATAAGTGCTTGAGTACGAGGAGTTAGACTTCTAGTTCAGGACTGTTGAGTCTTGGCCTAGCGGCAGGTACGTGTTTCATTTACGTTTCAGCAATAGTGTAGCTTTTACTTATCTCCTTCCTCTTCAGTACTGCGTTACCTGCGTTACTTGCTTTACTGTTCTTATCTGCTTTGTTTAGAGTATCTCCTTACTTTCTGCACTGCTCCACATTGACTTCACTGGCACATTCGGGACCTGCACATTCTAGTTTCAATTGTAGCGGCACCCGCGTGGAGCGGGGCGTTACAGAAATACAAAAAACAAACATTTTCTTTTGCACAAACTCTAAAGCATTATCAGTTTGCAATATACGTATGAACAAAAAATCGAGTCTTTATTTTGTTATAAAAATTATGAACAATATTAGGAACATAAGAACGATTTTTCAAGAGACAAATCTAACTAGTTTTGGAAAAATCTACAACCGTAGGAAAATTTCAAAATTTAAAAATGAAAGTGACACGACTAGGACTCTAAATATTGCAGTGAACTAGCTCAAAAGACCTGACTCCTACTAATAGAACAACTTAGGAAGCACGATAATGCTTTCCTAACTCATACGACTCACTTTAATGACACAACTGAGGTCTTAATAGAGATTTCTTTGAGATTTTGCAGCGATGGATTACATATACGATGGATGCCATTGCAGTGCTGTTACAGAGGAAGGAGCATCAACAAAATCAGCTGAAGGAACATCAGTACCCAAATAGTACATTCATATAGGATGGATGCCATTGCAACGCTGTTACAGAGGAAGGAGCATCAACAAAATCAGCTGAAGGAACATCAGTACCCAAATAGTACATGTCACTCTTCTCATAGCCCGAATCATTCTTTATCCTAGTTCACAAATCCTGAAACATAATAGGAAGGAAAGAATGTAACCGAACAGTTTTCATGCTTGGTAAACTGACTAATAGGCAATAAGCTGATAGAAAATTTAGGAATATATCGGGCATTGTTTAAAGACAACCTAGAGGTAGTATATAATTATCACTAACATGCATATAAGAGGAAGACATATCAGCAGTATGAACAGAAGCAGCAGCAGAAACAGGAGGTAATAATATATGGAACCCATGATTAATACCCATCATGTGAAAGGAAGCGATTGAATCTAAGATCCAATGCATATCTGGAGTGGCAATAAAGCACAAGTAGATGAAGCTGATGCATGAAAGCTGAATGTACCAAGTGTGTAAACTGGGTGGATTGAAACTGAAGAAGTTTCTAATACTTATATTGAGGTATCTGCATTGTTGCAACGACATTTGAGGAGCCTACAACAGCTGGGGTGTTTGGAGTAGGATTGACGTTTTTTGACACACTTGTTCTAGCACTTCTCCGAAATGTACGATTATAATGGATGCACTGATAAGTCTCCATGCCCAAGGGAGATGTCAGCTGTCAATTTGAAGAGACTCTAAGACCACTTACACCACTTACACCATCATGGTCTTCACCATGTGTACGGCCATAACCACGATCTCGTGTAATCATAGCTGAGTTTTCACAACTAGATGTAAATCTAGTGAAAACTCTACTACCAATAGAGACTCGTTGAACACGAGCAAGCATAGTAGGAAGAGAAGGTGTCAAATATTCATCAAGTATTTCTTCTCGTACCTAATTAGTTAGAGTAAAATTTGACCATGCTAAGGACTTTGCTACCACAAGTACTTTTTGATATTGCATGCGAGTTGAATTTGAGGACGTGAGGGTTGATGAAAGTCTAGCTCATTCAGGATGCCCCTTCAGATCTGAATAATAGCGAGAAAGGTCATGGTCTTCCTGTTGTAGACAGAACAACCAATCGTAACTGAGCCGTTCTGAAAATGTTTTGTTCATCAAAATACATTTCATTTGGGGGGGGGGGGGGGTGGGGTTGGTTCCAATCCTTTTTTGGCTGTTAACAGGAACATCATATTGGCATTTACGTGCATTTACATGCATCTCACTAGCCAAATGAGTTCACAATAGTTACTGGCTGTGTCTGTCACGTCATGCTTCACAATATATTTCCTAGAGTGAAACAGAACATGACTGCAACATATTTATGCCAAAAAGGGTCCACGTTTTTAATTTTCATTTTCCTTTCTTCCTTTCTTGACATAAATACGTTAAGCATAAAATGAAGGCACATGTTCACTTGCTGGACTTTAAGAGCAACATATAAAAGCTAAATAATATATTATTACAATCATTATCTTTTAAAAATAAATCAGCTTGAGATAAGGCTGTTCTGATTGATGCACTAATGATATGTACATCTAGAAATAAGAAATGCTAATTTAAAGCAGATCCTCCATCAGGTACTGATCTGCAAAAGCTAAGTTTGCTGGATTTACCTCGATGGCTTTCCTAGATAGTTGCCCTTCATCTTTGATAGATATGTCGATAGAAAATACAAAAGAAAGGAAATACCTATTAACGAGGGGTCATTGGGTTAGATTCTTAGATGAGGAAAATGTATATAAAAACATGATATAAAAAAATTCACAATTTATAAGAATTTTTATTTAAACAGTAAAAATATGCTAAGCAGTAAATAGTAACCAAGGCTTAAGATGTAATTAAATAATAAAGTCTAGCATGTTTAATACCATAAGAAGTAAAAGCTTGCACATGTGATCAATGTAAGAATCCAAAGCCATTAGAAATATAAGGGCAGATCTAATAGTTAGACTATGTAACGGCCCGCTCCACTCTCCCATTTCCTTTTCTTTTTCTTCTTCTTTCAGCCCGTAGTGAGGCCCAAGCCCACGTGGCTTCATTTTCTTTCTTTTATTTCCCCAGTTTCTCTCCCTTTTTCTCACGACGCCCGCGAGCCCAAGGGCTTCGTCGACGCATCCTTCGCTTGCTCCCACTCTCGACACGCTCGCGGTAGCAAACGAAGTCCTCGAGGGCTCCATCGATCGCCACACACTCTCTTTCTCTCTCCCGCTCACACGTACGCTGTGGTTGCATGAGCAGCCACTAGGGCTTCGGCACGCCCCCGTCCTTCGTCTTCTCCATCGATGCGACAACGACGAGCCCCCTCGTGTGACGACAACGAGCAGCATGGTCCCCTCCGTCCTCTCTTCCCCATCCTCTCGTCCTCCCTCTCGGATTCTTCCCCCTATAAGACCCATCTCTTCCTCCTTCCTCCTGCTGAGATCTCCTCCCCTCCTTGATTATGTCTGACCCTTGCTATTCTTGGTTGCGGTCTGTCGATTTGCTTGCTGATTTGGGATTCGGTGGCTCCTTGGTTACGGGTTGTCCATTGCTTGCTGAAATCGGGGTGTTGCGGCTCTCCTCTTGCTTGCAGTTGGTGGTTTCTTGCTGACGGTGGATGCGGCTGACCTTCTTCTGCTGCTTGATCAGGTTCGGCCCTTTCTCTTGCTTGCAGTCAGTCTCTTCCTCGCTGAGTTGAAGTTCAGTGTCTCCCTTTGCTTGCGGTGGTTCCCCTTGTTGAGTATTGATTCCCCGGATTTGGTTTTGGATGATGAGCAAACATAAATATTGTGAACTAACTGTTTGTGAGCGCAGTTATGGAGATCGTCGCCAAAAGAATACGTACATCAAAAGCGATGTCTCAAGACTTCTCAATACGCGTGATCGTGTGCCTGAAGCTTCGTTGAAGCTCAAGGTATTTTATTGAAGTCAAGCGCGAAGATTGAAGCTAGCTTTGAAGACGGTTCGTCATGTATTATTTATTGTCTTCTAGCTTCATAGATTAGAATGTTAAGCCTTGAGTAGGACTTACCTTATAATATTCATTTCGCTCATATCTTAGAGCTAGGATTATCATAGAAGCCATTAGAAACTTTCCCGAAGCCTATCGCTTCTTCCCTCGGCTTCTTGTGCATCTTAGTTGGTTCATGTAGAATTACCAACCGACTAGATGACGATCTAGTCGGTCGGCAACTCTTCATGAACCGATTAGATGTCATTGCTCATTGCAGCTCATTCCCTGTTGATCAATTAGTCGGTCAAAGAAGAGTCACCGACCGACTAGATGACAATCTAGTCGGTTAGGAATCCTTCTTAGACCGACTAGTTGAGCTTTTCCTGTACAGCCTAAGTTACTGTTTATCGTTAGTCGGTCTAAGCACGTTTGTCGACCGACTAGTTGATAACTAGTCGGTCAGCATTTGTTCTTTGACCGACTAGTTCAACTTGAAACCCGCCTTTCCTATTTCATCTGTTAGTCGGTCTTAGAACACTCACCGACCGACTAGTTGGAAAACTAGTCGGTTGGCAAGTCTTCTTAGACTGACTAGTTCATATTGCCTGGAACTTTTTCGTTTGGCTGTGAGCCAGTTAGTCGGTTCATGAAGAATCACCGACCGACTAGATGGCAATCTAGTCGGTCAGTGATCCTTCTTAGACCGACTAACTGCTTCAGAAATATGACCGTTGGGAATCTTTTGAGCACGATTTTTCTTGCCTCTATAAATACAAACCTGATTCATTTGAGGCAAGGTTAGAGGTCCATTATCAAAGTTATTTCAGACCTAAGAGAGGAGTTTTCTCAAGCTATTTCTAAGCTCTCTCTTCTCACCTAGAATCTCTCCTTCAACTCTTTAAGCCAAATTTCTCAAGAGAGATACTCTCCATTGTGAGCCATTCAAGCCAAGGGCTTTGAATCAAGGTCATCATCTCCACCCTAGGCCTCCATTGCTGGTCATCTTCTTGGAGCTAGGGTTTGGTGACATCTTCCTCCTCAAAATCCATCTTTGCCCTAATTTGGTAAGTATACTCAAGGCATAGGATTTTGTGGTAAGTGGTTCTTTATTTCATCGCATTTGATATTTAAGATTGTCTCTCGGTTGTGAGAGAGGTTGTGATCCCGGGTTGTGGGAGTCACATGTCATTTGTATGATTTGGTCTTGTGAAGGGTTTTCACAAGAATTTCATAGTGCTAAATCTTGGGTTAGAAGTTTCTAACTCAAGTATCCGGAGTGGATCCGGGTGGTTGGGACGTAAGATCACCAGGAACAAGTCGGGGAGACTTGGGTGGAACCCGTTACATGCTTTGTTTGCGTTTGATAATTCTTGTTGATTGTTGCTTGTAGTGTAATTCCGCATTGTTGTTTGTATGTTTGCACAATAATTAGGAATAACTCTCTTGATTATTTTAAAGTACTATTCACCCCCCTCTAGTACATGTGCAGTAGCTTCACAGGACACTACACCTATTGTTGTTTTAGGGTTCCTTGCTGATTTGGGGATTTGATGGCTTTCTTTGCTTGCAGGTTGGAGTTCATTGCTGGTTGACTGGACTGCGGCTGCCCTTCATGCTTGTTGGTTCTTGCGGTTGGCTGTGTTCTGCTATTGATTCGGTTCGGCTGAATCTTTGTTCGTTATTGTGGGCTTCAGATCTTAATTCTCTTGGTTTTTCGGCTTCGATTTCAGGTAGACTCTATCCCTTATACTTTGATTCTAATTCTCAGGTTTGCCATCTCAGGGTATTGGGTTGTTAGATGCAGTCTACTTTCTGCTTGCTGTTTAGGATATCGGCTTAGGGTTTGGGTATGTTCTTCCCTTGCTGTCCTTGGGTTCGGTTGGCTTCTTTACTCACTGTTTTGGGCTCCTCTTACTTGTTGTCTGGAGCTTGGCTCTTCCTTGCTTGTTGTCTTGCTGTCTTGAGTCGTCGTTACCTGTGGGTTTGGCTTCCTTGCTATTATCAGGTTGTTGCTTGTGGCTTAGGTCCATGCTGCTTGGTTGGGTTCTGTCCCTTCCCTTGCTTGCGGGTTTGGGGTTTCTTTGTTGTGTGGTTCATTGGCTTTCCTTGCATGCAGCTTTGGGCTCCCAGCTGGTTGAGTTGTGGCTGACTTTCCCCTTGTTGCTTTGGGTTCTTGCTTATTGTTAGGTTCGGTAGCTTCCCTTGCGCGTTATTTCGGGTCACTGACTTATTGTTGGGCTCGGCTGGTTCCCTCGCTTGTTGTTTTGGGTTCCGGTGTGGTTTACTTGGAATCTGATCCCCATGGCCTAGATTCTCTAGAGCCATTATGAGTTTGACTATCAAGTTTTTCCTCATTAGTAATTATTATAATTCCTTTGTTCCTTGGTTCGTTGCATGGAACAGTTGGGTGTTCCATATCACTTCAGTTTGGAATATCATGCCATGATAAACATCCATGCCTTTACTTTATCACATGCTAGTTTTTTTATTATGTTGCCTCTTGAGCTTGCTAGTACTATGAAATTTAATATTGTGATTAAATTGCGTAGTCCTTGGGTTATTACATGTACGTCAGTGGACTATCTTGATGTTGACTCTTGACGTGACAGGTTACTACGACAGTGTACTTTCTTGACTCACGACAGGTTGACTCATGATTTAACTATGCAGTTTAGCTAGTATTAAACTTGACACACGACACAACACTAAAATTAATAAAAGGTTAATTTCTGCTTGACTCAACGGCTTTAGGGAAACTTATGATCGAGAGAGTGCGGGTGCAACTGGGACCTGATCTATAGCCCCCAGTTTAAGGGGGGACGTCCATCATTCAGATGGGTCCTGAGTCCGGGAGCAGATAGAGACGACCATCCTGATGGGTCCTGGAGCCCTCGTCACATTGTTACATCTTTTACAGTACGATACTTTCTTCTTTTGGACTCGGCTCGGGGATGCACACTCGTGGTCCAGATAGCTCCCAGTTGCACACCGTGCTCCCCTTCATAAGTCACGACCTATGATTGGTTCACTTTAGTGAGAACCATCTTACAGTATTTGTAGACATTTAATTATCATACCATGTTACTTCTTTGTTCAGTATTATCATATCTGTGGATGTTCTATCTTATTTTTGTGCAACCTTACTTTTCTGTCTTTTGTTTAGATATTGTCTACTTTATTGAGCGTGGTGCGACCTCTGTTGCCCACTAAGTACGACGCACATGATCATACAGAGACGCTTGAGCACGAGGAGTCAGACTTCTAGTGTAGGACTTTTTGAGACTTGAGCCAGCGGCAGGTGAGTGCTCTATTTACGTTTCAACATTAGTGTAGTTTTTACTGTTCTTACACCTGCTTTGTTATGAGTATTTTTTACTTTCTGCATTGCTCCACATTGACTTCACTGGCACATGCTTGTTTCAATTGTGGCGGCACCCGTGAAGCGGGGCATTATAGACTAGGCTAGCTTTAAGTCCATATCCGATGGTATAATATGCAATATACAATATTACTTTATCTCTAAGGCGTTATCAGCATAACCATGCCTTTACGTCTGGATGATGATGATTGCAATCAATCCCTAACTCCATTTGTAGAAGGTGGTGGTTGAAATCAATACCCATTTTTGGATGGTGGTTTCAATCGATCCCTATATTTATTTTTGGATGGTGATTGTTGTAAATAAATGGATGACCCTAGTTGATCTTGCACCTTCTATGACAGTGAACTATTCTAAATCAACGTGTCAGTGCTGAGCAATTATAAATCTAATTTCTAATAATTGTTCAATTGAATCTTTTCAAAAAAGTGCATATTTGATTTCTAAATTGAATAATTGATTAATTAAACTACTTAATTAATTTTAACATTTTTTGAAATATAAACATTAAACAATTACATATGTCAGTCGCTAATATAAAGTACAATATTTTCAATAACCTTCAATAATATTAATTAAATTATTTTTAAATCAATAATATTTATTTCCAACGCAATAATATTAAATCAACAAACGAAAACTCAATAATATTAAATTTACAAGTGATGAATTAACAAAACAACAAGTATTCTTAAACTACAATAAATTAATAAACTATCTAGGTATATTTCCTATAACGAATTTAATTTTCAGGACAGGAAGTAGCATAATTTTCAGGACAGGAAGTAGCGTGAAGCTCCTATATCGAAAAGTGATAAAGCAAGGTTGGTTGCTACCAAAACTACGCCTATGATATAGCAAGGTGTTTATCAAACAAATAATAAAGCATGCAATATAGCAAGTAAAGCGGCAATATGCAATAAGTAAGATATGTGCAACAGAAAAGATTTAGGGCGATAAGATTTAGGGCGATACTAATGATTACTTGACCAATGGCCTCAGCCTTCTTGGGTGTTATAGTGAACACTTGGAACCTGATCGAATTTGACTAAACCTGCTAGAAGGCACGTTGCTGGATGAGTAGAGGTGATGCTCGTTGAGAAGATTTGGCAATTGTTGAGGTTGATGGGAGTGCTGTCCTATTAATTTGTTGAGGGCACTCCCAGTAGGAATGTTTCGATGCTCCACAGAGTACACATTAATTAAGCAGTTACCAATAGTCCTTGAGGTGTACTAATTTGTCGCAATTATATTATACCGTTAGTCGATGAATGTTGGTTGGAGCTCCTAGTTTCTTGAATGGGTAGTTTGGATTGGTTAGACCGCACTCCTTACTGGCATCAGGGGACACATGTTCTCCCCTGAACTGACTACAAAGCTTGGCAATGGTTTCGTAGTTTCATGCCGCCTCTAGTACATTATCACAGGCAGCGGGCTTGGTAAAAAGATTCAAGGCTTTAATGTTGTAGTTTAAGGCCTGTTGGAAGTGGAATGCACGGTCTTTCGAGTCCTTCATCTTTGGAGTGAAATGGCTGAGCATGAAGAACTCAGTATCGTTCTCATCTATTGTCCTGGAACCATGGGTCGGATTAACAAATCGTTGGAGTTCCTTTGCCGTTTTGGGAAAATATGTAGCATCATAATACTCACGGAAGATGGCCTATGTATATGTTTACCTAGGAGGGTCTTTTTCGCCTGCCACCAGTTCTGAGCATTGTCGGTCTCTGGAGTTTGGCAATGTCGATCCATCTTTCCTTACGACACGGGCGCCGACTAGGTTGTCATCCATGCTATGTGATTACTCCCCTATCTTGAGAGGGCTCTCCAATCGTTCCAAATGCTCAATGACATGATGCCTTTTGGGACTAATATTGTGACGTCGGGTTCTCTAGACTCATTCATTAGAAATCAGCATCTCTTGCCTCAATTGATATAGCTCTTGCCTTAATTTGTGCCTTATTTTCTCTATTTTCTTCACCTTAATTTCTATCAGAATTCTTTTTAACTTTATTTTCTTCACTAGCAGTTGGACACCTTACATCATTGATTGCTATCAATATTTTGCTTTTGCCAATTAATGCCTCTAATAATTATAGGTACAATGTTATTATTGCCATCTGTCGCAACATGTACTCATATCCTAAATCATTGAAGTTGCATGACTGTTGTCTTGCAATGGGTACCATCATTTGCTTGCTGATTGCTATTTGAACCACCCTTGATTGATGAATTAGAGGCAATAAATGACGACATGTTTCACATGACAGAAGATTGAAGTTGTGGGGGTATTTGGAGAAGAACAAAAATTTAGAGATTGATTTTGAGTCTCGCACCCGGAATATCTAACTATCACCGATTCACCTCGCACCAAAAGATTTTTCCAACCTTTCGTCCAGACAATCATGCATGCACTCGCACTTCAATGCTCACGATTTAATGGCATTCGTTATTCTTCATGAAAAACAAGTCTGTGGCTTTTTATAGGCTTAACAATTATTATCAATTTCTAATTCAACTAATGCGGGACTAAAGAAATTATCAAAATAAGAAAATGACTAACATAAAAGAAGACTCAAGCTCATACTAAAATGAAACTAGACTCAAATGAAAAAGAAAAAAAATCAAATAAACTTACAATGGAAAAATATAAAAAACTCAAATACTAATTGAAATTCAAATCTAAATTGGATTCCAATCATTCTTATCGGTTTGAGAATGTCATTGGGTGAATGGTGGCTGGAAGAGCACACCCAAGTAAAAATTAATAGTCTATTGTAATTGACAAAGATGCATCCGTGAACTTGAAATGTAGCAGAATGTAGATTTACAGATAAATATCATCTTTAATAATATTTTCAAATCATTAATGATAGGAAAGCATATAGAAACTACCATTCATTGGATGCGAATGATTTGTGATGACGAGCTTGATGTGCCAAGCAGCTCAGGCAGCATTTCCAACTTAAGTTCCAATATAGGAGCACCATATGGCCCGGGTTATAGCTTGGTTCAGTTACACGCTCAAACTCGATCATATGCTTGGGCTTAGGCTTAAGTCTGTTCTGGATCGATCACATGTTCATGCTCAATCCTAAATCTAAATGCAGGCTCATACTTAATCTTGAGCTCAAGCTCATGATCAGGAGCTGGCATAGGCTCGACCAAGAACTGATTTGGGGGCTCAAGTTCGATCTCGAATTTTGACTAAGACTACAATTCCCAATTTATCATCACTTTTGGGTTTGATGGTTCTGATTTTAATACTTTTGGAACATGTATTCGGTACATATCCATCATAGTCTGTTGTCTGTTCGACTGCCTGTAAAGTTTGAATTTTCATCATAACCTCTTGGACTAAGCTTCTCATTTCTCATATTAAGGTATCATGTGGATTTAGATTTGAAGATGGTTGTGACGAACAATGGATTGGTCGATATTTGGGGAGATACCGATATCGAAGCTCATGCTTCATTAGTAACTTTGTCCAACCTTGGCCATATTAAAAAACCCCAAGGATGAGTTTCACCAGCTAATTTTTGTCCAACATACTAATATTTTTCCTTGTTTGATAGTGTATTTAGAAAATAAACCTACCATTGGAGTATCCAATATTCTTCAATCTTTTTGATTATACAATTCCGTAATGAGCTCATTGGAATGTTCAACCGACTCAATGAAACTTCTTTCTTCCTCGCAATGCATGCATGAGTTTATTGCACATCTATGCAATTTGTCAGTCAACCCATCAATTAGAATACTGCACCCAAGCTCATCCCAAGCTGTCAACTCTTAGGATAATCTTTTTCAATATGACTGTTGGAAAAGATGCACCCTTAACTAATATTGGTTTGATCACATGTACCTTAGCCCATATTTATTGATGGCCTCACACGCAAGGGCAAGGTTAAACTCTAAGAGGATAAACATTATATGGAAGGTTCACCATTTAACATCATAAAATTACAATGTGGGCCAATTACACATCCCTTTCTTCTACCCCCTTATGGGTTCTTTGCTTCACCTTCCGTTGTTTTGGGACCAATATTGTGAGGTCGGGTTCTCTAGACTCAATTCTTTTTAAATCTACACCTCTTGCCTCAATTGATATACCCTTTGCCTTAATTGTTACTTTGCTGTATTTTCTCCATTTTCTTCACCTTAATTTCCCACCAAATTCTTTTTTCAAATGGCTTTCACTAGTATTTGGACGCATCCTTGCGTCATTGATGACTAGCAATGTTTTGCTTTTGTCGATTGATGCATCTGATAATTATAAGTTCCATGTTATTTTTTACCTCTGTCACTTGCAACCCATACTCCCATCCCAAATCATTGAAGTTGCATGGCTGCTGCCTTGCAATGAGAATTATCCGTTGGTTGCCGATTGCTACTTGAACCACCCTTGGTTGCCGATTGCTACTTGAACCACCCTTGGTTGATGAATTAGAGGTCATAAATGATGACATGTAACATAACAGAGGAATGTCGTAATAGTGGGGGATTTGGAGAAGAATAAAATTTAGGGATTGATAAATTTTTAGCCTCGTAATCTGTTTATCTAACGATCATCGACTCACGCCTTGCACCCGAAGATTTTTTGAACATTATATCCATGTAATCAAGCATACGCTTGCACTTCAATGCTCAAGATTTGATGGGAAAGCAAGGTTATATGTCTTGGTTTCGGTCTTCTAGGGAAATTTAGGTTGCGGGCAATTTCGCTTGTTTTGGTGGTTTCAGAGTTTCATTTAGTTTGTATCAACAGTTTTGGTAGTTTCATTTCGGGTATGGTTTTGGTTTCAAGGATTATACACACACACACAGAGATTACTGTATTATATATATAGTTATACAATATTTTATACATATAAATGCTTCGATAATTTATATTAGGTATAGTTGTACAAATATTTAGCTGGACCTTCTCTAAGATTTCATCTAGCCCTTTATTATTTTATTAATATAAAATAATGATGAGACATTAATCTGGCATTACAATACAAAAATGAAGAAAATAAAGCAAAAGATACAAAAATCTCATTCTAAGTTATTATCGTCCGGTTGTGGTGCATAGTATTATGGTGGATAACAATAGTGTATCTGTTCCGATCCTAAAAATGATATCATTATGTTATTATATTCAGAAGGCTGGCTTGGGTTCAATGAAAGGCATACCATGACTGCATTGACTGTTAGATTGCTCATTGATATTTGAATCGTACATGTAATGACTAGCATAATCTCAATAAACATAAGAGTGTGAATGATGTATAATAATCGTCATAACTGCCTGCTTATCCACAAGAATACGATTCATAAATAGCACGATTATCATAATCTCGATAATTTGAACGTTGATACTCGGGATGATCAGATTATCTACCGTAGGTATCATTTGTTCTTTCTTTGCTTTGATGCTGTCTGTTATGATCTTTATTCCTATGCAAATGAGTTGCATCATAAGTATAGTCTCTACTTTTTTGAGTAGTATGATTGTATTCTAAAACACAACAATATCCATCTGTAAGACCTTGTTCATCGGGAGATGAATCATCGTTGCTTTCTCGTCAAGTTACTGTTTTCTTTTGCTTAAATGTGAGATTCACTTGGCTTTGACTTGGTCGTTTGATTGATTTTTGCCTATTTTGTTTTCGCAAGTACTTTGCCCAACCAAGTATTGTCTCTATAATCGAGCGACATGTCTTCTGTTTCCCTGGGCTATTCCTGCAACGGATTGTTCTCGTTAAAAATTTGATACAAATCAATCAGTTGATCTTTAGTTCTCCTTTTGCAGTGTCTTTTTCTTAGCATTATATTTTAATGCATAAAACCAGCTCTTTAAGATTTTTCTAAGATTTTTCATTATTAACATGTTGGTCGGTGTGAATGAGTGAGAATATGGTCCAATTTCGTTCACAATTTGAAAAAGAGACTGTTTGGCTTAAAACACAGCTAAGCGTGCAAGATTTGGAACTTGCTCTCTTCTAATGATTGACAACCAGCTACAAAAGTTTTTTTAGTCAAAAAATTTAGAGCAGTTCATGAGACCATAATGAACTAAGTTTCTTATAGATTTCTGGAGTGACATGCTTTATTACCAGATGTGTGCCTTTTGGACGTTGAATGCATCAACTTTCATCTTATATAACTCTACTCACACTTATCATGCATAATTTCAGAATGTGAATGACTGGATCGAATCATTTATCAAAATAAAAATATTTGAAAATCATTTGTCTCTGTCTATTTCAAGTTGCTTCGAGATGTCTGGTTCCAATATTTCAACTACATGTCTAAATCCAACCAGCACCTTGTCATTTGTTACCCTAGTTATGTATTGAAAAAGAGGATTCAGAAAATAACCTGCAATTGAAATAAATCATGTAAATAAATGATCCGTATCATATTAAGTTTAGCTAAAAAGATAAAAAATACAATATTTACTTGTAGCATGAATATTTTGCTGTAGATGCATACCTATCTTTTGTCAATCATGCCCCACCATTTTCAGTATCTTCCACTAATTTTTTTATTTTTTACTCGGTTTATGGTCTCACAAAGATAACCCATATCAGCCTTATCATTGATATCGACCATTCTTAGTACTTTCACCAGTGGCTCGAATACGGTGATATCATTAAGGATGCCTTGACAGAAGGCATCACCGTAAATCAGATTGTACACGTTAGTTGCAACAATCTTATTTTTTGGTTTGACCGTAGAAAAGTTATTGTATGTAAATACTATTACTATCTGATTTTGTGTGATGATATTTTAGATATTCACTTCTTTTGATATTTAAGAAAATATCAAATCAATACAATGCGTCGCACAGGGAGACTAATACATGTCTAGTTAATTTGTAGTTTGCTCCATTGTCAGTCCTACTTAGACGATTCTATGCTATCCAGTTATGTCTACATATTTATCTATAATGACAAATATGTACATGCTATTCTGAAAGCTGTCGGTCGCATCCACCGAGTGAAGAAACACACTATCTTGTATGTCGAATACAAAAATCAATAATCTTCCTTCTACTCTGTGGTGTTCAATCATCACATTAGTATGCAGCCATACTCATCACAATAGTTATAAAAAATTCAATATGTATTGGATTTCTCAACCTCCACGTCTAAATGTGTTGTAAAGTTCTTAAGTAGATGTTGAAAGACACCACAACCTACTTCATGAAAGCATTTGCCATGGGCTGTTAGTATGGATTATTTGTAACATTATGTGGAATGTGGCCGTAATACATAAATTTGGCTACACGTCTATCGAGAAAGTTCGTGGCATTTCAAACCAACTTTTATTACAGAATTTATATTTGTCTGGGTTTTGCCTTGTTTCGTTGAAGTAAAAGGGTTGGCATTACCCACACTAGATTTGAAATTACCATATGGTTTTTTGGTAGGTTTAGCACGAACAGAACCACATTTTAAAACACCAGACGATCTTTCGGTAGGTTCAACACGAATCGTACCGGACCTGTCTAGACCAGATGATCCTGCTTTCATTCTTCTACTATCAATTTTATTAGCAAATTCTTGTCTACTTTATGTCAGTACTCTTCTAAGCTCTCTCTTCCTTGGTCTCATCCTCATCATCCTCATCTGAGTTTATGCCTTTAAACAAAGCCATTAACTCTTTCTCAGTCATTCTCTTCTCAAATTTTATCATTTGCTTTTCTATCTTCATGGCAAATATGAGTGACTTCTTCTTTGCTCGCACTTCCTTTGGCACTTCGTTGCATGTCATCACATCACCGGCAATTCTCGCCAAACGTCCTTAAGGTGAGTTACGTATCCATGCATTTTTTCGAGATTCGTTGCACCTTACTTGTCTGTAGCCATTTCTAATCATTTTACCATGAGCCTACCCAATATCCAACTGTTTCTCTATAGGAGTTCTTGGAGACATCTTAATTACCGCTTATAACCGAAGACAACATATAATGGGTTAATTATTAGTAAAGTTAAACTATTTAAATAAATTTAGACATCTAACATTATTTAAATTAATTAAAAGTAGTTACAGACAATAAAATAACAAATAACAATAGTTATTTAACATTAATTAAATTAAGAATTATCAAGTCTTAACATTAAAATTTGTTAAGTGAAGTTGTTAACTTTATCAATTAAGAATTATTAACATTATTATTAGCTATGTGTAATTATTAACATCAATAATTAAGCATTATTAACAACAATATTGTTAAATAAAATTATTAACAGTTAAGAATTAAAATCAGACCAATACCAATAAATTTTTAAAAGTAATAAATCCACATTAACAATTATTAGTAAACATTATTATGAATTTTATTATTGATAATTACTTTAGAATATTTTATTAAAATTAGTTAAAATTATTGCAAATAAAATGTAATATGTTTATCAAAAAATGTAATGTGAATTATTTGAATGTAACTTATGTAAAGTATATGAGTCTAAATTATTTTAAAGTAAAGTATATGAATGTACATTATGAATATTTAACCAAAAAGAATGGCAAACTAGTAAATAAAATGTAATATGCTTATAAAAATGTGTAATGTTAATGGCAGCGTTTGTGGATGAGCAGCGAGGATACGTGCCTCACGTGCGGGCTACCGAGCATGTTACACATTTTGCCACACATATTCCATTTATTTATAAGTTTGCTCCCTTTGTTAATAGTTAACAAAGGAAATGGCAAACTTGTAAATAAATGTACTACTTTGAGCAAAATGTTAACATGACCATCAGCTCCTCTAGAATGGCAAAAGTATAAATAAAATGTAATATGACTGGCAGCACTCGTTGAGCATTGATCGCACGTGCCTCACGTGTGGGCTACCGGTCACTTACACATTTTTCCACAGTTATTGCATTATTTACAAGTTTGCTATTCCATTTATTAACAAAAGGAATGATAAAATTGTAATAAATTTAATTAGTTGAGCAAAATGTGTAGCGTGACCAGCATCTTGAGGTTTTTTCACCTCGATTGTCCATTCGAGAAGAAGCTCGTGGTTTTTGAGAAGAGCCCATGGTTTCAATAGGCGAGTTTTTCCATTCAAGAACATCCTACTGTTTTTGATGCGTTGATCGATGAGTTTATCCGAGTCTTGTTGGCCCATCCCTAGAACATTTGACATTTCTCCGAGTCTTGTCGGTGCAGCGTTGATGGAAGGCGGTGTTGTTTGCAGCTTGAAATTGGGCGGCGATGCTCGCCGATGATGATGCTAGCAGACGATCGATGGCAGTGCTACCGTAGACGTTGAGGTTCTAGAAATTTCTCTTTTATTAATCAGAAAAACATTAATTACTTACATTTTACACACTTGATTCTGAGGTTGATTCTTGATGGAATATCCTAATTTTTTTGATGATCTTTGAAAAACTTTCGCACCGACCTTCAGGTAATTTTTACGGCGTTATTTTTGATTTTTGCTATATTGTGAAGAAATGTCCCCTGCACTTATAGGAAATTTTTTCTCCCTCACATGATCACACTATGTTTTCAAGGATAATTGTTATTGTTTGTTCACATGCGATTTTTAATATTCACGCAATTATTTTTGTTTGTTCACATGTGATTTTTTTAAATTTTGTATATTTTATTCTTTTTCGTCTCTTCTTCCTCCTTCGCAGGCTCTCTGTCTTCTTCATTTTTGGGCCGAAACTGAATGGTGTTGGCCTATACTGAAAATACTGAGGTTTCGTCTCTGTCTCTTTCGAAATGATACGAAATAGTCGATATCTGGAAATATCAGCCGATAACGCTAACCTTGTGGGAAACAATAAGTTTACACAATTTATTCATTATTCGTTATTAAAAACAAATACGAGGCTTTGAGGCTCTTTTGTAGGCTCACAACTTTTTTCAACGCCTAATATAGCTGATGTGGGACTAAAGAAAGTATCAAAATAAGAAAATGAGTAATATGAAAAAAGATTCAAACTCATACTAAAAGGAAACTTGGCTCAAATGAAAATGGAAAAAATTAAATGAACTGAAAAAATAAAAAAAAATCAAATACTAATTGGAATCCTAATCCAAATTGGATCCCTACCAGTCTTATCGACTTTGAGAACTTGGTGAATGGTGACAACCAGAGCATAACCAGATAAAAATTAATAGTCCAATGTAATTGAAAAAGATGCGTTTGTGAACTGAAAATGTAGAAGTGTGTAGATTTGCAGACAAATATCTTCTAAAAATATTTTCAAATTATGAAAGACATAAACATATATAGAGCCTATTGTTCATAGGATGTGAATGATCATAGATGACAAACTCGATGTGCTTAGGTTGCTGTAGCGATCTTTCCAAACTAACTACAATCATTGGAGCACTATATGGTTAAGATTGTAGCTTGGGCTCGATCACAGACTTGGGTCTAGACTCGATCACAGGTTCATGCTCAATTTTAACCTTAAATACAGGATTCAGCTTTAATCTTGAGCTCAAACTCTTGATCAAGATCTGGCTCGCGCTTGTCAAGGAATGATTTAGGCTCAAGCTCGATCTTGAATTTTGAATGAGACTCTAATTCTCACTTTACCATCACATTTGGTTTTGATGGTTCTGATTTTAATACTTTTGAAACTTATATCAGCTGGTACATATCCATCATAGTCTGAACTCCTCCATGGAAAGTTTGAACTTTCATCATAGCCTATTGGACTAAGCTTTTTTTTTCTCTGTTTAAGGTATCATGTGGATTTAGCTTTGAAGATGGTTTTGACGAACGATGGATTGGTCGACATTTGGAGAGATACCGGTATCAAAGCTTGTGCTTCATTAGAAACCTTGCACAACCTTGGCCATATATTAAACCCCCAAGAATGAGCTTCATTAGCTAATTTCTGTCCAACATACTAATATTTTTCATGCCAGATAAAGTGTATTTAGAAAATTAACCTTTCAACGAAAACACCCATGTTTCATAATATTGCTAATCAAAGTAATCTTGCTAATCAGAGTATCCATGGAAATGGAATATCCATGGAAATGGAAACCGGTGATTCTTAATTTACTTGGGAAACTTTGTTGGACGATGATGGTAGCATCAACAAAAGTGTGTGAAAATAATGCTCGTAATAGCACATTTGTATCTATATAAAATCAAGAAACTCTACTTAATAACTCACAATACCTCAAGTGATGTAATGGGTTGAATTGGCTTGCAGCTGGCTTAAACAAATTGAAAATCTATCTGAAAATGGCGTCAGAATTTTTAAAAATAATGAACTGGTACGAAAATAGCCGAAATCCTTGGAAAACTTCCTAAAAATTTGCATATTGCATTGTAGCTGATCGCTTGGTCAACGGCTCGTCAACGGCTTAGTTAAAGCTGTTGCCGGGTCAACAAAGTTAGGATTGAGCCAGACCAAGTTTGGCTTGGGTCATCATTGATGGCTAATTCTGAGTTGATGAACAATGTTGATTTGGTTTTAGTCAGCTTAAGTCGGCTCAAATTCAAGTCGATGATTTTTGTTAGATTGGGATTGGCTCAATCACCTCGGGTCTAAACCAAGTAATAATATTGGCTTAGATATGAGTTGATATCATTGTATTGAGCTCGAGACTGAGTGTATCCCATCTGCAACAGCTCTGGTAAGATTTTGGATCACTGATGGCGGCCGAATTCTCTTTTGATAACGATGAGGCTTCCTGACGAGGGTCTCAAAAATGGCATAGCCCTCCAATGACGACAACATGATCGATGTTTGACGATGACGTTGATGTTTGATGATGATGATGATGACTTCGAAGGTGTTGGGGGATGGTTGCATGGACCTCAGACGAGCATGGCGACAAAGACAAAGACGATGGAGGTGGCGATGGTGGGGGTGGGGGGGGGGGGCTTTCGATAAGCTCATTCTGCGAACGACTAACGAAGCAATGATGACAAGCTTGAGGACGGTGGTCGATAGTGGAGGTGGTTGCGAAGAGTGGGTGGCAAGCTAGATTGAGGGGTGAGACTAGGGTTAGGGAGAAATTTGGTTAAGTTTAGGGGTTGGGGGCGTTGAAGTAGAATAATATTTCCTTTTGATTTATTCTCATTTTTCTATTTTTTTGTTTTCTGATTATTTCCTTTTGATTATTTTCTGATTAGTTTCTTTTTGGTCAAATTTGTTGATATCTGAAATCTGAAGCAAAACAACCTTTTTATGTAAGTTTTGATTTGTTTTCTTCTTCAAAAAAACTTCTAAACCAATTCTCTAACCGTGTATCACATCAAACAATCATTAGAAGTTTGAACACAGTTTCTTCCCAAAATCTTTCCGAAATATCTAAATATCATATCAGATCATAAGTGAATTAAAAAAAAAAAATCAATTTTTGATAGGGACTATGTCAACAAATAGATAAAATAATGTATACTGCAGTATGCCCTCATTATGTAGTTCGAATCTATTTGAATTATCATCTGCAACTGGGGCTGTAATCATTATTGTCACGCCCCGCTTCTTGGGGGGACGTGACTTGTCTTTCACATGTGATGCAGTTCATGTTCTTTACAGGGAAAACAATGTAGCCTATAGTAGACATATACATGTTGATTAGTTTCTCCGTCAAAGTACGTGGAGAACAAAATTTGAATACAAGATGGAAAATATAATGTCTCTAAATATATAAGGAAATACATATCCACTCTTGACCTATCACTTTGAAAGTGTGCGTCCTGCACAGCAAACACAGTGTCCTCGTATACTGGAGTCTCCTTGTACTCCTAATCAATACCTAACAATGCAATAAAACAAAGAACCGTTAGGTTAGAGTAAATTTACAATAATTCTAGAATTTGAAATTTAAACAGTATATATGAGCATGATATGAAATAAAGCAGGAACACGTGTATATAAGTGACAAGCATGCGAGACATGAATAGTAAGATTAAACAAGAAGGCAACATTGGCAATTTGACAAACAATACATAGTTAGAGGTGTTGGATTATCTCACGTAACTAGGGTATTAAGCATTACTATGATCATCCAGACATAACAATAAAGAACCATAACAATAGACCAAGCATGAATTTGGATATCCTACAAATACTATCTGGTATGCAAGACATACATGTGACAATATAATGAAACTAAAGATACGCACGTAAATCAGATTTCAGTTTATGTTTATGTTATTAGTATTCTATAAGTTATATTAATTCTAGGTCGTGACTCATATTGGAGAGTAAAATCCAACCATATCTATCTTGTACCACGGGCGAGCTCACTTGGCCCGAGTCCCCCAAAACGGAAAGGACTCAGGATTTATCCGACACAACTCGTGAAAGACCCGGTCGGAACAAAAACTGAAATGCAATCCTACCAGATACGTCCCGAAAGTATGGTCCTGTCAATATCATACTTTCTAGTATAAGTTACTCTAAAAACCAGTGAGACTGATTAGTAAAGTGTAGCATTCATTTAAGGTGTACAGTTTCAGTGTCAAAGTGAGTGTTGGTTAAGGGTGATAACTAATGTCATATTGTCATGTCATAATATTGTTGTAGTCATGTCTAACTATTCCTTTATTTGGAAATACTGTATCTGTTATTGTAATGGTTCCAAGTATAACCATGAGAAAAAGATTCTAGAGGTGGCTCCTATGGGTTCAAGAGGTGACCGCCGGTTTCCCGTGACACTTTGTCCCATGAGCACTTAGTTCCTACTCGAGAGCACATACAATGTCAAGAGCTTGTAATCAGTGTACAATATCCAGTTACAATGTCAAGAATGTGATTATGGTATACATTTCCTTGCAATTATATCATGTAATTGGATCATGTAACTTATCATTGCCTATTGTTATTAGGGTGTGAATATGTGATGTGTGAACCAAGTAACATGAACATTCCAATGTAATTTCATGTTGTAAACATACTATGTAAGTATACTAATGTACTAACAAATGGTTTGTAGTTCTAATTCTTATTGAGGGTTATAGTAGCATGCATCATATGGATATTAACATGGGAAAAGTCTCTCAGTGAGACCAGGTGGTCACATCATGACTATGCTACATGGTTAGGGTGCTATATGCTACATGGTTAGGGTGCTATGTATTCATAATCCAATACATGATCCCAGCAGTTGGGGTCATTACACCTCTTTTTTGCATGTCCATTTATATATCAGTATGAGAACAATACCAAACTTCCAACAAGTCCAATTACCCATCAACATGTCATAAAGTTGTAGCAGTAGTAGTCTATCATGTGGTTGTTATACTTCCAATATCTTTATTGTGAGTGATTACTTTAGTATGCATCATATAAAATAGGAAGGAGAACACAATTTCTCAACAAGTCTAAGTGGTCACATTATGATTAGTTTATATGGTTGGGGTGCTATGTGATTTAAATCCATGCAAGTTCATGAATCCAATAGTTTTAAGAGTCATCATATCAACAGGTCCATTTCCAACAATATGCCACATGTAAAGAGATATCAATATCCAACAATTCTATTAACCCAACAATAAGCCATGCACATGAAAAATTATAGTTTACTTCAAGACCATAGTCCAAACACAACCATATATTCTAATTGATGACAGAAAATATTATCTAATCATTTGTATGCATCAAATTAATTCCACAATAATTTATGGGGGTGGGTCAATTGATGGTCTAAGAGGAAATCTCATCCTCGATTATTATAAGGGTCAAATCCTACACGTGCCTTTTCATATTTCCAGCCACAAATATCATTACGTATGGGTTTCAGTTTTATCTCATTACTAGCATGTGTAAGGGCTGAAAGTAAAATCTCGAGTATGAAGCCCTAAGTCCAACCAACAACAGGGCAAAAGCCCACAACCCAGCAAGAAGGGCAAAAGCCTAGTCTAACCAAGATAACATGGCAAGGCCCGTAAACCACCAAGCCAGGGCAGACGCCTATAGTCACAGTCACAAGAACATGGCAAAGAGGCACACGGTCACAAGGAAACGGAGCAACATAGCCTCAGTCCAACCAACAAGGCCCACAACCAATTGAAGAAGCAAGCCGCAACCAACCAACAACCCAGGGCAAGAAGTCCAACCAACTAAGCCATGGCAGAAGCCCAACCAACCAAGCCAGCAGTGGAAAAAACCCAAAGGAACACCAAAAATAATGGACGAAGCCCTAAGTGACTGGCAGCGGCGTAGCTGCAAAGTAGTGGGAAATAGTGGACGAGGGGCGGCGGCGAGGGTGTCGTCGAGCCACAAAGAAACCCAAAGAAACGCACATGGCTCAGGTTAACACTAACACATAAGCAGAAGAGAGAAAACCCTCGTAAATCAATAATTTTAAATTAGAAACTGAAAAACTAGAATTAGAGCAAATTTACTAAAAGTCGAAAATCCGTCGAAGAACGCCGAGCGTGCTGTGGAGCAGATGCGAGAACTCGCCGCTGTGCCGTCGAGTGGCTGTAGTTGCTCGACGAAGCGAGGGGGCAAAAATATAAGGGAATCAAAACCCCAAAAGAAAAATCCAAACCCAACTCAAACCAGAACCAAAATCAGAGAATTTGAGAGAGGAAAAATGAAATCTTCGCATGAAAACTCAAGGAGGTGAAAGATGGTTAAGTAGCATCGTAGAGGGAGACACGAGGGGCATCCACGCATAGGAGGGGGCCGATGATTCATTGCAAACAGTGGCGACATTGGCGAGTGGCAAAATTTTCACCGATGAAGTTAAGAGCGGCCAAGATCGATCGGGGGAGTGAAGGGGGGATAGATATTTTTGGGGGTCAGGTGCGTTGAGTTGGGGGCGGCTGGGGGGAAATAAAAAGGGGCTTGGCTTTGTGGACTAGGGGAAGAAAATTAAAAGGAAGAAAAGAAGAAAAAGAAGAGCGGGCCGTTGGGTGCATGGGCTCTTGAAAAAAGAAAAAGAAAGGAAACGGGTGAGAAAAGGAGCGGGCCGCATGCTTTGGGTCGGGAAAAATGAAGAAGAAAATAACAGAGAGAGAAGAAGAAAGGAAGTGAAGGGGATTAAAAGGAGATGATGGCCTTGGGCTTTAAATAAAAAGATGAAAATAGAAAGGATGTGAGGGAAAAAAGAAAATGGGAAAATATATTAATTACATTAATGGAAAATTGTTAATAAATTTCTAGAATTCATATGCAAGAATACGGGGTATTACTATTATATAGTAACATTATTTATAGATGCAGGATACAATAATTCGGAATAGCAATACTGTCCAATTTTTTTGCCAACTTTATTTTTTTACATTTGGATATCTGAAAGATATCCATTAGAAGTGCATGCAACTTCTGCACTTTATGGTGCAGCTATCACTGTTCTGATTTAAGATCAGCCTTTGTTTCTAGACTATCACATTCCATCAGATTTCTGATATTTATGTTTCATGACACTTGGGCAAGACATCATGATGAGCATGGCTGGCAGCTTTGAAAGACAATCTTCCATATAATCGCACAATATCAATTATTAATTATTATTACCTGAATAATATGTTGCACCGATGTGTTGAGGCACTGCAGCTGCAACACACATCTTCCCAGACATGTGCAAGATACCAGGCAGATGTATATCTGGCGTTGAATTAGGCAATTGGCTTCAGGTTGGATGGTGTTTGGTTTTCATGGTTGTATAACTTGGGTTTAAGAGTTCATATGAAATTGGGGTTCAGTTATCATGGGGTTTATATCATGTCTTTCCTAACCCCACACACACACTCCCTCTCGCACTCACTCATAACTTATTGTATTTTCTTTTTTAGATTTTACATATCAGTGTCTTGCCATGTCTTCACATGTCCGTTCCTGTGCTGGATATAGCCTGAATGTCTCTTAGAGTACATTTCCTAATGGACCTATAAACTTTTCAAGGCTCCATCTATTATTCAGTTTATATTTGCCATTTGGGGGTATTGCTCAATGAGTTAGAATGGGTTCCATTTGTTGTTTACCTAAGCATATGAACTCGTAAATCCGGCAAATCATTCCATTTTGCATGGACAAAGAATTACCATCTGGTGTCTTCATTATTAGCTACTCAGCTAAGATAATTAACCATTCTTGATTGTTGCATCGTCAAGAACTAGATTGCTGATCACTAATTAACATCTGACTTTTTCTACATTTTGAAGTTGCTGATGTCATTTATTCTCAAATTTACTTTATCATTGTTATTCTAGCAAATGAATTTGAATTTGTTGGCACTTGACATCACAACTTGTTCGTGTTCTTATGTTTGTTTTAGAATAAATAGTATTTATTTCATGCTCAATGAATTTCAATTGCATTGAATTATATTTGACCTTTTGGTTGTTTAGTTTGAGGATCTTGGATCTCATGGTACCAAAGTGTTAATATACAATTTATGGATGAATGATGATGGCCTTTTGGAATTAGATTTTGATGATGATGAAGAGGTATGCCCAATTTCTTGATGATGCATTTTAGACTTCAATGTGTTACCTTTATATATTCATTGA
Source organism: Scilla litardierei (assembly GCA_030789695.1). NCBI lineage: Eukaryota > Viridiplantae > Streptophyta > Magnoliopsida > Asparagales > Asparagaceae > Scilla > Scilla litardierei. The sequence continues at coordinate 227,422,384 of CM061142.1, forward strand.
ACGCCACTGTATGAGTGTCAATGCAATGTCCTGTATTAATCAGTTTTGTAAATAAATTGCAGGATATATTATTGAGAGACCAAGCAAATAACAGTGGCTTTTCAAGGTTTCATAAGGAGATAGTGCAGACACACATTTCTTACACCCTGAAGTACTCACTGCGGGTGCGTTACTATTTTTTGTCATGTTGGTGACAATCCATAAATATTCTGATCAGTTTATCTCCTTTAATGTGCACTTTTGCAGGCATATGCTTCTATTCTTTACCTCAGAAAATTCTCGAACTTCCAAATTATATTAAGAGGGAAACCTGTTCAGCAACTAAAAATTGCGGATGAGTTAAAATTTACCAAAACAGTGACTTACAAACCCCAAATGGGAGCGGGTACAGAAGATGTAAGTATATTAGTAGAAGTTTCTAAATTTGTTATTGTTAAACAAGAAAGATACAGATTTAAATATTTTTCTTGCATCATTTGTTTCTGAGCTATATATATTCTTTTATTATGGATGCCAGAAAAGGGCATTCGTTGAAAATTTTGATTATTTTTCCCTGATGAATTTTGGGAGTTTTTCCAAAGATTTCTTATCCCATTAGGGGAAAGGGTTACTGATATCAATCAAGATATACGACAATGTGTCAAGAAAATGTTGAGAATTCCAGGCTAGTTTGTGTATAGTGAATAATATGCATACGTTCTGGATTTTGCTATCAAATGGTAATCCTACCATCCGTAACAAATGCGGGATCATTTGAGATTCTGCCTGAAAAGTTGTGAATTATTGAAGCATACTGGCTCTAGTGAAGAAAATTGTATATGAAAGCAACATATGAATGGACGGAGATGGCAATTTTCAGATGATGGAAGTGAACATAGAGAGCTTCCCATATATGTCATTTTTGAGTTTGTTTTCGAGCACTATCTAGCTTTGTGCTAATTTGAGCAACAATTTCAGGGTTGTTCGTCGTCCTGGAAGTCAATAGGTCACTAATGAACTAAGTAGCATGTACACTCCTATAATAACGCCGTGTCGTGCACGTGTTGTGTCAGTTCAATTGAGACATGGGTGTCTAATGAAATTAAATACTTTCTGGTTGAAACTGATACCTATGTGCATAGGCATAAGCATATAATACTTAGAAATCAAAGAGAATTTTGGAGGAAAGGTTGGGGAGAGTTGACCTCTTCTCTCCCAAGGATCAATTATTTACAGTAATTTATTGATTAATTTTACATAAAACTCCGTAATCTCTTTTACATAAAGCATCCTAACATTTCATATATTACATATCAACATTCACCCTCAAGTTGGTGCATATATGTCACTTATGCACAGCTTGTCACAGATATAGTTCTCTTTTTCTAAAAGATTGGAAATCATATCTGCCAGCTGATTTACCGATCTAACACGCTTCATCTATATCACCTTCATATTGCTATCTCACCATGTGATAATCAATCTCGATATATTTTGTCCTCTCTTGAAAGATCAGGTTAGCTATGTATATAGCAGTCTTCTTATCACAATACGACCTTGTAGGTATGGTATCATGAAGCATCACTCAAAATATAACTGCCGAATTTATATTAACTCGTTAGTGATGTTGGTCATAGCACTACACTCTGATTTTACATTCAATCAAGAAATGACTAATTATTTCTTATCTTTTCAAGATACCACATTACCTCCCACAAAAACACAGTAGGCTGTCATCGATTGCTGATCAAAGGGCGACTTAGCTTAATCTGCATTTGAGAAGGCCGTAAAGTGGCCACACATTAAGCATGAAATACCTTTGTCCAATGCATTCTTCAAGTATTTCAAGATCCGTATCATACTATTTCAATATTTAGTTCTTGGAGTAGAAATGAATTGACTCAGAACACGTAATAAAATAGCAATATTAGGACATGTAATAGTAAAGTTGTTTGGTTTTTCAATCAGTCTCTTAGTCTCATGTTTCGTATTGTTCATGCAAGTGGTTCCCCTGAAATGGTATGAGTTTGGAATTTGGATCCATATGTGATGTGATAGGCTTACACACTGATATCCTTGTCTTTGACAACATATTTAAAACATACTTCTGATGCGATGAATATATATTTTCTTTGAGCATGCCATCTCTAAACCAAAAAAATATCTGAGAGGTCCAATATCATTCATATGAGATTCCTTCAAAATAAACAGTTTCAACTTTTGAATCCCAAAAGCATTATATACCGTGATGAGTGATCACAATATCGTTATTATATAACACCAGAATGATCCCCCTTCCCTAACGGGTTCAATGGAAGATGGAGTGGCAGTCTAATGCAATGTGAGGGAAAATCGTCTCATGAAATCTACGAAGCGCTTAAACCAAGTCCTTGATGACTGCTTCAGACCATACATCAACTTCTTCAATTTGCATATTTTCATTGACTCTCCCTAAGCAACAAAGCTTGGTGGGTGTTCCATGAGTACCTCTTTAAGAACATCGCTAATGGACATATTTTTACATTCGATTGATGCAATGGTTAGTGACAAGCGGCAGTTAAAAAGATCAATAAATGCACAATAAACGCACTGAGGTCATCTTTGTAACTGGAGATAATAACGTCTCCTGATAGTGTACATCATGTCTGAGTTGCCTTTAGTAATGAACATTGTCTTCATTACGCCAATAAGCCAGAGAGCCATCAAGATTCAACTTTATAGTATAAACTCATTTGCAACGAACCGTTTTTACTCGGTAGAGCCAGTACATGATCTTAAGTTTCATTAAGCTTACGTGCATTCATTTCTTCTAAACATTCCAGCATACGAACCTGGATGAGATACAACTTTTCAAATAGATTGTAGAGTTTGGTGAGAATTAATGGCTATGCATGGTTGAGAAAGATAGGCATAAGATGTATATTTGTAAATAGGATGAGAAAATATCTCATATTCACTAATAGAGAATGCGGGAGGACTGTTAGGAACTAACAAGATGGAATTTTTATTAGAGAAAACAAAAGCAAATAGAAAGATAATTGGGCACAAAAGAGGTGTGCCCTCCTCCCAAGACGCCTAGAGGACGTCCGCACTCGTTTACCCTAAGAGTCTCTCAAATAACAATCATCAAATTAGCATAGGCATGCAAGAGAGACTCCCCCTATTTATAATAGAGACTAGGGCAATTCTAGGACTAGGGGGATTGGGCAATCCTAGGACTAGGGGGACTCGGGGCCAAGAGGGGTTGCGGGCGGGGCCTGCGGGTGTAAACCCGCAGGGGCTGCGGCTGGGCCAGAGGCCCATCAATACTCCCCCCTAAAGATCCACCTTGTCCTCAAGGTGGAAGTCTGGAAAGCGCGCCACCATATCATCCATGTCTTCCCACGTGCTGTCGTGCTCTGGTAAGCCCCTCCACTGCAGTAGTACCTGCCTCTCGCCTGTGTGACTTTGCCGAACCCCTTTTAGCAACTCGGGCTCCATCCTCACCTCCATATCCGCAGTAAGGGTCTCTGGTAATGTAGGGGAAGAGGTGTGGTTGCCAATGGCCTGTCGCAACTGTGAGACATAGAAGACTGGGTGAATGGTAGATCATGGGGGTAGGCGCAATCTGTAAGCCACCGGTCCTATCCTCGCCGCGACCTCGAAAGGTCCAAAATACCTCGGCGCCAACTTTTCATTCCTCCTATGAGCCACCGACCTCTGCCTGTAGGGCCTTAGCTTTAGATAGACCATATCACCGACCTCAAAGTGCACGTCTCGACGATGTAAGTCTGCCCGAGCCTTCATCACCTGCTGAGCCCTCGCCAAGTGGAGCTTCAGCTCCTCTAGGATCAAGTCCCTCTCTGTCAGGTACTGCTCGACATCTGATACCGGAGTAGTCTCATGACCGTAATGAAGTAAGTGCGGATGATCCCTACCATACAAAATCCTGAAAGGTGTAGTCTGCGCCGCTGTGTGATATGAAGTATTGTACCAGTATTCTGCCCACGGCAGCCAACGTGCCCACTCCTTAGGATTCTCCGAGATGAAGCATCGTAGGTAAGTCTCCACACTCCTATTGACTACCTCCGTTTGACCGTCAGTCTGGGGATGATAAGCTGTGCTCCGCTTCAAGGCCGTCCCCTGTAGTCTAAAAAGCTCCTGCCAAAACTTGCTCTGGAATACCATGTCTCTATCCGAGACTATGGACTTTGGCGGACCATGCAAACGAATGACCTCTCTCACAAAAATCTCTGCCACTGAAACGGCGCTGTAAGGATGCTTAAGCGGGATAAAATGTGCATATTTGCTGAGGCGGTCTACCACAACAAAAATGACGCTGTAACCGCCCGACTTAGGCAATCCATCGATGAAGTCCATAGAGAGATCCTCCCAAATTCTGTCTGGTAAAGATAGCGGCTGTAGTAGTCCTCCTGGGGACATGGCCTGATATTTGTGACGCTGGCACACGTCACACTCTGCCACCATCCTTGCCACATCCTTCTTCTGTCCCTTCCAGTAGACCTCCCGTGATAGCCGCTGGTAGGTCTTGAGGACTCCAGAATGTCCTCCTATAGCACTGCCGTGGAACTCCCGGAAGATGGTCGGTATAAAAGTAGAAGTCCTCGGTATCACCAGCCGCCCCCAGTAAAGTAGCCGCCCATCCTGCAAAGAATATCCCGGGTACTCAGTCGACCCCTGTAAAAGGGCCTCTCGTATAACCTCCAACTCCGGGTCCTGCTCCACCTCCTGCTGCAGTGGGCCCCAATCCTCTAGGATCGACACCGTAAGGGCTGCTAACTCCGTCTCTTCCTCCCGCCGAGATAACGCATCTGCTGCCTTGTTCTCCAATCCCGGGCGGTACTCGATCTCGAACCTGTAGCCCATCAGCTTTCGCAGCCACTTCTGATGTTCCTCTGCTACCATCCGCTGCTCTAACAGGTATTTTAAGCTCCGCTGATCCGTGCGCACTATGAAGCTCCGTCCCAATAAATATGGTCTCCACTTCTGTATGGACAAGACTATCGCCATCAGCTCCCTCTCATAGACCGATCGCAATCGGGCCCTCGTGGTCAGCACCTGGCTGTAGTAAGCTATGGGACGCTGCTCCTGCATCAGTACTGCTCCCAGCCCATGTCCTGATGCGTCCGCCTCTACTACGAATGGTCTGGTGAAGTCGGGCAACGCCAATACTGGCACAGTGGTCATGGCCCTTTTCAGGGCCTCAAAAGCTGTCGTCGCCTCCTCCCCCAGTGGAACTGATCCTTCTTCAATAACTCCGTCAATGGCCAGGCGATCGTCCCATAACCCTCTACGAATCTGCGGTAATAACCTGTAAGGCCCAAGAAGCCCCGTAGCCCTCTGAGAGTAGTAGGGCGCGGCCAGTCCAGCATGGCCGCTATCTTCGCTCTATCGGCGGCTACCCCTCCAGCTGAGACCACGTGTCCCAGATACTCCACCTGCGGCTGCCCGAATAGACACTTCTTTCTGTTCAAATATAGCTGGTGGTACTGCATCTCCTGAAAAACCACCTACAGGTGGTCCAAATGCTACTCCAGAGTACGACTGTACACCAAAATATCGTCGAAAAAGACTAGTACGAATCGTCTGAGAAAGGGATGGAATACCTTATTCATGAGAGCCTGAAAGGTGGCCGGGGCGTTGGTCAACCCAAAGGGCATGACCAGGAACTCGTAGTGGCCCTCATGCGTCCTGAACGCCGTCTTGGGCACATCCTCCCGTCGCATCCGTATCTGGTGATAGACTGACTTAAGATCTAGCTTGCTGAACCAGGCTGCTCCGTGTAGCTTGTCCAGGAGCTCATCAATCACAGGTATCGAGAATTTATCAGGGACCGTCTCCTTGTTCAGCGCCCTGTAGTCCACGCAAAACCGCCAACTTCCATCCTTCTTCACTAGCAACACTGGGCTGGAGAACGGGCTTACGCTCGGCTGGATCACCCCTGCCTGCACCATCTCGGAAACCATCCTCTCTATCTCGTCCTTCTGATGTTGAGGGTATCGATAGGGCCGCACACTAATCGGGGAGACACCCTCTCGTAGAACTATGGCGTGCTCGTGGTCCCTTGGTGGTGGAAGGCCCCGATGCTCCTGGAAGATCTCCTCAAACTGGTCCATCAGCTGCTGAACCTCTCCTGGGATGGGCTGCTCTGTACTGGCCTCTGCGCCTCCCTCACCTGTCAAAGAGTACAGCTCTACTAGGTATCCGCCTCCCTCTGTCTGGATGGTCCTGAACATGGTCTTCAAAGAGACCAAAACTCTGCAGAGGCTAGGGTCTCCCTGGAGTATCACTGCTCGTACCGCCTCCCGAAACTCAATCCGTAGCAGCTTCCAATTTATGGTCATCTCACCTAAGGTCTGTAGCTATGTCATGTCGAGGATGACGTCTGTGCTCCCCAGGTCTAGGGGTAAAAAGTCTGCAATGATCTGTATCCCCTGCATGGTCAGCACCAACCCCCTGCAAACTCCGCGGCTGCTCTCCTTCTTCCCCGTCCCCATCATCACACTAAAGCTGCCGCAGTCTGTCAGTTGAAGTCCAAGCTGTGTCACCACCCTCCTGGAAATGAAATTGTGGGTAGCCCCACTATCAATCAGCACAGTCACCTCCTGATCGCCGACCTCTCCCCTCAGCTTCATGGTATGGTTTGGTGTGAACCCTACCACGGAGTTGAGGGACACCTCCGCCACGTCCAACTGCTGGCCCTCCAGCTCCTCCGCTCCCTCAGCGGCCTCCTCCTCGACATCAGACCCGCCGTCGTCGTCCTCCAACAGGATCACCTGGAGCTTGCGCCCCGCGCACCGGTGGCCCGGCGAAAACCGCTCATCGCACCGGAAACATAAACCCTTCTGCCGCTTTTCCCTCATCTCTGCATCCGTCATGCGTCTGAACTGCCCCCCCAGTCACTGGCGTGCTACTCTTCTCCCCAGTCTTCTCCCGGCTCGTCTGGGCCACCCCTGCGGTGGTACCGGATCCTCCAGCCCCAGATGGGGTGCCTCTCGAAGTCTGACTGCTGTAGCTGCCTCGGACCCGCCTATCCTCAGTCTGTGCGTCCTCCACCATCTGGGCCATCTCTATGACCTCTGAAAGCCCCCTGGGCTTGTAGGGTCTCACTGCTGCTCTCAGACTGGGGCGCAGTCCCTTCAGAAAAGTACCCTCCAGTGACTCGTCAGACACCCCATGGACTCGCCCGGCCAGTGTCTCAAATCTCTCAATGTAATCCCGCACCGGCCTCTCCTGCCTGAGGGCGTACAGTTGCTCGTGTAGGTTCCCCAGACGAGGGTCTCTAAACTTCTCCAGCACCATGTCCTTCAGCTCCTCCCAGCTCCTGATCTGCTGCCGCCTCTCCGTCCACTGGTACCATCCCAAGGCACGCCCCTCCATGCAGATCGCTGCCGCCTCCAGCTTCTGGGCCTCGGTCATGTGATGCGCCGTGAAGTATCTCTCTGCGGTAAATAACCAGGCGTGTGGGTCCTCCCCAGAAAATAGCGGCATCTTCAGCTTCCGGACGCGGCAATCTCCTCCAAAACGCCCCTGCTCGGGCCTCCCATCCTCTCTGTGCTGCGGACGGTAGTGCCGACGTCTCTCGTCCAGTGTCTCGTAGCGCCTAGGTGGTACCCCTCTGTGGCCCCCGTAGTCTCCACGGCGATCTCCACGCCGCCCCTCAAAATCGTCCCAACCTGCGTCGTCGCCGAATTCTGCCCCGTAGCCACCCCTATCGTCAGAATAATAATCTCTCCCGTGTCTGTTGCTGTAGTAAGGGTCCTCCGCTGCTGGTCGACGCTCCGGAGGGTCAAAATAGTCTCCCGAAAACTGCCCGTAACCCTCCTCGTTCGCTGTCCGCTGTCCGGGAGGCTCAAAAAAGTCATCTGGGGGCTGTCCACGTGTTCCCCGCCCTTCGGGAGGCTGCCAGGGGGGTTCCCGCCCCTGGCGGCCCCAGCTGGAGGTGCCGTCGCCCCCTGGCGGCTGCCAGGGGGCCTCTGGTCCTTCGCTGCACACAGGCGGGCCCCTCCGGGGCCCCCGGAGGGGCGGCAGGCCCTGTCGAGCCTCTGGCAGGGCCGGCGGGCCCTGCCGGAGGCCCGGCGGGGTTGCCGGGCCCTGCCGAGCCACGACAGTGCTTGGCCGCCCCTGCCGTGGCCTGGCGGAGGCGGGGGAGGGTCCCCCGCCTGTTTCTCTTACCGGCCGACCCCCTGGATGCATGGGGGGGGGGGTTCGCCCGGCCTTCATCTTGGCCGTGGCTATCTCCGGGGGGGGTAGGCCCCCCGCCACTCCTTTGGCTCTCTTGCGCCTTCCGCCGTATATCCTCGCGGTAGTCCTCCCTCCATGGCTCCCCGTCATCTTCCTCGTCCATCTCCTCCACGTAATAGGGTTGCTTTCGGGGGAAAGTCTCCTCCTTCTCCTTCTTCAAAGGCGCCGTCTTTTGCATCGGATTAGGGCTCTCATCGCCTTTGGAGTTTGTCGCCAATTGATTTAGGGCTCCCATCAATTGTGCGAATTGATCGTCGTGCTTTGCTTGATTTGACGCCAATTGGGAGATGGATGTAGTTAATTTCGCCATGGATTCGTCGTTTCCCGCCAAGGACTTTTTGATTGCATCAATTTCGCCCGTGAATTTCGCCTCCAACGCCTCAAATTTGTCTTGCGATCTTGTTGAAGCCGCCATGGATCGTCACGTGCTCTGATACCAAATTGTTAGGAACTAACAAGATGGAATTTTTATTAGAGAAAACAAAAGCAAATAGAAAGATAATTGGGCACAAAAGAGGTGTGCCCTCCTCCCAAGACGCCTAGAGGACGTCCGCACTCGTTTACCCTAAGAGTCTCTCAAATAACAATCATCAAATTAGCATAGGCATACAAGAGAGACTCCCCCCTATTTATAATAGAGACTTGGGCAATTCTAGGACTAGGGGGATTGGGCAATCCTAGGACTAGGGGGACTCGGGGCCAAGAGGGGTTGCGGGCGGGGCCTGCGGGTGTAAACCCGCAGGGGCTGCGGCTGGGCCAGAGGCCCATCAAGGACCTAGGAGGAAGATGGTGCATGGGCCTGAGGTATGAGGCACGATCATTATGAGCTGAGAGGATTAAAAAGCCAAGTTTTGATCATTTTCTGGTGTTGGTATACCAGCATAATATCAGATTTTCTGGGTTGCAACATATAAAGTAAATACTCATCATCACTGTCACGACTCAATGATCGGTTATTATCATTTGATTTGGTAAAATACGGTTGGGACTTGGAAGTTATAACATGAACAGACATTAAAGATAGTTTCGTTGTAGGATAGGATCACTTATAACCATTCTATATACGTGAGTACCCAAAAAAAACACACTTTGAGGAATTGGGATCAAGTTCGGAACCATGAGGGACTACTATACACGAAACAAACTAATGGTTTAAATAACGGATATTAGTATCATACTAGATTGCTAATTTTCATATCAGATACCGGGGGACATAATGGGGATACATGTTAATATTGGGTTGCTCATATCGGACAATATAAACATACAATTATAATATCATAAATATCTATGTTTATTTATGTTACCGAAATATTACCAATAGGATCACATAAAGTTACGATGATACATTAAGTAATCACGATCACCAACATACTATATACTACTACAAGTCTATAAATTAACAAAATATTAAAATTTAAGATACTGCATGAATAGAAAATAAATTAAAAGATTATCAAAAAGAGCGATTTACCACACTTTTTTAACAAGCTCATCCTTCACCCGTCTCTTGGACAAATATTTCAGCATCTTGTGCATCCGTTGAACATCTTGTGCATCCGATGAAGAACTATCATGAAGAAGATGAATTTGAGATCCATGAATAAAAAAAGCTTCCACGAGTATTTTCTTCTTTCCATTCACCTTCCCTTTTAATGATGATGCAGTGGCTTTTTCTTTCTTCGAAGTCTTCAACATTTTGCTAGCTCTTGATGTTGTATCAGATCCCATTGCATCTTCAACTTGTTCCAATGTCAACCTTTCTCCGGTGAAGACTTCGTCATTATTCTTATCATTTGAAGCAACAAAAGTATCAACTCATTTTTTATGAGCCATCCACTTGGCCACCTTGCCATCTGTCATGGAACGTGCAAATAGGATATCAGTGTTTTTGCTTGCAAATCTTTTCTTCAGTTGAGCGTTGAATTTGATATCGACCAATTATTTTTATTTATTAGTACTTAGTCTATTTTTTTCGTGTGAATCTGTTAATAAAAAATGTAATAGCCAATTAGCCATAATAAGAAATGAGTATAAAATGAATGGATGTATTAAAGAAAATTTATTTTAAATTTTACCATATAAAAACAATCCAATTTCTTTCACAACCACTCGAGCTAGTGGTTAATCTCAAAATCCTCATTGCCATCATTTTCAAATCAGGAGCTGTGCTACCATGCCAAAGCCCCCAATTAACTAAAAATAAAAAACCAAATTCAAATTTTTTTAATTAGTTTAAACTTTAAAATATTAAAAAATACTGTAATAGGAACTTAATCTTAGATTCTTATTTATACTTGGATCAAGTGAAGGATTTTTAGCTGGCCTATGCGCTACGTCCATTCGCTTCGATTTTGATACAAAGACAGCTGGAAGCTAATTTTGTTCGGCATATCTGGATCATGGGCATATGTCCTGAATATGCACTGTGAATCTATAAGCAAAAGCACCATCTCCATCACACTTCTTTGGTAATAAAAATGTGTTCAAGAAATGACCCGTCATATACAGATGAGTCGACTCATCTTATCATTCCATCTTTTAACAATTGACAATGAGATCGGCTTGAATTTTTTCTCATTATGCTTCAAATTCAATACGATTTCCTTGCACATGTCCAAGTCTCCATATAACCATCCCATTGATGGAGTGTCGCTATCTATCATTCAAAAAACATTGACGATTGACTCAAAAAATGTTCAATACCAATGTAGTCTGCTTACAAAATGAACGTCTATAAATGATGAAATATACCTACAAAGTATAAAGTTAATCAAAAACATCGATTAGTTATTTAACTGCGGTAATATGCAAACCAAATAATAAATTAGGTTGGATATTTGATATTTACCGTTTTTGCTTGAGCAATCTTGGAGAACGTCAACTCCCTCGCGTTCAGTAGAATTGACAAAAGGCTTTAATATGGACTGACAAGCTTTGAAATGATAAAAATGCTGTAGTAAAGCGACTAACACTGGGCCTAACAAGATTGCCCTCAGTCTTCTCCCTTATCATATCAAGAATGGTATTATAAGCGTACATGTAGATATTGTCAACTCTAGCATCTAAAATAGCATTTAAGATAGGCTTAATCTTTTCAATATCATGTATTCAGAGTTCAATGTGTGCGCAGCACAAGAAGTCTAGAAAATCGAGGGCCGTCTTATAGCTAACTATTTTGCTGCAGCCATATAGTTAGATGCATTGTTGGCACCTTTTTACGCGGCAGATTGTTCTCCCAACTTTTTAATTATTGCATTCACCAAATCATAGATATATTTTCCATCATGTATATCATTAGATATGTTCTCTGAATCATAAAACGTTATTCCTGCATAAATATGAATGACAATGTTCATTGTGTTCCTACTACACCGATCAATCCAACAATTTGTCATAATACTACAGCCATGCAGTCTACGTGTCTTGAGAAGAGATTTTAACTTCTCTTTCTTCGAAGCTACTTCCTTAGTAAGATACTTCTCAGCTATCTCATACGATGAAAGACCTTTCAAATTCGGTCAATATTTTCCAACTGCTTGCAACATCTGTCCAAAAGAAGCATGATCCGCCATAGAAAATGATGATCCTGTTTCAAAAATAAATTGTGAACTCCACTAGCACATCTTCTCTTTTCTCCTTCTTTCAATGTTCATTAAGAGTGGTTTGCACCTCTTTTTCTTTATCCTTCCCTAGCTGCTCCAACTTTCTCATTTATTGAGCATTCACATGCTTGTTCATATGTCCTTTGACCTTCAGATTTTCAAGGCCAGAACTAGTATCATGCGAGGAATCCACTTCAACCTTTTCATCTCCAATTACAACTTCATCTATAATAATTTGAATCTTTGATTCCTTGGTCTCTTTCGATGATTGGGTGGCTTTTAATGCCTGCCTTCAACCTAATCTCTTCAGTAACTTTTGTGCAAGGAGCACAATTTCCTCTTTTTTCTTGCGAGATGTGTCTTGAAATGGCTAATATTGTCTCTCATGACATGATCTCAAAACTTAACTTTGTTGGATGCCATCTTCTCTTATGATCCTAAAAATTTGTTCCTATGGTGGCGGATGATGCCTTGCTAGATGCTCCTTAGACATTTTTGATATCTATTATCAAAAGCACAAAAATTGAAAAATTATTAATTTAAAATTTAATATACAAATTTTTTATTAAAAAATAAAATATATCATAAAAAAATAAAAAATAGCATGACTCATGACTATAAATAATTGTGGGATTTACATGTACATATCATATATCCAGGAATCAGGAGACACCGTCTCTATGTGTAGCCCAAAAGGCAATATTATTGGATCAATCTCTATAGTCTAAGAATCGGGCCTATGCATTAGCCGTTAAAGGCCAGTGTCGAATCCATAATCTCCATGGCAATTGTCACCTCAAAACTGATATAATATCCATTATCCAATAATCCAATAATCCAACTATTCAAGTGAATGAATGAATCCCCAACCAATCCAAGTGTTATATCTCTAATAAGGCAATAAGGCAAAAACATAATCATAGATTCATAGCATGGCCCAAGATGTGACTACAAAGATTAATTGGAATCAATTTCATTTTATAATCATCTATATACGCATAAGCATACAATTTTCTTAGAACAATGTCATCATCAAAATACTATTTGTCAACCCAACAATATTTATTATTTTCTTAACACAATGTCTTCATTGAAATAATTTTTCTCGAGTCTTTACCTGACAATATTATTCTCAAAGCATTGAGAACAATGTCGTCATCGAAATAATATTTCTCAGACAATTTTTGTACGAACAATGGCGTTATCAAAAAATATTTCTCAAGTCAACACCGAACAATATTATTCTTAAACTCATCATGCCGATGGCTCGATTTTATTCTCAGAGTTTCAGACTTATTACAGATTCACAATTCACCCTTCATAAAATAGTGAATCAGTGAGCACAGAGTGGCACAGAGCGGCAGAGCACGAGTCGAAGGACGGGTGAAGAGGAAGAAGAAGCAACCGTAGCTGAGGAAGAAGATCTGTAGAAGAAAGAAAAAGAATAAAGAAGAAGACGCAGCCACAGAGGAGGAGGAGGAGGAGAAGAAGAAGAAGAAGAGAGAAGCAGTGGCAACCACAAAGAAGAAGAAGATGGAAGAAGGAATAAATCATGAAAAAATCCCAAAAATGTAAAAAATATAGAATTACGAAGAAAAAAATCCTAAAAATGTGCATGCATATGAATTTATTCATAATACACATCCAAACACTATATTGAGTAGGAGGTGCTCTATGAACAACAAAAAGTACAATATAAATTTCAACTGCAAATAATTTCTAATCAAGTAACAAAATCAAACAAAAACAAAAAGGGTCTAAAAAGAATTCAACGATAATTAAGGTTAAGTGATGTTTAAATGCGTTGACATAATACATGTATGGTTAAGATCATTTTATAAATTTTATTTGAAGAGACTGATGCGATCATTACTTATGAGAGGAGGAGGCGCAAGCATGAGGTTCTCGAGCCACGGAAGCCCAAGGAGTAAAACTGCTATGCACACTACAAGTCAGGGAGTATTTACTTTATGCACTACGGGGTGTGAACAAAAGAGGCCGGCCGGCCCTAGTTTTGTTTATCGAATATTTTGAGTGATTGTTCTTCCAATTTTCCTTGATAGAGATCTAGAAGAGGTTTAGGCTTTTTCCTCGCAAAAGTTAGGAGATGTGGATCTACTCTACAAAAAGAGATCCATTTATTTTATCTTGTTATCTTTGATTGTTATTCCAATAAAAAATTCCCACTTTTACCCAATTTTGTGCCCTAGACAAGCCGCGCGAGGTCGGAGGAGGGAGAACAGAGGACTGGCGGCTGCGCCTGTGCATTCCGCCGGCCCTGGTGCTCCGCCGGCCCACCGGCGGGGCCTTGGCGAACCGCCAGGGCCACACCGAGGCCCTGGCGGCTCTGGACCAACCCGCCCGGGCCCTCGCGGGCCCCAGGCGGGCCGCTCGGGGGAAGGAGATGCCCCGGCAGATCGCGGGGGCCCTGGTGATGGCTGGGCGGGTTTTCGATGGCGGCCCGGAGGGCCTCGGAGAGCGTTGAAAGCACGAGCAGGGCACGAGGCTTCGTCGACATGGAGTATATGAATTTCGAGGTGCTGATTTTAAGTTCGGAGAGCATCGTGGACACCAGGAGGCTGATCTAGTAAATAGAAGGGGCCAAGGACAAGGGCCGGAGTTTGAGGAGTTCGCACGGTACCATGAGGATAGCGGTGGGGGTGCTTATGACGTTGGCGGGTGCGAATGGATGGATGTTGGGCGACTAGCCAATGAGAGGGCTAGGTTTGGAGATCCCCACAGACAGTGGTACCAGGATCGCTATGGAGGAGGGGATCCCCGAGCTTATCAGAGGATACAGAAGCTGAAGATGCCCATCTTCGAAGGCAGTAACACATCTGAGTAGATCTACAAGACAGAGGTATTTCGAGATGATACGGCTGACGGAGGCGGAGAAGCTGAGGGCGATCGGGATCTGCCTGGAGGAGAGGCCTTATCATGGTACATGTGGAGGGAGCAGGAGAGACCTTCGAGGACTTAGGACGAGTTTAAGGAGATCTTGTTGCACCGTTTCAGGGAGACACAAGGGGGAGGTGCATACGAGCAGCTGCATGCCATCAAGCAATATGGGTCTGTGCATGACTATATCAAGCAGTTCGAGGTGCTTGCGAGCAGGGTGCGAGGGATACCAGCAGAGTCTATGTAGGGGGTTTTCTTCGATGGGTTGAAGCCTGCTATCAAGGTAGCGCTTCGTAGCTATATGCCCAGAGGACTATTTGAGCAGATGGATTTGGCAGTTGGTGGAGGATAGACTGGTTGAGGATCGCCGTACCAGAGGGACGTGGGGATGGAATTATACTCGTCCTCGGGCCGTGACAGGGGGCCAGCAGAGATTGTCTGGAGGGACTCCCGCTAGTGGGGGAAGGGCTGGCGAGGCGAGACCGGCGGGACCTTACAAGAGGATGACAGAGGCTGAGATGCGGAATAGGAGAACAAAAGAGTTATGTTTTAAATGCGACGAGAAGTTCATACCGGGCCACAAATGTCGCAACCATGCTCTTCATGTGTGCGAAGTATTTGAGTGGGAGGTAGAAGAAGAGGCCGAGGGAGGTTGAGCTGGAGGTCGAGGGAGAGGTAGAGGTTGAGCCACTACTTTTGAAGGCAGCTGAGGTTTCACACAGTTCTATAGCAGGTTTCACACAGGTCCACACCATGAAGTTGGCGGGCAGAGTTCGAGACTTGGATGCGGTGATTCTGATCGATAGTGGGGCTACACATAACTTTGTGTCCCCTAAGGTGATTGAGAAGCAGTGGCTACACCTCACGAATACGGAGGGATTTGGAGTCATGTTGGGGAATGTTAAGGTGGAGCAGAGTAGAGGCATCTACAGAGACCTGACAGTGTCCATTCAGGGGGTGTTGGTTACTGGAGACTTCCTGCTCTTAGTATTGGGCAATGTTGATTTGATTTTGGGGATGCATTGGCTTCAGACATTAGGATAGACTAAGTTCAATTGGAAGCTGCTGAGGATGGAGTTCCAAGTAGAGGGGAGGAAGGTGGGGTGTTGCTTGGAGACCCGAGCCTATGTTGCACATCAGTATCATATAAGACCATGGCCAGGGCCCTCCAGATGGAAGATGGAGGATTCTTGATGGGGCTTTAGGGACTGGCGACGGAGGATGCAGCTGGTACGACAGAGGTGCCTAGGGACGTGGAGCAGGTGCTGAGCAGTTATGGGGAAGTGTTCCAGTCTCCTAGCGGTCTTCCACCACCGCGAGATCATGAGCACTCCATCGTTCTGAAGGAGAGAGTGTCTCCTATTAGTGTGCGTCCTTACCGGCACCCCAGGTGCAGAAGGACGAGATTGCGAGGCTAGTGGATGAGATGTTGTAGGCGGGCGGGCATTATACAGCCAAATATCAGCCCATTTTCGAGCCCGGTGTTGCTCGTAAAGATGAAGGGCGGGAGCTGGCGCTTCTGTGTCGATTACCGGGCTTTGAATAATGAAACAATAACAGACAAGTTTGCTATTCTGGCGATAGACGAGCCGTTGGACGAGTTGCATGGGGTTGCGGTGTTCTCCAAACTTGATTTTAGTTTGGTTACCACCAGATACGCATGAAGTCAGAGGACGTGCAGAAGACAGCTTTCAGGACTCACGAAGGACATTATGAGTTCCTGGTCATGCCATTTGGCTTGACAAATGCCCATGCCACCTTCCAATCCCTGATGAATAAGGTGTTTCGGTCCTACCTGCGGAGGTTCGTGCGTGTCTTCTTCGATGATATTCTGGTTTATAGTAGATCTCTGCAGGAGCATGTAGAGCACTTGGAGATGGTGACGAAGGAGCTTCGAAATCATCAGTTGCATGCGAACCAGAAGAATTGCCTTTTCGGTCAGGCGCATGTGGAGTACTTGGGACATATAATGTCTGCTGAGGGGGTGGCCGCAGATTGTGGGAAGCTTGCTGCTATGCTGGATTGGGCTCGGCCTATGACTTTGCGAGCCTTGTGAGGATTCCTTGGACTGACAGGGTACTATCAGAGGTTCGTTAGCGGGTACGGGACTATTGCATGGCCGCTAACGGAGCAACTGAAGAAGGATAGTTTCAATTGGGGGAGGAGCATACCAGGGCATTTGAGGCCCTTAAGCGGGCTATGACGATGGTCCCAGTTCTAGCACTGCCTGATTTCAGCAAACCGTTTGCCGTCGAGTCGGATGCTTCAGGATATGGGTTGGGGCCATCCTGATGCATGAACAGACACCCATTGCTTACTTCAGCCAGGTGTTGTTCGTCAGAGCACGGCTGAAGTCTGTTTATGAGAGGGAACTGATGGCGATTGTACTTGCGATGCAGAAGTGGCGACCCAACTTACTAGACATGGTATTTATAGTGAGGACAGATCAGCGGAGCCTGAAATACCCACTGGAGCAGCGCATGTTGGCGGAGGAGCACCAACGATCGTTGTCTAAGTTGAGCGGGTACAAGTTTGAGATCCACTACAAACCCGGTTTAGATAACAATGCGGCAGATGCACTATCTCGCAGGGATGTGGTATATATTTTGGCTATGTCGGGGCCAGTGGTGCTTAGTGGGGAATCCCTCTTATGGTAGATTGAGGCAGACGGGGAACTGCAGCGGATTCGGAAAGCACTGGTATAGGGCTCCCGTGACTACCCTGGTTACTCAGTAGAGGATGGGAAGCTGCTGATGTATAGAGGGCGTTTTGTGTTTCCATGGGGGTTGTCGAACATTCCACTCCTTTTCGGGAGTTCCATAGCAGCATAGTGGGAGGACATTCATGGGGTACCCGACGTACTAGCGGATGGCACGAGAGCTTTATTGGCCAGGTATGGGGAAGGATATGGCTCAGCTAGTGGCAGGTTGTGACGTTTGCCAACGTCATAAGTACCGGGCGACGGCTTCTATCGGACTTTTACAGCCTTTAGCACTAACAGAGAGGGTGTGGAAGGATATCTCGATGGACTTTCTTGATGGGCTACCGAAGTCTGCGGGGTTCACAGTCATTTTTGTTGTGGTGGATTGCCTAAGCAAGTACGCTCATTTCGTGCCTCTGCTACATCATTACACGGCGACGACGGTTGCAGCAACATTTCCGAAGGAGGTTGTTTGGCTACACGGGTATCTAGCTTCCATTGTCTCCGATAGGGACAATCTTAATGAGCACTTTTTGGAAGGAGCTGTTCAGAATGCAAGGGATCGCTCTCAGGCAAAGCACAGCCTACCACCCTCAGACCGACGGGCAGACGGAGGTTGTAAATAGGAGCTTAGAGACTTACAGTGCTTTGCATCGGAGTCACGTAGGTAGTGGGCGGCATGGCTACCTTGGACGAAATATTGGTACAACACCTTGTACCATTCCGCTGCACAGATGACTCCGTTCAAGGTCTTATATGGTAGAGAACCTCTGCACTTGCTCCAACTGCTGTCCGAGTTGGAGCATCAGTTGATGGAGTGTGACAGAGTGCTGGAGGAGTTGAAGCAACATCTAAGGCGGGCCCAACAGATCATGAAGGGTAAGACGGATAAGCACCGCAAGGACGTTGAGTTTGAGTTGGGAGACATGGTCTATTTGAAGCTGCGTCCTTATAGGCAGAGTTCAGTAGTACAGAGGCGTAACGCCAAGCTAGCAGCACGCTACTATGGCCCTTATGAGATTGAGGCGAGGGTGGGGAAGGTAGTTTACAGGCTGCGGCTGCCTTCTACTTCTTCTATACCTCCAGTGTTTCATGTATCGCAGTTGCGGAAGAAGATTGGGGACCATTCAACGTCAGCTATCTTGCCCCATACGTTGACAGATGACATGGAGGTACTGTTAGAGACGGAGGCGGTCAGGGGGGTGCGCCAGATTCGACCGGGATTTTCGGAGGTGCCGATTCAGTGGAGTGGGCTATCAGATCATGAGGCGACGTGGGAGCCTTTTGATACGATCTTCAGGCAGTTTCCAGACTTTCACCTTGAGGATAAGGTGACACTTTTGGGGGGAGTAATGATGCGATCATTGTAGGATCCTGTCAAAACAGCGACGTTAGGATCAAATAATGAAGTAGAGACTTACGCTTGCGTACGCAGCACCGTAATCTCGGAACTTCGCCCTCGGATTCGCCACAACGGTCGATACTTCGTCACGGAGGATCGAAGCAGAGTTTCACCGCCTAAATCTCTATTTAGAAGAGGATTTTAATGGAAGGGAGAAGAAGAACATAAGATGCCTTTTGCAAACTTATGGCATGGAAAGTGTAGTATGAATGCCTTACCCTTGGGTCCTATTTATAGGCTTTAGGGGTGGTTATTGTAGGAAATAACCAATTATAAGCTTATTAGCCTATATTAGCACATTCATTTATTCTCTTCTTCTTTCACTTATCAAATGCCTTTATGCACTTATAAAGTGACTTTTTCCACTTATCGAGTGGCTTTTTCCACTTATCGAGTGGTCCTTTTCACACGAGAAAAGGTTCACTTCGTGCACGCTTTCGTGCACGCGACATCTGAGGTCCGTATACCCTCATACATCCCCTCATGGGTGTATTCATGTCGTCCATATCCAACATCTCCCACTCACACTTGAGGGGATTGTAAGGAAACATCTTTCCTTCAACTCTTTTGTTTATCATACCGAGAAATAGGCCGTGTGACCGTCATGCGCATAGAGTCCGCTGTTGTGCACTTGTTAGAGATACACAACACCCCTCGAGGTGCAAAGTTGAGTAGATCAACGCATGCTTTACCCTAGATTATTTCTTCACATTTCTTATACTTTATATTCAATAATTGAATCCCATCTGGATTACAATTGGCTGGCCAGCTTTGAATATCTAAAGTCCAAATGTGAATATGAAATTAATCTTCCTCTTCTTGCGATCCTTTTGATCTTGACTTGACTCGCTTTTCTAACATGCCCCGCCGGACTGAATTAACCATAGTCCATAAGCAACATGCTAAGATAGCAATCACCCAGTCAAATCTTAAGGAACCAATTAGAGTCCATAAGGGTAACGAGTTAAGACCCATGTGGTCTTTGGGTCTCACATAATAGTAAACATAATTACTATTCTAACCCAATGGTCAAAATGCATACGTAGTATGAATACGTATTACAACATCACTCTTTTCCCAGGGAGTGTATGTCTTAATGATGTTGTGAGGATGATAACCAGACACCACAATGTCTGACTTTGAGTCCCTTTTACTACTCAAATAATCTTCTGGACTCACATCCCGCATAAGACAGATAGGATTTCAAAATCCTCTTAGATCTTTTGAAAGCATCCATATGATGCAGATCTTTCATACGACCATTTTGTTTAAGTCATGACTCTAAATCGTCCGTCTGATGATTTTGACTTTAAACAGGTCTCATCTTTATTTTACCCGCCTGATAAAATAAAGGCGGTTGCTTATGTGAGAGAGCCAACCTTAATCTGTCCGACATACTAGAATTCAGCTGAGATTTCAAAAATGTACACAAACATTTCTTAAGAAATTCATATGCAATGTTGAAAAGAACTTATTCTTTTATTAAATTTGAACATTTACAGACATGAGAATTTACATTGGTACAACTCAGCTCTTACACAATCCTTGAGATGATAAGTGTTTGTAAAACACATCTCTGGGGATCGCCTTTGTAAGCGGATCCGCTATCATCTCATGCGTAGATATGTACCTTATGTCTACCTTCTTGGTCTTGTCATAGTCTTTTGCAAATTTGTAGCGGATATCTATGTGTTTGGTCTTACAATGGAATTTAGGATCTTTGACATATGCTATAGATGCTTGACTGTCGCTGTGTATTGGTACATCACCTGAGTCATTTGCATCAATAAGCCTGTCTAAGAACTTCCTAAGCCAAACAGCCTCTTGGACTGCCATGTTAAATGCTACAAACTCGGCTTCCATAGTTGAAAGTGCGATGCAGGATTGTTTCTTGCTACTCCAGGATATTGCACCGGATCCGAGTAAAAAAACATATCCTGAGGTCGATCGTCGCTCATCGAGATCACCCGTCCAATCAGCATCAGTGTAGCCTTCGAGCCTTAAGGCATCTCCTTGATAGCATAAAGCATAGTCTGCAGTTCCTTTGAGATACCGCATTATCCTCTTAACCGCTTTCCAGTGTACTTGCCCTGGGTTGGATTGGTAACGACTTACCATTCCAACGGCAAAACAAATGTCCGGTCTTGTACACATTATAGCGTACATAAGACTACCAACTGCACTGGAATATGGAACTTTTTCCATAATTTCCTTTTCCTTTTGGTTCTTTGGACATGATTTCAGACATAAATTGTCGCACTTGCTTATAGGAGTATCAATGGACTTGCAGTCCTGCATATTAAAACGTTCTAAAACCTTCTTTATATAAGTCTCTTGTGAAAGAGAAAGAAGTTTCTTCGAACGATTCCTTGAAATCTTAACTCCAAGGATATATGCGGCTTCTCCCATGTCTTTTATCTCAAAAACTGATGAAAGCCAAGCCTTGATATCCATCACAAAGCCCTTGTCATTTCCTGCTATTAAAATGTCATCTACATATAGAGACATAATAACGTACTTGCTCTTAATCCTCTTGATATATACGCAGTTATCTTCATCAAGCATGGAAAAACCATTTGATAAGACAACTTCTTGAAAACGTAT
Source organism: Scilla litardierei (assembly GCA_030789695.1). Lineage (NCBI taxonomy): Eukaryota > Viridiplantae > Streptophyta > Magnoliopsida > Asparagales > Asparagaceae > Scilla > Scilla litardierei. The sequence goes on from CM061142.1 coordinate 227,443,817, forward strand.
ATACCATTGCCTCGAGGATTGTTTAAGACCATATATGGATTTACGAAGTTTACAAACCTTATGCTCGTTTCCTTCTTTTACAAACCCTGTTGGTTGTTCCATATAGATCTCCTCGTCCAATTCTCCATTGAGAAAGACAGTCTTTACATCCATCTGATGTAATTCGAGGTCTAAGCAAGCTACCATTGCCAGAATCAGGCGAATCGAGGTAAAACGGACAACATGTGAGAAGGTCTCTTCGTAGTCTATCCCTTCCTGTTGCGTAAAACCTTTCGCGACAAGGTGAGCTTTATATCTGTCAATAGAGCCATCAGCCTTATGCTTGATCTTGAGAACCCATTTGTTCCCAATAGCTCTACGTCCTCTGGGTAAGTCAACTAAGTCCCAGACTTGGTTAACTTTCATGGATTCCAACTCTTCCTTCATCGCTTCCATCCATTTGTCTTTAGCAGGGCATGATACAGCCTGTTTGAAAGTAGCAGGCTCGTCATCATCTTGTAGTAAAGTCATAAAGGTTTGCGGAAATTCATCCTCAAATCTTAGAGGAGCCAACCTTGTACGACTACTACGTCGTATTTGAGATTCTTCAAGTCCTTGTTGACTCGAATTTGGATCAATTCTAATATCACTCCCACTTGGAATGTCGTTAGAAATGCTCCCACTTGGATCATTATTCCCGTATGGAATAGGATTAATATCATTCGTATCATCCATTGGTGAAGTTTGAAACGTATTTTCGTCTTCACCAAGAATTCTCCCACTCGAATGAGGTAATCCTTCTTGATCATTAATCTCAAATAGAGATAAGTCCTGACTTATCTCACCCTGTCTTGGAAACTCGTTTTCCAAGAAAGTGACATCCCTCGACTCAAATTCAATTAGACCTCCATTGTCTTCCTGACCAATAAAAACATAACCTTTGGAGTTTTCTGCGTATCGTATAAAGATACATTTCCTTCCCCGTGGCCCAAGTTTGCCATACTTATGGGAGGAAATATGTGCGTAGGATGCACATCCCCAAGGTTTTAAAATGTTTAAGTCAGGAGATCTTTGGTTCCACAACTCATAAGGAGTGGAGCTAACTGATTTCGAGGGTACGCGGTTTAATATGAAAGCGGCCGTTAATAATGCATCACCCCAAAAGGTGATTGGCAAGTTAGCTTGCGCCATCATTGAACGGACCATTTCCATTAAAGTCCTATTCCTCCTTTCAGCAACACCATTTTGTTGAGGAGTATATGGCATAGTTACCTGATGTACTATGCCCCTTTCATCACAAAGTTCCTTAAAACTTGTTGATTGATATTCACCGCCCCTATCGGTTCACAAGACCTTAATCTTGCAATCTAATTGATTCTCCACGAAACTCATATAGTTTTTAAAGCAGGTTAATGCTTCACTTTTGTGGGATATCAAATAGATATGTCCGAATAGGGTGAAATCATCAATAAAAGTGATGAAATAGGACTTCCCGCGTCTTGTCTTGACATTCATCGGACCACATATGTCCGAATGGATGAGCTGTAATGGAACCTCGGCCCTTGTGCCGGTTCTAAACGGCTTGCGACAAGATTTCCCCACAAGGCAATGTTCGCAGGTCGACATTTCAACCTTTGAAACATTGATAGAAGGCCAAGTTTGGCAAGTCTATCCATTCGTGTTGGTCTAATATGACCAATCCTTGCGTGTCAACAAATTATATCAGACTCATAAGTCGAAGAATTTGTAATAAGGAAATTTTCATTACATAATGAAGAGTCATACATTGTATTTAATACAATAAATCCTTTAAATACATACCCAGTACCAATTAAGGAATTATTACAACACAAGTCCACTTTACAATCATGAAAAAACCAGCTATAACCAAGACCCATTAACACGACCACAGATATTATATTCCTTCGAATATCTGGAGCGAAGAGAACATCATGAAGTAGGAGAGTGCGGCCGTTGTCCAAGACTAGCTTGCAAGTCCCAACGCCTTTCACTTCAACACGTGTGTTGTTTCCTACATATATCCACTTCGTTCCTTGGGGTATCCGATGATACTCCACGAAGGACCGTCTGTCCCTTGCTATGTGGTCGGTGGCACCGGAATCAATTATCTAAAATGGATTAGATTCCACAAGAAATATTGAACTAGAAACACATATGTAACTAGTATAATTACAAGTTACCTCGTCGCCTCCACTCGTACACGAATGAGCATAGTGACCGAGCTTGTTGCACTTGAAGCACTTGATCCTCTTCAAGTCTTTCTTCTTGTGCCATTTCTTGTGGCCACCCTTATGTTTGGGTTTCTTGGTAGACTCATGTTGCTTATTACGTTCATTGGTAGACTTCGAACGATCTTTCCTTTTCTTTCCCCCCGTGTGAGGAACTAGCAACCATGTGCACTTCTGCACATGGCTTGGCAGCCGCAAGCCGCTCTTCCTCTAACTCGAGGTGCTTGGAAATATCGCTGAAGCTTTTGATGCTCTCATTATGAGTGAGATGCATCTTCATTTGGTCCCACCCATTTGGTAGGGAACGTATGACTGCTTGGATTTGTTGCTCATCAGTGAGCACATGACCTGCATTCTTTAACTCTGAGATTAGATTCGCCATATGTCGCAGATGTTTACCCATGGAATGATCTGGACGTTTCTTGTATGAATCAAATCTTATAGTTAAAGAACGAAGTTTGGACACCGATGTGCCACCAAACTTCTCCTCAAGCTTGGACCATATGTCCATGGCTAGGTCATGCTCTCGGAAGATGCGCATTATGTCATCGGCCATACTGCTCAATAACGTAATGCGTGCTACCTTATTCTTCCGAGACCAAGCATCAAAAGCTTCCTTGTCTCGTCTGTGTTGGGCCGTAGTGCTCAACTCGGGTTCAATCATTACGTTCTTCAGAGTTTCGATCACTTCTTGCTCCTCTAGAACGTATTGTATCTTAATGGACCATAGTTTGTAATTATCGCCGTTGAGTTTTTCACCTCTGTTTAACTCAGCGACGATATTCTTTGAAGCGGAAGACATTTTACTTTTAAAATGCTGCAAAATAACAAAAACTGAAGGTTCGATCAAAAATCATTGCATAAAATTCTTATACACATAGTCATCATACATTTTCATGATTCATTAGTCTCGGCCAGCGGACCGACCAGGGAAATGGCTAGGTCATGGTTCACTACCCCCAGACTGAGCTGAGGTGTCCCACAAACTAGTCCAAAAGACCACTGGTCGAATCATGATCCATTGAGATACTGAATCAATCGAATGTGAAATTTCAGACTAGTTTAATATCACTCCCATTTGAAAAAAAATCCCACTTGGAATGATATTATTATATTTGATAAGTTACTTTCGAAAAATATTGAAGATGTTACTCTAGAATCGGAAAGGTCTCTACGATTCCAATCACCATCTAGAACAACTTTCAATATTTCCCCCTCACTTATCAAAACGATAGTACTCTTATTGTACTTCGCAGTGGAAAAGCGTTTTTGAAAAACGTATTTTTCAAAAAATATATTTTGCAAACGTATTTTGCAGTATTTTGAAAACGTATTTTTCAAATGCAAAAAAGCGATATTTCAACTTAGTACCCTTATGATACTAAGTGAAATATACGGTAATCCCTGGCCATTGCCGGGATGATCCGTAGCTGTGCCAAGGCCGGATCCCCCTTTTGGGGATTTTTCTGCAAGTCATCGTCGCCGGCTCCCATATGGATCCATGCGCTTCCCCCCTTATAGGAGAATTTTGCCGCAGACGACTGCCGTCGGCCACGTATAGACCGGTCATGCATGTCACATTCATGCAAGCCCCCCCCGCAAATACAGGCTCGACCGGGGCTCGACCGGGGCTCGGCACTGGCCGAGACCGGGGCCGGCAGTGGCCGGACACTGGCCTTGGCCAGTGCCGGCAGGCCTTGGCCGGCCCTGGCCACTGCCAGGGCCGGCCGTGGCCCTGACAGCGGCCAGGGCTGGTCACGGCCAGGCCCTGGCCCCCGGCCAGGGTCGGCCAGACCCTGGCCTGAGGCCAGGGCGCCGGCCCTGGCCTCTGCCAGGGCCGGCAGGGCCCTGGCCCTGGCCGTCCAGGCCGGCCCTTGGCGCTGGTCGAGGCCGGCCAGGGCCTCCTGGCCCTGGCCTAGCCTCGGCCAGGGCCTCCTGGCACTGGCCACGGCCAGGGCCCCCCGGCCCGGCCATGGCCGGCCATGGCCCATATGGCCATGGCCGGCCACCCCATTGCATGGGGTTGGCCGCACACCCTCGTCGGAGGGGTGGCCGTGGTGGTTATTGGCCGTAGCCAACCCCCTCCGCATGGGGAGGGGGGTGCATTGCCTTCATAGCCCATTTGGCCATGGTGATCATGCACCAAATTTCATCTTCTCCGATGAGAATAACCACCACCTTCTTCTCCGATGAAGCACCCGTTCGTCGAGAAAGTAGTTATTCTCTAATGGCCGTGTGCCAAAATGAAAAAAATAACATACTTTAAAGTTCGTAAACTACACGCTCCACATGAAGAGAGTTCACATTCCCTATGAATGGAGACTCAGCATCCATGAAGAGTGCGAGCTTGACGATATGAACGGTCGGTTCTTCCCGTCACGGAGAGTTCCTGCCATATCCGTAATGGTAGGAGACCCTAACGTGAAAAGAACAACCGCTGCGTTCTCTCCGTCACGAAGCGTTCCTACCATATCCATAATGGTAGGATACCCATTCGTGAAAAAGGCAACGCCTCGTTCATTGGTTTGACGGGGCGGCGGTTTGACCGGGGCGAACCCGTATGGCTCTGATACCAATGTAGGATCCTGTCAAAACAGCGACGTTAGGATCGAATAATGAAGTAGAGACTTACGCTTGCGTACGCAGCACCGTAATCTCGGAACTTCGCCCTCGGATTCGCCACAACGGTCGATACTTCGTCACGGAGGATCGAAGCAGAGTTTCACCGCCTAAATCTCTATTTAGAAGAGGATTTTAATGGAAGGGAGAAGAAGAACATAAGATGCCTTTTGCAAACTTATGGCATGGAAAGTGTAGTATGAATGCCTTACCCTTGGGTCCTATTTATAGGCTTTAGGGGTGGTTATTGTAGGAAATAACCAATTATAAGCTTATTAGCCTATATTAGCACATTCATTTATTCTCTTCTTCTTTCACTTATCAAGTGCCTTTATGCACTTATAAAGTGACTTTTTCCACTTATCGAGTGGCTTTTTCCACTTATCGAGTGGTCCTTTTCACACGAGAAAAGGTTCACTTCGTGCACGCGACATCTGAGGTCCGTATACCCTCATACATCCCCTCATGGGTGTATTCATGTCGTCCATATCCAACAATCATTACTTATGATAGAAGGAGGCGCAAGCATGAGGTTCACGAGCCACGGAAGCCCCCGGAGTAAAACTGCTATGCACACTATAAGTCAAGGAGTATTTACTTTATGCAGTACGTGGTGGGAATAAAAGAGGCCAGCCGGTCCTAGTTTTGTTTATTGAATATTTTGAGTGATTGTTCTTCCAATTTTCCTAGAGAGAGATCTAGAAGAGGTTTAGGCTTTTTCCTTGCAAAAGTTAGGAGATGGGGGTCTACTCTACAAAAAGAGATCAATTTATCTTATCTTGTTATCTTTGATTGTTATTCCAATAAAAAAATTCCCACTTTTACCCCATTTTGTGCCCTAGTTTATATCAGAGACATGTGGCTCAAAAGTGTCCGACATGCGACTTTTAAGATTTATTTAGAGCGGACACAGCTCGGGTGCGTAACTTTTTGTATTGTTTAAGATGGACACGGATTCTGATTGTCTGATACATGTGGCCTTATACTTGCTGGGCAAATGTTGGTGTTTGTCCTGTGCCCGACACCAACACTGCACCCGTTTAGAAGTGTTCATGTTCTTAGTGGACAAGTTTCATATCTCTCGTGGCCTTATACATAAGAGACAAACTGCAGGCATTTCTAAGATAGCATGAAAGATTTACTGTCATTTTGACTATAGCTGCCAATTTGATCATTTGGCACATGTAGTATACTATCTAAGTTTGATGGGATTTACTTTATCATCTTAACATATCAATGAGTAATATATGATCATAATTCAAAATCTTGACCCTTTGTCCAACATTCTTAAAATTTCTATGACTATTTGAATCTGGGGGTTAGGGTTAGAGTTAGTATGTCTCCAAGATTTTATTTTGCATTTCTGCTATGCACACGTTTTTATGTGCTACTTCTATTTCACAAGCACACAGACTCACAGTACATGCACACACCCATTTATTGTAGCATTGTACATATAATGAGACAGCATGCAAATATTTGAAATATGTGCATGTATTTCTCTTCTTTGTTTATCTTATCCGGTAACATAACATATTGTTGATGATTCAGGTGTCTGTGAGGACCGTCATTGGCTTTGCAAAGGAGGCTCCCGTGCTTGGAATTTTTGGTGTCAATGTTTATCATAAGAACCGTCTTATCATGGTATCATAGGGTAGAAATTATAGGTTTTCATTTTTCCCTGCAACTTATAGTTTTGTTTGCAAGATGTTAACTTATTGTAGTCTCATGGACAGCTCCTGGATGAGCTTTGTGCCTTTTATTTATTTCCTTCTCCTTTGGAAACTCAATTGAATATTGATGTCATTGGCAGATAAACTTGAACAATGCAGCATTCAATGTATAATCTGGCGTTAAGTTGAATCTGCACAATCAAAAGATATCATGGCATTTTTATGTAGGGTAACTCACAGCCTTAGAGATGCATTGGCACTATAACCTGATTTATACAAGGAATTTGTTTATTGTATGAACCAAGAAGAAAGGAAAGCATAATTATGGGAGGCTTACTGTACATGGATATCCAGCCTTCTCCAACTCAGGGATATCATATGCATTTCCCTAGTTGAAACTGCAGACATACATATCCAGATCATATTAATTTTCAATTGTTGGCCTATTTGCATGAACTAATTTTTATTTTAATGGCTCGGATAGATGCATTTTCATCTGTGCATTTGACCATTACAATGTAATCTAGAATTGGAAATAAGACAACCTGTTGACACAATTGTGCTTATTATACTCTAATTCGGTCACGTGGATGATAATTTTCATGCCTTTCATCTTACTGGTCTTTCTATAAATGTAGTATAGTCTTTAAACTTTGTTTCTCTAAATGTATTACTTCATGTACCTACTATTCTTGGTGAGATTGAATGCCATGCTTGTTTTAATGAAATGGCAAAACCTATTTATTGACTGTCGTGTCTACACAGGGATGTCAGCACAGTCTCTGATGACTAGTTTAGTGGTAGATAAAATTAAGTTTCAAGAGTCCTAGTCTGGCTTGATTAGGCGTCACATGTTCCAATATGTCTTTCCATAAATGAGCAGCAATAATGAAGTGAGAAGGGCCCAGACTTGAGCACTGTTAAACGCTAAATAGAAATACCGTCTATTAAGATTACTGCTTTCGGCTGCTTGTTTTAAAGAGTAATTTATATGATCAAACATGGTCAGATGGTAAAGATTTTGGCCATCAGCTATCTACATAGGGCAAGTCTACCTATGTTTAACGGAATTGGCTATTAAATTTAGTCTCAAATAGTAGGTCCAAAAACAAGTTCCATACTTCACTCTGTATTAGGATTTTCCCATATGGCCTATACACAGTGTTATAAAAGGCGGTTTCATTATGCACGCGATCTATGAGCACATAGAGCATAAGCGGATTATGGTCGATTATGTGGTTTATACGAAAGTGAATATTTTAATAAATAAATAAGCAATAAGTTTATGTGTGTGTATATATATTAAATTAAAAAATCTTAAACGATAGCAACAAGGAAAAAATCATATCAACTTTTAAAAATATGGATTAATTCATACCAAAACATCAGCACCATCAAGATGCTCAATACATAAATAACTAAAGTTTAACGTCTAAAACAATCTACACACAAAACATAAATATTTAGTTTTACGTCCAAATCAAAAGCATGTCAAACACAAGTACTTTGAAATTAAAAAACTGATTTTTATGCTCAACGGGTCGGGTTTTTTAACGGGATGTGATTTTTTAGTTGCCACTTATGCGCCCGCATATTCGCATATTCGGGCGCATAACATTTATGCGGCCGATTATACGGCCAACCACATAATTTGGCCACATATCTAATTTTTCATGTGTCCAAAGGCCGCCTCCTTATATGCGGCCGCATGTAACTTGTTTTAGAACACTGCCTATACTGGTGATGATATGCATTTCTATTGACATGTACGTCTTTCCCGTAACAAGTGGGTTGGTTAGGGAGCAAAATGAAACGATAATTTTGTTTGGGGGGGAGGGGGGTCATGCAATGAAACATTGATGGTCGGTCGGCTTGCTTATATCAATCAACAATTGAAGCTCATGCATAGTAGGAGCAATCCTCCAACTTCAGCTAGAATATGGATGGATGGTTATGTTGATATGAGTTGCTTTAGGAGCTATATTCATCTCTATGTTCATTTCTAAGGCACTAGTTATACCAAAACCCAATTCCTGAAAAGCCTGTCCACATGAAATTCTCAGTTTTGTGTTGGGGAGCTCCATTAGTTGCCTATGTGTGTGTTTTGTTTTGTTTTAGTGGGTGCATGATATTGGGTAGACATGCATTTCATGCTTAAGTGCATTTGACAATTTGTTAATGGACACTTTGAATTATCCAATGAAGTGCACAATGAAATGGGATGCGGTAAGAGTGGCAAGCATTGCTGACCTATTGACTGCAATGAGTTACGAAGTCTAATTTCATTTGACTTTGAGATTATGGACAAAAGGAGGGTCCTGCAAGATCAATTCTTCACTTGCAGTCTTGCACATCCTATTAGATTTGGGTATGAAAACTAGGGATGGTGCATGTCATGGACTAAAGTCATTCGATGGTATCTTTAAATGGTCAGATACATGGAATTGTTGCATGAAACAATGTTCTGGACACGGATGTCAGACTCATATATGCAATATCGGACAACTGATATCTATCGATATGTCGGCGATATTTGTCAAATATCATGCTGTCATATTAGATGCTAATGATATATCTCATAAAGATATCATATACATATCTACCTATATGAATGATAGAAACTCATGAAAACTGTTTCGAGTGTACTTAATATGCCGCACTAAACTACGATTTCATAGCTACTAAGCGAGTGCTATGCCGTCAAAATATGAATATCTGACAATAGAGTGGTGTCAAAATACATATTTTACAAGTATAAAGTGCAAAGAAACAATGCAAAAATTTGCAACAAAACATCAAATCAACAAAACAATTAAACAAACCAATGAAAGTATGAAACTATTTACCATTACACATAAATATTAAGCAAATAAGATTAAAATCTTTAAGATTACAAGACAAATCATTTGTTTTCTCATCCATAACCAACACATGATTAAAAGCAATAAATTAAATCAAGTTGCAAGTAGTAAAATATTAAAATATAGCAAATACTTGTCACTCACAGTCAGGTCACTCATCCATCACATGATTGGACATAGAAGCATCATTTATAGGAATGTCTAACTCCTCATACTCCAATGATGATTCTGACAATGATGCTTCGAAATCTTCCTTCTGTTCTATTGCAGATTCCTTCCCTTCGATGATGATACTCCTCCCCCTTTTCTCTTTCTCTTCTATGTCTTTGTTTTTGTACTCTTCCTCAAGAACAGAGACAAAGACGTTCTGTGGGTGAACATGCTCCTTAAACTTCAAAAAATTTGATTTGTTAAAAATGTTAATAGCAACAGTTAAGGTAGGTAATTCGAATGCCCTCTCTTCTTTGTTAGAAAATGCAATAACCATTATAAATATTTGATTAGATATTTAAAAGTTTGTATTTGTACCGCTATTAATTGTGTTACTATTACATTCTCATTTGAAAAGAAGTGTAAACATTTGACAATTTGGGTAACACCAACTTATTCATTTAAATTAGCTTTGATATTCTTAATCTGTTGACTTCTCGTGTCAATCTAATAAATCCTATCTCAACAGAAATGGAAAATTCAAAAGAATTAATAAGAAGTTTTTGAAACATTCATCACTAGTTTTTGCCATGTAAAAATATTTATTGAAAAGAATTTCAATCATTACCTAAATATCCACTGTTCTAAATATCATATGTTGGGGGCATATGTTGGTTTGAAAAATACAATATCAGATGATTAAAAGTAATTGATACTATCCTCGCTCTATTTGCATAAGTATACTAGCATCACTAATTTAGGGGTAGTTTTGTTAATATCATATTTTATGGGTTTAGTGACACACTGATCATAATATGGATGGTGTTAGCGGATTTCACCTTTATTTTTTAACAATTTAAAATTTGGAATTAAAATTCTCATCAATGATTAAATTGCATAATTAAAACATAAAATTAAGTATATGGACCTTTCATTTAAAACATATTATGTAAAACATAATGATATTTATATTTTTAATGTTTAATTTTACTATGTTTTGTTATGATTTTGTAATTTCAGATTTAAATCTCATCTCTAGAAAATGTTTTATTAATTGAAAGCTCAAGGTGTCGTTTCAAACTTTGACTTGATTCACAATGCGATATTTAAATAAAGAGTAGTAAATTTGTGCTATTTAATTTGATTATTTAATTGTGCCCCCCTTTATTGACTCTATTTCTGCGTCTCTTTAGATTATCATTTATCGCCTTGGCCACTGCTTCCAAGTTACTTGCTCGTCAAGAAAAACTATCATTATCTGAAGATGGTTCACCACTTCATTTTGAAGAACCAACTTGTAATCAGCGTAAAGACATCGTTAGTTGTTTCAAAGCTTTGTCATTTATCGCCACTTTGACAAAGTGTTTCAAAGCTTTGTCATTTAGTTGTTTCAAAGCATTTATCGCCTTGGCCACTGCTTCCAAGTTAATTGCTCGTCAAGAAAAACTTTGGCATTATCCGAAGATGGTTCATGACTTCATTTTGAAGAACCAACAACTCCGTAGGATTTTCATCATCGTAAGCAGCCTAAAGACATCCTTAGTTGTTTCAAAGCTTGTCCTTAAGCTTATCATTGAACTTGACAAAGACTAAGTATCACAATTTTATATGATTTTTCTTATTTCTCTTCTTTATATGAATCTACACAAAAGAATCGTTCATCGTCAAAATTTTAAACATTAATTTTTTGGTATCCCATGGAGTGTACAAAATATAAATTATATTACCCTTTCAAATGTGCTCCAATTCCTTTTGCTTTTGGAATAGCTAGTCGTCAAGTTCAAAATCTGCATATTATTTAGCTAGTCGTCAAGTTCAAAATCTGCATGTCCATTTGCTTTAATTTGAGAGCGTGTGCCTCATGAAAACTCAACCATATGGCTAGCAAATTATTACGTAAATATTTAGTACGTTTATACGAAACATAGAAAATTAAAATTTTATATAATCTTTTGAAATTGAAGTTTATACTTGGGTTAAGTTTGGCCAATTTTACTTGATTCTTTGTGTATTCTTGCCCAAAAGCACCTTTTTGTTTTTGTACAAAGGCAACTGCTCTTCATCTTAGTAATAAATTGGGGTCCTTCTTACACATCTTATCCATGCAATCTATGAAGCCATCAAAGATGTGATCATATGATTTCTTAATGGCTTCCTTGTTGGGTAATAAAAGTATGGGTTCAAATACTCGACCTTATGCAAATGTATCTTCAACTTCTCATCCCATCTCTTGTCTATTATGTTCTATATTGCAAGATACTTCTTTTCTTCATGGTTGATGACCGATTCAATTTCTTTATTGGTTTCTTCCAAGTCCCCATAAACAAAGCACATGGATGTGACTTTTATAGTCATCCATCTTAAATTTTTTCACTAAATGATTGATGACCTTGAGGGTCAAATCCATATTATCTTAAAACTTATTACTCATAATAATTTTTTGAACGGATGACAAACAACTTGGATTGATTTTGATATAGAAATATATATTTTAAAAGTAACTAAACAGTAAATAGTGATTATTAAAATTTACCTTTGTCCACTTCTCTTATTAGAAAAGATACAATCCTCCCACTCTTTTAAAGCTAGACATTGGCTTCATCTCTCTCTTCTTATCATTTATCAAGCTCAATGATAGAAAGGCTATGCAAATCAGGTAGCCATAGGCCTCACGATCGTTGCTGCTTCAGTAAACTTCATCATACTGAGGGTGATAGTATAACTGTAGATGTAAACAGTCACAACTTTAACATGTACAATGACTCGCTTCCTCTTTGGACTCTTCCTCACAGTCATATAAGTTTTTATTCTCGCCAATGCGTATGCCATCAATTAAAGCTTGAATTTTGGACATTTTATCCTGCTTTGCCTCCTTGGGTTTTTCATACAATCCAGTAATCACCATCTTTATAGTTTATATCATCGGCACAATGGGACATTCCCAAACATCTCCTCTTATGTCCAATAAATGTTTCTTAAAACAGCTAATTCCTTTCTCAGTTCTCTTGCTTACAACCATTGCAATGAATTTTTTGTGCCCCTTCCTACTTTGCCCATACTTCCAACATGGGTCATTCCCCTTCTTTTTTACAGGGTGTGCTCGAGCCTTCCTACGACATCACTTAAATTCCTATTATTTAAAGAAAGCAACGGACAAAACCAGACAATAAGTTGCAATTGGCAATTTGGCAAATGATAATAACTAATACTATTCATAAGTAAAGCTTCACCTTTAAAATTTCTATTTTCAGTCATCCTTTAATCTCTATTTTTTATTTTCAACAATTTAAAACAGTAATAATTTCATCAGAAAATTCCACATTATCTCTCGAATAATTTGAAATTTTCTGTCTTGCAGAAAATTTCAGCAAATGTTTTTGCCATATTTCAACAATAATTTTGCAAAAATTTCACCAAAAAATGTAGCAAAATGCAACTTTTTGGTCGAAACTTTAATCTCTACTCCAAATCAAACTAAGAAAAACTTTTTGGTAGAAACTATCAGTAACCGAATTCTAAAACTCATCAAATTCAGAAATTTTCAATCCATTTCTAATCCCATAACTCCATCCATTATAAAAAACAAATCTCCAAACTCTATTCCAAATCAAACCCCAAAACTGCATTTGAAGCAAAAAGATGGCAACTTTCTCTCCAAAAATTTAAAAATTATTTATTTAAGATTTTGAATCACATTTGAAGGAAATTGGAGAACAACTGACATCTTGTTGCTGTTGATGTGCCTTTTTCGGTGGAGAACATGATGGCTACGAGAGGGGCTAATAGACAGATCTCAAACTTTGAATAGGAACCGACGCTCATGAAGTTGATCCCAGTCGGCGAAATTGATCTCCGCCGATGAGGTCGAACTGAAGACACTGACGGCACACACATGGGAAAGTGAGAGAGAGAGAAAGAGAGAGATAGAGAGAGTCCTACGTTTAGCCCTAGTTTATTGGCCTCTCTCCGTTTTATTTGTTGAGTTTAGGTGTGGGTGGGTCGGGGGCCTGTACCCGAAGTCCCTTTAATTTCAAAAAAAAGAAAAAATCAATGGCGGTCCGATGTGAAATATCTCGTATCGAGTAGCATTTTGGGACGAAATGAGAAATAGAGACAACATTAAGTGTAAAAACACCACGTGTTGAATTCTGGAGGCATGGCGGTAGTTTAAAAAAACCCATGATTTAGGTCTCCACGACCAAACTATCGGTGATATTTAAAAAATTTGTCTTGAATGTGTTTATGTGTTTATGCAAATCTAACTCATGCAGCAATATAATAACCGGTTAAATTATGGATTAATAATAGTTGTAAAAAATGTGAATTAACTGGCTGGTAATGTTGGTGCTGCTTGGTGACTAGTGGACGAAGTTGAACTACTTGTGTGGTAGGAAGCTGATAAGCTTGGTCTGAATTAAAGCAGTGCCATATATTTCCAAGGTCAGTGTATGCGTATTATATGCCTGCTAATAGTTTGCATACATTGATTTTTGAAACAAGTGGCCACTAGGAAAGCTATCCTATTTGCCAGGCAAGATATTATTAACTGGCTGGTAATGTTGGTGCTTCTTGGTGGCTAGTGGACGAAGTTGAACTACTTGTGTGGTAGGAAGTTGAGAAGCTTGGTCTGAATTAAAGCGGCACCGTATATTTCCAAGGTCAGTGTATGCGTATTATATGCCTGCTAATAGTTTGCATACATTGATATTAGAAACAAGCGGCCACTAGGAAAGCTCTCATATTTGCCATGCAAGATATTATAATTGTGGCAAGGATGCAACTTCCCCCTTCCTCTCATGTCCGCTGCGGTTTTTGTAAGGTTGCTAGTTTGGAACATACATCATAACATTTCAAGTGTTTGAACCTGGAATCTGAAATACTGCCTATTATATGGTATTTTGATAATCATGCCTTGACATGCATTATAATTTCAATGAAGGGATGCTAATTGATGTGAAATCTGCTTTATTATAATTTCAAACAGAAACTTAGATAATGAGCAAAAGAATCATGTTGAATCTTCTGAGTTGTACATTTTTCTCAAATGAAATAGAACTTGTGTGGCCTATGTTGGGTGTTTATTTCATATTATAGGTGGCTGTACTTATAGGCCTGGATGCATTGCATGATTCTTCCTTTTTCAAAGACCCTATGCTCCATCTAGTGATACAGCATTGATCCTGACCCTTGGCTCATAATGCCTGGCTTTTACAAGAGCCTGTGCATAACTATGTATCATGATTCAGCACACCCTATTAAAGTCTTAATGATTTTAAAATGAAATTCAAGTGCTGTAGAAGCAAACATGTAAGTGAACTAGCTTCTTAATATCATAAAACAATGAGTAAGTGTTTAAAAGCAAGTTTGGAACTACTTGTAAATTGCAATGCAAAGTATAAAATCTGGCAGGACGGCGCCGTTACTATTAGTATGACTTGCTAGAAAATGCAATGCTCTATAGTTTAATAACTATGTTATTTCACCTGAACTTTTGAAAGGTCCATTTTCCCGCCCTTTCTGTGCATTAATTTGTTGTAGACTGAGGTACTAATTGCTTTTAGTTATTGTTTCAATGTATCATAATGTTATATTTTTGTTCACATGGATGTTTAAAGTTGTGATATCGTCCCGTATAAATTCATATTTATTTTCTGATTGTATGTGGAATTGCAATGAAATCTATGCCGTCATTGGAGATATATACACGGAGTATGCTTTTCGACTACTAAGATGTTAACTTTATTCTTGTAGCCCTTCTGGAAAGTGGTTCAAGAAGGTTCTAGCCGAGGGAGGTGTGTTGTGGGTATGCATCTTGTAATCCTTATCCCTTTGATGTATTTCATTTATCTTTTTAAAATATTTATCACATGATCTCATGCAGGGGTCCTAGAAGCAAACTTTATTGAACCAGCTCATGACAAACAGGATTTTGAGAGAACTCCTTTGTTTATTCGGTTGGAAACAAAGCTTAGACAAATTATCCTTGATTACTGGTATAGCTTTCTTTATGTAAATTATGATACTTTATTGCTTCGATTTGTACATGCAAGTCCCTTCCCAAGTATCTCTGTGGCATCTTTGTCAAAGTAATAAGAAAAAGTTCATGCCACATTATTTATGTCCTTTTTGAAACTTACCTAAACGGTTGGATCCTTTTTTCAGCTAATCAGATGGTTCGATCTTGATTCTGTCATTTATCAATGTTTCCCTATTGTTCTTGAATTCTGAGCCTTCATATTATAAAGATCAGGATACTGGATGCTTGGTTGGAAAGGACTTTCTCTAGTATGGTACATAAATTGGAAACTATGCACATAGATCAATAGCATATTATATATATTTCATCACTGTCTTTATTTTGATGTTGTTAGAATACTAAAAAAAAATTCTCTACCCTCCCCACAATATTGGAGTTTTAGTGGGGTGGCATGGACATTAATATAGTATCATAGCAACACAAGTTCAAGTCTAAGCAAATGCACGCACAATTAAAAATTGGATTTAAAAAGAATACCTTGTGCAAAAAATTTAAAAAAACAGTGGTTCAGCATAATAAAAAGAGCACTCAACCTGCAAGGATGTGCTAGAATCTAAAAATAAAATCATTAAGTATTGTCACAATTTTGGTGTTTTGGTGCAGTTTTCAGGACTTTAATAGGCATGTTCTATCTGGAGGGTGATGCTTTATTGCTCAATGGTCATAAACATAATAATTTCCCCTTACCAAGTCACATGGAAGGCCAACCATGATTGACACCTCCATTTTTCATCTTCAAATTATAAAATGTAACTTTATATAATTTGAGTTGCACGTCTATTAGATATTATTAGATATTCATTCAATGATCCTTTCATTCCATTACTAGATTCCATTCATTTTGCAACTGATAGATTGTTGGCTTAAAATGTCTGAGATATGGATTCTTAATGTATTTACTTTTGTGATGTATGGATAACATTAATGGTTTTATAATTCATTAGCATCAGCATGATGTAGTTTGGTAAGTAGGAACAAGAACAACTTTAAACGGGTAATCCGAGGAGATTAAACCATTACCTACATATATTGCATATATTTTTTGGCACGTGCAATGCATGTGCTGAATTTTAATTACTTTAATGATGCTAAAGATATATTTTGCGCACATGCAATATCTATACATTTTTGGACAAAGGTTATATCTTGAACTTAGGACGTGTCATAACCCAACATCCACTTTAACATTAGGTCAATGGCATTATGATGATTTTGATGATAATGAGTCTAGGTCAAAGTATTATTATTGAATGCAGTAATCTTAATCAAATGCGGATTTCTCATTGTAAAGCTGGAAAATCATAATCTTCTAAGTTTTTTGCCAGTAAAAGTAATAAGAATTTTAATTTGGTCTGCTTTCTAAACAATTAAGATATTAATTAGGTAATCGATGTTAAAGTTTTTTGAGTAAGAGTGAGTAACAAAAAATATCCTTAATTATGTTTGACTTTTAGTTTAATGGATTTCCCAATCAATTAAGAATTCGTAAATGGTTACTAAATTATCACCAAATATTCTTTAAAACAAGCCGATTATCTAATGAACTAAGAAGTCACAATTGATTAATCAATGAATCCTATGCCAATAATTTTTTAAGTAAATGAGATACAGTGAGGATTATTTATTATAATAAATTCTAATTTAGTGCGTTTCCTGTATAATTTTAAAGAGATAAAGAAAGGAGAAAGAAAAAAACATGCATGAGTATTAAAAACATGAATTTTTGCCGTCTATTTCAGCATTTATCCTCAATTTATACTTCATATTATTCATTTTTGGAATCGCCACAATGTCTGGTTCGCGATTATTTTATATTATCTTAGTTTGTGATGTGATCCGCAAGAGAAAATAAAAGAACAATAAGGGTTTTATGGAAGATTTGAGAAAAAAGGTACGATTTTTATTTATTTTTGATAGAAGTAACAAGATAGGTGGCCTCAATTCGAGAGCAGGCTGCTCTCCTAGCTTTGTATTCGAGATTAAAGACTAATTCTCCAAGGTCTAAGGTTTTAATCAACTCCTAGAAGGGTTCTATCATAATAATCAATATAAGACGCCAAACCCTAGCCGTCATCACCTTTTAGTCCAAGTTTTTTCCGGAATTACAGAAAAATTACCAAACTGTTCCTAAGGACCAAAATCACTAAAACGCTCCTGGATCAACCCCGATCAGCTCCTTGCTTTGCTGCTACTCCTTCGAGCCTCCTCCCCCTTTGGTAACTCTGGGTCGTATCATCACTCCGTCCTCAAAGAACCATCTTGACTTCAAAGTGGTGTCAGGAAAACCAAGGGCATGCTACTCTAAATGGAGATGCTCGTACTCTCTGGCTCTGCCTCCTAACTGCCTTGCCTTCTTCATCCTCGATAATCAACATCTAGAGAGTACGATCCTTACAATGATATTTTGGTCCGAACCCTGTCGCCACAACGAAAGCAAACTCCCCTGGTTTGCCTATCTTGGATCTTTGCCTTCGTGAGACGCTTGAGCGTGCTGTCCGGTAAAAGCTCGTTCTCTTGGCTGGGCTGGATCCCTCTTGACGGTACATTCTCCTTCCCCCTCGGTGCCTGGCTGCAGAAAGTGAGTCCGCTTTAGGTCCCCTTGGCTTGCCGTTCCTATGTGAGCCGATACTCTATCATTTGGACCAGCTCCATGGCGTCCATTAGCCCTCTCAGTCTCTGGATACAGAACCGCATCTGAATGTGAGCTTTAAGATCTTTCATGAAACACCCATACACGGACTCCTCAGACAATCCCTGCGTACGTGTTGATATCATCTCAAAACTTTATGATGTGCTCCCTGAATGTCTCCTCCTGTCTAAGAGCAAAGAGCTGCTCATGAACGTCTCCTCATGAGTGTCCTGAAGTCGGTATAGCATGCAATCCTTGAATTCTTCCCACAAGTACACTGGCCGTTGTTGCTCTCTCCACCGATACCAAGACAAGGCCTTACCCTCCAAACAAATCCCCACCGTCCTCAGTTTCTCCATTGCAGTGAGGCACGTCACTTCGAAGTACCTCTCTTTCATGTAGATCCACTCATAAGGGTCTTCTCTTTCAAAGACCGGTATCTTTAATTTTTTGACACTGTCGTCAATCCCAAGTCTCTCCTAGCTCGCTCGTCATCTTGCATGTCCATAATAAGGAGTGAATCCATAGCCCCCCAACAGGCCGTCGCCTCTGCCTTCATTACCGCTTCAGCCATCCTCATCCCAAACGTAGTCGTCAACGTCCTTTTCAAATGTAGTCGTCAACATCCTATTCAAAGCATGGGAACTCGTCATAATCGTCCCGAAACTCCTCGTAGGCCGAAATAACTCAACGTCGTCTTCTTTCTACAGCAAACCTCGGCCTACGAAGCCCTTGGAACTCCTCCATGTCATCCTCAAGTTTCGGAAATAGCTGAAAGCCATCGTCGGGGTCTTGACGGCCGTCAGGAAGCCGCGGGGTCCCTGGTGGGCTAGTTGAGGCCCGGCAAGACCTTGATGGGCCGTCAGGAAGCCGCGAGGCCTCTAGCGGGCTAGTTGAGGACCGACAGTACCTTGACGGGCCACTAGGAAGCCGCTAGCCCATGACAGGGTTGCCCCGGGGTCAGCGAGCCCCTGGGGTGGGTGGGTTGCTAGTTGCACCCTCCTTTTCGTCCTTCACGTCATCGAAGCTCTGGTCCGCGTTGAACAACAATCATTTGATATATTCATCAACCTTTTCATTTTCTTTCTTCAAAGATTTTTCCTTTTGTCCTAGATTTGGTTTGCCGTCCAAATCTAAGTTCTTTATCGCTTTTAGATCGACAAGTTGTTGTGTTAAGGTTTGAATGAAAGCTCCCAACTTTGCTTCCAACTTCGCGACCAACTTCGCGATCAACTTCCTATACATTCTTGCCGATGACGCCATGAGTCTGGCCTCGAACCTGGATTTGACAGAGACCATTGATGGTTAGAGCCGCTCCACAGATTTCTTCAATTCTACTACTTCAGCATCGAGTTTCTCCTCCAAGGTTTTGATGTCTTTCGTTGTTGCTACCGCCGCCGTCATTGATGTCAAGATCGTGGCTCTAATACCAATTTGATGTGATCCACAAGAGAAACCACGATAAAAATATGGTTTTTATGGAAGATTTGGGGAAAAGGTGGGATTTTTATTTATTTTTGATAAAAGTAACGAGATAGGTGGCGTTGATTCGAGAAGAGACCCTCTCCTTGCTTTGTATTTGAGATTAAAGCCTAAATCTCTAAGTGTTAGGGTTCTAATCAACTCCAAGAAGGTTTTTTTTTCACAATAATCAACATTAGAGCCTTAACCCTAGCCGGCATCACCTTTTAATCCCGGTTTTTTTCCAGAATTACAAGAAATTACCAAACTTCCCCCAAAGACCAAAATCACTAAAACGCCCCTGAATCAGCCCCGATCATCCCCTTGTTTTGCTGCAACCCCCTTGAGCCTCCTCCTATGGTAAGTCCGAATCGCATCAGTGTGACTTTCATTGGAAGAGATAGGAATCAAATTACTATAAGCTGCACTGAAATTCTTTACCGCAGTTTCTGTTTCCTAAATTTATAACACAAGGGGTTTTCCGGAACCTTAAAATGACGGGACCAAAATGGTATTTTCAGAACCTAAAAGTGAGGAACCAAAATGAAATTGTTCTTTTATGGTAGACTGGTAGTATAGTTGCTTCTCTTTTTTTCCGTGTAAAATTGATAAATGGAAGACTAAATTGAAAAATGTGTTGATTGATCGATAACAACAATCCGCCACAACAATCATGTAGAATTCATTCCAAACCAGTCGGTAGGGTTGTCAATGGAGTGGATTATGACCCGAATTTGACTCAGATTAGATCCCTGATACATTGAGTTTGGATATCAGGTGATCGGCTCAATTATAGTGATATATCTGCATGCGTATGCAATTTTTATACAGTTTTTATTCTTAATTTAACATAACGAAAATTCTAATTTCATAGAATAACACCAATATGCTGAACATTTTTTCAAGTAAATTCAGGGGAAGGGGATCTGTTTATTGATGCAAAATTAGCTAAGTGGTCTGCTGAATAATCACAATTTCAATTATTGTACAGATATCTATAATTATTCTAACTTAAACTAATACTATTGCGTGCACTGATAAATGCTCGTATATTGATATCAGGTGATCGGCTCAATTATAGTGATATATCTGCATGCGTATGCAATTTTTATACAGTTTTTATTCTTAATTTAACATAACGAAAATTCTAATTTCATAGAATAACACCAATATGCTGAACATTTTTTCAAGTAAATTCAGGGGAAGGGGATCTGTTTATTGATGCAAAATTAGCTAAGTGGTCTGCTGAATAATCACAATTTCAATTATTGTACAGATATCTATAATTATTCTAACTTAAACTAATACTATTGCGTGCACTGATCCTTAAAGTAAATTACAACCATCACACATACTTTTGTGTAGCTATGTGTATATGCAGTGAAGAAGGTGAATGGAAGGAAAAGGTTAGTGTAGCGGATTGGCCCGACCCTAAAAATTTGGTTCCAATCATCAATGTGGAAAGCCCACTACATTGTATTTTGAGAGGTCGGTATGAACTCTTACATCGCACTTTACAGAATATAATCTTTCTTTACAAATGGATGTATGCATGCATGTAGTCTTATATGTGAAGTAGCAGTTCCCCCAAGTATGTATCTATGTAGTGTAAAGAGTTCCTAAGATGTCTTTAGGTAGTTACATAAAGAGCCGATCTAAATTCCATTTTGGAAGGCTAGAAGCATATCTTAGTGTTAGCATGTGCGCTTAGTTGCTTAAGCGGCGATTTGATGGTTGTGAATTAAGAAGAAAATGAAAAAGAAAAGCAGTAGAAGGAATGATGGGCATTAATCGGTTCGGTTCGGTTGTGTCAGTCTTACAAAACTGAATAGAACCAAACTGAGTTACACATGTTTACTGCACTTAAACCGAAATGCGAGCGAACCGAAAATTAGGCCCAGTTCAGTTTGGATCTATTCAATTTGATGTCTTAAACCTAATAGAAAATGACATTAAGTTTATGCCAACCACAACTTGGGCCAAGAAAAAATCAAAATAAAAATGGGAAAAACACAACAAAAAGGTATCATCATCATTTTAGTTGTCTTCGTTCATCATCAACTACTTAGAAAATAAATAGATATTTACTAAAAATCACAATTCACGAAAACATAAACCGTTCGAAAAGTCTATCATCATCCATATGAAACAATTTTTTTAAGAACAATTCTACACTACACAAACTGAATCCTCCATTGTTATTAACTTTCCCACATCAATTGTTATAGTAATTAACAGATCCAACAATTGTGGTCAGGTTGGAATATCTGCTTGCTAAAAGGGAAAAAGAAAAAGAAAAAGAAAAAGAAAAAAAGAAAGCGTTCAACATGAATTGAGGGAAGGAGAGATAATGGAGCTTAAATGCTTGAGCTTGCTGAAGGAATTATTGAAGCCAATGCGGATCTCGATCGATAAAATGAGTGAGACACACAACAAAGAAGATGGAGTCAGTGAGAAGCCAGAGCAACCAGAGAGACATCGATCCATTAATAGAGTGGTGGGAGAGGGGAGGATGAGACTAGGGTTAGGACTCAAACATATTTATATTCTTTTTTGCGTTGGTTTGGTTGAGTCAATGCGACTGAAAACTAAACTAAAACACACTATATATCAAGTCGAAT
The DNA here is from genome assembly GCA_030789695.1 of Scilla litardierei. NCBI lineage: Eukaryota > Viridiplantae > Streptophyta > Magnoliopsida > Asparagales > Asparagaceae > Scilla > Scilla litardierei. Next base: position 227,466,096 of record CM061142.1, read on the forward strand.
ATCGGAACCGTATTGGACGATAATTTAAGGATACATGATATTGTGTTTTCATATAGACATTGCTTATATATAAATCTTGATAATAAAAGGGTAGTTATTACATTCTTGTAACGCCCCGTCTTCCGGCGGGTGTCGCTACAATTGAAACAAGAGTGTACAGGTCACGTAGGTGCCTGTGAAGTCAATGCGGAGCAGTGCAGAAAGTAAGGACACTCTAGATATGACAAATAACACAGTTCTAAATAAGGAAAGGACAGTAACAAGCAAGTAACGACAGTAAAATAGATAAGGCAGTACTGGACAGGAAGGAGACAAGTAAAAGCTACACTACTGTTGAAACGTAAATGGAACACGTACCTGTCGTAACGTCAAGGCTCATACAGTCCTGCACTGGAAGTCTAACTCCTCGTGCTCTAGCACTACTGCATGACCATGTACGTCGTACCTAGTGACAGAAGAAGTCACACCACGCTCAATAGAGTAGACAATATCAAACAAGAGACAAGAAAAGTAAGTGTGCACAAAAAGGGAACAAGACAGCCACAGATATGATAGTACTGAACAAAAAAATAATCTGACCTGGCAATCAACAAACCCACACAACGAAAGAGTTAGGAGGTACAAAAAGACGATGTGACAGCAGCTAGAAATGGTACAGATGAGAGACAAGCTATGATGGTTAAAATGAGCACAACTATTGTAAAGATAGTACTAGCTAAAGTGAACCAATTCTAGGCCGTGACTTATGAGGGAGACTACAATAAGCAACGGCTAGACCCTCTTGAGACCGCAAGGGTGCTACCCCGGGCCGAGTCCAAAAGAAGAAAGTACCGTACTGTAAGAGCTGCAAAACTATAAGTGATGTAACACTGTGATCTGTGGTGGGGCTCCAGGACCCATCAAGATCACCCCTGAAAGTTCGCCCCCATGCCGACGAATCGCCGAAGGAGGACTACCCATCAGGGTAGGAGTGACGTCACGCTCCGGCCGATCTGAACCAGTGGCAGAGGAAGACGACATGGGGCAGAGCTCGGGCAGGATCAAAATCAACACAAAGAAGAAGATGACGGGATGGCGGCTCACAACCCACCCAGTTTCTCTACCAAAGACGACCCCGCGAACGGTGGGGATAAACCCGCAGTTACACGTGGCAACATCAGGGGACCGACGGCGCTTCGGAACCCGCGTCTTAAAGGTGTCGAACGGACCGACTCATGATGACGCCCAATTAATGAATCAGCTTTGACTGATGAGCCTGTCGAAATCGGCGGAAGTCACATCGGCCGAGCTTGAATTTGGGTAGAAAAGGTGTGGAGAGGATATTCTCCTTCAGGGGAGTCTTTCGGATCGCGGATTGGACCAGCACGGATCCTCCTGCTCCAGGTTGCGAGAAGTTGGCTCCAAAGGATCGATTCAGGATCTCCTCCATTCTTGTGAATCCACCTGCAGGGTTTAGTGGGTCATAACCTGGAGGAGCCCCGTACATTACCCGATCTAGGATGTTGTGGGTCGCCCAGGACCCATCTGCACTAGTGATGGATGTCCCTTCCCTAATAATCAGGGGAGTCGAAGACAGGTCTCAGTTGCTCCCGCACTCTCCAATCATAAGTTTTTCCAAACCCGGTGAGTCAAGCTGAAATTATTTTATTAGTTATTGTGTCGTGATGTTCAATATTTGATTAAACTACGTTGTCAAAGGAGATCTGAGATCCACTGCAATAGTAATAGTCCATCTCAAATCCTGCCATGCATGCAATCAGTAACCGGTCATGATAGTTCCACCTCAAATCTCTGCCATGCATTCAATAGTAATCCTGTCATGCCATGATAGTTCCACCTCAAATCCTCTAGCCAATCAGTACAAGTGCTATCTCAAGCAACAACCCAAGACTACACAATTCAACACAATATTCAACTTAATGGTACTAGTAAACTCAAGAGACAACATGATAATGAAACTGACATGCAATAAAGTAAAAGCATGGATGATTCTATTGCATGATATTCCAAACTGAACTGAAATGGAAGCAACACCAACTGTTCCATGCTATGAATCAGAAAGAAGGAAGACATGATAACTGCTTGATAAAGAAAAGCCGAGTGACAAAATATAACCCAGATACCTGAGACAGCACGCAAAGAAAGCTACAAAACTTGTCAAGCAAGAAACTTAAAATAACAAGTAAATAAGCCAGCGACAACCCACATCCAGCAAGGAGAGTCAGCCACCATCCAACGACAACCAAGGAGTCCCAAAATAGCAACAAGGGATTCGGCCAAACCCAACCAGCAACAGAAAAGCCAACCACAACTCAACGACCAGTAGGGAGCCCAAAGTCGCAAGTAAGGGAAACAACTAACCTCATAACAGCAAGAAAACCCCAACTTGCACGCAGTGAAGTCACCATACCTCAAAACAGACATGGGAGCCCATGTCGCAGGCAGAAAAAGCCACCAACTCCATCAAGCAATAAAGCCCAGAACAGCAAGGAAGCCAACCAACCCAAGACTAAGTAAGGAAAGCTACTAACTCAAAACAGCAAGCAATAGACAACCCAAACCCACAAGTAGGAGAGCCCAACCTGTAAGCAAATAAGACCCAAACCCCAACACAAGTAAAGGAATCGAAATTGGAATATATGGGATATAGTCTACCTGAAATCGAAGCCGAAGAATCAAGAGGAAGTTAAGATTCGAAGCCCAATCATCAGCAGAAGCCTACGCCGCAACCATCAGCAACAAGGGATCCCAAATCCGTCAACAAAGAGAGCCATCGGAACCAGCAACCCAGCAAACAGGAACAGACAACAAGCAGAAGAACCACTACAACCCTAAAACAACAAGAAGACCAAAACCTGCAAGTAAGAGAGTCAACCGGACAAAGTTTAAGCAAGAAAAGAGTAACCCACAAAAAAGGGGTGATCAAACCTCAACGACAACCCAAACCAGCAAACCAAACTCTCAGCTGAACCCAACGACAGTAGGAAATAAGCCGCAACCAAGGAACCACCGAAACCCTCAAAGCAGCGAGCAAAGAAGCAGACCGCAGTAAAGGGGAACCACGGACCCAACGACAAGCAAAGAAGGGCAGACTGTAAATAAGAGGAGCCACCGTACTCCATCAGCGAGCAAGGGGCCAAGGCAGCGAGCAAGGGGCCAAGGCAGCAAGCATACTAGATGGGGTGGGGGTGCCACAAACTCTAATCAGCGTGCCAGGGGCCACAAACCCTAATCAGCGTGCTAGGGGTGCCACGAACAGCAAGAGAAGGACGGAGGGGCTGCGTCACGTCGAAGGAAGCCCACGAAGGCCCTGTCGCTGCGAACGTGAGAGAGAGGGAAAGATGGGGTGGCGATGTTGTCGAGAGAGAGAGCGAGGGTCGAAGCCCTAACGTCTCTCGTTGAACGAAACGAGTGGGGCGAGGGGGTGAATGAAAGGAAGTGAAGCCTTAGGGGCCTTTGTCGAGTGTGAGAGAGAAGGAGAAAGGGGGAAAATCCCGGTGGGCTTGGGCCTGGAGCGGGCCACGAAAAGAAACAAAAGAACGGGAAAAAAGAAAAAGGGAAAGAGAAAGAAAGGGAAAAAAGAAAAAGGGAAAGAGAAAGAGAGAGAGCTGGACTGTTACAATTCTAGATGTCATCTATAGAATAAAAATACCCAGAATATGTAAACACAATAATGAAGGATACTAGATTCCTATAAAGCTATGAAATTGATTATGATTTGAAATTTTTTTATCAAAAAGAACTTCAATTAAATCATGACTTGCATGACATAAAAGTTGTATGTAGTACTTGGCATGGAGGCATGAACTAAACATTAAAATATGGAAAAGAGGGAGAAAAAAGAGGGAAAAAGAAGGGAAAAAAGAGGGGAAAGTAAAGGAAAGAGGGGAAAGTAAAGGGATGAGAAATTTAGATCTAGTTTATGTAATATTTGTAAAAGAACTATAGATTTTGTTAAATCTACTGGAAAAAAGTTCAGCTGGTCATTTTTCAGTATAGATTTTTGCCACGATCACATTGACAACTCCAGCAGCTGCACTCGTGTTCTCTTTGTTTTTGTTAGTCCAAATTTTGAACTCAACCTCACTTTATAGCTTAAAAATATGCCATATTGATTGATATATTGGATGATACATATTATACTAGATGATATGATAAATATCAGCCGATGTTGGTATCAAGTTAAACGGACGTTATATTTAGTCTTATGGTATCGTTAGGGGGTCAAAAAGATACCTCGACGGATATTTTAAATAGTTCTTGCATAAAATATATCGACTAAACCAAACTATGTTTTGCTTCCGAACCACACCGAAATTAACGGTGTACTTTGAATCTACTCGAAATCTGCTCACCCTTATAAACTACATACATTGCTTCGCCTTGCCTTGCTGCTGCCTTGTTGTTTTTTGGCTGCTTCAATTGCTGCTGTTGCCTCTTGGCTGCTTCACCTTGCCGCTTCGTTGATTTGCCTGACCTACTTCCATTTAATTGGGTTAGGGCTCGTGGCCTACCCCATCCCCCCAGGCGACATCAATATATGGGCAGCAGTTGGAGCCGCAAAGAGGCGGCGAAGTGATGTTTTTTTGTAGCAGTGCCTAGTGAAGGTGTCTAGGCCAAGTGCAGCAACCTAGGGGCGAAGTCGGCAGACACCCTTGCTGCTTTTTACATCCACTTGTAAAACACTGGCAACATGTTACAATGGTCTTCGACGTGCATGATCCACTGATAGTTCTGATCATGCCCAAAAAATAAAAAAATTTCTGGATTTTTAACCTATTTACTGATGTTCAAATAATTTTATTTGTTCCCTTATTGACAAAAGCTTCCATTTTACTTCAACTTGATGCATGGTCAAGTGTTATTAAAAGTGGATGACTTCTAATGACCATTTCAAGGCATGAAGATAAAAATGAACAATGTGGATTGTGCATTTGGATGACACATCTTGTAATTGCAACCGAATTTCTGTTGCCTAGGTAGTCACATTAAGAACACTTACCCATGTGTATTGTTGTATTATCTTCGATGATGGATTTGGTATTATTCCTAATATCATCTTAATTTTGTTTGTTTTATAATCAGGATTAGCATTCTAATCAGTAAACATGCATTTAAGTAACCTCCAAGTACAGATCTATTCCGTGTATCCATGTCATTCTCATATGTCATTTTCCTTGGTCCATGCAGGAAAAACAATTGTCACCGGATTGGTTATCAGTCTGCAGAGCAAACAAAACAGAAGAGCATTAATAAGCGTGCTGAAGTGCTGAGGCAAAAGGCACAGCAGAGCCAGCTTGATGGTCATCATGTCACTGGGCTGTCAGCTGACCTGCAGCCTGAATACCATGTTGTTGATGAACCAGCTGGCATTGATGGTATTTCTCTCCCATCCTATGCTGTTTTGTAGTTCGTTCGTTTGCATATTGCTGCTGATAAGACGTTAGATGACTGTTTAAAAGGAAGCAGGGAGTATTGGGATGAGTGAGTTATCATTGAGTGTTAAGAGTTATTTGATGCTGGGTAGATTTAGGAAATGTTCAAGGACTAAATTAATGTCATCTGACTAGATCATTTCTAAAATGATAGGAATTCTTTTATGCTTAGATACCAAATTACATTTTGTTCCGCTTCTTAGTGCTTTGACAAATGTATTCATGTCCTTCAGAATTGGAATATGATAACAATAAAAGTCGCAAATTATGACATTCAAAAGATTTAAGGTCAGATTCATCTATATCAGAAGCAGAAATTGTTAATGGAGTTGTAGAGCACATCAATTCCATAATGCCTTGTTGAGATGCATGAATTGGCAGAGTGGCAGACCATAATTGTTGCATGAAATGTGTTTATTGTGGTATGAGATTGGCTTACCATGGCATCTTCAAATTGTTTGATTCTGACCTGCACTACCTGAAAGTTTCTTTTTTGGACTATAACACAAAGACATCGATGCATGGAGTTAGCAATGAATATATGGGAAGGTAAAGAAAATAGCCATGTGAATGTGGTAAGAAGAAATGATGACATGCGTGGGTAAATGAATCACTTCACTGGAAGTAGAAAGGTATATAGTACATACATACATTCTTCATTGCTACCTTTTGTTTTTCATTGTGTTCATGAAGCCAATGCCAGCAATGTGATGGAAGGCTCTGTTGTTGCTGACGATGATATCCTTATTAAATAAAGGTTTTATGGATTGATTTCTATTCTATATATCCATCATTTCTATTCTATATAACCAAACAAAAACCACATTCTCTCTTATAGTGACAAGTGCCACTCTTCTATTAAAAACCACATTTTCTCCATCAAAAACCTATTAAAAAAACTTTTCTATATACTTCAATATCCTCTTGAGTGAAGGCTCCTACATTGCGACAAGTACTACCGTTCAAATTTGTTAGAAAGCAGTACCCCCCACCCCCAAAAAAAAAAAAAAAACAAAAAAACCCCGGGCCAAAAAAAAACTACGGCCTTAGTTTTCTAAAATTTCAAACCACATTTCTCTTTCTAAATGAAGCAGGTCGTAACACCTGAATCATATGTCCCATTCATTGGGATGCCATTTCTCTTTCCCTCATACGTAATTTGAAACTAATAGAGGAAATAGACAGGTGAAATTTTCTCGCGAATCACGATTGTGAGTTTTTATTCGGAAATGTTACAATGGAAGAGAAATTAAGAAAAATTTTCAATCATACTAACTTCTGTCTTATCCTTCATCCATTGTTGGGAAATGGAGCTAGAATGATAGATTTAGGGGGCCTGACCATGCCGAAGAGAAAAGTACTTCGGCTGTAGAATATGATACAACTTGAGAATACTGGAGGAATGAAAAATATTCATTTTGTGTCCGAATTTCAAGTTCATCAGCTTCATCATTGACAAATTAGTTTTATGACTCTGTTTAATTAATGATTGGGGAACATAGAAAAGGAGGTTGGAGGAGAAAATGAAGACAACAAAGTTAATAATATAACTTTGAAGAAGGATTTGTAGAATGCTTAAGCGTTTGGAAGAATTTTTGAGGGACATCCTTTTGATGTTTCTTTCGCACTAGAAGAATCATATAGTACCTAGTATCCCTAAGCTTTCATTAGAGAACAAATCATTGTCAAATGAAATTGGCAATTAGAAGAAGACATACAAATTTCCAATCTATGAACTATTTTGGGCCTACATTATGGTATAACCCAAGCAGAGTCTCTTAATCCTCGAATCCGGATAGTTTGCGAGGTCATCTAAGCTCTTTACCATATCACCGCCTTGCTTCACATCTTCAACTATTGGTATTATAACATCTTAATGCTTCATATTCATGTAAAAAAACAAGAAAATCATCTTAGCATTCATTCTAAAATTTAGGGTCGGCTTTATGGACTTAATAGAAAGAATATCAGATCATGATCACGTCAGATCATGATGTCGGATATTCGTTATCCATGCATTGCAAACTAAAGATTTCTTTTCCGTCAAACCAATATTGTTTGTATCTCGTCTTGTCACCTCCATCATTGTCTTTTTCGGCTTACGTCTCCCATAATCTCAACATTCATGTCATGTTTTTTAACATATATGCATCAATACGTCTTCGGTGTATATGGCTAATTCATCTCAAGCGATGTTCTCATCTTATCTATATGTATTACACATACATTCCCTTAGATATTCTCATTCCTTACTGTATGTTTTTTAGTGTTTCCACCCTTACCTTATTTTTAATTTTTATTCATGAAGTGAAATGAAATAATAAAATAAGAACAGAATTTACATTTTGATCTAAGAACAAAAGAAGAATGAGAAAGAGTGAAAAAAACAGTTGATAGATCGTGAGAAGGAAGCAAAGAAATAGGAAAAACAAAATGGAAAGTAGATATCCTTATCATACATTTGTTCTTGCATTCCTAATACATTTGTTTGTTTCATGGTTGAGGTCAGTGTTCTAAATATCGGATATCGGTCGCGTATCGGCCTAGGAAATTTGATATCGGATTGCGAATATCGAGGATATATCAGGGATACTGATTAAATATCGGAGTGTCATATCAGAGGCTTATATGTAAGTATAGATGTATCTAAGAAGATATAAACTATATTAACTCAAATAAAAGTATGTTTTGGTTATACTTATCTCGTTAAACATGAATATCGAGGATATTGACTAAATATCGGAGTGTCATATCAGAGGCTAAAAATTGATGTCAAATAAAAGTGTAGGTGTCTAAGAAAATATAAATTATAGAAACTCAAATAAAAGTATGTTTTGGGTATACTTACATCATTAAATGTGAAAACTGGCCATCCACTTGGTGGGATATTTCTTTAAGTGATCACAAACCAAGCGAGTTAAATATCCACAAAATCAGATTCACGTGGATCAATATTAACAGTGTGAAGATGAAAATCAAAAACTGAAAAATGTAATAATGTAAAAAAGGGAAAGAATACTCACTTTGATCGAAACCCTCTCTTGAGAAGAACAAAAGCTGGAATGAAAAAATCGACAACTGGTAAAATGAAAATGAAAAAAATGAAAAAAATGAAAATGGTAAAGAATACTAAATAGTAAATACTAAACTTGATTGGAAAATCCCTTGCGAAGATCGAAAACTGGATGTCAAAGCTCGATCGACGTGAAAAACCCAAAACTGGAAGGAAATAAAATCAAAAACTGAAAAAAATAAAAAAAATGAAAAACTGAAAAAAGGGCTCGACTACTCACATTGATCAGAAAACACTTCCTTGCAAAGAATGAATGTCGGACTCTGAAGCTCAATAGATTGTCATCGAAAATTTTCCCCAGACGGAGCTGAGCTGAGCGGCGTAAGGAGCAGAGTGAGAAGAGCGGCACGATTAGAATTATGGAAAAGCAGCAATTATCTCTTAAAAATCCCGATGCCTCTTGTCGTTTTAAGTAAATGATTGGATCGGGTGACTCGGGTCGGATTCACTTTTAAGTGGTCCGACCCGCTAACTTTATTTTTAAAAAATTATGAATTGCGGTCGATATTTCAAAGGGATATATCGGCCGTGATATCGGCCTCAACCCGATATTGCGGCAATATTTCCCAAAATATCGGAAATCGCAATATATAAACACATATCGTATCGGCCTAGTGATAAAACCGATATTGCGGCCGATATATCGGATATCGGACTGATATTTAGAACGCTGGTTGAGGTTGATTCATTGTCATTGTCATTGAAAGTCATTATTGCATCGGTAAGATAAAAACTTTCAAGCATATTTATAAACGAGTTGGGTTCATTTCACAAGGCCTATTTTTACAACTCTGCCTAGTAATTATAGGGCACCGCTAACACCTTTAATCTGTATATGACTTTCACTCCATATCAAGATATGTTTAAATGAGTTTACTGTAGCTGGTCAATCTTAATCTGTTTAACTTGCTTTTTGTTTATACTAATTAATATTTGTTAAGCAGGTGTGTCACTACACATGCAAAGAGACCAGTGTTAATCTATATGCGATGGTCAAGATGTCAATAGTTAATAAGGCCATACATATTATGACTGTGGTTTTGCTGTTTGACCACATCTAGCTGGTGTGGAATAGAGAACACACAAATACAAATGACAATTCATTCATCAAATTCTGCTGACTCTCTTTCCTATTTGTAATTAAAATGCAATATCCTTCCCCCAAAAAACCGTCTGAGAAAAACTGAATCGTCTTTTATTTTATTTTTAGTCTCTTGTGAATGCTAGATGTAAGCCTTGATGCAACAATGATTGCTAGGTCATCTGAATCTGTGGATGACTTCCAATTTGGGAATATTGGTTATACCTTAATATGAATTGTAATAGTCCCAAACCGTTACGGTACTTTTTTTGTAAAATTATAATGTACTTTTGGTTCAAACAATTTTAAATAAATTATTAGAATTTTTTATGATTTTTAATAAAGTTTTTGGACTTTATTTATATTTTTTTCAGTTAAAAACTGTTAACCGTTAATTATAACCCATTAAATTATATTTGAATTTAATTTCAAAAAATTTAATTTCAAAATTAAATCTAGAATTCAAAATGCAAGATTATTTAAATTATGTTATAAAAAAATTTGTTTTCAACTCAAATTAGAAATCACGAATAAATACAAATTCTAATCTTATTAAAACAATTACCATAAGCGACCCGTTTACACCTAATAACCCACTTATGTAATCTTAATTTAATTTCAAAATAAATTTCAAATTTAAACTTTAAAATTTAAAATTCATAAATTATTTTAAATTATATTAAAACCAAAAGATGTGTTCAAAATCCAATCAAATCCTCATTAATCTTGATTTCAATTTCAAAATTTGAATATTTTGTATCTAAATTTCAAAAAATAAGTCATCTAAATTAAAATTTTTAAAACAATCTATCTTATAAATTTAAATTAAGAATCCTAAATAAACACAAACTCTAATACAATTAAAAGTTAAATCTACAATTTAAATATGAAATTAATTAAAATTTGATTCAAAAAATTATCTTCTAACTCGGAATCAAATCCTAATTGAAAATGAATTCTAATTCAAATCCAATTTAAATCTAAACCGTTATAACTAAACATATATATGTATATATACATATATACATACTACTAGTCATAACCCGTGCCCGCGGGTATGGTTCACTTAAGATTTCCCCCACGAAATCTTTGTTCCACAAAAATTATTTCCACAGCAAAAATTTAAAAGACCAACAAATTAGCGTAAAAATATTTAGGGGCGCGGGCGCCTTCGGTGTAGGCGACTTTGACCTGGAACAAGAAATTTGGCGCGAATGCCTTAGACATGAAAAACAAATTAGCGTAAAAAAATTTAGCGGGCGCCCTTGGCGCGGTCACCAAATATTAAAATTTAAAAGAACAACAAATTAGCGTAAAAATATTTAGCGGCACGGGCGCCTTCGACGCGGAACAACAAATTCGGCGCGGGTGTCTTCGGCGCGGAACAACAAATTATCGTAAAATAACCCGTGCCAGTGAGTACGGTACATTTAAGATTTTCACATGCGAAATCTTTGTTCATAAAAATTATTTCCACAGCAAAAATTTAAAGAACAAATTAGCGTAAATATTTTACGGCACGGGCGCCTTTAGCGGAACAACAAATTCGGCGCAGGCGCTTTCGACACGAAACAACAAATTCGGCGCGGGTCCCGCATTCATGAAGAGATCATTCGATCTGCGGCAGTATTCGATCTGTAGTATTAAGTGCAAGTTAAAGGTTTTTTCCCAAATGCATTAATTGCATGCATTCTGCTATTCCCCAGAAACTTTCATTCCCCAAAAAGTTTCATTTACACAGAAACTTTCATTTCCCTAGAAATGTTTTCCCTTCAAAACTTTCTATAGAGTCTCATCTCAACCATTTGTTCCTCAAGAATAAATCCAAGCCGTCTTTCTATCAACCTGTTTGTCCTAGGCAGCTTGTCCTAGTCGGTCCTAGGATTCAAAAACAGTTGTCTAATGTAATAGATAGATAGATATATATGTATATGAATATATATATATATATATGGATTCATGTAGGTCAGGTGGCACTGGGTCTAGTGGATCAGGTGCAAGGCACAAAAAGGTGGGCCCCTAACGAGTTCAAGCCCATGTAGGTCTTGTATTTTCCACTTTTTTGTGTCTTGGCACCTGATCTATTAGATCAGGTGCCACCTTTTCTGCATTAAATCCACACACAGATATATATATCCCTAAATTAAATTTCCCTAAAACCGTCATCGTAACCACCCATCTCTCTTTCTCCATGTTCTGTTTCTTCTTAAAAAAGGAAAAGAAAAAAAGGAAGAAATTAAAGAAAGAAGAATAAAAGGAAAAAGATGAGATTTGAGGGATAAAAATAGGGAATGATGTGATTTTTCGGGCAAAGGTGGGATTTTATTTTTCGGGCATAGGTTGGATTTTTATAGCTAAAGATGAAATTTTGGGGAAGAAAGATGATTTTTTTTGATATTGAACAAAAATGCAAGATAATTGGCCTCTTTCGAGAGAAGGACAGCTTTTCTGGCCTTTAATTCGAGAGAAATGCTTAACTCTCCAATAAACGAATCTAATCTAAATAACTAATATCAATTCTCTTAACAATATTCTTCGATACCCTCTTTAAAAACTCACATCTTATTTTTAATAAATTCTCCTAATGAGCCGCCAACGTATAATTACCAAAATACCCTCTAACCTAGGGTTTTCAGCCGCCACCCCATAATTTCAAAACTTCCACTGCGTCCATAAATTTCAAATCTTCCATTGCCCCTAGAAATTACAGACCTACCACTGCACCTAGAAATTATAGATCTGCCACTTCTAGGGTTTTGCTGCTGTCGCTCATTGACTCTCCTTTTGCCACCGTCACTTGCATGCTATCGTATCATTACTCCGTTTTTGAAAAGCCACCTTGTTCTTAAGACGGACTTCCGAAATGAGGTGCTTGACTGTCCTGAGTATTGTCGATGCTTTGGAAGCCGCCACCTCTGTCGTTATAACCCCGAAGGTGCTGCCACCTTCTGTGGTTTGTTGCCAAGCCCCTTCGAGCCCTACTGTGTTGCCTCACTGGTCCCCCCTCGGTGGGGCCCCATACCATTAGTCGGCCCTTGTCGGCCTCTGGTACTCACCGTGGTGCCACATGCCCCATGTCGGCACTTGGTGGGTCCCCACGGAATGGTGGGCGTTTCCCCATTGGGCTTGAGAGCCCGCTCCCTTGCTTCGTTGCATTTCCCCACGGGTTGAGGGGATGGATCTTGCTCCGCACGCGTGGATGTCGCGTGCCTCCCTTAGGATGGAGAACTTCTTTAAAGTTGACGACTTTCCTCTTTCCATTGTCCAAAAGCGGCATCTTTTTCTTCAGATCTACACTGTTGACTTCATTTTCCTTTAGATCTAACTTCGTCGGCTCTTTCTCAGGTAGATGGATGTTCATCTTCTCTTAGATCTGCTTCATCAAGAGTTCTATTGACAAGAACATTTCCTCTATATTCTCAATCTTTTTCGCAACCTTTTTATGTTAATCCTTGAGGATCTCCACTTTGCTTTTCAATTTCTTCAAAGCTTCCACCTTTTTCGCCGTCGCTGCCATTGATTCCAAGATCAAACACTCTGATATCAATTTGTTACGATTTTTTGGGGTTTGAGAGATAAAAATAGGAAAAGATGTGATTTTTATGGCAAATGTTGGATTTTTATGGCTAAAGATGGGATTTGGAGAAGAAAGATATATTTTTATCGATATTGAACGGACATGTAAGATAATTGGCCTCTTTCAAGAGGAGGATTACTCTCTTATCCTTTAATTCGAGAGGAAGGCTTAACTCTCTAATAAGCTAAATTAATCTAAATAACTAATATCAATTCTATCAACAATATTCTTCGATGTCCTATTCAAGAACTCTTCCCTCTTATTTATAATAAATTCTCCTAACAAGCCGTCACCACAAAATTACCAATAGCCTCATAACCTAGGGTTTTACGCCACCACCCCATAATTACCAAACTGCCACTGCGCCCACTAATTATGAAGCTATTGTTGCCTACAGAAATTACAGATCTGCGCTTATGTCCAAAAATTATAGATCTGCCACTCCCTTTAGGGTTTTGCCGCCGCTGTTCATTGACTCCTTTTTTGCCGCAGCCGCTTGCATGCGATTGTATCAGATGATGATCATGAAAGAAGAGTGGGAAGAGGAAGAATAGAAACCAGACTTGGATCACTCTTCTTCTAACTTTTTGTAACCCCTCAACCATCATTTGACAAGTAGGTTCTCTATTTTATTTTATTTTATTTTCAGTATAATCTGTATTTGATTCTTTAGTTAAATGGGTTTAGGTGGAAGCTTTTATCAAATTTAAATTTATAAGAAATTGATTTTGAAGATTGTTATGTCATGTTATACCTAGATCTTGTTAGTTGATAATAAAAATTTGATTTATTTGAAATCTGATTTTTGGTATGTAAGTTTTAGTAAATTAAATCTAGGAAGAATATTATATCAAATTTAATTTTTTAAGGAATTGGTTTTAAAGATTGTTGTCATGTTTATGTTTAGATCTAATGAGTTAGAGTTAAAGATTGTAGCTATGTTTAGATTTAGTAAGTTAGTAATTTAAGATTTAGTTCTTCTTTATGAAATATTATAGCCAGTTTATATTAACCTTAAATTTGAAAATTTTAGATGATTTTAGTGGTATTCACAAAAAAATACCCTAACGTTTGGGGCCGTTTTCAACTTAATACCCTGAACGTTTAAGTCATACACAACAGTACATTTTTGGGGTTTTTGGTTAAATTATACCCGTTTTGCCCTTGACCTTATTCACAAAAATAATACCCTAACGTTTGTGGTATCTTTCAAAAAAAATACACAAATCACACCAATACCCAAATCACAGGGGGATGGGCGGCGCCGCCTCCCCCTCCTCGACTGAGGCGGAGAGGGGGCGCCACCCCCCTCCTCCTCGACTGAGGCGAAGGGGGCGGGGGCGGGGGCGTCGCCCCTCCCCCCGAAAACAGGGGGAGGGGAGGGGGCGCGCCCCCTCCCCCTCCCTCCTCGATTGAGACGCCCCCTCCCCCTCCCTCCTCGCCTGAGGCGAAGGGGAAGGGGGGCGTCCCCATCCTCCCCACGAAAACAGGAGGAGGGGGAGGCGGCGCCGCCCCTCCCCGGTATTGGTGGGATTTGGGTATTTTTTTTGAAAGATACCCCAAACGTTAGGGTATTTTCTTTTGGGAATAGTATCAAGGGCAAAACGGGTATAATTTAACCAAAAAACCCAAAAAGGTACTGTTGTGTATGACTTAAACGTTCATGGTATTAAGTTGAAAACGGCCCCAAATGTTAGGGTATTTTTTGTGAATACCCCATGATTTTAAAAGCAAGATCTTGTTTAGCTCAAGAGTAATTAGAAATAGTGAACTTGATGTTATTGCATCTTTCATAACATTGCATATTTTAGCATAATTACTATTATGCGAGCATGGATGTTAAAGTGCTGTGATGGATATAAATGACGTTAGTTTTAGAGACATCATATGCTGTATTCAGTCTCTTAATATGTTGAACTTTGAATCAAAAGAAAAAGCATCGGATAGTGACATTACGTGCGGGGTTTAAGGAAATTTATTGTCATAAAGGGTGCATGAGCGGCGGGTGTTCTATGATAACCGTACCCAATTATGTGTACGGAAAGGTATTGATGGACACTATAGATTATGAACCACAAGTATAGCTTGAATGGCAACTGTGAAGAAATTTACGTTCCACGAGTTGGTCTGAACTTGGAATCATGGGAAAGGTTATGATGCACAGATAAACCAGTGATATACTGATGCGATCATTACGTACGAGAGGAGGCGCAAACATGATGTCCATGAGCCGCGGGAGCTAAATGGGTGAAATTTCTATACACACAACAAGTCATGGAGGAATTACTTTGCACACAACAGGCTGAAAGAGAATTACTTTGTACACTACAGTAGGGGTTATAAGAGGCCAGCCGGCCCTAGTTTTCATTATGTTGAAATTGTTGTTGAATATTGATATTTTGTGAGAGTTCTTCGAGAATTCTTAGGTAGATCTAGGAGAGTGCGGACGTCCTCGCTTATTGGCGTCTTGGGAGGGCGATTACACCCTTTAAGTGTAATCAATTTATCTTCTATTTCAATTTTTATCTAATAAAAATAGTATTTTTTCTTGGTACCTATCATTTTGGTATCAGAACTCGTGACGATCCATGGTGGCTTTGATAAAATCGCAAGACAAAATTTAGAATTTGGATGCGAAATTTACAAGCGAGATCGACGGGATCAAGAAATCGTTGACGGGAAACGATGAATCCATAGCAAAGTTGACGGCTTCCATCGAAAAATTGACTGCGAGGCATGAGAAACACGACGAACAATTTGCGCAATTAATTTTTCAATTGACGGCAAACGCGGGAAAGGATGGAAAGGGAGATGGAAACCCTAAATCGACAATAAAGGCGTCAACTTTGAACGAGAAAGGCCGTGAAAATTTCAGATTTGAAACTTTCAGATCTGGATTTGAAGGCGGCAAAAATCCAGATCTGAAGGTGGCGGCGGGAGACAGGGGCGAGTCCCTAATGCGAGAGAACCCTAGCCGTCAAGATTGGGGGCTGGAATTTAGTTTCAGATCTGGATCTGAAGGCAGCAAAAATTTAGATCTGAGGGCGGCGGTGGAAGAACATCCGACGGATTGGAAAAATCCTAGCCGTTATGGGCGGTTCAGCGACACATTACAGGACCAGCAGGGGTCAGTAATGGGCCTGCAGCCCACTGCAGGCCTGTTGTGCCTGCAGTGGGCCTGCAGCCCACTGCAGGGCTGGTGCAGGCCCCTGCAGAACCTGCAGGGGGCCTACAACCCACTGCAGAACCTGCAGGGCCCCTGCAGTGGGCCTGCAGCCCATTGCAGGGCTGGTGCAGGCCCCTGCAGAACCTGCAGGGGGCCTACAGCCCACTGTAGGGCATCTGCAGGGCCTGCAGGCCTCTGCAGACCACTGCAAGGACTATGCAATACCCGTGTTGGTCCATCGGAGGCGTCTTGAGCCATGGACGGATGACTCAGGACCCAGGAACATGTGTGGAACCCGTCGAGTTCTCAACGATGAGTTTCAGCTACTTTTAGGTCCTGAGGATGACGTGAAGAATCTACATAGGCTCCATGGACCAAGGTTTTCAGTTGGGCGATCTTGTGAAAATCAACAATTCTGTTTTGCGCATGGAGGACCTTCAGATCTGATGGACGACTACCATGGACATCTTCAGGACGACAGTGAAGGCGGTGGAGACCAATCTCATCCTTTTGATCCGGGAGGAGACATGCAATACGTGGAATGGATGGCCCACACACTTCATGCACCACCTTGAGGACAAGATGGATCTTTGGGGGCGGAGTAATGATGCGATTATTACGTACGAGAGGAGGCACAAATATGATGTCCATGAGCCGCGGGAGCCAAAGGGGTGAAATTTCTATGCACAAGTCATGAAGGAATTACTTTACACACAAGCTGGAAGGGAATTACTTTGCACACTACAGTAGGAGTTATAAGAGGCCGGCCGGCCCTAGTTTTCATTATGTTAAAATTGATGTTGAATATTGATATTTTGTGAGAGTTCTTCAAGAATTCTTTGGTAGATCTAGGAGAGTGCGGACGTCCTCGCATATTGGCGTCTTGGGAGGGCGATTACCCCCTTTAAGTGTAATCAATTTATCTTCTATTTGAGTTTTTATCTAATAAAAATGGTATCTTTTCTTGGTACTTATCCTATACCGTGCGAAAAAGTTATCACTACATATTGATTGATGTTCTGGGCAGATTAAATACACAAATTAGATATTGTATCATTGGCCATAAGTTACACATTAGGCTAGTGACATAGTGATATACTGGACACCATACGTTAGTGACATAGTGCTATATACTTGACACCGTAACATAGAGATATTGGTTGACTTCACTATTTGATTCTGATTATGGTACCCACAACTTATCACCATACTTATCATTTGGTTGCGTAGACATTATTATTTTATGTCTTTACTTCTATATATTATTTTAAAAAGATTTAAACTACTTATTTAGAGGAACCTACCGAGTTTATCTCACTGATGACATTTCTTTTGTTGGATGTTGGGTTGGTTCGGTGGGAGCAGGTATATTGAGGGTGACTCTCTTGAGCAGGTTGACAGAGAGGACCATGTGTTCCTATAGGTTTAGACGTAGTCATTTTTTGCTTAGTACTTGCCAGCAATGTATGTACCCAGACTTTGTACTGGTCATAGATCCTCTTCTTTTATTTTTGCTATTTTTATCTATTTAGTTGTAATAAATGTACTCCTGTTTTTGGAGAGATTTTAGATACAGATTAAGATGTAATAAATTTTAGGTTCTATTTTATTGTTGCAAAAGTATGTATGGAGAACATGTGTGCTATGTTTTCATTAACACTTGGTGTACTTAAGTGAAGATGAATTGTTTTACATATTTTCTTTTTGATTTAAACAGGTCGCTGGTTTTCCGTTCTCTTCTCCAATATTGTGGGAAGCGGAGCGTGACATGAATTCAATTAGGAAAGATTTGAAATAAATAAATAATGTATCCGATAATGTAACGTGGACTGCATGCTCATGTAATGCTTGCATATTATGTTGCATGTTGCCATGCTGTTGCCCACACAAGCTTATGTTCATCATTCTTATACATTGACCAGAAAATACTTTTGAAGAGGTCATAATTGTCTGGATTGCTAACGGTTTAGGACTAGGAATTTTAGTAACATGTTTAGCTAAATTGGAAAGTAGAGTGCAAGCATAATGCACGGTGATCAAAGAACAAACCCACACACAGGATGCGGGATCTGTTCGCAGATGAAAAGGAGAGAGAAGTGTGGGTGGGTGGGTGTGTATTGTCTGGGGGTATACGGGGAAAAAGCAGGGGTGAAAAGTGCAAAAAACGTGTTGGGGGGGGGAATTGAAAAAAGAACAATGGCATACCCGTAAATATGGAGAAGAGGAAGGGATTTTTTCATGAAAGGACAATGACAAACATGAAAATAAATGGACTTGGGGGGCTATTTATTTGGAGGGTGATGTCATGTGGCACCCCTCTTTGGATGCCACATAGGACAAAGTCACATCAACATCCCTCACTTGTAAGATAGATTGTTTATGAATAGGGTTATAGCTTCCATTTATAATTACATTCTAATTGGAAACTAGAGTACACGCTAAATTAGGAATTTAATAATGGGTAAATGACATTAAAATACCCTAACGTTTGGGCCATTTTCACTAATATACCCTATCGTTCATTTTGGTAAACTTTGATACCCAAATCTAAATTTGATGTAGGATTGGAGGAGGAAATATTGTCTGAAAAGGAGGCTGAAAGCACTGTGCATCCCAGACATAGGAAGACTGATGGAATGCATGTATTTGGAGGCCTCTTCAGACAATATTTCCTCCTCCAATCCTACATCAAATTTAGATTTGGGTATCAAAGTTAACCAAAATGAACGATAGGGTATATAAGTGAAAATGGCCCAAACGTTGGGGTATTTTAATGTCATTTACCCTTTAATAATATTGTAATTGCAATATATTTTCTTGGCATCAATACCCTGGCTTTTGGTCGGGGCTATTTTTATATTTCAACACTGACATTTGGTTATTACCCACTTGTCGATGTCGCACGAAACTAGAGTATGGGTAGAATTAGGAATTGAACAAGAATTGTAATTGCATTATATTTTTAAAGATATATAAACTGCAAAATTACCATGGTTTTGAGGTGTGGTGTATTTTGCTATTTCAACACTAACATTGGGTTATTGTTCCCTTGTAGATGTCACTGAACTGCCTCAATCTCATGCTCAGCATACCATGGAGCCTTCTGAATTGACAGAGGTACAGAATTTTTTGAGTTACCAATTCATGTATCTGATTGTATCACTTGTTTGATTGTTTTTGCATCAATACCTTTCTTTTATATAACAAGTATTATTGTATATTTCATATTTCATTACCTTTTGGTTAGATTTAGTTAAATTTTATATCCTTGTTCATGTTCATTAAAGTATTTGTTTGATAGGCTCTTGCTTTTGCCTTCTTGTTACCCTTACATATGGTACCACTGTGTGTTAGTCTTCATTTTACGTTTTTCTGTTCTCCAATATTGGTAAAGCTATAGGTGTGTTTCTCATTTTTCTTTCAGCTGCCTTGTCATTTTATAATTAATTAGTTTATTTATGTATTATTATTATGCACAGAGGCCTTAGCTCTGTCTTGAAGCTGGGACATCCCAGGTCCCAACCCAACCCCTAATGAGACATGCCTCGATTTGATAATTGTTCTACCATGAAATCAGTGTATGCCTTTGATAATTGTCTGATATTTAGAACACGGGTCATTGTTGGTTCTTGGGTTCAAGACCAATGGTGTTTTGATGATAATCAACATTATGTTGTAACATTATGTTGTGTGCTAATCATCTTATATGTTTTAGTCTCAGATTTACTAATGATTATCTTGATGGAGACAAAGCATATTGGTGATGGGATGATGGTTTCAAGGCTTTTGAGCAAAAGCATGACATGAAGTATGAAGATCATCAAGTGTATTTTTATACTTTCTTCATGTATTTTGCTCTTTCTTTCATAGATTATTTGTAGCCTTGAATAGTTGCACACAGACTCATATTTGCATCATTTCCATCATAGCGTATCTTAGAAATCATGTAGAACTCATCCCATTTGATACTTTGCTCAAAACACTCTTTATAGTGTTTTCATGAGTAGGACAGACGCCTGGTAAGTTTCACCAGATGTCTGACCCAAAGCACTTCTCATAGTGTTTTTGGTATTGGATTAGACGTCTGATATGTCTTCACCAGACGTCTGGCGTGTCATCTTTTTGTTTAGTTTGACACAGCCATGGGCCAGTCGCTTGAAGTTCATTGTCCGGACGTTTGAGACGTACTACAGTCGACTGAACAGAGTGAGCTAACTTGCATTTGCTCTCTGTCTTTTGGACCTATATTTGGTAGCCGTCTGAAGAAGGCTTACCAGATGATTGCACAGTCGATCAGTCGTCTGGTAAGTGTTCATCAGACGTTTGTCACCTGGAGATTGTACATCTTTTTCTTTCTGCCCGTCTCATTCTACCAGTCGTCTGGAGTTGTGTTCACAGGCGTCTGGGCAGTTGATCAGCCGCCTGGGAACTCTTCTCCAGACGTCTGGTCGACTCCAAATCTGCCTGTTTATAGCCGTTGAGTGCGTTTTTATGAGCCTTTTCTTGGTTTTAGTGCAGATCTGAGGGTGTATATATGCTCGGTTTTGAGGGAGATTTTTGCACCAATGCTCACTGAAATAGAACTCATTAACAGCCAACATCTTAGAGCATTTCTCTGCTCTCATTTTCTTTCACTTTGGTTAAAAGTGTTCCTGCATTGATTTTGCATAAAGAGAGAAAGTTCTTCAAATGCATCAAGCAAATCATCTATGACACTTGTTTCCAATCTTCATGCTTTCACAAGCAATGGTAAGATCAATCAAGGCATATGTAAGATTGTATTTCGTTTCTTTTTGTTACGAAACCTAGTTCTCTGGTTGTGAGAACATTGTGGGAGGTTTACTCTACTATATCCCGGTTTAGGGATTATCCCGGTTTAGGGACTATCCCGGTTTAGGGATTGTACTAGTGAAGAGTGTTCTTGTGTGTCCCGGTTTAGGAAGCACTAGTGAAAATTCACCGCTCAGGTTTACGCAAGTAGTGCTGGAGTAGGAGTCCCGATGTTGGGATCCGTACCATAATACGCCTTTTGTGTTTGTGTTTGCATTGGCATATTTTTCTTTGCGTGGCGGTGGTGGTTGCGATACTTGTTTTTATTTTCGCTGTTTTGTACGTTTAATTTTAATAACTTTTAATTACATATATTTTCTTGCCAATACACTATTCACCCGCTCTAGTGCTTATTGTATAGCCATAGTTCCCAACAAGTGGTATCAGAGCTTTGGTGTTGTGGATATTGCAAGCATGACATTTATGTCTCAACAACTTCCACCTTACTTCGATGGGAAGAACTATGCTCAATGAGAACCATGCTCAATGAGAACTATGCTCAATGGAGGACTAAGATGATTGATCAGTTTAAGAGCAACACTCTTTGGAAAGTGGTGTCTATGGCTACTTCAAATACCGTGATGAACGCTCAATCCACGAGGATTTTGTGCATCTCCACATTTGATTATGAGTTCGATGAGATTTCATGGTTGGAGACGGCACATGAGGCTTGGGGCTATCTTGAAGCCAAGTACATCGATGGCAAAGTCGTTGAGGATGTTGATATCTCCGAGTCAAGCGATAAGGATGTATTTCAAACTCAATCTTCCCATCAACATGATCCTATTTGTCGTATAAATTTATTAGATGCTCATATGTGTAGTGCACATTCCCATCATGATGACACATATTATTGCACTACTTTGCTTGCTTCTCATTTGTCTTTAATTGAATCTTTGCATGCCGGGAAAGAAGGATTTGTTTCTCAAATTCGTGAGTTGCAAGAAGAAAATTCTTCTCTCATTCGTCGTTTGGACGATACTCACGTTTCAGATTGTGACTCTGTTATTTGGAGAGAGATTCTCAAATTGACACTTAAGAAATGATACACTGGCTTTCAAATCTCAATGTCTTGAGTTTAGCTCACGTCTGTTCGCTAGGGATGACAACATTTCTTTACTTTTGAAGAAATGTGAGCTATTGTTTACTCTACTTTTAAGCAAGTACACGTGTTTTGGATTTTCATCTTTGAATTTGTCCAAACCAAGCTCTTCTCCTAGAAGCACCCAAAAAATTTTTGTGGAGTTACCTTATAAGGGGTTTGTCACATCTAAGTCTTCTTTTGATTAAAAATCAACTTTGAATATAAAGCCAAAGAGGAATCATGCATATATGTACACTTCATTGCATAAGAAGCACATTCAAAAAACATATGCATGTGAACGCTTCTTTTTATATTGCTATGCATGATGCTTCTACTCATAGAAATAATTTACATTGTTTGCATGCTAGAATTGAAACTGCTCATGCTTTGCATGAATCACATGTTCCTATACGTAGTAGAAAATTATATTGAGTAAATAATTTGAATGCTCACTTGCATGTTTCACATACGTGGCATGCTTATGTTTATGTTCCATCTAACAAGCGTGTATTCCCACCTCCTATTTATGCCACTACACGACCTCTCCTTAGGAAACCCAAAACACTTTCGTTATGGATTCCTAAGAATATTTTTCAGCATGATAGGAACACATATATAAATTCGTATGTTAGGAATGTTATATTTTCATGCGACTATATACGGAAACCAAACTCCATGTTTGTTTGGTTTCCCTCTTGATAGCACTCACACACTTACGTTATTGCTTAGGTACCATACTATGCTTGATTACTTTATGTACCCAATTTTTAGTGTGAGATTGTCTATAGCTCCCATGTTTGCATGTTTCATATGATTTAGGGGACTATAAAACTTTTGCTTGCTAGCATGTTTATTTCCATTTCATTTGCCATGTTATATGTCATATACATTATGTTTGTGCATATGAGATGGTTTTCTTTTACCCTTGGATTTTATCAATTTGGTACCTTCCCCTTTTTTGATATGCTAAAGGGGGAGAAATAGCAGTTATATAAAAATATATACCATATGCTTTTATGCATACTTCTTGTTGGTATTGTTTTTTACGTAAACACTCATCGATATGCTTTATGCTCTAATTGTTTATTTTGTTCACATATGCATATTGATATGGGAGCTTGTTAGCACATATTATATTTTCAATGTTTATGTTATATTTTTACATAATGTTTTGTCATCATCAAAAAGGGGAGAATGTTGGTTCTTTGGTTCAAGACCAATGTTTTGATGATCAACATTAGCTGTGTTAATCATTTTATATGTTTTAGTCACAGATTTACTAATGATTATCTTGATGGAGACAAAGCATATTGGTGATGGGATGATGGTTTCAATGCGCTTTGTAGCAAAATCCTGGCATGAAGTATGAAGATCATCGGGTGTATTTTTATACTTCATGTATTTTTCTCTTTCTTTCATAGATTATTTGTAGCCTTGCATAGATGCACTCATATTTGCATCATTTCCATCATAGGGTATCTTAGAAATCATGTAGAACCCATTCCATTTAATCCTTTGCTCAAAACACTCTTTATAGTGTTTTCATGAGCAGGACAAATGCCTGGTAAGTGTTCACCAGACGTCTAGCCCAACGTACTTCTCATAGTGTCTTTGGTATAGGATCAAACGTCTGGTATGTCTTTGCCAGACGTTTGGCATGTCAGCTTCTTGTTTAGCTTGACACAACCATGTGCAAGTTGCCTGAAGTTCATTATACAGGAGTCTGCACAGTGGTCCAGATGTATGAGACATGTACTACAGTCGACTGAATAGAGTGAGCCAACTTTCATCTGCTCTCTGCCTTTTTGGACCCACATTTGGCAGCCGTCTGAAGAAGGCTGTAATGCCCCAGAAACGGGCGTCGTCACACTCACAATAATTTTGCAGGTCTTGCAGGTACCGGTAAAGTCAATATAGTTTAAACAGGAAATATTCAAGACAAAGATAAAGAAATACTCATTTTATTCAACCTTGAAAGGAATTACATGGTCTAGCAACAACGAAACTACAGCTCAATTAAAATAATGCTGAAAGAAATATCGACTAAAAGAAAGATAAACTCTTCTGATAACACAGAAGCTCAAAAGTCAGCGTCCTCAACAGGAAAATCGGACTACTCATACTGCGAAGCCTCCTCTTCAAGCCGAGTATCACCTGATGGAATTGAATCACCATTAATAAAGTAGATTGAAAACCGTAATAAACATTTAATTGATTTATTTTACAGGAAATTAACAGGTACAAAAAGAGAACTGTAAAGGAAATTACTGACCTGGCAACAATGTTGATCGCAACATGATTGTAGTATTAACTAAGAGAAATTAGTGTTGTGACTTATAAAAGGATAGCACGATGTGCAATAAGTCCACCTTGGATCGCGGGGTGCTACCCCGGGCCGAGTATAAGGTCAAACTATACCGAGAACTCAAGATCCATAAAAGGAAATCCTCCCAGATAGTGGCCATAAGTATGGCTTCAATTGCTCCCACACACTCTCAATTATAAGTTGCCCCATACCCGTGATGTCAAGTGTAGTTGTTCTAATTCTAGGGTATCAAGTATCTGTTGAATATTGGACTCCCCGGATTTGGTTTTGATGATGAGCAAACATAAATAATCCATGAACTAACAATTTGTGAGCGCAGTATTGGAGATCGTCGCCAAATTCACGAGAACATTCAAAGCGACATCTCAACACTTCCCAAAGCTCGTATTCATGCCCAAAGCTTCGTTGAAGCTCTTGCGCCGTTTTGGAAGTTATGAAGAATCAATCGAAGCTCTCGAAGACCATTTATTAAGGTTTTATTTATAGTATTTTAGCTTCGATATATAGAATGTTAAGCCTTGAGTATATCTTACGATTCTAACTTCATAACGCTCATATCGTAGCTCTAGGATCTTAGTACAAGTTCATTCTAACTTCCTCGAAGCGTCGCGCTTCGATTCGGACTTGTTTGTGCATGTTAGTTGGTACAAGAAGAAGTACTGACCGACTAGATGGTGATCTAGTCGGTCAGCAACTCTTCTTGGACCGACTAGTTTGATTCCTTAATTTCTTGGACTTTACTGTTTACAGTTAGTCGGTCTACGTTGACTCACCGACCGACTAGTTTGTGAACTAGTCGGTCAGTGATGCTTCTTTGACCGACTAGTTGTGACTTACTATTCATGCTAAATTTCTCCTAAGCTACTGTTTATCGTTAGTCGGTCTAAGAACGTTTGGTGACCGACTAGTTGACAATCTAGTCGGTCAACTGTTGTTCTTGGACCGACTAAGTCAATTTGTATTCAGACTATTTCATTTTGCCTCTTAGTCGGTCTACGTTCACTGACTGACCGACTAGTTGTGAAACTAGTCGGTCAGAATGTCTTCTTGGACCGACTAGATTTCTAGGTCTGAAATTCTCTTTCTTCTCAGTTCCTTTCTTAGTCGGTCCATGCTGTTTGACTGAACGACTAGTTGATGAACTAGTCGGTCAGTGATTGTTCTTTGACCGACTAATTCTCCCAGATTTCTATCCGTTGGAGAATGACCTAAGTTGTTTTTATGGGACCCTATAAATACGAACCTAGGTCATTTCTATCTAGGTTAGAGCTTACATTCAGAGATTCATTGAGATCAAAAGAGATAGCCATTCTCACTCAAATCTAAAGCTCTCTTCCTCACAAGAAACCCATTCTCTCACTATTCTAGATCTAGAATCCCTTTTGAGAGAAGCTTGTTCTTGGTGAGCTCTTCAAGCTATAGCTTGAT
Organism: Scilla litardierei; assembly: GCA_030789695.1. NCBI lineage: Eukaryota > Viridiplantae > Streptophyta > Magnoliopsida > Asparagales > Asparagaceae > Scilla > Scilla litardierei. The sequence goes on from CM061142.1 coordinate 227,492,096, forward strand.
CCAAGTCTCCAAATCATCCCTAGGCACCGATTGCTGGTCATTTCCTTGGTGCTAGGACTTGGTGACTTCATCTTCCTCAAATCCTCCATTTCGCCTATTGGGTAAGAAAAACTCAAGGTATAGGATTTTGTGGTAAGTTTGCTTATTTCAATATAAACTCATTTATATTGCTTGTTGATTCTCTCGGTTGTGAGAGAAGGTTGTGATCCCGGGTTGTGGGATTCACTATTACCGTTGTTGTATGATTTGATCTTGTGAAGGTTTTTTACAAGATATTCATAGTGGAAATCTTGGGTTAGGGTTTCTATCCTAAGTATCCGGAGGGGATCCGGGTGGTTGGGACGTAGGATCACCGGGAACAAGTCGGGGAGACTTGGGTGGATCCGAACCCATTAACATCATTTGTTTGCATCGTTAATATTGTTGTTGTCATTCAATTTAAGCTTCCGCAAATTGATTTGGTAGTTGTTTGCAATTTAATTTGGAATTATACTCCTTATTATTTTAAAGTACTATTCACCCCCCCTCTAGTACTTGTGCAGTAGCTTGTAGGGCATTACATTTGGTATCGGAGCCAGATACTTAGCTATGTCTGCCAACGACAACAAGACCGTGCGTCCACCTTCCAACTATGACACCTTCAGGAACCGTGAAGGAGCATCTTCGGTGATGGAAGGACATTCCTCTACGAGGCCTCCATTCTTCAACGGTACCAACTACGGGTATTGGAAATGCCGGATGGAAACCTTCCTCCGGAGTGCATCCTTATGGAGGACCACAATGAAGGAATACATAGAGCCCGAAGAAGAAGACTTTGAGAAATGGACTACCGCGGAGATCGCCGCGGAGGTAAGCAATGCCAAGGCAATGAACGCCTTGCAATGCGCTTTGGAGCCCGAGGACTTCAATAAGATATGCACATGTAAGAGTGCATATCAAATTTGGAACTCCCTCCTCATTCTTCATGAAGGGACGAGTAGGATAAGAGACTCTAAACTCGTAGTCGTAAACAAAGATTACGAAATATTTCATATGCAACAGGGCGAGAAGATGAAAGAATATTACGCTCGCTTCGTTGACATAATTAACGAGTTAGAGGCCATCAGCAAGTCCTACACTCAAAAGGAGAAGTGCTCAAAGCTTATTGAAGGACTTCCCTCTTCTTGGGAAAAACGTACCTTCGCCATCGAGGAAGGTAATGACATGAACAAATATACCGTAGTTCAACTAATGTGTACTTTGATGTCATACGAGGTACGCAAAGATAGCAAGGTGAAGTTACAAGAAAAGATGAAGTCCTATTTGAACCAAGATGCGCCTAAGAAAAAGGCGATTGCATTCAAGGCGGCTTCATCCACCTCTACCGATGATGAGGACTCGGAAGAAGAAATGGACATGGAATCCATTGCACTCATGGCAAAGAAGTTCAATCGCTTCTTCCGAAAGGGTAACTGCAAACAAAAATCTAAATTTACTTCTACTAACGCCTCTCCACCTTTGTGCTTTAAATGCAATAAGCCAGGACACATCAAAGCGGATTGTCCTCAAAACAAGCAAAAGGAGAAGTGGAAGGCGCCGAAGTTCGACAAGTCAAAGAAGTACAAAAAGGGGTACAAAAAGGGACTTGTCGGAGCTACATTCACCGACTCCGAGGATTCCTCAAGCGGAGAGTCGGACGATGAGAAAGTGGAGCAAGCGCACATGTGCTTCATGGCAAGAGAGGAGCATGATCAAGGATCTTCCTCCTCCGATGATAGTGATGACGAAGGCAACGATGAGGTAACTATGGATGATCTTAGGAATGCTAACTCTCAATTATGGTCAAAATACACTAAATTAGTAAATAGGTATACTAAAGTAAAAGATGACCTAGCTAGCATTCAAACCTCGCCTAAGACTATCATCACCAACAACCGTTGTTGAAGAGTTGAGAAATGAGATTATTAATCTCAAATCTAAACTTGAACATGTTAGCATTGATGATCCGGAAGAACATAGGATAGCGGATTTAACTTCTCAAAACTCGACTTTGAGTATTGAGAACGAGAATCTCAAATCTCGTGTTTATGTGCTCACATCGCAAGTATCCACTTTGGATACTTCTATGCATTCTCTCAAAGAGAAATATGAGAACACATTAGGCCGAATCAATAGATTCAATAAGGGTAAGGACCATTTGGATAAAATCCTAAGTGACTTACTTCCGGCCAATCACCACATTGGTTTGGGGTATACGATGGGATGTCCATCCAAAGCGGCCACTACCTTTGTTAGGCCAACTTCCGGTGACTCTACGAGTGGTAGCAAACACTCTATTGGTAGTTTATCTACCAATGGTGCTTCCATCTCGTCCACACCCTCTTTTGGAAAGAAACCCACTTTGGGTGGACCTCCAAAGAAGGGGCATGCTTATATATACACCAATACCATGCCACGTAGGAACACACGTCCTACTCCACCGTCTCACACATATGATGATTTCTATGCTACACGTTCACGGGCACGTGCACACCATGTGAGACACCCTCACGCACGTGTTCCCACACATGCATATGTTCACCCACCTCATCATATGAATAATTCTCGTCGTGCACCATTCCATCATGTTCCTTATGCCTATCCACAACATGCATCACGTAGAAATCAACGTCGCATGCATACACCCAATAGGATGATGGCTCCCAAAATTTTCACTATTTGGAGCCCAAAGGACACAAGCATGGATGAAAAACAAGTATATATGAATGTTTATTTTTCGGATGTTGTGCATAGTAGAAATTATGTGGGGAAGTCAAAGTCCAATTGGACTTGGCTTCCAAAGGTCTAACTTTTGAGGACCCAATGACCTTGGGTACCATGATATGAAAGTTTCTATCTTTAGGTACTCAAGGAAAAGAAAAAGAAGAGGAGCAACAAATTTAAATTTAGCTCCAAAGGGAATTGGATACTCGATAGCGGGTGTTCAAAACACATGACGGGTGACGCTCAATTGCTCTCCAGAGTGGTTCCCATTGCAAATGGAAATCGCGTTGTATTTGGAGGCAACGAGAGCGGAACCATCGTCGGTGTTGGTAAAGTGGGTAACCCTTCTAAACCCTTAATTAGTGATGTTTATCTAGTTGATGGTTTAAATCATAATCTTATTTCAATAAGCCAACTTTGTGACAAAGGTTACAAAGTTAGCTTTGCGAAAGGATTGTGTCATATTTCAAATGATAATAATAAATTATTATTTTCCGGAACACACCATAAAGATATTTATATTTTGGATCTTCCTAAGTCATATGAACAATGTCTCGTTGCCAACACAAGTGAACAAAACTTATGGCATCGACGCTTTGGACATGTGAACTTTGGAACACTTTATAAGCTTTCGAAATTAAATTCCATTAAAGGTTTTCCGAAGCTCGTTTTTGAAAAGAAAAGTTTTTGTGATTCTTGTCAACGTGGCAAGCTTCCTAAATCTTCATTTAAACCTAAGAAAAGCATTTCTACGAAACGGCCACTAGAGCTATTACATCTAGATTTATTTGGGCCAACTAGAGTTGCTTCCTTAGGAAATGCAAGATATGGACTAGTCATCGTTGATGATTATTCAAGATTTACATGGGTATTTTTCTTATGTAATAAAAATGAAGCTTTTGAAAACTTCACAATATTTGTGAAGAAAGTACAAAATCTCATCGGAACCACCATTGTCACTATTCGTAGTGATCATGGGGGTGAATTTGAGAATGAGTCTTTCTCAAATTTTTGTGATGATCTTGGAATTACTCACACGTTTTCTTTCCCTCGCGCACCTCCTCAAAATGGTGTTGTTGAGAGGAAGAATAGAACGCTTGTGGAGTGTGCTCGCACTATGCTCGAAGATAGTCAACTTGGTTATCAATTTTGGGCGGAAGCGGTACACACCGCTTGTTATGTGTTTAATAGAATACTTTTGAGGCCCGGCACCAAACAAACTTGCTATGAATTGTTGTTTGGTAGATTGCCTCAAGTTAAACATTTTCGTGTTTTCGGCGCAAAATGTTTTATTAAAAACACATATGATAATTTGGACAAGTTTGATCCGAGATCGGATGAGGGGATATTTGTTGGGTATTCCTCACGTAGCAAAGCCTACCGGATATACAACAAAAGATCATCTACGATCAAGGAATCACTTCATGTCTCTTTTAATGAGAATTTTACTACTTCTAGAATTTCAAATGATAATGATTCTATGGATGTTTTATGTGATTCGTTTGAAAATTCTAAGACTATTGATTCAATTGATCCTATTGAGACTAACCCGACTAATGAAGTTTTTGAGAATGTGCCTAGTGATCAAGGTATTCCCAAGCGGCTTCATACCGTACGCGACCATCCCCATGAGCAAGTCATTGGCAATATTAATGATAGTGTCAAGACGAGATCTCAAGTCCACCACTTCGCCAATTGTGCCTTTGCCTCATCGATAGAGCCAAAGAATATAGTTGAAGCTTGCGAAGATAGTGCTTGGATCCTTGCCATGAAGGAGGAACTCATTCAATTCGAGAGGAATGAGGTATGGGAGCTTGTTCCTTTGCCATCGAAGAACCACACCGTCATAGGGACAAAGTGGATCTTCAAGAACAAAACCGACGAAAATCAAGTCGTCGTCCGGAACAAAGCTCGGTTAGTTGCTCAAGGCTATCGCCAAGAGGAAGGTATCGATTTCGAAGAATCCTTCGCTCCGGTAGCTAGACTAGAATCAATTAGACTTTTATTGTCTTATGCATGCCATAAAAATTTTAAGTTATTTCAAATGGATGTTAAAAGTGCATTTTTAAACGGAGATGTTGTTGAGGAAGTTTACGTTTCTCAACCTCCGGGCTTCATAAATGAAAAATTTCTAAATCATGTTTTTAAACTAAAGAAAGCTCTTTATGGGTTGAGACAAGCTCCTCGAGCTTGGTATGATCGCCTAAAGAATTTTCTTTTGGATTTGAATTTTAAAATAGGCGAAGCCGATTCTACACTTTTTGTTAAGCATGCGAATAATGATATTTTATTAGTTCAAATTTATGTTGATGATATCATTTTCGGTGCTACTAACTTCACTCTTTGCGAAGAGTTTTCTAATGTTATGAAGGACCAATTTGAGATGAGCCACATGGGCGAACTCAAATATTTCTTAGGTCTCCAAATTCGCCAATTGAACGATGCAATCTTCATCCACCAAACGAAGTATACGGTGGAGTTGCTTAAGCGATTTGGAATGGAAAGTGCTTCCGGGAAAAAGACTCCAATGAGCACGACTACGCATCTTGACAAGGATACGGGCGGTAAGGATGTAGACATTCGTTTATATCGAGGCATGATATGTAGTTTACTTTATCTTACCGCAAGTAGGCCCGATATTATGTTTGCCGTATGCATATGTGCTCGTTATCAGTCTCAACCTAAGGAGTCTCACTTAGTAGCGGTAAAACGTATTTTCCGTTATCTAAGTTATACACTTGATTTTGGATTACTTTATCCAAAATCTAGCACGTATGAGTTAGTCTCATACAGTGATGCCGATTATGCGGGATGCAAATCCGACAGGAAAAGTACTAGTGGCACTTGCCATTTTCTAGGAAATTCTCTTGTCTCTTGGTTTTCCAAGAAGCAAAATTTCGTATCACTTTCAACCACCGAGGCGGAATATATTGCCGCCGGTGCCGCTTGTGCCCAGGTTCTTTGGATGAGACACACTTTGAAGGATTTTGGTATTCACTGTGATACTAGCCCTATCATGGTGGATAACCAAAGTGCTATCTGTCTTTCAAAGAATCCGTTGCACCATTCCCGATCAAAACACATAGATGTCCGACACCACTTTTTAGATGATCATGTTGCTAAAAAGGACATCATTTTAGTGTACGTTGAAACCCAAAAGCAAATCGCAGATATTTTCACGAAACCCCTAAAGGAGGACTCCTTTGTGCGGTTGCGTCGAGAATTGGGGATTATGGGTGAATCCGAGATATAGGATTCATATTTCATTCAATTATCTTGCATGCTATTATATTTCGCGATATTTCGTTCATGCTAGATTTATTGAATTTTTGGGAATTTTATGTGATATGTTTGAATTTGTGATCGAATTCGTATTTCAATGTCGTATTTAAGATTTCGACGTTTTATGGGGTAATTTAGATGACTAATGAGAGTGTTAAGATGTTTCATCCAAGTGGTTTGTGAAGAGAAATCAATTATCAATTTTTGGACTCTTCTAGTCGGTCTCAGTTCATTAGCCAACCGACTAGATGCTCATCTAGTCGATCAGCAAGTGAACTCAGACCGACTAGATCAAGCATTTATCTAACTCTTATCATTTTCTTTCTTTAGTCGGTCACAGTACACTTACCGACCGACTAGATTGAAAACTAGTCGGTCAGTGAATATACTGCGACCGACTAATTCTAGCCCTAAAAATCTCTTGTTTGCCTCTGTTTCGACTTAGTCGGTTCAAGCTCATTGACCGACCGACTAGATCGTAATCTAGTCGGTCAGTGCTTGAACTGTGACCGACTAAGTAGGTTAGGGCATTTGTGTCTTTTCCAGATCTCGACCGACTTAAAACGATTTCATCCGACTAAAGCTCATTTTAGTCGGTGTGTTTTCTCCTCCAGCCCGAAAAATCCCTAGACCCCTCTTGAGCCCCTTCGTATTCCCGTCGACTCCGGCCAGATCTCCGGCCATCCCAGCCGTCCGCCGCCGTCGCCCCCTCCTCCTAGGTATATCTTCCCCTCCTAGGTGTCGATTTCCTTCCCTAGGGTTCGATTTCATCATCTAGGTGTTCTGGGGCTTGTGTATTTCAGATTTTTATTCTCTCTTAGGGCTTGTGTGTTAGCTTCTAGGGTTTGTGCTAGGGTGTTTGATCTTCCCGTCGTTTGGTTGTACTCGTCGTGCCACGACCATGGCAAAGACGAGGATTCCTATCACCTCTTCTGGGGCTTCTCCCATGACTGTAGGGCCTTCCGACCCTAGGAATCCGCCTAAGCCCAAGCGTCGTTCTAAATCTACCCAAGCTTCTCCGTCTTCGCCTCCTCTGAAGAAGCAGAGGACGGCGACTGTCAAACCCAGAAAATCTAAGACCAAAAAGCCCATACTCCACTCACCCTCGACTCCTCCTGATCCCGACACTGAGTTTATCCCTGAGGATGAGCCTAGCCATAGGGAACCCACTCCTCCACTTCGTCCTAGGACTCGCCAGCCAAAGGGAAAGGGCCCAATGCCAGCGGGTGGTGTTGACATATCGTTGTGTCGCGACGACCCTATGTGTCTCGCGGCCTACAACCGTATTGAACACTTCCCGATGCTATTGGAGCACTACGTTTAGTTTTCAGATTTCCTTGGCTTAGCTGACCTCCTCTCCTATAGTGGTCTCCTTGATTATCTCCGATATGATCTTAAGGCCAATCCTAAACCATATCCTCGCCTAGTGAAATTGTTCTATGCCAATCGTGTCCGAGGCCAGTACGACGCGAGTCACTCCATCGAGACTACTGTCTTGGGAACTCCTATAGTTCTCACGGCAGAAATCTTGGGGGAGATACTTGGTTGTTCGTCGTCCGGTCTCCTTCCTTCTGACATTTCCGTCGACGATATATCTTCCTTGGATCAGTCAGTTCTTTCTGACATCTTCCATGTGATCCCTCCTGCCTTTATTGGAGTTCCTTCAAAGTCTTTCAAGCCAAATGCATGGGTACTGAATCTTATTCTGAAGTCGTGCTTGCTTCCCAAGTACGGCTTATCTTCACTTCCATCCCAGCCATTTTTGAAGCTTATCTACGCTCTTTTCTTGGGTTGAGAGATTAATTGGGCTCGCGTAATACTCGATAAGATGGACTCTTTCGAGTGTATACGCAAGACCAATAAATCTGTGCATATTCCATATCCGTGTCTGCTGACCCTTGTCTTTCGTCATTTCCGAGTCCCTCTCCCTCCTGACGATGAGCGTCCCTTGGGTACTCCTCTGAACGCGACGGCCGTTAAGAAATCTCTAGCGGCGCTTCGTCACGTGCAGAGGTCTACCGCATATGCTTCCCAGTCTACTCCCTCAGCTGCTGCTGCCCCCACTCCTCCTGCCACATTAGACGATGTCGTACGCCTTCTTCGTCAGCACGACTCACGTTTGGCTCGTACTGAGGAGGTCGTCTGTCGTATGGCTCGTATGATGGGGATTGATCTTCCTCCTTCAGTTTCTGAGGCCGAGGAGATGTACGATGAGGAGATTGACGAGCTTGTCACTTCCTTAGCCCGTGGCGATGAGGCCACTGCTGCTGCTGCTGCTGCTGCTGCTACCACTTCAGCTCCTGGAGTTGGCACCACTTCCGGTGCTCCAGAGACTTCTGCAGCAGTAGTCCAGACTTCTGAGGCTGCTGTTACTCCTGCTGCCGAGCCTGCTCCTGTCTCACCTGCTGCTGTTGAGACCCCTGCTGTTGCGACCCCTGCTGTTGAGCACGTCGTTTCCACACCTGCTCCGACGATCCCGTCTGTTGAGACACCTCTTCTCCCTGCAGAGCCTGAGTCCACTCCGTCGACTGGACCCACGGACACTGCAGATCCAGCCACTTCCTCGTGATCGTTCGTTCCGAGGACTCTCCACTACTCTTTGGATGACATATCTTTTTGAGAGTATTTTGGGTTAGGATGGAGTATGAGGGTTGATTTGATGTATTTTTGAGTTTTCTGGATGTCGGTGTTGGGTATTTTGATGTACTTTGGATATTGATGATGATGTTATATTTTGATATGGACGATGATGTTGTACTTTTTGATGTTTATATAGATGATGTGTTGCATTTGATATGATGTACATTTTTATATTCGCTATCTTTTTGGATGTACTCATGATGTTATCATTTATATATATACATCGTTGTTCATGTTGTGATATTTACTTCCTCGTGCACATTAATTCTCATTCAATGTCCATGCTATGTAAAATCGTCGCTCGACGATTGAAAAACTTGGTTAAATAGATTATATTTCTATATTTGTATAGAATTGTTTTCCATGCACAAATTTAACCAAGAATATTGAATATTGGAGAGTATGTTTCATTATTCAATAAATAAAAAAATACCAAATATTATTTTTGATGATTTTGATTATCGCTTTTTGATAATGGACTATTTGGCACACCTTGATTTGATTTCATCATTTTTCCCTTGGTGTCAATTAGGTCCATCGTCATTGTCTACGACTCCCGATGTTGGATTTTCCATTTCCTAGTTGTTGTCGTTGTATGCCCCCCATTTTTGGGATAATGCCAAAGGGGGAGAGATAATGATAATAAATAGCGCAAATGAAAATTTAACTCAATTTCCAAGAATCTAGTTTGATATGTTAGATTCAGGGGGAGTTAAGATACATATAAGGATTTCTCAAAATCCGATATTTCGAAAATCGATTCTCTTTATTTATCTTACTCGTCTGATTGATGCAATTCATATATTCATTTTGGAATTAACGTGTCATCAATGCAGGGGGAGTAAGTATTTTACATTTGAATCATTATTTTTGATTATTATTTATGTTGGTTTGTCATCACCAAAAAGGGGGAGAATGTTGAATATTGGACTCCCCGGATTTGGTTTTGATGATGAGCAAACATAAATAATCCATGAACTAACAATTTGTGAGCGCAGTATTGGAGATCGTCGCCAAATTCACGAGAACATTTAAAGCGACATCTCAACACTTCCCAAAGCTCGTATTCATGCCCAAAGCTTCGTTGAAGCTCTTGCGCCGTTTTGGAAGTTATGAAGAATCAATCGAAGCTCTCGAAGACCGTTTATTAAGGTTTTATTTATAGTATTTTAGCTTCGATATATAGAATGTTAAGCCTTGAGTATATCTTACGATTCTAACTTCATAACGCTCATATCGTAGCTCTAGGATCTTAGTACAAGTTCATTCTAACTTCCTCGAAGCGTCGCGCTTCGATTCGGACTTGTTTGTGCATGTTAGTTGGTACAAGAAGAAGTACTGACCGACTAGATGGTGATCTAGTCGGTCAGCAACTCTTCTTGGACCGACTAGTTTGATTCCTTAATTTCTTGGACTTTACTGTTTACAGTTAGTCGGTCTACGTTGACTCACCGACCGACTAGTTTGTGAACTAGTCGGTCAGTGATCCTTCTTTGACCGACTAGTTGTGACTTACTGTTCATGCTAAATTTCTCCTAAGCTACTGTTTATCGTTAGTCGGTCTAAGAACGTTTGGTGACCGACTAGTTGACAATCTAGTCGGTCAACTTTTGTTCTTGGACCGACTAAGTCAATTTGTATTCAGACTATTTCATTTTGCCTCTTAGTCGGTCTACGTTCACTGACTGACCGACTAGTTGTGAAACTAGTCGGTCAGAATGTCTTCTTGGACCGACTAGATTTCTAGGTCTGAAATTCTCTTTCTTCTCAGTTCCTTTCTTAGTCGGTCCATGCTGTTTGACTGACCGACTAGTTGATGAACTAGTCGGTCAGTGATTGTTCTTTGACCGACTAATTCTCCCAGATTTCTATCCGTTGGAGAATGACCTAAGTTGTTTTTATGGGACCCTATAAATACGAACCTAGGTCATTTCTATCTAGGTTAGAGCTTACATTCAGAGATTCATTGAGATCAAAAGAGATAGCCATTCTCACTCAAATCTAAAGCTCTCTTCCTCACAAGAAACCCATTCTCTCACTATTCTAGATCTAGAATCCCTTTTGAGAGAAGCTTGTTCTTGGTGAGCTCTTCAAGCTATAGCTTGATCCAAGTCTCCAAATCATCCCTAGGCACCGATTGCTGGTCATTTCCTTGGTGCTAGGACTTGGTGACTTCATCTTCCTCAAATCCTCCATTTCACCTATTGGGTAAGAAAAACTCAAGGTATAGAATTTTGTGGTAAGTTTGCTTATTTCAATATAAACTCATTTATATTGCTTGTTGATTCTCTCGGTTGTGAGAGAAGGTTGTGATCCCGGGTTGTGGGATTCACTATTACCGTTGTTGTATGATTTGATCTTTTGAAGGTTTTTCACAAGATATTCATAGTGGAAATCTTGGGTTAGGGTTTCTAACCTAAGTATCCGGAGGGGATCCGGGTGGTTGGGACGTAGGATCACCGGAAACAAGTCGGGGAGACTTGGGTGGATCCGAACCCATTAACATCATTTGTTTGCATCGTTAATATTGTTGTTGTCATTCAATTTAAGCTTCCGCAAATTGATTTGGTAGTTGTTTGCAATTTAATTTGGAATTATACTCCTTATTATTTTAAAGTACTATTCACCCCCCCCCCTCTAGTACTTGTGCAGTAGCTTGTAAGGCATTACAGTATCGTGTTCATGTATTTAATTCCTAAATACATAGTTAGAGAGAGGTATGCAAACTGTGTTTCGGATTGTCAGGTCTTGTGTATATATCAGGCGTACCAATATCATTTGTATAATCACGTTACATATCTCTATTATGTAATTTAGTATAAGTCAACAACTTAGACTTTCAATCTTTCAAAAGTCTGGTCTCATAAGCAGAATCTTAACTTTAGCATTTAAAATTAACCTCAGAAAAACATATTTAGAGCACATGACTTATAAATTAAGAAAAGACGGACGAAAAATAAACTAATGCGTTAAAAGTAATAATAATTATAAATGGATCAGATACACGTTCTTGGCACCATTAATGTGTTGTGGTCTACCTGCCTAGAGAGATTGCTTGGTCAAGACTTGCTTGAAAGGAGCCACCAATTTAGAGCGAAAATCATTGTAATAGAGATGTACAAGTTTTCAGGTTTCCAGCTATCAAACTGAACTTATAAGGAGAAATAGAACTAAACTTATAAGGAAAACTGAAATGATGTCTATAAGAAAAACATGATTGTTTTTATAAAGGACCAGAATTTCATTTATTGAGGAAACATGACTATATTTTTTTAAAGAAGCAGAACTGACTATGCAAAGGTAATTGTAGAACTGACTATGCAAAGGTAATAGTGCTGAGTTTATAAGGGAAATTGAACTGGGATATTTAAAAGAACTGAATACTGAAGTGACAGAGCTTATTTTATAAAGGAAAAACATAATTGAATTTGTGCGGAAAACTGAATATTTAAGAGAACACAAAACTGAATTTTATGAAGGAACACAACTGAGCTTGTAAAGGAAAACAGAATCGAATCCTTTAAAAAAACAAGAAGTATGTATTATCTTATTAATGAAAGTAGGCAGATGAGATCTTCAAGCCCAGGAAAACCACAAACACCCCCAAAGAACCAAACGCCAAGCGGTAAGTCCCGCTGGCATAAATCAAGCAACCCTCAAGCCGTACCTTCCCCTCGGCGGCCGACCTCAACTACATACCAACGTAAGGGTCTAATCGAGAGTAAGGGACAACGGCCATAGTGCCGTGAATCTAACCTAGGTGCCAAGAATTAATTTATCGAAGGGGTAACATCACTATATTTTCACGAATCATCACTTCCATTGCAAAAATAAAGTAATTAAAGGTTCAATAAAGTTTGAATTTACCTGAAGACGAAATCCACGCGAGAAAATTAAGAAAGCCAAAACTTTAGATCAATCTGAAAACCCCAGAAACAAGAACCGAACCCTAGGAGCAAGCCGTAGCCCCAAAAATAGAACCGATCGCTCAAAAGCAAGATCCGAGCTGCCAAAGCCAAAACCGAAATATTCCAGAGCAACAATCGGGAACTTTTGAAGAGGGAAAAAATAATTTTCGCGTATGAAAACCCTAGGAAAAATCATCACATATAAATAAAGGAGGGGGAGGGGAAGAGATCTTATCACGTGTGAATCGTGGTTCCGAAATCATCCGGATATACCCACGAGAAGATCGGGCGGGTGAAGATGAAATCGACTTTCAAAAACCCTAACAGACCGCCGCCGCTGCTACTCGTGCGAGAGGAAGAACCAAAGAGGGGCTCGGGCTTTCGCACGAGAGAAAAAGGGGCTCGGGGTTCCTTTTGGGCTTGCGGCTGTGAGTCGGATGCGAGAAGTTTAGGCCGCTCGTTGCCGTCGAGCGAAAAGAACGAAGGGAAAAATGATCGGGGGTTGGGTTCGGTGCGTGCGAACAAAGACAGAGAGGGCACGGGGAAATTTGGGTTGGGTTTGTGCGTGAGTGGGCGTGAGAGAGAATGAGCGGGGGTTTATTTATTAAGTGGATGTGGGCTTGTGGGCTTTAAACAAAGGGAAAAGAAAATGAAAAGAAAGAAAAGAGAGAGAGTTTTGGGCATTTACAAAGGCTTACCAGACGACTGCACAGTCGATCAGTCGTCTGATAAGTGTTCATCAGACGTCTGTCGCTTGGAGAGTGGACATCTTTTTCATTCTGTCCATATCATTCTGCCAGTCGTGTGGAGTTGTGTTTACAGGCGTCTAAGCAGTTGATCAGCGGCCTGGGAACTCTTCTCCAAACGTCTGATCGATTCCAAATCTGTCCGTTTATAGCCGTTGAGTGCGTTTTTAGGAGCCGTTTCCTTGGTTCTAGTGCAGATTTGAGGATGTACATATGCTTGGTTTTGAGGGAGATTTTGGCACCAATGCTCACAGAAATAGAACTCATTTATAGCCAAAATCTTAGATCATTTCTCTTCTCTCTCATTTTCTTTCACTTTGGTTAAAGTGTTCATGTATTGATCTTACATAAAGAGAGAAAGTTCTTCAAGTGCATCAAGCAAATCATCTAGCACTTGTTTCCAATCTTCATACTTTCATGCACAATGGTAAGATCTATCAATGCATATGTAAGATTATATTTCGTTTCTTTTTGTTACGAAACTTAGTTCTCGAGTTGTGATAACATTGTTGGGGGGTTTTACTCCACTCTATCTCGGTTTAGGGATTATCCCGGTTTAGGAAATGTACTCATAAATCGTGTTCTTGGGTGTCCTGGTTTAGGGAGCACTAGTGAAATCCACCGCTCGGGTTTACGAGGGTAATGCTGGAGTAGGAGTGCCGGTGTAGGGATCTGAACCAGGATACGCCTCTTGTGTTTGCATTTGCATTGGAGTATTTTTCTTTGTGGTTGTTTTTGTTGAGATAATTGTTTTTATTTTCACTGCGTTGTGCGTTTAGTTTTAGTAACTTTTAATTACACATATTTGCTTGCCAATACATTTTTCACACCCATTCTAGTGTCTGTTGTGTAGCCACACTTTCCAACAATCATGACACATACAATTAAGATAACATTTAAATTTGATTTCTCAACTCTCTGCACGATGACAAATGGCCTCGAGGGAAGTTATTATCCTCCATTCCTATGAAGGAGAAGCTTTTGATGCAATTTGCTTACGAGCCCATGGCTATTAGTATTATTAAATATGATGTTACTGCAGACAGCGACTTAAGCCTAAGTATATATTGACCTTTCTGATCCAGAAGACTAGTAACAAGAGGATTGGCTTCCTACAAACATGATACGTTGACGTACAGGAATATCTACCCTAATTCTTAGGCAGCCTTAGCTGGTCCAGCCAAGGAGCACCGTGCAGCTTCTTCTAGAGGGCAATAAAGAGTCTACAAGAAAGGGTGATGAAATGACTTGTACATAAAATTGTATTACATCTGCGATGTCTGATGAATAATTTAAGCCAAAAATCCAGAAAGTAATACATTTCTAAAACTTAAAATCATTAATATGCATACCCTCTTATGTACCATGCTTACTAGCATTTAGTGTTCAACTTTCATGATACTAAAGTTTAGATTGACCATTACATATAATGAATGTCATATAGTTTAAAATGTGAAAATTATTTTACCTGTCTACTCATGTGAACATTTTCATTATTACCATATGATTCACTAATTGGATTGTTTTCAGGACTTGGAGGAAGTTGATACTGTTGATGTTCCAGATGCCACATCGATTGAGAAGTTGAGTGAAGAAAACATACAACTGTTTTGCAGGTGATATGCTTTTTTATGTTATTTAGTTTTGTATTCTTTAACCGGCAGCACCCCCCAACCCCCCCCCCCCCCCAAAAAAAAAAAAAAAAAAAAAAAAAAAACACACACACACACACACAAAAACCGCCCGGCCCCAAAAAAAACACCACCAGGGTTGAGCAAAATTAAGTTTGGTTTTACATGATTCTCACAAAGCCAAAGTAGAACCAAAATTTGTCCAGACTGAAATAAACCATATTAAGAACCAAAATGGACCAAACCAAATTTCTCGTTTTGGCTTGGTTCAGCCTATAGTTTGGATTGAGCCTGAGAGTCACAATTTTGATTAGGATTTTGGGCCAATCAAAAATACCACCACCCAAATATTTTGGAAAATGAAGGCCCATAATTGAAACAAGTTCATCATAAATATAGATTGAAAAAAATTCTCGAGTTTTGTTGAAGTCTGCTAACATATAAATGTTAATTAGATCAAAATAAATCAGCTTAAGTCAACCAAAACTATACACCCAATTTAGAATTTCGACAATTGCACCCAAGCCTTACTAGTGCAAACCATGACATCATTTACATCATAAAAAGGTAATTTTTTTGACAAACTTGTATATCTGCCATAACAAACTACAATATGATTCCAAAACTAATAACAAAACTTTAACAAAGGAGTTACAATTACAAATTACTTTCAAGAAATCTGAAAAAATAATTTACACATTAGAAGAGAAAGATATAGATCCGAAACAAGAATACAATGTTTGTTTTTATCAAATGTCTGATCTTGTGTGGAGCCTTGGTCTCTAGCAAGATCGAAGTTACAGAAGAATCAGGAAGGTAAAATTGGGCAAGTTTACTGAATACATATTCGCAAACGATGAGTATCGTGGTAAAAGGCTGAAGGAGCGTGTGGAAATCGTCCCAAAGTCCATGGATGGATGTGGTGTGTATATGGTTGGTACAGTTTGGGTTTGGCAAAAAAAGCCAAACAAAACCAGCCATATTAAAATTTCAATCCAATCTCAGCTGAACTATTTTTTCATGGTATGGTTCGGTTTAAACAGGTTAGGCCTTGAGCCCATGAAAATTTTATGCCCAATTTTGGGGTTGGAATTTAGGCTTTAAATATTTATGGTATGTGCAAAAATTCTAAATACATTAAAATAGCATTAATTTATTAAAAGAAATAAAATATATCTCAAAGGTAAAATATATGTACCATTGGATAGGGACATGTAGCATTAATAGTAGACAATATATCTAAAAGGTAAAATATATCATTAATTTATTATGATCAAATTGGGGCATGTATTTCCACAACATCATTGAAAAAAGCATGTTTCTAGAGTTATTCTGTTTAGGCTAGAAGAACGAATACGGTTAATATGGTTAATATGGTTCGGTTTGATAACCTGGTTACAAAAATTTTCAACCAAAACCATACTGTACAAAATTGGAACACAAACCAAACCGGTGAAATTCGAATGGTTTGGCCGGGGTATGCAAGTTGAACTGGAATATGTTCACCCCTACCAAGGGTGGAAGCATGTAGAAGTTGCCCCTCATTTATGTTCAGCAGCAATTCCGCACCCTAAGGGAACTACTGATTATTCTTTTATTGACAAGAAAAGTAAATTGTGCCCATGCTGGCCTCCGAAGTTGCCCCGCAATTATTTGCCCAAACTTTGTCGAACATAAGTGCTTGCTATCTATTGGTAAGATTTTCATCCCCGGATTAATTTAGATAACGAGCATTTACTCTTCTTTCAGATTGATTGAGGGTCGTTCAAGTTATTTAACATATTAAAAAACTAAACTTGAGGCAATTAGTCCAATTGCACTAACGGAATACACATTTCATATTGTTTTTAAAATTATTTTGTTAGTATATGTCATATTGTCATGAGAAACGCACACGAATTGTAGTACCGATGGATTTCAAAGAATTTATGCATGTCTCACTAAATTTTGATAAACCAGTTTATCTATTTTTCCTTAACATCATGATAATGGCAAATATATAATTTTATATGTATGTATAAATCCATCTTTCTTAAACATATGACCGTTGCTTCATTGAAGCTAGCAACAGGGTGTGCAAATTAAATAGAGCATTGATAAACTGACCTAAAATGATAAATTTGAGTAAATTTATAGAATAAATTGTAAAAGCTGATTTATATTGAATTAATTTATTAAAATTATTTAATTTTTATTAACTTTGAATGATGAAAATGTGAATAATTAAAAATATTAAGGTTAAATACACTGATCCCTATTAAAAAGCAATAGTGAGATCCTTTTATTTTGTGCCCAAGCTGCAGAAGGTTCATGGCTCCACTGTCACGTCCCGCTTCCCACTATACTAGAGATTGGAACAGAAGACATGTGATGTACAAGATGTGTAATAAAATTTCTTTCTTCTTTTTTTCTTTTCCTTTTAATTTAAATGATCCTAATGTTAAATGAAAATCACATCCAGATTTTTTTAATGCAGATTTCTTTAACAAGCAACAAATAAAAATAGAAACTAAAAATTTATAGAATCTCAGTCTGAATTATAGAAAATATCACATGAAATTGGAGTGTAATTATTACAACCTAAAAAGTAGTAATGATGGCTAGTACAAAATATGGTCGATACATTATGAGAGCTACTAATAAAGGAAACAGAAGCAACTAAGCGTAATACTAGGCAACACCTGCTCTCTCTGTCAACCTGCACGAAGAAATCAACCTCTATATATTTTTTCTCCGAGCCTGACTTGACACTCAACGAAAGGGAATGTCGTAAGCGACTCGGTAGGTTCCTAAAAACTGGTAATTTAATTCTAAATTTTTAAAAATATTTAGCAGTAAAAACATAAAACAATAAGGATGGTAAGTTAGTAATATGACAAGTATGTGATAAATCAAGTGCATCATAAATCAATAACAATCAATGAATGAATGCGCTAATGATCAATGAATGAAACGAATATCAACTAATATATATGGTTTATAATTAAGTATAGCCTATGTCACTAACTTGGTGTCAAGTACAATAATAACCTAACTACTGTATGATAATACCAATCTACACGTAATTCATGCATGCAGTTACGATATGTAATTTGAATGTTCTGTCTGCTGGTAACATCGATCAATATGGACCAATAAGCTTCATGTACGATGCATCGTCGGATTACATCAGTGAGTAGTAACTTCCCTGCATGATTCTAGGTCTGGATTGAAAATCGTGGGTCATAACATTCCCCAATAGTTGTCATTTGGGTTACAGCTGTCGGGTGGTAACCTGTGGTGTCCATCGGTACTTTTCCGCACCCATGATTAGGCATGATCGTAATAGACACTCGTCGCTCTCGTACTCTACATGACAACAAATTTTCCCATACCACGCATGTCATAAATATTATATGTTTTGGTTCAATGTTATAATATTTAGTTAATGTTCAGTATTTGGTGTTATACAAAATCGATCCATATCTGTAATCATTTTTTAATTAATTTAAGAGCAAGAATAACACGGTTAATTTCAAGCTATAATGATGTTTACATGTATATAATTGAAGGAGCATATGTGAAGCCCAACCGAATCACTATTTATATTTCCCTTTTTTCATATTTTACAATCAACATGTATTATGATGGTTAAAAGCTATGTTTAACAACTGCATCTGAATTACCAAAATCTAACGGAGTGGAAAATAGAAATAACAAGAACACTGCCAAGTAACGTCTATATTAAAGGATTTCATACAAGGATAACAATTTGATATAATTATTCAGGTTGTCTTAATATCTTATTCCCTTATCTCACCAATTCTTAAAATCTTCTTTTATTTTCATAATTCAGTTCAATATAATAGTGTACACTAGGGAATTAGTTGTGGGAAACCTACCTATAGCACGGATACAGGTGCATGGGTTTTCGAAGGAGCTTGAGCAGATTGGCTTTGGTTGGAGGAGCTCCTTCGAGCAGATTGGCTTTGGTTGGAGGAGGAGAGGCTCGACTATTGCAGGTAATTCCTTCTACCTCTTCTCAACTTCGTTCTTCTTCCCTTATTCGTTTTTTCTTTTTTTGGTGAAGGAAGATGGGAGAGGAGAGAAAGCGGGTGACGTCGCTGCTCGAGTGTAGGGTGGAGAGAGAGATGGGGTTTAAGGGATTAGGTTATGTTTTAGGGTTAGTTCTAGTGTTTATGTTCTGGATGTAAACGGGTTGGATTTGGATTTGATTTTAGAATTGGATTAGAATTCGTATTGATTAGGATTTTGATTCCAAGTTAAAAGATATATTTTTGTTTATATTCTAATTTTAATTGATTTCATACTGAAATTTAAATTTAATTTTTTGAAATTAAATTTTGGGATTAATTTTGGGATTTATTAAATGAGTTTAATTGACGGGTTAACGAGTTTTAACTAATTAAAATAGAAATAAAATTTGAAAATCCCTTAAATAACAAAAATTTCTAAAAATTTCTTTAAAATATTTTTATCCAAAAATATGTTGCATTTTTACAAAATATCATCACAAAATTGTTCAAGACAGTTATAACTTATCCTCCTAATAAAAATTGTCCTTGAAATTCTTAGAACTAAGATACAACCATAAGGTGAGGATATCGCTCTAGCATCTTATCCTCATGCTCCCAAATAGACTCTTGAGGTGAAACTCTCTGCCATAACACTTTCACCAAGCTGATCACCGTATTTATAAGAGTATTCTATTGACGATTTAAGATCTTTACCGACATCAATTTATAGGGTAAATTCGGTCGCAACATGATATCTGAGTAATCCAAACATGACTAGGGTCACCTATGTATTGTCCCAAATGGATTCTTTCCAATTAATGCGGTAATGCTTAGCAATAAGTCATTCCAATACATCAAATTGCCCAATGTACCTCGAACTAAGCTTTCCTCGTCTTTCGAAGTGGATGAGTCCTTGGTTGGGAGAAATCTTTATCACATGGTCATCCGGTTAAAATTCCAAATGTCGATGCTTTGCATCTGCCTGATGCTTATATCGATCATGCGCACTTAGAGGCTTGTCCCTAATAGTCCCTATTACATCCATTACATCCATAATTATCTCTGACCCTAATAGTTCTATATCTCTAGTATTATTCTAATGCAATGGGGAATGATACTTCCTCCTATATAAAGCTGTAAATGGTACTATACCAATGCTGGGCTAATAATTATTATTGTATGCAAACTCAACTATGTGTAAGTGTTCCTACGATCTTGTGAAGTCTAATATATAAGCTCTCAGCATGTCTTTTAGTATTTGGATGGTATTTTGTGATTGCCCATCTATCTGCAGGTGATACGTCGTATAAAAATTTAGGTTGTTAACCAAACAAACTTGCCTGTAGACTCTTCTAACATTATGAGGTGAATCTAATGTCTTGACTGAATACTATACGCATCGGTACACTATGTAGTCTCATGATTTCTTGCATGAGTTTATTCATGTCATAGTGCATAGTGAAGAAATTACTGAAGGCATAAGAAATCTAGTATGTTTATGTACTTCTTCATCAGGGTTTCTGTTGAGTGCCTACGCTGAGAGGAATGAAGTGCGCTGCTTGGTTAATCAATCAACGATCACCGATATAGCATTATTCTGCTTCGATCTCTATGACAATCCATTTACGAAATCTATTGTGATATGCTATCACTTCTATTTCAGAGTAGGCAATGGCTATAACAAGCCTGCAATATGATGATGCTCGGTGGAACCAGACATTGCTCCTTTTCATGTCATGCCATCAGAAATTTTGATGAATCTCTTCATAAATCTTTGTACCTCTGGGTGAATAGAGGAAGGAGTGCTATTAAAAATAGTTCATCTCTAATCTTACTAGAGGACATACAGAGCTTGCTTTCGTATTTCAATGATCCTTCTTGATGAATGAGAAAGTTTGTCTGAAATCTTGCTTCTACTTCCTCCATTATCTTCTGTAACTTTATATCATTAGTTTGGCAGTTTTTACAGAATAACTTTAGTCTCTAACTCTCGCACCACCTGTTAAAGTCTCCATGTTGTAAAAGTCATCACGTACGGAAGTTGACTTAATGCATCAGGGATGTCATTAACCTTTTCTGAATGGTACCGAAGGTCAACGTCATAATCTGCCATAAGCTCCAACTAGCTGAGTTGTTAAAGCTTTTGTGATCTGAAAATATCTTTAATGTTTTCGCAAATGATAGTGTCTCCATATCTTGAGTGCAAAGATAACTTCAGCTAACTTCACCAATAGCCTAAATGCAAAGATTACCACATGTCTGTGTTGATGCAGCACACAACCAAGACCATTTCTGAAAGCGGCACAAAAAACTTCAAATCCTTGTCTTATCTGGAATAGTCAAAACTGGTGCACATGATAATCTTGTCTTCAATTCCTTAAAAGCTTGTGTACAAGGTTCTGACCAAATGAATTCAACTTCCTTTCTCGTAATCATTAACTCTGTAATCTTATAGAATGAATCGATGGTAGTAGCTTGTTGGTTCCAAAATACTCAATCTCCGTAACTGATCTGGGAATCAGTCAATTTCTAACAGCCTTTTCAGGTTTACATAGCTGTCGCCCTTAGTCACTATAAGTTTAAGAATGGTCACTCTATTTGACCAAAGCTCACATTTGTTGTATTTAATATAGAGTTGATATTTCACAGTATCCAATATTGTTTGTAGATGCTCAGCATGCTCCTCTTTACGCATGAAATACATCAGGATATCTTTAATAAAAACCATCATGAACTTGTCTTGAAATTTATAGAATACGTGGTTCATGAGGTTCATGAACATCGCCAATATATTAGTCACACCGAACAGTATAACCAAGAATTTATAATGTTCCAACTTAGTTCGAAAAGCCGACGTGTGTATATTTTCCTTCTTAATCTTCACACGGTAGCATCCACTATGTAGATCCAACCTGAAAAATATTCAGGATCCAACTTGAAAATTTTCCATGTTTGTTTGGTTTCACTCTTGCTAGCACTCGCACATTTTATTCATGGCTTGGGTTAACATGCTTTGTATGCTTTCTTTATGTACCTACTTTTAGTGTGAGTTTGTCCATAACTCCCAATTTTGCATGTTTTATATGATTTAGGGGGAGTATGGAACTTTTGCTTGCTAGCATGTTTATTTCTATTCATATGTCATGTTTTATGCTATTTACATTATGTTTGTGCATATGAGTTGGTCTTCTATTACCCTTGGTGTTTATCCAGTTGGCATCTTCCCATCTTTTTGATATGTCAAATGGGAGAAATAGTGGTTATGGAAAATATATACCATATGCTTTTATGCATACTCTTTGTTGGTATTATTTTTACATAAACACTCGTCAATATGCTTTATGCTTTAATTGTTTATTTTGTGCACATATGCATATTGATAGGGGGAGTTTGTTAGCACGCATTGTATTTTCAATGTTTATGTTATTTTTTACGTAATGTTTTGTTCATCATCGAAAAGGGGGAGAATGTTGCTTCTTGAGTTCAAGACCAATGTTGTTTTGATAATGATCAACATTATGTTGTGTACTAATCATTTATATGTTTTAGTCTCAGATTTACTAATGATTATCTATATGTTGTGTGCTAATTGCTTGGGTAGTTGCAGCAATAAAAGAATTATAACAAAACTTCAAAAATAGCAAAACGTCATAATGGTTTTCAATCAAGATAAGGTTACCGGTAAAGCATCGAAAACATTGCATCATATTTATTCGCAGTTCTGTAACCTTGGATGAGATTGATGAAGCATTACTGTTATTCCAGCAATTGGCGAGAATTACTTGGCGTTGATACGCTCTTTGAATGTAGTCCAAGTAATTGGTCGATTTATACATGTTTCCTCCGATTGCCATCAGCTTCTCTCGTTGTCGGTTAGCTTCAGCTTAGCAATGTCCACTCATGATCCTGGTAGAATACAAGCGGCCCTTAGTTTATTATTTGTACTACGTGATTGCGAAAAAGTACTTTGGCTGTCGCTTTCGAAAATAATCGTCTCCTGGCTCAGCCTGTGGGGTTTTTATATAATAAAATATTTTTAAAATACAAATAAAGTTTTATGATTTTTGGTGATTTTTTTGTATTTTTAAATTTTTTGAGCTTATTTTCACTTAAACCCATTAATCCGTTTTATATTGAACTTGCAACTTGTTTTTAACTAAACCTGTTTTTAACTAGAACTCGACTCAAACTCATTTTAAAACCAATAATATTAAAATCCATTTATAACACCCCCTCACTCCCCAACGTCCTCCACGCGTGTGAGGTGATCGATTTAACCGTCACGCGGTGTGGGCCTGGGCGTGACCCCCGCCACAAACTTCTCCCCAGCTGTTAACACCGTCCCCATTTTCTCCCCACTTCAATTTTAATCTATCTATTTGCATGCCCAAAACCCTTGCTTCCTCATCAAAACTCTCGGGGTTTCTATTTTATCTGTGTTGTCGAAGCTCGGATCTCATCCCTTACCTCGTTATATTCCTAGGAGACATTCACATCTTAAGTCAGCCGTTGCATGTGGTGAGGCCCGACGAGGTTTTCCGACAATCCATTGTCTTTGGTGAATGGTAGATCTCTTTAAAGATATTTTAAGGCCTCAATAAGAACGGCCATTTCTTGATTTTGAAATGATATTGCATGGATGTCTTCCCTAGCTATTTTTTGCGATCATTCTTACATTTGCTCGATGTTTAGTGTGACAAGAAATTTGTTCTTGCGATGATGATTCATAGCTGAGCATATAATTGATGGTTGTTACTTGATCTCTTGATTATTTGTGTGGATGTTGGTTGCTTGTGGTTGGTTCCTTGGCTTTGGGATGTTTCCTATATGATGTGTACGCTCTCGGGTCCCCAACTTGCATGGTTTTTGCTTGCCTCACTGTCGGTGTGCCATCAGGTTTGCCTCCCTTGTTGCTTGTGTTCTCCGGACTTTATTCCATGTCTTGCTGCTTTTGTCTGCTCCTTGCTTGTTGCTCTCAGGTGCTTTACTCCATGCTTGTTTCTCTCGGGTGCGATGTTCCGCTTTACTCCATGCTTGTTTCTCTCGGGTGATATGTTCCCTACATCCTGCTCTCGGGTGCTCTTGGTTCATGTTTCTTGCTCTCGGGTCCTTTGCTTCTTCATTCTCTTGGTTATCTGTATCATATTGCTCTCGGGTCTTTATTGTGTGTGCTCTTGGGTTGCGACATTTTGTTGTTTCTCTGGGTTTTGGTTTTTTGCATCTTTTTGAGCTCGGGCTGCTGTTCTTCCTACAGTTTTGTTAACTTTGGTTTGCAGCATTTTTTCTTGTCCCGTAGGCTCTGTTTGTTGCTACTACTGCTGCTCTCTTTAAGCTTGAGTTGGGCTGGTTTCTAGCCTGTTGTCGACTGAATTGTAGTTTGTCGGCTGATTATTTAGTCCTTGTGTTGGGCCTCTTTGATGATATACTAGTTATAACCCGTGATCATAGGTCAATGTGCATTCAAAATATTCTCCCGAAAAATTTCAACATATTCAAAATCTTCGCCCAAAAAATTGTAGCCTCTTCGAAATCCCTAAAATCTCCAGCCACCTTTAAAATATTTTCCCCAACAAAAAATTTTAATTACATACTAACTAAAATCGGGTTCCCCCTAAAATTACATGCCTTTAAAGTTTAGTTTTCTCGAGATGTAGTTTCTACTAAGATTTAAAATTTTAGTTAACCCCAGATTTAGTTCCACCTAAAATTTTAAATTAAAAATTAGTTCCCTCGAAGAATTTAGTTTTCCCCAAAAAATTTTGTTCCCCCAAAATTTAATTCTCTCTAGATTTAGTTCCTTCTAAAATTTAAAATTTTACTTTCCAAAATTTAGTTTCCTTCAGATTTAGTTTACCCCAAAAATTTTAGTTTTTCCCCCAAATTTTTCCCCAAAAAATTTCCTCCCAAAATTTTAGGGTTTTCCTCCAAATTCTCACAAACTCTCATCATACACATTGATTTGTCAAAGATTCAATCGCAACCGTCGTTCTACCCACCCGTTTGTCCTAGTCAGCAAACCATTCAAAAACATCCATCAATTATGTAGTAGATATTGGATCCATTTTATGTGACGTGTTGGAATTGATGATGGGCTTTTGTTACCTTTGCATGAGTTGAAGTTTATAATTATCGATGATGAGATTGTTTTTGAGATACATGGACATGATAATTGAGAATTGAAATTGATGATCTTTAATTATTGTGGAAGTTACTTGGTGCACATAGATGATTATACACTAGATTTGATTTATTATCAATCTATATAGTCAAGTTTTGTGCCATGCTATGAATATATACTAGGTTTTATTGGTCCTGCTTGTGGATATTGTATTGGCTTGGTATTAATATTGTCTGGATAGTGACCCTGACTACAAAAACCATTTACTTTTGACTATACTGTTGGTTCCATGATATTATCTTAGGGCTTGTTTTCGAGACTTGTTCTTGTATGTATGTATGTATGTATGATATTTGTCGGGTAAATCCCATAATACAATCCAACTAATATATGAATGTAAATGACATTGAGAATTGATCTGAATACATACATCACACATTATTTACATGACACTCACTAAATGCACATGCATGGTCTCCACTATACATATGATGCTTGATACTGTTCACCATACATGTTCACATTGTGCATAGCCATTGTTTACATTTATTTCACATGATGATTATTGCACCCAATTTTATACATGATACAGATCTTGGTTACTGTTTTCGATTACATGGCTCATGATACTGTACTCGATATTGTTCTTGGTTACCGTTTAGTAAATGCTCCTGAAATTGTATCTGCTACTGTTTCTAATTATTGTATTTGACCATATCCGTCCACTGCACTTGAGTGTAATTTATATGTTGGCAGAGATTAACTAAAACGGGTAAACTTGGACATGCTCATCAGTAGGGTTACCATGTAAGATGGATTGTTCCTGTTCATACCATTGGCCTTCAGGCATTTGATACTTTAATGAGCATTAAGAACTAAGTGTCATATGAAGCTAAAAGTGCTATATGTAGCTAAGTGTCACATGAAACTAAGTGCCGTGGGATACCGAGGGCCACCCAATCAATCTTTGGGTGCCACCTCTAGAATCTATGGTGGTCACCTCTTGAATTCATGGTGGCCATCTCTTGAATCCATTTGGTTCCTTTCTCATGTTCCTATTGGTTTGTGGGCAATCTATTACAGTATCGAATGCATCATTCCTTGATTGATTGATTGATTGACACGACACCACATGGTCAGGATAGTTTGTTCTCGTCAATGTATTGTTCTCTCGGACATGAGTCCACTCTACTAGTATAGAAGTACCAATTTACCTGCACACACACACACACACTAGCACATCAAGTCCTGTCTATGTCATACATTGTTACAACATTTAGTTTACATTATGCCTCTATCTATTGTGTTTGTGATTATGACATTATTTCTATTATTGTGCCTTAGTATTATATTGTATATGTAGATCTAGCATGTCTCATTCTGTAGTTTTGGTGATCTACGCATAACCTAGTGGTGCTTTGTGTTCCTGTTAGGCACTAAAGGTAGTTACAAAGATACTCCCGGTCTCGAGGATCTATCGCCTGCGGATGACACAGTACTAGTAACGCAAGACAGAAGCGGGAATGGATGTGGAGATTTGGAGACGAAAAAAGTTTTGAAGTTGATAACTTTTCAAACCTCGCACCCTAAGAATTTTGTGATCACTGACTCACGTGTCTCGCACACGGAGATTTTTCGGACCTCTCGTCTGAAAAACCAAGCACACTCGCATACCAATACAAAAGATTTGATTTTATGGATACACTAAAAATTTTACACCAAATTTATTTTATTCATTGATCTATTTATAAAAACAAATAAGTTTATGACATTTATATAGACTTACAACTTAGGTTTCAAAATTCACATCTAATATGGGACTAAAACTCTAAAATAACTAAAGCGCTAGAAAATAAATAACAGATTCAAAACAACTAGAAGACACAAAGGACTCCAATTCTATAAAATAACTAAAGACTCAAAATAACTAGAAGACTCAAAAGACTCGACTATATCTTCATCTCTCGTATAAAATAAAAAAGGACTCCATTTGAAATTTGAATTTAATCTCTATCATTCTTCCCGACTTGAAAACGACACCACCTGGTGAACAACAATAGAAATAACATAACTGACTAGAATTCAGCAGTCCCTTGTATCTGGAGAAGATGTGTCCATGAAATTTGAAGTATAACAAGATGTATATATTCAGACGAAATCTTCTGAAAAATCTCTCAAATAGCAAATGAAGTAAACCATATAATACATTCTTGTTGATATGATGCGAATGATGATAAATTTGATGTGCTCAATTTCTTCAAGCTTCCATGGAATAATCGACTCAGTCATATCGGGATCATCACTCGATAAAGCTCATTATTGAGAACATGTGCTACATGCAAAGCCTCAGCATCGGTTTTAAGACGAACCTTTTCGAGCAAATTTTATTCATCTCGCCATCCATAATTGCAAATTTCTGTAAATTTCGGTTTGATTCTACAACTGACGTATGACTATTATTGTTAATTGCAAAGTTTCATCAGTGTCGAGATGCAAAACAATTAAATCAGATGCAAAATGCTATTGAGCTGCATAACAAACCAAGTCACAGCCTAACTCTAAGGAAATCACCCTAAGGAAATCAGAAATTTCTATTTAATTGTACAACAAACTTGTGACTATCATTGTTAATTGCAAAAGTTTCATCAATCTTGAGATGCAAAACACTTAAATCAGAGGCTAAATGCTTATGAAATACACTAGGAACCAAATCATAGCCTAACGTTAAGGGAATATGATTCACATGATGTATTTGTTGTGTTGGTTCTTCAACTTTAGCTTTTCTATTTAAATCTTAAGCGGCACTAGCTTCTGATTTAGTCATGTTGTCACTTGATCGCTTAAATTGCATCTCGGCTTTAAAAGTATTCTTCCTATCTATGGGGACTCTTATGGATTCAAAATTTAAGGCTAAGTGATTATTGCGCATTGTCTATAGTATAAGGAATCATCTCACGCCTAATATCTGTTCTCAGTTCAAAACAAAACCTAAAAAGTGTATGCATAGGATCTTCTTATAGTTCACTCCTAATAAACATGTCAATGAACTTAGTACTCCTCTGTAGTCATGATTTTTTAACGTAGGCCATTCAATTTTTCTAGTAGGCGATCTCTATGTAGGTTGTAAATATTTTTCTTTGAGATTAAGCTTTATTTCAAAATTTTGTTCTTTAGTTAATTCTTTTCTAGGGCTTCTATGCGATATTCTGTTCGATTTATGTATTCTTTTAGTTGTAGATATGTTTTTTGAAGTTGATTTTCTAGTCTTTGAATTGCAGAATCCTCATTGTGTGATCTTATGGTTTTTACCACTATGTAATAACTTGTAATGCCAGCCAATCACACAAATGCAAGTGTAAGTCCCTGAACACCAACTAGATTATGCACTAATTATGAAAATAAAATCCTAGCGTCCAAATTTATATGACAAAATGTAGTCCTAAATATGATAATGCAACACGCAGATCGAGACTAGGAAAATGTGTAATGGTAATGATATTAACTAATCTGTAGAAAATCAAATAGAGGAATTTTTTGGAATTTAACAATTGAGGATTAGATTAGATTAAAGATTATCATGCAATACCTCTAGAACTTGCAGAGCTTCAATCCTGATGACCAGGGTCAAAAATATCATGTGAAAAGATTGAGAAAGCGATAAAATACGGCCGAAAATCTAGAAAAATCCAAGCAAAAGGTGAAACCGCATTGTAGCAGCAGCTTGGCGTTGGGCTGGTCAGCGGCTGGGCGGAGCTGTTGACTGGGCAAGGGCTCAGATTCTGCTTGAATTGCTTGGCTGAGCCGATAAATAGTGTCGATTTAGCGGAGCCGATGAACAATGTTGGCGGCTAAGGTCGATGCGGCTCGTCAGTCCGACTCGTCGACAGAAACAGTTCACCGAGTCGTTACTGTAGCACTTCGGCACCGACAAAATTTTCAGCCGATTCTGGCAGCGATTGTTGGCAAATTTTATTGTGGTTGGCTCGCCCTGGCTAGACGCGTCTTTTGAGGAGGTCGTCAGTGGCTGCTTTCATCGGAGGTGACAACGTCATTGATGAAGTGGACTTTCAACTGCGGTGGTAGTTCCAGTCACGGTCAGAGGTGGCAGGGGCTTCTAAGGGTCGCGAGAGATGCATTATTGAGGTCGGAGTGGCCTTGCAGCGACATGGCTCAACTGTGGGTGTGGCGGTGCGACTAGGGCAGGGTTAGGATTTTTATTTTTATTTTTATAAATTTTTCCCTCTCTTCTCTCATTTTCTCTGTTTCTTCTCTGTTTTTTCTTGTTTTTCCTGTAGATTTATTGTTCTTTTTTCTCTTTTTTCTCTATTTTAAAACAAATTGTTCTAAAAAAATTTATCCGTCTTATGAATTTTTTATTTCTTTTTAAATGATTGTTTATCTCATGTCTTTCTTGAATTTTTAATCTTAAACATTGCTAACTATAATATATTTTTTGATGAAGAAGAAAATGAGAAGACAAACCAGGATTTGTTCTGATACCAAGATTGATGTATGTCGAAAACGGGACAGGATGTTGGGATTTGGGAAAGAAGAAAGCTATGAAGTTGATAAATTTTCGGGCCTCGTATCTCGGTGATCTTATGATCACCGACTCGAACGTCTCGCATGCGGAGATTTTCGGTTCCCACACAGGCAACCAAGCCTATTCTCACACACATGCACAAGATTTGATATTATAAAAAACTCTGAATTTCTTTTTTTCCTTGATCTTTTGAGAAAAAACAAATAATTGTGGCCTTTATATTGATGTTTTCTTCATTGATCTTTTCTTAAAGTTTACACTGTCTTGTCCCTTACTTGTTATCATATCTATTGTCACTTCAATAGTTCTCGATATTTGTTGATTAAAGAACTAGATTTGCCATCTCTTTCTGTTGCTTATTATTAGTTAGTAGTAGACGAGTCTTAGATGTTAAACAGACGTGGTCGCATTTAGGCTGAAAAAGGTAATTCTTAGTATGCTTAAATGTGCACGGGCTTGTCCTCTCTGTTTTCATTTGCATTTTAAGAAGCATGGCATGGCAAAATGACTACTAAAGAATCTCGATCTGCCACTGTAGGAGTTGGTACATCCAATGTAGCGCTTCTGCCATGCCTGCTGGTGCATCAACTACATGTGCATTCTCCATGGATGCATAGTTCGCATTAACTGTTGTGTTGCCATGCTCTTTTCGAAAATAGTGCTGGGCCATGAGGAATCTAGAAAGAAAACAACGGCGTGTTATTTTTGAAAATAAATTTTGGATTTTTTTAAAAATATGACTAGGGTGTTTTTATTTTTTTGTTATTCGTCAAAGAGTTTGCTTGGATGTGGCATGCATGAGCCGCTATCAAAAACCTATCATGACCCGCTTCCCAGTATACTAGAGAAGTGAACAGAAGGCTCGTAATATGCTTAAATCAAAAGGAAGATGTGTAAATTTTTTTCTTTCTCCTTTTTCCTTTTCTTTTGATTTAAATATGCCCTAACGTCAATGAAAAACCATATCTAGGTTCTCCTTGCATATTTCTTCAACAAGCATCAAATAAAATAAAAACTAAAATTTATAGCATCCTAGTCTAAGTTAAAGAAAATATCTTCTAAAATTAGAGTTTAATTATAATAACCAAAATAGAAAAGTAGCAATGATAAAAATAAGGCTATATGGCTATAAAATAAGGTTTGTACATTATGGCAACTACTTATAAAGGAAACAGAAGTAAATAGGGCTAATACTTAGGAAACACAATCCTCTCCTTCTAGCTGCACGAAGGAATCATCCTCTATATATTCGCTTTCTGAAACTGATCAACATTCAATAGAAGAGAATGTTGTCAGTGATATTTACTCAACAGGTTCCTAAAAACAAACAATTTAATTTTACATTTCTTTAAAATATTTAGCCGTAAAAACATAAAACAATAAATATGACATGTCTATGCAGTCATACGGTACGTATGGTAGGGGTGTGCGGGTCCGGGTACCCGGTTTTTTTTGTGTTACCCGGACCCTACCCGGTAAGGGACCGGTTCCTAAAATTTGGAACCGGACCCTACCCAATAGGACCATTTACCCGGACCCTATGGTTCCGGGTAGGTTCCGGCTACCCTGTAAAATCTAGTTACATTGTTTGCGACGAGTTGAAGTGAAACAGTCATATCTGTGTAACTTTTCCCTGACTGCAAACGTAATAGTTTGAAGCTTTCGTTATAAATTCTTACTAGTTTGGTAGACAATATACCACTATTTAGTGACAATTGATGTAGATAAACGTGTCTCATTATTCAACAAAGACTATATACTTATGTGCAAGGTGTTAACTGTTAAGTAGTGGTGAGGTGTTAAGTAGTAGTAACCCGGGTCCGAACCCGGGTCCGGATATCGGGTCCGGGTCCGGGTACCCGTTCCCTATAAATGGGAACCGGAACCGGACCCGGTTCACACCGGTTCCTAGTTTTCCTACCCGGAACCTACCCGATACTAATGTGTATTTACCCAGAACCTATCCATTCGGATAGGTTCCGATCGGGTATCTGGGTACCCTTTACCCATGCACACCGTCGTATGGTCATAAATCAAGTATTTCACAAATCAACAACAATCAGTGAATGAATGCGTTAAATGATCAATGAATGTGTTAGATGATCAATGAATGAAACTTATATCAACTAATATTTCTATTCTATGATGTCAAGTACAGTTTGATGATAGCAGCCTAACGTGTAACTCATGCCCATCGATATTAAATGCAATTTTGATATTCTGTCTGCTTGGAACACCTGTCTATATACCGATAACCATCCAGTACGGTGCAACATCGGATTACATCTGTGGTGGTAACTTTCTCACACGATTATAGATCTTGATGGAAAATCATAGGTCATAACCTTCCCAAACAGTTACCATCTACGTTACAATTGTTGGGTCGTAATCTATAGTGCCATCAATACCGTCCTACACTCATGTCTGGGCATGATCGTAGGGGACTCTTGTCACTTGCATACTCGCTGTGACAATAAGTTTCCAATACCACATGTCTTTTAACTATTCTATATTTTGGTTCAATGTTATAATTTCAGTTAATCATGTTCAACAATTGATATTACACAAAATCGACCATATCACGCAATCATTTTCAAATTAATTTATATGTATAACAAGGTCAATTTCATGCTATAATGAGATTTATATGTATAACACTGAAGGAGCACGTATGGCCAAAGTGTAGTAAATAATGGCATCATGGATTAATTAATCATTAATTTTTACCAATCAGAAAATCACCTCTTTTTTATATAATACAATCTTCTGTTAATGAGTCAAAAAAGTCTGCACAAAAATAATGACAACTCAGCATGCTAAATTGATTCATTAACTAAGTATAATGCCAAGTCATTTCCACAGTAAATGAACATGAAATTGTATATGGAGCCCAACCGAATCACTGTTTCTATTTCCCTTTTTCATATTTTACAATTAACTTTCATGTATTATGCTTGTCAAAAGCTGTGTTTAGCTACTGCATTTGAATTGCCAAAATCTGACGGAGTGAAGACATAGAAATAACAAGAACACCACCAATTAAAGTCTATATTTGTTATTTTCAGAAGCAACCAAAAAAAAGTCTATATGTGTGGATTTCACATAAGGACAACAATCTGACATGATTATTCAAGTTGCTTAAGACAACCCTTCTTCTATACCCTCTTCTGCTACTTATGAACTTTCACCGATTCTTAAAATCTTCTTTTATTTTCATAATTAATTTCAATCTAATAATGTAAACTAACAGAATAGTTGGGAGTGCATGGATTTTCGAAAATCCATGCATGGAGGCAGTGCATGGATTTTCAAAGGAGCTCAAGCAGATGTGGTTTCGGTGTAGGAGGGGCTCGGCTGTTGCAAGTGCTTCTAGCTCTTCTCTTCTTCGTTCTTCTTACTTTTCTTCTTCATCTATTCTTTCTCGTTTTCTTACTTTTCTTCTTCATCTATTCTCTCGTTTTTTCCTGAAGAAGGAAGATAGTGGAGAGAAAGTAAGCGGGTGGTGCAATTGCTCCGGGCAGGAGAAAGAAAAGGGGGTTTGAAGGATTAGGTTAAGTTTTAGTGTTATTTATTGGGTTTGGGTTTGGGATGTAAACGGGTCAGGTTTGGGTTTGGAGTGTAAACGGGTCGGGTTTGGGTAATTTAGAATTAGATTAGAATTCATATTTAATAAGGATTTTGATTCCAAGTTAGAAGATAGATTTTTGTTTATATTCTGCTTTTAATTGGTCTCATATTGAAATTTAGAGTTAATTTTTTGAAATTAAATTTTGGGATTAATTTGGAATTTTATTAAATGGGTTAATGAGTCTTAACTAATTAAAACAGAAGTAAATTCCGAAAATCCCTTAAAATCACAAAAATTTCTTTAAAATTATTTAAAATATTTTGATTCAAAAATACTTTGTAATTCTACACAATATCACTGAAAAGAAAGGAGAAGGACATGAAGGTCAAAAAAGCTATAAAACGAAATTTAAATTCAGAAAATAAAAAATCTCCCCAAGTAGCTGTTCGTGACCGTCACATCCACCCCTGGCCCCAAATAGAGTTCATTAAGGTTGGAAATTGAGTTTTGAGTCTACGGGAAAGAGAGAGAGAGGTGGGAAGAGAGGGCAATCTTTGTACCTTGGTCCATTCCTTCTTCATCTCAGTTAACCCCCCCCCCCCCCCCCCCCCCCCCAACCTCACTTGAGAATCAATTCTCAGAAATACCTTACAACTTAAAATTTTATTTCGGTTAGAAAACTACAAAACTACACCGAAAATGACGAGAGCCAAAATTACCTTTTGAAACTAACCGAACAGAGCAAGTTGCTTTGAAATTCAGGTCAGATTAGTTTCATTTCAGTTGAGCTATGCTTTGCCCTAACCACCCCCACAACCAACATGCACAAAAAAGGTATTGCTTCTCCCTACCCCACCCGATAAAGGGAAGGAAGAAAGAATGTCCCTAACCTCCAGAAAGAGAAGTGTGTGTCAGCCTGCATAATGTGGTTTAAACTCGAGTCTCCGCTTCCCTTTGGATGATAAACATGTTTAGGCTTCTCTATGTGTCCTAAAACATAGATACAACAAAAATCTCACGGTTTCCATCACTTGCAGCACCAGAAACTAATGCTACTGGGTGCAAAAAATATTATACTTTTTAAACCATGACTTGGGTTAAAAATATATTGTGCAATATTAATATGTAAAATTGCTACGGAGCAATCTATTATTAAAAATACAATTGGTATTTTGGAACTATTTTTGATTGCATCATTATCAGAGGTATAACTTCTTGGTGTATGTGACAAATTTTTCGGTATCTAATCCACCTATCATTGTTAATATCATTTTAAAATTTCTCCCAAAAGTCAAAAATTAAGCTTTTAATGTTAAATATTTTAAATTGCAGAAGTGTTCACGGTGTCATATTGGAATTAATCTATTATTTAGAACTAAGGGCAAGTTACATCATCTTATATATATATGTATATATATGTATATATGTATATATGTATATATATATATATATATATATATATATATATATATATATATATATATATATATATGTATGAGAATAATGGGTATCATACGCCATATGAGGCATATGCCCTCTCACATAAAGCAACCAACTACAAGCAAGTACAAGTGGGCTTGTACCTGGTTGCTTTATGTGAGAGGGCATATGCCTCATATGACGTATGATACCCATTATTCCCATATATATGTATATATATATATATGAATATGGAAATGTGCTGACAGCACAGACTTGGTTTTCATGTGCTATCAGCACTTTGACCGCCAAAAAAACATTTTTAATAAAAATTTTGCAATGTGTTATACAACTTGTTGACTACCTTCACACCAATTTTCAAGTGAATCCAACACTTTTTGAACCCCCATCCATGCATTTCAAAAAGATTGCGCCGACAATTTCACAACTTTAGCTATCTTTTGATATGCATGGATGGAAGCTCAAAAAGTGTTGGATTCACTTGACAATTGGTGGGGAGTAGCCAACAAGTTGTAGAACACATTGCAAAAAAAATTTAAAAAAAATTGTTTTTTGGGGTCAAAATGCTGACGGCACATGAAAATTTCTTGTGATGTCAGCACACATCCATATTCCTCATATATATATATAATGTATATGCATCGGAAAATTTTCTTTGTTGATGCATGTATACACCATTTCTACTTATTTGTTTTGAATTTTTTTCTGATGTGTTTTACACATCATACCAAAAATCAAGGGAATTCAACGATATTTAACCTACGATTCGATTGTTGCAATATCAATGCTTTCAGAACAATAGAATTTTTGTAACAATTGGATCGAGAATCAAATCCCCATAAGGTTCACATATATTTGAGGTTTTAGAATGTGTACAACCCAGAAAAAAATTTCAAATTTTTTTAATTAAACCCGAGCTGACAGCGTAAGAAATTTACTGCACTGTCAGCGCAAGAAATTTAGTGCATGTCAGCGCGTGCACACACATGGAATTAAGTTGTTATTTTCATATTAAAGGCTAGTGAAAAGCTTTAAAAAGAAGCAAATAGCACAAAACTTGGGAATTTGAAATTAAAATAAATCTTAATACTGGAAATCAAAAGAAAATTCTCACATTTTAGTATTTTTAAAAAAATGGAACGGGACATCATCAAAACCTTATAGAATGTCTTCAATTTCATTCTTCCCCAGAATGTTTAGCTATGCGTGGTTTCTCGTAACCTGATACTGTTTATGGTGGATTGATTGCTGAAGTGTTTGGTTAGTAATTTAGATTTAGTATGTGGCTTTTGTTGCAACTTGCAACACAATTTCGAGTGTAGCTAACAACAAAGAGAAGGTGGGAACCCGGGGCGGAACCATGTACAAGTTGCCCTGGGCAGCTGCCCTGGGCAACAAAATAAAAATAAACGTGCTAATAGACATTGCTGCATTAGTTTTTAGCCCAGTGGGTAAGGCGCTGCACACGGAACACATGTTTTTAGGTTCGATCCCGGCTCCTGACGTCTTTTATTTGTTAGTGTTATTATTTGTTTGCATTTCACATTAACATATTTTGTATTATCATTTGACTAACAGATTTGACTGGCCCAATGGTTAAGGCCTTGATTTTCTAAACGACAAGCTCTTGGTTCGATCCCCGCTTCTTACGCTTTAATTTGTTTTTATTAGTTTTCATTTGAATGGGAAGCTCCTGGTTCAGGCGTTGCTCTGACGTTTTTTATTAGCGCTAGGATTCATGGCTGTTTCTGCTATTTTTAGCAAAACACATTAATAGTGTGGAAGGTGCGTGGTCAACGCGGTCAAAGGGGGGACGCGCGGGACCCCCGAGTTGTCGTGGCTGTCGCTTGAGACGGAGATGACCGGTGGGGTCGACCGACGGCGCGTTCGCTCGAGCGGAAAGACGCGGCTCCGTTCTTTGGCGGGCCAAGGGGTAGCCTCGGCGAGATGACAACCTCCGGGATCGGTTGAAGGCAGAGTCGCTCGCTGCGGGACGCGCGGATCCTTGCGTCGGCTCAGCGAGGGGTAGCCTCGACAGAGCGACGTCCTCGTGGTGGAGGAGACGAACGAGCTCGGGGACGAGGGCACTCGGCTCCGGTTGGAAGGACGCTAAGGGGTAGCCTAGGCGTCGCTGTATCTCCTGGACCTGAATAGACGAGAGAGCTCGTCAGGGGGGTCGGACCTTGGTTCCGACCAATTCCCCTCCGATGCCTAAGTCAGAACGGATCTGTGTAAAGGCTTGGTGGGAGCGAGTATGGCTCGCGGAGAGACCGATACCCGATCCCCGGGCCAAGTTATGGAGGAGAAATATTGAGGAGGAAGGAGTAAGAGTGTTTGTATGTGATACCATCGTTCTCGATCGCGAAGATCCGGCCTCTCTCTAATGACGCCCGCCTCCTCCTCATATAGACGAATCTTGCTCATAATGTGCCATGACGTGACATCATGGCCGCCATTCAGGGGGTCGTGCAAATGGGGAAGTGTTGACCCCCTCTAATTGCGCCCACTTGATGACGCCATGAAGGTGGAGTCATGGCCATGAGTGATTGTCATAATTGGCGGGCCATGAAGGCTGGAGTAATGGGCATTGCGGTTGCCATAATTGGCGGGCCATAATGGCGGGGGAGTGATGGCCATTAAGTCTGGCCATGAAGTCGAGCCTTGATGGCTAGATGGCCATTTAAGTCGGACCATTATTGGCAAGTTATAGCCATGAAGATGGTTGCCATGTCTTACGAGCCATGATGGCTAAAACGATGGCCGTTAAGTTGGGCCATCATTTCATCCACTATGACAGTGGGTAATCTTTTTGGGCCTTCGTATTGGGGGGAGAAGTGCGCCCCGCCCGTAGGATCCTTGGGCCGGGGCCCAAGGCCGTAGTAGACCCGGTCCGTTCAGGCCCGGTCAAAATAGTCCGATCAATTGCCCCCATCTTCTGAGCTCCACCATTGTTAAGGTGGAGGTCGGGAGATGTAGTATAACGGGGAAGAAGCTGCTCTTTTTGTAGAATTTGGTCCGTCCTGCGGAGCCGACTAGTGACAATAAGTTGTCGCGATTTGTTCGGTGGCGAGGGGAGTTGCCCCTCGGCTTACGGCCGACGAAGGAGATCCGTTTGGTGGCGAGGGGAGTTGCCCCTCGGCTTACGGCCGACGAAGGAGTGCTCGGCCTACTGGGGGGTTGCCCCCAGCCCTTTGACCGATCTGTTCGTTCGGTTGCGAAGGGAGTTGCCCCTCGACTTATGGCCGACGAAGGAGATCCGTTCGGTGGCGAGGGGAGTTGCCCCTCGGCTTACGGCCGACGAAGGAGATTCGTTCGGTGGCGAGGGGAGTTGCCCCTCGGCTTACGGCCGACGAAGGAGTGCTCGGCCTACTAGGGGGGTTGCCCCAGCCCTTTGACCGATCCGTTCGTTCGGTTGCGAAGGGAGTTGCCCCTCGACTTATGGCCGATGAAGGAGATCCGTTCAGTGGCGAAGGGAGTTGCCCCTCGGCTTACGGCCGACGAAGGAGATTCGTTCGGTGGCGAGGGGAGTTGCCCCTCGGCTTACGGCCGACGAAGGAGATTCGTTCTGTGGCGAGGGGTACGGCCGACGAAGGAGTGCTCGGCCTACTGGGGGTTGCCCCCAGCCCTTTGACCGATCTGTTCGTTCGGTTGCGAAGGGAGTTGCCCCTCGTCTTATGGCCGACGAAGGAGATCCGTTCGGTGGCGAGGGGAGTTGCCCCTCGGCTTACGGCCGACGAAGGAGATTCGTTCTGTGGCGAGGGGAGTTGCCCCTCGGCTTACGGCCGACGGAGTGCTTGGCCTACCGGGGGGGTTGCCCCCAGCCCTTTGACCGATCCGTTCGTTCGGTTGCGAAGGGAGTTGCCCCTCGACTTATGGCCGACGAAAAGGGTGAAGTCATTGTGAAGCCTTTCGAAGATTCTACGGTGGCGCTCTGCCACTGCTTCGTCCAGCTCGGTGGATGCAGGAGTTGTTCGGCAAGCGGGGACCCAGCAGCATGGTCGGAGGAGATGCCTGATTGCTCGAACTTAGACGGTGGTGCTTCGGCCCAGCTTGCGAAAAAAGCTCGGCATGGCCGGCATCTCGGCTTTGAGCTCGAACGATGCTGGATCGAATGGGTGCCTGGACCCGATAACTCCCCTCAGATCTAGAGGTGATGGGTATCTCTCAGGCTTGATCTTGGAGATGAGTAGCGGCAGACATCTCCCTGCTCAGGCGACTCTTGGAGCCGAGATGCTCAAGAACCTTGAGATGCCCCTTGAAGTGTTGATGATGGAGTGTGCTTCGGGCGAGCTTGGAAGGCGGATGTAGTCGAGTCCCCCCATGTACGCTATCTTTGCCCCCTCCACGGCTCGGGTTCGCCTAGGTCGATGGCGAACTCGAGTCCTGGGAAATTCCGTCATGTTGTTGTAGTTTGACAGGCTCGGACCGAGGTGGGTCTGCAAGCTTGGCTGGTCGGACAAAGGCGAGAAATGTCAGTGGCACCTTCGTCATGGTCGGCCGCCTCCCGGACGGGTCAGCATGGCAAGGTCGGCATTCCTCTGGTTGGGTTGTGAGAATGTGTACTGTTGAACAGATGTATATATCTCCAACGAGACGACGGCCGCCAGGGCTGCAAATGCCACCGTGGTGGTCATGGGTTTAAACCTGACGCATAAGTAGGGAAGGGCTCACAAAAAGACCCAAAAAAGCAAGAGAATTTTAGAAGGGTGATAAGCTCAATGGAAGTTTGACTTATCTGTCGATATCACTTTTTGTAATGGTTGGCCTTTTTTGCTGGTAAAACCCGCAAGCCCGGAGGAGGGGCATGGGGTCGCTGAATGTTCGGCTTGCTCGGGCGTCTTGAACGCTCACCATGCTTGTCATGCTTAGCTCAGTGCATTCACCACGCTCCACTACACTACTCGGCACCGAATGTTCAGCTCGACGCGATGCTCGGCCCGGCTCCGCTATGCTCTGCTTGGCACCGAGGGTCCACCTTGGCAAGAGGAGCTTGGCACGGGACAGTTGTGGTAATGTGGAAAGAGGCGGGCCCGGGAAGAGAGCCGTGGTCCTCCGAAGCCACACCATAAGCCATGGGGACAGATCTTCCTGTGATGAGTCCGCAATGTGGTAGGCGATCGGTCATCGGTCTTCGTCGGGGCTAGCCTTTACCGAAGATCAGATCTAGGATTCCTCTGCATGTCCATGAGCAGGGGGCACTTCAGCCTTGATCTGACTGGAGTCCATGCCCAAGGCGAGATCCCCACGTAACTCTGGCTTGAGGCTTCAAGGCTTTGTTTTCGGGCTGCAATGGTTGGCCCTCACCGAATCAGCGGGGCACATCTTGTCGGCCTCATCACTTTGGCAGAGGAAAGAGTAGCCGATCGGCGTACTCATCCTGGGTATAGGCTGAGGTAAGGCGAGCTCGGGCGGATGGGTTCCGATCCGAGGAGAACTTCGGTCGGACGAGCCTCCTCATACGAGATTAGTCGGCGCTCGGTTCTTTGGGGAGAAAAGGGGGGCCGTTGCTGAAGTTCCAGGGAGATTCCGAGTATTCCCATTGGTGTCTTGAAAATGAGAATCCATTGGCACATCGGACTCGTCGGTGATCGTCGTCAGTCTTGGATCGACTGAATTTGATCAGGCTCGATGAATCGATGTCCCGGCAACTCCTTTGGTGACGCCTCCGAGGTCCTTCGCGTCTCCATGAGTGGTGTTGGCGGCCATGGCCCTTCGACCGAAGGAGCTCGGGCGATGGGACTGTTCCCATAGGCCGATCGGCGTGGGACCGCTCAGGGCGAATTGGTCGGGCAAGGCATCCAGCTAATCTCAACTCACCGGAGTCGAACGCCACCGGTGATGACAACGCAGTTGGGCCAACAAGACC
This sequence comes from Scilla litardierei, assembly GCA_030789695.1. Classification (NCBI taxonomy): domain Eukaryota; kingdom Viridiplantae; phylum Streptophyta; class Magnoliopsida; order Asparagales; family Asparagaceae; genus Scilla; species Scilla litardierei. The sequence continues at coordinate 227,532,596 of CM061142.1, forward strand.
ACTTCCGAATGGTTGGGTTCTCAGGCGTGCAAGGTGAGCCTTAAGAAGCCGAGGCTGCCTCGACGCTCGCCACAACGAGTCCCTTGGTCACTACAGCAAACTTCAGCTTAAATTTCCCCTCTTCGCCCGATGTCGTGCGTTTGCCTAATGAAGACAAGGCCCTTAGTCACTGGGTTGGTAGGGGCGTCCAAGATTGGCAGCTCGGACAGAGAGATAGATTCGAGCCTCGGCCTGTTCGGTCGGAGGGGATCCGAGCTTTGGCGGCTCAGACTGAGCAAGATCCAAGCTTAGCGAGGAGAGCTCTGTCGAACCGACTCAATCTGATACCCCTTCGAACTCGACCGACACCGCAAAGGCTGGAACATCTGTGGATCCGACTGGAAGTTGGCAACTTGCGGCGGACAGAGCTTCGGGAGGCTTGGTGATATGCTGCACACTATTTTTAGCAGAACACATTAATAGTGTGGAAGGTGCGTGGTCAACGCGGTCAAAGGGGGGACGCGCGGGACCCCCGAGTTGTCGTGGCTGTCGCTTGAGACGGAGATGACCGGTGGGGTCGACCGACGGCGCGTTCGCTCGAGCGGAAAGGCGCGGCTCCGTTCTTTGGCGGGCCGAGGGGTAGCCTCGGCGAGATGACAACCACCGGGATCGGTTGAAGGCAGAGTCGCTCGCTGCGGGACGCGCGGATCCTTGCATCGGCTCGGCGAGGGGTAGCCTCGACAGAGCGACGTCCTCGTGGTGGAGGAGACGAACGAGCTCGGGGACGAGGGCGCTCGGCTCCGGTTGGAAGGACGCTAAGGGGTAGCCTAGGCGTCGCTGGATATCCTGGACCTGAATAGACGAGAGAGCTCGTCAGGGGGGTCGGACCTTGGTTCCGACCAATTCCCCTCCGATGCCTAAGTCAGAACGGATCTGTGTAAAGGCTTGGTGGGAGCGAGTATGGCTCGCGGAGAGACCGATACCCGATCCCCGGGCCAAGTTATGGAGGAGAAATATTGAGGAGGAAGGAGTAAGAGTGTTTGTATGTGATACCATCGTTCTCGATCGCGAAGATCCGGCCTCTCTCTAATGACGCCCGCCTCCTCCTCATATAGACGAATCTTGCTCATAATGTGCCATGACGTGACATCATGGCCGCCATTCAGGGGGTCGTGCAAATGGGGAAGTGTTGACCCCCTCTAATTGCGCCCACTTGATGACGCCATGAAGGTGGAGTCATGGCCATGAGTGATTGTCATAATTGGCGGGCCATGAAGGCTGGAGTAATGGGCATTGCGGTTGCCATAATTGGCGGGCCATAATGGCGGGGGAGTGATGGTCATTAAGTCTGGCCATGAAGTCGAGCCTTGATGGCTAGATGGCCATTTAAGTCGGACCATTATTGGCAAGTTATGGCCATGAAGATGGTTGCCATGTCTTACGAGCCATGATGGCTAAAACGATGGCCGTTAAGTTGGGCCATCATTTCATCCACTATGACAGTGGGTAATCTTTTTGGGCCTTCGTATTGGGGGGGAGAAGTGCGGCCCGCCCGTAGGATCCTTGGGCCGGGGCCCCAAGGCCGTAGTAGACCCGGCCCGTTCAGGCCCGGTCAAAATAGTCCGATCAATGGCTATTTTTATTTGTTTGCATTACCATGTTTTTACTTGTTATTGTTTGTATTATTATTTGTTTGGTAATATTCAATCGTCATCTCTTTATGTCCCGGTGGCTAATGTGTTTTGGGTTCGATCCCCCTTCTTGATGTTTTTTACTAGTTATTATTTGTTACTTATTGACGGGTCACGATCTTCTGAGTTCGATCCGTGCTGCTGTCATTATTATTATTATTATTCGTTACTCATTATCATTTCTTGCTTGGATATTATTTAACGTTTAATTTTTGTAATGATTTTTTGTAAACCTATGCTATGACGTGATACGAGATTGGAAGAGGGAAAGGATAGCAAAAATATTTTTTTGAGTATTATTTAATGTTTAATTTTTTTGCTTGTTATTTATTAACGTTTAATTTTTTGTTTTGATATTTTTTAAAAATATTCTTCATATCATCTTTATTTTCACCCAGGGTAAAAAAAATTTCTGGTTACGACACTGGTTGGAACCCAACCTAATCGTATACAAAACCGCCATGCTATCTCGGTAAGGATGACAAGGCTGGGAATCCTCCCGCTCCTAGACCGAAAACCTGCACACACACACACCAATCAAGAGGTTAGAGAAGATTGAGATGATTTCCAATCTAAACCCTCCAACACCGAAATCATGGTAGAAATACATTGGTAATTATGGTATTTTTTAGGTAGGTTGTGTGTGCCTGCATGAGTAGAGGATGAGTATTCGTAGGGTAACCAATGGTATGACAATTATTTGGTTGAATAAACCCTATAGTTGATTCAGATTGAGCTTCAGCCAACCTGTATGGCCCTTCTCGTGTGCAGTGAGCTAAGTTGTGCCTAGATTATGGGCTTAAAGATTTAGCCCGCAACAGCTGAAGCAACAATTAAATTAAGTCTCATTAGAAGGAAAATCAATGAATACCGAATTGCATGGGCTTTTAATGTGGGATGGGTCTAAGAGGGCGAAAATTATATAGATAAATGTAAATTTTCCAGTTTTAAGTGTGAGCAATTAGATACATGGTCCCAGTTTTGAGGGAGAAATAGGGTGTCAAAGAATATTTGGGAGTCAAGTGTGGGCAAACTTCCCACACTTGCCTACATGACGCTCTCTGTCATTGTGTTTGACACATGTTGGGACATTTGAAATTCAATAATTTTTTAGTAGAACATTTTTCACACTTGGTACCACACCTAAAAGAGCATGGGGTTTCCTGGATAAAGAACAAGCCTTGGGGGATGCATATCTTCTTAATCATGAATAGTGTGCTTCTATTAAACCATAGAGCAGCAGTGACTAGTTTTCGTTGAACAGGCGTGAGGAGCTTCAGCGCAAGGAAACTGAATTAAAACTGACAGTAAGTCTGCTACTATTTGTTTTTTTATAAAATAATACTTTGCAGTCCATAATTTTTATATGAAATGGTGTGCATATACCCCCGTTTTTGGTACAGATTGAGGAACTCGAGCGGGAACTTGGGGAAGCCAAAAGAAAATGCTCTCGGCTTGCTGCACAGTTGGAAATGCGGAAGAAACATGGTCCGGCATGGTCTGGCAGTATTTCCGAGTTTTAAGACAGAGGTCTTAGTTGTTTCCGTTCTGCATTTGTTCTGTGCTGTGTATATATATTGATACATATGAGGATATAACAATCTTCTGTATTGAAATCATCTCATCTGATACCATTGGAGACCTTGGAGAATTTAACTGATTCGGAAAGTGTAAGTCATGCATATGCACTTAATTGTTGACAAAATTACATGGCAGAAAAATCTTTAGCCTAAAAAGGGGCGAGGACTTAATTGGGATCTATGATACCGAAATTATAAAACAAAATACAAAATTAAGCGGTATGGATATTTCAATTTGGAGTTCATGCAAGTAAGCAACGTTGAATATAGGTATGATTGTACTGGATTTTTGTTTTCCCCTTTGTCAGGGCAATTTTTTGAGTTTTATGCCGGGGTTTTATTGCAATTCCAAAATTTTGTTTTCAATTAAATCACTTAGAAATAGGTTTTCAAGGGGAATTGCACCAGTATACTATGTGCTTTTTCACAATTTCTATTTTTTATTCTTTATTTGGTTCAGTCAAATATTGGGTTGAAATGTGTCGCTTTTTGGAATACATCAGACTTTTTAGCAATTGTAATGCGCCTATTTTGGTTTAGAAAACAGACCGAAAGGTTTCATTGCCTTTCCTCGTTGTGCTTTGTTTTGGTTAGGTTACTTGGATGCTTTTGTTTCGGTTTGTTGAATGTGTCATTGGCATACCCCAGATCTGAAATTCTTGGGCTTTTGTGTGCGTGATTTTCATTGCTGTTGTAGTAAACAATCATAGAATGTATTGGGATGTTGTATCTGGTGATTATGAACTCGTTGAAGGTCTCTTCCTGTAAAATGTTCTTTCTGTGATCTAACCGTATGGACAAAGACATTTCATTTAATTTTTTTAAATTTTACTTTTAAAAAAGCATTGTTCCACAGGCCTTTTTGAATATTATGTGATCGGGTCATGATTTTTTCCAGATTTCCAATTTTTTTAAATATCATTTCTTTATCTCAAAGTGATACTCATTTTTAAGTCACCATGGCATATATCTCCTTGCTACGTCTCTTTGGTACTGATTTTGTTAGTGGCCTTTCTACTTGCTTGAGATCATACAATATGCAGGCCTTTCCATTTCATGGTTCGAGAGCTTTAGTGTTGGCCTTGGAGGTCGAAATTATTTGTGATTAGCATGTAGTGTATCTCCTTGCGTTGTATTTATGCTGTATTGCTGGCTTTATAGTTTGTTAATATTTTTAATTTCATTATTCTGATGTATGGTAGTAATCATGTGCAATGTCTTGGATGGTTGATTGAATCTACTTAATACTAAACAATTAAATGTGTGTGTAGTTAAACTCATTCTCTTAAGGATATTGGGATCATTCATAGGGAAACTAAATTCACGGGTATTGGAGTTGGGGATGCTGTTGAGTATTGGACTTCTCCTACTTAGTTTTGGTGATGAGCAACCATAAATACTTGTGAATAATCCCCTACTTGCAGTTAATCTATTGTCTAAGCATATCATGAAGTTCAATTAGGAATGGATGTCATTCAAGAATCAATCAAAGCATGTAAAATAGATTGGATGATCGAATATAATGATTAAAAGACTTCAAGCTCTTTCTATAGATAGAAGGGAGTCAAAAACAAGAAGTAATCTTTTTATTCTTTTCTAATATGTAGCTTAGAAGTAGAATTATGTTGGTGCACACACACACACATCTTTCTTTCTGTCCTAGGAAATCATTAGAACTAATTTTCTTAGCCTCCAATTCATTATTCCCTAGCTTGTGCAATTTGGACTTTCAACAGGTGACGCTGAAATTTTTACAGTCGCATGCCTATAAACAGTCGCCTGTGATTTGTTCTACAGTGGTATGTTTTGCACATACTTTGACACTTGGTTTTTGGGCTTTCTGCTATCACTTTCATCATGCGACTGCTGTATAAAGTACATGCGCATGTCCAGTCACAGGCGCCTATGACTTGTTAGTCAGTCGCATGTCTCTCTCTTGCCCAAAGATTCCTAGTTTGTCATCTTTCGGTCAGACGACTGATGTTGCTTTCACAGTCGCCTGTTCAAGGCACATGCGCCTGTGAATGCTTCTACAGTCGCCCGTCGATCCTTGGCGTGACACTTGGGTTTGGCAAGTTTCACAAGTTTCGGCCAAACGACTGATGTTGGTTTCACAGTCGCATGTCCATGGCACAGGCGCATGTGGATTCCACATCAGTCGCATGTCCTGTCTTTCCAAACTCTCTGAGTTTTCATTACTTACTCATCTTTCACTCAGTAACCTGTAGATGGTTTCTCAGTCGCATATTGGTTTACAAGCGCCTGTCTGACCTTCATCAGTCGACTGTCTTACGTGATAAGTTACTGATTTAATTCTAACCTACCATCTGACGCAGTGCATCAAGCGACTGTAAGTTCTTCATCAGTCGCATGTCATGTCTGTAAAATTAATCCGTTGGGATTTTCCACACGGATTTCAAAGGGGGTTTTGGGTGTTTTGCTTGGGGCTTTGAGAGAACCTATAAGAGGGGCTTCTATTGTTTCATTGAGCTTCTCTTAATCAACTCTTGATAACCATAAGCTCTAATCTTCAAGTTCTCAAGCTCTCAACTCTTTTAGGCCTTAAATCTTAATCTCATCTTGTCTTCCAACTAGAACCAATTTCTTATCCTCTAGTTTTGGTGAAGACAAGTACACGGGCTTTCTCTCCTCTTGGAAGAGACATCAACACACAACACACTTGCTCCTTCAAGTTCTACTTCAAGGCATATGTGATTGTAAGTGTTGGAATTTCATTTCGAATTTCATAAGTTTCGTAAGTAGTTTTACTCTCGGTTTGTAAGCGTGGTTTGCTTTGATCCCAAGTTGTGGGAGTCAAGGACATCGATTGTGTTTTGATTACACGTGTAGGTTGCCATAAGTGGGTTTAAAGGAAATCTCAAGTTAGGTTTCTAACTTGAGTATCCGGTGGTATCCGGGTAGAAGGGCCGTAGGATTACAGTGAACAAGTCGGGATTGGACTTGGGTAATCCAAACCCTTAAAACATCTTTGTGTTAGATTGTTTCATTTTGGGTTAATTTATAATTCCGCATTTATTGTTGGTTAGGAATTTAAATTGATATAACTATTGTTTAAATTTTATAAACACTATTCAATCCTCTTTCTAGTGTTTTCCTCATAGCCATAGTACTTACAATGCCAAGGATACTAGAGAGTGTGCGAGGGGTGAGATGAATTTCTACTCTCTTGACCATGGTGTCAATATAGAAGAGACCTTCATTAAGGGTTTCTTCTAGGTTAGCACAGAATTCCCTAGTAAGGTTTGGATAGTAGGGAACATTATTGGCTAAATACTAGGCATCTAGAAGGGAAACAACAGAGAAAAGATGGAATATATCGAAGTTGACAAGATCAAGATAGTTGATGAACCTTTCGGGATGGAATAAATTTCGAAAAATAGATCAAGATATCTTGATCAAGATAGTTGATCAAGATCAAGATAGTTTTCAAAAGTTCTATAAGCGGTTGGTCGACCCGAATAATGTTCTGGTTTACTAGGCCGGATGGTCAACCAGAATTTGGTGAAAACGTGAATAGAGAGGAAAGTGCTTATGTGTCAGGATAGTACACACGGTTAAATAGGTATGTCAATGGGTAATGACAAAAAATTCAATAGTGAATAGACTAGATTTGACTAGATAAAAGTGGTTGAGTTAAATCAAAATAAAAGTACTTAGAGAGAGATTATGATTGAATGTTCTAGATAACCAATCAAAGATAAAAAAAGAAATATTAAGAGAAACAAATCACGACATATGAAAGTGCAGAAAATGCCGAGTCATCAAACTAGTCGACTAGGAGAAATTTCGGGTCGGCTCATTTGCTGACGCAAAGAAATAGAAAACGAAAGGTATGTCTAGTCGGCTTGCAACTTTTGTAGGTTGACTAAAAAATGAAATAAAAAATTCATAAAATGTGCATAAATAGCCAAACAAATACTTATATTATATATCAAATTCACTGATGATTCTTAATTCTCTTCTAAGTCTTATGAAAGTTTCCTCCTTCAAAGGCTTAGTCAATTTATCAGCAATCTGGTGTTTAGTGGAAATGAATTTTAATACAATATCACTTTTCTGGACATGATCATCCAAAAAGTGGTGATCGATGCCAATATGTTTGGTTGGTGAATGGTGACCATGATCCTTTGATAAGTTAATAGCTCTACTTTTGTCACATATAATGGGACAAGTGGAACATTAAATGCCATAACCTGGTATGGTTTGTTTCATCCATAAGACTTAAGCACATGCAAGTCCTGCAGCAATATATTTTGCCACAGTAGTTGACAGTGAAACTTAGTTTTGCTTTTTGCTAAACCAGGAAACCAAAGCATGACCATGAAAGTGACAAGTGTCACTAGTGCTTTTGCGGTCTGATTTGCGTCCAGCAATGTCGACATCACTATATGATAATAAATCATATGTGCTAGTATTAGGGTAGAATAAACCAAAATCAGATGTGGGTTTAACATATCTAAGTATACTCTTCACTACAGTGAGGTGTGAACCCTTAGTGTTTGCCTGATATCTAGCACACAAGCATACTGAAAACATAATATATGGTCTATTTGCAGTAAGATAAAGTAGAGATCCAAGCATACCTCTGTAGAGACATTGATAAATACTCTTACCATTAGAATCCTTGTTAAGAGATACTGATGTACTCATGGGAGTACGATATCCTGCAGAATTTTCCAATCCAATGCATTTGATAGGATCGTTTGATGTTATCTTTGATGAATGAAGATGTCTTCCTTCAATTGTTTGATGAAGTAAGTGAGTTCGCCCATGTGACTTATTTCGAACTCTTTTTGCATAATATTAGAAAATTCTTTTCAATAGAATAACCAGAATTCAAAAGAAAACTTTTAAGTATTTCATACCAAGCACGATGTGCTTGTTTCAGACTATATAATGCCTTCTTATGTTTGAAAACATGGTTAATACTTCTTGTGGGGAACCAGGCGGTTGTTTGACGTAGACTTCTTCTTTGATGAATCCATTGAGAAATGCACTTTTGACGTCCATCTAAAAGAACTTGAAGTCCATGTAACATGCATAAGATAATAGCATTCTGATAGGTTTAAGACGAGCAGGTAGTGCATCGGTCTTATCAACCTTCTTGATTACAACCTTGTGCAGCCAATCGTGCATTATTTCTAATCACATGTCAAGATTCATTCAATTTGTTCTTAAATACCCATTTGGTACCAATAATTAGATGATATATGGGTCTGGAAACTATTCCCAAACATTATTCCTCTGGAATTGGTGGAGTTCTTTCTGCATAGAAATGATCCATGAACTGTATTCACATGCATGCATCCGTAGTGTTCTTTGGTTTAATAAATGAGATGAATGCACAATGTGCAATCTGTTCAATTTGTGATCGCGTTCTCACACCATCTGAAATGTCTACAATCAGGATGGTTGGGAACTTCTGCATATGCCTTTGGAAGATCTACATTATCCGAAATAGACTTAACAGAGGGTTTAATAGCATCAACACCATCAAGTTTACTGTTATGAAAAGAATTGGACAAAGGTAATGAATGTTCTTCATCTTCAGCAGGAGTGCAAGATGAGAGGGTCTCATCAAAAGTGACATGTAATGATTCTTTAATCGATGAAGCTCTCTTATTGTAAACTATGTAGGCTTTAATACATGTTGAGTAACCAACAAAGATCCCTTCTGATTTTGAATCAAACTTGTTAAGTGCATCTCTAGTTTTTACAATGAAACATTGAAATCCACACACACACGAAAGTATGATACACAAGAAGTGCGATCAAAGAAGAATTCTGATGCGATTTGCTAGGGATTTGAGGATAAAAATGGGATTTTTATTGGAATTTCAGATCTCACAATTAAAGAGGAACACTAATACAATAATCTACTCGCTAACTAATAACTAGAAGACAATTTTTAACCTAGGGGGAAAATCCGAAATCCTAATACAATTAATCTAAGGGATAAAATAAAATACTCTCTCAATTTTCGCATAAGAATTAGGGCCGGCTCAACCCCCTTAAATAGGCAAAGCACACCTATTTGTTCTTTTACGCAAACGCCCATCCTCTTAATTTCCAGCCGCATCACTACTCCGCCCCTGAAAATCCACCTTGTCCTCAAGGTGGTGCATGATGTCCGTGGGCCATCCGTCCTACCAGGTCGATTGCACTCCTCCCGGATCAAACGGATGAGAGTGGTCCCCACCGCTTTCAACGACGTCCGGAGAAATATCGTCGGGCCAAGGTGGGATCCAAAAAACGTCGTCGGGCCCCCACAAGTACTTTGGATGGTCGTCGTCATCGATGCACTGCTGGAATCCTTCCCCGGGCCCCATAGATGGCTGAAATCCTGAAAATTGTGCTCCACGGACCTCGTGCGGGGCCTCCGGGGGCATGGAAATCCTCGAAAAAAGCCTGTCGGTCGCCCTGGAAGGTCGGTGGGGCCCCCAAGAGGTCCACCGGCCCTCGGGATCCCCCCTGGGGTCGGCCGAAGCCCCCCAGGGCGTCGCCGGGGGCGGGCGGCCCTGAAAATGGGTCGGCGGCCCCCAGGCGGTGCTCCCTGGGGCCGCCGCCTGCGCATGGAGGGGCGGCAGGTGCGGCCGCCCCTCCCGGGGGCTTGGCGGCCCTCCGCCGCCCCTCTGGGGGTTCGCCGGGCCCCCCAGAGCTCCCTGGGGGGTCGGCGGCTCCCCGGAGGGCTGCCGGGGGCCGGAATCACCCCTCCGACCCCTCTGTCTTCGTGTCGTGGCGGCGCGTGGTCGTCCCTCTCCGACGACAGATCTGCGTCGTTATACCCTGACTTCTTCAGATCTGGCTCCGGATCTGGTGGATCTACGCCTGGAAGCTCCAAATCTGGCTCCGGATCTGGTAGATCTGGATCTGGAAATTCCAGATCTGGATCGTCGACAGCCGCAGGCTTCAGATCTATCTTTGTCTTTGCAGCGAAAAGATAGCGACGGTCGATCTCCGCCACTTTCTCCTTGTAGCAACGATTGATCTCCGCCAAATTCTCCATTATTTGACGGCACACCCTTTCCCTTCGCTCTACCCATGCGTCGATCAGATCCATAAATCGGGTGCTCGCCCTGGATCTAGTGCTCTGATACCAATTGATGCGATTTGCTAGGGATTTGAGGATAAAAATGGGATTTTTATTGGAATTTCAGATCTCACAATTAAAGAGGAACACTAATACAATAATCTACTCGCTAACTAATAACTAGAAGACAATTCTTAACCTAGGGGGAAAATCCGAAATCCTAATACAATTAATCTAAGGGATAAAATAAAATACTCTCTCAATTTTCGCATAAGAATTAGGGCCGGCTCAACCCCCTTAAATAGGCAAAGCACACCTATTTGTTCTTTTACGCAAACGCCCCTCCTCTTAATTTCCAGCCGCATCAAATTCAAAGCAAGTTTTGTTAAGAAATGGTCTTAGAGAACTTTATCCAAGATGTAACAAGCGGTTGCGACAGCTTCTGACCAAAAATATTTTTATAAGTTACTGTCACATAGGATTGTTCTTGCACATTCTTGAAGTGTTATATTTTTCCGTTCAACTACTCTGTTCTGGGGAGCGGCTTTAGAAAACGAAAAATTGTGTGGAATGCCTTTAACATTGCACAACTTGGAGAAAGATTTATTTTCAAATTCTCCCACATGATCATTACAAATAGTAACAATGGTCGATGATTTGATCTTATGAATTTTTCTACAAAATATAGAGTATTCCTCAAAGAATTGCTCTTATGTTGTAAGAACGAAACACAAGTGTATCGTGAGAAGTCATCAACAATGACAAATGCATATCTGCTTCCATTCAAAGAAGCTACTCTGACATGACCAAATAAATCCAAGTATAGGAATTCTAATTGTTGGCCTATTGAGATAACATCCTTTGATTTGAAAGAAGATTTGAGCAGCTTTCCTTGTTGACAAGCATCACAAAAATGAGTGTGATTGAATGAGATGCTTGGCATTTCAGAAACTAACCTGTATTTTGAAATACATGCCAGATTTTTAAAATGTGTGTGTCCAAATGTTTGTGCCATAATAGTGAATTATTTGATGAGGTCATCAAACAGTTATTGTATGTGGCAATGGACATGCATACGACATAAATATTATTCCTATGATTGCCCCAAAATAGAATAAAAGGCATATTAGAATCATAAATGATGCAAGCATGCTTCTCAAAAATAATTTCTCCAATCAGACGAGGTCGGATGATCCTTCGACTTCTTTTGATTTCGTCTTCTCTCCTCTTCACGTCTGACCTCGTAGTACAGCTCATGTCGGTAGTGTCAAGCTAGAAGATGAGGGCCCTTGTTACAGGTACTTTGGACTGGTGCCCATCACGGCTGGGGCCCAACCAAGTTTGATTTTAGGGATCCATCGTGCCTGAATCAAGAGGCAACACGTGTCCTCAGGGACCTCCTGAGAGCAGCCTGGGTGGTCAGTCCAACCAAGCTGCTAGCATAGCTCTCCAGATAGATCTGCACTTACTGACTCAGTTCGGTCATCAAGGCTCATATGAAGACGACCTCCACGAGGTCGGCCCTTTTAGTAGTTATGTTCCACAAGGACGACTTCCACGAGATCAGTTCCTTTAGCAGCCACTCTCCATGGGGACGACCTCCACGAGGTCATCTCATTGAGAGTAATAGCTTTGCGAGGATGACCTCCACGAGGCCATCTCCTTCGCAGCAGGGCTCCTTAGTACGACCTCTGTGGTACACGCTCGAGGTTAACTTCTCCAGCTGCATCATTCAAGGATCCACCCGCCTGACCGCTCAGCTTCCACTGCGCAATCAAGTAACACGATCTTTGACGATCCCATCTCTAGACCGTTATTAGTGGGAAACCATCCAGATTCACCTAATCACGTAGCGAGCAGGTGCGCCTAATTTGAGAATCGACGGGTATCCTTCCTTATCGGTTCACTACGCAATCTGAGAAATCGGTTACACGTTGGTTATCCGGGATCTTCACAACTCTCCCTGACGCGGCGGAACCAACCTTAGCCTATAAAAACACCAGATCAACGCGATCCTAGGTACATGTACACAAATGCTAAAACCCTAATCCTCCTTCCTCATGCTTGGAATTGACTTAGGCATCAGAGGCGAATCGGAGGCACCACCTCCGATCCGTTCTTCTCTTTTTTGTTGACAGTCACCAAAGGATGAGCATCTTGGCCTGGCGAAAACCTGCTCGGGTCCTTTGCTGGCGTGGGATCCACACATCAACGACGGTGCGAGTTTCTGCATCAACAGTCATGTCGCTTGTTTTCACCTCCTGTTGGTGGGATGTCACATCGGTGCTATACACTCGATATGATATATGGGCGTTCAGTATCCATTGGAATCCATGGTCGAATCCATGAGTCCCTATATAAACTTGATGTAACATCGTCTGATTTTTCTTTCGTAGTGGAGCTGCCTGGCCATCTGGTCATCGACCCATATTTTACGGTCAGTCATTTTGGCCTAAAATAAGCGATTAGGGCTGTTCATGTTGCCTTCATGCGTTCTATTCTTTCATGCAAATCGCAACCATTTGTGGGATTTTAGAATAGAAAAGCAATAGATGGTGAAAGGCACAAGCGTGTGCAAATAACAAGGCAGAGTCATTAAAATAGATGGTAAGATGCAGTAATTAAACAAACCTTATTCCTTTTGGCAGCGAGTCACAACGTTTAGACAGCTTTCGAGCGGTTCATGTGATGTGGGGACCCATGCCTTTCTTATTGAGAAGGACTATCTGTGTTGAGTATTGGACTCTCCACCTTGATTTTGATGATGATCAAACACAAATCATTGTGACTAACTCATGTGTTTGCAGTTAGCTAAAAAGTCACCAATTAGATTCAAGAAGATCAAAAGTGACTACACGTGTTGATTCAAGTGGAGGACTTGGTAGATCAACAAAGGTGAAGCATTGGCTTGAAGAACTCAAAGGCTACCTCAAACCTCAAGCCAATGGCATCAACAAATGAATGGAGATTCAGACCATGAAGAATTATGGAGATCGTCGCCAAATTACTTTGTACATCTCAAGCGACGTCCTAAGACTTCCTCAGAGCGCGTGATCGTGTGCCTGAAGCTTCGTTGAAGCTCAAGGAGTATTATTGAAGTTGAGGGATTCAGAATCTTCATGTTGAAGCTTTGAAGACGGTTTGTCGTGTTTACTTTTATGTCTTCTAGCTTCGGTTTAGTAGAATGTTAAGCCTTGAGTAGTACTTGCCTAGAAATCTTCATATCTATCATATCTTATCTCTAGAATTGCCTTAGAAGCCATTAGAAAGTTTCCCGAAGCTTAACGCTTCTTTTCACGGCTTCATTTGCATCTTAGTTGGTTCAAGTAGAAGAACCAACCGACTAGATGACGATCTAGTCGGTTGGAAATTTTTCTTGAACCGACTAGCTTTCCTTGCTAGTTTCAGCCCATTCACTGTTGATCAATTAGTTGGTCCAAGAAGGTTCACCGACCGACTAGATGACGATCTAGTCGGTTGGAAATCCTTCTCAGACCGACTAGTTATCCTAATATTCAAGCTTATTTGTTGACCAATTAGTCGGTCCAAGAAGTTTCTCTGACCGACTAGTTGTCTAACTAGTCGGTTGGGAATCCTTCTCAGACCGACTAGTTCTCCTAGTGAAATTGACTTCTTTGCTGTCAACTACTTAGTCGGTCCAAGAAAGTTCACCGACCGACTAGTTGTCAAACTAATCGGTTGATGTTTCTTCTTAGACCGACTAGTTCTTCGTCTTCTAGATTTCACTATCTTTGTTGTCTTCCTTCTAATCGGTCCAAAAAGGTTCACCGACCGACTAGTTGCAAAACTAATCGGTCAGTGATCCTTCTTAGACCGATTAAACAGCTTCAGAAATAGAGCCATTGGGCATTTAATGCCACGATTTTTGTGACAGTTTTGTCTCTTCCTATATATGTTTGAGTTGCTTCAAACTAGGAATCCAAGGCTGAAATAAGAGACATTTTCACACCCAAGAGAAGAGCCATTCAACTCCATTTCTAAGCTCTCTCATCTCACAAGAATCTCTCCCTTACTCTTTGAGCCCTAATTCCTCAAGAGAGATTCTCATTCTTTGTGAGCTACTCAAGCTAAGAGCTTGAATCCAAGTCACCAACTTCACCCTAGCCATCTATTGCTGTCCATCTTGGTGGAGCTAGGGTTTGGTGCTAACTACTTCCTCAAAATCCATTCTTGCCCCTATATTGGTAAGTATTTCTCAAGGCATAGGATTTTGTGGTAAGAAGCTTTATATTTCATTCTCTATACTTCTTAATTGTTGTATACTCTCGGTTGTTGAGAGGGTTGGCTTGATCCCAAGTTGTGGGAGTCAAGATTTCAGTTTTGCTCTCGGTTTGTGAGAGTGTGCTTAGTCCCAGGTTGTGGGACTAAGGTCTTTGCGTGTTCCCGGGTTGTGGGATACACGGACATCGATTGTAGGTCGATTGCACTTGTGGGGTTTTCGCAAGTGGGCTAAAGGGAAGCTCTAGTGGTTTTACTAGAGTATCCGGAGGGGATCCGGGTGTTGCTGGATTAGGGCACCGGGAACAAGTCGAGGAGACTTGGGTGGCACCGAACCAGGGTACATTGCATGTTTGCTTTGCATTATTCCTTGTGTTATTGATCACTTCTTTCATTCCGCATTTGTTGGTTAATTAGGATTTTATTTGGCGTAAATTCCTTATAATTTTATAAAACACTATTCACCACCCTCTAGTGTTTGTTCCTCATAGCACAAGGTCACTACAATTAGTATCAGAGCGAGGTAATAGCTATGGCAACCAACAACAACATCACACAAAGTCCTTTTCCACCATATCTCATTGGACCCAACTATCAAATTTGGTGTGTAAAGATGAAGTCTTATATTCAATCCATTGACGATGATTATTGGAAGCTTGTGGAGAAGCCCCTTCGTGCACCTACCACTTCCAGACATAAGTGGACTGAAGGGAATTCGGGGACCCTTAGGGCACAAAAACTCTATGTCCGTCCTAAGTCGGACGGAACATTGACAGAAAAGCAGCGGAAATATAATCATGTTAATCGAATTAACATTTAACCCTAAGGTTCAAGACCCTAATCCAAGATCTATGCCGACTTGGGATGGGTCTGACCATCCCAAGAAGGATCTAGCCTACTGCGATTAAATTAAACTAATGCTTAATTAAACATATACCCGGAATCTCAGCCCAGGAGCAGGCGAGATGTTTCGCAACGTCTTCCGAGCCGCTCCCCGTCCCACGCTGAGCTGCTCCTCGAACCGCTCCCCGAACCACTCCCCGAACCGCTTCTCGAACCGCTCCGCATCTCGAGGCGATCAATCCCGTGTCGCCGAGCCAACCACGCGCCGAAGAAAGTTTCACGCGAGTGAAACCGCCGCCTAGATTTCGGATCTGAATCCGAACTCCTTTGCGGCTTTGCTAGAGCCCTCAGGAGTAAGGCAGAAATTTATAGGAAGATAGAATAAATATTAATTTAAGCTTAGATCCGAGCATGCTCCAACATTTACGAGAGCCGCTCAGATCTAGAGCTTGGGACGAGTTTTGAGGAGGAGAGCAGACCCCTATTTATATAGGCGGCTGACTGCTCCCCTTTACTCAAAATCCGATGTGAGACTAATAATTGGGTTAATTAAAATCAAGTTAGTTTGCACTTCACAAAGTGCAAACTTCCGTGAATTTTAACTCACTCACCGTTGAGCTTCATGATTGATACAACCTATCAATTCGAAGGGTGTTCAACGGTGAACGTATAGGAAAAAACTGTTCGTCAATCGGAGGTCGTTTGACCCTCCAATTGACCGCTCAAAGTTCAGCCCACGACTAGTTTTTCGCAAAAACTGAGCCGTCAAATTTCTGCATCAACAAGGGTTCAAAACCCTAGGACTGGGGCCCATGGGTGGGCCCCACGCATTCAGCGCGCGCAGAAAATTGCCTGGGCAAAGCCTAGGTCGCGCCTGGGCAAAGCCCAGGCCCGCGCCTGGGCTTGCCCAGGCGGCCTGGGCTTTGCCCAGGCCTGCGCCTGGGCTTGCCCAGGCCAGTGCTTGGGCTTGCCCAGACCTTGGCTTTATTGGGCCTGGCCAGCAGACCAGACCTAGTCTGGCCTGATCTTACCCTTTGGGCTGTTTTGAGCGTAGATTGGGCATTTGGCGTCCGATTTGGACGTCGTTCGAACCTGGGTCTAGACCGGGACATTCCCGTCTTACCCGTGAACTTTTCCTTGCATTTATATTATTAAATATTGTCTTAAACTATTTAAAACACATTTAATCTCTTTTGCATCAAATGCAAAATAGTCCATACCTAAGCTTAAATAATCATATTGCTTCAAATGCAATTATTCCATCCCTTGCATCAAAAATGCAAAATTATTCTCCCTAACTAATTTCTACCTATTACTAGACGAAGGTCACACTCTGTGTGAGACCCTACAGCCTGACCCTTACAACAGGTTGGGCTTGAAGCCCTATAGGGCAGTGACCACTAGCAGTGGTTGCCGTCCCTGCTTCAGGAATCATTATTATGTGGTTGACTCATTGACCTGAGTATTGTCGGGACCACCTGACTGTTTCCGTGATGAATTCCGCAGTTATAGTCTTTCGTCTTAACTATGTCGTGTAGATCAAGTCTAGGGTACGGTTGAACTGTCAACCCCAATAACTTGACTCCGGTTAGTTTCTATCGATCTTTAGTCAACTAATGTTGGACTTCTTCTAACATACTCTGCGCAGAGATTTAACTAAAGACCGAACTAACTCTACGACACTAACTCCCATTGAACGGGAGAGACGAATCCTCTCTTGGCCACTACTCTCCTCGTACGCTTCAAGTGACACCCAATCAAAGACCTTTCGACAGGCCTAGCCTTGAAGTTAGGTCAGTGATCTAAGTGCCACCGTTCATGCACAGGTTCGTAAAAATGACCTCAAGTCAAAAGACCAACTAGCCTATCATCACTAAGAGTTATCATGGATAGAATGGTCAATGTAACCATATGATAACTCTTGTGGATCGTTCAGTGAACTCATTCTCTAATGAGCACCTGTGTCTTGTCTCCGACTTCGCCAAGTCGAACGATCATGAGATCATCGCCACCGCTTAACGGTGAAGACTAAGACACAATGGTCTATCCGATGTTTCGATATCCTTGTCTCGAAACATCTACGACCACGAACCCTTTTAGACTTATGCTACAGACGGTCAAACATTTCTCCATGATCGAGATACTCATCTCGATACCTGTTTGATCTTGCATAAAGTCTCAGGACTTTACCTAAGTTGATATCTAATGTTAACTACATTATAATATAACTTAGATAAATCATTACCAAACAGCTTATTGTTATTTCGAACAAGATGTTTGTGCTATTCACACAGAGATAAATAGCCTATAGGGCATCATTCTCCTACATCTCCCACTTGCACTCAGGCCCATTTATCTCGGTATCTTATACCGTTTTTACACATAAGTTTTCCCTACTTCATGTGGTAGAGCCTTCGTGAGTGGATCTGCTAAAACCATCTACACTATAGACTTAAGGGATTTCTATGTTCATGTTGGACCAACCATTTGAATCTCATTCAAATAATTCACTTGGTCTTTCGGAATCCATAATATTTTTATTTACTTGGATCTTATTCAATTCATCGTACCTTACGATAATAATTTTCAAATTAGTTATCGGTCATTTTAAATGGCTCATATCTATTTCTGATAAAGTATCAAACTCTTTGATTACTTTGTCAAAATAAATGTTCCATCCCTTTGATGCCTCGCATGTAATTTATATGCTCCCACTGACCTTGAAAACTTTCTGACTAATTCATATAAGTTGGTCTGTCTAAATCATATTTAGAAAAACGAACTTATAAGTGAATGCTCCAATTTTCATGGTCAACTTAAGCGTTTACATCGAGTTTGGTCCGAGTAGATCTGTACACATCTGCTGGCGAAAAACAGTTTCATTCTAATCCGTTTATAGGAATTAGGATGAAAAGCCGTTCTCGACCAAACATGATTGCACTTCACTATTTTCTTTCTGCTCCTAATCTTTCAACTTAATGTTTTACTTGCAGAAAATGAGGAAACATTTTCCTTGTGCACGTAAACTAAATTCCAAAATTTATTTACGCACCGGACCTTTTCTGATTGCATCAAGTTTTAAATCGGAGTTACTACTCCGAATTTCATCCCGGAAGTTGACTAAGTCATCATCAGTTATGATGTCTAACTCGACTCTTCGTCTCACGAAATTCGAATAATTATACAACTTCATAATGATTGATTTAATGAATATCTTATTGATAATTTCCTCATAGAACATTATCAAAACCTAGGCATTACTATTTGGTACTTAACCCAGAGGGAGGACTTAGCTCAGAGTCACTGGCTATGGATCGCACCAAGTCTAACTTCGTGTGATTCATACATTTTAACACACAGATGTGTTAACAGACTTGACCTGAGAGAAAATCATATTTTCTTTTAATTACGCAAGATTTAATATAGCTAAGTATTTGACCACTCGATCTAATCGAATCAGTTTAAATACTTTAGTCATTTCGTTCTTTGTTTTATCAGACTTGTGTTTCATCAAGAACACGTGTCTTAATAAAATATACGAATAACTTATTTTGGTTAATATAGACTCGGGTACATCAGTATGTATCAGACTGAGTTCGACAACTCATTCTCCCACTGTCTAACAGATGGGTTTCGGCCATTATATCTAAGAGGATAAGACTCACAAGTGTCCGTAGACTTCATAATACGAGAGGTCAGACCCCTCTTTATGTGACTTGTGAAGCTTAGTCTCTCGATACGGCCTAGTCTATTTTGCCATATAAGTTTGCTACTATCTTGTGTATTTATATATTAACATTTAATATATATATATTATCGTTATACATATTACTCATTGCTTCAGAAGCAATGTGACGACATTCGTCAAAATGTGTTAACCTTTTGTATAACAATAATTACGAAATCGTGACATCAGAATATGTCACATTTTCATTTCCTCCTCCTTATGCCTTTACTAATGATAAATTAAACTATTTAACTCGATTGACTTTCCGGAGTGCCTTCTTCCTTTTCTAAATCACATTTAGATATTAAATAGCCCAACATAAATAAATAGCTATGCAAGCATCTCATGTATCCAAACGCCTGAGAGTTGCAATCTTGAGTGTAGCTCAAGAAGTTGCTTGTCTCAAGATCCGGTTGGGATACATAGTCTTGCACCGCTCATGCACTCGTATTCGACTCAAACAGTTTGATCGAATTTTCGAACTTTACGGATCAAAATTGTTTGTTCATACAACCTTGAGGGTAGCTTGACAAGTTGTAGGGAGAAACATACTTCGAATATCCTATATGTTCAAGCTGCCTCATATAGAGACGAGTGTCATGTAGCTTGAATTTATTTGTTGGACCCAGAGCTTAATGAAATCACATTTCTCAAGTCTGTTTCTTTAGAAGGTCATTTTTAATAATGTCAACGAGAATATAGTTTTAATTTTATCAATTAGAATTTAACTTGATATTCAATTAATCAACATATTTGACCAGTTAACTAATTCCAAAAATATTATAATTAGATTCCTTCGGTAAACATAGTCTTGCCCTAGTTTAGCATACGTTCAATATTAAATATAGGTAGAATGGCTTTTATCTTCTACATCCTCCCACTATTTTTACGATCGTTTCAAAGCTTAATAACGAACGATTTAATCGAATTAAAATTAATGGGTAAGAGGTCCAATCACCTTGAGCCTAACAACCTTGAGTGTAGCTCAACAAGTTGCTTGACTCTGCGATCGGGAGATGACTCTTCATCGATCATATCAGATATGACTCTCTTAATCGGTTTTTGCCCCTAGCCATTTGTGATCATGAGTGTGCTCATCCAAATCACAATGTCTAGTCTAGTCGGACCCTTGTTTTCGTGTCTAGCTTGACTTGCCCCTTCGCTCGGTGTATTCACGACACGTCGGTTTGGGTCAGATCTTAGACTACATCTAGCCAGACTACATCATTGACATAACTTACACCGACGCATGGTAATACGACGGTTTGGGTTTAGTCAAGATTTCATCTTATGTATTTAAGGAGTTGGTTTCTACAGGGTTGCCATGTCACAGCTTGAGTGTATCTCAACAACTATAACATGGGTCCTATAGTTGCCATCCCCTAAAACAAGGAGGGCTACGGCTAATCTTGAAAAAGATCATTAACGTATTTGACTTAGATATAGTCCAGGGTGTCATACAATCATGATTCGCGACATTGCGGTCCAGCGGAACTCAGCCAGGATCACTATCCCTTAAAGGGTGATTCAGAACTCTTAGCCAAGCACATTGACTGGATCATGGTCCATTGAATGAAGCTTGTCATTTTTGTATGTGTGCCATAGACTAAACAGCTTTTATTAACAACTAATTAATCCTATCAACTAGTTGAATCCTTAAATTCAAAATTTTAGGATTTGTTTAATAACTTTTATTAAGTCCTTATCAACTATAAGGTTCTCATGCTATCCTAATCGTTATTAGGATTTTAATAAACTTATTAACCAACGCTAAAAGCGAAGTCCTTTAATGAGAATTAATTGTAACAATTAGAATTAAGATATTCATTAAAAGGACTACCCTAATCAGGAATTAGGTCTTGAAGGGTTGTTAATGTTTTATTAAAACATAGCATGTCATTAAAATTCAATTAATAAATTTTAATGATTTCTTAATGGCTAACCTAAAGGGTTGTCTTGTGTTATCAAATAAGGGACAAGGTTATGCATAGCCATTAACATAAGATTACACTAATTTTATCGCATAAAATAAAAGTGTACAACTATTTAACAATTTAAATAGAACAATGTCTATCACATAAACACATTTAGCATGCAAACATAAATTTAACATTTAAATTTAAAATATGATTTTTAAAAAATATTTTATTTTTATCTCATAAAAACTTGTTTTTAAAATCACAAATTTGCATGCTACTTTAAAAAAATTTATCGCATAAAAATTTTAACATTTAAAATCAGTTTTAAAATATCTCATAAAATTAAAACATCATTTTAAAAAACTTTCAAGCTTAAAAATTTATCATATAAAATTTTTTAGGCACTTTAAACTTATCGCATAAATTTTAAAAGATTTAAAATTAGTATTAAAAATTATCACATAAATTTTAAAACGTCATTTAAAAAATTTTCATATTCAAAAATTTATCACATAGATTTTTAAACATCAAAAACATTTTTAAAATTTATCTCATAACTTTAAAAACATTTTTAAAAGTATTTAAAAGCATTTCATGTGTTTAAAGAAATCGCATGCTAGATCGTAACACAGACCATGCTCTGATACCACTGAAGGGAATTCTGGGACCCTTAGGGCACAAAAACTCTATGCCCGTCCTAAGTCGGACGGAACATAGACAGAAAAGCAGCGGAAATATAATCATGTTAATCTAATTAACATTTAACCCTGAGGTTCAAGACCCTAATCCAAGATCTATGCCGACTTGGGATGGGTCTGGCCATCCCAAGAAGGATCTAGCCTACTGCGATTAAATTAAACTAATGCTTAATTAAACACATACCCGGAATCTCAGCCCAGGAGCAGGCGAGATGTTTCGCAACGTCATCCGAGCCGCTCCCCGTCCTACGCCGAGCTGCTCCTCGAACCGCTCCCCGAACCGCTCCTCGAACCGCTCCGCATCCCGAGGCAATCAATCCCGTGTCACCGAGCCAACCACGCGCCGAAGAAAGTTTCACGCGAGTGAAACCTCCGCCTAGATTTCGGATCTGAATCCGAACTCCTTTGCGGCTTTGCTAGAGCCATCCGGAGTAAGGCAGAAATTTATAGGGGGATAGAATAAATATTAATTAATTTAAGCTTAGATCCGAGCGTGCTCCAACATTTACGAGAGCCGCTCAGATCTAGAGCTTGGGACGAGTTTTGAGGAGGAGAGCAGACCCCTATTTATATAGGCGGCTGACTGCTCCCCTTTACTCAAAATCCGATGTGGGACTAATAATTGGGTTAATTAAAATCAAGTTAGTTTGCACTTCACAAAGTGCAAACTTCTGTGAATTTTAACTCACTCATCGTTGAGCTTCATGATTGATACAACCTATCAATTCGAAGGGTGTTCAACGGTGAACACATAGGAAAAAACCGTTCGTCAATCGGAGGTCGTTTGACCCTCCAATTGACCGCTCAAAGTTCAGCACACGACTAGTTTTTCGCAAAAACTGAGCCGTCAAATTTCTGCATCAACAAGGGTTCAAAACCCTAGGACTGGGGCCTACGGGTGGGCCCCACGCATTCAGTGCGCACAGAAATTGCCTGGGCAAAGCGCCTGGGTTAGCCCAGGCCTGCGCCTGGGCTAGCCCAGGCCTGCGCCTGGGCTAGCCCAGGCCAGTGCTTGGGCTTGCCCCCAGACCTTGGCTTTATTGGGCCTGGCCAGCAGACCAGATCTAGTCTGGCCTGACCTTACCCTTTGGGCTGTTTTGAGCGTATCTTGGTCATTTGGCGTCCGATTTGGACGCCGTTCGAACCTGGGTCTAGACCGGGACATTTCCGTCTTACCCGTGAACTTTTTCTTGCATTTATAGTATTAAATATTGTCTTAAACTATTTAAAACACATTTAATCTCTTTTGCATCAAATGCAAAATAGTCCCTATCTAAGCTTAAATTATCATATTGCATCAAATGCAATTATTCCATCCCTTGCATCAAAAATGCAAAATTATTCTCCCTAACTAATTTCTACCTATTACTAGACGAAGGTCACACTCTGTGTGAGACCCTACAGCCTGACCCTTACAACAGGTTGGGCTCGAAGCCCTATACGGCAGTGACCACTAGCAGTGGTTGCCGTCCCTGCTTCAGGAATCATCATTATGTGGTTGACTCATTGACATGAGTATTGTCGGGACCACCTGACTGTTTCCATGATGAATTCTGCAGTTATAGTCTCTTTGTCTTAACTATGTCGTGTAGATCAAGTCTAGGGTACGGTTGAACTGTCAACCCCAATAACTTGACTCCAGTTAGTTTCTATCGATCTTTAGTCAACTAATGTTGGACTTCTTCTAACATACTCTGCGCAGAGATTTAACTAAAGACCGAACTAACTCTACGACACTAACTCCCATTGATCGGGAGAGACGAATCCTCTCTTGGCCACTACTCTTCTCGTACGCTTCAAGTGACACCCAATCAAAGAACTTTCGACATGCTTAGCCTTAAAGTTAGGTCAGTGATCTAAGTGCCACCGTTCACGCACATGTTCGTAAAAATGACCTCAAGTCAAAAGACCAACTAGCCTATCATCACTAAGAGTTATCATGGACAGATTGGTCAATGTAACCATATGATAACTCTTGTGGATCGTTCAGTGAACTCATTCTCTAATGAGCACCTGTGTCTTGTCTCTGACTTTGCCAAGTCAAACGATCATGAGATCATCGCCACCGCTTAACGGTGAAGACTAAGACACAATGGTCTATCCGATGTTTCGATATCCTTGTCTCGAAATATCTACGACCACGAACCCTTTTAGACTTATGCTACAGACGGTCAAACATTTCTCCATGATCGAGATACTCATCTCGATACCTGTTTGATCTTACATAAAGTCTCAGGACTTTACCTAAGTTGATATCTAATGTTAACTACATTATAATATAACTTAGATAAATCATTACCAAACAGCTTACTGTTATTTCGAACAAGATGTTTGTGCTATTCACACAGAGATAAATAGCCTGGAGGGCATCATT
Organism: Scilla litardierei; assembly: GCA_030789695.1. Taxonomy (NCBI): domain Eukaryota; kingdom Viridiplantae; phylum Streptophyta; class Magnoliopsida; order Asparagales; family Asparagaceae; genus Scilla; species Scilla litardierei. The sequence goes on from CM061142.1 coordinate 227,556,697, forward strand.
CTCCTACATGGACAAATGAGCAAAAAGAATTGGTGAAGAAACATCAAGAGGTAATGTATATCTTGCTTGAGTATTGATCTTATAACATTCTTATGCGTGTGTCCAAGGCAACAACGGCATATCAAATATGGCACATGCTAGTGGAGCAAGAAGAGTCCACCTCGGAGTGTTCTTCCTCCATTGATTAAAGGGATTCACTTATGGGTTTGATGGCACGAGAGGATGCCACTATGGGTGACTTTAGTGACACATCTAGTGATTCAAGTGGAAGTGATAGCGACGATGAAGAGGTAACAATGGATGATCTTAGAATTGCTCTTAAACAATTATTTGATAAATATCAAAAGCTTATGTATAAATATTGTGATGCTAAGAATAAGATTGCTAGTCTCACTAACACATCTACATGTAGCACATCTAACAATGACACCATTGTTGAGACACTCTCTATTGAGAAAGCAAGTTTGCTTACTCAAAATGGCATGTTGAGAAATGAGGTGGAGTCCCTCAAATCTCAACTTGATCGTGTTTTAATTGTGGATAGTAACGATCTTGAGATTGAAAATCTTCAATCTCAAACCACTAGCTTGGGCATTGAGAATGAGGATCTCAAATCCCAAGTGCACGAGCTCACCACACATGCATCCACTTTGAATGCCACCATTTCTTCAATTTCGAAGAAATATGAGCTCATGTCCTCCATTGTTGAGAGATTCAATAAGGGAAAGGACAATTTGGATGATTTGCTAAAGAATCAACTACCGGTAAATCATCGTGTTGGCCTTAGTTATTCTAAGGCAAGTGCATCCAATGCACGCACATCCTATAGTGAAGTAACTATAGATTTTGTGAGGCCATCCTCCGGTGCATCAACGAGTGGTGTCTATAACAACTTGTGTAGTTCTACTACTAAGGAAAGCACCACTCCTATTCCTCCCTCCTTTTCAAAGAAGCCCTCCAAGGGTGGACATCAAAGGAAGGGACATGCATTCATGTACACTAATACACGTAGGAATGCCTCCACTCCTCACATTCCTACAAATGATGGTTTTTATGCTCCACACCCACGAGCACGTGCAAACACTCATATGAGACACTCTCATGCACGTACTCATGTTCCTGCACCTTCACATGCTTATGATCACACATCACATCCACATATGCATGCTTATTCTCATGATCATCTTCATGCATACACACCTCATATTCATTACGTATGTCACCACACCATGGATCATATGCACATCATCATGCTTTATCACAACACAATGTTCCATACACATATCCTCATGCTTTTGCTAGATCTCATGTTCCTAGGCCACATGCACCACGTAGAGATCAACCTTTTGTGCATGCAACCACTAGGAAGAGGATACCCAAATCATACACTATTTGGGGTCCTAAGAACACTAGTAATCATGCTAAGGATATGTATATGCAATCTTATATTCATAATATTATTTTGAATGATGATTATGTTGGGAAATCACGGTCCTCTTGGACTTGGTTGCCAAAGGGTTAGTTTCCGTTGACCCTTTATTGCTTGGTACCATAAGTTTATATTCATTTTATGGGTACCAAAGCATTTGTGTTTAGAATTGGTTTATTCTTTTGTTTGCATTTTGGTCTTAGATGCTCATGTTTGTTAGAAACATAAATTTATATTGAATTTGATTTCCATTGCATGTTTATTAGTAAATCATTGTGTTGATTTTCATGTCTAAAATATTTAATATTTTTATGCAACACATGCTTTGGTTCATATTTATGCTTTGTTACAGTGATGCATGTCATGCTTTTGGATTAATATACATATTTACTTTTGGTACATTTGGTACATGCATGTATATGGTTATATATTTATCTAGTAACATGATTACATGTTTCATTAATATTGTGTATGATTACATTAGGATATGAGTTACAATAATTTGAATTTACTTTGTTAAATTTGTTGCCTAACCTATATGATCCAAAAAGGTTTTTGGATACCAAAATTATGTTTTCTAGATTCAATCCACTTTGGGATACCAACTCTACCAACTACTTGATTTGCAAAGATTTTCATTCTAATGGAGTTGATGGTGCTTAAGTGATGCACCAAAGTTGGGGGAGCTTAATGTAGTAAGTATATTCTTACATTTGGTATCCATGTGTGTTGGATGCATGTAGATGTCACTTTGTATTTGAGACTATCTCATGCATATCCTATGTTTGCATATTGTGTGTCTTGTATGTCATTCATGTCTATGTATTTCACGTGTGTCAAATTCTTGACTGATGTGCATTGTGTATTCATAATCCTTAGTCATATGTTTATTCGAGGATTATTTATAACATGTGGCTTAAAAATTTTCATGTTAGAACTAATGCTCATTTGCATGTTTCACACACGGGGCACGCTTATATTTATGTTCCACTTCACAAGCGTGCATCCCAACTCCCTACTCATGCCACTACACAACCTCTACATAAGAATCCCAAATCACTATCTTTTGGATTCCTAAGATTGTTTCTAGGCATGGTATGAACACACATATAGAATCGTATATTAGGAATGACATATTCTCATGCGACTATATATATGTGAGTTCGTCCACTACTCCCAAGTTTGCATAGTTTGTATGACATGTGTGGGAGTATGACATTTTCATTTATATGTCATTGCATTTTATTCATATTATGTTTGCATAGTTTGTATGACATGCATATAGATCTGTTGATTTCTCTGACCCTTGGTGATTTATTATCAATTTGCACCTTCCTATCTTGTTGATATGCCAAAGTGAAAGAGAAATTTGGTTTTAAAAATTAATACTTTATGCTTTTCATGAACACTCTTTGTGGTATTATGCCTCTCTCAAAACAATGTGAGCTTTACTCCCAAGCGTAGGAGATCGTGCAAGTAGTACCTGGAGAGTCCAGAGTCGAATCCTCGGGACAAGTCGACATGAGATAACACAAATTCAACTAATCAAATATAATATACGGTTAAGAAAACGACCACCTTTGTGAAGGTGAAAAATAGTGTAAGGATTTGTAACAAAGAAAGTGGTTCCTAAAAGTATTACGGTATCACGAAAGTTTGGTATCCAATGAGATAAGTATGCTACGGTTGTGAGTTCATTAGGAGTTTATGGTCGCTGAAATTTCACGTCTTTTAATGTCACACGACGCTTCACCCGGTCAAGGCGTGAAGGTGTCGGAAGATAAATCAATGAAAACTAGTCAAAATAGCCTTAAACGTATTACTAGCAATGTTGATTTCATTAGACGATAATCGCAGCGATAAGTTCAGATTAGAGAACACAAATTGGCTAGCCTTATCAGGGCCTAGCCATAGGGCACATCAACAATATCGATAGTAAGCAAATACCCATCAAATACGTTGTAGAAATCAACAAAACTAGCAATTTGGACATGATAATAGGGCTAAAGACATGAGATTTAGCAACTACATACTCCTAACTACATCACAACCATAGCACAAAGAGATTAGCCACGCATGGTGCAATAAAAATCAGTTTTGATAGCAAAATACATCGTTTAGATAGCAAAATACAAAGAAATACACCAAATACGGGGTATAAGTTCAAGAAATTATCACCAAATCTCCTCTTTAGAACCTAAAACTCTCTGAGAACAGGAAGAATAGTCTCTGGAAATTTTCAGAATTTTCTCCTGGAGAAATACGCACAGTAGCCGCTCCAAAAGTCCCAAAATACGCCAGAATACCCCCAAAAACCCTAGGAATACGCTTATATAATAGCATTGCGGGTTTTGGGGGCTAAACGGGTCGAAACCCGCACTTAAATCCAAACCCGCAAACCGGCGCAATTCTCGACCGTTCGATCGACGCGGGATTCATCCTCGAAGCGCCACGTGTCCTCCAAAATCCGCGCTCGCCCGCTCCGCGTTCAGATCCGAATTCGATTCGGAATTAAATCGACCGTTGGATCTTAATCCAACGGTCGAGATCGTGAGCTCTTCGAATCCGAGCAGCGGTGCCCAGTACCGTTGGATTTGGATCGTGCGGTCGTCGCTTCGCCACGTCGCCGCTTCTTCGTTTTTCTTCGGGGGCTTCGGGAACCGTCGGATCGAGCGGGCGTCGCTTAGGATTGCGCCGCGTGGCGAGGATTCGAGCGCTCCGCTTCGTCGATGGAAAGATGATGTCGACCGTTCGATCGTGATCGAACGGTCGACACTTTATCGCAATCACTCCGAGCTGCGACCGTAGGATGAAGGCGGGAAGGCGGGGATCGTGCCACGTGGCGGCCATTGATTGGCTGACGGCCGTATTTGCGTATTTGGATGCGTATTTCTCCTTTTAAATAGTATTCTGCATTCAAAAATTCATAGTAATTAGCACAGATCTCAGAAAAATACAAATAAATAGTCGTTAGAATCGTGAGAACGAGAGCTTGCCATGAAAAATATAAAATATGCAGAAATACTCAGTTAATTGCTGTTTTGTGCTCAAATTAAGTGTTTTCTCTAATAAATAATTGTGTACAAAATACGTATGAATTAGAGAACAATTTATCATCATATGAGCACAAAATTGGACTAATTAGGGGGTTAAATATGTAATATTGAACCCAATTCACACCCCCCAACTAGCGTTTTGCTAGTCTCTAGCAAAAAAGCGAATTACGATATCAAATATACACCTAGATCACCGTATCAGATCTCAATTTTCTCACCACCATACTACAACGACAAAAGAATATAACCACACACTAATGCCAAGATATCATGCTCATTATATAATGGTACTCATGGGTTTACAATGAAAAGCAAGTATCTCTAAAATGGTCATTAAATAGACTTAAATCCACTTTACATTACTTCATAGCGAATGGTATGCAAAATCAATGGCTCACACCTTTCAATCAAAGTATATAACTTGGAGCGTAGATGTATCATGCAAAGCAAGCAAAAATAGATTGGCATCAAGACATACACACGTCAATTTTCATTCATAGGAAATCACACCATATCTTGTGCTATCTTTAAGCTTTGGAAGTTCTCTTGCCTTGCTAATGATGCACACTTTTTCTTGCTCTTCTTTTCTCATTTTATTGGTTCTGCGTAACGCGCATCAAGCAACATTTGCAGAAAAAATGTATAACTTGGATCGCTCCATCAAATGATTGAGGTTCCAGTCAATGGCTCCCAAATCAGACGATAATAGGGCATTAGGCCAAGAAGGACCCCTCGGACTGTACTAATCGAGCCAACCAAGTTATTTCTTTAATGAAACATTTATTCGTTCATTCATTTTTCTTCATTCATCTTATTTCATTCTTTCTTTTGTGCGTACATAAATAACTTGGCAAGATAGCTTCCTTTTCTTTATTCTTTCACAAGAATGTGTTATCCTAATCATTTCAAAAGACAGTGTAGACTTTCCACCCAAGATCACACAAAGCATGCAAATAGCAATGAATATGAGATATAAAGCAATGCTCCAGTCATTTTGTGATGGTGTGTTCCATTGAAAACATACGACTTGCTAATTCATAATTTCAAGTTTCATTAAGTCATCATTCAATCCTACCATAGAGATATATCAAAAGAGATTCACCATGAGTACTAGCATTCATATCGAATGAGAATGAAATATTTAACAATAGCGGTGGATGAAAATAAATCATATGTGAATAGTGGTGAATAGACTTCGAGAATTGTCATCACATGAGGTTCATTTCTAGGTGTAATAAGCATTGGTGATAATTCTTGACTCAACCCCATTTTTTTTTTAAAAAAATTTTTGAAAAGGGAACTACTAAAATAATAAAAAAAATAAAATAACATAAAAATAGAAATAAAAATAAAAATCCTAAAAGTTTATACCCTTCCCCCAACTTAAAATAGGCATTGTCCTCAATGTTAAGGAGAGGGAATCATGGAAAGAACACACCTGATTAGTGACCACCCGAAGGTGGATCTGTGAGATCAATGGTGGTATCCTCTCTGGCCCAAAGCTCTTGAAAATGTTTCAGACGTTGTCCGTTGACTTTGAATTCATGGCCATCCTTTTCATTCACTAGGACCACCGCTCCATGTGAAAAGACTTCTTTGACAAAGTATGGTCCCGTCCATTTTGAGCGCAGCTTTCCTGGAAATATATGGAGTCTTGAATTGTACAACAAAACCTTGTCTCCAACTTTGAATTCCTTTCGTAGGATCATTTTGTCGTGCACAGCTTTCATCCTTTCTTTTGCTAGCTTTGAATTTTCATATGCCTCTCGTCGTATCTCATCAAGCTCCATGATCTGCAATTTACGAGAAACATTGGATGAGTCATCAAGCAAATTAAGGGTTTTAATTGCCCAAAAAGATTTATGCTCTAATTCAACAGGAAGATGGCAATTTTTTCCATAAACCAAACGAAATGGTGACATCCCTAAGATAGTCTTGTATGCTGTCCTGTAGGCCCATAGAGCTTCAGGCAAGCGAAGACTCCAATCTTTGCGTGTTGGATTCACTGTTTTCTGAAGAATGTTCTTGATTTCCTTGTTCGCCAATTCCGCTTGCCCATTTGTTTGAGGATGGTAAGGTGTTGAAACTTTATGTGTCACCCCAAATTTCTTCATTAGATTTGCAAAGAGCCTATTGCAGAAATGAGAACCTCCATCACTGATAATGGCCTTTGGTACTCCAAAGCGCGAGAAGATGTTCTCTTTCAAAAATTTCAGCACAATGGAAGCGTCATTGGACCTGCAAGGAATAGCTTCCACCCATTTAGAGACATAATCAATGGCAACCAATACGAATATATATCCAAAAGATGGTGGAAAAGGCCCCATGAAATCAATACCCCAACAATCAAATAATTCTATTTCTAGCATGGGATTCAATGGCATCATGTTTCTTTTTGTAATTCCCCCCAACTGTTGACAACGCACACATGATTTACAATAAGCATATGCATCTTTAAACATTGTAGGCCAATAAAAACCACTCTGTAAAATTTTGGCAACAGTCTTATGAGCTGAAAAGTGCCCCCCACATACCCCATCATGGCAAAAATGTAAAACACTATCAAACTCATGGTCGGGTACACATTTCCTTACAATTTGGTCTCCACAGTATTTAAAAAGATAAGGATCATCAAAATAGAACGATTTTACCTCATGCTTGAAGCGTTTGAAATCTAAAGAAGACCAATGTGGAGGGGTTCTACCTGTCACCAAATAATTGGCTATATCTGCATACCATGGTAGGGTAGAAATGGCGAAAAGCTGCTCATCTGGGAAGGAATCTCGCAATGGAATGGTAGGCGACTCTGTTCCCACCGTCAATCTAGAAAGGTGATCTGCAACATTGTTCTCAACTCCTTTTTTATCCTTGATCTGAATATTGAATTCCTGCAAAAGGAGAATCCATCGTATAAGTCTAGGTTTCGCATCCTTTTTAGATAAAAGATATTTAAGTGCAGAATGATCTGTAAAGATGAGAATAGGAGAGCCCAATATATAGCTTCTGAATTTCTCCAATGCAAACACCACCGCCAGCAACTCCTTCTCCGTAGTAGTATAGTTCCGTTGTGCTTCATTTAACGTTTTACTGGCATAGTATATCACACAAGGAACTTTCTCTTTCTTTTGCCCAAGCACTGCCCCCATTGCGTAGTCACTTGCATCACACATAATTTCAAATGGCATGCTCCAGTCTGGAACCTGCAAAATAGGGGAGGAAACAAGTGAGTTCTTTAATTTATCAAATGAAACTTGACACTCTTGTGTCCATATGAAATCGGTATTTAAAGTTAATAAGTGGCAGAGGGGGCGGGAGATGGCGCTGAAATCCTTTATGAATCTTCGATAAAATCCTGCATGGCCTAGAAAGGATCGTATGTCCTTGACGCATTTTGGTGTAGGCAACTTCTCAATCACCTCAACTTTTGCTCTGTCTACCTGAATACCTGCTTTGGAGACTAGGTGTCCAAGAACCAAACCCTCAGTTGTCATGAAATGACACTTTTCCCAGTTTAACAACAGGTTCTTTTCCTGACACCTGTGCAAGACAAGAGCTAAGTTAGATAAACAATTTTCAAATGAAGTGCCATATACAGAAAAGTCATCCATAAACATTCCATAATCCTCTCAACCATATCGCTAAAGATACTCAACATGCAACGCTGAAAAGTAGCAGGTGCATTGCATAATCCAAAAGGCATTCTCCTAAAAGCGAAAGTTCCAAAGGGGCAAGTGAAGGTAGTCTTCTCTTGATCCTCTGGAGCTATCTCTATCTGATAATAGCCAGAATAACCATCTAGAAAACAATAAAATTCGTTACCTGCTACTCTTTCCAAGATTTGATCAATGAAAGGTAATGGAAAGTGATCTTTTCGTGTTTTAGCATTTAACTTTCTGTAATCAACACACATCCTCCAACCTGTGGTGGTCCGCATCGGTATAAGCTCATTGCTCTCATTTCTTACCACTGTGAGGCCTGATTTCTTCGGAACCATCTGTATGGGGCTAACCCATCTGCTATCTGAAATAGGATATATTATACCTGCAGCAAGTAACTTAAGAATCTCCCCCTTAACAACCTCTTTCAAAGTAGGATTTAATCGACGTTGCATCTCACATGTTGGTTTGGCATCATCCTCAAGATAAATATGATGAGTGCAAATTAAGGGATTTATACCTGTAATGTCCGCAATAGACCATCCAATGGCCCCTTTGTGTTCCCTAAGCACATCAAGCAAAGCACTTTCTTGTTCAGGTGTGAGTTTAGAGGATATTACCACAGGGAAGGTCTCCTCCTTTCCAAGGAAAGCGTATTTCAAATAGTCTGGCAGAGGCTTCAATTCCAACTTTGGGTGCTCAATCTCTGAAGGTTGTTGTGGTGGCAATTCCACTGGCAATGTCTCGAACTTTGGCATCCATGCATCCCTTGATCTTTCATTTTTGCCCTGCACAAAATAAGATTCATCAATATCTTCGAAATTATAATCAATAAAATTGGACGAACATTCATACTTAGCATCAAAATAGTCTTCGATTAAGCTCTCAATAAAGCATACCTCTTTCACGTCATCAACATTTGCAGGTAACTTACACGATTTAAAAATGTTCAGCTCAAGTTTCATGTTACCAAAGCTTATCTTCAATTGTCTATCCCTACAATTTATCATAGCATTGCAAGTTGCTAGGAATGGACGTCCTAATATAATCGGAGTGCAATTACCTGATTGTGGCCCATGAATATCAAGGACGATAAAATCCACGGGATAATAGAATTTGTCAACCTGGACCAACACATCCTCCACGCATCCTCGTGGGATTTTTACCGACCTGTCTGCTAACTGTAAAACCACAGGTGTCGTCTTCAGCTCCCCCAATCCAAGCTGCACATAAACAGAATAAGGTAAAATATTAACACTGGATCCCAACTCAAGTAAAGCATCTCCAAATTTCTTAGTTCCTATAATGCATGGGATAGTAGGAGAACCTGGATCCTTATATTTAGGAGGAGTGTCATGTTGTACCATTGCACTTACCTGTTGTGTTAAGAATGCTTTCTTTTTCACATTTAGACTCCGCTTTACAGTGCATAGCTCCTTCAGAAATTTAGCATATGCATGCACTTGGTTGATTGCATCAAGTAATGGGATATTAATTTTTACCTGCTTGAAGATATCTCTTATCTCCGCCTGATACCTGTCTTTTGATGGTGGAGCAAGTCTGTGTGGGAATGGAGCTGGAGGTACATATGGTTCTGGCTCTTTTTCTGCTACCTCTTCCTCAACCTGCAAACTTTCAGGTGCTTGTGCCTCCTCTTTCTCCTCAGCTGGTTGTTCATGTCTAGGCATTTCTGGTTTTTCAATTTCACGTCCGCTACGCAATGTAGTCACTGCCTGACATGGTTTGACGTTGTTTCCTGAAAAAGAAGAAGAGGGATTCGTATTAGGATTTGCAATAGGCTGAGCAGGTAATTTACCTTTGTCTTGTGACGCTATAAATCTCGAAAAATTCTCTGTGAGCTGTTGTTGCATCTGAGCCATCTGTTGAACTGCAGCAGTGAGACTCTGAATTTCATTGTTCTGCTCCCTTTTTCCTTGATAATTGGAGTGGTTGGGATGGTAATAGGGAGTGGATGTCTGCTGCTTCTGCTGATATGAAGCACCTCCTTGGTTTGATGGGTTCTTCCAATTGGCGTTGTAGCCTTGATTTGCCACCCAATTCACCTCTGATTCTGGATTTCTGCCCAATTCTTTAATTGCTGGGATTAGTGGGCAGACGGTAGTATCATGAACTGGCTTCTCACATATGACGCAGTATGGCTCTGATGTGACTGCCTTTGCTGCTCTGAGATCAATATTTTGTAGCTTTTGCGTCACCAATGCCTCCACTTGTGCCATCAATGCATCTTCAGGCTTCAAAGTCTGCAAGCCACCTTTTGTTTGATGTGTAGACATGGACCTGTCAAATTCTGAAGGTGGCTCCCATCTTCTTGCATTCTCTGCAATGTTCTCCAAATATGCCCAAGCCTCCGTCGGGGTCTTCTCAAAGAAAGCTCCATTGCACATCATCTCTACATATTGCTTCGTATTCGGCTGCAATCCATCGTAAAAGAATCCAATGGTGCGTCCCTTGTCAAAACCGTGATGTGGGCACGCCAACAGAAGCTCCTTAAATCTTTCCAAAGTTTGATCGTATGCTTCAGTTTCCTTCTGCGAGAACGACATGATATGCCTCTTTAAAGCTTGAGTCCTGGCCAAAGAAAAGAATTTTTTCAGAAATTCAGTTTGCATGGTTAGCCAAGAAGTAATAGATCTAGGAGGCAATGCATTGAACCAATTCTTTGCCTTGTCTTTCAATAAGAATGGAAAAAGTTTAAGACAAACAACATCATTACTAACTTTTCCATCCAACTGTGTAGAGCATGCTTCTTCAAACGTTTTAATATGCAAGTAAGGGGTTTCCCTATCCTCTCCATGGTAAGAGGGAAGGATCTGGATCACCCCGGCTTTAAGCGAAAAAGAATGAGCACCCTCAGGCAAAACAATACATGACTCAGAAGCAACTCTAGTGGGCATATAAGTAGCACTCAATGGTAATTCTTGTGGGTGTACAAGAGGTTGTTCGTTATTATCAGCCATGTTTTCAATTCTTATCAATCTGTGTGAAGTGGAGGTCCTATGCCACATAAACTAGCAAAGAGATATTTTTTTTTTCAATAATAAAACTAAGCTATAAAGTGGAAGGATCTCACCGAGTACTCCTCTGAAAAACTGAAAATGTGGATCAAAGATACTGTTGTCCCCGGCAACAGCGCCAAAAACTTGCCTCTCTCAAAACAATGTGAGCTTTACTCCCAAGCGCAGGAGATCGTGCAAGTAGTACCTGGAGAGTCCAGAGTCGAATCCTCGGGACAAGTCGACCTGAGATAACACAAATTCAACTAATCAAATATAATATACGGTTAAGAAAACGACCACCTTTGTGAAGGTGAAAAATAGTGTAAGGATTTGTAACAAAGAAAGTGGTTCCTAAAAGTATTACGGTATCACGAAAGTTTGGTATCCAATGAGATAAGTATGCTACGGTTGTGAGTTCATTAGGAGTTTATGGTCGCTGAAATTTCACGTCTTTTAATGTCACACGACGCTTCACCCGGTCAAGGCGTGAAGGTGTCGGAAGATAAATCAATGAAAACTAGTCAAAATAGCCTTAAACGTATTACTAGCAATGTTGATTTCATTAGACGATAATCGCAGCGATAAGTTCAGATTAGAGAACACAAATTGGCTAGCCTTATCAGGGCCTAGCCATAGGGCACATCAACAATATCGATAGTAAGCAAATACCCATCAAATACGTTGTAGAAATCAACAAAACTAGCAATTTGGACATGATAATAGGGCTAAAGACATGAGATTTAGCAACTACATACTCCTAACTACATCACAACCATAGCACAAAGAGATTAGCCACGCATGGTGCAATAAAAATCAGTTTTGATAGCAAAATACATCGTTTAGATAGCAAAATACAAAGAAATACACCAAATACGGGGTATAAGTTCAAGAAATTATCACCAAATCTCCTCTTTAGAACCTAAAACTCTCTGAGAACAGGAAGAATAGTCTCTGGAAATTTTCAGAATTTTCTCCTGGAGAAATACGCACAGTAGCCGCTCCAAAAGTCCCAAAATACGCCAGAATACCCCCAAAAACCCTAGGAATACGCTTATATAATAGCATTGCGGGTTTTGGGGGCTAAACGGGTCGAAACCCGCACTTAAATCCAAACCCGCAAACCGGCGCAATTCTCGACCGTTCGATCGACGCGGGATTCATCCTCGAAGCGCCACGTGTCCTCCAAAATCCGCGCTCGCCCGCTCCGCGTTCAGATCCGAATTCGATTCGGAATTAAATCGACCGTTGGATCTTAATCCAACGGTCGAGATCGTGAGCTCTTCGAATCCGAGCGGCGGTGTCCAGTACCGTTGGATTTGGATCGTGCGGTCGTCGCTTCGCCACGTCGCCGCTTCTTCGTTTTTCTTCGGGGGCTTCAGGAACCGTCGGATCGAGCGGGCGTCGCTTAGGATTGCGCCGCGTGGCGAGGATTCGAGCGCTCCGCTTCGTCGATGGAAAGATGATGTCGACTGTTCGATCGTGATCGAACGGTCGACACTTTATCGCAATCGCTCCGAGCTGCGACCGTAGGATGAAGGCGGGACGGCGGGGATCGTGCCACGTGGCGGCCATTGATTGGCTGACGGCCGTATTTGCGTATTTGGATGCGTATTTCTCCTTTTAAATAGTATTCTGCATTCAAAAATTCATAGTAATTAGCACAGATCTCAGAAAAATACAAATAAATAGTCGTTAGAATAGTGAGAACGAGAGCTTGCCATGAAAAATATAAAATATGCAGAAATACTCAGTTAATTGCTGTTTTGTGCTCAAATTAAGTGTTTTCTCTAATAAATAATTGTGTACAAAATACGTATGAATTAGAGAACAATTTATCATCATATGAGCACAAAATAGGACTAATTAGGGGGTTAAATATGTAATATTGAACCCAATTCATATTACTTTTCATGCCTTCCTTCAATATGTGTTGTGCCGTGAATGTTTATTTTGTGCACATATGCATATTGAACGAGGAATCTTTCTAGCACACACTATTGTATTATATGTGTGTATTCATAATGATGTTGCTTGACTAAATCATATGCATAGGAATTATTAGTATATGTGTATCTAATTTCTAATGGTTGAGAATTGTTAATTCCTTATATGTATGATTTTCATGATTATAATAACTCCTATTAATGCATGTCATGCATTTCTATTGATGAGTGTTATTTACAATTGGTAAATGATTGGTTATTGGACTACTTGATTTTGTTCCTTAACCTATTGGATCCAAAAAGTTTTTGGATACCACCAATTGTTGAATTGTCAGATTGTTGTGCAAGATGCCTACTCTACACACTCCTTGGTTTACAAATGATGGATCAATTCAAAGGAAAGGATGGTGCATTGGAGATGCACACATATAAGGAGAGCTAAATGGTTGTAAGTATGTGTTTTGTACAATTGGTATTTTAATATATTGGTTTTGACTACCATGTTTATAATTGGTATTTTAATATATTCGATTTGTGTAATATAGCATACTTCTTCATTAGCTCATTCTTGTCACACCCTCATGAAGATTGTTTGTTTATGTGACTACCTTGTTCATGTATGTCATATATGTCTTATTACGACTCATGTACCATGGTAGCTATAACATTCATATAATGAATTGGTTAGTTGCTTATTGATGTTCATATCTTTTTCATGCCATGAATAAGATTAATAATTTAGGATCTTTATGCATATTTGTTCATTATATCACCACACATCTCATACTTTTCTTATAGTTTGTATGATTATCTTTATGAGACGTAATGATATGATTTGGGGTGATCAATGTATGTTACTTGTCATTTTAATTACTTCATGACTGATGTTTAGCTATAATTTTATTCAAGAGATCTTTCATGTCTATAGCTAAATCTTTCATGTATGATATTTTCACAAGTGACATAACACTCATTCATATTAGTTAGTGATCTTCAAGCTATATTTCTCACTATGTCATCTCTCATCTCATGCTCATAGTTTATGCTATTTTTATGAGATGCTAGAGATAACTTGTGCTATACACGATCATATAAGCTTTATATTGTGTTTGATGATATGTATATTCTGTCATAGATATTCTTCCATGAATATATCTTGATGCACTATGACTTCTTTGATGCTACCTCCGATTATATTGTGCTTACACAAACTTTTTATTCTATTCGCACAATTGGTATGCATGCATGTGATGTTCATGATAACTTTATTCGTTTATGTCCTACCTTGTGACTTTGAACGTAGACTATCTTCATGCCTTTGCTCAAAAGATGTTTTGTCACATTATGCCTCATGTTGAATCCTTTGTGATAATTGAGCTAGGATGAGATCATGTCTCTATTTGTTCACTTGGTTTCCTTCTCAAGTGATGTCATGATCTTGACATTATTTGCATGCTTTACACACTGTGTTAGACTATTTATATTGGATATCATCTTTACATGCTCTTGCTTGATGCTAGTTTTGAGCTTGTGATATAGTGCTTATCTTCTGTATGCTCATGGCATTCCATGCTTATCATTGACTCATTATGTGAGTATCTATTCTGGAATGCATGCTAGTACTATGGTTCTTTTGAACATTGTTTCAATTAGTATCCTAGTGTGCTAGAATTATGTATGCCATACGTTTTATGATATTTCTATCTCTATTTGGCATAACATTTTTGCATGATATAGATATTTGTGTATGCCCACATCGCACACTTCACTTAGATTTGGTATGCTTACTTTTGGAAATGCTTTGTGGAGTTTAGCTGGAGATACTTTTGGAGATGATTTTGTATGCCTACAATTGGTATCACATGCCATTAGAATTTATGTTTATTTATTATTTCATAACATAACTTTGCACACATGGTTAAAAATTTCCATAGTCATGTTTGTTGCATTTTTTTATGTTTGACTTAGATCTCAGTTTATTGATATTACTTGTTGATCTATGTCATTGTGATGATTTTGATTACACCATTATGTATTTAATCATGTTCATGTCATATGTCATGCCCTTGCTCAAGGACAGTCTATCACATTATGCTTAATGTTATAAATTTTGTGATAATTGAGTTTGTTTGTGTACTTGACACTATTTGATCACTTGTTTTTCTTTCACAAGTGATGTCATGATTTTTACATTGTTATCCGTATTCTTTATCATATTTATAGCTAGTAGCTACTGCTAATTATGCTATTGTCACTTTTCTAACACTGCTCACACTACTCTTTACAATTGGTATCTATTGTAATTTTTTATCACATATACTTATTGCTTATCTTCTTGTGATAATTGAGGGTAGTTGAGTTGTTGTTGGATATTTGCTCTTGCAATTGATATCTTTATTTTGATATCTTGTTTTAAATTGGTAGCTTATCTAGTTTACATTAGATATACCTTTTAGTTTTCCACTCTATTTTTACTTTTGTTGTTTCTATACTCCCATGTCTTTTGGATAATGCCAAAGGGGGAGAGAAATAAACAAAGGATGTGCTTATTAAATGTTGAGTGTTAAACAATAACTTGAATCATATAGACTTTATGTATGATCGTTCATGTATATGATTCAGGGGGAGCATTGGTGATTACCTTGGTTTATATTGATTACATTATATATATTGGTAATCATGCTCATGTTTATGATGTGTATCACCTATATGATTTGTATTGTGCACGCATATTATTTCTGGTCATTCATGCGATATATACACAACCTCATTGGATACACACACTATTAACTGTTGAATGATGCTATTGATTATTGATATTAACTTGATTGGCATCATTGCAGGGGGAGTAAGTATATTTAATGCACAGTTATTTGTTTTGTTTATATTTGGTTTGTCATCATCAAAAAGGGGGAGAATGTTGAGTATTGGACTCTCCACCTTGATTTTGATGATGATCAAACACAAATCATTGTGACTAACTCATGTGTTTGCAGTTAGCTAAAAAGTCACCAATTAGATTCAAGACGATCAAAAGTGACTACACGTGTTGATTCAAGTGGAGGACTTGGTAGATCAACAAAGGTGAAGCATTGGCTTGAAGAACTCAAAGGCTACCTCAAACCTCAAGCCAATGGCATCAACAAATGAATGGAGATTCAGACCATGAAGAATTATGGAGATCGTCGTCAAATTACTTTGTACATCTCAAGCGACGTCCCAAGGCTTCCTCAGAACGCGTGATCGTGTGCCTGAAGCTTCGTTGAAGTTCAAGGAGTAATATTGAAGTTGAGGGATTCAGAATCTTCATGTTGAAGCTTTGAAGACGGTTTGTCGTGTTTACTTTTATGTCTTCTAGCTTCGGTTTAGTAGAATGTTAAGCCTTGAGTAGTACTTGCCTAAAAATCTTCATATCTATTATATCTTATCTCTAGGATTGCCTTAGAAGCAATTAGAAAGTTTCCCAAAGCTTAACGCTTCTTTTCACGGCTTCGTTTGCATCTTAGTTGGTTCAAGTAGAAGAACCAACCGACTAGATGACGATCTAGTCGGTTGGAAATTCTTCTTGAACCGACTAGCTTTCCTTGCTAGTTTCAGACCATTCACTGTTGATCAATTAGTCGGTCCAAGAAGGTTCACCGACCGACTAGATGACGATCTAGTCGGTTGGAAATCCTTCTCAGACCAACTAGTTATCCTAATATTCAAGCCTACTTGTTGACCAATTAGTCGGTCCAAGAAGTTTCTCCGACCGACTAGATGTCCAACTAGTCGGTTGGAAATCCTTCTCAGACCGACTAGTTCTCCTAGTGAAGTTGACTTCTTTGCTGTCAACTACTTAGTCGGTCCAAGAAGGTTCACCGACCGACTAGTTGTCAAACTAATCGGTTGATGTTTCTTCTTAGACCGACTAGTTCGTCGTCTTCTGGATTTCACTATCTTTGCTGTCTTCCTTCTAGTCGGTCCAAGAAAGTTCACCGACCGACTAGTTGCAAAACTAATCATTCAGTGATCCTTCTTAGACCGATTAAACAGCTTCAGAAATAGAGCCGTTGGGCATTTAATGCCACGATTTTTGTGACCGTTTTATCTCTTCCTATATATGTTTGAGTTGCTTCAAACCAGGAATCCAAGGCTGAAATAAGAGACATTTTCACACCCAAGAGAAGAGCCATTCAACTCCATTTCTAAGCTCTCTCATCTCACAAGAATCTCTCCCTTACTCTTTGAGCCCTAATTCCTCAAGAGAGATTCTCATTCTTTGTGAGCTACTCAAGCTAAGAGCTTGAATCCAAGTCACCAACTTCACCCTAGCCATCTATTGATGTCCATCTTGGTGGAGCTAGGGTTTGGTGCTAACTACTTCCTCAAAATCCATTCTTGCCCCTATATTGGTAAGCATTTCTCAAGGCATAGGATTTTGTGGTAAGAAGCTTTATATTTCATTCTCTATACTTCTTAATTGTTGTATACTCTCAGTTGTTGAGAGGGTTGGCTTGATCCCAAGTTGCGGGAGTCAAGATTTCAGTTTTGCTCTCGGTTTGTGAGAGTGTGCTTAGTCCCAGGTTGTGGGATTAAGGTCTCTGCGTGTTCCCGGGTTGTGGGATACACGGACATCGATTGTAGGTCGATTGCACTTGTGGGGTTTCCGCAAGTGGGCTAAAGGGAAGCTCTAGTGGTTTTACTAGAGTATCCGGAGGGGATCCGGGTGTTGATAGATTAGGGCACCGGGAACAAGTCGGGGAGACTTGGGTGGCACCGAACCAGGGTACATTGCATGTTTGCTTTGCATTGATCCTTGTGTTGTTGATCACTTCTTTCATTCCGCATTTGTTGGTTAATTAGGGTTTTATTTGGCGTAAATTCCTTATAATTCTATAAAACACTATTCACCCCCCTCTAGTGTTTGTTCCTCATAGCACAGGGTCACTACAATCTGCACCTCAAACTTGAGGTGTAAGGAAGGGAATATGGCTAAAAGTGACAAAAAATATGAAATGATAAGTCCCATCCCCTCTCTCTCCCATTTTATTTGCTTCTTTGGGCTAAATTCCCATCAGTGCACCTCAAGGTTGAGGTGCAAAGAGCAATTCTCTTTTTATTTTGCACCATGCCTCTTCATGGTAAGCAGACTCCCTCCTCCTACCAGTAGCCGACATGCGTTAGGAAACGAGGGAGTATAACATTGCGTGGTTTGAGTTGCCGCTTTAATTTGAGTTAAATCTTGGTCCCCAATTTTGCATGCTTACTGAGTGTTGGCTGCATTGGTGTATGCCCCATTCATTTTGACATACATATTAATTATTCATAAAACAATTTTGATATGTTTTAACCATGTGTTAAGTAGTTACAAAATGAAAATGATCGGTTTCTTAACCATGGAACAAATGCCATTATGTGATTAACAATACTACAATCAAATCACATTACAAGATTTTCCTGGTGCAATAATTTTAGAGCATGGAGTACATGTTGTGATTCACACTGGTAGAATTATTGATAGTTAAACAGTAAAAATTGGAGAGTAAAAAAACTTTACTGTTTCTCACTGGAAATAACTTTACACACTCTAGAGTAAACACCACTAAAAAATTCACTACAACCTTTTACCTCTCTGGGGTAACTCCTCACAATCCTCTCTGGAAGTGGATACACTTCTCTCTCGGAAGAAAAACACTCACAACTCTTCACAGCTCTTGCGTTGGTTGTTGTTGATGGTTTTGGTGTGTTGGGGATCTCCTCATACCCCCCCTTTTATATGCATGCAAGGGGGAGGGGGTTGGAGCTACTCAAGAGCAACTTGAGTTGCTCTCCCCCAATTTATGACCAACCAGCAGCCCTCATATGCTGCTGAATTCCAGTCGCCCCATGAGGGCTACTGGTTGCAGCTGGAAAGATTAACAATTCTCCCCTTCTAGCTGTATCCAAAGTGATTGTCATTTAATAACCATCCCAGCTTTGTCTCTGCACATCTCTAGCTTTTCCCTTGTCACCACCTCTGTGAACATCTTCAGCTGGTTGATTTTTGTTGCATCTTGTCCAACGATCAGCATATCATTGACATATAATAGCAATGAAACAAAGTTACAATCTGGGAATCGTTGTGTATAAACACACTGGTTTGCAGCAGTCCTTCTGTAGCCTTGACTCGTTATGAATAAGTTAAACTTCTTGTACCACTGTCGTGGTGCTTGCTTGAGGTCGTACAGACTCTTCTTCAGCTTGCATAGAGGTTTTCTTTGCCTGAAATCTCGAAACCTTCTGGTTGCTCCATGTAGATTTCTTAATGTAGATCACTATGAAGAAATGCCGTCTTGACATCCATCTGCTCAAGTTCTAAATTTAACCTGGCTACCAATCCGAGGATGACACGGATTAAAGCCATCTTCACAACAGGTAAAAAGATCTCGTCAAAGTCAATACCTTTCTTCTGAAGGAAACCTTTGACCACCAGCCGAGCTTTGTGTTTCACCATCTTTCCGCTGCCATCTTTCTTCAGCTTGAACTCGTATTTGTTCTTTAGCACCTTCTTTCCTTATGGAAGCTTGACCAACTCATAAGTAGAATTCTTTTGCAGAGATTCCATCTTATCCTGCATATCTTGCCGCCAACTTTCTTTGTTCTTGTGAAATAATGCTTCTTGGAAACTCTCTGGCTCCCACTCTTCAGAAAGTAGAAGATACTCAGCTTCTGAATATTTGGTTGATGGAATCTGGCCTCGTTCAAATCTCCGTACTTGTGAGTTGTTGACTTCAGGAGGTGTACCTTCATTTTCCTGTGGTGATGGTGGTGCAGTAGCTGCTGGAGAGGGTTGTGTCCCAAGCTCAACATCTGCCTCTTCTTCCACGTCTTGTTCAACAACATCCTCTTCTTCTGGTATTTTTTCATACACCTCTTCATATTGCTTGGTGCTGGGTCTGGAATAATGTCTTTAGTACTTGAGCTTGCATTTGAAGACACCATGTGCTTTTCAATGTCTTCCAGGGTCTGATTTTCTTGGAACAGCATATCCTTGCTCCAAATAACCTTTTTCGTCTTTGGGTCCCACAACATGTACCCAAATTCTTCATCTCCATTACCGATGAAGATATAAGGAATGGTCCTTGCATCAAGCTTCTGCATTTGCTCCTTGGATACATGTGCAAAGACTAAGCAACAGAATACCCTCAAGTGGGAGTATGCGGGATTCTTACCAGCCCACATCTTCTCTGAAATCGTTAAATCCAATATAGATGGTGCTTTGTTGATGAGGTAGCAGGCGGCACGAACAGCTTCTTACCAGAATGGCTTTGATAGCATAACCATACTGAGCATGCTTCTGACCTTCTCCATGATTGTTCTGTTCATCTTTTCAACTATGCCGTTGTGTTGTGGACTGCAAGGAACCGTCTTCTCATGTCTAATGCCTTGACTTTTGCAGTAGGCATCGAATGCTCTGGAAGTGTATTCGCATCCATTGTCTGAGCGGATGCACTTTAACTTCTTCATGTCTCACGTTCAACCATGACGTGGAACAGCTTGAAGTAGTCGAGCACTTGGTCTTTTGTTCTCAAGAAGTAGACCCACACCTTCCGAGAAGCATCATCAATAAAGGTCAAGAAGTACATGTTGCCACCTAGTGATTCAACCTTCAACGGACCACAAACATCAGAGTGTACCAGGCTGAGTAACTCTGATCTCCTTGTTAAAGAAGAACTGAAGGAGACTCAATGTTGCTTGCCAACTAAGTAATGCTGACAAGGATCTAGTTCAGCATCCTTAGTGATTGAGATCAGCTCCTTCTTTGTCAAGAGAGATAACCCTATCTCACTCATGTGACCGAGTCGTTGGTGCCACAAATTTTGAGTAGCCTCATATTCTACCATGTTAAGGCTGTCGGTACATATCTTCACATGAGTTTTGTATAACGTACCGCAAATGTGACCCTTTACGATAATCATGGCACCTTTCGTCATTCTCCATGTGCCATTACTAAAGTGATTGTCGAAGCCCTGTTTGTCAATGGTTGTCCCAGAGAGCAAGTTTAGCCGGAGGTCTGGCACTTGTCGGACATCCTTCAGAGTTATTGTGCAGCCGACGTTCGTCTTAATCTGAACGTCACCAATTCCTACGATTTTGCAGGAATTTGTATTCCCCATCTTCACGATGCCAAAGTCTCATGCTTTGTAAATGGTGAAGAAGTCTATTCGAGGAGGGGCATGGAAGGATGCTGCTGTATCAACCACCCACTCGCTGTCCTGGTTGGAAATGTGAAGGCATGTCTCTTCTTGGATAGAGTAAATGGCCACTTCTCTAGTACAAGTGACTAACGTCTCTCCATCTTTGGTCTTTTGTTGAGAACCATTTTGACCTTGTTCTCGTAACAGCTTCCGGCAGTTTTTCTTCATGTGGCCCTCCATGCCACAATGTTAATACTTGTAAATAGGCCTCCTCCCGTCTGTGGACCTACCACAGCTTTTGCTCTTGCCTCTGCCCCAGCCTCGACCACCTCCTTGTTGTCTTCCTCGAGTCTCTGTCACAAGGGCATGCGATTAGTCCGTACCGGCTTCTTTTCTCCTAGCCTCCTCGTTGAAGAGAGCATCCTTAACCATAGACATTGCAAGTTTGCTGTTTAGGGCCGAATTGCTGAGAGAGACCACCAACGTCTTCCAGTTGTCTGGAAGAGAACTGAGAAGGAGAAGAGATTGCTCTTCATCCCTGAGCTGTAACTCCACTGCAGATAGCTGATTCACCAGACTCTGGAACTTGCTCGTGTGATCCGTAACGGAAGTTCCACTCCGTAGCTTCAAATTTACCAATCGCCTCATTAATAAGGCTTTGGTTCGAGTAGTCTTGGCTTGGTACATGTCCTCAAGCTTTTGCCAGAGGACATATCCATCCGTCTCCTACACAACATAGTGGAAGATGTTGTGATCGATCCATTGTCGGATTTGACCGACCGTCTTTCGATTCATCTTCTTCCAGTCAGCTTCTTTGGTGGATTCCGGCTTTACTCATTGACCTCCAATGGGTCAAATAAATCTTTACAACTGAGGAGATCCTACATTCGATGTCTCCACGATGTGTAATTTGTGGTTGTGATCATTGCTCTCGATGATGATGACTCTTCCATTGACATTTTGAAGAGGAAAAAAATAATGGTAAAAAAATTTCCCTCCCAAAAAAATTTCACTCCTTCACACACACATCTCATCTAGGCTCTGATACCACTTGTTGTGATTTACACTGATCTCTAGAAGAATTACTGATAGTTAAACAGTAAAAATTGGAGAGTAAAAAAACTTTACTATTTCTCACTGGAAATAACTTTACACACTCTAGGGTAAACACCACTAAAAAAATTCACTACAACCATTTACCCCTCTGGGGTAACTTACCTCTCTTGGGTAACTACTCACAATTCTCTCTGGAATTGGACACACTTCTTCTCTCTCGGAAGAAAAACACTCACAACTCTTCACAACTCTTGCGCTGGTTGTTTGCTGGTCTTGGTGTGTTGGGGTTCTCCTCATCCCCCCCCAATAGGCATGCAAGGGGGAGGGGGTTGGAGCAACTCAAGAGCAACTTGAGTTGCTCTTCCCCAATTTTGACCAACCAGGGCTGCAGAATTCCAGCAGCCCTCTGCAGCTGGAAAGACCAACAGTACAGCGCAATCGTTCATCGTGTTGATCCATTTGGAAATTTTAAGTCGCCTACTTAGGTAATCATCTAATGAGGCATCCTAAGAACAATTTCACACATGCACAAGCTAATTGAGTCCGCTCCTGCGGTCGGTTAGAAGAGAAATGGGATTGACAAGGTGCGCAGACCTAATTGCTGAATAATCGGACCATTTATTTATGATTTTGCCATTCAAAATGTACATGTATGTCATTGAAACATTTTCTCCGTGTATCCTCCAAGTCCCTTCCTCCTGCCTCTTCATCTTCTCGGTCCTCGACACGGGCTGTTGTTGCCCCCTAGACCTCCGTGGACCTTGCCTCTCCTTTTCCTCCTCCATTCCCTGGAAATATGGGAATATGACATCGTGTGCAAAGTAAAGATATGATCTTTAAATCTGTTTGGACGTGCATAAAGTGGCCTGGCAATTTGATCTGTGCGTATAGTAACTGCCAATAGAAGGAAAGATGGCAACAGCATGATAATAATAATCTCCAAGGAGACAGGAAGGGGATGGTGACGTGGACCGTGCATCTTATCTCTTCACCCCTTCGTCAAGGTGCGCAGACCTAATTGCTGAATAATCGGACCATTTATTTATGATTTTGCCATTCAAAATGTATGTATGTCATTGAAACATTTTCTTCGTATATCCTCCAAGTCCCTTCCTCTTGCCTCTTCACCTTCTTGGTCTTCGACACGGGCTGTTGCCGGTGGACCTTGCCTCTCCTTTTCCTCCTCCATTTCCTGGAAATATGGGGATATGATACCGTGTGTAAAGTAAAGATATAATCTTTAAATTTGTTTGGACGTGCATAAAGTGGCCTGGCAATTTGATCTGTGCGCATAGTTACTGCCAATGGAAAGAAAGATGCATGAGCATAATAATAATAGAGCATGACTATCTGCACCTCAAAAATGAGGTGCAGGTAATGATTGATTCCATTTAGGGTAAAAAATATCAATTTATTTGGACTTTTCAAATCATCTCTATCTTGTTTTTTATCAAAAAAAGAAAGTTGATCATTGTATGCACCTCAGTTTTGAGGTGCATACAGTTCTCACCTAATAATAATCTCCAAGGAGACAGGAAGGGGATGGTGACGTGGACCGTGCATCTTATCTCTTCACCCCTTGGTCCACTCCTTTTCCATAAGAGTATGTGGAGCACTGGTCTCTTGGCCTTGGGACTTTTGCATTTGATTTGTACTGGACCAAGAATCTCAGTCTCCTGCAGTTGCCCAGCAAAGCAGAGGCCCATCGTTTGTTTGTCTTTGGTCCAGTTCGCACGTGCTGTTATGACGTGGCAGCTCTCTTGCCCCTTGGGCTGCCGATTTGAACGACACAACAGCTGACGATGACGATGCGATCGATGGCTATTAGTGGGAAACTTTCATGCGTCTTTTAACGAGCGTCACATGATCTCAACCCAATAATCCAAGTGCGTGCATGTCTCTTGCAACTTTTCTACCCACTTCTCACGTTGGAAAACGATGGACAGGCCCGTGTAACTTGCGGCCGGACATGCTAGTGGATCCATTAACATCATGCATTGTCAAAGCTGATTAACTCCTTCAACGATCGAACATGACCCGTCAATAATGTATGGATGCCATTATCATGTTTTCTTTTATAAAGGTATCTTTATAAACACGTAGAAAACCATGGAAAGCTATCAAAATGGGAAATGGAACATCTTATAAGGAGGAGGAGGAAAAAAAAGATGTCAATAGATAACAAAATATACGTGGCAGTTAGTAGATGCATATAATGATTCATCAGCAGCTGTTCGGATGCTAATACATGTTAGGCACCAGTACCAATTGCAACTAGGATGTTCGTATGGACTGCATATTTGATTTGATTTTTTCTCGCAACTTTGATTTCTTTTCAAAGGCTCCTCCTGGGATACATGACAGACGTTCCAAATACGAAATTGTAACTATTTGTCCATGTTCATGTCTGTTGATGGATGAAATCGTCGAACAGTCAGGTGGAGCAGACGAGGATGCGACGAGGATGCCTCTAGTAACGTGGACATTCGTCAGCTACTGACTGGGACCCGCGGTGGCTGGAACCCGGGTCAGGGAGAACCAAGTCCGAGCTACATGGATGAAGTTCGACCCAACTCTGGGTTGTTCCAAGAGACCCTTCGAGCTACTTGTTAAGTCGACCATCGAGCTATCTGCAACACAAAGAATCGTCATAGGGGTCGGATCTGGGTTCCGACCCAAATCCCCACAGATACTTAAGTCAATATGGGACTTAAGGAGACTCGGGACAGCTGGATCGACCTAAAGGGAGATCGTCCGAGCACTATCTCACCGAGTTAAGGAGGAAGAAATATGTAAGTGGAAAGTAAAGAGAGAAGTTGACAGAGTACCTAGTATTCATTACCTCTAGAGGCTGTCCATTGTTCCGTTGACGTTTAGACTATTTATAAGTGAAGGTGTCCCCTCAGTGTCGTTGGCGAATAACGAAATCCCCTTATGGCAGCATGAGCATCCCAAAGAATAGGCATAACTGCTATCAACTTACCCTTCCATTAATGAGCCCATTATTAACCATCTCCTCAAGGCTTAGAAGCACAACGGGCAAAATATGACTTGGCTTTGACTGAGCAAACAGTTAGTCTCCCACGTGGACTTCGTGGGTTTGATGGGCCATAGCTTCTCCTTAGTGGGCTCCTTTATTTAGATGGGAATATTCCTCTCCCCTTCGGGGCCCGGCCCAATGATGTAACAATGGCCACCATCACTTGGACTCAGACAAAGCGTCGGTTGAGGTCGAGTAATGCAATATCTCATTAATTGTGCACGACAAGAAGCAGGAGCATTTGATTTCGTGCGCCAAAATTTCCTCCCATTTGTTTTAGCCGTTACGTCTGCACGAGGCTCGGGATATAGATGCCTATCGATCACCGATACGTGCATGCAGATGCGAGGGTCGGTCTCGATCGTGATATGATATTCATCCAATTAAATAAGGAGAAGGGTGAGATGAGGCGAACTTTACTGTTTGAGTATTTGAAAAGAAACCCATTGCCTCCCCTCTGTTCTCTTCGAAGGTTCTAGGCATGGCTTCTTCTTCAACATCTGGAACTGCTGAGCAATGGGATGAGATGGAAAGAGCTTTGCGGGCTTCAACCCAAATCTCTCGTCTCGAGGATATGCTCCAATTGTGGATGAGGCTCGAACACGCGTTGATCGTTTGGGATAAGCCAGGGAATAAGAGGAAAGCTTGCTGCTTGCTTCCGTTGGTATTGTGGTTTCTGTTCCTCAAGGTGATGACGGGAAGCCCATAGTGCCAAATGTGGTTGCTAGCCAGGCTTCTTGAGTAACACATGATCAACTCCTGGATCTTCAAAGGAAGTATGTCATCATTAACAAGTCCAGCTGCCTCTGGCGAATGAAAGGGTGTGTGACTACGGTGAATGCAAGGTGGGAGGTATACGAAATCTTTTCAACTTGGACTTCGCTTCCATATGCCCCCTTTCATGTTTTGTGTACTAAACACGTTAGTGATTTTCCTCTGCCAGTTGAAGCCAAACTCAATGGCCAATCTGGTAAACTCCATCGTGCTTTGTATATTGAGCGATGTGAAACCGACCATGGTGCTGTTTAATCATTTCTTTGAATTAATACCCCCTGCGACCTCCAGTTGGTATCTTATCACCACCCGGAGAGGCAGACAAATGTTTGTGACTTTCTCTGGTATGCCCTCGAGGCAACTTATTTTTGTGTATGTGTACAAACATTTTGTACGAACTAATAGTAAGCTGTTTGGTAAGAATTTACCTAAGTTACTAATAATGTAGTCTACATTAGAACTTAGGTAAAGTCCTGATACTTGATGCGAGGTCAAATAAGTATCAAGATAATGATTTCGATCATGGAGAATTGCTTGACTGGTTGTAGCATAAGTTTAAAATAGTTCATGGTCGTAGATGTTTTGAGAAAATGATATTGATGCATCAGATAGACCATTGTGTATTTATCTTCACCATGGAATAGGGACGATGATCTCATGGTTGTTCGACTTGGCGAAGTCGGAGACGAGACACAAGTGCTCATTGGAGAATGAGTTCACTGAACGATCCAACGAGAGTTATCATATGGTTAACATTAACTAATCTGTCAATGATAACTCTCAGTGATGATAAGCAAGTTGATCCTTTGACATGAGGTTATTGTATGAACTTGTACATGAATAATGTCACTTAGATTCCTACTAAGCTTCGAGGCAAGGCCTGCCGAAAGGTCTTATATTGGGTGGCACTTGAAGCGTGCGAAGAGAGTAATGACCACGAGAGGATTCGGCTCTCCCGTTTATGGGGAGTTAGTGTCGTACGTGTTGGTTCTGTCTTTAGCGAAAACTTTGGCTAAAGTTTGTTGGAAGAAGTCCAATATTGATAGGCTAAAGACTGATAGAGGCTAACCGAGTTCAACCTATTAGGGTTGATAATTGATCGTACCCTAGGCTTGACTAAGCGACATAGTTTTGACGAATGGACTAAAACTGCGGCATTCATCACGGATACAGGCAGGTGGTACTGACAATACTCATGTCAATGAGTTAACCACATAATGATGATACACAAACAGGGACGACACCTGCTGCTCGTGGTCTCTGCCGTCTGGGGTTTTCGAGCCCCACCTGTTGCAGGGTCAGGCTGTCGGGTCTCACACAGAGTGAGACCTTCATCAAGTAATTGGTTGAATTAGAGAGATAATACATAGGAAGTATGTGAATTAATTATGTCGCAAATGGTTTACGATATAGACTAAAAGAATTAATGATGTGGATTATTGCATATGATGCAAAAGGAATAAAATATATCGTAAAAATGTTTACGATTATATTTTTACAATAAATGAACAGAACAAGCTCAATTATAGGAATGTCCTAGACTTATTTTGTTTTGGTCCAAGCCTAGTGGGCTAAAGAAAACCAAAAACAAAAGGCAAAGGAAAAAATCAAAAAAGCCTCAAAGTAAAGGGCCTAGCCGCAGCCTGCGCTTGCCCAGGCGGGCGCAGACCCGCAAGTGCCCAGGTGGGCATGCCCATGTGGCATGCCCACAACAGTGGTGGGCCCCACAATGGGGCCCATATTTAGGGTTTCTTTTGAAATCCTTTTGATGGCTGCGTTCTTGAAAACACAAGTTTTTGGACGAACTTTGAGACGACATTTGAGGGGGTCAAACGAAGTCGGAATTGAGCCCCATTTGTTTCTATCCGTTCACCGTTCAATGCTCTTCAATTTGATATATGATATCACTTGCGAAGCTCAACGGTGGGGGAGGGAAAATTATTTAAAGTTTGTCATTCGTGGAAAGCAAACTAATAATTAATATTTTCCTCTAAACTTTTAGTTTCACATCGGAAGTTGAATGAAGAGGAGGGGTAAGTCACCTATATAAATAGGGGCCAACCCCTTCATTAAAACTTGTACCGGTGTCAACTTGACCTGTTGTTATTACCGAACTGACCTGAGTTTTCCTACTGACCTATGTCATAGTTATCGACCGGTTTGTAATACTGATCCGACCTATCGACCTGTTTAGTATGATCTGACTTATCGACCTGTTCTGTGTATTTTGCTTACCGACTTGTTCAGTGTAGTATTCTTCATGCCGACCCGTTCAATGTGTTCTGCTTACCGACCTGCTCAGTATGTTTTGTTTACTAATTTGTTCTGTCTACTGACATGTTCTATTTATTGAACTGTTACTACCGAACTAAACTGCTAATCTGACCTATTGTTGTCGGTCTAATTTGTTACCGATCGGTTCTTACCAACCTAATCTGTTGTTATTGGCCTGATCTGTTGATTATCGCCATGTCTGTGGGTTACCAATTTGTTCTTCGACTGTTCTTGTTGATGGGGTATATATCTCTAGGCTTGGAAGAACTGTACGATTTGTTTAGTTAAGTGCCAAGGCATAGATGATTGTAAGTGTTGCAATTTCATTTCGAATTTCATAACTTTCGTAATTATTTTTACTCTCGTTTTTTAGAGTGGTTTGCTTGATCCCAAGTTGTAAGAGTCAAGGACATCAATTGTGTTTCGATTACACTTGTAGGGTTGCTACAAGTTGGTTTAAAGGAAACCTCAAGTTAGTGTTCTAACTTGAGTATCCGGAGGTATCCGGATGGAATGGACGTAGGATTACCGGGAACAAGTCGGGATTGGACTTGGGTAATCCGAACCCTTGAAACTTCCTTTTTGTTAGCTTGTTTCATTTTGGGTTAATTTATAATTTCGCATTTATGTTGGTTAGGAATTTAAATTAGTATAACTATCGTTTAAATTTTATAAACACTATTCAACCCCCTTCTAGTGTTTTCCTCACAGCCATGGCCCTTACAATTGGTGTCAGAACGCAATGTTTATAGCTATGGCATCCAACAACAACAATGTTCCTCCACCTCCTTCGTACAACAATCATGATCGTGATGGTGCATCTACCGTTTTCGAAGGGCAATCAACGGTTCATCCTCCGTATTTCAATGGCACAAATTTTGGCTATTGGAAGTGCCAGATGGAGACATTACTAAGGAGTGCTTCTCTTTGGAGAACCCTCCATAAGGAGTACGTTGAACCAACCAAAGAATATTTTGTCAAATGGACTCCCGCCGAGAAGTCCGCCGAGGTGAATAATGCCAAGGCAATGAACGCTCTTCATTGTTCATTGGATTCAGATGAGTTCAATAAGATATGCACATGTAAGAGTGCATATCAAATATAGAACCATATCGTCGTTACCCACGAGTGAACGAATAAGGTAAAATTGTCAAAATTATATGTTGCTATACAAAATGTCGACATGTTTCATATGCATGATAATAAGAACATTGCAACGATATACGGTCGTTTCACCGACATCACCAATGAGCTTGAAGCTCTTGGTCAAGTATACACTCAACAAGAAAAGGTGAGAAAGATAATCATGTGAATGACCTCAAAATAGGAAAGAAGGGCAATTGCCATCGAGGAGGTCAATGACATGAAAAACTATACCGTGGTGAATCTCATCGATACTCGTATGTCTTACGAAGTAAGAAGGGAGAACCAAATGAAGATTAGAGCTATAATGAACCCAACGGAGGTCAAGAAGAAAGCGTTAGCCTTCAAAGCTACTTCTTCATCCTCCGACAGTGATGAATCAGAGAATAAAATGGATTTGGAAGAAATGGCACAAATGGCGAAGAAGTTCCAATGCTTCTTTCGTAATGGTAAATTTCCTTCAAAATCTAAATTTGATTCCACTAACAATTCATCGTCTCTTTGTTTTAAGTGTAACAAGCTAGGGCGCATGAAGAATGATTGCCTGATGCTAAGAAACAAAGAAAAGTGGAAAGCACTAAAGTACCACAAGTCCGACAAATTCAAGAAGGACAAGAAGAAAGGACTTGCTGGGACGTTCGATGATTCGAGTAGAGATTTCTCGAGTGAATCCGAGGATTAGAAGGGTGAGAGTGCACATATGTGCTTCATGGCACGAGAAGATGCATTTCCGATGAGAGTGAGAGTGAGAATGATGAACCCGTGGTAACCATGGATGAACTTCGTATTGCTAACGAAGAATTATTTTCTAAGTATCAATCTCTTATGTTTCGATATACTAATTTGAAGAAATCTAATATTAGCAAATTATCCATGCCATGTATCATCAACAATGACACCATTGTTGACACACTTACACTTGAGAAAGCCAATTGGTTTCTCAAAATGGCACCTCAAGAAATGAGGCGAATTCACTCAAATCTCAACGGGATCAAGATTATTCTAAAGATAGTATTGATCTAGCTTCACAAAATACACAATTGGGTATTGAGAATGATTCTCTTAAAACCTACGTGCACAAGCTCAAAATATGTGTGTCCACATTAGATACCAATATCTCTTCCCTTATGGAGAAATGTGAGCTCATGCCCTCCCAAGTTAAGAGATTTAACAAAGGAAAAGTGCAATTGGATGAATTGCTTTCAAACCGATTTCCAGCCATACATCGTGTTGGACTTGGTTATGTAGAAGCAAATGCATCTAAATCTCGCACCTCCTATAGTGGTGTATCTATAAATCGTGTGAGGCCATCCTCTAGTGCATCCACTAGTGGTGTCAAAAACACTATTGATAGCAAACCTACCAAGAAGGCCACCAATTCACACTATCCCTCATTTGGCAAGAAACCCACTAAGGGTGGAAGCCAAATGAAAGGTCATGCTTATATGTACACCAACACTCATACACGTAGGAAATGCCCTACTTCACATGTGGACACTTATGACACATTTTATGCTCCACACCCACGGGCACGTGCAAACTCACACGTAAGAAATACTCATGCACGTGATCCTATACATTCATATGTTCATATACATAATCCTCTCTTGTATGCTCATGCTCACATCACATGCATGCTCCATATGTTTCATATAATATGAATGCTTCTCAATTTGCATATAACCCATATATGTCTCATGCTTATCCACTTCCATCTTCATATGCTAGATCTCATGCTCCTAGGAAGCATGCACCACATATATATCAACCAAATATGCATGCAACTAGGAAAATGACACCCAAAACATACACAATTTGGGGTCCTAAGAATACTAGCACAAATGATAGGAATGCTTATGTTAATTCTTATTTTAGAGATGTGATAAATAGTGGTAACTTTGTTGGAAAGCCAAAGTTCACTTGGACTTGGTTTCCAAAGGGCTAATCCCCTTGGACCCAATAAAGTTTGGGTACCATGAGCTTATGACATACTATGTAGGTACCCAAGAACAAGAAAGAGAACAATAATAGACATAGTGGCTCTGAAAGGAAATGATGGATAATCGATAGGGGATGCTCCAAATACATGACGGTAGATCCCACATTGCTCTCAAAAGTGGTTCGCATCAAGGATGATGCAACGGTCACATTAGGAGGCAATAAAAAGAGAACCATCATTGGAGTAGGGAAAGTCGGTGATCCTTCCAAACCACTTATTACCAATGTTTATTTAGTTAGTGATTTATGTCATAATCTTATCTCCATTAGTCAACTCTGTGACAAGGGTTACAAGGTTAACTTTGGAGAGGGTATTTGCAATTGTTACGCCCTAAAAGCCGGCCTAGTTGATAAAGGCCCACTCAAATAACCATCAACAGTCTCATCATTCAGGACCAGTTCGCCCCAACTAAGAAGAGCTCGCTGAGGCTCAGAGTAGTGCGCCCTTGTAGACTGCCAAGCTTGTCAACCAAGCCCAAGTCATGGCCCTCCAAATCTCCATAATGAGACCTAGCTCGCCGAGTCTTAGAGAAGCTCGCCCAAGTAGAGCCACTAGCTCGCCGTCCGAATCGAAGAGAAGAGCCCTCTGGCTGACCGCACACGTTCTACGCTAGCTCGCCCCAGAGTAACTCGCTCTAGAGTAGCTCGCCCCAAGAGCAGCTTGCCCCGGAGGCAGCTCGCCTACCTCTCTGCCTCGAAGCAGTCCACCCAAGGAGGGAGGCAACCCACCACGAATACACTGCCAGTCTCGTTACAGACAAATTTTGACAAAAGCGCACCTGGCCGCTTTGTCGCCTGACAACCTGTCGAAAGCACCCCTGACATTTATGGCTCTGACAGCCTGATGCACCTGACACCACCTGACACCATCAATGCGGAAAATATCTCTGACACCACTCTTCACCTTAACGCTTCACCACCCGAGTGCCAGCTGGGTGGATTCGAGAGCTGACAGGATGACAAGCAACCGCCTCTCAGCCCTATAAATACACCCTCTCCTCCAACGAGGAGGAGGCAGGTTAGTTGGTCAGTTAAAACCTCTAACAGATATACTTATACTGAAGGCTGGATATCCTCCATATTTTGCGCCTTCTACACTAGTTCACCATGCAAGCGTCGATCTGCCTATAAGATCGCCTTGCATGTCCGACATTCTCCGAATAGTCATCAACTTACTTTAGCATCGGAGGGGATATGTGTGGACAGCCCGCCCAGCCTTTCTGATGAGTTGCTTTTCTTGCAGGAAGTTCGCCCCAGCGGCCAATGGACGTACGACCTGCGGCGTCCTTCACCAACGAGCAGGCGACCTACTCCGATTGACGGGCGACCTTGAGATCCTCATCTAAAAATCGTCCTCAAATCGTGATTAGCCTCGCCATCATCCCCAAACACTTGTAATTATTGTGCCCCTGATTTCCCACATCAATATAAATTCATTGTAAGCGGATTTACCCCGCAACAGCAATATTGTTGATAATGATTCGCATGTTTTATTTACCGGTATTAGGCGTAAAAATATTTATTATTTGAGCTTGCCTAAAACCATAGAACATTGCTTAGTTGCTAATACAAATGAACAACTATTATGGCATCGCCGTTTTGGTCATATTCATTTTAAGTACTTATATAAGTTAGCTAAGCATGATCTTATTATAGGTTTTTCGAAAATTACCTTTAGTAAGATATTTTTTGCGATTCATGTCAAAGAGGTAAACTAAGTAAATCGTCTTTTAAATTTAAAGATGGCATAAATTCTAAGAGTCCCATAGAATTACTTCATTTAGATTTATTTGGGCCAACTAGAACTACATCTTTAGGTAACGCTCATTATGGATTAGTTGTCGTAGATGAGTTCTCCATATTTACTAGGGCTTCATTTTTAACCAATAAAAATGAAGCTTTTGAAGAGTTTATTATATTTGCAAAGTAAATTCAAAATTTCTTAGGAACCACCATTATCACTATTCGTAGTGATCTTGGAGGAGAATTCGAAAATGATTTTTTTCACTAAGTTTTGTGATGACAACATGATTGCTCACAACTTTCCTTTTTCTCGCGCACCACCAAAAAATAGTGTTGTTGAGAGAAAAAAATTGGACCTTAATTGAGCGTGCTCGCACCATGCTCCATGATAGTCATCTTTGACTACAATTTTGGATGGATGCAGTGCACATGACATGTTATATGCTAAATATGGTCCTAGTGAGGCCACGAACGAACAAAACTTGTTTTGAATTATTTTGTGATAAAAAGCTGCAAGTTAAATATTTTCATGTTTTTTGGTTCAAAATATTTTCTAA
Source organism: Scilla litardierei (assembly GCA_030789695.1). NCBI lineage: Eukaryota > Viridiplantae > Streptophyta > Magnoliopsida > Asparagales > Asparagaceae > Scilla > Scilla litardierei. The sequence continues at coordinate 227,590,542 of CM061142.1, forward strand.
AGAACACATATGGTAACTTAGATAAATTTAAGCCAAGATCCGATGGAGGAACCTTTGTTGGATATTTCACGCGTAGCAAAGCCTACTGGATATACAACAAAACATCTTCAACAATCGAGGAATCACTACACGTTTCATTTTATGAAGATTTTCATATTCCTCATGTTGTCGATGATAGTGTAGATGTTTTATGTGATTCCATTAGTAATGTTAAAATTAATGATTCTATTATTGAGACTAACAATACTAATGAAAATGTTGAGGATGTTCCAAGTGATCCAGGTATTCCTAAAGCTTATCCGACCGTTCGTAATCACCCCCATGACCAAATAATTGGAGACATTGGTGTGGGTGTCCGAACAAGGTCAAGGATTGATGAATTCTCTCATTGTGCATTTGTATATACCATTGAGCCAAAGAACATCCAAGAAGCGTATGAAGATAGCTCTTGGATAGTTGCAATGGAAGAGGAGCTCATACAATTTGAAAGAAATGAAGTTTGAAAGCTCGTTCCTCTTCCAAATGGTCACCAAGTCATTGGGACCAAATGTATTTTTAAGAATAAGACCGATGAGAACGAGGTCATCACAAGGAATAAAGCAAGGTTAGTAGCTCAAGGCTACTGGCAAGAGGATGGTATTGATTTCGAAGAATCCTTTACTCCCGTAGCTAGATTAGAAGTTATTAGGTTGATGTTATCTTTTGCGTCTCATAAAAATTTAAAATTATTTCAAATGTGTGTTAAAAGTGCATTTTAAATGGTATCGTTAATGAAGAAGTATATGTTTCTCATCCATCCGGTTTCATACATGAAAAACTTCCAAACCATGTTTTCAAACTTAAGAAAGTGCTATATGGGTTGAGACAAGCTCCTAGAGCTTGGTATGATCGACTCAAAACCTTTCTTTTGGATTTAAATTTTAAAATAGGTGAAGTTGATTCAACTCTTTTCATTAAATATTATAAAAATGACATCCTTTTGATTCAAGTTTATGTAGATGATATAATATTTAGTTCTACTAACTTTAATCTTTGCCAAGAATTTTCTAAGTCTATGAAGAATGAATTCGAAATGAGCCATATGGGTGAGCTCAACTACTTCCTTGGACTACAAATTCGGTAAATGAAGGATGTGACTTTCATACATCAAACAAAGTACACTGTGGAGCTTATCAAGCGATTCGAGATGGAATCGTCTTTAAGCAAACGGACTCCCAAGAGTACGACAACCCCATCTACACAAGGATGAGAACGGAAATGATGTAGACATTCGTCTATATCAAGATATGATTGGTAGCTTACTTTACTTAACTGCTAGTAGGCTCGATATTATGTTCTCCGTACGTCTTTGTGCTAGATATCAAGCTAGACCTAAAGAGTCACACTTGATTGCAGTTAAAATAATTTTTTGCTATACCTAAGGAGTCACACTTGATTGCAGTTAAAATAATTTTTTGCTATCTCAATCATTCACTAGATTATGGGTTACTTTACCCTAAGTCTAGTACATATGTGTTAATATCATATAGTGACGTCGATTTTGTCGGATGCAAATCCGATAGGAAGAGTACTAGTGGCACTAGACATTTTCTAGGAAATTCTCGTGTTTCTTGGTTTTCCAAAAAAAAAAAAGAACTCGGTATCATTGTCCATGACTGAAGTTGAATATATTGTCGTAGGTCTTGCATGTGCACAAGTACTTTGGATGAGATACACGCTCAAATACTAGGGTGTCAATTGTGATACTTGTCCTATCATGGTTGATAACCAAAGTGCAATATGTCTTTCCAAAAATCCGGTATCTAACTCCCGTACCAAACACATAGATGTAAGACACCTTTTATTAATGATCATGTAGCTAAGAAGGACATCATCTCAGAGTACATTGAAACCCAAAAACAAATCGCTAACATATTCACTAAACCTCTTAAAGAATATTCATTTATGAGGTTGCGTGGAGAATTAGGGATTCTGGGTGAATCTGAAATATAGGAGTTCATATTTATATGTTAAATCATGCTTTGAACTCATGTTATCATTTCACATCTCATGTTTTTATATGTCATATTTTTACATATATTTTTCAATGAGATATATTTGAGATTTTGATGATTATATATGTTTGGATTAGTATACGTGATTTGTATGTTAATCTATACTATTTTGATAGTGATTTCATGTTTGTAGAGTAGTTAGAGTTTAGGTCTTAGGGTAAGTTATCTCAATTCTCTTGATTTCAGCCTTATCCTATATTTTTGACCAGGATAGACGACTATCAATGCTTCGACAGTCGCCTGTCCAACTCTAGATTTTCTGACTGAAATTAGTGTTTTTTGCTCAGGCGACTGATGTGTAATTTTCAGGCGCCTGTCTCTCTGACAGGTAACTAAAATTTGTTCATCAGGTACCTCCCTTGATCATGATAATTTTCTCTTAAATCATCAAAATTGTTGTCTTTTGGTCAGGGGACTACAATATATTTTACAGGTGCCTGTCAACTTGTCAGGTGACTGTAACTTTCACTATAGGCGACTGTCTATCTCTTTAGCCAGTTTTCCCTTTTTTCGGCCAGCCGATTGAAGTTTGTACATCAGTTGACTGTCCAAGTTTGAGGCGGTTCGTAGATTTAATCTGAGCCGTCCATCTTTTAATTCAATGACCCAGATGTGATTCCCCTCCACTTAAGTAATCGAGGGCCCTCTCATTTCCTCACTCCTCCGATAGGAATTCCCTCGTCTTCCTCTTCGAACGACAGCCATCCGTTCGATCTTCTCCGTCAATTCGAAGCTTCTGTCGTCGATTCTCCTCTCCATTCATTCGATAGTGCTTGGATCTCTCCTCCTTCATCGATTGATTGGTATATATCTCTCTAGCTTTCAATCGTGCACTATTTTTCTTTGTTGTCTGTCGATTTCGTGATATTGTTCCACCCAAAGTCAGTTCCTCTTCCAAGGGGAAAGCTCTTGCTGTTAGGAAGCCTAGGAACCCTAAACCTAAGGCTGCCCCAGTCAAGACCTACAAAGACCGCACCAAATTCTCTGAGCCCATTTCTGATGTTTCAGATGATTCTGATTCGGATCTTTCTTCATCCGAAGAAGACGAGTTTGTCGAACCCCTACAGAAACATCAGTGTAGACCCATTGGTGTTCAGATCAATGAGCCTCTTTCTTTGACTGATTCAACTTGTGTGGATGTAGACACCCACACCGAGCCTCTACCCTCTGAACCCCAAGGCCAAAATCAACCCTCTGAACCCCAAGGCCAAAATCAACCCAGGCCTCCTCAGCCTCCTCCAGCTGCTCCTCTTATCCCCATTGGCCTGGATGCCTCTTGCTTGGCAAAATTTCACTCTATGTTTGGGATCAAGCTCCTTTGTGAGTGTTTTGTAGTTTATCAGGCTTTTACCGCTGAGAGACTTTCCAAGGTCCCCACGACGACCAAATTGGTTGATTTGTTTCGTTATTCACATATTGATTCTCCTTGTGCGTATCCATTTCTTGTAAAGCTATTCTATGCCAACCGTATTTGCGGTGAATATGTTGATACTGGTGTTATTGACACCATAATACAGGGTACACAAGTCAGGCTTGATCCTACTCTCTTAGGAATATTCTTAGGATTCTATCTTTTGGATCCTTGCCAGCTGATATCTCCATCTCTGATGTTAGTGATCTTGACCAGGCTGTCATTCAAGACATGTTTTTTGTGATTCCTTCGTTCCTCTCCTCTGGCATCAAGGCATCCATGTTCTCTGCTCGAGATTTGGCTGTTCACCTTGTGGTGAAGTCCAACATCTTACCGAAGATGGCTCCTCTGATCAGCCATCTCAGGAGATTCTCATGTCCATGTATGTCATCCTTTCTGGCATGTCTGTTCATTGGGCTGGGGTCCTCTTTGATCGTATGGACAGGGTAGAGTTCACTTCTTCTTCCTCTCATATTCTTTATAGAGGAATTCTTACTCATGTTTTTTTCCAGTTAGACATTGATCTGACCCTATATGAGCCCATGCCCCTTGGTCCGCTTCTTGATACGGAAGTAAAGTCGAAGTCCTCTTCGGCTCTGCTGACGGCATCAAAGAAGATGCAGTCTACTTCAGGCCCTTCTTCATCCACTGCTCCATCTATTGATCAACCATCATCATCTGCTGCACCCTCTCTGGTCCAGTTGGACGAGAAACTATCTGGACTTTATGAGATGTTCTATCTGTTGTTCCAGTATCAGAGCATACCATTCCCTGCCCACCTCCAGTCGTTTGTTCCATCTGCTCAGCCTACTCAGCCTCCTCGTCCGATCATCTCTGAGATTCCTCTTCAGCTGATGCTGCTTCTAAGCCGGTTGCTTCTCAGGCTCCTCATGGTGTTTTCTCTGCTGATTTTGCTGCTCCTCCTCTCGAGGACGTTTCTGTTGATCCGAAGCCCCAGGATTTCCTATTACGTTGGCTACTGATGTGTCATTATATTCCATGTTTTATCTATATGATTACACGTCAAAATGATTGCTCAATTACATATTTCATACGCTTTTACGCTACTATTTGGAACAATATGACTTTCGGAGCATTTATGTCCATTTCAGGAATTTGAAGTGATATTAGAACAATTTGGAGTCAATAAGACGATCGGCGACGTGAGAGCGCCAAGAAGACTTATGATGACATGCTTGAGTGCCAAAGAATAAGACTAGAGGAAGAGAAAGAGAAAGGAGAAGCCAAGAAGCAATCAGCTTCAGTTTCCCAGGCGACTCGACCGAGTAGCATCACCTACTCGGTCGAGCTGACACGTAATTCTCGTATAGGAAATGGGTACACCCTATGCCATCGAGTAGGGTGGCTACGTGAACCGAGTCGTCAATTTCCAGAGCCACTACTTTGAGCTTCTCCCCAAGGCACTCTAGCTCGACCGAGCAGAAGGCTACTCGGTCGAGTAAGGAAAACACCCAGATTTTCAGACAGCCGTGCACTCCTTTCATATCTGTTATCACCTGGGATTTTTCAGTATTTTTTGGATATTTTTTTCAGATAGTAGACTTCAAGACGGTTCTAACGCCACTAAGAACGCACCAATCGGAAGTTGGATGAGCTCTGGAAAATTTCTTCAAGTTGATACTGCAGTGCTAAAATCTATACTCAACCACCTACTCGACCGGGCAGCTACCTACTTGGTCCGAGAAGACCCTACTCGGTCCGGATAGACCCTACTCGGTCCGAGCAGACAGAGCAGTGCTTTTGGAGGAATATCTGCCATATTGCCGACTCGACCTAGTAGGAGGCTACTCGATCGAGTCAGCTGGGCCCCGAAACTTAAGTTGCGTCTGGATTTGGCTTTGGGCACGAATTTCAAAGGGGTTTTCTAAGAAGTTTTGGAGACGATCTTTTTGGGAGTTAGGCTACGCCATAGGCCCCTCCTCTTGTATCAAGCTAAGTATTTTATCTCTTTAATTTTATTTTAGTTCTTATTGTTTTTCTATGATGCTAGCAATGATCTCTATTGTTTTCATAATGTTTGTTATGCTTGAATAATCTTTTCTAGGGCTAATGGATTAGCCCTAGAATTTTAGGATTTAGATGCAAAGATAGGATTTTTATGATGCGTTTGATATAAAAGGGGGAGTATTTTGGTTGATCTTGCAAAATCCCTAGGAGAACTCGTACTAAGATCGTGCCCACGGTCGGTGCAATCGATTAGCTTAAGAAGTATCTTATGGATTTCATTAGGGAGTTAGTGGATTCAACCGAGGCTCGTGACCATGCCCGGCTCGTGTCTTGATGGGATCCACCGACGAACTATATCACTAATTGACGGCAACCGACATTGCGTCAATAAGAGCCACCAAAATACCTCGAAGCTCTAACCCACGAGAGTGGTACGAGTTGAGAGCGTTCAACCCACGAGAGTAGTGAGATTACTGTAGATCCTTAATGCACGTATCGTATGCGCCTATCGCAAGAGCGGGGTTAATGTGATACGTTAGATTCATGATGTCCAGACGCATGAATTGACTTCCTAGATGCTACAACTCCCAATGAAACCAATGCAATGTAGAATTCCTAACCTAGCATCGACATTCGACGATCCTAGTGGTGAGTCCTAAAGCCCTAGTCTTTTCTTTCTTTCTTTGTGTGGAGTGCTTTGTTTGAGACATCGAGTGACACGACTTTCACATCCATCACCATTACGACACTCCACAATCCACATCCACCAATAAATCTGCAAGTCTAACTCAACCTAGGAGTAGATAGGTAGTATAGCACCTCTTCTCCGTGTTCGATACCCGCTTGCCACTATACCGTGTGCTTGTGGTTAGACGACATCATTTCGGAGTTAATTTCGGGCCGATCAAGTTTATGGCACCGTTGCCAGGGAGGCGTTCCACCATATTATCTATTTACCACAATTAGGTTGATTAGATTGCGTTTAAAAACAAAACAAAACAAAACAAAAAAACAGAGAGAGAAATTTTTCCGACCACCTGCTTTATCATTATCTCTATCTTTTTGTACCATTGATATCTTTTCTAGGTTGTTTGTTTTTGACTATTCGGGTACAATGGATCAATCTTGGCATTATTCAGGCAATGCTTATTTGGCATGGTATGAGGCTCCAATGGAAGAATGCGAATATTATTCACAGGACCCATACTATTAGATGGAAGGATATGATCAATATTCAGAGTGTTATGCCTGCTGCGAGTCTTGTGACAAGGAGTGACACATGCCCTACGAAAGTCACGTCTGTCTCTTGAGTCCTGACCATCCTCTCAATTTGACACTCAATGCGTTTATGGCACAGGTAGAGGAGAGCACAGCTGTCAGCGCTATACTAAATGAGTCACATGATCGATGGTAGAAAGATATGGATGAAATCAACAAGTACCTTTCATATTATGAGCTCGAGGGAGAGAATGAGTACATTAATACTTCCACCTCTGAAGAGACAACGGTACCAAACACGGATGCTGCCACTTCTGTAAGAGAACTGTGATGAGACACTCGAGAGGTGCTACTGCAGATCCAGTTTGCACCGCCGTCGCTCCCCCACCCACCGATACAGCTAGTTCATATGAAGTGTGGATGACCGATTCAATTGGAGAAAACATTGATGTTATTTACCTCGTGCCGGCTGACATATACGATGCATCCAAGGTCGACACATTCACTTCCATACCTAGAGAGCATGAGGATATTTTAGTGTCCTGCTTGTCTCCCTACCAGAACCTGAGCTCACAGTACCACCTGCACCTACTATTGAGAAGGCCAAGCCATGCAATCGGGTGCCTCGAGCTCCATGACAGAAACGAAGAAGGAGGCGTAAAAAGGAGAAGATGAAGTTTACATTACCTTTTATACCTGAGGAGCCCGAGGAGGATGCCCACGTTCAGCTTGGGGATGTATTATGCGCTTTGATATTGCCACCTCCGACGAGACCACATCACTTGGTACTACGGAGTCAGCTTGTGCCATCGTCACTCCCCCTTGCCACCTACATGAGCCAGAGCACGCTTTTGAGGAGGTCTTACACGTGGAGCTAGAGCTTATCACCAAGGATGTCGTGTATAGGGACGAGGACACAGCCATTCATGAGGATCCTGAGCATTACCCTCCTCCTTTAGAGCTTTTGCAGCCACCTCATCCTTCCACTGACGTCGAGGACTATCACATATAGCTTATAGCTCCCATTCAGGGAGATCTCTTTACCCCCTTGTTTCTTACATTTGATTCCCCTCCCGTGTATGATGTTTACCATGATTCATATTTTGATGACTCATTGTACCTTTTTCAGGATACACATACATATGATCAAGAGGCATGATGAGACGTATACGAGGAGGAGAGCGAGGAGCCACCTACCATGGATGTTATTTAATATGATCGGGAGGTGCACTGGGATGAGTCTGACGATGATGAGGATTCGCCTGATGAGACCCATACTCATATGCCAGAGCTGCCTGAAAAGCCTGAGACGAACGACAAGGAACTGCCTGTCATGGTACATGAGAGCGCAGATGTACTTTCAGGGAAGTATCGTCTACTTACTTTTACTTTACATATTTCTTTTGACGATCTTCTTTGGAAAACTTTTATTTTAGGGAAAAATTATCCACATCAGATTGATGCTGCTTATCTCTTCCAGGATACAGGTGGAGTCCTTGGAGAGATGCTAGCAGCCGCATTGCTGGAATCTGATGGAGCCCGTGGAGATACGCACCTGGCAGAGCCACGAAAAGTGCAGTTAGAGCAGCTGCCTGCTCTGACAAAGATATTGGACACATCTTTTGCTACAGGTGGTACCAATCTAGTAGTGTAGATATAAAGTAGAATTTTATGCTTTAAATAATTATGAATCCTCTCGACAGCGAGAGGACTGTATAGGATTTATAAGCTTTTTTAGTTTAATAAATTCACCCCATATGATGGCTCAATTATCTTTTGCACCCAACCCACTATTTATCATCATTGCATACCCTTGTATTTGGCACTTATTTCGCCTCTCTCCCCAATTTTTTGTGATGGTTAAGCTTGGGGGAGAGAGACTATTTTGTTTAGTGGACCCCTTATCTTGTCATTGTCCTCTATTTATATCATCCACACATTGAGGACAATGTGATGTTTAAGCTTGGGGGAGTGCACAGTACACGCACTTTGCTTCATCGTGAAACACACTTCGAAATTTCCAAATGAACCATGTTCACTTCTATATTTATGTCTCATATGCTTCATTTTCTATGAAATATCGTGGATTTATTTTTTTAATGAACTCTAATATCTGTTAGATTAGAGTTCGATTCCTTGATTAGTGTATCTTTGTTAATATGCTTTTTCATAGTAGAATCCATAGTTTCACAACCATATTCTCGAAACAGTTAAGCTAAAAATGAATGGATCAAATTTGAAAATCATTTGACTTTTGCGTGATTTGATTGATAATTCTATTGCTTCATGGATGTTTAGTGATTCAAAAAAGATAGGATAACCCCACGACAACCAAAGTAGTGATGATTAGGATTCCTGAAATCGAGCCATGTCAAGATTCTACGCTTTTTCTTTTTCTTTTTTGAATAGCCAATAAATGATCTTTGATTATGTTTTGCATTCCATCGCGTTTACGTGAGTTTGCAAAAATCCTAATAATGCAAAAATCAAACAAATATCCTGAATAATAGGCCATAGGGGTTCTTCAAAACCCAATGCCCTAAGACCGTCTGGTCTGGGATGCATAGGCCGCTTTTTGTATATATTTAGTTATCTCGTGTATATAAAGAAAGAAAAATGTATATGAAATATTTGTATAGCCAAAAAACAATATAAAAGTACAAAAAACCCATATCCTTATCTCCATTTCTATATAAAACAAAGACATGGCAAAGTTGCTGGGTTCTAGGAGTCTTGAAATGGTCGTAGTGTGGTGATGCCTTACCATAATTGAATTTGCTAAATTCATTCCATGAAGCATAACAAAATACCATGCATGCTTGAAAACATTGATCATGACATATTATACTGCTTAGAGAATGAGTTGTGGACATTGGTTTCATTTCTGTGAACTTAGTATATTGCATGATAAACTATGATATGATATAACTCAACTCTCATTTTATCACTTATCACGTTCATTACATTTATCGAAATCCACGTTATTTTAATTTGAGCGAGATTTAAGTATTTGTTGTGTATAGTGTTCTAATTTCATATTGACGTGTGTTCACGAGATCTTGCATACCTTGGATTCTTATATTTTCTTAATTTAAGATTGAACCCCTTGTCTCCATTACACGCCACTGCCTCACATCTCTATTGTATCCCTCTCCCGTGTTCGCTTCTTACTAGTCTTCCTCGAGGATGAGTAAGAGGCAAGCTTGGGGGATTTTGATGTGTCATTATATTCCACGTTTTATCTATATGATTACACGTCAAAATGATTGCTCAATTACATATTTCATATGCTTTTATGCTATTATTTGGAACAATATGAATTTCGGAGGGTTTATGTCCATTTCAGGGATTTGGAGCGATATTAGAGCAATTTGGAGTCAATAAGACGATCGGCGACGTGAGAGCACCAAGAAGACTCATGATAACATGCTTGAGGTGCCAAAGAAGAAGACTAGAGGAAGAGAAAGAGAAATGAGAAGCCAAGAAGCAATCAGCTTCAGTTTCTCAGGCAACTCGACCGAGTAGCATTAGCTACTCGGTCGAGCTGACACGCAATTCTCGCAGAGGAAATGGGTACATCCTACGCGACCGAGTCGGGTGGCTACTCGACCCGAGTCGTCAATTTCCAGAGCCACTACTTTGAGCTTCTCCCCCAAGTGTAACCGCCAGTGTTTTGTTGTACATCTTAGTCGTTTCCCTGTCTAGCCGTACACTTTACGTGCCGTATTTTTATGCGTACCAATATTTCTTTTATCTTTTCGTATTAGTGTAACTACGTATTCCTGTACGTGTAGCCACTAGTAATTTATTTTTCTATATTATTTCATTTCAAGTTTAAATATTAAAATTCAAATGGATTCCTAAATGGGAGATGAGACTTTTGCTCATCCTCGTTAATCACCAAATCTCTTCTCTAATTGCTATTAATTCTTGTCCCCTTCCTTTTTAACCTAGCTTCATAAATTTTCTATTAATCTCAAACCTAAGTCTAGCCCTACAAATTTTCGAAACAAACCTGGGCAACTCTTCCGCATGCTCACAAGAACAACCCCAAGGCCTTGCTATATTTTTTTAAACTTAAAACCTAACCATATTTTCTACCAACTCTCCCTCCTACCCAATATATCAACATTGGATTAATATCTTGCATAGGCCGAACCTTAGAGAGACTAGGGGTTTCACATTTTTCTAGCTGCACAAAACACAACCCATATATTACCCTCTCTCTATATAGCTAGAACTAGGGTTTGCACTATTTTTTGAGCCGCACAAACTGTGGACAACTCTCCTTTCATTCTTTTTACCCTAGTCTATTTCCTTATCCCTCTCTAGGCCGTACCCTAACCCTACTGCCGTCCTCCCTCCCATCTCCTCCATCTTCACGCAAGGCAGCTGCCGCCGGCCATCCTCCACATAAGCAACCCAAACCCGCCAGCGTTTCCTTCTCCGACCTGCACACCCTTCCCCGCACGCCACCGCCCTTGAAGCAACCCATCACCGCAAGCCACCTCCCCCACTGCCGTTCATCCTCCACCCCCACAGCCTAGAGCCCCTGCCGTATCACCTTACAACAGGCTGGTGCCCTCTCTCCGACCTGACGCAACACTCCCTGGATCCGACCCCCCTACATCTCCAACTTCGGCCTCCTTCACCCTCCAGCCAAGCATATGCCATTCTCCACGCACAGCAGCAGGCCGAACACCCTCCCTTTCCGTTGCCGTACAGCTCCTCGCTTCATCCCCACGGCCGAGAGCTCCTCCCACCGCCGGTCCTTCACCCAACTACCCACGGCCTCTCCCCTTGCTGTCGTTCCTCTTCATGTCGTGCTACCGCAGCCTTGTGCACAACCGAGGTCGATAGCTCGCTGCCGTAAGCTTCTTGCTGTTGTCCTCATTTTCTACCACAATTCGCCACGTTACCGCTGCTCATTTCTGCCACTTCATTGCACTACCTGAAACCGAGGTGATCCCGAGGAGACCTTTTCCTTACTACGCTACCCGCAGTTGCGGAACCAGAGACGACGAGACTCGTCACCGTTTCAGATCCGACGTCAGACTCGTGCGTGATCGTCGTGATAGGTTGGTTTCCCCTCCCCCGTAGTAACCCACACCGTACGACAATGAAACCTAACTAAAAATCGACAACTAAACACTAAATTTACTTTTACGCACCTTTTAACTGTTGTAAAAATCTAGACCGACGATTAGACAATTTTGACTGTGCACATAGGATAGATTCATCGAATAGGTTGAACGTTCGAACAACTTGACTTGGAACTGTTAGGATAGCCACGTTCAATTTAGAAAACAAACCATAATAGGACTTTCTAAAACTGGACCTGACACCGTCCCCTTAAATTTATTACAGCAAACCATTACCGACACACTGCTCATGACGAGACGCTCCCGACGGACGTACTTCTCGCCACTTCAGGCAAGTGTGTTCACTTGCGTAGTTATGGCCACGTTTTAGGCCATTACTTCCTTAGTTTGAAAATTGTTGAACAAGAGAACCAGACGTGAAATGATAGCGTCTGGTACACCTCCCGACATCCTAGGCTTGACGACGAAGTCTAGGTATAAAATGCTATAACTGCAATGCTAGGAATTATCTCTCTGTGTGTGTGCGCGTGTGGACCCCATTGAATGAAGAGAACACACGTTACCTTTTTCATGCCATGTAACATCATTCTTGAAATGTTTTGCACAACCTGCGGGGAATAGGACACTCTCCAAGATAAAGAGAGTGATCCCTTGTCTGAAATACACAACCTGCAGGGAATATGGCACTCTCCAAGATAGAGAGAGTGATCCATTGTCTGGTCTTGTCTTGTGCACGGGTTTGGGGTAGGGTTGAGCGGTCACAATGTTTAGAGGGTTTGGCCGCCCTCTAACTGTAAAGCGTGAACCCTCTTGACACACACGTCTTATATTGTCTTGTCTTGTAGCCTGTAGCACATGCTGCGGCCTTTGCCATGTCATGTTTACTTTCTTGCACATGCTTTACTTTCCTGCCATACTATAAAATGTCATGATGTTGCATTTATCATTTGTCATGTAAACAACATTTAAATACCTGCTTTTATATTCTTTTACACCTTGCAGTATAGTCTTTCTCACCTTTACTTGTAGAATCTGCCTGACATATAACTCCTTTTCTCTTGGGTAATTGTATGTCAGGTACCGAGACAGAGTTCGTAGACGAGGAGACCATACCTGTAGACTTGGACCAGGAGGGCATTGCTCAGGAGTACGATCCGGACGAGGACCAGTCCTATAGTTCTCCACCCGTTGTTGATTTGGAGTTTCAGCTTTCTAGTTAGGGTGCGTAGCACCATTTTGCTTTCTGTTTTAGGTTGGGTGCGTAGCACCATTAGTTTCCTTTTCAATTGTATCCATGCGAGGCTTTCTTTATTAGACTTCTTGTACTTGGTGGATTATTATCTTTATGAATGAATGCTGTTTCTTTTAAGTACTATTATTCTTCTGAACTTTAAATGCAAGAACATGTACTTCGTTTGGTGTATCTCTACAGACGCTTATTGGGTCCGAGCTTCATAGCTCCAACCCATGTCGACATTAGTCTCGTCCTCGCTTCCGTATTATGGGAAGCGGTACGTGACATGTTTTAGTGGTGGCCCATGTAGGTCATGCAAAAAGTTCGAAACGATAAAAGCACTCGCATTCATTTAATATCCAGTTTAACATGTGCAAAGTCTAATTATCCCTAGTTAGATTAGTGACCCTTGTTTGACCTTAGTTATTATCACTTTATCTTAGGCACCATCTTAGTGGCATCTTATCCGGTACTAACTTTGTTCGACTCCGGTGTACCTATGTGCATCATAACCCGGAGATTCGTAACAGAGCACTCCATTTCCCCCCATACACTTTCAAATTGTTGGGATATCACTATAGGGAACAGAGTAGTGACGGTTAATTTGGGATGCCGATCGATTTTGTTGGTGATCATTGGACACGAGCTCTATGTCGACTTCATTGTCCATAATCTACGCATTTCGATGTTGTTCTTGGCATCGACTGGTTGGGAGATTTCCATGCTTTGATCGATTGTCACAGTAAGAAGGTAGTGTTCAGGATACCAGGCCACCAGGAGTTCGAGTTTCATAGCAGGAGCGATCACTTGGGCCGGTTAGATTTCGGGCCAAGTCGGAGGAGTCGATCATTGTCGCCATGCAGATAGAGATCAGTAGGCCAGTAGTCGTCAGAGACTTCGACGACGTCTTTTTGGAAGTTATTTTAGGTTTGCCACCCGACAGAGCTTTGGAGTTCAGCATAGACCTTATACCGGGAGTGCAACCTATTTCGAAGGCGCCGTATCGTATGGCTCCTACAGAGCTTGAGGAGCTGCAAAAGCAATTGGACGAACTGTTACAGAAGGGATTCATACATCCTAGCATGTCGCCCTGGGGTGTAACAGTCCTATTGGTAAAGAAGAATGATGGATCCTGCAGGATGTATGTGGATTACAGAGGGCTGAACGCAGTGACTGGGAAGAACAAGTATCTGCTGCCCCGTATTGATGATATATTCGACCATCTCGGAGGTCGAGAGTCTTCTCGAAACTGGATTTAAGGAGCGGATACCATCAGCTGAAGGTGAAGAAGGATGACATTCCAAAGACGGCATTCAGGACAAAGTACGGACACTATGAGTTCGTGGTCCTGCCTTTCGATGTGACCAACGCTCCTGCAGTGTTTATAAACTTGATGAATTTGATCTTCTATGACTATCTGGATAAGTTCGTCTTCATCTTCATTGACGACATTCTTATTTACTCGAAGTCTGAGGAGGAGCACAACAGACATCTGAGGATAGTGTTGGAGACACTGAGGCGTCATCTGCTTTATGCCAAGTATAGTAAGTGTGAGTTCTGGTTGGACAGAGTCGCATTCCTGGGACACGTGGTGTCTGGTGATGGCATATCAGTAGATCCGAAGAAGGTTAGAGCAGTCAGCGAGTGGCCAACCTCGCAGTCAGCATCGGATATCAGGAGTTTCCTTGGGTTAGATGGCTACTACCGTCGGTTCATTAAGGACTTTTCATGGATCACAGAGCCAATGACAAAGCTGACAAGGAAGGACGTGGAGTTCTGTTGGTCAGAGGATTGTGATAAGGCCTTCAGTATTTTGAAAGCAAGGTTGACCATAGCACCGGTTTTGGCGATACCAGATCGGAGCAGAGGCTTCGAGATTTACTGTGATGCATCTGGAAAGGGTCTCAGAAGCGTTCTACATCAACATGGTCATGTGGTCGCGTACGCTTCTCGACAGTTGAGGAATCATGAGAAGAACTACCCGACGCATGATCTGGAGTTGACAGCAGTGATATTTGCATTGAAGATCTGGAGACACTTCCTGCTGAGTGAGAGCGTGAAAATTTTCACCGATCACAAAAACTTGAAGTATATATTTACTCAGAAGGAGCTCAACATGCGTCAGAGACGATGGTTGAAGATGATGGCAGGTTATGAGATAGATCTGTAGTATCACCCGGAGAAGGTGAATGTAGTACCAGATGCCTTGAGTAGACTCCCCGCAGTGATGATGCATACTGCCCACGTGAGAGTACAGCAGGAACTGAGAGGGATGAACATTGAGGTTGTCCTTCCAGGAGTGATCGTTTCGTTGATGAACTTGCAGATTCAGTCGATGATTGTGGATCGTATCAAGGCAGCTCAGGCAGGAGACCCGAAGATGCAGAGAATCAGAAGAAATGTAGAAGCTGGACTTTGGACGGAGTTTAACATTCATGAGGATGGATCCCTGAGATACGACAGTAGACTCTGCGTACCTTCAGGAGACATTAAAGATGAGCTGTTAAATGAGGCACATAGCTTGCCTTATTCCATACATCCTAGAGGCACAAAGATGTACAAGGACATCCGTCTGAACTATTGGTGGATTGGCATGAAGAGGAGCATGGCACGAAGTATTACCAAGTGTCTGGTTTGCCAGCAAGTGAAGGTGGAGCACTATCGGACAGCAGGATTACTACAACCGCTTCCTATTCCGGAGTGAAAGTCACAACACATCACGATGGATTTCGTGACAGGACTACCTCGGAGTCCTAAACAAAATGACGTACTCTGGGTGATCGTTAATTGATTGACCAAGACTGCATACTTCATTCCATTCTGAGTGGGACAGTCCACGAAAATCTTGGCGCGAAAGTATCTAGAGGTAAGGATCTTTAACTTCTCTATTTATAGTTCCTCCTTAAGGTTAGTTTGTGATGTAAACCATGTACGTGTAGGAGATTATGCGTCTACATGGAGTTCCGGTGAGCATCGTATCCGATAGGGACTCGAGATTCACGTCTCAGTTCTGGAAGAGTCTACAGGAGAACCTTAGTACGAGTCTGAGTTTCAGCATGGCGTACCACCCGAAGATCGATGGCCAGTCGGAAAGGACGATTCAGATTCTGGAGGATATGCTGAGATATTGTCACTCGATCTGAAGAGTTCGTGGGAGGACCATCTCCACTTAGTGGAATTCTCCTACAACAACAGCTATCAGGAGAGTATTGGTATGGCGCCATTTGCTGCTCTATATGGAAAGAAATGTCGATCGCCACTGAGCTGGGATGACATCAGAGACAGAGAGCTGTTGGGTCTGGAGATGATTGTGAAAGCTGTGGATGTCGTGAGAGACATCAGGGATAAGCTCTGGATTGCTTAAGATCCCTTCAAGCATTGGGCAGATGTCAAAAGATGACCTTTGGAGTTTCAGCCAGGAGATCATGTCTTCCTGAAGATTTCTCCGAACTGCAGAGTCATTCGTTTCTGGAAGAAGGGAAACTCAGTCCGAGGTACATTGGACCTTTTGACGTGCTGGAGCATGTGGGAGCAGTGGCATATCACCTTTCTCTACCACCATCTTTGGAAGGAGTTCACGACGTGTTTCATGTATCTCAGTTACGTTGATACGTCAGTGACCCATCGTACACTATGGACTTTTCAGAGATTACGGTCCGACCAGACCTGACTTATGAGCAGCAACCAGTACCGATTTTGGACCATCGACAGAAGCAGTTGAGGAACAAGGTAGTCGACCTGGTGCGAGTGATGTGGCATCACGGATCGCCAGGAGAGTCCACCTGGGAGAGAGAAAATGAGATGAGAGAGCGCTACCCTCATTTTTTCCCTGATCATTAGGTGTTAGAAATTCTGAGGGCGGAATTTTCTTAAGGTGGGTAGGATGTAACAGCCCGTGTTTTGTTGTACATCTTAGTCGTTTCCCTTCTAGCCGTACACTTTGCGTGCCGTATTTTTATGTGTACCAGTATTTCTTTTTTCTTTTCGTATTAGTGTAACTACGTATTCCTATACGTGTAGCAACTAGTAATTTATTTTTCCATATTATTTCATTTCAAGTTTAAATATTTAAATTCAAATGGATTCCTAAATTGGAGATGCGACTTTTGCTCATCCTCCTTAATCACCAAATCGCCTCTCTAATTGCTATTAATTCTTGTCCCCTACCTTTTTAACCAAGCTTCATAACTTTCCGATTAATCTCAAACCTAAGTCTAGCCCTACAAATTTTCGAAACAAACTTGGGCAACTCTTCTGCATGCTCACGAGAACAACCCCAAGGCCTTGCTATATTTTGTTTAAACTTAAAACCTAACCCAATTTTCTACCAACTCTCCCTCCTACCCAGTATACCAACTTAGGATTAATATCTTGCACAGGCCAAACCCTAAAAAGACTAGGGTTTTCTCATTTTTTTAGCTGCACAAAACACAACCCCCTATATTACCCTCTCTCTATAGCTAGAACTAGGGTTTGTACTATTTTTTGAGCTACACAAACTGTGGACAACTCTCCTTTCATTCTTTTTACCCTAGTCTATTTCCTTCTCCCTCTCCAGGCCGTACCCTAACCCTACCACCGTCCTCCCTCCCATCTCCTCCATCTTCACGCAAGGCAGCTGCCATCGTGCATCCTCCACGCAAGCAACCCAGACCCGTCGGTGTTTCCTTCTTCGACCTGCACCACCTTCCCCGCGTGCCACCGCCCTCTAAGAAACCCATCACCACCGGCCACCTCCCCCACAGTCGTTCATCCTCCACCCCCACGGCCTAGAGCCCCCGCTGTATCACCCTACAATAAGCCGGTGCCCTCTCTCCGACCTGACGCAATACTCCTCGGATCTGACCCCCCTACATCTCCAACTCCGGCCTCCTTCAACCTCGGCCAAGCACATGCCGTTCTCCACGCACAGCAGCTGTCCGAACACCCTCCCTTTCCGTTGCCGCACAGCTCCTCGCTTCATCCCCACGGCCGAGAGCTCCTCCCACCACCGGCCCTTCACCCGACAGCCCACGACATCTCCCCTTGCTGTCGTTCCTCTTCACGTCACGCTTGCATGACCGAGGCCGCTAGCTCTGTCGCAAGCCTTCTTGCTGCTGTCCTGTTTCGCTGCTGCAAGTCGACATGTTACCGCTGCTCGTTTCTGCCACTTCGTTGCGCTACATGCAACCGAGATGATCCCGAGGTGACCTTTTCCTTACTGTGCTACCGACAGTCGAGGAACCAGAGACGACGAGACCCGTCATCGTTTCAGATCCGACGTTAGACTCGTGCGTGTTCGTCATGATAGGTTGGTTTCCCCTCGCCCGTAGTAACCCACACCGTACGTCATTGAAAACTAACTAAAAATCGACAACTAAATGCTAAATTTACTTTTACGCACCTTTAAACTGTTGTAAAAATCTAGACCGACGATTGGACAATTTTGACTGTGCATATAGGATAGAATCGTCGAATAGGTTGAACGTTCGAACAACTTGATTTGGAACTGTTAGGATAGCCACGTTCAATTTAGAAAACAAACCATAATAGGACTTTCTAAAACTGGACCTGACACCGTCCCCTTAAATTTATTACTGCAAACCATAAACGCCACATTGCTCGTGACGAGACGCTTCCGACGGACATACTTCTTGTCACTTCAGGCAAGTGTGTTCACTTGCGTAGTTACGGCCACGTTTTAGGCCATTACTTCCTTAGTTTGAAAATTGTTGAACAAGAGAACCAGACGTGAAATGATAGCGTCTGGTACACCCTCACGACAGCCTAGGCTTGACGACGAAGTCTAGGTATAAACTGCTATAACTGCCATGCTAGGAATTATCTGTGTGTGTGCCCGTGTGGACCCCATTGAATGAAGAGAACACACATTACCTTTGTCATGCCATGTAACATCATTCTTGAAATGTTTTGCACAACGTGCAGGGAATAGGTGATGTGTCCATATTTTCTATCTTTTCATAGCATCATTCCATTGCATTTCATGTCATATCCGCATCCAAATCCTGCATTTTCTTACGATATTGCAATTTTAACGCCATATTCAAGTTTCGTAGAGTTTTGTGGATTTTCAGGGATTTTGGAGCGATTTGGAGCCACTTTTGGATATGGACACATCCAGTATGCCCGTGAGTCCGTTGGCGAGGCTCTACAGGAGTTCGCTGAGGTCCAAAAACTTATGGGAGGAGTGGAGGAGAATCTGGAAAGAGAGAGGAGTTTTTTTGGAACTTTCCTAGGCGACTCGACCGAGCAGCATAGGCTGCTCAGTCGAGCTGATACACAAGCACAACAGAAGCGCATCCTACTCGACCGAGTAGTGCAGTGACTCGGTCGAGTCATCTCTATTTTCAAATCTCCATCCCATCAACATCATGCTCGACCGAGCAGGACTTACTCGACCGAGCAAGCAGGCGACTCGACCGAGCAAGGCCTACTCAGGCCGAGTAAGCAGAGCAACACTTTTGAAGGAGCCCCGGTCCACTGACAGCTCGACCGAGTCGACGGGCTGCTCGATCGAGTAGCCCAGACCCCTTCGCCCAAGCCAAGAGCTGTTAATCCACCTGCTCAACCGAGCAGGCGTCTACTCGACCAAGTCACTGACCCGGTCGACGATATGCGGGTCTACTCCGTTATTTTCGTGGGGCCCCAGACGGATGCGAGGAGGCTATTTTGGAGACTGAAGGGAGGGGAGTGAGAGGATAATGTTTTGAATTTTGGAATTGAGCTTAGGAGGGGATATCAAAAACATTTGGTAGATTTAGATCTAGGTTTTGAGAATTGAGTTGTTTTCGGAGAAAGATTATATTTTTTATTTCTTGCATTTTGGAATCTACGGAATTTCTTTGGATCCCTATCGACTATCGTTCTTTCTTGTTTTCAGTACGTAAGATATTAATTTCTCGCTCGATTCAATTGCTACGATGTTTTCTTCGATAAAAATTGTATTTTTATTCGTCGTAATTGACATGTGTGAGTAGTTTTTCCTAGGGCTGATGGGTTAGCCCTAAGACTCTAGGAAAGAGATGTAGATCTGGATCTCTTTGCACTGGGAATAAGGGGGAGTATTTTGGTCGATCCATCCGAATCCCTATGAGAACTCATACTGAGATCATGCCCATGGTCGGTGGAATTGATGAGCTTAAGGAGTATCTTTGGGATTTAAATAGGGAATTAGTGGATCCAACCAAGGCTCGTGACCATGCCCGGCTCGTGTCTTGAGAGGATCCACCGACTAACTATATCGCTACATTGACATCTACCGCCATTACGTCAATGAGAGCCACCGAAATACCTCGAAATTCTAACCCACGAGAGTGGTATGAGTTGAGAGATCAACCCCCTAAATCCAAAGCAACGTAAAGATCCCATTCTAACATTAACCTCCGACAGTCTTAACGGTGATCACTAAGGCCCTAGCTTCTTTTATTATCAAATGAACAACACCATCACAACAAATCTTTCCAAACTGACTGCTATCTCATTCTGAGATCTAAAAATAATCTGAGACCCTAATACACAATCACTGTCACTGTGGGATTCGACAATCTTATAATTTGACACCGTCCTCTTGTGGATAGAGCCCAGAGCTCACACCTAGGAACCATACTACGCCTAGCGACTATGACACCACTAGGTGGAATTTAGGTGTAAGTTCGGGGGTGTCAATAGGGCACTCTCCAAGATAGAGAGAGTGATCCCTTGTCTGGAATGTACAACCACGAGGAATAGGGCACTCTCCAAGATAGAGAGAGTGATCCCTTGTCTGGAATACACAACCTGCGGGGAATATGGCACTCTCCAAGATAGAGAGAGTGATCCCTTGTGTGGTCTGGTCTTGTGCACGGGTTTGGGGTAAGGTTGAGAGGTCACACGGTTTAGAGGATTTGGCCGCCCTCTAACCGTAAGGCGTGAACCCTCTTGACACACACGTCTTGTCTTGTCTTTTCTTGTAGTCGGTAGCACACGCTACGGCCTTTGCCATGTCATGTTTACTTTCTTGCACAGTCTTTACTTTCCTGCCATACTATAAAATGTCATGATGTTGCATCTTATCATTTGTCATGTAAACAACATTTAAATACCTGCTTTCATATTCTTTTACACCTTGCAGTAAAGTCTTTCTCACCTTTACTTGTAGACTCTGCCTGACATACAACTCCTTTTTTCTTGGGTGTTTGTATGTTAGGTACCGAGACAGAGTTTGTAGACGAGGAGACCGTACCTGTAGACTTGACCAGGAGGACGCTGCTCAGGAGTACGATTCGGACGAGGACCAGTCCTAGAGTTCTCTGTCGGTTGTTGATTTGGAGTTTCAGCTTCCTAGTTTGGGTGCGTAGCACCATTTTGCTTTCTGTTTTAGGTTGGGTGCGTTGTTTCCTTTTCAGTTGTAGCCATGCGAAGCTTTCTTTATTAGACTTCTTGTACTTGTTGGATTATTATCTTAATGAATGAATGTTTTTTCTTTTAAGTACTATTATTCTTCTGAACTTTAAATGCAAGAACCTGTATTTCGTTTGGTGTATCTCTACAGACGCTTATTGGGTCCGAGCTTCACAGATCCGACCCATGCAGACCTTAGTCTCGTCCTCGCTTCTGTATTATGGGAAGCGAGTCGTGACACCAAGGCACTCTAGCTCGATCGAGCATGAAGGCTACTCGGTCGAGTAAGGCGAACTCCCAGATTTTCAGACAGCCGTGCACTCTTTTCATATCTTCTATCACCTAGGATTTTTAATTATTTTTTTGATATTTATTTCCAGATAGTAGACTTCAAAACGGTTCCAACGCCACCAAGAACGTGCCAATTAGAGGTCGGATGAGATCTGGAGAATTTCTGCCAATTGATGCTGCAGTGCTGAAATCTATACTCGACCACCTACTCGGTCCGAGCAGCTACCTACTAGGTCCGAGCAGACCCTACTCGGTCCGAGCAGACATAACAATGTTTTTGGAGGAATATCTGCCTTACTGCTGACTCGAATAAGTAGGAGGCTACTCGACCGAGTCAGCTGGGCCCCAGAACTTAATTTGCATCAAGATTTGGCATTGGACACGAATTTCAGAGAGTTTCTTGGGCTATTTGCTAGGGTTTTGAGGGGACTATATATATGAATTGTAGCCGTCATTAGGGGTGTTGGATATGGACGACATAAATACACCCATGAGGGGATGTATGAGGGTATACGGACCTCAGATGTCGCGTGCACGAAGGCCTGCGCGAAGGGAACCTTTTCTCGTGTGAAAAGGACCACTCGATAAGTGGAAAAAGCCACTCGATAAGTGGAAAAAGCCACTTTATAAGTGCAAAATGGCACTTGATAAGTGGATAAAGAAGAAGATAAATGAATGTGCTAATATAGGCTAATAATCTTATAATTGGTTATTTCCTACAATAACCACCCCTAAAGCCTATAAATAGGACCAAAGGGTAAGGCATTCATTCACACTTTTTCCATGCCATAAGTTTGCATAAGGCATCCTTATGTTCTTCTTCTCCCTTCCATTAAAATCCTCTTCTAGTTAGAGAGTTAGGCGGTGAAACTCTGCTTCGATCCTCCGTGACGAAGTATCGACCGTTGTGGCGAATCCAAGGGCGAAGTTCTGAGATTACGGTGCCGCGTACGCACGCATAAGTCTCAACTTCATTTATCGATCCTAACGTTGTTTTGACAGGATCCTACATTGGTATCAGAGCCATACGGGTTCGCCCCGGTCAAACCGCCGTCCCGTCGAACCAATGAACGAGGCGTTGTCTTTTTCACGAATGGGTATCCTACCATTACGGATATGGTAGGAATGCTTCGTGACGGAGAGAACGCAACGGTTGTTCTTTTCACGTTAGGGTCTCCTACCATTACGGATATGGTAGGAACTCTCCGTGACAGGAAGAACCGATCGTTCATATCGTCAAGCTCGCTCTCTTCATGGATGCTGAGTCTCCATTCATATGGAATGTGAACTCTCTTCATGTGGAGCGTGTAGTTTACGAACTTTAAAGTGTGTTATTTTTCATTTTTGGCACACGGCCATTAGAGAATAACTACTTTCTCGACGAACGGGTGCTTCATCGACGAACGGGTGCTTCACCGGAGAAGAAGATGGTGGTTATTCCCATCGGGAAAGATGACTTTTGGTGCATGAAATCTATTGCCATATGGGCAATGGAGGCAATGCATTCCCCCTCCCCATGCGGAGGGGGTTGGCTACGGCCAATAACGATGAAAACCACTGCGACCACCCCATCAAGGGGGAGGAGTGCATGCGGCCACCCCATGAAGGGGGGAGACCGGCCATGGCCAAAGGGCCATGGCCAGTCAAGGCCAATAAGCCATGGCCGGGCCCTGGCCCCCGGCCAGGGCCAGGCCGCCCTGGCCGAGGCCAGGGCCTGGCCGCCTTGGCCCCCGGCCAGGGCCTGGCTGCCCTGGCCCCCGGCCAGGGCCTGGCCGCCCTCGCAGAGGACACGGCAGCGCCCTGGCCCCTGGCCAGGGCCTGGCCAGCCCCGGCCCTGTCAGAGGCCAGGGCCTGGCCAAAGGCCGGCCCTGGCTGTTGCCAGGGCCACGGCCGGCCCTGGCCACGGCAAGGGCTTGGCCGAGGGCCGGCCTGGCCGGCACTGGCCGGGAGTGGTGTCAGATCATTGGTTGGTCGACCAATTTGGAAGTTTTGGTCGACCAATCCGACAAAAGGCCTTGATCGATCACGAACATGCCGACTAGCCCATACGGGGTTGCAAAAGGCCTTGGTCGAACACGAATGTGCCGACTAACCCATACGGGGCTAACGACAGTCGTCTGCGGCAAAATTCTCCTATACGGGGGGAAGTGCCTGGATTCAAACTGGAGCCGGCGACGATGGCTTGCAGAAAAATCCCCAAAGGGGGGATCCAGCCTTGGCACGGCTACGGCTCTACCCCGGCAAATGGCCAGGGATTGCCGAATATTTCGCTAGTATCATAAGGGTACTAAGTCGAAACATACAATTGTGAAAAATACGTTTTCTAACGTTTTGAAAAATACGTTTTCAAAAACGCTTTTCCGCTGCGAAGTACTATAAGAGTACGATTATTTGATAAAGTGATGGGGAAATATTGAAAGTTGCTCTAGATGGTGATTGGAAACGTAGTGACTTTTCCGATTCTAGAGTAACATCTTCAATATTTTTCGAAAGTAACTTATCAAATTATGAATATTATTCCAAGTGGGAGTTGATTTTAGACTTATCCAAATGGGATATTCTATTATCATTTCAAGTGGGAATTATATCTGAAAAATACGTTTTCAAACTCGTTTTTCCGCTGCTAGTACTATAAGAGTACTATTGTTTGATAAGTGATGAGGGAATATTGAAGGTTGTTCTAGATGGTGATTGGAATCGTAGAGACCTTTTCGATTCTAGAACAACATCTTCAATATTTTTCGAAAGTAACTTATCAAATATAATATAATTCCAAGTGGGATTTGAATTTTTAGAACTATCCAAATGGGATATTCTATTATCATTTCAAGTGGGAGTTATATTTTAAGAATTTTTATGCAATGTTTTGATCAAACCTTTGGTTTTGTGTCTTTTGCAGCATTTTAAAAGTAAAATGTCTTCCGCTTCAAAGAATATCGTCGCTGAGTTAAACAGAGGTGAAAAACTCAACGACGATAATTACAAACTTTGGTCCATCAAGATACAATACGTTTTAGAGGAGCAAGAAGTGCTCAAAACTCTAAAGAACGTAATGATTGAACCCGAGTTGGGCACTACGGCCCAACACAGACGAGACAAGGAAGCTTTTGATGCTTGGTCTCGAAAGAACAAGATAGCACGTATTACGTTATTAAGCAGTATGGATGATGACATAATGCGCATCTTCCGAGAACATGACCTAGCCATGGACATATGGTCCAAGCTAGAAGAGAAGTTCGGTGGCACATCGGTGTCCAAACTTCGCGCCTTAACTATAAGATTCGATTCATATAAGAAACATCCAGATCATTCCATGGGGAATCATCTGCGACATATGGCGAATCTTATCTCGGAGTTAAAGGACGCAGGTCATGTGCTCACTGATGAGCAACAAATCCAAGCAGTCATACGTTCCCTACCAAATGGGTGGGACCAAATGAAGATGCATCTCACTCGCAATGAGAGCATCAAGACTTTCAGCGATGTTTCTAAGCACCTCGAATTAGAGGAAGAGCGGCTTGCGGCTGCCAAGCCAAGTGCAGAAGTGCACATGGTTACTAGTTTCTCACACGGGGGAAAGAAACAAAAAGATCGTTCAAAGTTCACTAATGAACGTAATAAGCAACCTGAGTCTATCAAGAAACCCAAACATAAGGGTGGGCACAAGAAATGGCACAAGAAGAAAGACTTGAAGAGGATCAAGTGCTTCAAGTGCAACAAGCTCGGTCACTATGCTCGTTCGTGTACGAGTGAAGGTGACGAGGTGCCACCGACCACATAGCAAGGGACAGACGGTCCTTCGTGGAGTATCACCGGATACCCCAAGGAATGAAGTGGATCAATGTAGGAAACAACACACATATTGAAGTGAAAGGCGTTGGGACTCGCAAGCTAGTCTTGGACAACGACCGCACTCTCCTACTTCATGATGTTCTCTTCATTCCATATATTCAAAGGAATATTAACACTGTGGTCAATTTAATGGGTCTTGGTTATAGTTGGTTCCTTCATGATTGTAATATGGACCTATTTTGTAATAATTCCTTAATTGGCACAGGGTATGCTTTCAAAGGATTTATTGTAATAAGTACAATGTATGATTCCTCATGTAATGAAAATTTCCTTGTGACAAATTCTTTGACTAATGAGTCTAATATAATTTGTTGGCACACAAGGCTTGGTCATATTGGACCAACGCGTATGGATAGACTTGCCAAACGTGGCCTTCTATCCAATGTTTCAAAGGTCGAAATGTCGACCTGCAAACATTGCCTTGTGAGGAAATATTGTCGCAAGCCGTTTGGAACCGGCACAAGGGCCGAGGTTCCATTACAGCTTATCCATTCGGACATATGTGGTCCGATGAATGTCACGACAAGACGCGGGAAGTCCTATTTCATCACTTTTATTGATGATTTCACCCGATTCGGACATATCTATTTGATATCCCACAAAAGTGAAGCATTGGCTTGCTTTAAAAACTATATGAGTTTAGTGGAGAATCAATTAGATCGCAAGATTAAGGTCTTGCGAACCGATAAGGGCGGTGAATATCAATCAACAAGTTTTAAGGAACTTTGTGATGAAAAAGGCATAGTACATCAGGTAGATATGCCTTATACTCCTCAACAAAACGGTGTTGCAGAAAGGAGAAATAGGACTTTAATGGAAATGGTCCGTTCAATGATGGAGCAAGCTAACTTGCCAATCACCTTTTGGGGTGATGCATTATTGACGGCCGCTTTCATTTTGAGCCGCGTACCCTCGAAATCAGTTAGCTCCACTCCTTATGAGTTGTGGACCAAAGGTCTTCTGACTTAAACATTTTTGAAACCCTGGGGTTGTGCATCCTATGCACATATTTTCTCCCATAAGTATGGCAAACTTAGGCCAAGGGGAAGGAAATGTATCTTTATACGATACGCAGAAAACTCCAAAGGTTATGTTTTTGTTAGTCAAGAAGACAATGGTGGGCTAATTGAGTTTGAGTCGAGGGATGTCACTTTCTTGGAAAACGAGTTTCCAAGACAGGGCGAGATAAGTCAGGACTTATCTCTATTTGAGATTTATGATCAAGAAGGATTACCTCATTCGAGTGGGAGAATTCTTGGTGAAAACGAAAATACGTTTCAACCTTCACCAATGGATTATACGAATGACGATTATCCTATTCCATACGGGAATAATGATCCAAGTGGGAGCAATTCTAACGACATTCCAAGTGGGAGTGATATTAGAATTGATCTAAATTCGAGTCAACACGGACTTGAAGAATCTCAAATATGACGTAGTAGTCGTACAAGGTTGGTTCCTCTAAGATTTGAGGATGAATTTCCGCAAACCTTTATGACTTTACTACAAGAAGATGACGAGCCTGCTACTTTCAAACAGGCCGTATCTTGCCCTGCTAAAGACAAATGGATGGAAGTGATGCAAGAGGAGTTAGAATCCATGAAAGTTAACCAAGTCTGGGACTTAGTTGACTTACCCAGAGGACGTAGAGCTATTGGGAACAAATGGGTTCTCAAGATCAAGCATAAGGCTGATGGTTCTATTGACAGATATAAAGCTCGCCTTGTCGCGAAAGGTTTTACGCAACAGGAAGGGATAGACTACGAAGAGACCTTCTCACCTGTTGTTCGTTTTACCTCGATTCGCCTGATTCTGGCAATGGTAGCTTGCTTAGACCTCTAATTACATCAAATGGATGTAAAGACTACATTTCTCAATGGAGAATTGGACGAGGAGATCTATATGGAACAACCAACAGGGTTTGTAAAAGAAGGAAACAAACATAAGGTTTGTAAACTTCTTAAATCCATATATGGTCTTAAGCAATCCTCGAGGCAATGGTATATACGATTTCAATAAGTTGTCTCATCAAATGGTTTTACCATGCTTGATGAAGATAACTGCGTATATATCAAGAGGATTAAAAGCAAGTATATTATCATGTCTCTATATGTAGATGACATTTTAATAGCCGGAAATGACAAGGGCTATGTGATGAGTATCAAGGCTTGGCTTTCATCAGTATTTGAGATGAAAGGCATAAGAAAAGCCGCATATATCCTAGGAGTTAAGATTTCAAGGAATCGTTCGAAGAAACTTCTTTCTCTCTCAGGAGACTTATATAAAGAAGGTTCTAGAACGCTTTGATATGCAGGACTGCAAGTCCATTGATATTCATTTAAGCATATGCGATAATTTATATCTGGAATCGTGTCCAAAGAACCAAAAGGAAAAGGAAATTATGGAAAAAGTTCCATATTCCAGTGCAGTTGATAGTCTTATGTACGCTATGGTGTGTACGAGACCGGACATCTGTTTTGCCGTTGGAAATGGTAAGCCGTTACCAATCCAATCCAGGGCAAGTACACTGGAAAGCGGTTAAGAGGATAATGTGTCTTGTAAGATCAAACACATTGATATCCGATACGAATTTGCAAAAGACTATGATAAAACCAAGAAGTTAGACATAAGGTACATATCTACGCATGAGATGATAGAGGATCCGCTTATGAAAGCGATCCCCAGAAATGTGTTTTATAAACACTTATCATCCCAAGGATCGCGTAAGAGCTGAGTTGTACCAATATATATTCCCATGTCTGAGAAAGATCAAATTTAATAAAAGAATAAGTTCTTTTTCAAACATTGCATATGAAATTCTTGAGAAATGTTTGTGTACATTTTTTGAAATCTCAGCTATACTTTTTAGTATGTCGGACAGATTGAGGTTGGCTCTCTCACATGAGCAACCGCCTTATTCTATCAGACGGATAGAATAGAGATGAGACCTGTTTAAAGTCAAAATCATCAGACGGATGATTTAGAGTCATGACTTAAACAAAATGGTCGCATGAAAGATCTGCATCATATGGATGCTTTCAAAAGATCTAAGAGGATTTTGAGATCCTATCTGTCTTATGCGGGATGTGGGTCCAGAAGATTATTTGAGTAGTAAAGGGACCCAAAGTCAGACATTGTGGTGTCTGATCATTATCCTTACAACATCATTGAGACATACACTCCCTGGGAAAGGAGCGATGTTGTAATACGTATGCATACTACGTATGCATTTTTGACCATTGGGTTAGAATAGTAAATAAGTTTACTATTATGTAAGACCCAAAGACCACATGGGTCTTAACTCGTTACCCTTATGGACTCTAATTGGTTCCTTAAGATTTGACTGGGTGATTGCTATCTTAGCATGTTGCTTATGGACTATGGTTAATTCGGTTCGGCGGGGCATGTTAGAAAAGCGAGTCAAGTCAAGATCGAAAGGATCGCAAGAAGAGGAAGATTAATTTCGCATTCACATTTGGACTTTAAAGATTCAAAGCTGGCCAGCCAATTGCAATCCAGATGGGATTCAATTGTTGAATATAAAGTATAAGAAATGTGAAGAAATAATCTAGGGTAAAGCATGCGTTGATCTACTCAACTTTGCACCTCGAGGAGTGTTGTGTATCTCTAACAAGTGCACAACAGCGGACTCTATGTGCATGACGGTCACACGGCCTATTTCTCGGTATGACAAACAGAAGAGTTAGAGGAAAATAAGTTTCCTTACAATCCCCTCAAGTGTGAGTGGGAGATGTTGGATATGGACGACATAAATACACCCATGAGGGGATGTATGAGGGTATACGGACCTCAGATGTCGCGTGCACGAAGGCGTGCGTGAAGGGAACCTTTTCTCGTGTGAAAAGGACCACTCGATAAGTGGAAAAAGCCACTCGATAAGTGGAAAAAGCCACTTTATAAGTGCAAAATGGCACTTGATAAGTGGATAAAGAAGAAGATAAATGAATGTGCTAATATAGGCTAATAAGCTTATAATTGGTTATTTCCTACAATAACCACCCCTAAAGCCTATAAATAGGACCAAAGGGTAAGGCATTCATTCACACTTTTTCCATGCCATAAGTTTGCATAAGGCATCCTTATGTTCTTCTTCTCCCTTCCACTAAAATCCTCTTCTAGTTATAGATTTAGGCGGTGAAACTCTGCTTCGATCCTCCGTGACGAAGTATCGACCGTTGTGGTGAATCCGAGGGCGAAGTTCCGAGATTACGGTGCCGTGTACGCAAGCGTAAGTCTCAACTTCATTTATCGGTCCTAACGTTGTTTTGACAAAATCCTACAAGGGGGACTTTTGGAGAGTTTTTAGAGAGTTCTAAGAAGTATTGGAGACGATCTATGTGGGAGTTAGGCTACGCCATAGGCCCCTCCTTTTGTATCAAGCTAAGTATTTTATCTCTTTAATTTTATTTTAGTTCTTCTTATTGTTTTTCTATGATGCTAGTAATGATCTCTATTGTTTTCATAATATTTTCTATGCTTGAATAATCTTTTCTAGGGCTAATGGATTAGCCCTAGGATTTTAGGATTTAGATGCGAAGATATGATTTTATGATTCGTTGGATATTAAAGGGGGAGTATTTTGGTTGATCTTGCAAAATCCCTAAGAGAACTCATACTGAGATCGTGCCCACGGTCGATGGAATCGATTAGCTTAAGGAGTATCTTATGGATTTAATTAGGGAGTTAGTGCATTCAACCGAGGCTCGTGACCATGCCCGGCTCGTGTCTTGATGGGATCCACCGACGAACTATATCACTAATTGACGGCTACCGCCATTGCGTCAATAGGAGCCACCAAAATACCTCGAAGCTCTAATCCACGAGAGTGGTACGAGTTGAGAGTATTCGACCCATGAGAGTGGTGAGATTATTGTAGATACTTAATGCACGTATCTATCGCGAGAGCGGGGTTAATGCGATATGTTAGATTCATGATGCCTAGACGCATGAATTCAATTCCTAGATGCTACAACCCCTAATGAAACCAATGCAACGTAGAATTCCTAATCTATCATCGACATCGACGATCCTATTGGAGAGTCCTAAAGCCCTAGTCTTTTCTTTCTTTCTTTGTGTGGAGTCCTTTGGTTGCGACATCGAGTAACACGATTTTCGCATCCATCACCATTACGAAACTCCATAATCCACATCCACCAATAAATCTGCAAGTCTAACTCAACCTAGGAGTAGATAAGTAGTATAGCACTGCTTCCCCGTGTTCGATACCCACTTGCCACTATACCGTGCGCTTGCGGGTAGACGACATCGTTTCGGAGTTAATTCCGGGCCGATCAGCTACTCCTATGGACTCCTCCGCAACTGATCTGGATTGATGTTTTCTTGGAGACTGCTCACCCTTTGTCCTAGATTTTTTTTGTTAGGGTTGAGATTGTGAGTCTGTTTTTATTTTTTGGTTGTATTGATGTATTGGCACATTACTTTTGGATGGTGTATGATGTTGGTCATATTTTTGTTTGTATGCGGAGTGGTTAGTCAATATTTTTGTACTCCATGTATTTCTTATATATATATATATATGATATCACATTTTGTCTCTTTTACTCTCTGATGTGATCCACGTGTATATGTTGTGCTATTTTGTCTCTCTGTGTGCTCTATTATATATATGATGTGATGTGAGATATTTTCTTGCCTATGCAATGTTGATATTGGATTCTCATTCCTTTAGTCAACTAAAATTTGTTTTGTTGATGAGTATTTGATATATATCATTGTGGTGCATCTTCGTGGTTTCTCGATTTTATTTTGGTACCACATTGAATATGTATCACATTTTTTAGACTCTCATAATTGTTTTATTTCTTATTTAACACTGTTGTTGTTGTTGTTTTTCTACTCCCTCTTTTTGATAATGCTATAGAGGGAGAGAAATAAACAAATCATAACTTTGTGCTAAGTATAATCTAAAATTGAATCTAAGATTGAAGTTGCCTTAGATTCAGTGGGAGTAAAATAGAATGAACGTGGATTCTAAAATCCTAAATTTCTAATCTTGAAATCATTTCATTCATGCATATCATACATATTTGCTTCAATTGATCAATAGATGCCCTTACTTATATTGACTAACTTGATTGGCATCTATGTAGGGGTAGTAAGTATTTTTTAAGCACAATTATTTATATTTTTGTTTTTGTTTGTTTGTCATCACTAGAAAAGGGGAGAATGTTGAGTATTTGACTTCTTCCTACTTGGTTTTGATGATGAGCAAATATAAATACTTGTAACAATCTCCTCCTTGCAGTTAATCCATTGCCTAAGCATATCGTGAAGATCAATTGCAATCGATATCACTCAAGAATCAATCAAAGCATGTAAAGTAGATTGGATGATCGAAGATGATGATTGAAGTTCCTAGAAGACTTCAAGCTCATTCAATAGAAAGAAGAGAGGCAAAAACAAGATGTAATCTTCTTATTCTCTTCTAGTATGTAGCTTAGAAGTAAAATTATGTTGGAGCGCACACATATCTTTATTTCTGTCCTAGGAAATCAATAGAACTCATTTCCTTGGCCTCCAATTCATTTTTGTCTAGCATGTGCATTTTGGACTTTCAACAGGCGATTGCTAAACGTTTTACAGGCGCCTGTCTCCAAACAGTCGCCTGTGATTTGTTCTACAATCGTCTATTTTGCACATACTTTGAACTTGTTTTTTGGGCTTTATACTATAAATTTCATCAGGCGACTGCTGTACAAAGTACAAGCGCCTGTTCAGTTACAGGCACCTGTGACTTGCTAATCAGTCGCATTTCTCTCTCTTGCCAAAGATTCCTAGTTTGTCATCTTTCGGTCAGACGACAAATGTTGCTTTCACATTCACCTGTCCCAGGCACATGTGCCTGTGAATGCTTCTACAGTCGCCTATCAATCCTTGCCCTGACACTTTGTGTTTGGCAAGTTGCGCAAGTTTCGGCCAGACGACTGATGTTGGTTTCACAGTCTCCTGCCATAGCACAGGCGCATGTAGATACTATTGGTTTTTGATAGACCCACATGGCATAAATCTATGCCCGTCCTACGTCGGACAGACGATAGAATCATAAAATAGCAGCGGATTAAACACTTTAATAAAAGTACCATAAGAATATCATGAACCATAGCCAGAAAAATCTATTAGCTTGGGGTGGATCTGACCAACCCCGAAGAGAGAACTAAACTACTGCAAATATATTGTCACGCCCCGCTTCCCAAAACAGCGGAGGCGAAGCGTGACTAAGGCCCGCTTAGGCCAGAGCTAAGGAGCCCTGACCCAATAAGCATCTGTGTGGTACCAAGACGAAGGTACATGTCCCTGCATGTTAGTACAGAACAATAAGAGTACCAAAAAGGAAGTGACAAATCATTTTATTTCAACATATCAAAAGTACAGAGTCTCAACGCCCGAAGGGCTACAACTGCAGAAAGGAAAATCTAACGGTACAAGCACCCGGCCTAAACAAAGAAACAAAAGGTGATACGCACCCAACTATAAGAAATGGATATCTATGGAAACTGCAACGAGAAGTCTCTAGCTCTGGTCCTCCTCAGGATCGTACTCAGGATCAGCACTCTCTGGCTCCACGTCAACTGGCAAGTCTGCCTCCTCGACGAACTCTGGCTCAATTCCTGACGTACAGCACCAAAAGAAGGAACTGTACATCAGGTAAGGTCTACAAGAAGGGGTTAGACCAAACTGCAAGTGCACCAATTATTTAATAACATTTTACTGGTTGATTAACATGCTGAGGTTATAACAGACGAACAAACGAAAGTACACGCAGCAGGAAAGTAAACACGACAAGTTGTAGTCGTAGCGAGTGCTACCGACTACAGGACTAGCCTACATGTGTCAAGACAAGACGGGACATGGAGAAGCCAGACAAGACAAGAAAAGACAAGAGTAACACGAAAGGGTTCACACCTTTACGGTTCGAGGGGGATCAGACCCTCTTGCTGCGTGCACGCTCAACCATACCCCAAAACCCAAGAATCGTGACAGGACAAGGGATCACTTGCTCTAGCTTGACAAGTGCCCTATTGCTCTCTGAGCTATGTATCTCAACAAGGGATCACCTGCTCTAGCTTGACATGTGCCCTATTGCCCATCGGGCTATGAATCAGTACAAGGGATCACTCGCTCTGGCTTGACGAGTGCCCTATTGCTCATTGAGCTGTGCAAGACGGGACGGGACATTGCAAGACGAAAAGGACATGACACGACAAAACATGAGGGGTTGTAATAGGGTGTCCACAAATCACACACACGCATGTCAATCCTATGATGTCAAAATTGTTGTTGTTGGACTCAGACTTCGTTGTCAAGTCTGAGCCATCAAGGGGCGTCCCGGACGCTATCATTTCGCGTCCGATTCTCATGGTTCCAAAAATAACATTTCTAGCAAGACTAAGGCCTTAACATGGCCAAGAACGCAAGTGGTACACTTGCCTGAGGTGGCGAGTGCGTCGTCTTCCTGGAGCGCCTCGTCCAAACGTCTAATCGGCGAAGGAACGTCTGAAAGTCGTGACACGGCGACGGTGTCAGATCGCGATTCAATAATTCCTATTAGGGTTGTGTCTAGGTTATCGGAACTATCCTAATCGTCAAAATCATATTTTTAATGTATATTAGCCTAATCGACGATCTATCCTATGTGTACATGCATAAAGTTCATTCGTCGATTTCTACGGTTTCACAACGTTTTAAGGATCAACGGAAAATAAATTTAATTGATTTAGTTGTTGATTTTAATTAGGGCTTGATTTTCTATAGTGTGGGTTTCTACGAGTTTAGGGAACCAACCTGATTTGACGATCGAACGGAGGTCCGGCGTCGGATCTGAAAAAGGCGGAAGCTGTGTCGTTTGGAAGTTCCTAGGCTGCGGTTAGCGCAGCGAGGAACGTTGATCGTTGGTGGTGTCATCAGCCTCCGTAGATGGTGGCGAAGATCTTGGCGTCTCCTGGGGTCGTTGTCGCTAGATCTGAGGTTGGGACGCCACGTGAAGAGAGAAAGTGGCTAAGAGGAGATGGATCTCGGGAGGGGACAAAGCACGGCGGTCGGAGCTTGGCCGTGGGATCGGATCTGAGAAAGGAGAGGGCGATGGTCGGCTGGAAAAATGGAAAGTAGGATGGATGGGAGAAAGAACGGGAGAGAAGAAAGGGGGAGATGGACCTTGGAGAAGATGGATGGCGCAAAGGAGGAGGAAGGGGAGGCAGGGAAAGAGAAGGAGGTAAGTTGGGGAAGAAAACAGCTCAAAACAATGAGGAGGAAAGAAGAGCAGCCGTGCGTTTAAATAAGAAAACAAGCGATGGCTAGGTCAAAAATTAGGGTTTTGGAAGCGATTAGTCGGTCGGTGAAGGGCGGTCGACCGACTAGTTTGAGAACTAGTCGGTCGGTCGTCTAATTGTGACCGACTAAAAGGCAAACAGAGAACTATGACCTTGTAGGGTAGACATATTTAGTCGGTCTGTGAAGGCTCGTCGATCGACTAGTTTGCAACCTAGTCGGTCGGCCAGTGTTCATTGACCGACTAATGGATGAAAGTGGTCGACAAGAAGTTTTGAAAATTAGTCGGTCTGAGAAAGAAGCCTAACTGACTAGTTCGTCAACTAGTCGGTCGGTATTCGTTCTTTGACCGACTAATGGTAAACAGTAACTTGGTTGCGGAAAATGGTCTCTATCTTAGTCGGTATGCAAAGAAGTGTTGACCGACTAGTTTCACAAATAGTCGGTCGGTGGATGAACTTAGACCGACTAAGTGTAAACAGTAACTCAGTGGAAAAATCAAAGGGAAACTATTCGGTCCATGAAGAGGTTCTGACCGACTAGATTGGTATCTAGTCGGTTGGTTCTTCTTCTTGAACCGACTAAATGGCACATAAAGTCTCCAAATGAAGCGTGAAGCTTCGGGATGGGTTCTAGGGCTTCTAAGATGAGTCTGGCTCGAAGATAAGAGCGTCACGAAGCACGCTCAGCTCCAGATAGGGGAAAGGAGATACAGAAAAGAAGAAGGGAAAAGAGAACAAATATATATGTATATAAATAAAATATCATCATACAAAAACCAGCCGTTACATCCTACCCACCTTAAGAAAATTCCGCCCTCGGAATTTCTATCAGAATAGGTGAGGGTAACGCTCTCTCATCTCATCCTCTCTCTCCCAAGTGGACTCTCCAGGTGATCCGTGATGCCACATCACTCTCACCATGTCGACTACCTTGTTCCTCAACTGCTTCTGTCGACGGTCCAAAATCTGCACAGGCTGCTGGTCATAAGTCAGGCCCGGACGGACCGTGATCTCCGAGAAATCCACTGTGTGTAACGGATCACTGACGTACCGATGCAACTGAGATACGTGAAATACGTCGTGAACTCCCACCAAAGATGGTGGCAGAGCAAGGCGGTAGGCCACTGCTCCCACACGTTCCAGCACATCGAAAGGTCCAATGTACCTCGGACTCAGCTTCCCCTTCTTCCCGAATCTGATAACTCCGCGGTTCAAGGAAATCTTCAGGAAGACGTGATCTCCAGGCTGAAACTCCAAAGGTCTCCTCTTGGCATCCGCCCAATGCTTGAAGCGATCCTGTGCAACTCTGAGCTTCTCCCTGATGTCTCTCACGACATCCACATCTTCTACTATCATCTCCGGACCCAACAGCTCCCGATCTCCAATGTCATCTAAGCTCAGTGGCGATCGACATTTCCTCCCATACAAGGCAGCAAACGGTGCCATGCCAATGCTCGCCTGGTAGCTGTTGTTATATGAGAACTCCACCAAGTGAAGATGGTCCTCCCAAGATCCCTTCAAATCGAGCGTATAAGCTCGCAGCATATCCTCTAGTATCTGAATAATCCTCTCGGACTGGCCATCGGTCTGCGGGTGGTACACCGTGCTGAAACTCAGACTCGTACCCAAATTCTCCTGCAGACTTCTCCAGAACTAAGATGTGAACCTCGAGTCTCTGTCAGACATGATGCTCACGGGGACTCCGTGTAAGCGTACAATCTCCTCTAGATATTTCCTTGCCAAAGCTTCCGTAGACTGGCCCACTCGGAAGGGAAAGAAATGCGCAGACTTAGTCAATCGATCAACGATCACCCAGACTGCGTCGTTCTGTTTCGGGGTCCGAGGTAAACCAGTCATGAAATCCATCATAATATGTTGCCACTTCCACTTCGGAATAGGAAGCGGTTGTAGCAATCCAGCCGTACGATGGTGCTCAGCCTTCACTTGTTGGCATATCAAACACTTGGCAACGCTCCATGCCACACTCCTCTTCATGCCAATCCACCAGTAATTCAGTCGAAGGTCCTTATACATCTTGGTACCACCAGGATGTATAGAATATGGCAAGCTATGAGCCTCGCTCAAAAGCTCCTCCCGAACATCACCTGCAGGTACGCAGAGTCTGTTGCCGTACCGCAGCAAACCATCCTCATGAATCACGAACTCCATCCGCAGTCCAGCTTCAACCTACCTCCTGATCCTCTGTAGCTTCGGATCTCCTGCCTGTGCTGCCTTGATCCGATCCACGATCGTGGACTGAACCTGTAAATTCATGAAAGAATGAACTACCCCAGGTAGGACAACCTCCAAATCCATATCCTTTAGCTCCTGCTGAATCCTCCAGTCGGCTGTATGCATCATTGCAGTAGGAAGTCTACTCAAAGCATCGGGCACTATGTTCACTTTCCCCGGGTGATACTGCAAATCTATCTCATAGTCAGCCTGAGCTCCAACCATCGTCTCTGACGCATGTTGAGCTCCTTCTGCGTGAATATGTACTTCAAACTTTTGTGATCAGTGAAAATCTTCACGCTCTCACTCAGTAAGAAGTGTCTCCAGATCTTCAATGCAAAGATCACCGCTGCCAACTCCAGATCGTGCATCGGGTAATTCTTCTCGTGCGTCCTCAGCTGACGAGAAGCATACGTGACCACATGGCCATGCTGATGTAGAACGCATCCTAGGCCCTTCCCTGATGCATCACAATACACTTCGAAGCCTCCGCTCCGGTCCAGTACTGCCAAAACTGGTGCCGTGGTCAACCTCCCCTTCAAGTTACTGAAAGCATCCTCACAAGCATATGACCACTGGAACTCCACATCTTTCCTCGTCAGCTTCGTCATCGGCTCTGCAACCTTCGAGAAATCCTTGATGAATCGCCGATAATAGCATGCTAAACCAAGGAAGCTCCTGATGTCGGACGCTGACTGCGGAGTCGGCCAATCTTGAACTGTTCTGACCTTCTCCAGATCTACTGATATACCATCACCGGACACCACATGTCTCAGGAATGCGACTCTGTCCAGCCAGAACTCGCACTTGCTATACTTAGCATACAACTTGTGTCACCTCAGCGTCTCTAGCACTGTCCTCAGATGACAGCTGTGTTCCTCCTCAGACTTCGAATAAATAAGAATGTCGTCGATGAAAATCACAACAAACTTATCCAAGAAGTCGTAGAAAATCAAGTTCATCAGGTTCATGAACACAGCTGGAGCATTGGTCACGCCGAAAGGCATAACCACGAACTCATAGTGCCCGTACTTCATCCGAAAAGCTGTCTTCGGAATGTCATCCTTCTTCACCTTCAACTGATGGTATCCGCTCCTCAAATCCAACTTCGAGAAAACTCTCGAACCTCCCAGCTGGTCAAAAATGTCATCGATTCGCGGCAGCGGATACTTGTTCTTCACGGTGATAGCATTCAATCCTCGATAGTCCACGCACATCCTGCGGGACCCATCCTTCTTCTTCACAATCAACACTGGTGCACCCCACGGTGACACACTAGGGTGGATGAAACCCTTCTGCAACAGCTCATCTAGTTGATTCCGCAGCTCCTCTAGCTCCGTGGGAGCCATCCTATACGGTGCCTTCGATATCGGCTGCGCACCCGGCATCAGATCGATGCCGAACTCCAAAGCCCTGTCGGGTGGCAGACCCGAGATATCTTCCGGAAAGACGTCGTCGAAGTCTCTGACAACTGCTGGTCGGTCTAACTCCATCTGCAACGCTGCTAGCACTGGCACCTCCGGCTTGGCCCGAAATCTGATGGGCCCAAGCGACTCATCTCTGCTGCGAAACTCGAACTTCGAATGGCCTGGAATCCGGAATACCACTCTCTTGCTGTGACAGTCGATCGAAGCGTGGAAATCTCCCAGCCAATCGATGCCAAGGACGACATCGAAATGCGACAGATCGTGGACGATGAAATCTGCATATAACTCATGTCCACTGACCACTAGGGGAATCGACCGACATCCCATGCTCACAGTCACCACTCCGTTCCCGGTGGTGATGTCCCAACACTTAGGAAGTGTGTGGGTAGGAATGGAGTGCTTTGTTATAAACCTCCGGGATATGATGCACATGGATGCACCGGAGTCAAACAAAGCCAAAGCAGGGTGAGAGGACACTAGAATGGTGCCTAGGAAACAAAGGGTCTAAGGTCACAACACTACTCTAGCAATCCAACAAACAAGCAACACTAACAAAACTAGCAATAAGGTCTAACTATGAAATGAAAAGACTAGGTCAAGGAGTTACCTGCAATAACCCCATCCAGCTCCTCAGTCTCAACAGCTGTCATGGTATAGGCCGGCCTCTGAGGCTGCACTGCTCGCTGGTACATCTGCCTCTGTGGCACCAAGGGTGGTCCACGAACAGCAGGTCCTCTCTAGATTGGGGCAGGCGCTCCAACAACAGCATTGCGGGCTCTTGGACAATCCTTCGCAGCATGTGAAACATCTCCACAAAGTAGGCACAGATCTAGCTTCCTCCTACAGTTGGTCTGAACATGTCCGGGCTTGCCACAGAAATGGCACGGACCCTTGCTCTGATGCTGCACCTCAAGCATCTCTCACATCACGCCAAGGAACTGGCGGAACTCTGGACCCTGGTCCTCCGGACCGTCATCACTCGAATTCGAGGATCGAGTAACGCGTCGTCCAGCCATCCTGTGTTTAGAAACGAAAACACAGGTTAGACTCGTACAATGTTTGAATATCAAAATGAATGTCCTTACTCTTACTGTTCTGTACTTGCAGAAAGATTAGGACATGGACCTGCATGGGCCACCACTAAAACCTGTCACGTCCCGCTTCCCAAAATAGCGGAGGCGAAGCGTGGCTAAGGCCCGCTTAGGCCAGAGCTAAGGAGCCCTGACCCAATAAGCGTCTGTGTGGTACCAAGACGAAGGTACAGGTCCCTGCATGTTAGTACAGAACAATAAGAGTACCAAAAAGGAAGTGACAAATCATTTTATTTCAATATATCAAAAGTACAGAGTCTCAACGCCCGAAGGGCTACAACTGCAGAAAGGAAAATCTAACGGTGCAAGCACCCGACCTAAACAAGGAAACAAAAGGTGCTACGCACCCAACTATAAGAAATGGATATCGCTGGAAACTGCAACGAGAAGTCTCTAGCTCTGGTCCTCCTCAGGATCAGCACTCTCTGGATCCACATCAACTGGCAAGTCCGCCTCCTCGACGAACTCTGGCTCAATTCCTGACGTACAGCACCAAAAGAAGGAACTGTACGTCAGGTAAGGTCTACAAGAAGGGGTTAGACCAAACTGCAAGTGCACCAATTATTTAACAATGTTTTACTGGTTGATTAACATGCTGAGGTTATAACAGACGAACAAACGAAAGTACATGCAGCAGGAAAGTAAACACGACAAGTAGTAGTCGTAGCGAGTACTACCGACTACAGGACTACCCTACAGGTGTCAAGACAAGACAGGACATGGAGAAGCCAGACAAGACAAGAAAAAACAAGAGTAACACGAAAGGGTTCACGTCTTTACGGTTCGAGGGGGATCAGACCCTCTTGCCGCGTGCACGCTCAACCCTACCCCAAAACCCAAGAATCGTGACAGGACAAGGGATCACTTGCTCTAGCTTGACAAGTGCCTTATTGCTCTCTGAGCTGTGTATCTCGACAAGGGATCACTTGCTCTAGCTTGACAGGTGCCCTATTGCCCATCGGGCTGTGAATCAGTACAAGGGATCACTCGCTCTGGCTTGCCGAGTGCCTTATTGCTCATCAAGCTGTGCAAGACGGGACGGGACATGGCAAGATGGAAAGGACATGACACGACAAAACAGGAGGGGTTATACTAGGGTGTCCACAAATCACACACACGCATGTAAATTCTATGATGTCAAAATTGTTGTTGTTGGACTCAGACTTCGTTGTCAAGTCTGAGCCATCAAGGGGCATCCCGGACGCTATCATTTCGCGTCCGATTCTCATGGTTCCAAAAATAACATTTCTAGCAAGACTAAGGCCTAAACATGGCCAAGAATTCAAGTGGTATACTTGCCTACGGTGGCGAGTGCGTCGTCTTCCTGGAGCGCCTCGTCCAAACGTCTAATCGGCGGAGGAACGTCTGAAAGTCGTGACACGGCGACGGTGTCAGATCGCGATTCAATAATTCCTATTAGGGTTGTGTCTAGGTTATCGGGACTATCCTAATCGTCAAAATCATATTTTTAATGTATTTTAGCCTAATCGACGATCTATCCTATGTGTACATGCATAAAGTTCATTCGTCGATTTCTTTGGTTTCACAAAGTTTTAAGGATCAACGGAAAATAAATTTAATTGATTTAGTTGTTGATTTTAATTCGGGTTTGATTTTCTATAGTGTGGGTTTCTACGAGTTTAGGGAACCAACCTGATTTGACAATCGAACGGAGGTCCGACGTCGGATCTGAAAAAGGCGGAAGCTTACGTCGTCTAGAAGTTCCTAGGCCGCGGTTAGCACAGCGAGGAACTTTGATCATTGGTGGTGTCCCCAGCCTCCATAGATGGTGGCGAAGATCTTGGCGTCTCCCGGGGTCGTCGTCGCTAGATCTGAGGTTGGGACGCCACGTGAAGAGAGATAGTGGCTAAGAGGAGATGGATCTCGGGAGGGGACAAAGCACGGCGGCTGGAGCTTGGCCGTAGGATCGGATCTGAGAAAGGAGAGGGCGGTGGTCGGCTGGAAAAATGGAAAGGAGGATGGAGGGGAGAAAGAACAGGAGAGAAGAAAGGGGGAGAGGGGCCTTTTAGAAGATGGAGGGCGCAAAGGAGGAGGGAGGAGAGGCAGGGAAAGAGAAGGAGGTAAGTTGGGGAAGAAGAAAGCTCAAAATAATGAGGAGGAAAGAAGAGCAGCCGCGTGTTTAAATAAGAAAACAAGCGGCGGCTAGGTCAAAAATTAGGGTTTTGGAAGCGATTAGTCGGCCGGTGAAGGGCGGTTGACCGACTAGTTTGAGAACTAGTCGGTCAGTCGTCTAACTGTGACCGACTAAAAGGCAAACAGAGAACTATGACCTTGTAGGGTAGACATATTTAGTCTGTCTGTGAAGGCTCGTCGACCGACTAGTTTGAAACCTAGTTGGTTGGCCAGTGTTCATTGACCGACTAATGGATGAAAGTGGTCGACAAGAAGTTTTGAAAATTAGTCGGTCTGAGAAAAAAGCCTAACCGACTAGTTCGTCAACTAGTCGGTCGGTATTCGTTCTTTGACCGACTAATGGTAAACAGTAACTTGGTTGCGAAAAATGGTCTCTATCTTAGTCGGTCTGCAAAGAAGTGTTGACCGACTAGTTTCACAACTAGTCGGTCGATGGATGAACTTAGACCGACTAAGTGTAAACAGTAACTCAGTGGAAAAATCAAAGGGAAACTAGTCGGTCCATGAAGAGGTTTTGACTGACTAGATTGGCATCTAGTCGGTTGGTTCTTCTTCTTGAACCGACTAAATGGCATAAAAGTCTCCAAATGAGGCGTGAAGCTTCGGGATGGGTTCTAGGGCTTCTAAGATGAGTCTGGCTTGAAGATAAGAGTGTCACGAAGCACGCTCAGCTCCAGATAGGGGAAAGGAGATACTGAAAAGAAGAAGGGAAAAGAGAACAAAAATATATATATAAATAAAATATCATCATACAAAAACCAGCCGTTACATATATGAAAGCATAAATAAAATTGACTTACCCGAAAGTTTGCTTCCGCTAAAAACAAAGCGTCGTTTTCAGCGACCACTTTAGCTCCCGAAAGCTAGCCGCCTCCTGTCACGCCCCGATCTTCAGAATACCCGAAGCTTCTAAATTTTTTTTCCGAGTATCCTGAAGAGTGAGGGTAATGAGGGAGGAAAAGAAAGAGAAATGATAAATAGAACAAGCAGGCCACTGCACACATGCTGGAATCGTACAAGTGAAGCTCCACAGTAGTATCGAAACAACCTCATAAATAACATAGATCAACAACAACATATCATATATATAACAACTTCCATTAATATACATAGTCCAAGTACACCACTACATATACACCATCACTCTCCACCTTCCAAGGCAACCGTGGCACGCTACAAGCTACAGCTCACATCAAATGCTACCCCTGAAACCCAACTCCTAGTCACCACCAACCATACTGCCCCTGCTACCTAAAAAATAGGGAGGAGCACGTCAATGCGTGCCTCGGTAGGAACCAACTTGGATTTGGAACACCGTTCTAAGGTTATAAAACCACAAGGTAAGACAAGAGAAATAGAGCATGTACTAAGTACAATAATGAAAATTAAATAGCTAAACAAGGGGATCATACCTGCGGTCCAATGTCGAGTTACTACAAGAAAAGGGTTAGCACGAATAATAATAACAATAACACAAGTGTTCAAGCAACCATTATCTAATAAGATAAGTGCAAGTGCCTGAGGCATGACACAGAATCACAAAGAACGGACAAAGGGAAGGGAAAGTGCTGCCAGCAGACGGAGTAACACGCAAATTCTTGTTTTATTATTTTACAATTGAATTAATTGGAACTTGGGTAAACTGTATGATACCATGACCAGGACATCACCCCAAATTTGAGGTGAACATAGCGCATGGCGCAGTGGACACGGACACTGTACGACACCGGGCCTCTCAGCTCCCCCGTCCATGCCAGGAGTGAGGATCTCCACATAATAACACAACCTCCGTATGTCCCCTCCACTTCGGGTAAAGGCTAGTGGGTATAAATATCCCATCCACTCCCGGTAAAGGCGAGTGCATATAAATATCACATATCACATAATCATTTCCCCCAAGTTCTCAGTCCAGGCCTCATATCCACAATTTACTCAAATCCCACCTAAACCCGGGTTTTGCTAACTCACCCTCATTAGAGATGACTGAGACATTCAAGAGTTTCATTTTAACATTTTAGCAATGAAGGGATCATTTTGCATGGCATCACATTCCATATTCATATCACCATGGGTCATGCACCGAAGTGTCATGCCCTCCATCATAGTCACATCACATATCAACATGGGACATGCGCCCAAGTGTCATGTCCTACGTCATAGCCATTTCAATTCATCATCCATAACACATGAAACCATGCTTCCCATGACTCCGTCATCACCAATTTATAACATGCTTAATAATGCATGCATATACAACTCATTTTTCAGGTTTCTCCACTTTTGTTTCATTGAGGCATTTTCACAAACGCGTGGTGAGCATGACGTATGTATATATAATCACAACAGCAAATCAATTGACAAAACATATCAGCAGTCTATCTTCCATGTAAAAACAATAGTCATGTACCATGGAGAGTGGAATAGCAACAATACACAATTTATCACCACTCAAATGTTTCAGGTTGCAGGAAAATTGCAAACAGTCCAACAATTGACTTATGTCACCCAATTATAATCAGAATTTAAAGAAACTTCCTAAATGAAAGTTGTAGGTATGGTAGTTTTGGATTCCCAAATAAAATTTCAGCAAAAATATTAAGTAGGTGATTTATGGTGAATTATTTGGTGAAGTGTGTCAAATCTGTTTTCCAGACAGTTTCAGAGTATGTAAAGATTGCTGTTTTGGACATATTTTAGCCATAATTTCGAAAAATACTCACTGAGATGAAATTTTAGAAAACTTGTTAAATTTCCAACGAGACTAAGAACATAAAATTCTATTGTGTGGGCAGGTACTGATGTCAAATTTACTAAATTATGTCCAGACTGAAGATCAAACAGACAAGTTGTAGAGATGGAATTTTCGCTCGTAATTTCTGAATTGAACATATACCAAAATTTATATGATTTTAGAGTAGAACTTCAAGATCTATAAGGATAAACTTTTTTTGAAACCAAATTCGTGTTGAGTATTGGTGTTTTATACCAATCTTATTTTGATGATGATCACAACATTATGTTGTTGCTAATGAATCTCATGTTTTAGTCTCTCAGTTTATTTCAAGGATATCGTTCTTGGAGACTAATCACTTGGTGTAAGGATGGACATCATGTGAAGAAGGGCCAATGTTTGGACTCAAGGAGTGCCAAAGCTTGGAGATGGTGGAGAGCAATCAAGGCATCAAGTTTGAAGACTTAGACTCTTAAGAAAGCATAGTAA
Organism: Scilla litardierei; assembly: GCA_030789695.1. NCBI lineage: Eukaryota > Viridiplantae > Streptophyta > Magnoliopsida > Asparagales > Asparagaceae > Scilla > Scilla litardierei. The sequence continues at coordinate 227,635,483 of CM061142.1, forward strand.
TCCATGTAATTTACTTTATTGCTTTCTCTCTTTTAAGTCTAGGGTTAATGTAATGCCTTGCTAGATGGTTTGCTCATTCATGCATATGCATTTAACCATCTTAGTGAACCTTAGGATTATCATAGAATCAAACCCAATAGGTTCACTCTGTCCAAAGACTCACTTGGAGTCTCTGGCTTTCCGTCAGTCACCTGATGAGGGAAACACAGTCGACTGGGTGATTTCCAGTCGCCTGTAGATCCTTCTACAGTCGCCTGATTTGCACAGCTCAAGTCTACATTTCAATTGACTCAAACTTGAGCTTTACGCACAGTCGTCTGTTGTTGCGTTTACAGTCGCCTGTATATTTACAGTCGCCTGTGAAATGGGCATCAGTCGTCTGAAAGGCGTAAGTGCAAAATATGCTTCTCTCTCTGTCTTTTCTCTATCTTATTCTGCAGACGACTGATTAAGGTTTTACAGTCGCCTGACTAATAGACAATCAACTGTATTATTGACATCAGTCATCTGTGTGTAAACTGGAGAAATAGTGCAGCTCTCTGTTTCGATCCATCCCCTGCAGCAGTTGTCTGCTGAAGGATTAACAGGCGCCTGTCCTGTTTGTCAGTCGACTGTATTGTCTTCATCAGTCGACTGTCCTGGCTTAGAATATAGCCGTTGGATATTTTCTAGCCGTTGATCAGTCGACTGTCTTTTGATCATCAGTCGACTGTTCATGTCGTTTTCGCCCAGTTTCTAGCCGTTGCAGAATTGATTCTTTGGCTGTTTTCTTGGGTTTTGGGGTTTGATATAGGGTTCCTATATATATGAGTGTGCTGATATCTCTTATACTTCTTGCTGCTATTGAATATCTCAAGAGATTTATAAGCAACTCTCAAACTCCCTCAATTCCCTCTTTTGAGCTCTCATTCCTCTTCATGCATTGAAGTCCAGCTCAAGGGAATTCATCCAAGTGCTTTCAAGCATATCTCAACACTTGGAAGATTCTCTTCCATGCCTTGCATTCATTTATGAGTAAGTTTATCTCAAGGCATAGGTAAGAGTATTTGTTTTACTTTGTTATTTCATTGAAACCCTAGCTTTCTGTGTGAGAGCTAGTTACTCTCTGTGTGAGAGTATAACCTTCTGTGTGAGGGTTGGTTGAGTTCTCTCTGTGTGAGAGTTTAAGTCTTTTTGTATGAAAGCAAGGATTTCTCTGTGTGAGAATCCTAAATCCTCTGTGTTAGGTCTCTCTGTGTGGGAGTGAGGATTTCTCTGTGTGAGAATCCTAAATCCTCTGTGTGAGGTATCTCTGTGTGAGATTGTATTCACTTTCTCTGTGTGAGAATTATAGTGGATATTGGTGTGGCTGGACGTACCCAAGTTTGGGGAACCAGGGTAAAATCTTGTGTTTGCGTTTGGATTGATTGTGTTGATTAATTCCTCTTGCACTTATTATTCCGCATTTGCAAGTTTAATTTTAATTGCACAATTTATTGTCATTACTTTATTCACCCACCCTCTAGAGTGTTTGTTGTTAGTATTGCAAGGTTAGACGATTCTTACAATTGGTATCAGAGAGAGGTTGAAGCATACAACAACGATGGCATACAACGCTTCATCCATGTCTCATGAAGAAGGTCTATCAACCGTTCAACCCCCGCTCTTCAACGGAACCAACTATCCAAGTTGGAAGATCAAGATGATGATCTACATGAAGGGTCAAGACCTTTGGGACATCACAGAGTTGCCATTTGAGGAGCCTACTACACCCGCGGCTTCGAGAACAAAAGCGGAGAAGGACTCGATCAAATTTAATGCTAGGGCTATGAATGCATTCCATTGCGCCTTCACTTCAAATGAGTTCAACCGCATCTCCATGTGCAAATCGGCCAACGAAATATGGCATACATTAGAGATTTCTCATGAAGGGACTTCGAAGGTAAAGAAATCTAAACAATGCGTATTTAGATCTAAATATGAGTTGTTTAAGATGCAGGAAGGTGAAAACATCTCGGAGATGTTCACAAGGTTCACAGAAATCGTGAACGCTTTGGAAGTGCTTGGGAAGGTGATTTCCCAAGAGGATCGAGTGGAGAAGATCCTTGACTTGCTCACATCTCAATGGGAGTCAAAGGCCAATGGTATTTTGGAGTCTTACGACATGTCCAAATACACTGTTGAGGAGTGCATTGGGAATCTCATGGCGTATGAAGTAAAGCTTCAACACAAGAAGGAGATTCAATCAACCAAGCCCAAAAAGCCGGAGAAGCAAAAGGGGGTTGCATTCCATGCCAAAGAGGAGCCAATCAAATGGAGGAAGAAATTCCATCAAGAAGCTCCAAGTGAAGAAGATGAAAAAGATGAGGATAGTGGAGATGAAGTCATGGAGCTTACCACACAACTGAGACCGCTCCTCAAAAGCAAGCAAGGTAAATCTTCTTCAAAGTTTGCCTCCAAGTCTTACAATTCTATTTGTTTCAATTGTAGAGGAAAAGGTCATATTTCTACCGAATGCCCTTCCAAACCCGACAAAGAGACCTACAAAGAAAAAGGAAAGAAGCATTGGAAAGGCAAGTCCAACTTCAAGAACCAAAAGAAGGGACTTGTCGGCACTTTTGATGACTCCGATGAGGATACATTAAGTGATGAAGAAGAGGATGACAAGGAGCAAGCTCATATGTGCTTCACGGCTTTTGATGATTCTACATCAATCTCCTCGAGTTCAAGCAATGAAGAGGTGGAGGCGTGGCTCAACCCCAACGAGGAAATGTGCTTCATGGCAAAGGGGGAAGAGTCTTCGTCAAGCTCTAATGAGGAGGAAAGTGATGAGAAAGTTGAGGAGGAGAAGCTATCCTACGAGGAGCTCGAATACCGCTTCAAGGTGGTCTCCAACGGGGCAAGTAAGTGCATCGACTCATATGCTAAATCGAAAGCAAAATTTAAAAATGCTATGAGTAGGTTGCATGCCTTAGAATCCACTAGTGCTAATGACAATGATGCTTTGCATGTTTGTGACACTAGTGAGAGAGAGACACTTCTCTCTCAAGTTAAGGATTTGAGCATTTCTAATGAAAAATTATTAGCTCAAAACCTTAACTTAGAAATTCGCATTCAACAACTTACGTTGAAATGTGAAGAGGAATCCCGGAAGCTCAAAAGCTTTGTGCATTCTAGGGATTCACTCCACGATTTGTTGGAAAAACAACATCCGGCAAATCATAGAAGAGGTTTGGGGTATATTCAAAATGTGGTGCCCAAACCCACCTCTAATTCCTCTTACGGTGCATATACAAGAAATATTGCTAAAGCACCTAAGAAGAATCACCATGCTTTCTTGTACAACAAGAACATCAACAAGAAGCATGTAAATCACGAGGTGGTGAGGAAAAATGAAAATCCTTCATTTTTTGCTAAGAAGCAAAGTCCTCACTTCATGCATGCTAAGAAAATATTTTCTACACCTAAGCATGCCACATCCACCCATCTTGCAAAGGCAAAACCCTTGCCTAGGAAATCCTTGAGTTTATGGATTCACACTAAGTTTAGTGTGCAAGAGAGGAATAGTTATATCAACTCTCTAGTAAGGGATGTGATCACCTCATGTGATTACATTAGGAAATCAAACTCCTTTTGGGTTTGGTTCCCTAATGTTTAGGTTCCCCACACACATTTGCATATTGCATGGGTATTGTGCTTAATGTTATATTCTTGCATACCCATTGGTTGTGTGTGTGTTTCATGACTTTGAAAATACTTTCAAATGTATGTATTTTTCATGAAAATGGGAATCTTGGGGATTTTATTGACATACATGCACTTTTGATCCATGTGTATGTCAATAGGGGAGCTAATATGTTATATGTTTAAAATATTTTAAAACATATTTTGACTCTCATTTTTGGGGTTGTTTGAGATCATTATTCACAATTGGTTATTGTTGGTCTCAAACCAAACCTCTTGTTTATTGCCAACATGTCTCATGTTTTATTTGTTTTGGCAATATCTTTGTGTTTCTTCAAAGCTTGATTCTTTTCATATCTATTGCTTTGATACACTTTTGGCCCATGGCTCCATTAATTAATTGGTATTAGATCCTAGAAGTCAAAAGTTGACCATTTCTATGATCTAGGGGGAGCATATGATAGTGAATTGATACCCACTAAATTTTAAATTTGGTATCATACAAATCTTTCGTTTCTTGCATATTGTCACATCTTGGTTAAGATGACAAAGGGGGATGTTTTTGATGGCCACCTTTTTGACGATGTCAAGGGGGAGAGATATATGCATTATGTGATCATATCTATAGGGGGAGAGATATATACATATGCATATGGGGAGAGATATCTCTATGGGGAGAGATATGTGTTTAGATAAACCATTCATGTTTTGCATGTTTTTATCCTTTGCAATTGGTTTATGTAATCCATACCTATTATATGCCACCATGTTTTTATTGGTACTATGAGTATTTACCTTTGTGTAGCTAATTGCTTATTTGGTGCATATAAGTAGGGGGAGATCATTAGCATTGTGCTTTATTTCCTTATGATTTACATAATGTGTGTCATCATCAAAAAGGGGGAGGTTGTATAGTATTGGTGTTTTATACCAATCTTATTTTGATGATGATCACAACATTATGTTGTTGCTAATGAATCTCATGTTTTAGTCTCTCAGTTTATTTCAAGGATATCGTTCTTGGAGACTAATCACTTGGTGTAAGGATGGACATCATGTGAAGAAGGGCCAATGTTTGGACTCAAGGAGTGCCAAAGCTTGGAGATGGTGGAGAGCAATCAAGGCATCAAGTTTGAAGACTTAGACTCTTAAGAAAGCATAGTAATCCATGTAATTTACCCTATTGCTTTCTCTCTTTTGAGTCTAGGGTTAATGTAATGCCTTGCTAGATGGTTTGCTCATTCATGCATATGCATTTAACCATCTTAGTGAACCTTAGGATTATCATAGAATCCAACCCAGTAGGTTCACTCTGTTCAAAGACTCACTTGGAGTCTCTGGCTTTCCGTCAGTCGCCTGATGAGGGAAACACAGTCGACTGGATGATTTCCAGTCGCCTGTAGATCCTTCTACAGTCGCCTGATTTGCACAGCTCAAGTCTACATTTCAATTGACTCAAACTTGAGCTTTACGCACAGTCGTCTGTTGCTGCGTTTACAGTCACCTGTATATTTGCAGTCGCCTGTGAAATGGGCATCAGTCGTCTGAAAGGCGTAAGTGTGAAATATGCTTCTCTCTTTGTATTTTCTCCATCTTATTCTGCAGACGACTGATTAAGGTTTTACAGTCGCCTGACTAATAGACAGTCAACTGTATTATTGACATCAGTCGCCTGTGCGTAAACTGGAGAAAGAGTGCAGCTCGCTGTTTCGATCCATCCTCTGCAGCAGTCGTCTGCTGAAGGATTAACAGGCACATGTCCTGTTTGTCAGTCGACTGTATTGTCTTCATCAGTCGACTGTCCTGGCTCAGAATATAACCGTTGGATATTTTCTAGCCGTTGATCAGTCGACTGTTTTTTGATCATCAGTCGACTGTTCCTGTCGTTTTTGCCCAGTTTCTAGCCGTTGCAGAATTGATTCTTTGGCTGTTTTCTTGGGTTTTGGGGTTTGATATAGGGTTCATATATATATGAGTGTGCTGATATCTCTTATACTTCTTGCTGCTATTGAATATCTCAAGAGATTTATAAGCAACTCTCAAACTCCCTCAATTCCCTCTTTTGAGCTCTCATTCCTCTTCATGCATTGAAGTCCAGCTCAAGGGAATTCATCCAAGTGCTTTCAAGCATATCTCAACACTTGGAAGATCCTCTTCCATGCCGTGCATTCATTTATGAGTAAGTTCATCTCAAGGCATAGGTAAGAGTATTTGTTTTACTTTGTTATTTCATTGAAACCCTAGCTTTCTGTGTGAGAGCTAGTTACTCTCTGTGTGAGAGTATAACCTTCTGTGTGAGGGTTGGTTGAGTTCTCTCTGTGTGAGAGTTTAAGTCTTTCTGTGTGAAAGCAAGGATTTCTCTGTGTGAGAATCCGAAATCCTCTGTGTTAGGTCTCTCTGTGTGGGAGTGAGGATTTTTCTGTGTGAGAATCCTAAATCCTCTGTGTGAGGTATCTCTGTGTGAGATTGTATTCACTTTCTCTGTGTGAGAATTATAGTGGATATTGGTGTGGCTGGACGTACCCAAGTTTGGGGAACCAAGGTAAAATCTTGTGTCTGCGTTTGGATTGATTGTGTTGATTAATTCCTCTTGCACTTATTATTTCGCATTTGCAAGTTTAATTTTAATTGCACAATTTATTGACATTACTCTATTCACCCACCCTCTAGAGTGTTTGTTGTTAGTATTGCAAGGTTAGACGATCCTTACAATTCGAGCTACAGTAACCAGAATCAAAGCAACAACAGACATCAGGATGTCAAAATTTTAAAGGAGGAAATTGTGAAATTGAGCCATAGCATGTAAAATTTAACTACCCTTATCACATATTGGGTAAAACATGATAGAAAGAACCAATTTAATGGAATTTCAAATCCAAGAAGATCCCTACCTCAAAATTTGATTTTTCCTCTTTTCCTTCTCTTCTTTCTTCTCCACCTTCTTCTCTCTTGAAGCTAGCTTGGATACCTTCTAATTGGAAATGAAAATTAGGGTTTTTCTTTGAGAAAGAAAGGGAAAAGAGGAGGGGAAGTGGCCGTCCTAATTAGGTTGGAGAGGGAAGGAGAAATGGAGAAGGGAGGAGAAAGTTCAAGAAAAGAAAAGAAAAGGTTTTCTTAAGAAATTTCTACACAATCCCTTAGCTTCTCCCTTAAGCCATGGTTAACTTAAAACGACTAAAATACCCTCCCCAAAATGCCACTCAACTTCAAGGTATTTACAAGTTTTCCATTACTTTATGCACATACAACTTTAGTATGTACGCACAACAGCTTTGGTCCAAATGACCATTTTGCCCCTCACCTTTCTAAAAATTTACGGGGGTTGCCATTGAACCCTAACCCCTTTCACACTAGAATGGCTTCCCTACACACACACATGCATGCCCACACATGCATACATGCACCACGCACACACGTCCAATACATTCCTGTTGTTTTACACCCACGACGTCATTCGCACTTCTCCCGCACTCTTTCTTGCTTTCTCGTCTTTTAGACACGTGTTACAGCCCAATCCCCCTTGCACCATGCTAGCATTCATCGATATCTACGTTTATTTCATGCCTACACATGTATCGTAAGTAGAAATACCACGTGTGTTCAGTAGAATACACGTATAGTTCAAAACAGGGCATTACATCCTACCCGCCTTAAAATAAAGTCCGTCCTCGAACTTTCTAGGGTGTGAACCCTGCCAATGTCAGCTAGGTATGATGGTTTTACTATCCATGAAGTATAAACAAGAATATGTATCTACACCACACTTATATACACTATATGCTTCACTATCATCCATACACATCCGCATCGCACACATATCACAGATACATCCTATTACTCATATAGTAGCACATCCCCATCACTATGTGTGCTCACTACATATCCATATATATGTGTCTTTCACATAAACATCTAGGCACACATATTCACACACTAACATATACATCACATACCATAAATACGTCTCTATACATATTATTATACATATTTAGATCACTACTCGTGTCTATGTGCAGACGACATCACCTCATATCCATATCACAATACATAAGGCATTCATACATGGCATGCTTTCACATATACCACAATACCTTCAAGTATAACGACCTATATTCTACTTACTTATATATTACATATACGTCTATATGCATGCACAGATATGCGACTATACACATCAATCTACATACGTAACTTGACATACGGGGTCACCATTGTGGTATCATACAATATGAACACCAGATCTCTATACACTCAATACTTAATCATATAAGTTCACCCACAATCATATGCACATAACTATCTACATACACAAGATAATTAGTCACATCCAACATACATCGATGTGCACGCACTAACACATGCATGATCAAGTTACATAAGGTTCACAATCATAACTATAAATAAATATACACATAACCTCACATCCATAGCAGTGGACCTACTGCCTCACACAGATAGGTACATGTATCACACACAATACACACAAGAGTGCACAACATAATACGTCTCTTTATATACCATATCTAACTAGATTGTCATTTCACATGTACATACTGCCACAATAGTCAAGTAAACATAAATATCCAACTACACGCCACACACACGTATACATATAAATATACAAATAAGCACACACATCCCAATACTCACATATCAAACAGTTTCACGAACTCACATTCATCATATATATATATATATATATATATATATATATATATATATATATATATATATATATATATATATATATATATATATATATATATATATATGCATATATTTCATATTTATAACATTTATATCCACATTGCATATGTATATACACACATGCTCCGATACATACCACACACATAGGAATACTCTTCTCCAAGATATACCTAGATAAGCCACCATGTCGGAAAGATTTAAAGATAAACAAACAAGAATATATATATAATTATATATTTATCCAACCAATATACACAACCATATATGCCTCTACTGCACACTACACAAGCGTGAACACATCCCTACACTACATTGTGACCTGTATAATAGAAATTCATACAACTATGGTACATATTCACGTATACGCAACAAGCAATACTCCACATAGATAATCTCGTGCACATATTCATTATACACCCACAAATGTATAAGTATAAATGTAACGGCCGCTTTCCGACCGTACGAATTTTAGCGCGGAGCTGTGTTTCGTGTGAGTTTTGTGCATTTGATTTTTATTACTTTTGACCGTAGTTCTGATGCTAGACCGAACCCCGTTTCCACAATCCTCTTGGAGGCGCGATCACCCCAGTATTTTTTTTTCTTTTATTTTCGATGTCTCGGGACCAATCTACTCTATTTATTAGTAGATATTAAAATCATTTTATTTTATCCTTGTGAAATTTTCTTATATGATAAGTTCTGTATGAATTTTGAAATCTAACTCTTAAGGAAATGGAATTAGTCAAACCTAATAAAAACAAACAAACAAACAAATCAAAACCGATACTATTTTTTTTCCTAACTAGGCCTAGGATCTTTCCTTTCTCCCATGCTCCCGTGATAGCCCTAGACCAGGCATTTTTCTCCACCCTAACCCTAGCAAACAGCAGCATCCTATTTCAAATCTTACCATAACTGTCACCCCTCTCTCATACCCTATATTAACGTCTAGAGGAAGCTAGGGTTTTACCTAATACCTACAGCCGCACAAAAGAGAGCAGCAAGCCTAGTCTCCTATTCTAATCCCCCCCAGGCCGAACTTCTCTTCCTCCATGCAAGCAGCCCCCCCAACATCTCTTCTTCTTCGACCTGCCACTTCCCTTTCCCCCTTGACAACTGTCGGCACCCCTATCTCCCTTCCTCCTCTCCACGCGAATAGCCGTCGGCCACCCTTGCTCCAGCCCACGCAACCATAGATCCGCCGGCAGCTCTCACGGCCGTGCCCTCGACCTGCACCCTCACACACCCCGCAGGTTGCCACCCGACCACCCAGTCTGGCCACCCTCCAGCGTGGCACCATCGATCCGGTGGCCTCCCTGTCTGACTTTCACCGCTGCGGCCCTGTGCCGCCTAGCCGCCGACCGCCTCTACGTCCATAGCGCCAACCCTCACAACCGGCGAACTCCGCTGCCATCATCGGAGGCGTTGCCCTCCGATGACCGTGCCACCAGTGCCTCCGGCGATTCTCGAAGCCGACGCCCCGTTCCCCCGCAAGCACACGCGAGCATGAAGGTAATAATATGAAGTGCAATACCTGGGCTTTGGCTTAGTACGTAAAGGTTGTAGCATAACTGTTAATGCAAATGATGACTAGTATTATATTAGGTTAATAATATTAGAGTAAAGATATTAGTTCTGTTAAAAAGTTAGTCCAGTTAATATATATAAATCGTAAATAATATACATATGTTGATAACAGTAAGGTTGATTTATATCAATGAGTCGATATAGATACAAGCTTTAGTTTATAACCTGTATGTAAAGTAATTTTATCATATAACCAAAGTGCATATAAATAGGTTAGGTTCTATTCCTTAGCTTGATATTTATTATCCATGACGCAGATAAATATGTATGCCTTGTTGCTACCGTCTGGACCCCGACGGTCCCCTTTTTGTTGCGCTACACACAGTCGGGGAATCGGAGCAAAGGCGACACGATTCGTTGCCGTTTTCAGATCCGACGTCAAACTTGCACGTGACCGTCGAACCAGGTTGGTGCCCTATACTCGTAGCAACCCAAAAATAAACGTCATCTGAACCCTAACTAAAAATCAGCAAGTTAATATCACTAAATTTAATTTCGTGCTCTTTTAAAATGTTGTGTTAATCTAGATCGTCGACCGGACTTTTGACTGTGCACATAGGGTAGATGTCGACGTAGAGAAATATAGGGTAGAATCTGACGATTTAACATCGCATCTTGGAAACGATAGGATATTCACGATTAACCTAGTGATGCACTTAATAGGATTGCTAAAATGTGACCTGATACTGTCCCCTAAATTCATTTCAGCGAACCCTACCCGACACTCGGACCGCAACGGGACGCTCCCGACGGACGGACCCTCGCGACGCGCCGCCTGGACGAGACGCTTCGGACGGACGACACACTCGCCATCGCAGGCAAGTGTACCCACTTGTGTTTTTGACCGTGCTTTGGTCTTAGGTTGCTAGAACTGTTAGACTGTGAATGTATAGAACCGGACGTGAAATGATAGCGTCCGGGACGACTCCTGACGGCTCAGACTTGACGACGAAGTCTGAGCCTGACAAAAACAACTTTTTAATGATGTAGGGCTACCATGTGTGTGCGTGTGTGTGGACACCCTAGAATAACCCTTCCTGTCGTGTCACGTCACGTCCCGTCTTGCACAGCCCGCTGGGCAATAGGGCACTCGCCGAGTGATCCCTTGTACTGATTCACAGCCTGCGGGCAATAGGGCACTCTCCAAGTTGAGAGAGTGATCCCTTGTACTGATACACAGCCCGAGGGCAATAGGGCACTCTCCAAGCTAGAGAGAGTGATCCCTTGTACTGATTCTCAGCCTGCGGGCAATAGGGCACTCGCCAAGCTAGAGCGAGTGATCCCTTGTACTGGTGTCATGTCTTGTCTTGTCTTGTCTTGGGATTTGGGGTTGGGTTGAGCGTGCGCACGGCAAGAGGGTCTGATCCCCCTCGAACCGTAAGGCGTGAACCCTTTCGTGTCTCACTTGTCTTGTCCTGCCTTGTTTCCGTTACGTCCCGTCTTGTCTTGACACCTGTAGGTTAGTCCTGTAGTTGGTAGCACACGCTACGACTACTACTTGTTGCGTTTTACTTTCCTGCTACGTTACTTCTGTTTGTTACTCAGTTATAACCTCAGCATGCTAATCAACCAGTAAACCGTTGTTTAAAGTTCGGTACACTTGCAGTAAAGTCTAACCCTTCTTGTAGACTTTACCTGACGTACAGTTCCTTTCTCTTGGGTGCTATACGTCAGGTGCTCAGCCAGAGTTCGTGGACGAGACAGACTCACTGGAGTACGAGGAGCCGAGGACGTGGATCCAGAGTTTGTGCCCGATGAGGACCAGACCTTGAGGTCTTTTTAGTCGTCACTTTTAGAGGTTACTACTTTTAGATTGCTTTTAGATAGTTTGTTGCCGTTTAGGCTTCTTTTAGACTTTGTACTTGTTGGATATTATATCTCTAATTTAATGAATGCAACTTCTTTTCTGTACTTTCTGTTGTTTCGAACTATATTAATGCAAGAAACTGAAAATCTTTTAAAATGGTACCTCTACAGACGCTTATTGGGTCCGAGCTTCTCAAGCTCTGGCCTAAGCGGGCCTAGTCACGTTTCGCTTCCGTCCATTTTGGGAAGCGGGGCGTGACAGGTTTTAGTGGTGGCCCATGCAGGTCTTGCAAAAGTTCGGAACAATAAAAGTACCGCATTCATTTAATATCCACGTACAAGTTTGAATTAGTTTCCCAGTCTCAGATAGTAGGAAGACTTAGGTAGACGTCCCAATTTGATAGTCTGACGCCTTGGTTAGGAATTAGTCGTCCTCATCCTAGAATACCTTAGTAGCCCACTTGACTCTGACCGTGTTAAATTTCTTAGAGCCCTTCTTTTAGTTTAGTCGCTCGCCCAGCTCCATTGACTTCGGGCCCAGCAGAACGTAACCTTGATTCTCTTAGGGACTTTCCCCCTGACTTCTAGCGTCTCTCTGATCATTACACCTCTGTGTTATCGATTGTAGGGTCCCATCGTAGCCCTTGCATCTTATCCTATGTGTAACCAACATGAGATCATTTTTCTTTCTTCCGAATCCTGTGATCGTTTTCGGACGATTATCGTTGATCCTTCGAATCCCTTCCTTGACCAATTCTACCTCCTCTAAAATTATTTTCGACTTTCCTTATTAAGTTTTCGCTCTAGCTTGATTCTTCAAAAACCCATATATTAAATATTTAAAATTTGTTGTTTTGGATCGAGTTAAAACTTTTAATTGACTTGGAGCTTTCTTGGACGTAAATGTTTTAAGTCAATATCTCGCATTATTTGCCTTGTTTCCAAAATATATATATATTACTTTTATAAACTACACAATTTATTTCTACTATCTTGTATTTATTTTCGAATTTTCCCTTTTTCCCAAAACCTGCTTCCTTTAAAAGTATTTTCGAAATTCATTATTAAAATTCTCCGCCCAATTTGACTTCTTAGAAAACTTTTATTAATTATTTAAAATTTCTTACTTTCGGTTGAGTTAAAATTCTTTCGCAAATTTTGAAACCTTCTTGGTCGTAAATTCTTAAGTTACTATCTCGTACTCGCTTTCGAATCATTATCTTTCGAATTTCGGTTTTAAAACTTGTTACCATTTTGAAAATTCAATAGTATTCTTTTTATAAAAACTACCAAAATTTCTAACCACTTAACGTACATACTTTTTTAAAAAATATTTTCTAAACTAGAGGGAACTCCAATTATTTTATTATTATTATACCAGTTCTATGTTCTTCGTGACCACATTTCAAAATCTTTGTCAAACTTACTTTCATTTGCAAAACAACCGCTACCTCACCCTACTTTATCTCCTTCATCCAACTCTCTCTCCAAAATTATAATAATTTTTACCGTCTGCTCACTTTTCTCTACATATTTTTTAAAGTATAAAGTATATGATATCATATTTCACACATAATTCTCCTTCCATCTATCTAATTATTTTGAGAAATATTTTTTTGTCCCATCCAACCAACTATCTCCTTATCCCGCCTTATTTGAACCCGTTCCTTCCGATTCATTTCGTTACACTCCTGGCTTCTGTTTTCTTTAGGTTGTGTAGACATTAGTTCTTGTAGTCGTCTATGTTGTCTCCGGTTTAGGAGTAGGCCCTTTGGTAGGTGATGTTGTCGTGATGCAGGAGTATAGGTAGAGTGTGTAGACTTGTATGAGTGTGTCATCTTTAGGATCCAGATGATTGCCTTTTTGTGTCTTGAATGTGTACTCAGTGTTAACCATTATATAATTGAAATTGTCTGAATGACAGTATTCATGCGTATATGAATAGGGTCATAGCAGGCAATTTTCTTAGACGTAGTTTTTCGCGATTATAGAATAGTTTAACTTTGACTGCATGTGATTGTATCAAAACTTTTTGTTTCCTTTAAACCAAATCTTTAAAGTTTTCGAAACTAGCTCACAAGATCACAAATCACTTATCCTCCCTCATCCATTACCGCAACACCACACGTTTTTCCAAAAGTTTTTAAATTATTTCTTTGGCCTTAAGTCTCTCTTTCCCTCCTCTTCTTTCTCCCTTAAAGAAAATTTTCGTGTTTATGGTTGTTATATTAATTGGGACTAGCTATTATCGTTATAGGATTTTTGTTTGCAGGTAGGCTTGGAGTGAGATGAGTTTTATTATGGCAATGATTAATTGATTTTTTTTTGGGAACACAAGGATGATGGATTAGAATATCTTTTGGACGAAAAGAATGGACTGACCAAGACTTATTTATAAAACCGAAGTGTGGCGGACTCAATGGGAAATTCTGGTCGGATGAAATTATATGCGAGGAGATGATAACTTATCAGACGTGAGGCTTAGACGGGTGGTAGATAGGAGTAACTGCGGAGAATAGTATGAGTTAGGGTGATCATGAGATTGAGTAGAGCTTTATTAGCATCGAGAATGATTGATGAGTTGACGTGAGAAGACATTGGAAATACCACGACATGTAGAGATAAATGGATTGTTAAGTAGTCGGGCTTAATTTTGGTTGGGATTAGGATGAGATGTGATTCTGATAGTTCGATTATTTGGCGGATAAATTTATGGGAAGATATGACAAGGAATGTATTGAGGACACGGCGATTGTTGATTTGTGAAAGGTGTTATAAGATCGACAAAATCTTCGTCTTGGATTGGTGATCGACTAGAACATCATTTTAGCGATTGATTAATATTGAAAAGAGATTGAAAAATTTGAAGATGTTATTGAACGATGATGTTAGTGGAATGATATGGTATGAGAAGATGATTATTATTCTTTTATGAGGACTTGGAGTTGGGAATTTAACAGCAGTAATGGGTCTATAGTTAAGTGTTAGGACGCGAGATTAGTTGTGGCTTTACCCAGTAAAAAGAGGGGTTATGAAGAATTATTTGAAGAACTTTGTTTGAAGTTATAAGATTAGCAATCTATATGTGTAGACATGAGAGTTTTGGGTATAAGGTTATGTATAGATGTTATTATTGTTAGTATGAGTGATTCCGAGGACGGAATCATTTCTAAGGTGGGTAGAATGTAACGGCCGCTTTCCGACCGTACGAATTTTAGCGCGTAGCTGTGTTTCGTGTGAGTTTTGTGCATTTGATTTTTATTACTTTTGACCGTAGTTCTGATGCTAGACCGAACCCCGTTTCCACAATCCTCTTGGAGGCGCGATCACCCCAGTATTTTTTTTTCTTTTATTTTCGATGTCTCGGGACCAATCTACTATATTTATTAGTAGATATTAAAATCATTTTATTTTATCCTTGTGAACTTTTCTTATATGATAAGTTCTGTACGAATTTTGAAATCTAACTCTTAAGGAAATGGAATTAGTCAAACCTAATAAAAACAAACAAACAAACAAATCAAAACTGATACTATTTTTTTTCCTAACTAGGCCTAGGATCTTTCCTTTCTCCCATGCTCCCGTGATAGCCCTAGACCAGGCATTTTTCTCCACCCTAACCCTAGCAAACAGCAGCATCCTATTTCAAATCTTACCATAACTGTCACCCCTCTCTCATACCCTATATTAACGTCTAGAGGAAGCTAGGGTTTTACCTAATACCTACAGCCGCACAAAAGAGAGCAGCAAGCCTAGTCTCCTATTCTAATCCCCCCCCAGGCCGAACTTCTCTTCCTCCATGCAAGCAGCCCCCCCAACATCTCTTCTTCTTCGACCTGCCACTTCCCTTTCCCCCTTGACAACTGTCGGCACCCCTATCTCCCTTCCTCCTCTCCACGCGAATAGCCGTCGGCCACCCTTGCTCCAGCCCACGCAACCATAGATCCGTCGGCAGCTCTCACGGCCGTGCCCTCGACCTGCACCCTCACACACCCCGCAGGTTGCCACCCGACCACCCAGTCTGGCCACCCTCCAGCGTGGCACCATCATTCCCGCGGCCTCCCTGTCTGACTTTCACCGCTGCGGCCCTGTGCCGCCTAGCCACCGACTGCCTCTACGTCCATAGCGCCAACCCTCACAACCGTTGAACTCCGCTGCCATCATCGGAGGCGTTGCCCTCCGATGACCGTGCCACCAGTACCTCCGTCTATTCTCGAAGCCGACGCCCCGTTCCCCCGCAAGCACACGCGAGCATGAAGGTAATAATATGAAGTGCAATACCTGGGCTTTGGCTTAGTACGTAAAGCTTGTAGCATAACTGTTAATGCAAATGATGACTAGTATTATATTAGGTTAATAATATTAGAGTAAAGATATTAGTTCTGTTAAAAAGTTAGTCCAGTTAATATATATATATATAGTAAATAATATACATATGTTGATAACAGTAAGGTTGATTTATATCAATGAGTCGATATAGATACAAGCTTTAGTTTATAACCTGTATGTAAAGTAATTTTATCATATAACCAAAGTGCATATAAATAGGTTAGGTTCTATTCCTTAGCTTGATATTTATTATCCATGACGCAGATAAATATGTATGCCTTGTTGCTACCGTCTGGACCCCGACGGTCCCCTTTTTGTTGCGCTACACACAGTCAGGGAATCGGAGCAAAGGCGACACGATTCGTTGCCGTTTTCAGATCCGACGTCAAACTTGCACGTGACCGTCGAACCAGGTTGGTGCCCTATACTCGTAGCAACCCAAAAATAAACGTCATCTGAACCCTAACTAAAAATCAGCAACTTAATATCACTAAATTTAATTTCGTGCTCTTTTAAAATGTTGTGTTAATCTAGATCGTCGACCGGACTTTTGACTGTGCACATAGGGTAGACGTCGACGTATAGAAATATAGGGTAGAATCTGACGATTTAACATCGCATCTTGGAACCGATAGGATATTCACGATTAACCTAGTGATGCACTTAATAGGATTGCTAAAATGTGACATGATACCGTCCCCTAAATTCATTTCAGCGAACCCTACCTGACACTCGGACCGCAACAGGACGCTCCCGACGGACGGACCCTCGCCGACGCGCCGCCTGGACGAGACGCTTCGGACGGACGACACACTCGCCATCACAGGCAAGTGTACCCACTTGCGTTTTTGACCGTGCTTTGGTCTTAGGTTGCTAGAACTGTTAGACTGTGAATGTATAGAACCGGACGTGAAATGATAGCGTCCGGGACGACTCCTGACGGCTCAGACTTGACGACGAAGTCTGAGCCTGACAACAACAACTTTTTAATGCTGTAGGGCTACCATGTGTGTGCGTGTGTGTGGACACCTTAGAATAACCCTTCCTGTCGTGTCACGTCACGTCCCGTCTTACACAGCCCGTTGGGCAATAGGGCACTCGCCGAGTGATCCCTTGTACTGATTCACAGCTTGCGGGCAATAGGGCACTCTCCAAGTTGAGAGAGTGATCCCTTGTACTGATACACAGCCCGAGGGCAATAGGGCACTCTCCAAGCTAGAGAGAGTGATCCCTTGTACTGATTCTCAGCCTGCGGGCAATAGGGCACTCGCCAAGCTAGAGCGAGTGATCCCTTGTACTGGTGTCATGTCTTGTCTTGTCTTGTCTTGGGGTTTGGGGTTGGGTTGAGCGTGCGCACGGCAAGAGGGTCTGATCCCCCTCGAACCGTAAGGCGTGAACCCTTTCGTGTCTCACTTGTCTTGTCCTGCCTTGTTTCCGTCACGTCCCGTCTTGTCTTGACACCTGTAGGTTAGTCCTGTAGTTGGTAGCACACGCTACGACTACTACTTGTTGCGTTTTACTTTCCTGCTACGTTACTTCTGTTTGTTACTCAGTTATAACCTCAGCATGCTAATCAACCAGTAAACCGTTGTTTAAAGTTCGGTACACTTGCAGTAAAGTCTAACCCTTCTTGTAGACTTTACCTGACGTACAGTTCCTTTCTCTTGGGTCTTGTACGTCAGGTGCTCAGCCAGAGTTCGTGGACGAGGCAGACTCACTGGAGTACGAGGAGCCGAGGACGTGGATCCAGAGTTCGTGCCCGATGAGGACCAGACCTTGAGGTCTTTTTAGTCGTCACTTTCAGAGGTTACTACTTTTAGATTGCTTTTAGATAGTTTGTTGCCGTTTAGGCTTCTTTTAGAATTTGTACTTGTTGGATATTATATCTCTAATTTAATGAATGCAACTTCTTTTCTGTACTTTCTGTTGTTTCGAACTATATTAATGCAAGAACCTGAAAATCTTTTAAAATGGTACCTCTACAGACGCTTATTGGGTCCGAGCTTCTCAAGCTCTGGCCTAAGCGGGCCTCGTCACGTTTCGCTTCCGTCCATTTTAGGAAGCGGGGCATGACAATAAATGCCATACATAGATTTCTGAATCCACATATAGCCAAATACATGTACACACATACACACAAGATTATTATACTAATAGTAGATATGAACACAAACATGCTTATATATATACGTACTAGGACCCATGCACCATGCACATACATTACCATGTATGGGCACACACACCCATTCACACCTACCGTACATATCCTGCTATTACACGCCAATACAGTCAAGCTACTCAAATTATACTAGCATATAGTAGGTAGATACCCGTACCACTATATACATAACATCCAATATATCCACACTTTTACTAGCATATTAGTACATGCACAAATATGTGTATTTCAATAGTCATACACATTCAGTAGATAGTCACACCCCATATTTGTATACATTCATATGCTGATACATGCATATCAGTGTAGGAATCATTCACATACATATACATATAACCACTCATAAGACATGCACCAATACATATTCACTAATAACAACACACATACATAATCATACCACGCTTGCTACAACACACCTACATACATACAAGTATCTCATTTACCAATACATAATCCTCTCTCATTCCACTATATACGGAAGTGTACATGCACTACATATACATCTAAATGGTCCTATAGACACCATTCTACGGGGTAAGCGTATATACACATATATAAACTATAACTCCACTTAACTATGCAAAACCATAGCCATCCCACTTATACATGCACTGTATAATCTCGAATCCTTACATCCATCACATCCTACATGTGATACACGTCACACTTATATCCCTCTCCTATACTAGGCACGGTATAGGGCTAAGGGCCTAAACTTAGGTGGATGGGTCTAAAGCACCCCTACCCACCTTAGGATACAGCTACTCCAAACACCCTGGAGCATTACTCATACTACCCGTGCATCCATCACTTATCTATATCGCTACGTACACGCTATGTATGGCCGTAGCACAACACCTATCTGCACGCAATAATACAACCCACAACCATATAACAAATTAAGACAATATACCAATTCATATAGACACATAGGCAGTACATAAACATACTCACATTTATTTAAATTTTAACACGTTATAAATTCATACCCTAGCAATGCAACACTAGCGATATATATATGCACTAACTTTCCTCACATATATCTACACCCTCTACCCATACAAGCTCACATATATTCACACATATACGCTTTCCCCCTCATGTCCAAAGACAATATAGACATTCTACTACTATATCCATACAAGGATAGATGTACACATATTGGTGCATTTCCCACATGAAACACAACTATAATTTAATAGATAGTAAACCGTATACATGCACTCATATCTCATACGTACATATCTTCACTCACACCCCTACAAGGTATATGTCCCCACTAGCTTACATGTACCCACCAATATACATCCACGAATAAACATGTATATATCACCTATGTCTTAGAGTCACACAAGTATAACACATACCTACACACATATCCGTATCATGTATCTATATAGAGACATAGCATATACATATACTCAAGCACTCGCACACCTAGTACATACGCCATACGTGCAACTTTCACTTCATTCAAATTATATATATATATATATATATATATATATATATATATATATATATATATATATATATATATATATATATATATATATATATATATATATTCTGAATACAAGTATTCATGCGACGTATATAATTCAATTATCCAAGTACAACAACTGCATTTATATACACGAATTCTCATTGTTATATATGTATTCA
Organism: Scilla litardierei; assembly: GCA_030789695.1. Taxonomy (NCBI): domain Eukaryota; kingdom Viridiplantae; phylum Streptophyta; class Magnoliopsida; order Asparagales; family Asparagaceae; genus Scilla; species Scilla litardierei. Next base: position 227,655,419 of record CM061142.1, read on the forward strand.
CTGATACCAACAAATATACATCTATAGTATCCTACACTGTAGGAAGTTCATCCCCTGACTTCCTAAGCTAGGGTTTCAAGTGTGGATCACTTAAGGCTCTAAGGTCACTATCCACCTTAGGGTTAATCTATCCCAGTCAAATATTAAAGCATTACATGTACTATCCTTATGCACATTGCAGTGCGGTGACCTGCATGGGCCACCAAAAACTGTCACGCCCCGATCTTCAGAATACCCGAAGCTTCTAAATTTTTTTTCCGAGTATCCTGAAGAGTGAGGGTGATGAAAGAGGAAAAGAAAGAGAAAGGAGAAACAGAACAAGCAGGCCACTGCGCACATGCTGGGATCGTACAAGTGAAGCTCCACAGTAGTATCAAGACAACCTCATAAATAACAAAGATCAACAACAACATATCATATATATATATATAACAACTTCCATTAATATACATAGTCCAAGTACACCACTACATATACACCATCACTCTTCACCTCCCAAGGCAACCATGGCATGCTACAAGCTACAGCTCACATCAAATGCTACCCCTAAAACCAAACTCCTAGTCACCACCAACCATGCTGCCCCTGCTACCTGAAAAATATGGAGGAGCACGTCAATGCGTGCCCCAGTAGGAACCAACATGGATTTGAAACACCGTTTTAAGGTTATCAAACCACAAGGTAAGACAAGAGAAATAGAGCATGTACTAAGTACAATAATGAAACTTAAATAGCTAAACAAGGGGATCATACCTGCAGTCCAATGTCGAGTTACTGCAAGAAAAGGGTTAGCACGAATAATAATAATAATAACACAAGTGTTCAAGAAACCATTATCTAATAAGATAAGTGCAAGTGCCTGAGGCCTGACATAATCACAAAGAACAGGCAAATGGAAGGGAAAGTGCTGCGGCAGACGGAGTAACACGCAAATTCTTATTTTATTATTTTATAATTGAATTAATTGGAACTTGGGTAAACTGTATGATACCAGGACCTGGAAATCACCCCAAATTTGGGGTGAATATAGTACACGGCGCAGTGGACATGGGCACTGTACGACACCGGGCCTCTCAGCTCCCCCGTCCCTGATAGGAGTGAGGATCTTCACATAATAACACAACCTCCGTATGTCCCCTCCACTTCGGGTAAAGGCGAGTGGGTATAAATATCCCCTCCACTCCCGGTAATGGCGAGTGCATATAAATATCACATATCACATAATCATTTCCCCCCCAAGTTCTCAGTCCAGGCCTCATATCCACAATTTACTCAAATCCCACATAAACCCGGGTTTTGCTAACTCACCCTCATTAGAGAGGACTGAGACATTCAAGAGTTTCATTTTAACATTTTAGCAATGAAGGGGTCATGTTGCATGGCATCACATTCCATATTCATATCACCATGGGTCATGCACCGAAGTGTCATGCCCTCCATCGTAGTCACATCACATATCAACATGGGACATGCACCCAAGTGTCATGTCCTACATCATAGCCATTTCAATTCATCATCCATAACACATGAAACCATGCTTCCCATGACTCCGTCATCACCAATTTACAACATTCTTAATAATGCATGCATATACAACTTATTTTGCAGGTTTCTCCACTTTTGTTTCATTGAGGCATTTTCACAAACACGTGGTGAGCGTGACGTATATGTATATAATTACATCAGCAAATCAATTGACAAAACATATCAGTAGTCTATATTCCATGTAAAAACAATAGTCATGTACCATGGAGAGTGGAATAGCAACAATACACAATTTATCACTACTCAAATGTTTCAGCTTGCAGGAAAATTGCAAATAGTCCAACAATTGACTGATATCACCCAATTATAATCAGAATTTAAAGAAACTTCCTAAATGAAAGTTGTAGGTATGGTAGTTTTGGATTCCCAGATAAAAAATTAGGCAACGATATTAAGTAGGCGATTTATGGTGAATTATTTGGTGAACTGTGTCAAATCTGTTTTCCAGACAGATTTCAGAGTCTGTAAAGATTGTTGTTTTTGGCCATATTTTAGCCATAATTTCGAAAAATACACATTGAGATGAAATTTTAGAAAACTTGTTAACTTTATAACTAGACCAAGAACATAAAATTCCATTGTGTGTGCATGTACTAAGGTCAAATTTACTAAACGGTGTCCAGACTGAAGATCAAACAGACAAGTTGTAGTGATGGAATTTTTGCTCATAATTTCTGAATTGAACATATGCCAAAATTTATATGATTTTGGAGTAGAACTTCAAGATCTATAAGGATATATTTTTTTCGAAACCAAATTCAAGGTACAGTAACCAGAATCAAAGCAACAACAGACATCAGGATTTCAGAATTTCAAAGGAGATGATTTTTCTAAGAATTTCAAAGGGAAATTGTGAAATTGAGCCATAGCATGTAAAATTTAACTATCCTTATCACATATTGGGTAAAACATGCTATGAAAACATGATAGAAAGAACTAATTTAATGGAATTCCAAATCCAAGAAGATCCCTACCTCAAAATTTGATTTTTCCTCTTTTCCTTCTCTTCTTTCTTCTCCACCTTCTCTCTTAAAGCTTGCTTGCATACCTTCTAATTGGAAATGGAAATTAGGGTTTTCTTTGAGAAAGAAGGGGAAAGAGGAGGGGAAGTGGCCGGCCTAATTAGGTTGGAGAAAGAAGGAGAAATGGAGAAGGGAGGAGAAAGTTCAAGAAAAGAAAAGAAAAGGTTTTCTTAAGAAATTTCTACACAATCCCTTAGCTTCTCCCTTAAGCCATGGTTAACTTAAAATGACTAAAATACCCTCCCAAAAATACCACACAACTTCAAGGTATTTACAAGTTTGCCATTACTTTATGCACACACAACTTTAGTATTTATGCACACCAGCTTTGGTTTAAATGACCATTTTGCCCCTCACCTTTCTAAAAATTTACGGGGTTGCCATTGACCCCTAACCCCTTTCACACTAGCATGGCTTCCCTACACACACCCATGCATGCCCACACATGCATACATGCACCACGCACACATGTCCAATACATTCCTGTTGTTTACACCCACGACGTCATTCGCACTTCTCCTGCACTCTTTCTTGCTTTCTCGTCTCTTAGACATGTGTTACGGCCCAATCCCCCTTGCACTACGCTATATACATCGATATCTACATTTATTTCATGCCTACACATGTACCGTAAGTAGAAATACCGCGTGTGTTCAGTAGAATACACATATAGTTCAAAACAGGGCATTACACCTCCGTGCCTCCAAAACTGGTCCACCCGAAGCGAGCCGACACCGTGCCTCCAAGTCAATCACTTTCCAAAGAAAGTTTTACTTGTGTGCAATCCACGTCAAAAACTTCGGATCAGATCCAAACCTCCTCGCCGTCTTGCTAGGACTCAAACAGTGGATCAGAAGAATTATAAGAGGCGGAATAATTTAAGTCTTAGATCGAGCGTGCTCAAAACTTTTTAGAGCTTCTCAAATCGAAGACTTGGTGCGAGTTTCAATGAGGAGGGATGTCCCTTATTTATATAGGGAGCCGGCCCCTCCGCCTTTGCTACGAGCAATGTGAGACTATTAAAATGGGTTGTTTAAGATTAATTTTATAGAAGTACTAACTTATAAAATTAATCATTAATCCATTTCTGAGTTTCGACTTTGGAACAACCTATCAAAAATGGCGTCCAATTTTGATATTATTTGACCCTTTAAATGTCGAAAATAATCTCTGAAATCGCATTTTGCACAAAACTGCGAATTCATGCTTCCCGAGGTGGCTGATCAGATAGTGCCATGTGGCACGATCTATGCGTTCCACATGGTGCATGCCTGGGCAGCTTGGTAGGATAGACCCGCAAGCCCTTTTAGCGCTTTTCGACGCTATTTTTGCGTTTCCGGACACGTTTGAGCTCCGATTTGAACGGGTTTCTTCCTGTGGTTTTCTCATGAAGTCCCATTCGATCCCATGCACCATTGTCAACATAATACCAAGTATTAATTACGCATCATGTGTAAAGTCCTCAATGCTAAACTCTTTAGGTTTAATCTCACAACTTACTTGTGAGCTAAATTATTCCAATGCATCAGATGCATCCCTCTCTACATTCTTCCTATTACTAAGACGTAAATCATACTCGGTGAAAGACCCTACAGCCTGACCATACTACAGGTTGGGACTCGAAATCCCTAGACAAAAGTAACCATGAGTAGCAGGCTTCGTCCCTGTTTCGGCATCATAAGTACGTGATTGAACTATTGACTAAAGTGTCATCGGGATCACTCTGACTGTGTCCGTGATGAATACCGCAGTTTTAGTGCCTTCGTCTTAACTATGTCACTGCATAGCCTAGGTTATGGTAAACTGTCAACCCCACTAGCTAGCACTGGCCAATATCATTCGGTCTTTGGTATATACATGTTGTACTTCCTACAATATACCTTGGTCAAAGTTTTTACCAAGAACTGTACTGAGTCCATGACACTAACTTCCCATTAACAGAAGAGCTGAATCCTCTCTAGATCACTACTCACCTCGTACGCTTCAAGTGTCACCCAATCTAAGACTTTTCACCAGGCCTTGGCTCGAAACTAGATCATACATCTAAGTGACACGGTTCATGCACAGGTTCGTACAATGACCTTAAGTCTTTAGGACCAACTTTCATATCATCACTAGAAAGTTATCAATGACATATTAGTTATTGTTAACCATTTGATAACCTTTTATTGGGTCGTTCAGTGGACTCATTCTCCAATGAGCACTTGCGTCTCGTCTCCGACTTCGCCAGGTCGAATGATAATGAGATCATCAAGACAAAGACACAATGGTCTGTCCGATGTACCGATATCCTTTTCTCGACGCATCTATGACCATGAACGCTTAAGACTCAAGCTCCTATCTGTCAGGCACTTTTCATAATCAAGATCCCTATCTAGATACGTGTATGAACTTACTATGAGTCTAAGGAAATTATCTAAGCAAAAAATCAATAGAAAATACTCAGACAATTGATACCAGAAAGCATACTTTCATTCATGAACAAGATGTTTACATAGAAATTGCCTCGAGGGCATACATCTCTCAACATCTCCCGCTTGCACTCAGGCCCATTTATCTCGGTATCTCATACCACATTTACACACTAGCCTCTCCAGAGGATCGCGTGTCAGCACCTTTGTGAATGGATCTGTTGTGTTGTCTTCCAAACATGCTCTAAGGAGTTCTATGTGTTTCCTCTGTTCAATATCCTGTATCAGGTGATACTTTCGAAGAATGTGTCTGGATCTCTTGTGGAATCTTGGTTCTTGAACTAGACTGATGGTTGAATTATTATCGCAATACAGAGGAATTGGATCCTTAACTGCCGGAACTACCCCTAACTGGTTTATGAACTTTCATATCCAGACAGCTTCCTTTGCCGCATCATTGGTCGCTATGTACTCGGCCTCCATCGTGGATTCTGCAACAGTATCTTGTTTGGAACTTCTCCAACTGACTGCTCCTTCGTTAAGAGTGAAAACAAATCCATAGATTTGCTATCATCTATATCACTCTGAAAGCTGAAATCTATAAAGCCTACAACCTTGAGTTCTTCACTTCCATAATTTAAGACCAAATCTCTAGTCCTTTGCAAGTACTTAAGAATTGTCTTGACGGCTTTTCAGTGTTCTTCTCCAGAGTTAGACTGATATCGACTTACTGCACCTAGTGCAAAAGCGACATCAGGTCTGGTACAGATCATGGAATACATGATAGGTCCTACTGCCGAAGCATATGTGATCTTATTCATGCGTTACTTTTCCAAGTCAGTTTTTGGCGCAAGTCTGCTGGGATGAATAGATTTGTATTCATGCCAAGTTGCAAGTGTGAGAATGGCCATTTGTGATCTATCCTTGGGATGGCATGATTAATAATTAACCAAGGAAATGTAGGGGCAATCCTATTTCCATTTTACACTAATGGCGTCATTGTGAATGTAGCTTAAAGTTAAAGGGCTTTTAATTAAGGACTATGTGTAATGGCAAACTTGTAAATAAAGCCCAATGTGAGAGGGCATTTACTAAGGAGTTTAATGCAATGGCATGAGGTGTAATTAAGAAACAAAATTGGAGGGCAATTATGAAGGAATGTGTGCAAGTGGCAAACTTGCAATTAAAGGGATTCTTAGAAGATATTTTTCCTTTAGTTCATTCTTGTTTCTTCTAGCTAATTCTTGTTTTTTCTATAAGATTATTTTCTTTCTATTTCTTTTTCCTCCATATTTTTCTCTCCCTCTTCACTCTCAAATAGGGCAGAACCCTTTGTAGCGAAAAAAAGAGAGAAACAAAAGAAGGAGAAGAAGAGAGAAAGAAAAAGAATAAGAACAAGAAGAAGAAGAGAAGGAAGGAGGGAGACCAAGATTCTACTAAGTAGGTTTCTACAAATACTAATCTACACAAAGCTTCCCAATTCTATGGCTTATTGATTAATACTCTTGTATGTGGTTAAATTCTAGGAATTGGCAGTGTATTTGTTGTTTGTTTCAAGTCATGAATACCCCCTTCAATGAAATTTTGAGTTTTGAGTGGTTGTACGCGGTGAGCAATTCCGAGTTTTGAGTGGTTCTGCGCGGTGAGCAATTTGAGCTTTGAGTGGCTGTGCGCGGTGAGCAATTCTGAGCTTTGAGTGGTTTTGCGAGGTGAGCAATTCTGAGTGTTGACGGTTGTAATATGAATGAGACCCCATAAAAATTATGATAGTTAGGTTAACCCCTTAGCTCCAACTTTCATATTCGGCAAATGTTAATTTGACCACTGTAATTAGCTCAAAAAAATTCTAGTATTGTAGCCTGTCAGATTCTGTCGGAATTGTACAGACCTTGCCATTTTTGCATTCAGTCCTGCCGTAGGTGTCCAAATGGGGTGATCTTGGTGCTGTTGGACAGATAAGAACCATATCTACAAATTTCATGGACCAAAATTTCATATTAGAACTATAACTGACCCTAATTCACTAATCTACACAGCCTCTAAAACTGTCCAAAAAATAGTCTTGATAGACTTCACATAAAATTTCATTATAAATCAACCACTTGGTTAGGGTGCATGAAATTTTGTAGGTAAGTCCAGGACAACCATATCTACAACTCATAGTGGAAGAAATTTTGAAGTATAGTTCAAATGTGGAGAATTATGCCCTTATCTGTGACTGTTCTGAAATTTTCTCCAGCTGAGTTTATATGAATGAGTGTGATTGGTCCCCAATTAAAGTGTTTGATGTTTTGAGGCCTCGTTATCTGATTGTGCCATGGTTCATCCTATGTTCATTGTTAAAATGCTTTATTGTGCATGGAAAAGGATGATGTTAGAAATGTTCTTTATGTTGCAAAGTTGTTGGACATTGTTTATGGGAATTGTAAAGTTATGTAATGTATTTTCATGTGGCAAAATACCAAATAAACTCATCTCATTTGCATATCACCTTAGGACTAATGGTTAGTTAAAAAGAAACCTGGGGTTAGCTCGTTCCACTATGAGGTTGGTGAGGGCCCTAAGGAGGATTTGGGGGAACCGAAGGAATGAGAAGATAGGCGGGGCTAGACAGATATGAGATTGATTACCACTCCATCGTGCCCACAGAGGCGAGGAGTAGGCCGGGTGTTGATATTTTTGAGTGTTGAGAGTTTGAGTGTTATGGAGAGGAATGCCATCCCAATTGGGGGAGGCCCAGTCCACATTATTCAACTCGTTTCTTAGGTTTCCAAATCATTAATACATAATAACTTATAACCATGAATAGAGAAACATATGCGGGAATATGGTGTCTTGTGTTTCACACTTTGGTTAGATTGGTGGTTTGTGGGTTCCTACTGGACGCGCTGTGACGTGTCCCCTCCACCCTATAGGTACAGGTACATGTTCGCAGCCAGTAGGATCGAGGACAGAGACCCCGGAGAGCAGCTCGTCTCAGCAGGGCCGGTAGAGTCTGTAGTTAGCATGGGTCTTAGTAGTGTAGTCCTAGGTTGGGGATGCGATGAGAGCAGTGTTTTGTACCCATGTGCCCCTTCGTGCCCCGTGGGTGTGTGTTGTACTTTTGTAGAGACTCTAGCTCTTTTGGCCTGTACAGTGGGTTTGGGCAGTTCTAATTGTGTAGCTATAGTACTCTGTGATGATGGGTTGACTTTGGCTGTCGTGCTTTATTTTTACTGCCTGTGTTGTTGTACCCTGTACTTTCACGGCTGTGTTGGAGCTTTACTGTTCTGAGTTTATTTTCAGTACATATTATCATTGCTTGTGTTCCCTCAGGTTGCAGTGGCCTGCTAAATGTTTGGTGTACACATTAATGATTGGAATTTAATACCACAACTTGTCGCGCTGACCCTCCCTATTGGGGTAGCGGGGTGTGACAGGTTTTGTGGTGGCCCATGCAGGTCAGTGCTCACTGAGATACGCATAAAGAGAATGCAGGTGAAGCTCCGATATTCTAGTACACTGTACTAATTCATTTATTATGTTCTTCACCCGCAGATGGAGGGTGTGAATGGGACTTCCGGTGGGACCGGAGCTTCTGGTGACGGGCAGTCCTCGGGTGACAGGACTTCAGAGTCGGCCCTGATGGCTAAGGTTCTGATGGGCATTCTAGAGCACCTGAGTAAGCTAGAGGAGAGGGTAGCGAGTCGAAGTCACCGAGCTACAAGGATTTTAGAGGGCTACGTTCGCGATTTTTCTCGGGCAAGGAGAGTAGTCTCGAGGTAGATGAGTGGCTACAACATACTGAGGATGATTTGACGATGTGTCTATTTTCTCGTGATGGTTGGGTGGAGTTGGTAAGGCGCCAGTTGACCCATCAGGCCAGAGACTGGTTGGAGGCCCAGGAGAGGCGACTGAAGGGGAACTTTGCTTGGTAGACTCTTCGGGAGTTGTTTGAGGCTAAGTTCCTTCTAGAGGCGGCGAAGGACGAGTTGAGGCAAAAATTTGAGCACTTGACTCAGAGTAGGCATACGGTGGATGAGTATGACACAAAGTTCTCGATGCTGAGCAAGTATGCATCAGAGCTCGTAGCGACGGATGCCACTGATCGCGCCCAGATATACACCCGAAAAACGACTGTAGTCTTACTGCAAGCGCACGACGTAGTGGCGAGCGGGTATCGAACTCAGGGAGGACAATTGATAGTACTCTATTTTGATCACCTAGATATCGATGGAATAATGGAATGGTTTGGATAATAGTGTGTCAAAATCGTTCAAATAGCAAATAGAATTCAATATAATAAAAGAGTCTACGGATAGGAAATCCCCACTAAGGATCGTAACTCATCCTTGTGTATCGTGAACCCAATGTTGCAAGGCTTGAATTGAGGTGAACTAGTCGCAACTGAATGTAGAACCAAGCTCATGATCTCGTGCTATTATCGGTCTATATCAACCTAGATTAGGGCCCACTCTCGTGCAAACCCTAACCTAAGCCACTAGCATGAAGATTGATGTCATCGTCCAATCGCAACTCGAGCCCACTCTCGTGCAAACTCGAGCTACGATCTAGGTTATGATAGTTCGTATTCGTCCAATCTCTTGCAAACGAATATTAGTATAGATGTATAATAAAAATCCTAGCTTTGGTCCAATCTCTTGCAAACCAATTCTAGATAATCTCAATTATAAACCTAAGTCGAATATCTAGGCCTTCCCACCAATTGGGATCCAATCTCTTGCAAATCCCAATCGATGGAAATTCCAAGCTACTCGTAATAAATCAATCACAACCTAACATTTCTTCTATCCTAGCAGCAATTCAATTCATTCATCACTATTCAAAGATCGGATCCATAGGGTTCATCCCCATGCCCTAGAACGACGAAACTACTCACAATTCATCAAGGAAATCTCAGAAATAAAGCAATGGATCATAGCATAATTCATAGCTAAGAAAGAACAATTCATAAAAAGAAGAGTTTTAAAGAGAAAGATCAAACCAAATTGCGCGTCTATGATCTCCAGCTGAGATTTACAAAAGGAGTAGCCGTCAAAATAATATTCAAGTCTCTCCTAAAACTAGGAACAAAACTAGGTTTAAATACAAGTCAAATTCATCCAGAAATTCCTGACAGAATTGCCCCTGGCACAGCCCAAAAACCTAATTCGCGTAGCAGTCGGACAGCGCCACTCGGCCGAGTGACAATGTCACTCGGCTGAGTGAAAGACCCAAAAATAAAACAGAGAATTGAGGATTTTTGGGGGTCTGTCGCTCTGTCTGACTCGGGCGAGTGGGCTTCTTCACTCGGCCGAGTACGTCTTATCAAAATTTCCAGTAAGTTGGCTGCTTCTCGGAAGAAAATCCCTGTCGGACTCGGGCGAGTGAGTTTTCTCACTCGGCCGAGTGAACTTCCTTGCTCGACCGAGTGAACTATGAAAATCGGCAGTCTGTATCCGTTTTACTCGGCCGAACGCACTTCTTCACTCAGCCGAGTGAACTATATGTTCGGCCGAGTGAGCTGCGTCTGGGCTCTTGTCTTCTCCTCCTCGCCTCCTCGTCGATTCTATCGAATTTCTTCCTCTTCCACTCATCCTCTAGCGCTGCTAACTCTTCAAATGAGCTCTGGGCGATGCTCCGGTGTGCGTGAAAGTCTCTTGATCTCATTTTTGCTCCAGATCGCTCCATATCTCCTGAAATACGACAAAAACAAGAAATAGTGAAAAGTAATGTGATATCATCGGATAATTGTGGAAAATGCAATATGGGTGATCGAAATGACATGAAAACATGCAGAAAAAAGGTGTAAAATAAGGAGCGATCAGCCACCAGTGCTAGGCGTCTTCGCATGGGGCTAGATGTAGAGTTTCAGACGGACATGTCTACTCAAGAGTTGCTGACTCATGAGGCCATGCTACAGGCAATTAGACGGCATGAGACTCACTTGCGGAGCTTGGGGAGGTTACCAGCTAGTGACAGACGACCTGCTGCTCAGTAGAGGACTGTATCTAGGCCAGTTCAACAGGTGACATTCAAGCGGCCGGGAGCTCCACCTTTGAGGTCTTCATGTTTTAGGTGTGGGAAGCCGGGACACACGAAGAGAGACTGTCGAATTCAGCTTGCTAGGTGTTTTGCCTGTGGAGAGCGGGGTCACATTAGCAGATATTGCCCACGACTGGGTCATGCTCCAGTACCACAGGCATCAACAGCAGTTCGGTCCGTCCAACAAAGACCTCTTCACCACCGGCGCAGCGATTTGCCCTTCCGGCACTACCAGGACCGAGACTGATCATGCTGAGGGGACCACCACCTCCTCCTCAGCAGCAAAGAGGGTACCATGGAGCAGTTCCTCCGCCGAGGCGACAGCAGTTCACCATGACTCCATTGGGGACTCCGGAGGGTGCTAGTCGGGTGATCACTGGTATGATTCTTGCCCCTCTGTAGTCTATTTGATTTTAACCTCAGTTGTTTTATTTAGCTAGTTAGCTGTGCTTTATTGTTGTGATGCTTTAGGTATTGTTAGAATAGCCCCCTACCATGCATTGTCTCTATTTAATTCTGGAGCGTCACATTGTTTTCTGTATAAGAAATTTGTGACTCGGCACTCTATAGTGGTTGACTCTTTTGCTACTAGTTAGAATGTTCACACCGGGAATGGGATCATTTGTAGTGTTTATGGGGTACGGAACTATCCAGTTGAGATAGGGGGACGAGAGTTGTATGCAGTCTTTTTAGTGATTGAGTTGCCCGGCTATGAGGCAGTGTTTGGGATGGATTGGTTAGGGATGTTCTATGCTAATATAAACTGTAGACTAAGAAGGATAGTTTTTCAGATCCCTGACCATCCAGAGTTTGAGTTTCGGGATGGCAGTAGTGAGCTTGAGCCTCTAAAGTTCCGAGCAATGGTCGTGGAGTATCTGAACATGGAGGCAGAGGCAGAGCCAGTGTTACCAAGGGCTGTTAAAGAGTTTCCTGATATTTTTCCCAGATGATATATTTGGATTTCCCCCAGATAGGTCCCTGAAGTTTACTATTGATTTAGTTCCGGGCACTTAACCGGTAGCGAAGGCTTCATATCATATGGCCCCACCAGAGTTAGCTGAGATTCACAATCAGTTGACTGATTTATCAGACATGGGATTGATTCGACCAAGTGTGTCACCGTGGGGAGCACCAGTATTACTGGTGAACAAGAAGGATGGATCTCGGAGGATGTATATTGATTACAGGGAATTGAATAAGGTGACGATGAAGGATAAGTATCCTCTTCCCTGGATCGATGATATCTTTGATCAGCTCCGTGGATCCCAGGTGTACTCGAAGCTAGACTTGCGGAGTGGGTATCACTAAGTGAAGGTACGGGAATCTGATGTTCCGTAGACCCCATTTCGGACTCGATATGGTCTTTATGAGTTTTTGGTGATGCCTTTTGGAGTGACGAATGCACCAGCTACTTTTATGAGGCTGATGAATCAAGTCTTCTTTGAGTATTTAGCTTAGTTTGTGGTGGTATACATCGATAACATTCTGGTCTACTTGAAGAATGAGGAAGAGCATACTGAGCATCTGCAAATAGTTTTGAAGACTCTGAGGCAGCACCGAATATATGCCAAGTTCAGCAAGTGTCAATTTTGGTTGACCAAGGTTGCGTTTCTTGGACACATAGTCTCTGCAGATGGAGTGTCTGTTGACCCTGAGAAGATTGACGTAGTGGAAAGTTGGCCTATTCCTCGGACAGTCACGGAGATTCAAAGCTTCTTGGGGTTGGTGGATATTATCGGAAGTTCATTAAGGATTTCTTGAAGATTACCTCGCCTTTGACTCATTTGACAAAGAAGGATGTTGCATATATCTGGTCGGAAGATTGCCAGTGTGCGTTTGATGAGCTGAAGCATCGGTTCACCACTGCTCCTATCTTAACAATCCCTACCGTTCAGGTGGGTTTGAAGTTTTCTGTGACGCGTCTTGGAGAGGGCTAGGCTGTGTCCTTCATCAGCGTGGGCGAATCGTAGCGTATGCTTCCAGATTGTTGAAGGAACATGAGCTAAACTATCACACTTATAACCAGGAATTGGCAGCGGTGATTTTAACCTTGAAGTTGTGGAGACATTTCTTGCTAGGTAGCAAGTGAAGATATACACCGACCATAAGAGCCTGAAGTACGTGTTCACCCAGAAGGGGCTTAATGTGAGGCAGCGTCGATGGTTGGAATTAATGGCCGAATATGACGTCGATCTACAATACCATCCTGGGAAGGTGAACGTGGTGCCGGATGCTCTCAGTCGATTACCTGCTGTGATGAGGTTAACTTCTCAGCCAAAACTTCAATGGGCAATCCGACAAATGGGAATAGAAGTTGTGCTCCCATAAGAGAAGGTTGGTATGATGGGACTGCAAATTCAGTCTGATTTGGCAAACAGGATCAAGGCGGCCCAGTCAGGGGATGCTAAGTTGAAGAGGATTCGAGAGCAGGTGGAAGCTGGACTTCGGTCCGATTTTTATGTTCATGAAGATGGGTCACTGCGAATTGGGAGCCAGGTTTATGTGCTGAGTGGCGATAATCGGAAAGAATTATTGAAGGAGGCACACAATTCCTCATATTCTATTCATCCTGGGGAAACCAAGATGTACCGTGATCTGAGGCAGTACTATTGGTGGTCAGGAATGAAGAAGATCATAGCTAAAAGTGTGGCATCCTGCTTGGTTTGCCAGCAAGTGAATGCTGAACATCAGAGAACTGCGGGATTGTTGCAACCTCTTCATATTCCTGAATGGAAGTGGGAACATGTGACTATGGACTTTGTGACCAGTCTACCTTAGACACCTAGAGGTAATGATACGATTTGGGTCATCATTGATCGATTGACCAAGTCGGTACATTTTATTTCGTTTCAAGTTGGACAGTCCATAGAAATTCTGGCTAAGAGGTACATGGAGGAGATTGTGCGACTGCATGGAGTTCCTGTGAGTATAGTATCCGACATGGATAGCAGATTTACGTCCCATTTCTGGAAGAGTTTACAGGCTATTCTGAGGACGTGTCTGAACTTCAGTACTGCATATCATCATCAAACAGATGGACAGTCTAAAAGGACCATTTAGACTCTCGAAGATATGTTGCGGGCGTGTATGCTTGATTTCAAATGTATGTGGGAGGACCATCTGCATTTGGTCGAGTTTGCATACAATAACAGTTATCAAGCAAGCATCTGTATGGCTCCTTTTGTAGCTTTGTATGGAAGACAATGTCAGTCCCCCTTAAGTTGGGATGATGTTGGAAACAGAGAGTTTTTGGGACCCGACTTGGTGGCGGCAACAACAGATGTGGTGCGAACAGTCAGATAGAATCTGCATATCGCACATGACCGATATAAGCATTGGGCTGACACGAAGTGCCAACATTTGGAATTCCAGCAAGGGGATTATGTGTTCCTCAAAATATCACCGATTCGTGGGACTAACCGATTTGGCAAGCATGGGAAGCTAAGTCCTAGATACATTGGTCCGTTTGAGATTTCCGCCAAGGCCGGTGAAGTTGCATATCGGCTTTTGTTGCCACCGACTCTCGAAGGTGTGCATAATGTTTTTCATGTATCGCAACTTAGAGAATATGTGGAGATCCCAGTCATGTTGTAGATTTCTCAGAGATAGAAGTACGACCAGATGTTACATATGAGCAACAACCAGTAGCTATTTTGGACCGAAAACAGAAGATGTTGAAGAAGAAGACCATTGACTTGGTACGAGTCATGTGGCAACAAGAATCTCCGGGAGAGCCAACTTGGGAGCGAGAAGATGAGATGCATGAGAAGTACCTCTACCTGTTTGAACAGTGACTGTTGTATCTTATATTTTCTGCAGTAGTAGGTTGTTGGGTGTAAATATCAGCTCTCCTAATTCTGTTAAATTCCAAGGACGGAATTTGTTCTAATGAGGGTAGGGTATAACAACCCTAGCGTCTAAATAATAAGTAGACATAAAGATATCACTAGTCTCTTGGTGTATGTATACGCCAGTCTGCTGGGATGGAGAGATTTACATTCATGCCAAGTTGAGAGTGTGAGAATGGCCATTTGTGATCTATCCTTGGGGTGGCATGACTATTAATTAACCAAGCAAATGTAAGTGCAATCCTATTTTCATTTTACACGAATGGCATCATTGTGAATGCAGCTTAAAGTTAAGGGGCTTTTAATTAAGGACTATGTGTAAAGGCAAACTTGTAAATAAAGCACAATGTGAGATGGCATTTACTAAGGAGTTTAATGCAATGGCATGAGATGTAATTAAGCAACAAAATTGGAGGGCAATTATGAAGGAGTGTGTGCAAATGGCAAACTTGTAATTAAAGGGATTCTTAGAAGATATTTTTCCTTTAGTTCATTCTTGTTTCTTCTAGCTAATTCTTGTTTTTTCTATAAGCTTCTTTTCTTTCAATTTCTTTTTCCTCCATATTTTCTCTCCCTCTTCACTCTCAAATAGGGCCGAACCCTTTGCAACAAAAAACAGAGAGAAATAAAAGAAGGAGAAGAAGAGAGAAAGATAAAGAAGAAGAAGAAGAAGAAGAGAAGGAAGGAGGGAGGCCAAGCTTCTACTAAGAAGGTTCCTACAAACCCTAATCTACACAAAGCCTCCCAATTCTATGGTTTATTGATTAATACTCTTGTATGTGGTTAAATTCTAGGAATTGGTTGTGTATTTGTTGTTTGTTTCAAGTCATGAATACACCCTTTCAATGAAATTCTGAGTTTTGAGTGGTTATGCACGGTGGGTAATTCTGAGTTTTGAGTGGTTGTGCCAATTCTGAGGATTGAGTGGTTGTGCACGGTGAGCAATTCTGAGCTTTGAGTGGTTGTGCGCGGTGAGTAATTCTGAGTTTTGGCGGTTGTAAGATGAATGAGACCCCACAAAAATTATGGTAGTTAGGTTAAACCCTTAGCTCCAACTTTCATGTTCAGCAAATGTTAATTTGATCACTGTAATTAGCTCAAAAAAATTCTAATATTGTAGCCTGCCAGATTCTGTCGGAATTGTATAGAGCTTGCCCTTTTTTGCATTCAGTCCTGCCGTAGGTGTCCAAATGGAGTGATCTTTGTTCCATTGGATAGATAAGAACCATATCTACAACTTTCACGAGACCAAAATTTTATATTCGAACTGTAACTAACCCTACTTCACTAATCTATACAGCCTCTGAAAACTGTGTTGATAGACTTCACATAAAATTTAATTATAAATTAACCACTTGGTTAAGGTGCATGAAATTTTGTAGATAAGTACAGTACTACAATATCTACAACTCATCTTGGAAGAAAGTTTGAAGTATAGTTCAAAAATGTGGCGAACTGTGCCCTTATTTGTGACTGTTCTGAAATTTTCTGCAGCTGAGTTTACATGAATGAGTGTGATTGGTCTCCAATTAAAGTGTTTGATGTTTTGAGGCCTCATTATCTGATTGTGCCATGGTTCATCATATGTTCATTGTTAAAATGCTTTATTGTGCATGGAAAAGGATGATGTTAGAAATGTTCTTTATGTTGCAAAGTTGGTTGGACATTGTTTATGGGAATTGTAAAGTTATGTTATGTGTTTCCATGTGGCAAAAAACCAAATGAACTCATGTCATATGCATATCACCTTAGGACTAATGGTTAGTTAAAAAGAAACCTGGGGTTAGCTCGTTCCACTATGAGGTGGGTGAGGGCCCTAGGGAGGGTTTGGGGGTAACCGAAGGAACAAGAAGATAGGCGGGGCTGGACATATATGAGATTAATTACCACTCTTGTCGTGCCCACAGAGGCGGAGAGTAGGCCGAGTGTTGAGATTTTTGAGTGTTGAGAGTTTGAGTGTTATGGTGAAGAATGCAACTCTAATTGAGGGAGGCCCAATCCCCATTATTCAACTCGTTTCTTAGGTTTCCAAATCATCAATATATAATAACTTATAACCACAAATAGAGAAACATCTGCAGGACTATGGTGTCTTGTGTTTCACACTTTGGTTAGATTGGTGGTTTGCGGGTTCCTACTGGACGTACTGTGACGTGTCCCCTCCACCCTACAGGTACAGGTAGAGGTTCACAGCCAGCAGGATCGAGAAGGGATACCCCGAAGAGCATCTCGTCTCAGCAGGGCTGGTAGAGTTTGTAGTTAGCGTGGGTCCTAATAGTGTAGTCCTGGGTTGGGGTTGAGATGAGAGCAGTGATTTGTACCCCTGTGCTCCTTCGTGCCCTGTGGGTGTGTGTTGTACTATTGTAGAGACTCTAGATCTTTTGGTTTGTACAGTGGGTTTGGGCAGTACTAGTTATGTAGCTATAGTACTCTGTGATGATGGGTTGACTCTGGCTATCGTGCTTTACTTTTACTGCCATCATTGTTGTACCATGTACTTTCACGGTTGTGTTGGAGCTTTACTGTTCTGAGTTTACTTTCAGTACATATTATCATTGCCTGTGTTCCCTCAGCGTTGCAGTGGCCTGCAAAATATTTGGTGTACACATTAACGCTTGGTATTTAATATCGCGGCTTGTCACGTCGACCCTCCCTATTGGGGGTAGCGGGGTGTGACACCTAACATCCTTTTAGATCTATCTCTATAGATCTTAACACCTAATATGTAGGATGCTTCTCCCAAGTCTTTCACGGAGAAGTTAGTTGATAGTCATTCCTTTACAGACTTCAACATCCCTATGTTGTTGCCTATTATAAGAATATCATCCACGTCCAGTACGAGGATAACTAAAGAATTTTCACTGGTTTTCTTATAGATGCATGGATCATCTTCATTTCTGACGAAACCAAACTCTTTGACTGTCTTATCAAAACGGATGTTCCAACTTCTTGATGCCTAATTAAGTCCGTAAAGGACCTACGCAGTTTACACGCTTTTTCTTTACTCACACTGACTTCGAAACCTTTTGGCCGAGTCATGTAAATCTGCTCTTCTAAATCACCATTTAGAAACGATGTCTTTACATCCATTTTCCAGATCTCATAGTCATAATGGACAGCAATAGCAAGTACGATCTGGATAGACTGTGCATGGCAACTAGTGAGAAAGTCTCTTCATAATCTACCGCTAGAACCTGACGATAACCTTTCGCAACCAGCCTGGCCTTGTATGTTTCTATTTTTCCATCTGCACCAATCTTCTTCTTGAAGATCCATTTGCAGCCAATGGGAATGCTTCCCTTGGGAACGTCCTTTAAGGTCGACACCTTAATTACGTGCATGGATTCCATCTCGGATATCATTACATCCAGCCATTTATCAGAGTCTCTACTCTGAATGGCTTCTTAAAAGCTAACAAGATCATCATCTAAAATGATTCCATCCTCGACCCCTCCGTCTACGAGAAAACCGTAGTACCTATTAGGGGCTCGAGGAATCCTATCAGACCACCTAATGACTGGTTGGGAAATATCAGTTTCTGATTCTCCCACTGGTTCAGACACATATTCTTGTATTAATTATCTTTCTGAACATTCGTACAGATCTACCACCTTGCCAACAGCTTCCTTCATTAGGAACTCCTTTGCCCAAAAAATGGCATGTTTAGAGACAACAATCCTTTGTTGCTCCGGATGGTGGAAGGTGTACTCTGAAGAATGTTTCTGGTCAATGAATTTACACAAGACAGATCTATCTTCCAGTTTGTCTGGATTATGCCTCTTGACATATGCATGACAACCACATATGCTTAAGTGCTTAAGGTAGAGTTTCTTACCACTCCATATCTGATATGGAGTTGTCGGCACAGATTTTGACGAAACCCTGTTGAGAATATAGGCAGCAGTTTCTAGAGCATAGCCCTAGAGGGAGGTAGGCAACTTAACATCACTTATCATGGATCGCACCATGTTTAACAAAGTGTGATTCCTTCTTTCCGATACATCGTTATGCTGAGGTGTATAAGGAGGTGTGACCTAAGAGAGAATCCCATTCTCTTTTAAATACGTAAGGAATTCATGGCTCAAGTATTCTCCTCCTCGATCAGATCGAAGGATTTTAATACTTTTGCTAGTTTGTTTTTCAACTTCGTTACAATACTCTTTGAATCGCTCAAACATTTCGGACTTGTCTTTCATCAAGAACACATGTCCAAACCTAGAGTGATCATCCGTAAATGTAACAAGATATGAATATCCTTCTTTGGCTAATGCAGACATAGGTCCACATACATCAGAATGTGCTAGACCCAAGAGTTCACCAACTCTCTCCCCTTGTCCTACAAAAGGAGTTTTGGCCATCTTACCTTTGATGCAAGACTCGCAAGTTTCATAAGACTCATAATCCGAGAGGTCCAATGACCCCTCTTTATGTAACTTGCTCAGTCTTTTCTCTCCAATATGGCCTAGTCTACAGTGCCAAAGGTAGGTTTCATTATAGCCTAATTCCTTGCGTTTTCATGTATTAACATTTAATGCAACGTCATTATACAAAGTGTACACACCATTATTTAGAGTCCCAAATCCTAGCAATTTACCATCAAAGAAAATGTTCATAACTCTTTCGTTGATGGTAAAAGTGTATCCTTCTCTAGCCAAGGCCGAGATGGAGATAATATTGCATATGAAATTTGTATATAGTAACATTGCTTCAGAAGAAAGTTAGCATCACTCGCCAATGTGTGTTTTACATCTCCCAAAGCAACATAAGCAATATTAGCTGTGTTGCCGACCTGGAGAATGTCCTCATTCTTTTCGAGCCTTCTATTAATTCTCATTCCCTGTAACTGGTTACAGATGTGAGAGACTGCACTGGTATCGAATGCCCATGCATTAGAAGTTACGGAAAAAACTATACTTCGTATAACCATTATAGAAGTTAGGGCATCAGCATGCCCTTTCTCCTTTTGCTCCCGTACAGTCTTTACATCTCTAACCCAGTCATTATTCTTATAACCAGTTGACATATTCTTTTCAAGGATATGTTTAATTTCACTTGTCATTCTACAAAGAATAGAACTCATAAAATTAGCATGCGTTCATAACTTTTAAATAATAAGACTGGTTTTTATTCAATTATATCCTCCCACTATTTTAGCAAACATTTAAGCCATAATAACAAATGAATTAATTAAATTTAGTGGGAAAGGGATCCAACCACCTTGAGTCTCATAACCTTGAGTTGACTCAACAAGTTGCTTGACTCTGTGATTAGTAGATGACTCTTCATCAATCACATCGTATGTGGTTCCCTTATCTGTTTTTACACCTAATCACTTATGACCTTGAGTTGGCTCAACAAATCATAATGACTAGTCTAGTCTGACCATTACTTTCTTGTCCAGTCCTAACTTACACCAGCGCTCGGTTATGTTCATGACGCGACGGGTTGGGTTAAGTTGAACTACATCATATGTTGAATGGAATTGGATTCCAAAGATATTCATGTTACAGATTGAGTTGACTCAACTACTATAACATGAATTCCTGGTTTCCAAATTTCAAAAGTAAGGAGGGTTACGATTTATCTTGAAGAAGATTTTTAACATATTAGACTAGATATAATCGATGGTGTCACATAATCATAATTCGCATCCTTGCAGTTCAGCGGAACACGGCCAGTGATTTCGCTAGGCCAGGATCACTATCTCCAGTCGAGCTAGTGTGATCCACAACATTAGTCAAAAAACACTAGACCGGATCATGGTCCATTGAAGGAAACTATTTTTTCATATGTGCGTCATCGATTAAAATTGGCTTCACTAAAACTAGTTAATCCTATCAACTAGTTGAATGCTAAAATTCAAAATTATTAGGATTGGTTAATAACTTTTATTAAGTCCGTATCAACTATAAGGAATGAATTTTAAGGTGCTATCCTAATCATGTATTAGACATTTAAAACAAAGTTTTAAAACATAGCGAAGCAATCTAAAATTATCTCATAATTATTAGACAGCTTTTAATGGCTAACCTAAAAGGTTTTCTTGGGTTATCAAATAAGAGACAAGAATGAACATAACCATTAAAATCATCAACTTAATTTTATCACATGAAATTAAGTTTCTGCAATTTTCAATAACATCTCATAATTATTTCATGTTTCTAATAAACATGATATGCATATCATATCATTTGCAGAATTAAATCTTGGTAGAACCTGGCTTTGATACCAATGTTGGATTTTGATGGACCCTCAAGGCAAAATCTATACCCGTCACATGTCGGACGGACGATAATAGCAGCGGAAAAAATATTAAACACTTTAATAAATGGACCCTAAGGATATCATGAACCTAGCCAGGAAAATCTATTATCTTGGGGTGGGTCTGACCAACCCCAAAGATAGATCTAAACTACTGCAAATATATGAAAGCATAAATAAAATTGACTTACCCCAGAACTTTGCTTCCACAGAAAACAAAGCGTCGTTTTCAGCAACAACTTTAGCTCTCCAAAGCTAGCCGCATCCGTGCCTCTAAAACTGGTCCACCCGAAGCGAGCCGACACCGCGCTTCCGAGCCAATCACTTGCTGAAAAAAGTTTCACTTGAGTATGATCCACGTCAAAGACTTTGGATCAGATCTAAACCTCCTCGCCGTCTTACTAGGACTCGAACGGAGGATTGGAAGAATTATAAGAGGTGGAATAATTTAAGTCTTAGATCGAGCGTGCTCAAATCTTTTTAGAGCTTCTCCAATCAGAGACTTGGTGTGAGTTTCAATGAGGAGGGCCGCCCCTTATTTATATAGGGAGCCGGCCCCTCCTCCTTTGTTACGAGCAATGTGGGACTATTAAAATGGGTTGTTTAAGATTAATTTTATAGAAGTACAAACTTCTAAAATTAACCATAAATCCATTTCTGAGTTTCGAATTTGAAACAACCTATCAAAACGGCGTCCAATTTCGATATCATCTGACATTTCCAATGTCAAAAATAAACTCTAAAATCGCATTTCGTACAAAATTACGAATTCACGCTTTCTGAGGAGGCTGATCAGATCACGCCATATGGCACGATATGTGTGTGCCACTGGCACGTGCCTGGGCAGCGTGGTGGGTCTGACCTGCCAGCCCTCTTAGCCCCTTTCGACGTTGTTCTTGCGTTTTTGAACTTGTTTAGGCTCTGATTTGAACACGGTTTCTTCCTGTGGTTTTCTCAGGAAGTCCCCTTCGATCCCATGCATAATTGTCAACATAATACCAAGTATTAATTACACATCATGTGTAAAGTCATCAATGCTAAACTCTTTAGCTTTAATCTCACAACTTACTTGTGAGCTAAATTATTCCAATGCATCAGATGCATCCCTCTCTACATTCTTCCTATTACTAAGACGTAAAATCATACTCGGTGTAAGACCCTACAGCCTGACCATACTACAGGTTGGGACTCGAAATCCCTTGACAAAAATAACCATGAGTAGCAGGCGTCGTCCCTGTTTCGGCATCATAATTACGTGATTGAACCATTGACTAAAGTGTCATCGGGATCATTCTGACTGTGTCCGTGATGAATACCGCAGTTTTAGTGCCTTCGTCTTAACTATGTCATTGCATAGCCTAGGGTATGGTAAACTGTCAACCCCACTAGCTAGCACTGGCCAATATCATTCGGTCTTTGGTATATACATGTTGTACTTCCTACAATATACCTTGGTCAAAGTTTTTACCAAGAACTGTACTGAGTCCATGACACTAACTTCCCATTAACAGAAGAGACGGATCCTCTCTAGATCACTACTCACCTCGTACGCTTCAAGTGTCACCCAATCTAAGACTTTTCACCAGGCCTTGGCTCGAAACTAGATCATACATCTAAGTGACACGGTTCATGCACTGGTTCGTACAATGACCTTAAGTCTTTAGGACCAACTTTCATATCATCACTAGAAAGTTATCAATGACATATTAGTTATTGTTAACCATTTGATAACCTTTTATTGGGTCGTTCAGTGGACTCATTCTCCAATGAGCACTTGCGTCTCGTCTCTGACTTCGCTAGGTTGAATGATAATGAGATCATCAAGACAAAGACACAATGGTCTGTCCGATGTACCGATATCCTTTTCTCGACGCATCTATGACCATGAACGCTTAAGACTCAAGCTCCTATCTGTCAGGCACTTTTCATAATCGAGATCTCTATCTAGATACGTGTATGACCTTACTATGAGTCTAAGGAAATTATCTAAGTAACAAATCAATAGAAAATTCTCAGACAATTGATACCAGAAAGCATACTTTCATTCATGAACAAGATGTTTACATAGATAAACTGCCTCGAGGGCATACATCTCTCAACAGATACCACATCAGTCGCATGTCCTATCTTCCCAAACTTCCTGAGTTTTCATAACTTATTCTTGTTTCACTCAGTCGCCTGTAGAAGGTTTCTCAGTCGCCTGTTGGTTTACAGGCGCCTGTCCGACCTTCATCAGTCGACTCGACTGTCCTACGTGGTAAGTTACTGTTTGAATTCTCACATATCCTCTGACATAGTGCATCAGTCGACTATCTATTCTGTAAATTCTATCCGTTGGTTGTTTCCATGCGGATTTCAAAGGTGTTTTTGGGTATTCTGTTTGAGGATTTTGGAGAACCTATAAGAGGGGCTTCTACTGTTCCATTGGAGCTTCTTGGTCATACTCTTAGCCATTCAAGCATTCATCTCTAAGCTCTCATTCTCTTAAAGCCCTAGAATTCCAATCTCATTCTCTCTTGCTCTCCGACCTAGAATCAAAGTGATATCCTCTAGACATTTGGTGGTGACAAGAGAAAGTACTTTCTCTTTTCTTGGAAGAGACATCAACACACAACACACTTGCTACTTCAAGTTCTACTTCAAGGCATAGGTGATTATAAGTGTTGCAATTTCATTTCGAATTTCATAACTTTTGTAATTAGTTTTACTCTCGGTTTGTGAGAGTGATTTGCTTGATCCCAAGTTGTGGGAGGCAAGGACATCGATTGTGTTTCGATTACACTTGTAGGGTTTCTACAAGTGGGTTTAAAGGAAACCTCAGGTTATGGTTCTAACTTGAGTATCCGGAGGTATCCGGGTGGAAGGGACGTAGGATTACCGGGAACAAGTCGGGATTGGACTTGGGCAATCCGAACCCTTGAAACATCCTTTGTGTTAGCTTGTTTCATTTTGGGTTAATTTATAATTCCACATTTATTTTTGGTTAGGAATTTAAATTGGTATAACTATCGTTTAAATTTTATAGATACTATTCAACCCCTCTTCTGGTGTTTTCCTCATAGCCGGGTACTTACACCTTTAACCTCTCAGAGGGAAGCATGAAAAGCAAACTGGAGCTCGGGGTCTTCCTGATATTCCAGGCCTTTCATCCCTGCAATACGAGAGAGAAATAAAGAAAGCGGAAGGGAAAGTCAATTCAGAGGGAACTCCTTACCTTCCTCCTACGCAGTCTTCTTCATAGTCTTTGCATCAAAAAGGTTTGCAATCTTCTTGTAATCATCAGGGATTCTGAGTAACTCATCTACGGTCTTCAACTCGCCCTCTGAAAGGGGCCGTTCTTCATTCGCCGCAAGAGTCGGCTTGGCCCAATTAGTGATGAAAATCGCTGAGCCAGGAAATGTCACAAACACAAACTGTTCTTTCCACCCCTTATTAGCGGTGGGAAGATCTTTGATTAATTGTCGGTCTCTCTTCGCGGTGATACAATACCACACAGAGACCGGGTAAGCTTTCACTTGAAAGAAGAAATTAAATAGCCTCAAGGTCGGCTCTACCTCAATCATCATGCATAATACCATGAAGCTAACCAAATTGTCCACAAAATTCGGCAGCAGTTGGCATAGGAAAAGTCCTAAAGCATTCAGTGCTTCCAGGATAAATGGATGCAACGGAAAGCGGAGCCCATGTTCAAAGGCTTTGACGTATACACCCACCTCACATTACCCAGGCCAACAAACTCTATCAGTCGACAGAGGGATCTGGATCGTAGAAATATGTCGGACGTAATCCTTTTAAATATATGGCAGTTGGGCAATCGATACCTTTGAGGCTATGATGGTAACCGCCTGGGGTGCGGGCGTCCTCTCTTTGCATATACAGCTCGTTGAGGCCTCAACATTGACAGGGATTAGCGCTAAGTCCCCTTCCTCCGCAGACGGTGTTGGATGGGGCGTATCGGTTGGAACACCCCCAGTGGCCACCTGACTTTCCACCTGATGCACATCACCTTGATCCCTCTCCATCTCTTCCTAGAGTTCGTCAGTTCCCGACGCCGATGATGTCGTCATGATGAATGTCGAGCGAAGAAGGGGGAAGAACCCGAGATTTCTTTTTCAAACGGTTAATCCTAAAATTTTGGCGTCACTTTTCCATGATTTGTCACTTATAAGGGAGATGATCAACCCTGATCGAGGCCGACCCTCCAATCTAAAGGCATGTGTCTCCAATCAATGACCATCCGTATTCCGAACCTAAGGTAGTTGTAACGGCTAAATCAGTGGGAACGGAGCATTGGTCGACTATGATTGAGTGTTTTTGTTTCGATTGTCTTGCCCAATTAATGAAGTATCACGTCACTCGACCTCAATCAAGGGTTGACTGAGCTTAAGTGACGGGGGCCATTGTTACATCATTAGGCCGGCTCCTATTAACATCATTGGGCCGGCTCCGGTTAACGTCATTGGGCCGGTTCCCAAATATATATTGGGTATTAATGCCTACATAGGCTAATCCCGCCAAAGAAGACGAAGCAGCCCATCAAACTCGACGAGCCCATATGAATATTCGGCTGCTTACTTGGTCAAAGGCATTAGCCTCACGCCTATTAAGCCCCCACGTCTAAGAGAGGAAGTGGGGAATGTGCCCAATAATAGGAGATAGTCGTCATTCGTCCACTACGCCTGAGATGCAAGAACACGTGCCATGTTCGGTTACTCGGTACAACGGTTATCTATCGACAGGACGCTGCGCGTATAAAAGAACCAAACCTTGTAGGAACAGAAGAGGTCAACAGAGTTACTAAGTGATAGGTACTCTGACAACACTTGCCCTTTATTTTCCACCATATATTTCATCCTCCTTGACTCGGTCGGTCAGCCACACAGACGATCTCCATCCAGATCGATCTTGCTGCCCTGAGTCCTTCTTAAGCTCCCTACTAACTTAAGCATATGAGGGGATTTGGGTCGAAACCCAAATCTGGCCCCCTGATGGTTTCATGTGGTGCAGATATCTCGGCAGGTGATTCTCCAGCAGTTCGAAGCTCCTCTGAACTATGTCGTGCTTCTTCCAAGTAGCTCGGCCGCCACCTTCCATACCCAAACTACCCAACAAGCAAGTCCGATCGCCCCAGCTAACAAGAATACGCATTGACTCCAATCATCTAAGTCAGTCCCCTTTACTGTTGACCGGAACCTCACCATCAATGGTCCTGATTATGTAGCGAGTATGTTGTGGAAGGGCTTCGGGTGTTTTTTATCCACCTGGATCATTTAAAGAGTGTTAGAATTAATAACGTTATATGAACTATGTCTTGCAGTGACAATATCCTATAATATCCTTTCATGATGTATTTAATAAGACAGATGTGATACTACAAAAGTGTCATTGGTCATTGCCTTCATATATTCCCCTCAAAAGAGAATGGGGGACGCTAAACTCGTACAATTCTATCTCTCGAGTGCAATATTTGACTTTCCATAACGATACTAATTTAAGCATTGAATGAGCCGAATCAATGGTCCCAACCTCGTTTTGGCTCGAGCTTATGAGAACTCGCATCTCTTATCTAAAAACAGCATCATTGATTGATTCCGCAGTCTTCGAAAGATCAGAGCCGTACTTTTGAAACTTCAACCTTAAAGCAACCCTATGCGTCAATAAAGGCCGCCTTTTTTTCTTATTTATTTATTTTCAGACAAAAGTCCTCATAAAACACTAATAAACACTGCTAGGTTCGTTCGATCACGGTTTCTCCACGAACTCCTCAAGCCCAACCATCGTTTTCGATTTTTAACATTAACCCATAACACGCCTAGATTCATAACCCGACCGGATTCATCGTACTCGCGTCTATAGACCATTCGTCCTCTTGAATGCCAATTCGTTTTTTTTCACTTTCATTTTCCCCTTAAATTCTCATTAAATAAAAAATAAAAAAATTAAGATAATTCAATAAAATCAAGATAATCCTCTTATAAATAACAGCCCCCCCTTCTCCGTTCCTCTCCCCAAACCAAAACAGAAATCGAAATTTTCATCCTTCCCCAAAAATGGCCGAAACAATGCAATCTCTCTCCTTCCAAAACCCTAACCCTAAGAAGCGTTCCTCGAAGGACATGAACGACGACGACCGCGACAACTGGCTGACGACGGCCAAGAAGGCGGCCGTCGCAGATCCGGCGCAGTCGCTGGCGAGCGCCCGCCACGAGTTCGGGGAGCACGGCGGGGTCAACATGTCGATCGAGGCGTCGGCGACATTCACGGTGATGGAGCCCGACACGATGCGGCGCATGTTCTCCGGCGAGCTCGGCCCCGAGAGCGACTTCTTCATCTACAGCCGGCACTTCAACCCCACCGTCCTCAACCTCGGGCGCCAGATGGCGGCTCTAGAAGGCACCGAGGCCGCCTACTGCACCGCCAGCGGCATGTCGGCCATCTCCACCGTCCTCCTCCAGGCATGCGGCGCCGGCGGGCACATAGTCGCCTCGCGGTGCCTCTACGGCGGGACCCACGCCCTGATGGCCCACTTCCTGCCCCGGGCCTGCGGGATTCAGACGACGTTCGTCGACGTCGGGGATCTGAAAGGGGTGAGGGCGGCGATTAGGGAAGGGGAGACCAAGGTTTTGTATGTGGAGACGATGTCGAATCCTACGCTGACGGTGGCCGACATCCCGGGGCTGAGCAAGGTTGCCAAGGAGAAGGGGGTGATGCTGGTGGTTGACAACACTTTTACGCCCATGGTGGTGTCGCCGGCGAGGCTGGGGGCCGACGTGGTGGTGCATAGTGTTTCCAAGTACATCAGCGGCGGTGCTGACGTCATAGCAGGTCAGTTTCATCTTATCGTTACGGTTTTGTTTTTCTAAAACCCCGTCCCCGATATTATCGTTCCTATTTTTTTAAAAATATGTATCTTTCAAATCTTTCTATTTTGAAAATAGTTTCTTATAAGATTAATTTGAACGGTGGATATCGTAAAAAACTGTATCTTTGTTTTTCCTTATCTTTTTACTGTGGTTGATTTGTTTGACCAGTAGAGACTCTCAGGGATAATGTTAGCCGTGTAAATAGATAGCTTATAAATTCATGTGCCTAAATACCTAATTATTAGTAATAAACATTTTGGCAAAATTAGCTTCTGATGTAAATTGGAACTTTTCATCTATGTTAGCAAGTAAAAACATTAGTTACGAATATGCTAAGAAGCATTATGATCAGAAAATATCATGTTGAATATATGTATGTGTGATATTGTATACCTATAATATATACGATAAAGATTAAAACGATAGTCAGTTGCAAAAAATACCAGTAAAAGATGAGGAAATAAGAGCCTACCTACCCTCGCAACAGTAAGTGAGAGAGATGATGTTTTCTTGGAGGCCCACGCCAACCCAAAAGAGAGCTGAAGCCACATGGGTTCGTACAGTAACCGCACGCAATTGCGGTCGAGGGGGAGGACACGGGTCCCCCGCTTGCAGCCTCTCTGTTTTTAAGTCGGACCCACACAACCTTTATTTAATTCATTTTTTCGCCCAAAAGCTCCGCAAGAAAAATAACTCCCATTTGTTTTTTGTCTTGGAGTCGGTACAGCACATGTGAGGAAAACGACGCTATTAAGGAGGGCCCACGTGCCGCAGAATCGTTACAGATAGCGACACAAAACATGCCTGCCACCCCCCCCCCCCCCCCCCCCCCCCCCCCCCCCCCCCCCCCCCCGCAGCGGATTCCCCGGATCAAATCGGTTCTAATATTTGTTATTTTAGGCGTGTTGGACTATTAAGTCTTAAACTTATATTACTTAACCTAATTTATGCCAAAATTCAAAGTCATTTTAACTTTTACCTTTCTTAATTATTCAAAACAATTCTTTATGGCCGTTTTGGCTAAAGTTGGCGAGTCTAAAATAGATGTTATTGTTTAAGATATTTTTTAGTGAAAAAAGAAAAGTAAAATAAATTTTTCTAAAATATCACCAACTTTTTATAAATTATCTTTAAACACACATATGCTTTCTAAATTTATTCAAACATTCTTAAAACTTTTCCAAGATTCTATGTAGAAGCTATCTTCGGTTGGTGGGCAGCTATATGTTTCGTCACATGCATGTCACGTGAATTTTGTTTTTGTTTTTGTTGAGAATTCCTTTTTTAAAAGCAAAACAAACTAAAACATAACACATGCGTGAATAACGTTTTATATTTTTCTTAGGAGATGGTTGGAAGTTAGAAGAAAAAAATGGGAAGTTTAATGAAATTTAAAAAGTTTCTAATTATTCATAGTTATAATGGATAAATTATTATTTTTTTCCGTAGTTTAAGAATTTAGCCAAATGTATATTTTGCATGCTAGGGGTTAAATTCGTGTCATTGCGCTGGCAGGTGCAATCTGCGGCCCTGCGAGCCTGGTGAACTCGATGATGGACCTCCAGCACGGGGCCCTGATGCTCCTCGGCCCGACGATGAACGCGAAAGTGGCGTTTGAGATCGCGGAGCGCCTCCCCCACCTAGCACTGCGCATGAAGGAGCACTGCCACCGGGCGCTGACCTACGCCACCCGAATGAAGAAGATGGGCCTCAAGGTCATATACCCGGGCCTCGACGACCACCCGAACCACGAGCTCCTCAAGTCCATGGCCAACCCGGGGTACGGGTTCGGCGGCATGCTATGCGTCGACATGGGCACGGAGGAGCGGGCCAACAGGCTCATGAACCACCTGCAGAACTCCACGCAGTTTGGGCTGATGGCGGTGTCGCTGGGGTACTACGAGACGCTCATGTCGTGCTCCGGGAGCAGCACCAGCAGCGAGATGAGCGCGAGGGACAAGGAGCTGGCCGGGATATCGCCGGGGCTGGTGAGGATGTCGGTGGGGTACAGCGGGACGGTGGAGCAGAGGTGGGGGCAGTTCGAGAAGGCCTTGTCTTGGATGCAGGACGCGAACCCTCACCATGGCAAGAACTGAATTCGGGAATTAATCAGTCGCTTAGGCCTCCGCTAAAAATGGAAAGCGTATCACTATCTCATGCGTTGTTATGCCACAATTAATGGTGTTATTATGTTTGGTTATTGGATCTTTGGTAATAATGATATTGTTATAAATCAACTACTGAGGGGAGAGCCCTCAAGTCTATATTTATAGTCAAAGGGGAGAATACAACTGGGCTTATACAGATATGGGCCCAAACACTTGGGTTGGCCCAATGACTCATCCAACCCAGTAAATACTCATTCACAACACTCCCCCTTATCCAGCCATAGTTGTGGACCCTGCTCATGAATGCTTCAGGATTCTGAGCCTGTATGGGTCTCACATGGGGTGGATACTTCAGGATCCTGAGTTGGTGAGATTTGCCTCGTTAAAACCTTTGGCTATGGAAAACCCAGTGGGAAAAACCATAGTTAAGGAAAAAGAGTACAAACTCTGCCAAACTCCCCCTGATCTGTACAAGCTCTCAAGCTTTCAGATCTCTTAGGCGTCTCATTCCAATCCTATGTACAAGTTTTCTAAAGGTAGCAGTAGGAAGGGCTTTAGTGAACAAATCTGCCAAATTGTCACATGACTGCACTTATCTGATGTCGATCTTACCATCTCTCTGTAGCTCGTGCGTCCAGAAGAACTTTGGTGAAATGTGTTTCGTTCTGTCGCCTTTGATGAAGCCACCTCGTAGCTGAGCTATGCAAGCAGCATTGTCCTCGAACATGGTAGTGGGCTCGAGGTCTCCAGTCTTCAGTCCGGTCGTAGACAAGATGTGGTGGATGACTGAGCGTAGCCATACGCATTCTCTGCTTGCTTCATGGATGGCAATGATCTCCGAGTGATTGGATGAGGTTGCCGTCAAGGTTTGCTTGATGGATCTCCAGGAAATGGCTGTCCCTCCGTAGGTAAACACGTACCCAGTCTGTGATTTTGCTTTGTGGGGATCAGACAAGTACCCTGCATCAGCATAACCTGCAAGTGTAGATGATGTTCCATTTTTGTAGAAGAGTCCCAAATCTGTAGACCCTTGGAGGTAGCGCAGAAGGTGCTTTACCCCAGTCCAGTGGCGCTGCGTAGGCGCTGCACTGTATCTGGCAAGCATATTTACTGCGAACGCTATATCGGGACGCGTGCAGTTTGCCAGATATAGTAGTGCTCCGATGGCACTCAGATAGGGAACTTCCGGACCAAGTATATCCTCCCCCTCTTCCAGCGGCCGGAAGGGGTCTTTATGTGCATCCAGGGATCGTACTACCATAGGTGTACTTAATGGATGGCAATGGTCCATATGGAATCTTTGCAACATTTTCTTCGTATATGTGGTTTGGTGTAATAGGATTCCGTCTTTCGGATGTTCAATCTGTAAGCCAAGACAGAATTTGGTTTTGCCTAGGTCTTTCATTTCGAATTCTCTTGTTAGGCTTACAGAGATCTCAGTGATCTCTTCGGGAGATCCTATGAGATTCAGATCGTCTACGTAGACAGCTATTATCACGAATCCTTTTCCCTTTGTTCTTATGAAGATACAAGGGCAGACTTCATTGTTCGTGAATCCTTGTTGAACAAGGAACTCACTGAGTCTATTATACCACATTCTTCCTGATTGTTTGAGACCATACAATGATCTTTGTAGCTTAACAGAATAGACGTCCCGAGGTCTATCTTTCAGTTCAGCAGGCATTGAAAAGCCATCAGGAAGTTTCATGTAGATCTCCTTGTCGAGATTGCCGTATAGATACGCAGTCACAACATCCATTAGCTGCATATCTAGGCCTTCCTTTGCTGTTAAGCTTATCAGGAATCTGAACGTGATCGCATCCA
This sequence comes from Scilla litardierei, assembly GCA_030789695.1. Classification (NCBI taxonomy): domain Eukaryota; kingdom Viridiplantae; phylum Streptophyta; class Magnoliopsida; order Asparagales; family Asparagaceae; genus Scilla; species Scilla litardierei. The sequence continues at coordinate 227,687,325 of CM061142.1, forward strand.
TGACGGGGGAGTATGTTTCGTCATAGTCTATACCCGGTCTTTGGGAAAATCCCTGTGCTACAAGTCTAGCTTTGTAGCGTGCGATCTCATTATTTTCGTTTCTTTTTCTGACGAATACCCATTTGTATCCCACAGGTTTGACACCGGTAGGTGTCTGGACTATTTGCCCAAAGATTTTTCGTTTCTGAAGCGAGTCCAGCTCGGCTTCTATTGCCTGATTCCACTTTGGCCAATCATCTCTACGTTTGCATTCAGCAACGGAGTGTGGTTCATAATCATCATCGCTTCCGGCGACGTGAATGGCAATGTGAAACGCGAAGTCATCGTCGACGACTGTACTCTTTCTGTCCAATACCTCCCCTGTACGTACATAATTTAGTGATATTTCTGTTTCTCCCGGCAGTTCCTCTGCAGTGGATTCCGGGAGGGGAGAGGGTATGGACACGAGCTCGTTTCTCTGTGGGGGTATCGTCCCAAGGTCTCCGGATATTTTTCTTTTTCTTGGATTTTTATCCTTGGAGCCTGGTGGTCTGCCTCTTTTCTGTTGAGGTGCAGCCACTTCTGCTGCAGGTGGATTGCATCCATCCTTCGGGATGTCTATCCTAGCTGGAGTATTCGCAGCAGGGATGTGTGATCTGACAATCTTCTGGTTGTCAGTGAACGAGTCCGGTAATCTATGGACTGTGTCCTGGATGTGTAAGATCTTCTGGATCTCATCATCACATTGTCTTGTTACCGGATCGTAGTGGGTCAAGCTTTTTGTATCCCACGTTAACATTTGCTTTGCACTAGATTTTTCGATGTCTAGGCCCATTTTGGGGAAATACGTCTCATCAAAATTGCAGTCTTCAAGGCGTGCCTTGAAAGCGTCCACCGTTTGGGGTTCTAGGTATCTTATAATGGAGGGTGAGTCAAACCCTACGTAGATACCTAGGCGACGTTGAGGGCCCATCTTGGTCCTCTGTGGTGGTGCAATGGGGATATAAACTGCGCAGGCGAAGATTCTCAAGTGAGAGATGTTCGGCGGCGTTCCATATGCGAGTTGCATTGGAGATAGACTCTGACCTCCTGAGGGTCTAATTTTTATTAGTGATGCAGCATGCAAGATTGCATGTCCCCATGCATCCACCGGCAACTGGGATTTCATCAGCAATGGTCGTGCGATCCATTGGAGTCTTTTAATTAGCGACTCAGCTAACCCGTTCTGGGTGTGAACATGTGGCACCGGATGTTCAATTTCTATTCCCGTTGCCTGGCAATATTCTTGGAATGACTGAGAGGTAAATTCCCCCGCATTATCCAGACATATTTTCTTTATTTGGTTGTCTGGGAAATGCGCCCGCAACTTTATTATTTGTGCCAAGAGCTTTGGAAAAGCTAAGTTGCGGGTTGAAAGTAGACACACATACGAGTATTTCGAAGATGCATCAATCAGTACCATAAAGTACCGAAAAGGCCCGCTAGGGGGTGGATAGGTCCACATATGTCTCCGTGTATTCTTTCAAGGAAGCTAGGAGACTAAATATCCACTTTAAGTGGTGATGGCCTTGTTATTAATTTACCCTTAAAGCAGGGTACACAAGGGAATTCTCCCTTCTGAAGAATCTTCTGGTTCTTCAGGTTATGCCCATGGGATTGTGCTAGGATGCGGTGCATCATCACAGATCCAGGGTGACCAAGTCTATCGTACCAAAGTAAGAAGTTGGCCGATGTCGGGCACTTCAGGTGCTCCGTCAGGTTTGCTTCCTCTCTCCGAATTTTTGTATGGTAGAGGCCTGATGAGAGGCTCTCAAAACGTTCAAGAATGGTTTTAACTCCATTTTCTTGAGACGTTACATACAGTAATTCGTTTTCTTTGACATTTGCTGTTTCCAAGTGGAATCCGTTAAAACGGATATCTTTGAAACTTAGTAAGTTTCTCTTGGAATTCGGAGAGTAAAGTGCATCTTTTATTTTTATTTTTGTTCCATTGGGGAGCAACAAGGTTGCATTCCCAGAACCTTCAATTATGTCCGATGGCCCTGAAATTGTGTTTACAGGGCTCTTATACGGGATAATGCTATGAAAATAGCATTTGTGTTGAAGGATCGTATGTGTTGACGCGCTGTCTACTAAGCAGTCATGAGAGCATTCCATCTAAAAAATGAGTAAACATTTGCATTCAGAAAAGCTAAATTTTATTCAACAGAATTGAAGATACATAAAAGCTCTCATGAAATAAAATGTTCATACAATAGAAATGCTAAGATAAATGATAACAGGCTAATCAAGCAGATTATCTGACTCGAAGTCTTTTGCTGTAAATTTGACTGCATTATTCGCAGCCACCAGGTTGGATTCAGCATTCTTTTTCTTGCTTTGTTTATAAAGCTCCTGGAGATGCACTGGGGTCCTGCACACTCTAGACCAGTGGCCTGTCATGCCACAGCTGTGGCACTGGTCTTCCCAGTCCCTCTTGGGTGGGGGTGCATTGTTTTTCTTGTTATCATTCCTGCGCCAGGTGAACTTGCGCTTCCCTTCATTCTTGCGCTGCTGTGGTGGGCCCTTGGCTCTTTTCTGTTGTCCCCCTTTCTGTGGTCTTTCTTTTCTTTTATTGTCCCTCTTCTTTTTGAAGGAAGAGGTATGGTGAGCTTCTGGTAGGGGGACAGTGCCGGGAGGGCGCATATTGTGAGTGGCGAGAAGAAGCTCTCTGTTTTGTTCGGCCATGAGAAGACATGACAACAGCTCAGAATACTTGGTGAACTTACGTTCACGGTATTGCTGCATAAGTATCGCATCCTTTTCATGGAAAGACGTATACGTCTTTTCCAGCATGCGATCTTCTGAGACTTTTTCACCACACAACTTCAGGCGTGAGGTGATGCTAAAAAGTGCTGAGTTGTACTCAGCAATGGACTTAAAGTCCTGCAGTCTCAGGTTCTCCCACTCATATCTCGCCCTTGGGAGTATAACATCTCTCTGATGTTTATACATGTCCTCAAGGGCGGTCCATAGCTCAAGTGGATCTTCGACCGTAAGGTACTCAGCCTTTAAGGTCTTGTCCACATGGCGGCGAATATAGATGATGGCTTGCGCCTTCTCTATATCGCTAACATTTTCTTTTTCAGTCACAGCAGTGATGAGGGACTTTGCCCGCAGGTGAAACTTAACATCTAGCTGCCAGCTTAGATAGTTTCTGCCTGATGCATCCAGCACTTCAAAGTCAACACTTGCAATTTTAGCCATTTATCTAGCAGAGCACAAACATGCATGAATTAATAATCAACCAGAAAAACATTTTCATGCGGAAGCAATATTTAATGAAAAGCTAAATGTGTGGATCGGCCAGTCCCACAAGAAAAAGTCCAAGAGTCCACAGTCCAAATTATACAAATTTGCAGCTTGAATTAAAATGAAAATACAACTTTGGAAACCCCGTGGGTCCCATTTAATATCTTCGTCTTCAAGCGTAGCTTCCGACTCCATGGAAGTAGGTCTTCTTTCTTTGACATTTACATAAATTCCTCACTACAATTTCTCTCAAAAATAAAAGAAAAGTGCGGGAAATAAACTGTGGGACTAAACGGCCGATCCAAAAACCACATTTAGCAATTCATGCAAGAATATTGTGCTCATCGACATTTTCATCCACAGACATCACATGTAGTTTATTCATATGAGGATAAAGCAATATTTAATCACTTAATAATTATTGGACCACTGGGCAACGTCATACACCATTAGGTTAGGTAACTAACGGCAGAGCGGTCGCATGATCTTCCTAATTATTAAGTTTTTAAATAAAATGTACAACCACGCAAATAATATCCACATAATTTTGTCAGAGATGTAAAGCATGTAAAAGAGATTACGATGCATAGGTTGTAAAGTAAATGGTTTAATCAATCAAATTGATTAAGAGCCAAAATTAACATTTTCTTTGTCAGAGGGAAAAGTCTCCCTCGTCGTCCCAAAAAGTCCCCCAACAAATCCCCAAAATGCCTTTGTCTGCCCGATATTTGCCCCGTAATTTACCGTGATTTTTCACGAATATTTTGCCTTTGAATCCCCATTAATATTTTAGGCTAATAGGTTGCCTTTTGAGGCACATTCATAGCCCTATTGCGTCCCCCCAATTTTTTTTTGATGAAAATCTGTGGGCCTGAAGCCCACAGATCTACTGTGGGCTTCAGGCCCACAGATCTGGTTTTTTTGGAAATCTGTGGGCCTGAAGCCCACAGATCTGCTGTGGGCTTCAGGCCCACAGATCTGAATTTTTTTTTTTGAAAAAAAAATCTGTGGGCCTGAAGCCCACAGATCTGCTGTGGGCTTCAGGCCCACAGAGTTCTGTATTTTTTTTGTTTGTTTGTTAGGGTTTACAGGGATGGGGGCGCCGCCGCCGCCGCCCCCCGTAGAGGGGGGGGGGGGGGGGCGGCCAGCGGGCCGCCGCCCCCCGCTGCGGGGGGGGGGAGTGGGGGGGGGGGGGCGGCGAGGCCGCCGGCGGGGTTTGATTTAGGGTTTGACAAAATCCAAAAACCCTAAAAAAATTTGATTTTTGGGAAGAAAAATCCGTCGTTTTCAAGGCGACGATGAATCCCCATGACGATCTTGTGAGATCTAGGGGAGGGGTAATCATACGTATGATTAAAAACTTTGTTTTTAGAGTTTTTACCTCTATATCCGTCGTCCGGATATAGCGACGGTTGCTCGAAGCCCTACGCGGATGACGACCCTTGATGGAGGAAGCCTTGCACCGCGCTCGTGGATCTACCGTCTCGCCTTCGCCTTCGCCTTCGCAACGAACGGAAAAAAAATATGTGGAAAAAAAAATTTTAGAGACTCGTGCTGATAACGTGTTATAAATCAACTACTGAGGGGAGAGCCCTCAAGTCTATATTTATAGCCAAAGGGGAGAATACAACTGGGCTTATACAGATATGGGCCCAAACACTTGGGTTGGCCCAATGACTCATCCAACCCAGTAAATACTCATTCACAACAGATATTAATTATTATAGTTAGTTTATTGTGTTTCCCTCTTAGTATAGTATGCTATTCTTCTATGTTCATATATTAGTCTCTTAGGTTCTTGTGAGTCTCTTTGTTTCTTGTGTTGACTCTTGGTCTTTGTGCCCAATTATGATTTATGGGTTATATATATATATATATATATATATATATATATATATATATATATATATATATATATATATATATATATATATATATATATATATATATATAATGGCTATCATACGCCATATGAGAGAGGCTCTCATATGCCCTCTCACATAAAGCAATCGAGTACAAGCCCACATGGGCTTGTACTTGGTTGTACTCGGTTGCTTTATGTGAGAGGGCATATGAGAGCCTCTCTCATATGGCGTATGATAGCCGTTATTCTCATATATATATATATATATATATATATATATATATATAATTTTATTTTTTTGTTTTTTTTTGTTTTTTTTTGTTTTTTTTTGAAAACCCAGAAAAATCCCCAACCCCCTCCCCCTGCCTTCGGCTTTTTTTAGGAGGGTAAGGCGAGAGCCCGGTCGAGACTATGCAAACTGGGGGGTGACCGCCGTGCCCCCAACGGCCCCCGGGTTAGTCCGAGAGGGGAGATATAGCCCCAGTGTAAATAATTCCACAACAAATTCCACAATAATTACCAAGTCACGGCGGCCATAGGCCTCGAACCCCCCTAATTTTCAAACGGCGGCCATAGGCCATATATATATATAGGAAAATTTTCAAATGAGAACATTTCGCACGGTGCGAAAATGTTTTTATCTTTTTTTTGAATTTTTCTTTTCAAAAATTCTTTTTTCCACCCTCATTGTATGTTGTTATACCCCCCTCAAAAAATAATGGTTGAGAAATAATGTCATTTGGCCTTCGATCAAGGCATTTCATCAAATTCGCACGTTTTGAGACCGTTAAATTTGTAACGGGTGGATGTGTGCTCTAATGCCCAACGGGTTCACCCATTATTTTTCCTAGGGTATATATTTGTATGGATTAAACATCAAAAAAGAATTTTGAAAAAAAATTTCAAAAAAATAAAAAAAATGTTTTCGCACGTCTTTCGCACGGGTTTTTTCGCAACGGAAGATCGCTATATATATATATATACTAGTGATTACCCGTGCCCATAGGGCACGGTTTATTTAATGGCTGAGTTTTTCTCCCCCACAAATTTCAAGTTCCCCCAAATTTCAAGTTTTCCCACAAAATTTCAAGTTTCCCCCCAAATTTAAGTTTTACCCCAAAATTTAAGTCCCCCCAAAATTGTCATTACAACAAAGGACAAACTTGTCACGTAGGACAAAGCTTTGTCCTAGTAGGATAAGATTCAAAATCTTCATAGAACTGGAAAAAAAATGGCCGGAAGGGGGTGAGAATAAAAAGTGTGGGTGTGTGCGTGGAGGGTCCATAGGCAAAAATACAAAAACCGGGGTTGTATGTGCAAAATTCCCCACCTCCTCTTTTATCCCTCAAAATCTCATCTCTTATATTTTCTCTTATTCAATTTCCCTGTTTTATATAATAGATATCCAAATTCTCTTATCCAATTTCTCATGTCCAAATTCTCTTATCAATTTCTCTTGATAACATACGTCTTTTATATAATAGATATCCCTTATCCAATTTCTCTTGTCCAATATCTCTTATCCAATTTCTCTTGATAACATCTCTCGTTTGTAATATAGATATCTCTTATCCAATTTCTCTTGATAACATCACTCTTATCCAATTTCTATTGTCCAATATCTCTTATTCAATTTCTCTTGATAACATCCCTCTTTTATAATATAGATATCTCTTATCCAATTTATCTTGTCCAATATCTCTAATCCAATTTCTCTTGATAACATCCCTCTTTTATAATATAGATATCTCTTATCCAATTTCTCATGTCCAATATCTCTTATCCAATTTCCCTTGATAACATTCCTCTTTTATAATATAGATATCTCTTATCCAATTTCTCTTTTCCAATATCTCTTGATAACATCCCTCTTTTATAATATAGATATCTCTTATCCAATCTCTCTTGATAACATCCCTCTCTTATAATATAGCTATCTCTTATCCAATTTCTCTTGTCCAATATCTCTTATCCAATTTCTCTTGATAACATCCCTCTTTTATAATATAGATATCTCTTATCCAATTTCTCTTTTCCAATATCTCTTATCCAATTTCTCTTGATAACATCCCTCTTTTATAATATAGATATGTCTTATCCAATTTCTCTTTTCCAATATCGCTTATCCAATTTCTCTTGATAACATCCCTCTTTTATAATATAGATATCTCTTATCCAATTTCTCTTGATAACATCCCTCTCTTATAATATAGATATCTCTTATCCAATTTCTCTTGTCCAATATCTCTTATCCAATTTCTCTTGATAACATCCCTCTTTTATAATATTGATATATATGTATATATATATATATATATATATATATATATATATATATATATATGAGAATAATGGGTATCATACGCCATATGAGAGGGTCTCTCATATTCCCTCTCACATAAAGGGGGCAAGTACAAGCCCACATGGGCTTGTACTTGTTGTACTTGCCCCCTTTATGTGAGAGGGAATATGAGAGACCCTCTCATATGGCGTATGATACCCATTAATCCCATATATATGTGTGTGTGTATATATATATATATATATATATATATATATATATATATATATATATATATATATATATATATATATATGAGGAGTGATCAAATGACCCCTAAAAATAACCCCCAAAAATGACCCCCTATCAAAAATCCTATGCCCCCCATTTTTTCGGAAGATCTGAACCGTTCATCTTGATCTCCATCCTCTAAATACCTAACCCACCAATTTTCAACCCGATCCCATGTGTTTTGCCCATTCATCAACCATTCGCAAAAGTTCTGTTCATGCGAAACCGTTAAATTTGGGTCGGATGGATGAACATGCAAAACACATGGGATCGGGTTGAAAATTGGTGGGTCAGGTATTTAGAGGGTGGAGATCAAGATGAACGGTTCCGAAAAAATGGGGGGCATAGGATTTTTGATAGGGGTCATTTTTGGGGGTTATTTGATCCCACATATATATATATATATATATATATATATATGTATGTATATATATATAAATGTATGTATATATATATATATATATGTATGTATATATATATATATGTATGTATATATATATATATATGTATGTATATATATATGGGATTAATGGGTATCATACGCCATATGAGAGGGTGTCTCATATGCCCTCTCACATAAAGAGGATCAAGTACAACAAGTACAAGCCCATGTGGGCTTGTACTTGCACCCTTTATGTGAGAGGGCATATGAGACACCCTCTCATATGGCGTATGATACCCATTATTCTATATATATATATACATACATACATACATACACATATATATATATACATACATACATTTACATACATATACATACATATATATATATATTTCTATACATACATTTACATACATATACATGTATATGTATATGTATGTATACATGTATATGTATGTATATATATGTATGTACATACATATATATGTATGTATATACATATGTATATACATACATATATATGTATGTATATACATATGTATATACATACATATATATACATACATATATATGTATTTACATACATATATATACATACATATATATGTATATACATACATATATATACATACATATATATGTATATATATATATATATATATATATATATATATATATATATATATATAAAATAGAGATGTTATCAAGAGAAATTGGATAAGAGAAATTGGACAAGAGAAATTGGACAAGAGTATATACATACATATATATTACATATATATATACATACATATATATACATACATATATAAATATACATATATACATATACCTACATACACATACATATATCTATTCTATAAAATAGTGATGATATCAAGAGAAATTGGATAAGAGAAATTAGACATGAGTATACATATACATATATACATATACATACTTACATACATATCTATTCTATAAAATAGGGATGTTATCAAGAGAAATTGGATAAGAGAAATTGGACAAGAGTATATACATACATACATATACATATATACATATATACATTTACAGACATACATATACATACATCTATTCTATAAAATAGGGATGATATCAAGAGAAATTGGATAAGAGAAATTGGACAAGAGAAATTGGATAAGTGATGAGATTTTGAGAGATAAGAGAAGAGGTGGGGAATTTTGTGATGAGATTTTAAGAGATAAGAGAAGAGGTGGGGAATTTTGCACATACAACCCCGGGTTTTGCATTTTTGTGTTGAGTATTGGACTCCCCGGATTTGGTTTTGGATGATGAGCAAACATAAATAATTCATGAACTAACAATTTGTGAGCGCAGTTATGGAGATCGTCGCTAAATTCACGAGAACACTCAAAGCGACATCTCAAGACTTCTCAAAGCACATATTCAATGCCTAAAGCTTCGTTGAAGCTTTTGGACCATTTTGGAAGTCATGAAGATTTGATCGAAGCTCTTGAAGACCGTTCCTTAAGGTTTTATTTATAGTCTTTTAGTTTCGATCTATAGAATGTTAAGCCTTGAGTATATCTTACATTTCTATCTTCATATCGCTTCTATCTTAGAGCTAGGATCTTAGTAGAAGTCCATACAATCTTTCCCGAAGCATCGCGTTTCGATTCGGGACTTCTTGTGCATGTTAGTTGGTTCAAGAAGAAGAACCAACCGACTAGATGGTGATCTAGTCGGTCGGCAAAGCTTATTGGACCGACTAGTTTGCTTTCTAAACTTCATGCTCTTTACTGTTCATACTTAGTCGGTCCATGTTGACTCACCGACCGACTAGTTGGTGAACTAGTCGGTCAGTGATGCTTCTTAGACCGACTAGTTGAACATTCCCTGAACTTGCCTTGTTACTGTTTACACTTAGTCGGTCCATGTTGACTCACCGACCGACTAGTTAGTGAACTAGTCGGTCAGTGATGCTACTTAGACCGACTAGTTGAACAGTCTCTGTTCATGCCAATTTTCTCCTGAGCTACTGTTTATCGTTAGTCGGTCTAATAACGTTTAGCGACCGACTAGTTGATGAACTAGTCGGTCAACATTTGTTCTTGAACCGACTAACTCAATTTGTATTCAGACTATTTGTTTTTAACTCTTAGTCGGGCTAAGTTCACTGACCGACCAACTAGTTGTGAAACTAGTCGGTCAGACAGTCTTCTTGGACCGACTAGATTTCTAGGTCTGAAATTCTATCTGTTCACTGTTCATCACTTAGTCGGTCCATGTTGTTTGACTGACCGACTAGTTGATAAACTAGTCGGTCAGTGTTTGTTCTTTGACCGACTAGTGGCTTCAGATTTCCTACCGTTGGGTTATGACCTAACACGATTTTCCCCCTTAGTATAAATACTAAGCTGGGGTTCTTCTTCCCCAAGAAGAGCTGATTTTCAATGATTGATTTAGATTGAAAGAGTTAGAGATTCTCACTCATTTCCAAAGCTCGCTTCCTCACAAGAAATCCATTCTCTCACTTTCTAGATCTAGAATCCATCTTGAGAGAAGTTTGTTCTTGGTGAGCCCTTCAAGCTCTAGCTTGATTCAAGTCTCCAAATCACTCCTAGGCACACTTTGCTGGTCATTTCTTTGGTGCTAGGTCTTGGTGACTTCATCTTCCTCAAATCCCTCCTTGCACCTATTTGGTAAGCAAACTCAAGGTATAGGATTTTGTGGTAAGATTGTTTATTTCATTATAAACTTGTTTATATTGCTTGTTGATTCTCTCGGTTGTGAGAGAATATTGTGATCCCGGGTTGTGGGATTCACTATTGCCATTGCATGTATGATTTGATCTTGTGAAGGTTTTTCACAAGATATCATAATGGAAATCTTGGGCTAGGGTTTCTAACCTAAGTATCCGGAGGGGATCCGGGTGGTTGGGACGTAGGATCACCGGGAACAAGTCGGGGAGACTTGGGTGGATCCGAACCCAGTAATATCAATTGTTTGCATTGTTAATTTTGTTGTTGTCATCAATTTAAGCTTCCGCAAATTGTTTGGTAGTTGTTTGCACAATAATTAGGAATTATACTCCTTGTTATTTTTAAAGTACTATTCACCCCCCCTCTAGTACTTGTGCAGTAGCTTGTAGGGCATTACATTTGGTATCAGAGCCAAATACTTAGCTATGTCTACCAACGACAACAAGACCGTGCGTCCACCTTCCGACTATGGCACCTTCAGGAACCGTGAAGGAGCATCTTCGGTGATGGAAGGACATTCCTCAACGAGGCCTCCATTCTTCAACGGTACCAATTACGGGTACTGGAAATGCCGGATGGAAACTTTCCTCCGGAGTGCATCTCTATGGAGGACCACGATGAAGGAATACGTCGAGCCCGCCGAAGAGGACTCTGAGAAGTGGACTCCCGCGGAGGTCGCCGCGGAGGTAAGCAATGCCAAGGCAATGAACACCTTGCAATGCGCATTGGAGCCCGAGGACTTCAATAAGATATGCACATGTAAGAGTGCATATCAAATTTGGAACTCCCTCCTCATACTACATGAAGGGACGAGTAGGGTAAGAGACTCTAAACTCGTTGTTGTTAACAAAGATTACGAGATGTTTCATATGCAACAGGGTGAGAAGATGAAGGAGTATTATGCTCGCTTCGTCGACATCATAAACGAGTTGGAAGCTCTCGGCAAAACCTACACCCAAAAGGAGAAGTGTTCGAAACTTATCGAAGGACTTCCTTCTAGTTGGGAAAAGCGTACCTTCGCCATCAAGGAAGGTAATGATATGAATAAGTACACCGTGGTTCAACTAATGTGTACTTTAATGTCATACGAGATATGCAAGGATAGCAAGGTTAAGTTACAGGAAAAGATGAAGTCCTACCTAAAGCAAGACGAGCCAAAGAAGAAGGCTATTGCTTTCAAGGCCGCTCCATCCACATCCACATCAACCGATGATGAAGACTCGGAAAACGAGTTGGACTTGGAGTCCATGGCACTCATGGCCAAGAAATTCAACCGTTTCTTCCGAAAAGGTAACTATAAGAACAAAGCTAAATTTGGTTCTTCTAACGCCTCCTCCTCTCCTTTGTGTTTCAAGTGCAATAAGCCAGGACACATGAAAGCGGAGTGTCCTCTAAATAAGCAAAAGGAGAAGTTGAAGGCGCCGAAATTTGATAAGTCCAAGAAGTACAAAAAGGGGTACAAAAAGGGACTTGTCGGAGCAACATTCACCGACTCCGAGGATTCCTCGAGCGGAGATTCGGACGATGAGAAAGTGGAGCAAGCGCACATGTGCTTCATGGCAAGAGAGGAGCATGATCAAGGATCCTCCTCTTCCGATGATAGCGACAACGAAGGCGATGAGGTAACTATGGATGACCTTAGGAATGCTAATTCTCAATTATGGTCTAAGTATACTAAATTAGTAAATAGGTATACTAAGGTAAAAGATGACCTAGCTAGCATTCAAACCTCGCCTAAGACTATCATCACCAACAACGACACCGTTGTTGAAGAGTTAAGAAATGAGATTGTTAATCTCAAATCTAAACTTGAACATGTTAGTGTTGAGGATTCGGAAGAACATAGGATAGCGGATTTGACTTCTCAAAACTCGACTTTGAGTATTGAGAATGAAAATCTCAAGTCTCGTGTTTATGTGCTCACATCGCAAATATCCACTTTGGGTGCTTCGATGCATTCTCTCACCGAGAAATATGAGTACACGATAGGCCGAATTAATAAATTCAACAAGGGTAAAGACCATTTGGATAACATCCTAAATGATTTACTTCCAGGCAATCACCACAATGGCTTGGGGTATAAGATAGGGAGTTCATCCAAATCAGCCACTACTTTTGTTAGGCCTACTTCCGATGCCTCACCGAGTGGGAGCAAACACTCTATTGGTAGTTCATCTACCAATGGTGCTTCCACTTCGCACACACCCTCTTTTGGAAAGAAACCCACTTTGGGTGGACCTCCAAAGAAGGGTCATGCCGACATGTACACAAATACCATGCCACGTAGGAACACACGTCCTACTCCACCGGGTCACACATATGATGATTTCTATGCAACACATTCACGGGCACGTGCACACCATGTGAGACACCCTTACGCACGTGTTCCCTCACATGCATATGTTCACCAACAACATCATATGAATAATTATTCATATGCACCATTTCATCATGTTCCTTATGCCTATCCACGACATGCATCACGTAGAAATCAACAACGCATGCATGCTCCCAATAGGATGAAGGCTCCCAAAATATTCTCAATTTGGAGCCCAAAGGACACTACCATGAATGAAAAACAAGTTTACATGAATGACTATTTTATTAATGTAGTGGATAATATTAATTATATTGGGAAGTCTAAGTCCAATTGGACTTGGCTTCCAAAGGTCTAACCTTTGAGGACCCAATGACCTTGGGTACCATGATATGAAATTTTCTATCTTTAGGTACTCAAGGAAAAGAAAAAGAAAAGGAGCAACAAATTTAAATTTAGCTCCAAAGGGAATTGGATACTCGATAGCTGGTGTTCAAAACACATGACGGGTGACGCTCAATTGCTCTCCGGAGTGGTGCCCATTGCAAATGGGAACCGCGTAGTCTTTAGAGGCAACGGGAGCGGAACCATCGTCGGTGTTGGTAAAGTGGGTAACCCATCTAAACCCTTAATTAGTGATGTTTATCTTGTTAATGGTTTAAATCATAATCTTATTTCAATAAGCCAACTTTGTGACAAAGGTTACAAAGTTAGCTTTGCGAAAGGATTGTGTCATATTTTTAATAATGATAATAATGATTTATTATTTTCCGACACACGCCACAAAGATATTTATATTTTGGATCTTCCTAAGTCATATGAACAATGTCTCGTTGCCAACACAAGTGAACAACACTTATGGCATCGACGCTTTGGTCATGTGAACTTTGGAACACTTTATAAGCTTTCAAAATTAAATTCCATTAAAGGTTTTCCTAAGCTCGTTTTTGAAAAGAAAAGTTTTTGTGATTCTTGTCAACGTGGCAAGCTTCCTAAATCTTCGTTTAAACCTAAGAAAAGCATTTCTACTAAACGACCACTAGAGCTATTACATCTAGATTTATTTGGGCCAACTAGAGTTGCTTCCTTAGGAAATGCAAGATATGGACTTGTCATCGTAGATGACTATTCGAGATTTACATGGGCATTTTTCTTATGTAATAAAAATGAAGCTTTTGAAAACTTCACAACATTTGTGAAGAAAGTACAGAATCTCATCGGAACCACCATTGTCACTATACGTAGTGATCATGGAGGTGAATTTGAGAATGAGTCTTTCTCAAATTTTTGTGATGATCTTGGAATTACTCACACGTTTTCTTTCCCTCGCGCACCCCCTCAAAATGGTGTTGTTGAGAGGAAGAATAGAACGCTTGTGGAGTGTGCTCGCACCATGCTTGATGATAGCCAACTTGGCCATCAATTTTGAGCGGAAGCGGTACACACCGCTTGCTATGTGTTTAATAGAATACTTTTGAGGCCCGGCACCTAACAAACTTGCTATGAATTGTTGTTTGGTAGATTGCCTCAAGTTAAACATTTTCGTGTTTTCGGTGCAAAATGTTTTATTAAAAACACTTATGAAAATTTGGACAAGTTGTAATGCCCTACCAGCTACTGCACAAGTACTAGGGGGGGTGAATAGTACTTTAAAAATAACAAGGAGTATAATTCCTAATTATAGTGCAAACAACTACCAAATCAATTTACGGAAGCTTAAATTGAATGACAACAACAAAATTAACAATGCTAACAAATGATGTTACTGGGTTCGGATCCACCCAAGTCTCCCCGACTTGTTCCCGGTGATCCTACGTCCCAACCACCCGGATCCCCTCCGGATACTTAGGTTAGAAACCCTAACCCAAGATTTCCACTATGATATCTTGTGAAAAACCTTCACAAGATCAAATCATACATGCAATGGCAATAGTGAATCCCACAACCCGGGATCACAACCTTCTCTCACAACCGAGAGAATCAACAAGCAATATAAACAAGTTTATAATGAAATAAACAATCTTACCACAAAATCCTATACCTTGAGTTTTCTTACCAAATAGGTGCAAGGAGGGATTTGAGGAAGATGAAGTCACCAAGACCTAGCACCAAAGAAATGACCCGCAAAGGGTGCCTAGGAGTGATTTGGAGACTTGAATCAAGCTAGAGCTTGAAGGGCTCACCAAGAACAAACTTCTCTCAAGATGGATTCTAGATCTAGAAAGTGAGAGAATGGATTTCTTGTGAGGAAGAGAGCTTTGGAAATGAGTGAGAATGGCTATCTCTTTCTATCTCAATGAATCTCTTAATGGCAGCTCTAACCTAGAGAGAAATGACCTAAGTTCGTATTTATAGGGTCCCATAAAAACAAGTTAGGTCAAGTCCCAACGGATAGAAATCTGAGGCAACTAGTCGGTCAAAGAACAACCACTGACCGACTAGTTCATCAACTAGTCGGTCAGTCAAACAACATGGACCGACTAAGTGAAGAACTGAGAAGAGATTGAATTTCAGACCTAGAAATCTAGTCGGTCCACGAAGACTTTCTGACCGGCTAGTTTCACAACTAGTCGGTCAGTCAGTGAACGTAGACCGACTAAGAGGCAAAAACAAATAGGCTGAATACAAATTGATTTAGTCGGTCCAAGAACAAATGTTGACCGACTAGATTATCAACTAGTTAATCACCAAACGTTCTTAGACCGACTAACGATAAACAGTAGCTTAGGAGAAATTTGGCATGTACAGTAAATCACA
Organism: Scilla litardierei; assembly: GCA_030789695.1. NCBI lineage: Eukaryota > Viridiplantae > Streptophyta > Magnoliopsida > Asparagales > Asparagaceae > Scilla > Scilla litardierei. Next base: position 227,703,216 of record CM061142.1, read on the forward strand.
ACTAGTCGGTCAAAGAAGCATCACTGACCGACTAGTTCAAAAACTAGTCGGTCGGTGAGTCAACGTAGACCGACTAACTGTAAATAGTACTGAACAAGAAAATATTAACACAAACTAGTCGGTCCAAGGAGCATTGCTGACCGACTAGATTACCATCTAGTCGGTCAGTACTTCTTCTTGTACCAACTAACTTGCACAAACAAGTCCGAATCGAAGCGCGATGCTTTGAGGAAGTTAGAATGGACTTGTACTAAGATCCTAGAGCTACGATATGAGCGATATGAAGATAGAATCGTAAGATATACTCAAGGCTTAACATTCTATAGATCGAAGCTAAAAGACTATAAATAAAACCTTAATGAACGGTCTTCGAGAGCTTCGATCAATTCTTCATGACTTCCAAAACGGTCCAAGAGCTTCAACGAAGCTTTAGGCAATGAATACGAGCTTTGAGAAGTCTTGAGATGTCGCTTTGATTGTTCTCGTGAATTTGGCGACGATCTCCAATACTGCGCTCATAAATTGTTAATTCATGAATTATTTATGTTTGCTCATCATCCAAAACCAAATCCAGGGAGTCCAATATTCAACACAAGTTTGATCCGAGATCGGATGAGGGGATATTTGTTGGGTATTCCTCACGTAGCAAAGCCTACCGGATATACAACAAAAGATCCTCTACGATCGAGGAATCATTACATGTCTCTTTTAATGAGAATTTTACTTCTTCTAGAATTTCAAATGATGATGATTCAATGGATGTTTTATGTGATTCGTTTGATACTAACCCGACTAATGAGGTTGTTGAGAATGTTCCTAGTGATCAGGGAATTCCCAAATGGCTTCATACGGTTCGTGACCATCCTCATGAGCAAGTCATTGACAATATCCATGATAGTGTCAAGACGAGATCGCAAGTGAACTACTTCACGCATTGTGCCTTTGCCTCCTCGATAGAGCCAAAGAATGTTAATGAAGCATGCGAAGATAGCACTTGGATCTTAGCCATGGAGGAGGAACTCATTCAATTCGATAGGAATGAAGTTTGGGAGCTTGTTCTATTGCCATCGAAGAACCACACCGTCATAGGGACAAAGTGGATCTTCAAGAACAAAACCGACGAAAACCAAGTCGTCGTCCGGAACAAAGCTTGGTTAGTAGCTCAAGGCTATCGTCAAGAGGAAGGTATTGATTTCGAAGAATCCTTCGCTCCGGTAGCTAGATTAGAATCAATTAGATTATTATTGTCTTTTGCATGCCATAAGGATTTTAAATTATTTCAAATGGATGTTAAAAGTGCATTTTTAAACGGAGATGTTGTTGAGGAAGTTTACGTTTCTCAACCTCCGGGCTTCATAAATGAAAAATTTCCAAATCATGTTTTTAAACTAAAGAAAGCGCTTTACGGTTTGAGACAAGCTCCTCGAGCTTGGTATGATCGCCTAAAGAATTTTCTTTTGGATTTGAATTTTAAAATGGGAGAAGCCGATTCTACACTTTTTGTTAAGCATTCGAATAATGATATAATTTTAGTTCAAATATATGTTGATGATATCATTTTCGGTGCTACTAACTTTGCTCTTGGCGAAGAGTTTTCTAATGTTATGAAGGAACAATTTGAGATGAGCCACATGGGTGAGCTCAAATATTTCTTAGGTCTCCAAATTCACCAAATGGACGATGCAATCTTCATCCACCAAACGAAGTATACGGTGGAGTTGCTAAAGCGATTTAGAATGGAGAGTGCCTCCGGGAAAAAGACTCCAATGAGCACGACTACGCATCTTGATAAGGTACGGTCGGTAAGGATGTAGACATTCGTCTATATCGAGGTATGATAAGTAGTTTACTTTATCTTACCGCTAGTAGGCCCGATATCATGTTTGCCATTTGTATTTGTGCTCGTTATCAGTCTCAACCTAAGGATTCTCACTTAGTAGCGGTAAAACGTATTTTTCGCTATCTAAGTTACACTTTAGATTTTGGATTACTTTATCCGAAATCTAGCACATATGAGTTAGTTTCATATAGTGACGCTGATTATGCGGGATGCAAATCCGACAGGAAGAGTACTAGTGGCACTTGCCATTTTATAGGAAATTCCCTTGTCTCTTGGTTTTCCAAGAAGCAAAATTTGGTATCACTTTCAACCACCGAGGCGGAATACATTGCCGCCGGTGCTGCATGTGCCCAGGTTCTTTGGATGAGACACACACTAAAGGATTTTGGCATTCATTGTGATACTAGCCCTATCATGGTGGATAACCAAAGTGCTATTTGTCTTTCAAAGAATCCGGTGCACCATTCCCGATCTAAACACATAGATGTCCGTCACCACTTTTTAGATGATCATGTTGCTAAAAAGGACATCATTTTAGTGTACGTTGAATCCCAAAAGCAAATCGCCGATATTTTCACGAAACCCCTAAAGGAGGACTCCTTTGTGCGGTTGCGTCGAGAATTGGGGATTATGGGTGAATCCGAGATATATGATTCATGTTTCATTCAATAATCTTGCATGCTATTATATTTCGCAATATTTCATTCATGCTAGATTTATTGGATTTTTCTGGATTTTATGTGATATTTTTGAATTTTTGCTCGAATTCATATTTGAATGTCGTATTTGAGATTTCGATGTTTAATGGGGTAGTTTGGATGATTTTTGAGAGGATTTCGATGTTTTGTCCAAGTGTATTGAGGAGAGAACTTAATTGTCAATTTTTGGACTCATCTAGTCGGTCTCAGTTCATCAACCAACCGACTAGATTTGCATCTAGTCGGTCAGCTAATGAACTCAGACCGACTAGCTCATTCTCTAAACTTTTGGACTCATTTAGTCGGTATCAGTTCAATCACCAACCGACTAGATTCGTATCTAGTCGGTTAGTAAAAGAACTCATACCGACTAATTCAAGCTATTAGGGTTTCCTCTCCAGCTTAGCCTCTTTAGTCGGTTCAAGTTTACTTATCGACCGACTAGATTGAGATCTATTCGGTCAGTATTTGAACGTAGACCGACTAATTCTCTCTCAGGGAATCTTCGACTGGTCGTTGTTTCAATTTAGTCGGTTCAAGATCGTTAACCGACCGACTAGATCGTCATCTAGTCGGTCAGCGTTTGAACTTAGACCGACTAAGTGATCAGGGGCAGTCACCTCTTTTCGTGATTTCGACCGACTATATCCTAATCTATTCGATTATTTCCTATTCTAGTCGGTTGTTTTTCTTCTCCAGCTCGAAAATCCCCTTTCCCCCGCTCGAGTCTCTTCGTATTCCGATCGTCTCTGGCCAACTTTTTCGTCCATCCGCCGCCGTCGATCACCCTCCCCTAGGTATATCTCCTCCTCCTAGGCCGTTTTCGATTTCTAGGGCTTCATTTCATCTCCTAGGGCTTCATTTTCTTCGAATTAGGGTTTGATCTTTAAGCCTTTTCGCATTCAGCTGTTAGGGTTTGTGAGCCTAGGTGTATTTGATCGTTTCAAACGTCGTTTGCTTGTACTCGTTGTGCCTCGATCATGGCAAGAACGAGGATCCATATTACTCCCTCCGGTGCCTCCCCCATGACCATAGAGGTCGCGACCGCTTCGACTCCACCTAAGCATAGGGCCAAGACCACTCGTGCCCCCTCTTCGTCTTCACCACCGTTGAAGAGGAAGAGGACATCTAAGCCCAAAGCCAAAGGCCAAACTTCCAAGCCCAAAGCCCAACCCAAAAAGTTCCGTGCACCTACCCCTCCCGGTGAGCGTTCAGGTAGTGACTCTAAGGATGATTCCGAGGAAGAGTACACTCCTGAGCATCCCGAGAAGGCACCTACTCCACCCCCTCCTCCCCCTCCTCCTAAGACCCATAAGGCTAAGGGAAAAGCCCCGATGCCGATAGGCGGTGTAGATATATCGGTGTGTCGCGACGACCCTCAGTGTCTAGCGGCTTACAACCGTATAGAGCACTGCCCACTCCTATTGGAGCATTACGTTCAGTTCTCTGACTTTCTTGGCCTTGCGGATCTTTTATCCTATAGCGGACTTTTGGACTATCTTAGATATGACCCTAAGGCGAACCCTCGACCCTATCCTCGCCTGGTCAAGCTTTTCTATGCCAATCGTACCCGGGGTCAGTATGATGAGACCCACTCCATCGAGACATCTGTTTTGGGGACTCCTATAGTCCTCACTGTAGAGATCTTGGGGGAGTTGATAGGATGCTCATCGTCTGGCCTCCTCCCGTCTGACATTTCTATAGACGATATCTCCACTCTCGATCAGCCGACCCTCGCTGATATCTTTCACGTGATCCCTCCAGCTTTCATAGGTGTTCCCTCCAAATCATTCAAGCCGAATGCGTGGATGATTAATCTTATCTTGAAATCATGTCTTTTGCCCAAGTATGGATCTTCCTCTCTTCCGTCTCAGCCTTTTCTGAAGTTGATATACGCTCTTTTCATGGGTAGATCGATTAACTGGGCTCACATTATACTCGACAAGATGGATTCTTTCGAGTGTATTCGCAAGTCTAGTAAATCGGCGCACATCCCATATCCTTGTCTTCTGACTTTGGTCTTCTGTCACTTTGGTGTTCCTTTGCCTCCGGATGATGAGCGTCCCCTCGGTCCACCCCTGAACGTGACGGCCGTCAAGAAGTCTTTTGCGGCTCTTCGTCACGTACAGCGGTCGACTCCTTCTGCTTCCCAGGTCACACCTTCAGCTGCTGCAGCCCCACCTCCTGCCACCACACTAGATGATATCGCTCGCTTACTTCGTCGTCACGAGTCTCGTTTGGCTCGTACCGAGGAGGTTGTGTGCCGTATGGCTAGGATGATGGGTATTGATCTTCCTCCTCCTGTTTCTGAGGATGAGGAGATGGATGACGAGGAGATTGTTGAGCTTGTCACCTCTTTAGCTCATGGCACTGAGGCCACTGCTGCTGCTGCTACTACTTCCACTGCTGGAGCTGCCACCTCTTCCGGTGCTCCAGAGACTTCTGCTCTAGGGCCTGTTCTTTTATGTTTAAATTGTTGTGAAAGTGGAAGATTCCACTATTCCTCCCACTATTCACTCATTTTCATCCTCACTTTCACTCGTCCTGTTTTTTTGTGTTGGCGTCTTTGACTGTGAAAGTTGCTGACGCGGCCACAAAACACACACAATAAAATTGTGTGGGACCCACAAAAAATTCCAACATCCACATTCACAATCTACTTTCACCCAAAAAAACACAATACTCACTTTCACAACACTATTCACAACTTCAACCAACCCAAATTTAAACGCAAAAGAACAGGCCCCTAGTGGATCAGTCTGCTGCTGTTCCTGCTGATATCCCTGATCCAGTTGTGCCTGCTGATGTTCCTGCTGATACTCCTACCGTTGAGCCAGTCGTCGATGTCTCCACTCCAGCCCCGACGATCCCTTCAGTTCACACACCACTCCTTGCAGCAGAGCCTGAGTCCACTCCCTCGACTGGACCCGCAGAGACTGCTGATCCTGCCACTTCCTCCTGAGCGTCAGTTTGGAGGACTCTCCGGTGATCATTGGATGATACATCTTTTTGAGAGTGTTTTGAGTTAGGATAGGATGTCGGTGGTGTTTTGATGTATTTGATGTTTTGGATGTCGGTGTACTTGATGTTTCTTCATTTTGTTGGATGTTTGATGATGATGTGTCGATGATGTATGTTGTATCTTTTTGATGTTGATATAGATGTTGCACTTTATATGATGGTGTCGATGTATTCTTGGATGTACTCATGATATTCTTATATATATACATCGATGTTCTCTTTTACTTCGTTGTGCACATTTAATATTCATTCAATGTCTATGATATGTGATTTCGTCGCTCGACGATTATAAACTTGGTTAAATAGATTTTATTTCTATGATTGCATAGAATTGTTTTCCATGCACAAATTTAACCAAGAATATTGAGTATTGAAGAGTACGTTTCTTTATTCAATAAGTGAATTTATATTTGGTATTTTGATGATTTTAATTTTCGCTTTTCGAAAATGGACAATTTGGCACACTTTGATTCGTTTTCGACTATTTTCCCTCGGTGTCAATTTGGTCCATCGTCATATTCTACGACTCCCGATGTTGGATTTTCTTTATCCTTGTTGTTGTCGTTGTATGCCCCCCATTTTTGGGATAATGCCAAAGGGGGAGAGATAATGATAATGATTAGGGCAAATGAAAAAATAACTCAATTTCCAAGAATCTAATTTGATATGTTAGATTCAGGGGGAGTTAAGATATATATAAGGATTTTCAAATCCAATATTTCAATAATCGATTCTCATTATATATCTCACTCGTCTGCTTGATGCAATCTTTATTTATTCAATTTGGAATTAACGTGTCATCAATACATGGGGAGTAAGTATTTTACATTTGAATCATTATTTTTTATTATTATTTATGTTCGTTTGTCATCACCAAAAAGGGGTAGAATGTTGAGTATTGGACTCCCCGGATTTGGTTTTGGATGATGAGCAAACATAAATAATTCATGAACTAACAATTTGTGAGCGCAGTTATGGAGATCGTCGCCAAATTCACGAGAACACTCAAAGCGACATCTCAAGACTTCTCAAAGCACGTATTCAATGCCTAAAGCTTCGTTGAAGCTTTTGGACCATTTTGGAAGTCATGAAGATTTGATCGAAGCTCTCGAAGACCGTTCATTAAGGTTTTATTTATAGTCTTTTAGTTTCGATCTATATAATGTTAAGCCTTGAGTATATCTTACATTTCTATCTTCATATCGCTCCTATCTTAGAGCTAGGATCTTAGTAGAAGTCCATACAATCTTTCCCGAAGCATCGCGCTTCGATTCAGGACTTCTTGTGCATGTTAGTTGGTTCAAGAAGAAGAACCAACCGACTAGATGGTGATCTAGTCGGTCGGCAAAGCTTCTTGGACCAACTAGTTTGCTTTCTAAACTTCATACTCTTTACTGTTCATACTTAGTCGGTCCATGTTGACTCACCGACCGACTAGTTGGTGAACTAGTCGGTCAGTGATGCTTCTTAGACCGACTAGTTGAACATTCCATGAACTTACCTTGTTACTGTTTACACTTAGTCGGTCCATGTTGACTCACCGACCGACTAGTTAGTGAACTAGTCGGTCAGTGATGCTACTTAGACCGACTAGTTGAACAGTCTCTGTTCATGCCAATTTTCTCCTGAGCTACTGTTTATCGTTAGTCGGTCTAAGAACGTTTAGCGACCGACTAGTTGATGAACTAGTCGGTCAACATTTGTTCTTGAACCGACTAACTCAATTTGTATTCAAACTATTTGTTTTTAACTCTTAGTCGGTCTAAGTTCACTGACCGACCGACTAGTTGTGAAACTAGTCGGTCAGACAGTCTTCTTGGACCGACTAGATTTCTAGGTCTGAAATTCTATCTGTTCACTGTTCATCACTTAGTCGGTCCATGTTGTTTGACTGACCGACTAGTTGATGAACTAGTCGGTCAGTGTTTGTTCTTTGACCGACTAGTGGCTTCAGATTTCCTACCGTTGGGTTATGACCTAACACGATTTTCCCCCTTAGTATAAATACTAAGCTGGGGTTCTTCTTCCCCAAGAAGAGCTGATTTTCAAAGATTGATTTAGATTGAAAGAGTTAGAGATTCTCACTCATTTCCAAAGCTCTCTCCCTCACAAGAAATCCATTCTCTCACTTTCTAGATCTAGAATCCATCTTGAGAGAAGTTTGTTCTTGGTGAGCCATTCAAGCTCTAGCTTGATTCAAGTCTCCTAATCACTCCTAGGCACCCATTGCTGCTCATTTCAGTGGTGCTAGGTCTTGGTGACTTCCTCTTCCTCAAATCCCTCCTTGCACCTATTTGGTAAGAAAATTCAAGGTATAGGATTTGTGGTAAGATTGTTTATTTCATATATAAACTGATTTTCATTGCTATTGATTCTCTCGGTTGTGAGAGAAGGTTGTGATCCCGGGTTGTGGGATTCACTATTGCCATTGCATGTATGATTTGATCTTGTGAAGGTTTTTCACAAGATATCATAGTGGAAATCTTGGGTTAGGGTTTCTAACCTAAGTATCCGGAGGGGATCCGGGTGGTTGGGACGTAGGATCATCGGGAACAAGTCGGGGAGACTTGGGTGGATCTGAACCCAGTAATATCAATTGTTTGCATTGTTAATTTTGTTGTTGTCATCAATTTAAGCTTCCGCAAATTGTTTGGTAGTTGTTTGCACGATAATTAGGAATTATACTCCTTGTTATTTTTAAAGTACTATTCACCCCCCTCTAGTACTTGTGCAGTAGCTTGTAGGGCATTACATTTGGTATCAGAGCCAGATACTTAGCTATGTCTGCCAACGACAACAAGACCGTGCGTCCACCTTCTGACTATGGCACCTTCAGGAACCGTGAAGGAGCATCTTCGGTGATGGAAGGACATTCCTCAACGAGGCCTCCATTCTTCAACGGTACCAACTACGGGTACTGGAAATGCCGGATGGAAACTTTCCTCCGGAGTGCATCTCTATGGAGGACCACGATGAAGGAATACGTCGAGCCCGCCGAAGAGGACTTTGAGAAGTGGACTCCCGCGGAGGTTGCCGCGGAGGTAAGCAATGCCAAGGCAATGAACGCCTTGCAATGCGCATTGGAGCCCGAGGACTTCAATAAGATATGCACATGGAAGAGTGCATATCAAATTTGGAACTCCCTCCTCATACTACATGAAGGGACGAGTAGGGTAAGAGACTCTAAACTCGTTGTTGTTAACAAAGATTACGAGATGTTTCATATGCAACAGGGTGAGAAGATGAAGGAGTATTATGCTCGCTTCGTCGACATCATAAACGAGTTGGAAGCTCTCGGCAAAACCTACACCCAAAAGGAGAAGTGTTCGAAACTTATCGAAGGACTTCCTTCTAGTTGGGAAAAGCGTACCTTCGCCATCGAGGAAGGTAATGATATGAATAAGTACACCGTGGTTTAACTAATGGGTACTTTAATGTCATACGAGGTACGCAAGGATAGCAAGGTTAAGTTGCAGGAAAAGATGAAGTCCTACCTAAAGCAAGACGAGCCAAAGAAGAAGGCTATTACTTTCAAGGCCGCTCCATCCACATCCACATCAACCGATGATGAAGACTCGGAAAACGAGTTGGACTTGGAGTCCATGGCACTCATGGCCAAGAAGTTCAACCGTTTCTTCCGAAAAGGTAACTATAAGAACAAAGCTAAATTTGGTTCTTCTAACGCCTCCTCCTCTCCTTTGTGTTTCAAGTGCAATAAGCCAGGACACATGAAAGCGGAGTGTCCTCTAAATAAGCAAAAGGAGAAGTGGAAGGCGCCGAAATTCGATAAGTCCAAGAAGTACAAAAAGGGGTACAAAAAGGGACTTGTCAGAGCAACATTCATCGACTCCGAGGATTCCTCGAGCGGAGAGTAGGACGATGAGAAAGTGGAGCAAGCGCACATGTGCTTCATGGCAAGAGAGGAGCATGATCAAGGATCCTCCTCTTCCGATGATAGCGACAACGAAGGCGATGAGGTAACTATGGATGACCTTAGGAATGCTAATTCTCAATTATGGTCTAAGTATACTAAATTAGTAAATAGGTATACTAAGGTAAAAGATGACCTAGCTAGCATTCAAACCTCGCCTAAGACTATCATCACCAACAACGACACCGTTGTTGAAGAGTTAAGAAATGAGATTGTTAATCTCAAATCTAAACTTGAACATGTTAGTGTTGAGGATTCGGAAGAACATAGGATAGCGGATTTGACTTCTCAAAACTCGACTTTGAGTATTGAGAATGAAAATCTCAAGTCTCGTGTTTATGTGCTCACATCGCAAATATCCACTTTGGGTGCTTCGATGCATTCTCTCAGCGAGAAATATGAGTGCACGATATGCCGAATTAATAAATTCAACAAGGGTAAAGACCATTTGGATAACATCCTAAATGATTTACTTCCGGGCAATCACCACATTGGCTTAGGGTATAAGATCGGGAGTTCATCCAAATCGGCCACTACTTTTGTTATCCAAATTCTCTTAACCCGTGCACACGTGCATGTGGACTGGGCAATCACCATCCCTCTTTTATATAATAGATATCCAAATTCTCTTAACCCGTGCACACATGCATGTGGACTGGGAAAAAAATGGTCGGAAAGGGGGGGAAGAATAAAAAGTGTGGGTGCGTGTGGGGTGAGGGTCCAGGGGTAAAAATGTAAAAACCGGGGTTGAATGTGCAAAATTCTCCACCTCCTCTCTTATCCCTCAAAATCGCATCTCTTATCCAATTTATCTTGTCCAAATTCTCTTATTTAATTTCTCTTGATAACCTCCCTATTTTATAGAATAGATATGTATGTGTGTATGTATATGTATGTATGTATATGTATATATGTATACTCTTGTCCAAATTCCCTTCTCCAATTTCTCTTGTCCAATCTCTCTTGATACCATCCCTATTTTATAGAATAGATGTATGTATATGTATGTATGTATATGTATATAAGTATGTATATACTCTTATCCAAATTCTCTTATCCAATATCTCTTGTCCAATTTCTCTTGATAACATCCCTATTTTATAGAATAGATATCCAAATTCTCTTATCCAATATCTCTTGTCCAAATTCTCTTATCCAATTTCTCTTGATAACATCCCTCTTTTATAGTGTGTGTGTGTGTGTGTATATATATATATATATATATATATATATATATATATATGGGATATCTCTTGTAACCATTATCAGTTTAGAAATACAAATCATTTTCTTCTCATTAATTTGATATGTTATCAGAGCCATTCTGATCTAGACTCCAAGTCTTCCGTGTAACTCTCCATCCATCTCTTAAGGGAGAACCACTCTACAATACATTAGATCATCACCATCACTCATCAGATCGGATCGGCGCCATCTTCTACAACATCACTATATTCGTCTCCTCCTCAATCATCGGAACACAGCCTCCTTGACCCCCTGCAGCCTCGCCCCTATGGTACATCATTGCCCGCTGCGGCACATCATCTGCCCCCAGCAGCCTCTACCCTTTGCGGCACCTCCTCGGCCCCCTGTGGACTCTCCAACTATGCGGCCATCGTGCATGCATGTTGAGTATTGGTGTTTCATACCAATGTTATTTTGATTATGATCACAACATTATGTTATTGCTAATGACACTCTTGTTTTATTCTCATAGTTAACATTTCAAGAATAACATTTTTGGAGACTAAACAGTTGGTGCAAGGATGGACATCTAGAGGAGCAATGACATAGCTTGGACTCAAGGGGTGCCAAAGCTTGGAGATGATGGAGAGTATCAAGGTTGAAGCCATAGACTCTAAGAGAAGTAATGTAATCCATGTAATGCCCTGACAGATGGATTAAATCATTCATGCATATGCATTTTCCATCTTAGTGAGCCTCAGAATTATCATAGAAATCATCTCAATCGGTTCACCATGCAATAAAGTTAAACTGGAGTTTTTGTCTCTCCAACATGCGACTGATGAAGGTCGTACAGGCGACTGGGTGATTCCAGGCGATTGTCAAGCCTTCTACAGTCGACTATAGTACATTGCTCAAGTCAAACTTTTATTGACTCTTACTTGAGCTTATGGAACAGTCGACTGAAGGTCTATTTATAGTCGTCTGTCTTCCAACAGGCGCCTGTGAATTGTTCTACAATCGTCTGTACGTAACTTGCATTTTCTGGGCTTCATCCCAATTTGCAAGTCAGTCGACTGATGAAGTATTTACAGTCGCGTGTATATTTACAGTCGACTGTACTTTGGTCATCAGTCGTCTGTATACTCAAGTGCGCAAGTTTTCCTTCTCTGTTTTATTTCCATTCCATACAGCAGTCGCCTGCTGAAGGATATACAGGCGCATGTCCATTATACAGTCGACTGTATAGTCTTCTACAGTCGCCTGTCCTGGCTCAGATTATAGCCGTTGGGATTTATTTAGCCGTTGGTCAGTCGACTGTCAGATGTTCATCAGTCGACTGTCGCTGATGTTTTAGCCCAGATTCTAGCTGTTACAGCCTTTTGTTTTTGGCTTTATCCTTCGGTTTTGAGAGTTCATATAGGATTCATATAAGAGGGCTGAGTTTATTAGAACTTCTTGATGCTATTGAAAATCATTAGAGTTTAATTAAGCCACTCTCAAACTCTCTCATTTTCCTCTTAGAGCTCATTTTCTCCTTCATGCATTGAAATCAAGCTCAAGGGAAATCATCCAAAAGTTTTCAAGCTAATATCATCACTTGCAGATCCTCTTCCATGTCTTGCATTCATTAATGAGTAAGTTCATCTCAAGACATAGGTTAGAGTATTTGTTTTACTTTGTGTTTCTTTGAAACCCTAATTCCTTTGTGTGAATTAGATACTCTCTTTGTGTGAGTTACTCTCTTTGTGGGAGTTTTGTGTCCTAGTATATATAGGACTAACCCTAATTCTATGTGTGGGAGTTAGTAATTCTCTATATGGGCGTTTGACCCTTGTGTAAGGTTAGTTTGGTTCGTGTGTAAGACAAAATCCTCTGTGTGAGGTATCTCTTTGTGGGATTGTATTCACTTCTCTTTGTGGAAATTATAGTGAATATTGGTGTGGTTGGACGTATCCAAGTTTGGGGAACCAGGGTAAAATCTTGTGTTTGTGTTTGGTTTGATTGTGTTGATTAATTCCTCTTGCATTTATTATTCCGCACTTGCAAGTTAAATTTTAATTGCACAATTTATTGTCATTACTCTATTCACCCACACTCTAGAGTGTTTGTTGTTAGTATTGCAAGGTAGACAATCCTTACAATTGGTATCAGAGCGAGGTTATAACATATAACAACGATGACATTCAACGCTATATATGCGTCTCATTAAGGTCTATCAACCGTACGACCCCCCGCTCTTCAACGGAACCAACTACCCAAGTTGGAAGATCAAGATGATGATCTACTTGAAGGGTCAAGACCTTTGGGACATCACGGAGTCGCCATTTGAGAAGCCTACTACACCTGTGGCTTCAAGGACAAAAGAGGAGAAGGATCCGATCAAATTCAATGCGAGGGCTATGAGTGCATTCCATTGTGCCCTCACTTCAAATGAGTTCAACCGCATCTCCATGTGCAAAACGGCCAAAGAAATTTGGCATACATCGAATATTTCTCATAAAGGGACTTCGAAGGTAAAGAAATCTAAACAATGCATATTTAGATCTAAATATGAGTTGTTTAAGATGCAGGAAGATGAAAATATCTCGGATATGTTCATAAGGTTCACAGAAATCGTTAACACTTTGGAAGGACTTGGGAAGGTGATTTCTCAAGATGATTGAGTGGAGAAGATCCTTGACTCGCTCACATCTCAATAAGAGTCAAAGGCCAACGATATTTTGGAGTCTAACGACATGTCCAAATACACCGTTAAGGAGTGCATTGGGAATCTCATGGCATATGAAGTGAAGCTTCAACATGAGAAAGAGATTCAACCATCTAAGCCCGAGAAGCCAGAGAACCAAAAAGGGGTTGCATTCCATGCTTAGAAGGAGCCAATCGAATGGAGAAAGAAATTCCATCGAGAAGCCTCAAGTGAAGATGATGGAGAAGAAGATGCTAGTGATGATGATTTCATCGACAGATTGACAAGCAATTCAAGGCATTCCTCAAGGGTAAGCAAGGTAAATCTTTGTCAAAGTTTGCTTCATATTCTAACAAGATTCCTACTTGTTACACTTGCAGTGGTAAAGGTCATTGCTATACCGAATGCCCTTCCAAACCCTCCAAAAACTACTACCAAGGGAAAGGGAAGAAGCATTGGAAAGGCAAGTCTAAATTTAAGAACCAAAAGAAAGGACTTGTAGGCACATTCGATGACTCGGATAAGGATTCATCTAGTGACGAAGAGGAAGATGAAAAGGAGCAAGCACATATGTGCTTCATGGCAAAAGGGGAAGAATCTTCGTCAAGCTCTAGCGAGGAGGAAAGCGATGGTGAAGAAAAGGAGAAGCCAAAGCTACCCTATAAGAAGCTTGAGTATCGTTTCAATGTGGCCTCCAATATGGCAAGTAAGTGCATGGAATCATATGCTAAATTGAAAACAAAATTTAAAAATGCTATGAGTAGGTTGCATGCTTTAGAATCCTCTAGTGTAAACAATAATGATATGCATATTTGTGACACTAGTGAGAGAGACACATTTCTCTCTCAAGTTAAGGAATTGAGCATTTCTAATGAAAAATTATTAGCTCAAAATCTTAGCTTAGAATCTCGCATTCAACAACTTTCGTTGAAATGCGAAGAGAAATCCTAAAAGCTTAAAAGCTTCGTTTATTCTAGGGATTCACTCCACCGTTTGCTTGAAAACAACATCCGACAAACCATAGAGGATGTTTGGAATACACTCCAAAGGTGGTTACCAAACCCACCTCCAATTCTTCTTTTGGTGCAAATACAAGAAATATTGCAAAAGCACTTAAGAAGAATCATCATGCCTTCTTGTATAACAATAACACCAACAAGAAGCATGTAAATCACAAGGTGGTGAGGAAAAATGAAAATTCTTCATTTTTTACTAAGAAGAAAAATCCTCACTTTATGCATGCCAAGAAATTTATTTCTAGAGCTAAGCATGCAACATCCATCCCTCTTGCAAAGGCAAAACCCTTACCTAGGAAATCTTTGAGTTTATGGATTCCCACTAAGTGTAGTTTGCAAGAGATGGATAGTTACATCAACTCATTAGTTAGGGATGTGATCACCTCATAGATTACATTAGGAAATTAAACTCCTCATGAGTTTGTTTCCCTAATGTTTAGTTTCCTAATACATATGCATATTGCATGTGTATTGTGCTTAAATGTTTTTAGCATACCCATTGGTTGTGTGTGTTTCATGATTTTGAAAATGATTTCAAATTTATTTTTCATGAAAATGGAGACCTTGGGGAATACATTGGCATACATACATTTGTTGATCCATATGTATGTCAATGGGGGAGTTAATATGTTGTATGTTTAAAATATTTTAAAACATATTTTAACTATCATTTCGGGTAGTTTTCAATTGGGATCATTGTTTCACAATTGGTTTCATTATTACAATTGGTTATGTTGGTTTCAAACTAAGCCAATTGATATTGCCAACATGTTTCATGTTATATTTCCTTGTGGCAATGTCATGTGTATCAATGTGATTGCCTTTTTTCATATATATATATGCTTTGATACATTTAGGCCCATGGCTCCAAGTATGATTAACAATTGGTAAAGAAGATTATCTTTAAAAATATTTTATCTCTTTCTTTACAATTGGTATTAGATTCTAGAAGTAAAAAATTTGACCATTTCTATGATCTAGGGGAAGCATGGAATAGTGATTTGATACCCACTAAATTTAACAATTTAGTATCATACATCTCTTTAACTCTTGCATATTGTCACATCTTTAATTAGAATGTTAAGGGGATATATTTGATGTCCACCTTTTTGACAATGACAAGGGGGAGAGATATATGCATTTTGTAAAGCATGTTTATCATAAATATGCATTTAGGGAGAGAGATATATCTATGTGGAGAGATATGTAGGATTATGTAAACCACTCATGTGTGCATGTTATATACTTATTGCAATTGGTTTATGTAATCCATGCCTATTATATGTCACTATTATTTTTTATTATTTCAATTGGTATACTGAGTATTTACAATTGTGTATCTCATTTTACAATTGGTGCATATAAGTAGGGGGAGATCATTAGCATTGTGCTTTATTTTCTTTATATTTACATTATGTGTGTCATCATCAAAAAGGAGGAGATTGTTGAGTATTGGTGTTTCATACCAATGTTATTTTGATTATGATTACAACATTATGTTATTGCTAATGACTCTCTTGTTTTAATCTCATAGTTAACATTTCAATAATATCATTTTTGGAGACTAAACACTTGGTGCAAGGATGGACATCGAGAGGAGCAATGACATAGCTTGGACTCAAGGGGTGCCAAAGCTTGGAGATGATGGAGAGTATCAAGGTTGAAGCCATAGACTTTAAGGGAAGCAATGTAATCCATGTAATACCTTGATAGATGGATTAACTCATTCATGCATATGCATTTTCCATCTTAGTGAGCCTCAGGATTATCATAGAAATCATCCCAATAGGTTCACCGTGCATTAAAGTCAAACTGGAGTTTTTGGCTCTCCAACAGGCGACTGATGAAGGTCTTACAGGTGACTGGGTGATTCCAGGCGACTGTGAAGCCTTCAACAGTCGACTGTAGTGCACTGCTCAAGTCAACCTTTTATTGAATCTTACTTGAGCTTATGGAACAGTCGACTGAAGGTCTATTTACAGTCGCATGTCTTCCAACAGGCGCCTGTGAATTGTTCTATACTTGTCTGTACGTAACTTGCATTTTCTGGGTTTCATCCCAATTTGCAAGTCAATCGACTGATGAAGTATTTACAGTCGCATGTATATTTACTTTGGTCATCAGCCGTCTGTATACTCAAGTGCGTAAGTTGCCCTTCTTTGTTTTATTTCCATCCCCTACAGCAATCGCCTACTGAAGGATATATAGGCGTCTGTCCATTATACAGTCGACTGTGTAGTCTTCTACAGTCACCTGTCCTGGCTCAGATTATAGCCGTTGGGATTTATTTAGCCATTGGTCAGTCGACTTTCAGATGTTCATCAGTCGAATGTCGCTGACGTTTCAGCCCAGATTCTAGCCGTTACAGCTTTTTGTTTTTGGCTTTATCCTTAGGTTTTGAGAGTTCATATAGGGTTCCTATAAATATAAGAGGGCTGAGTTTATTAGAACTTCTTGATGCTATTGAAAATCATTAGAGTTTAATTACGCCACTATCAAATTCTCTCATTTCCCTCTTAGAGCTCATTATCTCCTTCATGCATTGAAGTCAATCTCAAGGGAAATCATCCAAGTGTTTTTCAAGATAATCTCATCACTTGGAGATCCTCTTCCATGCCTTGCATTCATTAATGAGTAAGTTCATATCAAGGCATAGGTAAGAGTATTTGTTTTACTTTGTGTTTCTTTGAAACCCTAATTCTCTTTGTGGAAATTAGATACTCTCTTTGTGGGAGTTTGATGTCATAGTGTAGGACTAACCCTAATTCTCTGTGTGGGAGTTTGACCCTTGTGTAGGGTTGGTTTGGTTCTTGTGTAGGACAAACTCCTCTGTGTGAGGTATCTCTTTGTGGGATTGTATTCACTTCTCTTTGTGGGAATTATGGTGAATATTGATGTGGCTGGACGTACCCAAGTTTGGGGAACCATGGTAAAATCTTGTGATTGCGTTTGTTTTGATTGTGTTGATTAATTCCTCTTGTATTTATTATTTCGTATTCACAATTTATTGTCATTACTCTATTCAACCCCCTCTAGAGTGTATGTTGTTAGTATTGCAAGGTAGACGGTCCTTACAGTGCACTCTCCAACCCCTTCATCTTCCACTCCGTGGCCATCCGATGCCAACATCCTCTCTCACTCTTGACATTTCTTCTGAGTTACCGCACCTCTTATCACTGCAATTCCTCTTCAAAGTCAAAGTTACACCTTGAGTTTGAGTTGGGGTGGGGTTGGTTAAGATATTAATTATTATAGTTTGTTTATTGTGTATGTTTTTAGTATAGTGTGCTACTCTTCTATGTTCATGTAATAGTCTCCTAGGTTCTTGTGAGAGTCTCTTTGTTTCATATGTTGACTCTTAGTCTTTTGTGCCCAATCATGATTCATATGTTATATATGTGGGATATCTCTTGTAACCATTATCAATTAAGAAAGGGAGTTGCTACGCACACATACCGTTTTGCTTTGCGCACGTCCACTTTGTTAAATTACTCCGCACACGACGAATAGAATAATAATATTTACATTTGTGCTGAGCGCACGCCCGGGACTACCGAAAATACCTCTAGGGGCAAAAAATCATAAAAGCATGAAAACATCATCGAAAAAATAAAATTAAATCCCAAAAAACATATAACATATACGAATCGAATGACGAATGCCGTGGATTGTGAGAAATTTTTTTATGTAGATCGAAAAAAAGTTGGGTAACTAAGGCGAACGAGTAAAATTTTTCCAAAATTCTCAGTTGGGTTGAAACATATAACATATACTAATCGAACGACGAAAGCAATGGATCGTGATAACACAAAAGATGAAGATAGAAAATGGCGACATATGTAGATCAAATTGATACATATGGGTTGATCACATACTATGTTTTTACTAACAGTGCAGAACAGGTAAATTTTACCAGTTGTGCACGATGAGTAAAAATAATAAACAGATCTAAATTACTCAACGCACACTACATGCAAAAGAGACAGATGATGTGCGCATTGAGCAATTTTGTTAGCCAATAACAAATTGCTCAACTCGCACACACATCTATAAGTTATGTCGGTTATGTGTGTTGAGCAATTTTGTTATTGGCTAACAATATTGCTCAACAAGAACCACAACAGGTAACATGTATCAGTTTGGACTTCTCTAAACTATCATTAATTCGTGCAATTTGATATCAGTTTGGACTTCTCTGAACTACCATTAAGTCGTGCAATTTGATACACTAAATTATCACGATTCATTAATTCATACCAAATAGTAGGTAAACTGGTACAAAATGATACATGCAACATATGAAACTTTCAAATTTTGGACTTCACGACATGAAACTTCATCATTTGCGGACCTTAAAGCAAATTTCACTATTAACCAACTTCTCAATAATTTTGTACTATCATGATGTCATTTCTGAGCAGTTTCATGAAGGATACCAAGTAGATGTTCCACTATAAACCACTGTTGTCTTGCGTGCCTTCATTAGCATGGACATCTGGAATGCACACCTCTCACTTTCAAACGCTTGTTGCTGGCTTAATGCGAGATATGGATCCCAAATGACCCTAATAATGAGACAACGGATGTGGAATATAAAGTGGCATAAAAATGATGATACATCTGAACGAGCCGTAAGCATATGATGGACATAAAAATGGTGAAATTGCAATGTATCCACAGTGCCATGCGTGTTTACATTATCATGGACATTAGGAATGTACACCTTGCTTTCAGTCTTCACAATCAAACTCTTACCATGTATCCACACATGATAAACGATATTTTTTGACAAGAAGCGAGGTATGTATCCCCGATGACCCTGATAATGGGACAAAGAATTCGGCATAAATATTGTGCTAGTATCATAAGAAGAGTAGATTTAGTTGTGAGTTGAGGAAGGCTCGTGTGTAGCCATTTATAGACGAATTGGCCATGGATGCTGGGGAATGTGCTCGTGAGTATACAGAAGAGTGCCTATGAGTCTACAGAAGTGAGCCCATGAGTGTACAGTAGAGTGCTCGTGATTCAACAGAAGAGAGCCACTATCTAGAATTGCTCAAAGCAAACAACAAGCATCTATTTGGACTATTGTGTGTGTTGAGCAATATTGCTATTGGATAAAAAAATAGCTCAACGAGCGCAACGGGCATCTTTTTAACCCGTTGTGCGCTGTGAGCGATTTTGTTTTCATATAGAAAAGTTGCTCAACGCACACAATGGACATCTATATGGACCGTTATACACGTTGAGCAATATTGCTATTGGATAACATAATTGCTCATTACGCACACCATGCATCTATTTGGACCATTGTACCCGTTGAGCAATATTGCTATTGGTTACCAAAATTGCTCAACGTGCACAACGGGCATCTCTTTGGCCTGTTGTGCGCTTTGAGCAATTTAGTTATCAAATAGCAAATTTCTAACCGTGCACAACGGGCATCTATTTGAACCATTGTGCGTGTTGAGAGCAATTTAGGTATCAAATAGCAAATTGCTAATCGTGCACAATGGGCATCTCTTTGGACCGTTGTGTGTGTTGAGCAATTTGGTTTTCCCATCACAAAATTGCTCACCACGCACAACGGGCATCTTTTTGTACAATTGTGCACGTTGGGCAATTTTGTTTTTCCATCACAAAATTGCTCACCGCGCACAACGGGCTTCTCATTGACACGTTATATGCTTTGAGCAATTCTGTTTTTCCATCACAACATTGCTCACCGCGCACAACGGGCATCTCGTTGTACCGTTGTGCGCTTTGAGCAATTTTGTTTTCCCATCACAAAATTGCTCATCGTGCACAACGGGTATCTCGTTGTACCATTGTGCGCTTTGAGCAATTTTGTTTTCCCATCACAATGTTGCTCACCGCGTACAACGGACATCTCTTTACCCTATTGTGCACTTTGAGCAATTTTGTTTTCCCATGACAAAATTGCTCACCACGCACAACGTGCATCTCTTTGGCCTGTTGTGCGTTTTG
Source organism: Scilla litardierei (assembly GCA_030789695.1). Lineage (NCBI taxonomy): Eukaryota > Viridiplantae > Streptophyta > Magnoliopsida > Asparagales > Asparagaceae > Scilla > Scilla litardierei. Next base: position 227,723,584 of record CM061142.1, read on the forward strand.
AGCAATTTTGTTTTCCCATCAAAACATTGCTTACCGCCCTTTGTGTGCTTTGAGTAATTTTGTTATCAAATAGCAAATTGCTAATCGTGCACAACGGGCATCTATTTGGACCATTGTGTGCATTAAGCAATTTATTTTCCCCGTCACAAAATTTTCCCGTGCACAACGGGCATCTCTTTGTACTGTTGTGCGCATTGAGCAATTTTGTTTTCTCATCACTAAATTGATCACCGCGCACAACGGACATATCTATGGCCTGTTGTGAGCGTTGAGCAATTTTGTTTTTTCATCACAAAATTGCTCGCTGCGCACAACGGGCATCTCTATAGCCCTTTGTACGACTTGAGCAATTTTGTTCATTGTTAATATAATTGTTTATTGATTACGTTGTGATCACTGAATAATGCATCAGCCGTTTGAAAAGTGTTCTACAGACGTCTGGTTGCTTAGAGATGTGTCTTCAGTTTGATTCATGATCAACTCGTGATAACCATCTGTTGAAGGAGGTCCAAACGACTGCATAGTTTACCAGCCGTCTGGCCACCCTTCTCCAGATGTCTGACGCGCCCAGAACTTACACCTAAAAGCCACCTGGTGGTGTCACGGTCGCCAGGTGCTGTATGGTTCCTAGGTGTCGATTCTGGGTTCTATCCGCAAGCGGACGGTGTCAAATTATATTATAAAATATTGTCGACTCCCACAGAGACAGTGACGGTGTATTGGGTCTCAGAATATTCCTAAATCTCAGAAAGAATTAGCAGTCGGTTGGAAGATTGTTTGTTTGATGTTATTGGTTCAATATAAGGAAACTATGGCCTTATGGATCACCGCTAGGACCGTCAGAGATCGATGTTAAGCTAGGGTTCCTACGCCGCGTTGGTTTTATGGGGTTGGTCTCTCAGCTCGTACCACTCTCGTGGATTAGAGCTTCGAGGTACTTTGGTGGCTCTCATTGACGCAATGGCGGTAGCCATAAATTTAGTGATATAGTTCGTCGATGGATCCCCTCAAGGCACGAGCCGGGCATGGTCACGAGTCTTGATTGGATCCACTAACTTACTAATTAAACCATTAGGATAATCCTTAAGCTAATCAATTCCACAGACCGTGGGCATGATCTCAGTACGAGTTCTCCTAGAGATTTGGCTGGATCAACCAAAGTACCCCCATGTTATTCCTAACACAACCTAAAAATCCCAGCTTTACATCTCTTTCATAAGATCCTAGGGCTAACCCATTAGCCCTAGATAAGACTAATTAGACATAGCAAATAGAACAAAGAAAGATGCGATTTTTAGATAGGAATTCATAATAGCAAATAGAGAAGAAAGTTGAGATTTTTACGTACCAGAAGCAAATAGCGCAATAGACAATAATAAGAAAATCAAGATCCAGAGATTCCAGGCAATAACAAGCAATAAAAATGTCATCTTTACTTCGTCGACACAATATCTCCAAAAGCTAGATTTAAAACTCTCAATTAAACAAAAACAAAAACTAAAACTTAGCCTAAAACTCCACGTCCCCCAAAAAGTCTGGAAAAATGTCATAAATACATAGGGGATGGACCCCACAAGAAAAACTCAAAATCTGGAAGTTTGGGGCCCACTTGTCGCTGGCCGCATCGGCTGCTCGATCGAGCAGACACCTTGGCGTGGACTCTGCTGCTGCGCTACTTGGAATGGATACAGGCTACTCGGTCGAGTAGCCTGCCTGCTCGATCGAGTCGTCAGTGGATCTGAGCTTCTCCACACATTGTCGTTTTGTCTGCTCGGGTCGAGTAGGTCCTGCTCGGTCGAGTCGTCAGGGAGCCTGAATTCTTCGTCCAAAACCTCGCTCTGCCTGCTCGGGTCGAGTAGGTACTGCTCGGTCGAGTCGGATGTCTGATGGTGGAAGCTCGAAGTTCGGTTGACTCGGTCGAATCACCTCTTTGCTCGATCGAGTGGCTCGTGCACATCTCCTGGCTGATCTGCGTATCAGCTCGACCGAGTAGCAGAATGCTGCTCGGGTCGAGTCGCCTGGAAAAGTGGCCCAGGCCTTGGCTGTTGCTCCTTTCTCTCGCTCGCTCCTCCTCATCTCTTCCTACCTGCTTCCAAAACTCGGGAAACTCCTGCGGAGCCTTGCCCATGACGTCCTAGACATGTTGGATGTGTTAGCATCCCAAATCAACTCCAAATCGCTCTAAAATCGATGCAAGTACAAAAAGTTATACGGGACTCGAATATGGCGTTAGAAGCATGTATATGTATGAAAATAAGGGATTTGGATGCGAATATGATATGGAATGAAATGAAATGATGCTATGAAAAGATGGAAAATATAGACACATCAAAATCCCCCAAGCTTACCCCTTACTCATCCTCAAGGAAGACGAATACTAGGCTCGCCGAGCGATAAAAATAATAAAGAAAAATGGAAGAGATATGAGATGGAGGGGAGCGCCAGAATATTCAGCCTGATCTCAAGCCAAAGCAACATATTATGACACTTGGAATAATAAACCACATGCTAAAAGGAATTTCAAGTCTTAGCTAATTATATGGCTTGCAAGCATTAAAGAAAAAGATAGCGATCTCCTAAAATCATGCCGTCAACTCATATCAACATCGTGCAATTCATAGAGTCTAGTATAAAAAGAGTTGGCAACACACTTTTCAATCAAGAGATATAAATGAAGCACATAGAGATCACACCAAGCATGCAAATAGAGAATAGAAAGCGTATCATGGCATTTAAATATTCATTTCGAATCCTGAAAAATATCCAAAGCTAAAATATTTCGTAAAGTTTAACCATTATCAAATCTCCCCACTTGTGCACAGTCTCCACTTTAATGTCATACTCACTTCTATAATCAAATGTGTTTACCCCCCAAGCTTAGCTTGAGGCGTCGCATCTAAGAATGAGATATGGAGATTTTGCTTTTTCCAAGTAATTTTGTAGTTTCTAATACTAAGATACAGAGAGATATTCTTTTCTTTTTTTTCTTTCTTCTTTTTTTCTCTTTTTTTTGAATGGGAGCAAAGTTTATAAAACTGATTTTTGGCTCCTTTTTGGTATTATTGGATTTTTGGAAGCTAACTTTTTCTTTTGGGATTTTTGGGAGATAGATGCGGTATAAGTAGCCGGGGGGGAACCAAGTGACATGTAGAGAATTTATAAGATATGTGGAGAAGGAAAATAATATCACTCGGTTCACTCATAAAACGTGCACAAAGGTTCAATAAGATAATACCCTAACTAAACTCATGGATAGCATGGATATTCTCATTCATTTCAATAAATTCTGAAGTCATGAGGTAAAAAGCACAATCATATCAGGCATGCAATCAGAAGTGGATAAGATAAAAAGCAGGTGCTTCAAATATTCTTGTGATGCATGAATCTTGGTGCGTTACCCAACGAAGAACATACTAGATACTACTTCATACATTCAGTTTTAATTTATATCAGGCATTCATTTAGAAAGATCATCAACAGAATAAGCAAGCATATAATAGCAAGACTGAAATACTAAATAAAGCAAGTCAAAAGGGATAAGCATTGTAATAGGCTACTAAAAGCTATGAGTAGTATCATTATGCAGAATAATTCTAGCAAAATGAAAAATAAGGCGGAGAAAGTAAGAAAAATAAAATCAAGTATGTAGGCATGGCGAAAAGGGAAACCCGTGATGCTAAATGTGAAAAATAAAATAAAGGAGGAAAAATGGGTGGAAAAAGAAAAATAAAGAGGTGTAAAATAAAGGAAAATAAAAATAAAAGCGATAGCGCTCATCCTCCAAACTAAACACAGCATTGTCCTCACTGCTGAGAACACGCTGGCAAGTGGGAAATGAGGCTAGGGTGGGGAATGGATAACGAAATGGAAAGAAAATAAAAATGGAAAAAGATGAAAATGTGCAGGTGAAAATGGAAAAGAGGATGATGCATATGCATGGCCTAATGCAAAAGATGCAAAAACATCGACATGCATGCAGATGATGATATGATGCACTATGTTGATGGAGATATATACAAGTGCAAGAGATGATATGTATAGATGCCAGATGATATGTAAATACGTATGATATGCAAAATGTATCATCCCCCAAGCTGTGCGGAAGCAGGGCCCTAAACGGACAGACGGGCACGAAAAGAGATATATGTGGGAGTGACTGGAGCGAAATAAAAGGGACATCATCAAGCAGGGGCACCACCCTCTATAGGTGGAGATGGGTCCCCCTGTTGTGGACCAGAAAGTGGGATGGCAGGCTGAGGCTCGACAACTGTGTCGGCCGAGAGGTCAGCAGAAGAGGAAGCAAGCTCAGCTGAAAATGGGACAATGGCAGTATCGACTAGTATGGAAATGTGTGTGTCGGCGATTAAAGTGTCCACTACCGTGGCTACCAACTCAGGTGTAGAAGTGGCAGGCCCTGCAGAAGCCTGAGAGTTTGGGACACTGAATGGTGCGACAGAGGAGACAGGTTCTGGCCTGGGAGGAGGGGCGTGGGCTAGGATCACGGGTGGTAAAGGTCGTGTCCTCAAAATATCTATGATCGCAGCGAGGTCCTCCTCGACTCTCTGCTGGTGGGCGGTGGTCGAGCAGATGAAGTCTTCGAAATCTCTCCCAAAGCGAGAAGTCTCGGCCTCCACCGCTGTCAGACGCGCGTTGGTGTACGAGAGTCGAGGGGAGGTCGGGAGCTGTGAGACACCACTCTTGTAAAGCGGCCTCGTGGAGAGGATCCATGGTGCCTGGGCTGAAGAGCTGGAGAGGGTGAACTCGCAGGGATCTCGGCGGAGGTAGTGGGTGTTGCGAGATTTATGCCCTCGAGGAAATTTATCTCCGTGTATCTATACAAACATCTTGTTCAAAATTACAGTAAGCTGTATGGTAAGAATTTATCTAAGTTAGATCATAATGTAGTTATCAATATAGATTAACTTAGGTAAAGTCCTGACACTTGATGCAAGGTCAAACATGTATCGAGATGAGTATCTCGATCATGGAGAAGTGCTTGACCGTTAGTAGCATAAGTCTAAAAGGGTTCGTGGTCATAGATGTTTCGAGAAAAGGATATCGAAACATCGAATAGACCATTGTGTCTTAGTCTTCACCGTATAGCGGTGACAATGATCTCATTATCATTTGACTTGGCGAAGTCGAAGACGAGACACAGGTGCTCATTGGAGAATGAGTTCATTGAACGACCCATAAGAGTTATCATATGGTTATGATTGACCAATCAGTCAATGATAACTCTTAGTGATGATAGGCAAGTTGGTCTTTTGACTTGGGGTCATTATACAAACCTGTGCGTGAACGGTGTCACTTAGATCACTGACCTAGCTTCGAGGCAAGGCCTGTCGTAAGGTCTTTGGTTGGGTGACATTTGAAGCATACGAGGAGAGTAATGACCAAGAGAGGATTCATCTCTCCCGGTCAATGGGAGTTAGTATCGTAGAATTAGTTCGATCTTTAGTGAAATCTTTGGCCAGAGTATGTTGGAAGATGACTAAAGATCGATGAAAACTAACCGGTTTCGAGTTATTGTGGTTGACAATTTGACCGTACCCTAGACTTGAACCAAATGACATAGTTTAGACGAAGAGACTGAAACTACAGAATTCATCACAAACACAGTCAGGGTGGTTCCGACAATACTCATGTCAATGAGTTAACCACATAAGAATGATACTGAAACAGGGACGACAACTTCTGCCCGTGGTCATTACCGTTTGAGGCTTCAAGCCCCACCTGTAGTATGGTTAGGCTGTACGGTCTCACACAGAGTGCGACCTTCGTCTAGTAATTGTAGGAGGATATATGCGCATAAGGCAATTTATCCTAAGTGTACGTCTTGTTAAATATAATATATGGTATCCATTATCCTAAGTATGAATTCAGATGAATAATATACTTAGATAATGTCCATAGACTTATAGTTAGTTCCTTACGTATCCAGATAAGATCTCGATTATGAGTAGTAAGTGACCGAATAGAAACTTAGGTCTTAAACAGTTCGTGGTCATAGATGTGTCGAGAACTGGATATCGACACATCGGATAGACTACCGTGTCATTGTCTTACCTTAGGGTAATGATGATCTCATAGTCATTCGACTTGCTGAAGTCGGAGACGAGACACAGGTGCTCATTGGAGAATGAGTTCACTGAACAACCAACTTAGAGTTACTAAATGGCTAACTTTAACTAAACTGTCTATAATAACTCTAGGGTGATGATAGGTAAGCTGGTCCTTAAGACCTGAAGTCATTTGTACGAACCTGTGAGTGAATAGTGTCGCTTAGACCTATGATCTAGCTTCGAGGCTAGGCCTGCTGAAAGATCTTAGGTTGGGTTACACCTGAAGCTGTCGAGGCAAGTATATGACTAAGATGCGATTCGTATCTTCCGTTAAAAGGAAGTTAGTGTCACAGACTCAGTACGGTCTTTGTGTTAATCCTCGGTCAGGGTACGTTGTAAGATGTACAATGTGAATACGACAAAGACCGCCGTATACTGACCAATGTTGTCTAATTGGGTTGACAGTAAATCATACCCTAGGCCAACAGGGACACAGTCTTGACGAAGGGACTATAGCTAATGATATTCATCACTGACACAGCCAAAGTGAACCCAACGATACTTTTGTTAATGAGTCGATCACGTTATGATGATTCTGAAACAGGGACGACAACTGCTGCTCGTGGTGACCGTCGTCTAGGGGTTTCGAGCCCCAACCTGTAGTAAGGTCAGGCAGTAGGGTCTCACACCGACTAGCACTCATTTCTTAGTAATAGGAAGATTAATAAGAGAAATTCATTCGATGAAATGGAATAGTTAATGTTCACAAGCTAGTTGTGAGATTAAGTCGTAGATGCAATAGGGACAATGTTGCATTTGATGCAAACAAAAAATCAAACGTGTCGTAAATTGGTTACGACAATATTTGTAGGAACAAAAGCATTGGAAAGTGCTACCTGGTTGACGGAATCGTTCCGGTCTAGACATAGGTTCAAACCGTGTCCAAATCGAAGCTCAAACAAGCCCAGAAATGCAAAAACAGTCCGAGTCAAAGTGGGTTAGACCCACTTGGGCTAATAGGTCCATCCGCAAGGGGTAAAGGGACGCAGCCCACTGGAAGTGTGCTCGCTGCTCAGCAGGCACGGCCTGCTGGTAGCAGCGGGCATGCGCCCGCTGCCCAGCGGGCACGGCCCACTGGAAACAGCGGGCGTGCCCGCTGTCCAGCGGGCCAGCCGACCGCCCACCTAATGCCTTGGGCGGGTGCGCCCACTAAGCCTAGCAGGCGCGCCTGCAACTTAAGTTAATATGGTTTTTTGAAACTCCTTTTGACGGTTACGAAAATTGATTTTTTGCCCATCTTTGGGCAATTGTTTGAGGGGTCAAAAGAAGTCGAAATTGTAGAGAGATGATGTACTCGATGCTATTTATCTCTGTGTGAATAGCACAAACGTCTTGTTGGAAATAATAGTAAGCTGTTTGGTAATGATTTATCTAAGTTATTTTATATTGTACTTAACATCAGATATTAACTTAGGTAAAGTCCTGAGACTTTATGCAAGGTCAAACATGTATTAAGATGAGTATCTCGATCATGGAGAAATGTTTGACCATCTGTAGCATAAGTCTAAAAGGGTTCGTGGTCGTAGATGTTTTGAGACAAAGATATCGAAACATCGGATAGACCATTGTGTCTTAGTCTTCACCGTTTAGCGGTGGCGATGATCTCATGATCGTTTGACTTGGCAAAGTCGAAGACGAGACACATGTGCTCATTAGAGAATGAGTTCACTGAACGATCCACAAGAGTTATCATATGGTTATATTCACCAATCTGTCAATGATAATTCTTAGTGATGATATGCTAGTTGGTCTTTTGACTTGATGTCATTTTACGAACCTGTGCGTGAACGGTACCACTTAGATCACTAACCTAGCTTCGAGGCTAGGCCTGTCGAAAGGTCTTTGATTGGGTGTCACTTAAAGCATACGAGGAGAGTAATGACCAAGAGAGAATTCGTCTCTCCTGGTCAATGGGAGTTAGTGTCATAGAGTTAGTTCGGTCTTTAGTAAAATCTCTGATCAGAGTATGTTAGAAGAAGTCCAACATTAGTTGACTAAAGATCAATAGAAACTAACCGGAGTCAAGTTATTGGGGTTGACAGTTTGACCGTACCCTAGACCTGATCTACACGATATAGTTAAGACGAATAGACTAAACTGTAGAATTCATCACGGACACAGTCAGGGTGGTCCCGACAATACTCATGTCGATGAGTCAACCATATAATTATGATTTTGAAGCAGGGACAGCAACCACTGCTCGTGGTCACTGCCATATAGGGCTTCGAGCCCAAACTTGTTGTAAGGGTCAGGCTGTAGGGTCTCACATAGAGAACGACCTTCGTCTAGTAATAGGTAGAAACGATTAGGGAGAATACGCATTTCATGCAAGGGATAAAATATTGCAAAAGATGTTTGCAATTATCTCCTGCATTCGGGATAAATGATCCTGAGTGCAAGTGGGAGATATTGGGGGATATGCCCTCAGATCATTTGTATTTGATGCAAATGAAAATTTAAGCTTAGATATGGACTATTTTGCATTTGATGCAAACCAGATTAAAGGTGTCGTAAATAGTTTACGAAAATGTTTAATATAATAAACGCATGGAAAAGGTTACCTAGATGACAAGATCATCCCGCTCTAAACGCAGGTTCAAACCACATCAAAAACGGAGTCCAAATGCACAAGTTATAGTCAAAACAAGTCAGCCCAAACAGTTGGGCTGATCCCAGCAAAAATGGAGGCCCACCAAGCGGGAATTTTCTGGTTAGGGTTTTTTAAAACCCGGGATTTTTTTGACAGCTGGATTTTCCATCTTTGAATGATTTTGGCTAACTTTGGACGATCAATTGGAGGGTCAAACGGACTCCAATTGACTCGCTGTTTTTTCTCATGCGTTCACCGTTGAACGCCCTTCGATTTGGTAGGTTGTACCAAGATTAAAGCTCAACGGTGAGGGAGTTAAAATTCATGGAAGTTTGCCCTTTGTGAAAGGCAAACTAACTTGATTTAATTAACTCAAATTTAATAGTCCCACATCGGTTGTGGAGAAAAGGGGAGAGTCAGTCGCCTATATAAATAGGGGCCTCTCCCTTCCTCCAAACTCGTCCCAAGCTCCAGTTCTGAGCAGCTCCCGTAAATATTGGAGCATGCTCGGATCTATGCTTAAATTAATATTCTCTATCTCGCTATATCTCTGCCTTACTCCTGAGGGCTCTAGCATAGCCACGAAGGAGTTCCGAAATCTTGGCGAAGGCTTTTCACTCACGTGAAACTTTCTTCGGCGCGTGGTTGGCTCGGCAATACGAGGATTGCTCGCCTTGGGAGGCGGAGCGGTTCAAGGAGCGGTTCGGCGTGGGACGGGGAGCGGCTCGGAAGACGGTGTGGAACATCTTGCCCGCCCCAGAGTCAAGATTCCGGGTATGTTTTTAGAAGCTTTCATTTTAATTATTCGTGGTAGTTTAGATCCCTCTTTGGGTGGTCAGATCCACCCCGAGTTGGCAGAGATCCTGGCTAAGAGGGTCTGGTTCCTTAAGGCCGCATGTTAATTAGATTAACATAATTTTTCCGCTGCATTTTTATGTCTATGTTCCGTCCGACTTAGGGCGGGAATAGAGTTTTTGTGCCCTAAGGGTCCCAGAAAACCCTTCAGTGGTATCAAAGCCTGTTGAGCTTGAGTACGGGTTCTCGGGCTATGAGCTGACCCGAAGTAATCGCTCTTACTGTACCCAGTCCTAATAAGATGGAGATCTTTGATAGGTTGGGCGTTGTCGAGAGGCATGCCGTAAAACAAGTTCTGAGGTATCTTGTGACGGGTCTAAGGTTCCATGGATGATGGGCCTTAACAGCGTCGCAATGATATCAGAGTGATACCCTTCAGTGGTATCGGAGCCATATTTGTATGCTGATCTAGGACTACGATTAATTAATTGAACGCTTTTAAATTCAGAAAAATGTGTTCTTTAAATTTATGCGATAAGTTTAAAATGATTTTAGATGTTTAAAAAACTTTATATGATAAATTTTAAACATGAAAGTTTAAAATGATGTTTTAAATTTATGTGATAATTTCAAAACTGATTTTAAAACTTTAAACTTATGCGATAAGTTTAAAATGGTTTTAGATGTTTAAAAATTTTATATGATAAATTTTTAAGCATGAAAATTTTAAAATGATGTTTTAGATTTATGTGATATTTTTAAAACTGATTTTAAAAGGTTTAAAATTTTTATGCGATAAATATTTTAAGTAGCATGCAAATTTTGCGATTTTTAAATACAAATTTTTATTTTATGAGATAAAATAAAATGTTTTAAAAATCATACTTTAAATTTAAATGTTAAATTTAAGCATGCATGCTTAAATTGTTTATGTGATAAACATTATTCTATTTAATTTTTAAATAGTTGTACACTCTTTTTATGCGTTAAAATTAGTGTAACTGTTGGAAAGTGATAGGACTCAAGAGAGAGAGAGGCAAACTTTCTTAGCAAAAGAATGAGTAACCATAGCACTAGGCCATGGTTCTCTATATATTCATGTAGAGAGGGGAGATGGAGGGCCTCAAGGAGACCAAGGTCCCCATTACTCATAGTAATGGGGACCAATGAAGTGGGTAATGAAGGAGGGGAGGCCAAAGGCCTCCCTCATTCATAACACTCCCCCTTACCCATTCATCACTTTGGTCTCAGCATCTGAGGCAAAGAGGGGTGGATACTTCTGGATCCAGAGTAAGTGTGTTTGCCTTGTTAAAACCTTAGCTGTGGAAAACCCAGTGGGAAAACCCAACATCTTAAGGAAAAAGAGTGCAACGCACAGGTTACTCCCCCTAATCCGTACAAGTTTCAGGCTTGCAGGTCTTTCAATTGTCGCATACCAATGTTCTTTACAAGCTTTATAAAAGTACATTTGGGCAAAGACTTAGTAAAAAGATCAGCTAAGTTGTTACAGGACTGGATCTGTCGAACTTCAATTTGCTTGTCGTTCTTTTGCTCGTGCGTCCAGAAGAATTTGGGAGAAATGTGCTTTGTCATGTCGCCTTTGATGTAGCCCTTCTGAAGCTGAGCAATACACGCAGTGTTGTCCTCAAATAGGGCAGTAGGCTCCAAATCACCGGTCTTCAGGCCAGTGGATTGGAGAATGTGTTGGACGATGGAGCGTAACCAAAAACATTCTCTGCTTTCTTCATGGATCGCGATGAGCTCTGCATGGTTGGAAGATGTAGATGTTGTGGTTTGCTTTACCGATCTCCAGGAGATAGCAGTACCTCCGTAGGTAAAAACAAAACCTCTCTGGGATTTTTCCGTATGCGGATCTGAGAGATAACATGCATCAGCATAACCAAATAACTTGGGGGAGGCACCTCTCTGGTAGTAAAGTCCCAGAGCAATTGAACCCTGGAGGTATCGCAGAAGATGCTTTACTCAGTTCCAGTGGCGCTTTGTGGGCGCTGCACTGTGTCTGGCTAGGAGATTAACTGTAAACGCTATATCGGGACGCGTACAGTTAGCCAGATATAGAAGTGCTCCAATGACACTGAGGTAGGGTACTTCAGGACCCAGTATCTCCTCCCCCTCTTCCAGTGGCCGGAAGGGGTCCTTATGTACATCTAGTGATCTTACGACCATAGGAGTACCTAAAGGATGACATTTATCCATATGAAACTTGCGTAGAAGTTTCTTTGTATAATTAGATTGGTGTAATAGGATTCCATCTCTTAGGTGTTCTATCTGTAAGCCAAGACAATACTTTGTTTTGCCTAGGTCTTTCATTTCAAAAGTATGTTTTAGGCTTTCAGATATCTCATTGATCTCTGCAGGAGATCCTATGAGATTTAAGTCATCTACATATACTGCTATGATGACGAATCCTGTTCCCGTTCTTTTGATAAAGATACACGGGCAGACTTCATTATTCGTGAATCCTTGCTGTGCAAGGAAATCACTAAGTCTGCTATACCACATCTTGCCCGATTGTTTTAGACTATATAATGATCTATGTAGCCTTACAGAGAATACGTCCCGAGGCATCTCTGTCATCTCTGGGGGTAGATTAAACCCATCAGGAAGTCTCATATAGATATTTTTATCTATATCGCCATATAGATATGCAGTCACAACGTCCATGAGCTGCATTTCTAGGCTTTCCAGAGAAGTTAGGCTTATTATAAATCGGAATGTGATCGAATCCATGACAGGGGAATACGTATCTTCGTAATCAATTCCCGGTCTTTGGGAAAAACCCTGGGCTACAAGGCGTGCCTTGTAGCGAATGATCACATTATTTTCATCTCTTTTTCTTATGAAAACCCACTTATATCCCACAGGCTTTACACCTACTGGTGTTTGGAATACTGGTCCAAAGACTTTGCGTTTCAAGAGTGAGTCCAGCTCTACTTTTATTGACTCGTCCCACTTTGGCCAATCATCTCTGTGTTTACATTCCGCTAGAGATCGTGGTTCGACGTCATCGTCATATTCAGTGACGTGAACGGCAATATCGAACACAAAATCATCGTCGACGACTATGCTATTTCTATCCAGTACTTCTCCAGTACGTACAAAATTTAATGATGTTTCTCCTATTGTTTCCTCTGTTGGGGAAATCAGGAGGTGAGAAGTAGCTGGTCTGAGCTCAGCATCCTGTGGAGGGATAATCTTAGTATCTCCAGGAGTCTTCCTATTTCAGGAACTTTATCTTTTGAACCTGGTGGGCGTCCTCTTTTCATTTGAGGTACAGCTAATTCTGCTGCCGGTGGATTGCATCCATCTATGGGGATGTCAATCCTAGCTGGCATATTGGCAGCAGTGACGTGTGAACAGACAATCTTCTGGTTGTCCGTGAACTTATCCGGCAAAAGATGTACTGTATTCTGGATGTGAAGAATCTTCAGGATCTCATCTTCACACAGATTAGTACGCGGATCATATATGGACAAAGACTTTTGGTCCCAACTAATGGTCTCAGTAGCTTCTGGCTTCTTAGACTGTGTGCCCAGTTTAGGAAAAAGTTTCTCATCAAATTCACAGTCAGCAAAACGTGCCTTGAATGCGTCACCCGTCAGGGGTTCAAGGTATCTAATAATAGAGGGCGAATCAACCCCAATATATATACCTAGACGATGCTGAGGACCCATTTTGGTCCTCTGAGGTGGTGCTATTGGGACATATACCGCACAACCAAACACTCTCAAATGAGAGATATCCGGAGGTGCGCCATATGCTAGTTGCATCGGGGATAAAGTATGACCTCCAGAGGGTCTTATCCTAATAAGTGATGCGGCATGTCAAATAGCATGCCCCCAAGCATCCACTGGCAACTGGGATTGCATAAGTAATGGACGTGCAATCCATTGGAGTCTCTTTATAAGGGACTCAGCTAATCCGTTCTGGGTGTGAACATGTGCTACAGGATGTTCAACTTCAATACCCGTTGCCCGGCAATAGTCTTCAAAGACTTGTGAAGTAAATTCTCCCGCATTATCAAGACGTAGTTTCTTGATATGGTTATCAGAAAAATGAGCATGCAACCTTATTATTTGTGCCAATAGCTTTGGAAAAGCTAGGTTGCGGGTGGACAAGAGGCACACATAAGACCATTTGGTTGATGCATCAATCAATACCATGAAGTATCGAAATGGGCCACTTGCGGGGTGAATATGCCCGCAAATGTCACCATGAATTCTCTCAAGGAAGCCAGGAGACTCTAATCCCACTTTCAGGAGGGATGGTCTCGTTATAAGTTTTCCCTTGAAACCAGGGAGACAAGGAAATTCACCCTTTTGAAGAATCTTCAGGTTCTTCAATTTGTGTCCACGAGATTCAGTGATGATGCATCGCATCATTGCTGTTCCAGGGTGACCAAGTCTATTGTGCCAGAGTTGGAACTCTGGCAGTGATTGGCACGTCTGGTGCTCAGTCATATTGGCTTCTATTGGTTGAATGTATGTTTGGTAGAGACCCGACGGGAGTCCCTTGAATCGCTCGCAGATGATCTTCTGGTCATCTTTATGACGAGTGACAATCAGATATTCGACCTTATTTTCATCTCTGGTCTCTAAGTGATATCCGTTTAAACGGAAATCCTTGAAACTTAAGAGATTCCTATTTGATTTAGGAGAGAATAATGCATTATTTATTTGAAGTCTTGTGTTATTTGGGAGCAATATAATTGCTTCACCAGATCCTTCGATTATTTGAGACAGTCCTAAAATTGTGATAACAGGAACATCATATTTATTTACGCTATTAAAATAGCAATGATCGCGAAGGATTGTGTGCGTCGAGGCACTGTCCACTATGCACTCATACGTCATCTATATAAGCAAAAACGAAATTTTATTTGAGCAAAATGTAGACAACATTCAAAAATAAAAGTTCGTACTAAAGCAAATAAAAGATGAAGATACATTGAATTCTAAATGCATAAATAAAAGATGATGCTCAATCGAGAAGGTCGTCGTTCTCGAAGTCTTTTGCAGTAAACATTGTTGGCGGCTGAACAGCCGCCAAGTTTGTTTCAGGTAGAGACGTCTGGTTCGCCTGGTATAGATCCTGGAGGTGGCGAGGAGTGCGGCAGTTTCTGGACCAATGGCCAGTCATGCCGCATCTATGGCATTTATCCTCCCAGTTCTTCTTAGGAAGTGACACTTGCTCGGTGTTTTTTCGCTTCCAAGTGAAATTTCGCTTTCCCTTATTCTTTTTGTTTGTATTGGGAGCTGAACCTCTTGGTTGCTTCATTACAGCTTTCCCTTTGGTGTTTTTAGCCTTCCTCTTGTTTTTCCACTTCTGGGGAGAAACGTGGTGGGCTTCAGGGATAGGGGCAGTGCCAGCTGGACGTAAGTTATGAGTTGCAAGAAGTAAGTCTCGATTTTGCTCTGCCCTAAGTAGGCATGAGATTGCGTTCATGATACTGCTGCATGAGGATTGCATCTTTCTCGTGAAACGAGGTAAATGTCTTTTCCAACATGCGTTGTTCTGTCACTTCTTCACCGCACAACTTCAGGCGTGAGATGATGTTATGAAGTGCAGAATTATACTCAGCGACGGACTTATAGTCCTGTAGTCTGAGGTTTTTCCACTCATAACTGGCAGAGGTTTTCCCACTCATAACTGGCACTCGGTAATATAACATCAATTTGATGTTTATACCGTGCTTCCAGCGTTATCCACAGGTCCTTTGGGTCCTCAACCGTTAAGTATTCGGCCTTTAAGGTCTGATCTATATGTTTCCTAATGTAGATTATGGCTTTCGCCTTATCTACATCGGATACAGTGGTTGGAGAGCTGCTACTAGATGTAGCAGAAGCTTCGGCCGCTGCTGGGGCCGAGGAAGGAGCCAAAATGGACCCAAGGAGGGCCATCGAACGCAAGTGGAACTTCAGGTCCACTCGCCAACTCAGGTAATTCTTCCCTGCAGAGTCAAGGACTTCGAAATCGACGCTTGCCAATTTAGCCATTTATCTACGCAATTTAAAATAAGCATGAGTTAATATAAATTAAAATTCACGCATAAAGAAATAAACAAGTAAAAATGCGGGGATCGGTCAGATACCCAAAAAAAGTACACAGTCCAAAGTTCGTTTACAGTCCATAAAAGAAAAGAAAAATACAACTTCAGAAACCCAAGTTGGCCCCCTATATCTGCATTTTGAACCTTCGGCTTCATATGCTGTTGCACCGAGCTTTGGCTTTTTATACAAATTTCCTCACTTACAAATTCTCTCAAAAGAAAATAAAAGTGCAAGGAATGTAAATAGGTATACAATGGCCGATCCCGAAAGACACATTTTTACTTATTTAAACATCCATGCAGTTCTAAATATGTTACATGCATAAAAATAAACAACCACGCATATATCTCAAGCATAACATATGGTAAAGGAAACTAGAAAATATAATTATCTCGTAGACCATGTGGAAACGTCATATACCGTTAGGTTAGTTGACTAACGGCAGAGCGGTCTCGGGATCTTTAAGATAGTTATATTTTGAAAAATAGAATCCTAGTAAACCATAGATAATAATTGGCAAGAGCGATGTTTAAATAAATTTTTCAACATGGACTATATAAATTAATTGTGATTTTACAAAGTTTTCTCCGAGTTTAAATATGCCAATTTTATATCCCGTACAAATATTTCTCATATTTCAAATGCCGAATTTATAAATTATTTTGCGGCTTCGGGCCAAAAAATAGTTTTAATTATATGGGCTTGTGGCCCATTCCGCAGTTACGCATAATCATTTGCCTCTAAATTTTGACTTCGGGCCAAATTAGAGTTTTAGCTTTTAAAAATAAATTTGTAATTTTATGGGCTTGAAGCCCAACTCGCTGAAATTATAACCCAATGGCCCATAGGGTTTATTTTGTGAAAAACCCTAATCTCTAACTATCTGGTTAGAGATCAGCCGTCATGCCCTTTCACCTTCTCCTCAATGGTGTAGGGAGGGGGGAGAGCATTACCGGAGCAAGATGCCTCCCCCCACCCCTAAAAGTGAAGGGAAAAGAGCCCCCCTTCCTCATTGGTTGGGGGGGTGATCGGCCGTGGAGGCGCCCTCCCTGCAGGGGGGGATCGGATGCAAGGCGCCCCCCTGCAGGGGGGTTCGGCCGGGAGGCGCCCCCCTTGCAGGGGGGTTCGGCCGGGAGGCGCCCCCCTACAGGGGGTCGGCCGGGAGGCGCCCCCCTTGCAGGGGGGTTCGGCCGGGAGGCGCCCCCCTACAGGGGGTCGGCCGGGAGGCGCCCCCCTTGCAGGGGGGGTTCGGCCTAGAGGCGCCCCCTGCAGGGGGTCGACCGTTGGAGGAGCCCCCCTTGCAGGGGGGTCGATGTGCGGGAAGTCCCCCCCTCCGGCAGGGGGGGTGCGGCCGCGGGAGGTGCACGTTAGACCCCATCCCAAGGGGGGTCGTTCCGGTTCTCGTTCCCGATGAGAAAAAAAAGAATTTCATTGCAATATGAAGAAATTACTTTGTAAAAACAAATTTTTCTTTGTATTATTTTAATTTTTACTTGTATGCAAACATGGTAAATTTTTTTATGTATAGTCCGTTGTAAACTATGGGAATAAGAAGTATACCTCTAGATCGATGATCTAAGGACGGCCGTAGAAAAGATCCGTAGAAATAAAAATCCGAGCTCCCGAAAGCCTCGAGAATGCCGCAACACTCCAACGAATCGTCGCAGCAACCAAAGATTCCTTGCGCGTAGGGGATCAATTTGGTGGGGATTTTAGGCTTGGATTCTTGCTCAAGGAAGAACACGTGCTGATAACGTGTTGGAAAGTGATAGGACTCAAGAGAGAGAGGCAAACTTTCGTAGCAAAAGAATGAGTAACCATAGCACTAGGCCATGGTTCTCTATATATTCATGTAGAGAGGGGAGATGGAGGGTCTCAAGAAGACCAAGGGTCCCCATTACTCATAGTAATGGGGACCAATGAAGTGCGTAATGAAGGAGGGGAGGCCAAAGGCCTCCCTCATTCATAACAGTAACTTTATTTTAATGGCTATGTGAATGTTGTCACTTATTTGATAACACAAGACAACCCTCTTAGGATAGCCATTAAGAATTCGTTAAAATTTATGAGATAAATTCTAATGACATGCTATGTTTTAATAAAACATTAACAACACTTTAAGACCTAATTCCTGGTTAGGGTAGTCCCTTTAATGATATTTTAATTCTAATTGTTATGATATTAATTCTCATTAAAGGACTTCGCTTTTACGTTGTTAATAAATTTATTAAAATCCTATTAACGATTAGGATAGCACGTGAACCTTATAGTTGATAAGGATTTACTAAAAGTTATTAAACAAATCCTAAAATTTTGAAATGCAACTAGTTGATAGGATGATTAGTTGTTAATAAAAGCCTTTTAGTCTATGGCACGTATATAAAAATGACAAGCTTCATTCAATGGACCATGATCTAGTCAATGTGCTTGGCTAAATTTGTTGGATCATCCTTCTGAGGGATATTGATCCTGGCTTAGTCAATTCCCTGGCTATGTTTCGCTGGACCGCAATGACACGAATCATGACTATATGAAACCCTGGACTATATATAAGTCAAATACGTTAATAATCTTCTTCAAGATTAGCCGTAACCCTACTTGTTTTAGGGGTTGGAAACTATAGGACCCGTGTTCCAGTTGTTGAGCTACACTCAAGCTGTGACATGTCAACCTTGTAGAAAACAACTCTTTAAATACATAAGATGAAATCTTGACTTGACCCAAACCGTCGTGTCGTGAATACACCGAGCACCGGTGTAAGTTAAGTCAATGGTGTAGTCTGTCTAGATGTAGTCTGAGACCTGACCCAAACCGATGGGTCGTGAATACACTGAGCGCCGGGGCAAGTCAGGATGGACACGAAAATAAGGGTACGACTAGACTAGACATTGTGATTTGGATGAGCACACTCATGATCACAAATGGCTAGGGGTATAAACCGATAAGAGGATCATATCTGATATGATCGATGAAGAGTCATCTTCCGATTACAGAGTCAAGCAACTTGTTAAGCTACACTCAATGTTGTTAGGCTCAGGGTGATTGGATCTCTTACCCATTTATTTAATTCGATTAAATCGTTCATTATTAAGGCTTAAAATGATCGTAAAAATAGTTGGAGGATATCTATATTATAAAACAGGGATGTTATCATGGGTTATTGGATAAGAGAAATTGGATAAGATAAGAGAAATTGGTTAAGACAAGAGAAATTGAAATTGGGAGAAGTGAACTTGAGTTTGGAGGGAAACTATTTCATATGAGTTGGATAAGATAAGAGAAATTGGTTAAGACAAGAGAAATTGAAATTGGGAGAAGTGAACTTGAGTTTGGAGGGAAACTATTTCATATGAGTTTTGAGTTTGAAACAAAATTTTGGAGGGGAATTAAATTTTGGGGGAAGAAAAGACATCTCTCTCTCTCTCGGCTTCTTTTGGTATCATTTTTCCAAAATTTGGAAACACCTGCAAAAAGACCTCTCTCTCTCTCACAGCATCAGAGCAGATGTTTTGGTAATACACATCACTAAATAGAAACGAGAATGGAGCAACGAAGGAGCAAAGTAGAAAGAGGGCCGGGGGGGAGAGAAGGCGAGAGCAGTAAAGGGTTTCGAGCAAGGAGACGTGCTCCCCAAAAGAGGTGCTTCTCGCTTCCCCAATTAACAAAAATCCCCAACTATATTTGTTTAATTTGCACCTTGGCCCTCTCTACTACTGCTTAGCTCTGACCCCAATCCTTTTATATTCTGAGTGGATGATCTGGTATTTATTCAATCTTTTGAATTTTTTGATATTCTTTAAATTACATTAACAAATTGAGAAAATGGAGGATTTTAGATACACGGGTGTATTAATGCGGTTGAGGTGGCCTACCCATCATCTATTCGATGTAATGCTCGCTTCAGGGGTTGAGAAATTTTTTGAATCTATGTGGTTTAATGGGAATATTAATATTACCCAAGTTGGGATTTTTGATTTTTGGTATTTGAACTATTTTTACAATTGGGGCTTAAATTTTTTCGAATTAATTCTTGCTGGGTGATTGATGGAAAAAAATATTGGTGATTGTTGTAAAAACTGTTGCCCAATGCAATTTCTTGCTGGGTGATTTCGAAAAAATTGTCATCAAAATACTGCATGATTCTTGCTGGTGATTGTTGGAAAAAACTGCCATTCACTATCAATATGTATTGTTAAATAATTGAGTTGGGTGATTGTTGGATGATTTGCTTGGTTTGAGGAAATTTGCTTGACAGTCTAATTGAATAAAAATGAATAAAAATGAAATTTGCTTGACAGTCTAATTATTGGGTGATTGTTTGTTGTTATGATAGGGTACGATCTGCGGTTTGATATCAAATTCAAGCATCCTTCTGCTTTTGCTACCAAGGACGACGACGACGACGATACAACATGATACGACATGATGACGATGACGACGATACGACGACGATATCAAATATGCATCTTTCTGATGTCGTATTTTGATGACAGTTTCAGAGCATTTTGGTGAGGCTTAAATTTTCATGAAGTGTGTGCTTAAATTTCATTTTTATGGAAAATAATTCCTTCAGTTATGTCGTTTGAGTTCCATCGTGCTAATTTGTATGGCTTAACAAATTGACGTGGTCCGACCTCCAAAAGTAAAACTTATGATTTTCAAAGATGTTTGGAATAATAGGACTAAATACAGTAAATCTAGACATATTAGGTAGAACGACACAATCTATTTGTAAGTTGATCTTAGAATTTCATCATTCTTTGTAGGACATTTATTGACATAGTAACATCACTGCTACATTGCAGCCAAAGCCTGTACTTAGTAATATGGTGTTGACTATATTGTGTTAACTATATTGAGATTTTTTTGACCTTTTGTTGATCTTACTTTTGTACAACTATTAATTTTCTTAGCTCGCAACCAATTTTGGACTCTCCATCAGTTGGAATTTAAAAATATGCTGCTTCTTCATGGAGACATTAAAAAGACTGTTTATATGCAATCATCAAGATTATAACAATCAGAGCAGCATCTGATATGTTACTTAAATATGTCTTTTTATGGTTTCAGAGCTTGGTTTGATAAGTTTAACATGGTGTATGCTTGCATGGATTCAAATAGAATAGGGTTGTCATATTTTATTTTCACAGCATAGCACTTGTGTGGGTAGTGATCCTATTAATGTAATGATTGCCGCGTGTTACCTTTAAAGCAATTATTTAGGATTTTTCTAATCGTTGTGCATGTTATTCTTTAGCAAAATTTAGAAGAGATGACAAGGTAATATGACCATGTTAATTTATGTTTTGGCATGTCAAGGTTTTAAAAAAGCATCAAAATGTTCAAGCTGTATGTGATATGAGTGATCCTAAAAGGGTTATGCTCAAAGAGAAGAAGATCTATGCTTAGCTCTGTCAGAGGAACCCATTCGATGGGGGAATTAAGGTGAGAAAAATCTGGAATTTGGAATAAAGATGAAAATTTTATTTTAGTTGTTTTGTTGAACAATAAAATTGTGATTTGTAGATTTTTTAGGAATTTTGGATGGAAATAAAAATTCTGGTTACTGTTAATATAGGTTTGGTGCACAATTATGCGCCAAACATTCATATTTCAGATCAGTTTGGTGCACAATTTTGTATGGAAAACAAATACAGGTTTGTTCACAAATTTGAAGGGATTCTGCCCATCTCCAAGGTCATACTATCGAACTCAGTTGAGAGCAGAAAGAAGTTATTCTAGGGCACACATGGTTTCCTTTAATCCAAAAAATGTAGAAAAATGAATAATTTGGCTCAACATTGTCTGTGTGTGTTGGTAAGATTCAAGAGCACGTTCAAAATAATGGGTTAAATTGACAAATTTCTAGAATTGAACAATTCATTTAAAATGGAACAATATAGAATTTGTGTGTATATGGGAGTTGTGAAATTTCAAGCTCGATGCGTAATCTATGAGTAACTCATCGGTCGATTTCACGTACTAATACAAACATGCACATAGATCGTTTGTTAGCTCTTGCATGGACATGATGGATTTTCATTTTTTTTTGCAGTTTTTGCTCCGTTGGTGTCGATGATTATGTACAATC
Source organism: Scilla litardierei (assembly GCA_030789695.1). Lineage (NCBI taxonomy): Eukaryota > Viridiplantae > Streptophyta > Magnoliopsida > Asparagales > Asparagaceae > Scilla > Scilla litardierei. The sequence continues at coordinate 227,745,256 of CM061142.1, forward strand.
AGTATTGGAATTATCAAGGTTATGTTCTAAACAATGTTGCATTTGTGCTTGCTGCAGTTTTCCTATACAGGTTAGTTTGGAAACTTTCTTTATTTATAAATTTTATGGAAGATTCGATCTTTAAATAGAGTTATAATAATTGCTATAGTATGTGGAGGATGTGAATATAAGAATATAATGTGCTAAATTTTAATGCTTTTGGACATTATTTCAACAATATAGATATCTTTTTATGGTCATGAAGTATCTTATATCACATATTAGGGTGTGCATGTACCTGTAGATTGTTTTCTAATGTTAGGTTGTTGATTTTGATTGTGTCATAGGATATCTCCATATCAGTATAGGCATTATATTGTTATGTTCTGAATACTGCATCTTTGTAATTTTCTTTCCCTAATTTTTTTCATTTTTATAATTTATCTCCAATTTTTCTGAATTTATTCCAACTTAAATCCATGAGATACAAAAGCTGATTAAAATTGTGCATTTATTGATAGAAATGGAGTTTTGGGGGAGGTTTAGTGATTATTGATTAAGATTTGGTGTTTTGATTAATTGTTTTTTCATCTATTAAACTTGGTAATGTCTCTGAGTCAACTCAATTGTTATTTATTGAAATTTACACACATTTACAATACAAAACATTTTACTTGAATTTTGAATTCCTTTTCCACAATTCTTTTAGAATGTTTTGATCAGTATTTACATCTGATGTACCTCTCAGAATGGCAATGAATTAGTGAATTCACTCATGGAAGTGTCTGTAAACTCTAATGGTTATCTACTTGAAGTTTTTTTATTAAACGTATTCCTCTTTGTTGTGAGGATAGAATCAAAGTAAAGTCCCCAGCAAAATAGAACAGAAATTTTTTTGCAAAAATGTATTTCTTAACGGAGTGAAATTAGCAAATTCGAACTCTATGTATCCAATATACCTGTAAATATTCAAATGCATTCCCATATATGGATGCCTCAATAGTCTCAACCATTTGATAAATTTCAACAAGACAACTTGAAAGAGTTCTCACAAGCATCCAATTCTCAAAAAACTTTATTTTCAGAAATTTAGTGTTTCTCTTTTTTTTCCATCTCCTTTTCTGAAATGATTGTTGAATGATCAATTTTTTTGAAGTTTCAAGGTGTTTGTGTGATCCAGTGGCAACTTAAAAAGGAAACACGTGTTGGACAACATATCTTTTGAGGAATTTATTCACAGATTGAAGGCACAGATGAATATTGAAGGGACAGAGGAATATTGTGATTTCTTATACGGTGTTGGTGATTTCATCATATTGTTTTTCTTGGTCGTTTTTTCTCCATACGGTTGTTTGTAAAATCGTGGGATTGAACATCGATCCCGATGAATAAAAAACCATCAGTTTCACATTAAGCGTTATGTGGCGTAATTTTGGACTTCCTAGCATTATGTTTGCATCTTTATTCTTGGGGCTTGCCTAAAATTTCTTTTGTTTGGAAATAATTGCCTGTTTACTGCCTAATTGCACCATGGTGCAATGCTACTTTAATTATTTTAGTAAGATCTGTGTCCATTTTCTTTCCCAAATTCGTTTTCTTCCATTAAGTTACATTGTGGCGGTATTACTCTAGGTATTACTCTATGATCCTTATTTACTTACCCATTGTTCATTTTTTGGCATGGAAGCTGAGGGCTATAGTAAACTGAGGTTGATTTCAAGCTAATCACGCTCAAACAGAATGGAGGCATCTCCACTAAATGTTTGTACAAATGGTCAAAAGAACAACCTTCCACTCCAAACTGAGAATTGGATGCAACACAAGGAGTTGACATTTCTCTGCCAGGATCTCCACAAGCAATGCTTAAAAAATCTTGGATTCAGGTTTGTTGGTTTCGACTCCTCAGATGCGTTTTCAGTTATTTTGATCAATTGATCATATGATGAGAAGTCTGAAGGCGACAAATGGAATTACCATTACCAATCCATGTCCCAGCCCTTTGCCATTAAGAAATTCAAAGTTTTTTCATGTATTGATGCAATCCCCGTAATTTTTGTTGTCTGAAATCAAATAGATTTTTTGGAGATTGATGACAGATGGTTTAAGTTAATAAAATTTTGATTAATTTTTGAGTTATAAGACGAACCTAATGAAGAAAAAAATGTATGTGTTGAAGTTTTGATCTTGAGTTTTGATCTTTCTAAGTTGAAAGGTTTATCTTATTTGTTCTATTTATCATCTTAGTTCTTATGCACATGAAGTTTTTGCTGTAAAGCCAAGGTTAACATAAAGTTGTGCACTCACATAAAAATTAAAGTACTCATATATCTGAATATCGATAGTCTTGAAGACAGATTTATTATTGATAAAGTAAATGAATCTGGACAATAAAATCTTTAATTATCGGCTTCTTCATTTTGCATAAGGATTAGTTCTGGATTGGGATCTACTTCAAATGCTTTAGTTAAATATCTACTTACTATTGATTTCTTCACTTCATGATTAACTTCAAATGCTTCTATTAAATATATGTTTACCGTTGATTTCTTTACTTCACGATTACAAGAGCAAAAAAGCACTAGAAAATAAAAAAGAGTTGGAAATTTAAACGTTTTTGTTTCATACGCATAATAATTTTCTCTTTAGAAGGTTGCTTTTATTGTACATCTTACAATTCTGGACTTTATAAATCAATTAGCTCTGGTGATCTGATCACTAAATTGAAACATTGAGATGATTATTTGTAGATGTATGATATTTAAGGGTATTTTTGCATTTAGATCCATTTTGTTTTACAAAATTAGCTAATAGCTCCAAAATTTTGCAAATAACTAATTTTGCTCAAAATAACATGAGTTGGCAGGTTGGTTTGCAGAATATGTTTTGATTTTCAATGTTTTGGCTCATTTACTCTCCGTTTTGGTGCATTTTCGATGATATGGTTCGATCGAATGCATGTTCGATCAATTTTTTTGTTTTTTTATTTTTGCTGTTTGAAACCCCTAATGTTGCTTCTTCTTTTTATAACTGATGGTTTTCAGTCTTCCAATCTCACTGAGGTGCTCTAATTATTTTCTATTTATTTTAAAAGATATTAGCATTGTGATAAGTGTCTAAGTTCTATCTAACCGTTGATATTGTCTTGATGAGAGCTGAATTTCCAATATTAGGTCTTAGTTCTAACTGTTAACATTGTCTCACCAAGGTTCGTTAATTATAAAAGGAGTTATAAGATGAATAAATCAAAATTTCCAGTCATTAACTTGTAAAAGATCTCACGACAAATATCAGTTTACCGAGTCCAGAGACCCACAAAGACCAACATAAGAGATCACAATTTAGTAAAATACTTGAATTGACAAAGCATCAATGATGAAATGGTCTGTAAGAACCAGAACTTCTGAAAGTTGCCGAATTACACTCACATGAGCAACCTGAACAGTTTATGAGAAGGATATGGTTAATACATTACAAGAATTTTAACTATTATAATCAAACAATACATATAGTATATTACCACCATTAAGCTTACAAGAATTTGTAACATCAATCCCTTAATATGCAGGAAAATAATCCATGGGATTTCAGACCATAATAACACATTTCACAAAGCTAAAACATCCACTATCAGCTGAGAAAGGAAATGAAATTTAGAAATTAAATTGCTGCTATTTGAACAATTTCAACCTGACACAGGACATAGGCCTTGGCCATTTCTCCAATGCACAGAAGATAACAAACCTAAGCTACAAGCACAGCTCAAATATATAAACATAAACCATAGGCTATCATGTTAGAGGAAGTCGGGCTTAGTCTATCATGTTAGATGAAGTTAGGCTTAAGATGGGATGGACAAAAGTTCAACCAATGCCAAGTACATTAGCACTGATGCATTACCAGGTTAGGAAAGATAAGATCATGGTTGAAGAAGACGAAAGAAGCATATATATACCAAAATGAATCTGGGCTGTGGCTGAATAAGAAAAATGGATTTTGTATTTAGCCAACCAAAAGATCAAAATGTTTCTAGCACTGCAATTGCAGTCCATATTTTTCAAAGAAAATCGAGGACAGTCCAGTCACAGTAAGCGACTGTATACTAATGTAAATCACAAGTTTTTTGAGGTAATTATAAATCACACATGATAGAAGTTAAACAACCACATGATCAAAGATTAAAAATGAAATGCCTTTGTATCCAGAACGATGCATCTATGGGTTATTAATTAGACCTACACATAACCAGTCATTATAGATCTGAGATAAACAATAAACATATAAGAACATGATTGAGTTTATACACAAGAACATTGCATCAACATACATGAATGCATGAATATGTAAAACACAAACTGACAAATCAAATATCATGGTAAATTTGGTCTTCTAATTAGTTAAGGTGCTTATCTAAAAAGATTGTTATATAACTCGAATGTTGTTTCAAATACCACTTATGAATTACTGTACGTGCAGGTTTGATGTATCACAACAAAAGACTTGCTTCTTTATAGACGTTAGCCAATGACATCAGATACAGATTTTGCACAAGTATTACTCAACCTAAAATTTTGGATTTGTGTAGATGAGCATGCCATTAATTCCTAGACAATAGTAAAAATAAGTCTATCCAGTGTTACCGTCAAGTTTTTTTTCGATTAGGCAGGTGGCTGAGCTGCTCTAGGTTCTTGTAACGACTGGTTTTTGTATGATTGGATTATCAGTGTGTTTTGCTTGTGATGGTGGGTTCTCTCCTTGTGTGGTTTCCATTTCCATAGTTCTCGCTTTCATTCATCTCGTTGAGATTTCCTAGCTTTCGTTTTCATTCCTTTTGATGTGATCTTCTAGGTTCTTCCTTAGAATCATTGAACTCGGAGTAAGTCACTCATGACGAGCTTCATATCGATCATATCTTAGAGTATAAATCGATCCTAGAAGCCATAGAAATCTTCCCGAAGCTTCGCGCTTCGAATCGGCACTTTTCGTGCACGTTAGTTGGTTCAAGAAGATCAATCGACCGACTAGATTCCAATCTAGTCGGTCAGGAAATCAACTGGAACCGACTAGTTCATTCAATCAATTATTCAGGAGTTACTGTTTATCGTTAGTCGGTCTAAGAACAACCACCGACCGACTAGATGTGAAACTAGTCGGTCAGAACTTGTTCTTCAACCGACTAGTTCCTTTGATTAATTTTCCCTAAGTTACTGTTTATCTTTAGTCGGTCTGAGAACATCTTTCGACCGACTAGATTGTAAACTAGTCGGTCAGCCATTGTTCTTCAACCGACTAGTTCATTGATCATCTTCCCAGCCGAGTTACTGTTTACTCTTAGTCGGTCACAGTTATTCGACCGACCGACTAGTCCCCAAACTAGTCGGTCAGCCATCCTTCTTTGACCGACTAATCAGCCCAGGAAACCCTAGTTTGCCCTAGCCGCCACACGATTTTCTATATAAACCCCAATCGTTTTCTTCTCTTCCCTCTCTTCTCCTGAACCTCCTCCTTCCCCAAATCATCCCCCTTCATCCCCAAACCCTTCCTCCTTCATCCCAAGCTCATCCATCATCATCCAAACCCTCATTTCACATATCCTACCTCTCCTCAACCTCAAACCCTCATCAAATCCCCAAAATCCTCATCCAAACCCATTTCTCCAGATTTCCCCCATTTCCAGATCTGAGCCGGATCGTTCTTCCGTCGCCGTGGTTCTCGGCGTCGTTCCTCCGCTTCTTCACGGGTAGTATTCTTCCTTTAATAATCTCATAACCCACACTTGATATTTGTGAAACCCTAATAAAATGGATCATTAGAAATCGTAAGATTCGATTGTGAATACGGATTAGTTACCATTCTAATGTTGTTTTTCCATGGCAGTGATCCATTCTCGTAGATAACAAATTTGTGTGATGTGCCTACGTTGATCGTTCTCCTCGGTGCCAAGCAAGTGAAACTTGCATCTTTTGATTTGGGCCATGTCTTAGGCCATTTACCTTGCTTTAGCGTAAAAGAGACTAGACGGTGAAAGGATAGCCGTCTAGACGCCATTGATCTAGCTTGACAACGAAGCTTGGTCCGTCACCTTCATCATGCTTGTATGTCACGTTTACTTTCCCTAAACGGTACGCGTATTAACTGTTCATGTCATCCATGCATCCTTAACTGCTGTTGCATTTTAACTGCCACGTTTAATTTCAATTAACGGTACGCGAATATGTTCATGTCATTGCATTTTTCCTGTCACGTTTAAATACAATTAACGGTACGCGAATATCTGCTCATGTCATTGCATGCTTGAATACTCATCGTGATTGCGTAGCTTCGCTACATACTTGTACTATTTGTCCTGACTAGGCACCCACCTTGCGTGGGCACAATCCTATGCCAAATACACTTTCTAGCTCGTGTTCCAGAAGACGAGCTCAATACAGCCTGCTGGCAATAGGGCACTCGTTGAGTGATCCCTTGTACTTGAACACAGCCTGCAGGCAATAGGGCATCCATGTGTGGGTGATCCCTTGTACTTGTTACTTGACAATACTTGTCACACTTACCACTTGTACTTGTCCGTGTTTTACTTGTAAAACTTGTTATCCATGACATACTTGTTACTTGCTACTTGTACTTTACTTGTCACTTCCATACTATACTTGCCCTGCCATGCATCATACTATAACTGCTAGGTTGTTAGTTTACCTTTCTTTCAGTTTCCTTGCACAAGTCTTTCCAGACTTGCTGACATGTGCCCCTCTCTTTTTTGGGTGTCACATGTTTGACCCAGAGCCAGAGTTTTGTTGCAGGGGATATGGTGTTGCTGATGTTGATGTTTGCTGTGGTGGTGAGTGGACACCAGGGGCCTGTCTTGGAGACCGCTCGTGTTCACTTCTTTGTTTAGGTTTGATGTTAGTTGTTGGTGCGTGGCACCCTTGTATGTATGTTATACTTTGTTGGCTATGTTTGGGCCTTAGACTCTTTTTCCTTTAGCTCGGTGGCTTTTCTGTGATATTGTAATTCATTCAATGGATATTCAGAGATTTCTCTTTTGTCTCTTTCCTTTATTATTATTGGTGTTTCGTTTGCGTTGCAAGGACCTGCCATATGATAATTTATACGCTTATCAGACTTGGAGTTTCACAGCTTCAAGTTTGTGCGGACCTTCTCACGTCTCGCCTTCACATTTTTGGGAAGCGGGGCGTGACAGGTTTTATTGGTGGCCCATGCAGGTCCATTTGCAAATGCGAACTATCGGAACAATGATAATAATTAAAGAATGTCCATTAAACGAATTAGAACATCCAAATTATAAGCCCGGAGTCTAGGTTTTTAGCGTCCCTATGTCTTAGGTGGCTAATAGACGTGTTAGAGCACCTGTCCCAGCTTGATAGGAAATCCATTAGGTCAGGGCTATAGTGAGACTTAGTTAGAAGTTTGTGCTTGCTAGTTAGAGGCCTCTGATTGTTTGTTAGACTCCATGCTAGTGATTGATATGATAGTCTTAAGAGTTACCTTAGTGGTTCCTGTCTAGCTCCGACCATGATAGACTCCTAGGATTTCTTTAGCCGTTCGCTTGGGTTCATCGATTTCGGGCCCAACAGAACATGATCTTGATTCCCTTAGAACCTTCCTGAGATCTATATATTCTAACCCATTAGAAGCTTTAGTGTTAAGGTTCCCTTGGCCTTTAGTTAACCCGATGATTAGAACCCCCCCCCCGATTCAATCTTTCCTGGTCACTACACTTTGGTGTTACTGACCGTAGATCTTCATCATGGTTTTCTTGCATCGTGATTTAGGCGCATTCAATTCACATAAACCACTTCCCTTGTCCTCAATTCACATGACCACCTCATTACAAGTATCCTTGATCTTTCAAATGTTTTCCGTTGCAAATCTTGATTCTTCCAAAGTTATTTTCGAATGCTTTCCTTATTTGAAGTTTCACTCAATTTAAATTTTGTTCTAAACTTCTTTAAATATGTCTCCCTAAAATTTCGATGGAGTTAAAAGTCGTTCTTGAATTTTGAAGACCTTTGGTCGTAAATTTTAAAATTACTATCTTGTACTATTTCTTCTAACAATGTATCTTTCGCATTTCGATTTTTAAACTTTATTATTATCCTGATGGTTCGATATACCGTCCTTTTTCCTAACTACAAAAATTTATTTTAACCACTTATATTACATACCTTTAGGGAAATTTTTCCAAACTAAATGGACTTCAAATAATTTTTGTATATATCAATTATAGGTTCGTCGTACTCGTACTTCAAAAGTTTTTTATACCGACACGTTCTTATGGCGAATCCTTATTTCCCTAAAAGTATCTTCGATCTTCTTCTTTCGTTAAGTTTAAATTTGTTCGAAACACTTTTGATATATGTAAGGTTTCATGCTCCTTCGCCGACTTAAATTGTTTATGTTTTTAAATATCGAAACTTGTGTTGAGATTTTTAGATTAGAAGTTTATAATATTTTCAGCATATACTTTCGTATCGATATAAATGTCTTGTCCCTTTTCATATACCAATTTCATTCTGAACCGCATTTCTATTTTCCTAACTCGATTCATAATTTCTTTTCTTACTTGTGCCATTAAAATTTTATTCGAAAACACCTCGTGCTTACTCTTAATAAACTTTTCAAGTCCCTTTGAACTTCGGCTTTTAGCAAGTCGATTTTATGCTCAACATTTTCCATATTTCAGATTTTTGAAAAAAAAATTGATTACTATTTCGAAATCATTCCTGACTTAGACCCTTCATAAAACGGTTTAAAAGTTTTAATACTAACTCGATGAGTTTAAATATCCTTTTCTCTTTCCATACTACTAAGATATCATCTTTCCATTCACCATACACACTTTTAAGATAATTTCTAAAATATGACTTCAATTATTTTTATATATCGGTACCACGTTCGTTTTGCTCGTACTTTAAGATCTTGTATAAATCCGTTGTTTGGCAAATCCGGGTCCCTCTAAAAAGTATTTTAAATGTTATTTATTTGGAATTTCTCTTCAGTTTTAAAACTTGTAAGCTTTTAGCATGGGCCTAAATTTTCACACTATAGTTTATCGGATTTCATTCTTTGAATTTCGAAATTTTGTCGAAATATTGTATTAAGCTACTGCCGTACAATATTTTCGAACTTCTCCGTTGCAAATCTTGAACCTTCTGAAAGTATCTTTTCGACTTTCTGATTCCTAAGTTTAAATTTGTTCGAACTTCAATATATATACTTTTACCTCATACTCTTTCGTTGACTTAAATTTATTTTTGAATTTCAAAAGTTTCGACGAGATTTGACTACCGTTTTATGATGCTTTCCAGCCTATACTTTTCATACCTTTTTAAATATCTTGTCCCTTTTCATATGTCAATTTAATTCTGAGCGTATTTCTATTTTTCTCCAAATTCGATTTATAAGGTTTTTCCTTTCTTGTTTATGCAGTTCAAATGATTCACCATGCTCCCTTAACATACCTTCCAAGTCGCACATGATTTTAGCTTTCAACAAACCAGGGATATGTTCGACATTTTCTCTATTACAATTTTTTTGGAAAAATTACGTCTTCATAACTTTTCATGATCTAGACCCTCCGTAATCTGGTTTTAAGGCTTATTTACAAATTTTGATAATTTCATTTCTAAAGGAATTATTATCTTTCCGTCCTCCAAACATACTTTAGAATATATTCTAACTAAATAGAATTTCAAATATTTTCATATCCATGCTAGGCTCGTTAGCCCGTATGTTAAGAGCTTTGTGTAAAACAGTCTCTTTTTGGCAAATCCTGATTCCTCTAAGAGTAGCTTCAATATTGATTACTTTAAACTTTCCCTGGCTTAAGGATTTTGAAAGCATTCAACCTGAGTTTAAAATTTTCAATTAATTTAATTTCATTTCAAACTTTGCAAACGTTATTAAGTTACTACCGTGTGATATTTTCTAAACTACGACCTCAAAATCCGTGTAAATGATTTACTTCCTTTTTAATGACTTTATGTAAGCCAATAAACCGTTTTCTCCTATTATGTATATTCGACTCAAACTTATTTCAAACAATTTTTTTTATCGACCTCTAAATATTTTTATACGAAAAGGGACTCCGACTTTTGAAGTATAACGATTTTCAAACTTTTCGTATTTTAGAATATGTTATTTACACTATTTTCCATGTGTCCTAATGGAGCATCATTACATCATTACACGACCGTTTTCATGCTTATCGATCCTTCTATTCGTTACGCTTTTGATTTCGATTTCTTTCCTTTTGTCTAGCCAATAGAGCTTGTCGTTGCCTGTGTCAACCTTGTTATAGTTTGGTGGGCCCATTAGTTAAGTGGTTATGTCGTCGTAGTGTTGATTTCGTGGTGTGTATATAGTGGTATGGGTGTTGGCATTTGTATGTTGTGTGTAGGTAATTTTCTGCTTGAGTATGATGTGATATACGTATGATAACAGAATGATAATTTTGATTGGTATTACTTGTTTTATGAGATGGCGTATGCGTGTATATCAGGAGGTATACCCGACTATTGCATCTCTTAAACTTGTATGTAGTTGATGTGTTGATATGGTAATTATAAATGGATGGATATGGTGTGAAAATATGTGATACGTGGATGTGTATGCCTTGGAGTGGTATTGGTATGTGTATGGTTACTGTGTTACGTATATAAATGCCCTGCTATGATTTGAGTCTCACTCAAGCTTGAGTGGGTATACTCTATGTACCTTGGTATAATTGTATGTGGTGATGAATAGTGATGGATGATGTATGTATGGTGTTTGGGTTGTTTGTACTTGGTTGTGTTACGCACACGATTGTGGGTGGCTATACCAATATATAGTTATAGGACTATATGTGAGGTGAAAATAGGGTGAAATATTTGCATGTATTTGAATGACTAAATAAATGTGAAATTATTTTCAAATAAGAGAGGCTTGGTTATTTTCTTATAGTAAGTAATAAGTGTTTATTGTTGTATAAATATATTGACTATATATATGTGATTGAAATACGTGTATGAAATTGATTGACTATAATAAGTATGAGTGTACTATGTGCGTGAAAATATCTGTGTAGTGGTAGTAATATTTGATTTCTAGTGCATATATATAAGCACTCGAAATGAAAGTACTTGGTTGAATTTATGATGTGATATTGGTTGAGGGTAGTTACCAGAGCGACTATATATATGTTAGGAAGTCCGAGGACGGACTTTATTCTAAGGTGGGTAGGATGTAACGACTGGTTTTTGTATGATTGGATTATCAGTGTGTTTTGCTTGTGATGGTGGGTTCTCTCCTTGTGTGGTTTCCATTTCCATAGTTCTCGCTTTCATTCATCTCGTTGAGATTTCCTAGCTTTCGTTTTCATTCCTTTTGATGTGATCTTCTAGGTTCTTCCTTAGAATCATTGAACTCGGAGTAAGTCACTCGTGACGAGCTTCATATCGATCATATCTTAGAGTATAAATCGATCCTAGAAGCCATAGAAATCTTCCTGAAGCTTCGCGCTTCGAATCGGCACTTTTCGTGCACGTTAGTTGGTTCAAGAAGATCAACCGACCGACTAGATTCCAATCTAGTCGGTCAGGAAATCAACTGGAACCGACTAGTTCATTCAATCAATTATTCAGGAGTTACTGTTTATCGTTAGTCGGTCTAAGAACAACCACCGACCGACTAGATGTGAAACTAGTCGGTCAGAACTTGTTCTTCAACCGACTAGTTCCTTTGATTAATTTCCCCTAAGTTACTGTTTATCTTTAGTCGGTCTGAGAACATCTTTCGACCGACTAGATTGTAAACTAGTCGGTCAGCCATTGTTCTTCAACCGACTAGTTCATTGATCATCTTCCCAGCCGAGTTACTGTTTACTCTTAGTCGGTCACAGTTATTCGACCGACCGACTAGTCCCCAAACTAGTCGGTCAGCCATCCTTCTTTGACCGACTAATCAGCCCAGGAAACCCTAGTTTGCCCTAGCCGCCACACGATTTTCTATATAAACCCCAATCGTTTTCTTCTCTTCCCTCTCTTCTCCTGAACCTCCTCCTTCCCCAAATCATCCCCCTTCATCCCCAAACCCTTCCTCCTTCATCCCAAGCTCATCCATCATCATCCAAACCCTCATTTCACATATCCTACCTCTCCTCAACCTCAAACCCTTATCAAATCCCCAAAAGCCTCATCCAAACCCATTTCTCCAGATTTCTCCCATTTCCAGATCTGAGCCGGATCGTTCTTCCGTCGCCGTGGTTCTCGGCGTCGTTCCTCCGCTTCTTCACGGGTAGTATTCTTCCTTTAATAATCTCATAACCCACACTTGATATTTGTGAAACCCTAATAAAATGGATCATTAGAAATCGTAAGATTCGATTGTGAATACGGATTAGTTACCATTCTAATGTTGTTTTTCCATGGCAGTGATCCATTCCCGTAGATAACAAATTTGTGTGATGTGCCTACATTGATCGTTCTCCTCGGTGCCAGGCAAGTGAAACTTGCATCTTTTGATTTGGGCCATGTCTTAGGCCATTTACCTTGCTTTAGCGTAAAAGAGACTAGACGGTGAAAGGATAGCCGTCTAGACGCCATTGATCTAGCTTGACATCGAAGCTTGGTCCGTCACCTTCATCATGCTTGTATGTCACGTTTACTTTCCCTAAACGGTACGCGTATTAACTGTTCATGTCATCCATGCATCCTTAACTGCTGTTGCATTTTAACTGCCACATTTAATTTCAATTAACGGTACACGAATATGTTCATGTCATTGCATTTTTCCTGTCACGTTTAAATACAATTAACGGTACGCGAATAGCTGCTCATGTCATTGCATGCTTGAATACTCATCGTGATTGCGTAGCTTCGCTACATACTTGTACTATTTGTCCTGGCTAGGCACCCACCTTGCGTGGGCACAATCCTATGCCAAATACACTTTCTGGCTCGTGTTCCAGAAGACGAGCTCAATACAGCCTGCGGGCAATAGGGCACTCGTTGAGTGATCCCTTGTACTTGAACACAGCCTGCGGGCAATAGGGCATCCATGTGTGGGTGATCCCTTGTACTTGTTACTTGACAATACTTGTCACACTTACCACTTGTACTTGTCCGTGTTTTACTTGTAAAACTTGTTATCCATGACATACTTGTTACTTGCTACTTGTACTTTACTTGTCACTTCCATACTATACTTGCCCTACCATGCATCATACTATAACTGCTAGGTTGTTAGTTTACCTTTCTTTCAGTTTCCTTGCACAAGTCTTTCCAGACTTGCTGACATGTGCCCCTCTATCTTTTGGGTGTCACATGTTAGACCCAGAGCCAGAGCTTTGTTGCAGGGGATATGGTGTTGCTGATGCTGATGTTTGCTGTGGTGGTGAGTGGACACCAGGGGCCTGTCTTGGAGACCGCTCGTGTTCACTTCTTTGTTTAGGTTTGCTGTTAGTTGTTGGTGCGTGGCACCCTTGTATGTATGTTATACTTTGTTGGCCATGTTTAGGCCTTAGACTCTTTTTCCTTTAGCTAGGTGGCTTTTCTGTGATATTGTAATTCATTCAATGGATATTCAGAGATTTCTCTTTTGTCTCTTTCCTTTATTATTATTGTTGTTTCGTTTGCGTTGCAAGGACCTGCCATATGATAATTTATACGCTTATCAGACTTGGAGTTTCACAGCTTCAAGTTTGTGCGAACCTTCTCACGTCTCGCCTCCACATTTTTGGGAAGCGGGGCGTGACAGTTCTCGAGCGCCATTTTGGGACTACGCCTGCATAACACATTATTGAAATGTTGCCATGGTGAGTAGAGAACTCCTATTGTAGAAAATCATGCCATTTCTCCTTGCAAGTACAAGCTACCCCCAATTTATAACCAAAAGGGTGATATAACCGTTTAGCTTGGATCTAATAGTGTTTCAAGTCCATTTGCCAGGAAAAAAGAAAAATCTAAAGAAGGAAAAGAGAATTTAAAAACATGAAGATTTGATATCATATTCAAATGCCAAGAGCTTTAAAAAAGAGTAACCACCATGACTTGCACTATGCTTGCCAAAGACCTGAACAGCTAAATTAAAGAGGACATCAAAATATATGGCAAGAGGAAGGATGCTACGATCTCAAGCTCCGAAGCAAATTAGGGTAGAAAAACTGCCTATGTATGTATGTTACTGTTTCTCAGGATGGCACCGGTAGTAATGATAGTACAAGCATATGGACAAACTATGATATCCTACTACCATGATAATCAAAACACACTTTTCCTACCTATGTATTGATGACATTAACATTGTGAACCTCAAGTGGACTTTTGCAGAATAGGATTCCTCATTCCAATTGCAAGTTACAACTTTGCTAAAATCTTTAAAATTTCATTCGACGTCGAGATATATATATATAATTTATGATCTGAATTGGCGGAAAAAATATTTTTGAAATAAATTTAACGGATATATTTGTAATTATTGATGTTCGTTTAAAATTAGTGGATCCAAAATTTTGAGGGAGTAATATTTTAAATGAATAGTACCTTTAGGGCACATGTTAAATTGGGAGGAAACAACATTTTGTGGTAACTAAAATTTTTAGGCGAACTAAATTCTCTAATGGAAATAAATTTTGGGGGAACTAAATTCTCTGTTGAAGTAAATTTTGGGAGAACTAACATTTTTGCGTGAAGTAAATTACAATTATTGTGCTTTAATTTTAGGAGAAAAACCTTAAATGAATCGTGCCCTACGGGCTCGGGTTATTACTAGTAGATAGATAAAAGCCAATCTACCTATATTTAATATTGAACATATGCTAAACTAGGGTAAGTTCTAAGTTTACAACTGGAATCAAAATATAATATTTTAATGGAATTAGTTAATTGGTTAAATAGGTTGATTAATTGAATATCAAGTTAAATTCTGATTGATAGAATTAAACTATATTCTCGTTGACATTAAAATGACCTTCTTAAGAACAGACTTAAGAAATATGATTTCATCAAGTTCTGGGTCCAACAAATAAATTCATGCTACATGTCACTCGCCTCTATATGGGGCAGCTTGAACATATAGGATATTCGAAGTATGTTTCTCCCTACAACTTGTCGAGCTACACTCAAGGTTGTATGGAAAAACAATTTTGATCCGCAAAATTCGAGAATTCGATCAAACTGTTTGAGTCGAATACGAGTGCATGAGCGGTGCAAGACTATGCATCCCAATCGGTCTTGAGACAAGCAACGTGTTAAGCTACACTCAAGGTTGCAAAGCTCAAGAATTTGGATACATGAGATGCTTGCATTGCTATTCATTTATGTTGGGCTATTTAATATCTAAATATGATTTAGAAAAGGAAGAAGGTACTCAGGAAAATCAATTGAGAAAGTTAGTTATATTTATCATTAGTAAATGCATAAGTAGGAGGAAATGAAAATGTGACATATTTTGATGTCACGATTTCATAATTATTGTTATAAAAAATGTTAACACATTTTGACGAATGTCGTCACATTGCTTCTGAAGCAATGAGTAATATGTATAATGATAATATATATATTAAATGTTAATATATAAATACACAAGATATTAGCAAACTTATATGGCAAAATAGACTAGGCCGTATCGAGAGACTAAGCTTCACAAGTCACATAAAGAGGTGTCTGACATCTCGTATTATGAAGTCTGCGGACACTTGTGAATCTTATCCTCTTAGATATAATGGCCGAAACCCATCTGTAAGACAGTGGGAGAATGAGTTGTCGAAATCAGTTTCGTACATACTGATGTACCTGAGTCTAGATAACCAAAATAAGTTAGTCTTATATTTTATTAAGACACGTGTTCTTGATGAAACACAAGACTGATAAAATAAAGAACGAAATGACAAAAGTATTTAAACTGATTCGATTAGATCGAATGGTCAAATACTTAGCTGCATAAAATCTTGCGTAATTAAAAGAAAATGTAATTTTCTCTCATGTCAAGTTTGTTAACACATCGGTGTGTTAAAAGGTATGAATCACACTTAGTTAGACTTGTTGCGATCCATAGCAAGTGACTCTGAGTTAAGTCCTCCCTCTGGATTATGTAACGACCCGCTCTCGGGGGGGGGGGGGGGGGGGGGGGGGGGGCGTTACTTATTTGATATTTGCGCATGTCCTGCAGTTAACCAGTGAAACCAAAATAGCCACGATGCATAGATGTACAAAAGTACCCAAATAGTGTCCATTTATTACAATACAAGATGTCCCAACAGATATACATGAAAGAAGAAAAGTACACAACTGAAAATAGCTCTAGAAGCTGCGGTCTCATGGTCGAAGTCTGGCGCTATTAACTCAAGAGCATCTGCCTCCATATATACGTCGTCTGTGGTTCCACGGAGATGGAACCGTAGGTAAGTCACAACAATTCTAAATAAAGAAAGAGAGGTACTGTACAAGTATGACAAAGCAGACCAAAGTGAAAGTAAAGTACGGTGCAGTGTCTGTACAAGTGTAGAAAGTAAAGTGTAGGTGTAACAGGCTACAACTGTAGCTAAAAGTACGACAAGTAAAGTACGGGGACTGAACTGGTAAGGAAAGTAAAGTGAAAGTACTGTAAAGAAAATAACTGTGCAAGCTACACTAGAACTATGTGACTCAAGTAGGAGAGTATGATATGCAACCATAAAGTTCATCTATTGGCAGGGACCGTTTTGCTGACGCAGGCAGACCTTGTAGTTTTGCCGACGCAAGCAGACCTTGTAATTTTGTCGACGTAGGCAGACCTTATAGTTTTTGCCGACACGGGCATGCAAGTAGATGAACCCCCGGTCATAGCTCCCACACTCTCTCTACAATGAGTTACCCCAAACCCCAGTGATGTGTATCATTACGGGATGTTCCACAAGATGTTCCACGGGATGTTCCACCAGATATTCCACAAGATGTTCCATACGATATTCCACATGTTGCTAGTCAGACCAAGTCAACTGGTTGACTTTCTTATAGGAAACCCGAAAGTAGGAAAGAGGATAAAAACAAGTCCAACACAAAATATTGTTACTTTCGTGCTTTGAGCACGTGGTAGTGTGGTTAGCACACAGTTTACTTAAGTTGGTAGTTGCGTGCTACAACCGCCGAAGTTGAAAGTTGGCAAAGTAATCTTTAGTTGACTACTTTCCTATTAGGTTAGATCTCTTGTTCGGTTCAACTTGAATAGCCGTTCTGAGGCTATAGGTGAAGTGTCAAAAGTTCATACAAGCACAGTAGACTAGTTTTCTAAGTTTAGAATATGTCGTGACTTACTAATTTCGAGCTCATCGTGGCAAGACGAGGTTGGAGCTAGAAGAGCTGGTGCACGAGATTTGGTACCTGCAATCACAAAAATACTTGGTTAAAGAACGCTACATTTCTATTTAAATAATTTGATCGTTTTGATTTTTAAAAATGGTTGAAACGGTGTTGAAAAGCGTTCTAAGTTTTTATATAGGCTATATATGATAAAAATAGTTTTACTGCAAGAGGAAATATTTTTCTGAAGCTTATAGTAATTTTTAGAATTTTTAAAAGCTCAAAAACAATTTAAAAACTATTTTTCAATTAGTAACGTATTTATTCAAACATTTATTCTGGATGCAATCTACATCGGAAAGTTGCAAGTAAGGTGTCAAAACAACCGTCTCGAAGAGTACTATACCATATATTTTTATCACTTATTAGTGTACTAGTCATAACCCGTGCCCGCGGGCACGGTTCACTTATGATTTCACCCTGTGAAATCTTTGTTCCCCAAAAAATTATTTATTTACACGGCCAAAATTTAAAAGAACAATAAATTCCCGTAAAAATATTTAGCGGCACGGTTGTCTTCGACGTGGAACAACAAATTCGCCGTATGCGCCTTCGACATGGAACAACAAATTCGGCATGGGTGCCTTCGCCGCAGAACAACAAATTAGCGTAGAACAACAAATTCGGTGCGGGCGCCTTCGGTGCGGAACAACAAATTTGTGTAAAAACGTTAGCGGGCGCCTTCGGCACATAAGAATGATTTGAATAGGCAACATATAATTCATTGATAATATAATTTTTCCTTATTTTTGTTATAAATATTGTAAATTAAATCATATAAATGCATGACTGTTCAACTTCCAAGACCTCTTAAATTCAAAGAGTTTCCCCTAAAATACAAAAGTTTTCCCTCCCAAAATTTTCACAAATTCTCATCTTACGCTCTCATCTCAACCGTTGATTTTCCCAGATTAAATCTCAACCATGTTGCTATCAACCTGTTTGTCCTAGTCAGCTTGTCCTAGTCGGACACTGTTCATTTAAGATATCCACTCAAAATATTTGTTCTCTCCAAAAATTATTTCCCCTCCAAAATTTGAACAAACAAAAAATTAGCTTCGGCGCGGAACAACAAATTCGGCGCAGGCGTCTTCGACATGGAACAACAAATTTGGGCGCCTTAAAATTTAACACACGCCCTAAGGGCACGATTCATTTCAAATAGCTCATGCACAAAATTTTGGATCTCCTAATTTTAAATGAACAACAATAATTAAAATGCAATAATTTTTATTTAAGTCAACCCCAAAAAATTTTGTTCACCACAAAATTTAGTTCCCAAGTTCATTTAGAATATTCCCACACCAAAATCTTGGATCCCGTAATTTTAAACAAACAATAATTAAAACTTAATAATTGTTATTTAGTTTTTTCCAAAAAGTTTAACTCTCCAAAATTTAGTTCTCTTTTGATTTAGTTCCACCTAAGTTTTCCAAAAAAATTAGTCCCCCAAAATCTAGTTTAGTCAGCAAATCCATTCGAAAACATACCTTACTTGTATAGTAGTTGGAACGTGACAAAGTGCTTGTAAAAAGATGTTGACATCAACTGGCAATCTCATGTGCACGCTTGTATTATCCTATGTATGTCCTGGGACTGTAAACACCAAGCTCGGCCTTGATAGTGAACAAAGGCAAGTACCTGTTAACCCCATAAATGGTCCATTTGGTTGGGACGAAGACCATGGAGAGGTCTTCAAAGCTTTTCATGCTAATATAACTACTAAGGTGAGGTTTGAATTGTTTGATCTTGTCGTTTGACAGGTTTACATCTGTTAGCCCAACACATTATCAATGTCGAGCATTACAAAGGTCAATGTCAGTCTAAGAAACTATTTCATTGGACTAAACAGAAACAATGAAAATTTAGTGCTTCGCTCCAATAACAACAAAATAAACAGCGAGCGTTAAATATTACTCTCTTCTTAATACACCTTAATTTTTAATTTTTAGTGATGGACTCCAATAACAATAACAAAATAAACATCAAGCATCAAATTAAAGCAAGTTTGTTTATATGACTCTCATCTTCTTTTAACCTTTATTACTGCTAATTCTTCCTTGTCTTTTCTTGATAATTTTTCTTGATTATGATACAAACATCAGACGGTTTAAATATGAAACCATGCCAACATATATTATAATTTTATATTCACAACATTAGTTAAACTATGATTTTTACAATTATGCTCTTCTTTCTTGAAAGTAATAATTTTTATTAATCTAGTTTTGATCCCACTGTAAAAGTTATCGCACAAACACGGGCAACTGCAGTGGTTAATTCTTCAGTGAACAGAAATTAAATTTAATGTTTTGAACAGAAACAATGAAATTTTTTGAAAGTTCATGGAATAGAGTATAGTAAGTTCCAGAAATAACCTGTGCACACAGTGCACAGCACAAAAAACCGAACATGAAAAGGACGCGGTGCACACGCGCAACAGAAAAGGAGTGAGAAGTGTGGTTGTGTGACAGTAGCGTCGGTGGGTTAAATAGGTAAAAATACCAATGGCTAACATGTAAAAATAAGGGAGGTTCAAAGGGGGGAAGAATGCCAATGGCAATCATGTAAATAGAGGGAGACCAAGGGGCAAAAGTGGGATGGGTTTGTCCCAGTAAACTTGCTCTTCTTTCTTGAAAGTAATAAATTTTATTAATCTAGTTTTGACCACACTGTAAAAGTTATCTCACAAACACGGGCAACGAAAACGGTTAATTCTTCAGTGAACAAAAATTAAATTTAATGTTTTGAACAGAAACAATGAAAATTTTGAAAGTTCATGGAATAGAGTAGAATGTTAGTTCTAGAAATAACACGTGCACACAGTGCACGGCACAAATAACCCAACATGAAAAGGACACGGTGCACGCGTGCAACAGAAAAGGAGTGAGAAGTGTAGTTGTGTGTCAGTAGAGTCGGGGGTTAAATAGGTAAAAATACCCATGACAAACATGTAAAACTAAGGGAGGTTCGACGGGGGGAAGAATGCCAATGGAAATCATGTAAATAGAGGGAGACCAAGGGGCAAAAGTGGGATGTGTTTGTCCCGGTAAGCTTGTGACTGAGACAAATATGCCACCTAGGACAATCCTAGGTTGACATGCCTCTTTGGTAAGATAGATCACCCCCAAGATCTTAAGATTGAATGTCACATGCACCATAGTTGTGTATGACAGTTGACAGTTACAAAATCCATTTGCCTCCTTCTAAAGTGTTAGCACCCTAATTAAGTGCCTTCATTTTTCATGCACTTCCACATCGGACGCATAAAAGCATGCACAAAATTTGATTATTTACATGTCGATGGGTGTGGGTATCCTATGTCTATCACATTCAAACTATGATCACATTTAAACACATTTATGATTATGTGCGTGTTGCAATTGCATTCCATTCTTGTTCATAAATATATATTGCAAAGTAACCTTCAGTTACGGGATTCGAAAAGTAACGAAATTCCACATGTGGTGCAATTGCATAAAAGCATGCACTTCCACCTGTGTTGAATTTGAGTAATCTTCAGTTACGGAATTGGAAAAGTAACGAAATTCAACAAACACCTTGAGGACCCCTCTGGTCAAAATTAAGCAGAACGAAGAAAACTCGTATTTGCGCAATGAATCCAAATGACGCAACAGCCAAATGTTTTTGGAATGAACTAAATAACACAATTTATTTTGCCCCAATGTCCCAAGGCGGTTAATTCTGTGTTTTCAAAAGGCGGTTAATTCTGCAAAATATTCAAATCCCTCTTGCTACAAAATAGTGCAAAACATGTAAACATTAACAAACGAATACAAACTTGAACAAAATAGGATGTGCATGTAACAATTTCGGAAACCCTCTGTAATTTTGATAATGGCACACAACTACAATCCACCAAAATTGAGAAAGTATGCAATAATGCCAGTCGCTTCTCGACCTTCGATGGTTTCTCATTGAGCTCTACCTTCGGGTTCTTGGCAGCCATCAGCTTCTTTTTGAGGGCTTCTACTCGGCCTTGGGCGCCATGGAGACTGAGAATAAGGGTTTGGCAAATTTGAGGATTAGAGAAGAGAGAGAGAGAGAGAGAGAGAGAGAGAGAGAGAGAGAGAGAGAGAGAGAGAGAGAGAGAGACTACTCGGCCTTGGGCGCCATGGAGACTGCGAATTTTAGGGTTTACCGACTGTGAATTAGGGTTTGGCAAATTTGTGAGTGAGAGAGAGAGAGAGCAGTAGACTTTGTTGGAAGGAATTGAAAGGGAGAAGATGGCTTTTAATAAGATATAGTGGGTTGTTCTCATTGGGCAAATCATTTTGCCACAGATCAATTAGCTGGCATCATAAAAAAATTGAATGTTCATTCCGTTGTAACAACCCACTAATTACTTACCAAAAAAACAACCCACTAATTGAATGTAAAAAATTAATAGTCAGCTCACTGAGAACAGGCGTCTTCATTCCGTTGTAAAAAAAATAATAAATGAATGTAAGCTGGCCATTGGGAATGTAAAGCTGGCGGTTGCTTTGCTACGCATCAATGAGCTGGCTTGGCATCATAAAAAATTGAAGTGACATTGGGAATGTAAGCTCGCCTCATGTCAATCGTAGCAACGGATCAATGAGCTGGAAAGTATCCCCACGAATTTTTCAAAAGTTCCTTTTCAAGAGTACCCCCATGCCAAACTCATCAAAATTATCTCAAAAACTTATCCTAACCATCGATTTATCAAGATTAGATCTCAACCGTCTTTCTATCAACCCCTTTGTCCTAGTCAGCTTGTCCTAGTCAGCCCTAGGATTCAAAAATCGTTGTCAAATGTATAATAGATGTGAAAACAGAGAGCTACGGATTTTTAAAAGAAAGTAACGTATTTAAAATTTAGGCTTAAAAATTAATTTTGGAAAAAGTAAGCGTCCGATTGAGATGAAACTAGTACCATTGGGTCCAGAATATTATTTCTAATTTTCTGGAGCTAGTCTCATATTTTTCTGGGGCCTATATTTCAAGTTATGGATTTAAAACCATAATACCCATTTATTAATATTTAATTAAAAATCGTAATTACGAAAATACGTGTATTATACGTATACGTTTTATTAAAACGTATGAAAGTTAAGTTTTAAAACTTGTCACCTTCGTTTCGAAGGCTGCAGGGGGCTCGTGCTCGTCGGAGCAGCGGGGGGAGGAGTTCACGGCGTCGGCGACTTGTCATGGGGCGACGACGGCGTGGAGCCACGGCGAGGCGTTGATGCGTGGCCGGAGCACGACGAAGGAGGCACGGAAGCGCAGGCGCTGCTAGGGCTGCGTGGCGTCGGAGGCGATGTATGCAGGCAGAGTTCGGAGGGGGCCCAACGTCGGGGGTTGCTGCTTCTCAACGGAGGGAGGCGGTCGGATCGGAAAGGCGGCTGTCGGGGCAGAGGGGTTCGCCTGAGCTCGGGGTGATGGCGTTCTCGAAGTGGTGACAAGGTCGGTGGTGGGTGGCGATCGAAGGAGGAGGGAGCGGCGGCCTCGTCTGAGTGGGGGCCGTTGAGGGCGGACTGCGGGAGCGCTGCTACGGCGTGCCCTCGTCGGAGATTAGATGCGGGCTTGGCGGAGCTCTGTGTGGCAGTGGGGATACGCCGGTGAGCTTGGGGCTTCGGCGGTGGGTCGAGTGCGACAATGGCAGCGTGGATGGCATTTGAGGGGGGTGTGCTCTGCCGGAGACGAAGGCGAGAGGGCGAGAGCGCACGACTGAGCCTTGGGGCTAAACGATACTGGGAGAAAGAGAGAGGGAGAGTGCCTGGGAGAGAGTGAATGAGAGAGAGCTGTGTGTGCATGGCTTTAGCCTTGGAGAAATATTTATAGGCTTAGAGATAAGAGGGTAGTTGGGATGCAGGGTTAGCTGAGAGAGAGTGGGTGGGGTAGGTAATCAGGGTAGGTTAAATAATTAGGGTTAAGTAGGTAATTAAGAATATGTAAAACCCCATTAGTGAAAGTCATTAGTGTAACGAAATTACGATTTTTGCCCATACTAGTAAACGTGTCTGAAAATTACCAAAACATACCCACTGGATCGTATCGTCGCGAGGATCGCGAATACGAAGACCGTTTCAGGGTTTGAGTTGCGGAATTACTAGTTTTGGCCAAAACATTTAGAAAGCGGGTTTGCGGGTTCTAAATTGAAATGATATCAGAAAATTACGAAATTAATGTGGGGAGCCCTAAATGATCATATGATGCTACTACAAAAGTTTGAAAATGTTTCGAAGATGTTTGAATAGAAAATAAATTCATTAAGTCAAAACGGTAATAACTGAAAATGAATTTTTATCAGATCTTTTAGAGATATTTGATGAAATCCGATCTTACTAAAATACTCCATAACTAGTCTGGTACATCAAAATATTCTTATTAGAAATTTTTGAAATCAGTGAAACTCCTAACAAACCATTATAAAATAGTTTAAAAAATTTGGAAATAGGTTAAACACGTAAATAGTTGTGTTGAAGAAAACAGGCCGTTACAGATTAAGTCCCAGACAGTAATGCCTAGGTTTTGATAATTTTCTATGAGGACATTATCAATAAGATATTCATTAAATCAATCGTAAGGAAGTTGTATAATTACTCGAATCTCGTGAGACGAAGAGTCGAGTTAGACATCATAACTGATGATGACTTAGTCAACTTCGGGGATGAATTTCGAAGTAGTAACTCCGATTAAAAACTTGATGCAGTTAGAATAAGTCCGAGCACGTGAATAAAAGTATGAACTTTAGTTTACGTGCCCAAGAAAAATGTTTCCTCATTTTCTACAAGAAATCTTCAAGTTAGAATATTGCAGAAGAAAGGAAAATAGTGAAGTACAATTATGTTGGTTGAGAACGGTTTTCATCCTAATTCCTATAAACGGATTATGTTGAAAACGTCTCGCCAGCAGATGTGTATGGATCTACTCGGACCGAACTCGATGTGAATGCTCATGATGACCGTGAAAACTGGAGCATTCACTTATAAGTTCATTTTTCTAAATATAATTTAGACGAACCAACTTATATGAATTAGCCAGAAAGTTTTCAAGGATAGTGGGAGCGCATAAATTACATGCGAGGCATCAAAAGGATGGAACACTTATTTTGACAAAAGTAATCAAAGAGTTTGATACTTTATCAGAAATAGATATGAGCCATTTGAAATGACCAGTAACAAATTTAAATGATTATCGTAAGGTACGATGAACTGGATAAGATCCAAGGAAATAAAATATTATGGATTTCGAAAGACCAAGTGAATTATTTGAATGAGATTCAAATGGTTGGTCTAACATGAACATAGAAACCCCTTAAGTCTATACTGTAGACGGTTTTAGCAGATCCACTGACAAAGGCTCTTCCACATGAAGTCGGGAAAACTTATGTGTAAAAACGGTATGAGATACCGGGATAAATGGGCCTGAGTGCAAGTGGGAGATGTAGAGAGATGATGCACTCGAGGCTATTTATCTCTGTGTGAATAGCACAAACGTCTTGTTTGAAATAACAGTAAGCTGTTTGGTAATGATTTATCTAAGTTATTTTATAATGTACTTAACATTAGATATTAACTTAGGTAAAGTCCTGAGACTTTGTGCAAGGTCAAACATGTATTGAGATTATTATCTCGATCATGGAGAAATGTTTGACCGTCTGTAGCATAAGTCTAAAGGGTTCGTGGTCGTAAATGTTTCAAGATTTTGGATCATGGAGAAATGTTTCAGCGTGAGATGGGGAGCGGCTCGGAAGACGGTGCGAAACATCTTGACCGCCTCAGGGTCAAGATTCCAGGTATGTTTTTAGAGGGTTTCATTTTAATTATTCGCAGTAGTTTAGATCCCTCTTGGGATGGTCAGATCCACCCCGAGTTGGCAGAGATCCTGGCTAAGAGGGTCTGGTTCCTTATGGCCGCATGTTAATTAGATTAACATAATTTTTCCGCTGCATTTTTATGTCTATGTTCTGTCCGACTTAGGACGGGAATAGAGTTTTTGTGCCCTAAGGGTACCAGAAAACCCTTCAAAAATTCGTCGTCGTTCGTTCCTACGCGTTCACCATTCGAAGCCCTTCGAATTGATAGCTTGTTTGGTGTCTAAATTTTAATGGATGAAGAGAATTAATTCATTGAAGTTGGCTTTTACGAAAGGCTTACTAACTTCAATTAAGCTAAATTAGCTAAATTAATTTCTCTTCAATTTTGTTATTTGTCTCGCATTGCTCGCAACGAAAAGAGAGGTGCCGACTCCCTGTATAAATAGGGGTGCACTCTCTTCATTGAAAAATGCACCAAGTCTTCGATCGAGTAGCTCCGGTTTTAAAGCAAGCTCGATTTACGACTTAAACTATCCTTTCTCTCTTCTTCCTATTCTCCCGACTAGTCCTGCAAGACTACGAAGGGGGTTTGGATTCGGATCCAGATGTCTAAGATGCGGGTCTGCTCAAGTGAAACCTTCTACCGCGTGTGATCGGCTTGACGGCGGGTGTCGGCTCGGGCAGATCGGTTCGAAGGTGCGAAGCGGCTAGGGTGGACCGGGTCAAGGCGGTTCGGCTATGAGGAGTGTCAGAAGCCGGTGCGGTACATCTTGCCCACCCCAGGATTGAGATTTCGTGTATGTTCTCTAAGTAATTTTTAGTGTAATTTAATTTCGTCGCAATAGGATAGATCCCTCTTGGGGTGGTCAGATCCACCCCAAGTTGGCATAGATCGGGCTAGGTTATGGCTCTCTCAGGGCCAAGCTAAATTTTTTAGCTAGTTATGGTTTTATTTTCCGATGTGCTTTATACCTCTGTGGTCCGTCCGACTTAGGACGGACACAGATCTGAGCTCTGAGGGTCTGCCAAAACCCTATAGTGGTATCAAAGCCAGGTTATGCCTGTAGATCTTGACTTGCGACGTTTTTTAAATTATTAACATTGCTTGTTTTTGAACATGCATATTTTTAACTTTATGTTAAAATTGGTTAAACATTTTTTGTGTTCTAAAAATTGTTTTTATGACATGAAAAAATTTTGGGGGACGTTTTAAATTTTATGTGATAAATTTAATAAGTCTTCTAGTTTTAAAATGCTTTTAAAAATTTTATTTTATGAGATAAAATAATTTTAGTAAGCATTTAAAAGGATTTAGAGGTTATGTAACATTAAGAAAAAATTTTGTTTCATGAGATGATATTAAATATTTGTTTCTTTTAGTTACATAAAGTTTGAAAGTTTTTTAACTTTATCTGTAAGTTTTAAAATTGATTTCAAACAATTTTAAAAATGTTTTAAAATTATTTTGTAGTAAATGTAACATAAAGAAAAAATTTATTTTCATGAGATGGAATTATAAATTTATTTCTTTTAGTTACATATAGTTTTGAAGATTATTTTATGTGATAATTTAATCTTAAAAATGTTTCGTTAATTTTAAAGCTTAGGTTTGAATTTAAAATTATTTGATAATTTTATGAAACCTAATTTTATGTGATAAAAGTACTTGAAACTTTAAAATTTTAGATCTTAAAATTTAAATGTTAAATTTTATATTTGCAAGTTATTTATTTATGTTGTAGATAATCTTAACTTGCATGTTCTCTTTACATGTCACTTTATTGAACCTTTAATTTATGTGATTAAATTAGTTGGTTTATGTTTAATGGACATGATGAATAAATTATTCATGAACCCTTTAGGTTAGCCATTAATTGATTAAAAGTTTATAAGATAAATTTTTAATGACTAGTGACATGCTACGTTTTAAATAAACAAATACAACATCGAAACCTAATACCAGATTAGGGTAGTCCCTTTGATTGACAATCATTGTCATAAATTGTTTAAATAATGATTATGATTAAATGACTAATTTTGTAAAATGTTGTAATCGTTTTATTAAAATCCTAATAAGATTGGGGTAGCACGATGAACAAAACGAACCTTATAGTTGTTAAGGATCTAAAATAGTTGTTCAACAAATCCATAAAATTTGAATTTTAGGATCCACAAGTTGATAAGGATTAACTAGTATTAATTAAAAGACATTTAGTTGATGGATGAACATAGAATTGATGAACCTCCTTCAATGGATCAAGATGTCGGTCAATGGGCTTGGCTAAGTTTGCTGGACCACCCTAGCTAGTCTAGGGGTTAAGTGATCATGGCTTAGTCAATTCCCTGGCCGCGTTCGCTGGACCGCAAGGAGTCGAATCATGACTGTGTAAGTTCATTAACTATACCTAAGTCAAATACGATAATAATCTTTTTAAGATAAATTGTAGTCCTCCTTGTTTTAGGAGTTGACAACTGTAAGACCCGTGTTACGGTTGTTGAGCTACACTCAAGCTGTGACATGGCAATCTTATAGAACCGATTTCTTGATAACATCTTGACCTGACCCAAATCGTCGTCTTGTGTATACACCGAGTGCCGGCGTAAGTCTAACCAAAGATGTAGTCTAAGACCTGACCCAATCGACGTGTCGTGGATACACAGAGCGTCGGGGCAAGTCAGGCTAGACGCGAAAACAAGGGTCCGACTAGGCTAGCCATTGTGATTTGGATGAGCACACTCATGATCACAAATGACTAGGGGAAAATCGATAGGTAATCATATTTAATATGATTGACGATGAGTTCGTCTACCGACTGCAGAGTCGGACAACTTGTTGAGACACACTCAAGGTTGTCAGACTCAGGGTAGTCGGATCCCTCTCCAACAAATGTTATTGTATAATAAACTGTTTATTATTATGACTTTAATAAATTTAGTGAGAGAATATAGTTTTATTAAAAACCATTGAAACTATACAACGAACATATACTGACTAAGTATCTACTAAATTACAGAATGAATTCAGGTCTAAAGTATATGATAGAGAAGAATGTGCTTGATGGAACAAAATATAAGGATTGGCTTAGAAACATTAAGTAGTCCTATCTCTAGCCGGGATTGGATACGTGCTATTCGAGGACCCTCAGGAAAATCCGGATGAAGATGCAATGCCTGAGGAGAAGAAAGCCTACAAGGAGTACCAGAGGGATGCCGAAAAGGCCAGGTGCCTTACTCTGGCTTCAATGAACAACGATCTGCAACGGAAGCATGAACATATGGATATGCAGAGCATGCTTCTGAATGCAGAGGAATTGTATGGCAAGCAGTTCAGAGCTGCCAAATTTGAAGCCACGAGCAACCTCTGGGGCACTAAGATGGAGACAGTGCCAGTACAAGATCATGTCATTAAAATGATCGGGTACGTGGAAGACGCCACCCAGTTGGGTTTTGTCCTGGACAATGAGATGTCCGTGGACATCATCCTTAAGTCTTTAACCCTAGCCTTCAAGCCTTTCATTACTGGTTTCGTTATGAACAATATTGTCTCCTCAACATGCTTAGGCAGTTTGAGGATATCGAGAAGAAACCGACTGTGTTGGTTGTTGGCTCTGCTTCTTCAGACCAGCCGAAAGGCAAGGGTAAGAAGAGGCAGGTCCCACAACCAGCCAAGGTGAACAGGGGAAGAAGAAGATGAAAGAGACCCCGTCAAAATCTGAGTGCTTTCACTACCATAAGATGGGACATTGGAAGAGTAACTGCAAGGTTTACCTTGCCAAAAAGAAGAAGGGGCATACAGATGCCTCTACCTCAAGTACAACAAATTAAATTCAATAAAGCATAATTATTTCCATAAATGCTTTATCACATAGTATGAGATACTAAGACATCTGTGTAATGTATACAGGTGGTTGATATGAAGCAGAGGTTGGAAGAAGTTTCGAGGACGGTCGGCATCTGAGCAATCGTTACTGCTGGGGCCGTGCGAGGACTTCAAGAGACATGAAGAAGAAGGAGCCGATACTTATTTCCTTTTATGAATAAAATGTATCGTTCCTTAAGTTAAAACAATGATTGAGTATTTAACACTCAAAGTCTATTTGGATAAACAAATTATGATTCATTTTTATGAATCCATTGCTTTAATAAATGTCTCGGGAAATGTGCTTCTTTTGAAATTGTGATTTGTTGCGAATGGCTTAAATTTCTGTGAATGTGACTATCTGAGTTGGTTGCAAAAATTCTCGAGCTGTGATGCAAAGCTTCAGAAATTTTGATTGTTTGGAGTTGACTTAATATTATAGCCAGTCGATAGTTAAATATAAGTTTCAGGAGCATATAAATTGTGTGTGGTCGCAATTATACGCATATTAAGATTAATTCATAAATAAACTACATGTGATTCTTAAAGAGTTATTATTAAATGTAGTTAAGTGAAATGTATAGTGTAGGACGTTTGACTGAGTAAGTCAACATCAAGATTCCTTAAACCGATCTTGATATGACTCATTCGTCAAACCCAACCTGACACTGGTACGTTCCATCTAAGCACTTATCAATTGTTTATGCTCATCATATATATAGTCTAAATATGATTTAGATATATAATTGAAGTACTTAACCAAATAATTCTTAAAGTCAGTGGGAGCTAGCTCATATACTTAGTTTCGGTTTCTCGGACTAAGTAAAAAGGTTTCCAACTTATTTGAATCATCTATATAAGACATTGATCAAAATAGTTTTGATTTAATCGAATATATAGAGACTTAGGGTGTCACGTATGTACTTGACGTATTGACACAGAATAATTGTAATGAGCTGAGACTGACTTATAGAAATTGTTAGACCCTACATCTAGATTGTATGAGCTAATTGTTAGCTATACAAAGAAAAGAAAATTGATCCAAGTCATTTTTTCTAGGATCAACCTTGTGTGATCAAGAGATGTATAAATAATAATACATTAAAATGCATTATAAATACTCGTTAGTATATCCGTTCTTAGGTTTGACATATGTGTCTAATACGCTATAACTGTATGAGATACCGAGATAAATAGCCTAAGTGCAAGTGGGAGATGTATGAGGATATATGTCCATAAGGCGATTTATCCTAAGTGTACGTCTTGTTAAATATAATATATAGTATACATTATCCTAAGTATGAATTCGGATGAATAATATACTTAGATAATGTCCATTGACTTATAGTTAGGTCCTTATGTATCCAGATAAGATCTCGATTATGAGTAGTAAGTGACCAAATAGAAACTTAAGTCTTAAACGGTTCGTGGCCATAGATGTGTCGAGAACTGGATATCGGCACATCAGATAGACCACTATGTCTTTGTCTTACCTTAGGGTAATGATGATCTCATAGTCATTCGACTTGGTGAAGTCGGAGACGTGACACAGGTGCTCATTAGAGAATGAGTTCACTGAACGACCAACTTAGAGTTATTAAATGGCTAACTTTAACTAAACTATCTATAATAACTCTAGGGTGATGGTAGATAAGCTGGTCCTTAAGACCTGAAGGCATTTGCACGAACCTGTGAGTGAACAGTGTCGCTTAGACCTATGATCTAGTCGAGGCTAGGCCTGCTGAAAGATCTTAGGTTGGGTTACACCTGAAGCTCTCGAGGCGAGTAGATGACTAAGATGGGATTCGTCTCTTCCGTTAAATGGAAGTTAGTGTCACAGGCTCAGTACGGTCTTTGTGTTAATCCTCGGTCGGTGTACATTGTAAGATGTACAACATGAATACAACAAAGAACGTCGTATACTGACCAATGTTGTCTAATGGGGTTGATAGTAAACCATACCCTAGGCCAACAGGGACATAGTCTTGACGAAGGGACTATAGCTAATGGTATTCATCACTGACACAGCCAAAGTGAACCCAACGATACTTTTGTCAATAGGTCGATCACGTTATGATGATTCTGAAACAGGGACGACAACTGCTGCTCGTGGTGACCGTCGTCTAGGGGTTTCGAGCCCCAACCTGTAGTAAGGTCAGGCTGTAGGGTCTCACACAGAGTAGCGTTTGTGTCTTAGTAATAAGAAGATTAATAAGAGAAATTCATTCGATGAAATGGAATAGTTAATTTTCACAAGCTAATTATGAGACTAAGTCGTAGATGCAATAGGGACAATGTTGCATTTGATACAAACAAAGATTAAACGTGTCGTAAATTGGTTACGACAATATTTGTAGGAACAAAAGCATTGGAAAGGGTTACCTGGTTAACGGGATCGTCCCGGTCTAAACACAGGTTCAAACTGCGTCTAAATCGGAGCTCAAACGAGCCCAGAAACGCAAAAACAGTCCGAGGCAAAGTGGGTTAGACCCACTTGGGCTAATGGGTCCACCCGTCGGGGGGTAAAGGGGTGCACCCCGCTGGAAACAGCGGGCGTGCGCGCCCGCTGTCCAGCGGGCCGGCCGACCGCCCGCCCAATCCCTTGGATGGGCGCACCCGCTAGGCTGGTGCGCACACAACTTAAGTTAATAGGGTTTTTTGAAACCTCTTTTGACAGCTACGAAAATTAATTTTTTTTCCCATCTTTGGGCAATTGTTTGAGGGGTCAAACGAAGTCGAAATTTGTCGACGTTCGTTCCTACATGTTCACCATTCAAATCCCTTCAAATTGATAGCGTGTTTGGTGTCTAAAGTTTAATGGATGAAGAGAATTAATTCGTTGAAGTTGGCCTTTACGAAAGGCTTACTAACTTCAATTAAGCTAAATTAGCTAAATTAATTTCTCTTCTATTTTGTTATTTGTCCCACATTGCTCGCAACGAAAAGAGAGGTGCCGACTTCCTATATAAATAGGGGTACACTCTCTTCATTGAAAAATGCACCAAGTCTTCGATCGAATAGCTCCGGATTTTAGAGCAAGCTCGATCTACGACTTAAACTATTCTTTCTCTCTTCTTCCTATTCTCCCGACTAGTCCTAGCAAGACTACAAAGGGGATTTGGATTCGGATCCAGACGTCTAAGACGCGGGTCTGCTCAAGTGAAACCTTCTACCTCATGTGATCGGCTTGGAGGCGGGTGTCGGCTTGGGCAGATCGGTTCAAAGGTGCGAGGTGGCTCGATGGATCGGGTCAAGGCGGTTCAGCTACAAGAGCGTCAGAAGTCGGTGCGGTACATCTTGCCCGCCCCAGGGTTGAGATTCCGGGTATGTTCTCTAAGTAATTTTTAGTGTAATTTAATTTCGTCGCAATAGGATAAATCCCTCTCGGGGTGGTCACATTCACCCCAAGTTGGCATAGATCGGGCTAGGTTCTGGCTCTCTCAGGGCCTAGCAAAATTGTTTAGCTAGTTATGGTTTTATTTTCCGATGTGCTTTATGCCTCTGTGGTCCATCCGACTTAGGACGTACACAGATCTGAGCTTTGAGGGTTCGTCAAAACCCTACAGTAATATGTAGAAACAGTTAGGAAGAATATGCATTTGATGCAAGGGATAGAAAATTGCATTTGATACAAATGATATTTTAAACTTAGATGGGGACTATTTTGCATATGATGCAAGCCGAGTTAAATGTGTCGTAAATAGTTTACGACAATATTTAATATACTAAACGCAAGGAAAAGTTTACATGTAAGACGGGAATGTCCTGGTGTAAACACAGGTTCGAACGGCATCCAAATCGGATGCCAAATGCACAAGTTATGCCCAAAAATGTCAAGATAGCATAAAAGGGTCTTACCCTTGCCCAAACTGGGCATGGGTCAACCTAGACTGACCCAGGCCAGACCCAGGCGGGCCAGGCACCCTGGGCCTGGGTGCCCATGGTGCCAGGCACCCTGGGTGCCAGGCCCAGGCGCTAGGCCAAGGCCTGGGCGGTTGCGCCCAGGCTGGGTGTTAGGCATCCAGTCGGCCTGGTTAGTGCAGTGGGGCCCACACGGTGGGCTCCACATCTGGGTGCAGAAACCCTAGGCCGTGTGCAGTTTTTTGACGGCTGTTTTTGGACGAAAATAGCTTTGTGCTGATCTTTAGAAGATCAATTGAGAGGTCAAACGGACTCCGATTGACTCGCCGTTTTTTCCGACGCATTCATAGTTCAACGCCGTTCAATTTGATAGGGTGTATCATGATCGAAGCTCAACGGTGAGAGAGTTAAAATTCATGGAAGTTTGGCATTAATAAAAGGCAAACTAACTTGAATTTATTAATTCCAAAACATTAGTCACACATCGGAAGTGGAGTAAAGGGGAGGGGTCAGCTGCCTATATAAATAGGGATCTGCTCTCCTCCTCTAAACTCATCCCAAGATCTAGATCTAAGCATCTCCCAAAAACGTTGGAGCACGCTCGGATCTAAGCTTAAAATTAATATTCTCTTCTCCCTAAATTTCTGCCTTGCTCTTGAAGGGCTCTAGCAAAGCCACGAAGGTGTTCGAATCTGATCCGGAGTCTTGACGAAGGTTCACACTCAGGTGAAACTTTCTTCGGCGCGTGGTTGGCTCGGTGACAAGGGGACTGCTCTCCTCAAGACGCGGAGCGGTTCGAGGAACAGTTCGGCATGGGACGGTGAGCGGCTCGGAAGATGGTACAATACACCTTACCTGTACCAAGGCAAGGTTTCGGGTATGTGATTTAGTAGCTTTCTAGAATAATTTTAATAATGTCGGAGTAGTATAGATTCCTCTTGGCGTGGTCAGATCCATCCCAAGTCGATGTAGATCCTGGCTTAGGTTCTGGCTTACCTTAGGGCCTTAACTAAATTGTTTGGCTATATGTTTTTTCGCTGTGTTTTTATCCCTCTGTTGTCAGTCCGACTTAGGACGAGAAAAAAATGTGCCTTAAGGGTCTATCAAAACCCAACAATGGTATCAAGGCCTCGTCTGCATGGTGATCTAGGACTGAGGCAATTTTAAAATTATTGATTGCTTACTAAATGCACATAAAAGATTCTGACTTTATGTGATATCGTTAGAATGCACCCCTTCTTGTAAAATATTTTAAAATTGTTTTAAAAGCATGGAATTTTTAAGAGAATGCCTTCTAAATGCATTTAAAATGTTTTTAAGTTTATGCGATAATTTTAAAAATGATTTTAAATGCTTTAAAATTTTATGTGATAAAATTTTCTGCAAGCAAATTTTATTTTGATAATTTTTTAACATATGTTCATGTAATAAAATTATGAGATAATTTTGAACATGAAGCTTTAAATTTTATTAGATAAAATTTTATGTTTTTAAAATTATGTTGCATGAAATAATTATGTGATAATTATTGTTCATTGCTGACACTTAATTTCATATGATTTAATTAAGATGTTAGTGTTAATGGCTATGTTATTCTTGTCCCTTATTTGATAACACAAGAAAACCCTTATAGGTTAGCCATTAAGAATGTTCAAGATTTATAAGATAAATTTTAATGACATGCTATGTTTTAATAATCATTACAACTTTTAAAAACCCAATTCCTGATTAGGGTAGTCCTCTTTAACGACGATTATTATATTAATCGTTTCAATAATAATTCTCATTAAATGACTACACTTTAAAAGTGTTGAAAATGATTTATTAAAAATCCTAGTGTTGATTAGGATAGCACGTTGGACAACGAGAACCTTATAGTTGATAAGGATTTAATAAAAATTATTAAACAAATCCTAAAATTTTGAATTTTAAGGATTCAACTAGTTGATAGGATTAATTAGTTGTTAATAAAGGCCTTTTAGTCTATGGCACACATATAAAAAATGACAAGCTTCATTCAATAAACCATGATCCGGTCAATGTGCTTGGCTAAGTTTGTTGGATCACCATAGCTAGTCTAAGGGATAAGTGATCCTGCATTACTCAATTTCCTAGCCGTGTTCCGCTGGACTGCAATGATGCGAATCATGATTATATGACACCCTGGACTATATCTAGTCAAATACATTAATAATCTTTTTCAAGGTTAGCCGTAGCCCTCCTTGTTTTAGAGGTTGGCAACTATAGGACCCATGTTCCAGTTGTTGAGCTACACTCAAGCTATGACATGGCAACCTTGTAGAAACCAACTTCTTAAATACATATGATGTAATCTTGATTTGACCCAAACCATCGTGTCGTGAATACACCGACCGTCGGCATAAGTTAATCCAATGATGTAGTCTAGACTTGACCCAAGTCGTCGTGTCGTGAATACACCGAGCGCCGGCGTAAGTTAGGCTAAACAAGAAAACAAGGGTCCGACTAGACTAGTCATTGTGATTTGGATGAGTACACTCATGATCATAAATGGCTTGGGGTAAAAACCGATAAGAGAATCATATATGATATGATTGATGAAGAGTCATCTACCGATTGCAGAGTCAAGCAATTTGTTGAGATACACTCAAGGTTGTAAGACTTAGGGTGGTTGGATCTCTTTTCCATTAATTTAATTTTAATTAAATCGTTCATTGATTGGCTTAAAATGATCGTGAAAATAGTGGGAGGATATAGATTGATAAAAGCCATTCTTTCTATATTTAATATGAACATATGCTAAACTAGGGTAAGATCTAAGTTTACCAATGGAATCAAAATATAATATTCTAACAGAATAAGTTAAATGGGCAAATAGATTATTTAATGGAATATCAAGTTAACTTCTAATTGATAGGATAAACTATATTCTCGTTGACATTAAAATGACCTTCTTAAGGACAGACTTAAGGAATATGATCTCATTAAGTTCTGAATCCAACAAAATAAATGCACGCTACATGTCACTCGCCTCTATATGGGGCAGCTGGAACATATTGATGTTCAAAAGCAAGTTTCTCCATACAATTTGTGAAGTCAACTCAAGGTTGTATGAAAAACAGTTTCGATCCGCACGGTTCGAAACTTCGATCAAACTGTTTGATTCATGATCGGTACAAGACCATGTATCCAAATTAGATCTTGAGTCAAGCAACTTGTTGAGTCAACTCAAGGTTGTGAAGCTTAAGTGTTTGGACACGTTAGGTGTTTGTACAGCTAGTAATTTTGTTGTGACATTTAATATCTAAATGAGATTTAGAAAATGAAGAAGGCACTCACGAAAGTCAATTGAGAAAGACAGTTTTATTTATCATTAGTAAAGGCATAAGTATTAGGAACTGAAAATGTGACATATTTGATGTCACGGTTTCAATATAATCGTTATACAAAAGGAAAGAACATTTTGTCAAATGTCGTCACATTGCTTCTGAAGTAATGAGTAATATGTGTAACATAATATATTAAAGTGAAAAATGGAGGAGTGCTGATAGCGCTGGAAATTTTTCCAGCGTTGTCAGCGAACTGGGCAGTTTTCACATATTTTATAAATTTTTAGCAGTAGTTAGATAAACTTGTTACCTAGCTCTCCACACAATTTCAGGTCGATCCAACACCGTTTGAGCCTACGTTCATCGATTTCAAAAACTCTGCGCAAAATCTGGACAGTTTTGCGCAACATTTTTGAAATCGATGAACAGATGCTCAAACGGTGTTGGATCGACCTGAAATTTTGTGGGGCCTAGGTAACAAGTTTATCTAACTACTGCAAAAAAATTTAAAAAATATGTGAAAACTACCAGATCGCTGACCGCGCTGGAAAAATTTCCAGCATTTTCAGCACTCCTCCATTAACCTCTATATTAAATGTTAATATATGAATACGCAAGATAGTAATAAACTAATATGGCAAAATAGACTAAGCCGTACCAAAGAGACTAAGTTTCACAAGTCACATAAAGAGGGGTCTGACCTCTCATATTATGAAGTCTAAGGACACGTGTGAACCTTATTCTCAGAGGTATGATGGCCGAAACTCCTTCTGTAAGACAGTGGGAGAATGAGTTGTTGAACTCACAGTCTCGTACATACTGATCTAAGTCTAAGTTAGCCAGAATAAGTTGTCCTTAT
This sequence comes from Scilla litardierei, assembly GCA_030789695.1. NCBI lineage: Eukaryota > Viridiplantae > Streptophyta > Magnoliopsida > Asparagales > Asparagaceae > Scilla > Scilla litardierei. The sequence goes on from CM061142.1 coordinate 227,782,262, forward strand.
TATTATTATGACACGTGTTTTTGATGAAACACAAGTCTGATAAAATAGAGAACAAAATGACAGAAGTATTTGAAATGATTCGATTAGATCAAAAAGTCAAATACTTAGCTGTATAAATCTTGCATAAATAAAAGAAAATGTGATTTTCTCTCAGGTCAAGTATCTTAACATATTGGATGTGTTAGAGAGCATGAATCGCACTTTGTTAGACATAGTGCAACTCATGGCAAAGTGATTGAGTTACAATCCTCCCTCTGGGTTAAGTCCCAGATAGAAATGTCTAAGTTTTGATAAGGTTCTATGAGGACCTTATCAGTAAGATATTTATTAAATCAATCGTTAGGAAGTTAAAGGATTACTCGAGTCTCGTGAGACGAAGAGTCGAGTTAGACATCATAATCGATAATGGTCTAAGATAACTTCCAGGATTAAATTCAGAGTAGAGACTCTGATTAACAACTTGAAGCAATAGGTCTGTGCACATGAATAAAGTATGGACTTTAGTTTACGTGCCTAAAGAAAGAGTTTCTTTGACTGCAAGTGAATCTTCGAGTCTAGAAGATTGGTGCAGAAAGAAAATAATGAAGTACACTTTTGTTGGTAGAGAACGGTTTTCATCCTAACTCCTATAAACGGATTATGATGAAACTGTCTTACCAGCATATGTGTACAGATCTACTCGGACCAAACTCGATGTAAATGCTCATGATAACCATGAAAACTGGTGCATCCATTTAAAGTTCGTTTTCTAAATATGATTTAGAAGTACAAACTTTTATGAATTGACGAGAGAGTTTTCAAGGTCAGTGGGAGCGAATAAAACACATGTGAGGCATCAAGGGGATGGAACATATTTGATAAAGTGGTCAAAAGAGTTTGACACGTTTAAATATGAACCATCTAAAATGACCAGTAACTTATTAAAATTATTGTCGTAAGGCACGATGAGCTGGATGAGATCCAGGGAAATTAAATATTATGGATGCCAAAGAACCAAAGGAATTATTTGAATGAGATTCAAATGGTTGGTCTAATATGAACATAGAAACCCCTTAAGTCTATACAATAGACGGTTTAGCAGATCCACTTACGAAGACTCTACCACATGAAGTCAAGAAAGACTTATGTTGCAAGTGGAAGATGTTGTGAGATGTATGCCCTCGAGGCAATTTATCTCCGTGTATCTATACAATCATTTTGTTCAAAATTACAGTAAGTTGTATAGTAAGAATTTATCTAAGTTAGATCATAATGTAGTTATCATTAGAGATTAACTTAGGTAAAGTCCTAAAACTTAATGCAAGGTCAAATATGTATCGAAATGAGTATCTCGATCATGGAGAAGTGCTTGACCGTTAGTGGCATACGTCTAAAAGAGTTTGTGGTTATAGATGTTTCGAGAAAAGGATATCGAAACATCGGATAGACCATTGTGTCTTAGTCTTCACCGTATAGCGATGACGATGATATCATGATCGTTTGACTTGGCAAAGTCGAAGATGAGACACATGTGCTCATTGGAGAATGAGTTCACTGAACGACCCACAAGAGTTATCATATGGTTATGATTGACCAATCTGTCAATGATAACTCTTAGTGATGATAGGCAAGTTGGTCTATTGACTTGAGGTCATTGTACGAATATGTGCATGAACGGTGTCACTTAGATCACTGACCAAGCTTTGAGTCAAGGCCTATCGTAAGGTCTTTGGTTGGGTGACATTTGAGGCGTACGAGGAGAGTAATGACCAAGAGAGGATTCGTCTCTCCCAGTCAATGGGAGTTAGTGTCGTAGAGTTAGTTCGGTCTTTAGTGAAATCTCTGGCCAGAGTATGTTGGAAGATTTCCAACATTATTTGACTAAAGATCGATAGAAACTAACCGATTTCGAGTTATTGGGATTGACAGTTTGACCGTACCCTAGACTTGAACTAGACAACATAGTTTAGATGAAGAGACTAAAGCTGCAGAAATCATCACGGACACAGTCAAGGTGGTCCCGACAATACTCATGTCAATGAGTTAACCACATAAGTATGATACTAAAACAGGGACGTCAACTGCTGCTCGTAGTCACTACCATCTGGGGCTTCGAGCCCCACCTGTAGTATGGTCAGGCTGTAGGGTCTCACACAGAGTGTGACCTTCGTCTAGTAATATGTAGAAACAGTTAGAGAGAATATGCATTTGATGCAAGGGATAGAAAATTGCATTTGATGCAAATGATATTTTACGCTTAGATATGGACTATTTTGCATATGATGCAAGCTGAGTTAAATATTTGTAAATAGTTTACGAAAATATTTAATATACTAAACGCAAGGAAAAGTTTACATGTAAGAAGGAAATGTCCCGGTGTAAACACAGGTTCGAACGGCGTCCAAATCTGATGCCAAATGCACAAGTTATGGCCAAAATGTCAAGACAACACAAAAGGGTCTTACCCATGCCCAAACTGGGCATGGGTCGGCCCAGACTGACCCAGGCCAGACCCAGGCGGGCCAGGCACCCTGGACCTAGGTGCCCAGGGCACCAGGCACCCTAGGCCTATGTGCAGGCCCAGGCCCAGGCGCCCTGGGCCAGGCGTCGGCTGTGTGCCAAGCGCCCAATTAGCCTGGTTAGTGCAGTAGGTCCCACACATTTGGGTGCAGAAACCCTAGGCAGTATGCAGTTTTTCGACGGCTGTTTTTGGATGAAAAATAGCTTTGGGCTGATCTTTGGAAGATCAATTGAGGGGTCAAATGGACTGCGATTGACTCGCCATTTTTTCCTACATGTTCATTATTCAGCACCCTTCGATTTAATAGGTTGTATCAAGATCGAAGCTCAATGGTGAGAGAGTTAAAATTCATGGAAGTTTGGCCTTTATAAAAGGCAAACTAACTTGAATTTATTAATTCCAAATTATTAGTCACACATCGGAAGTGGAGTAAAGGGAAGGGGTCAGCCGCCTATATAAATAGGGGTCTGCTCTCCTCCTCTAAACTCGTCCCAAGCTCTAGATCTGAGCAGCTCCTAAAAATGTTGGAGCAAGCTCGGATCTAAGCTTAAAACTAATATTCTCTTCTCCTTAAATTTCTGCCTTGCTCCTGAAGGGCTCTAGCAAAGCCACGAAGGTGTTCGGAAATGATCCGGAGTCTTGGCGAAGGTTCACACTCAGGTGAAACTTTCTTCGGCGCGTGGTTGGCTCGACGACAAGGGCACTGCTCGTCTCAAGACGCATAGCAGTTCAAGGAGCGGTTCGGCGTGGGACGGGGAGCGGCTCGGAAGACGGTGCGATACACCTTGCCTGTACCAAGGCAAGGTTTAGGGTATGCAATTTTGTAGCTTTCTAAAATAATTTTAATAATGTCGCAGTAGTATAGATCCCTCTTGGGGTGGTCAGATCCACCCCAAGTCGGCATAGATCCAGGCTAAGGTTCTGGCTTACCTTAGGGCCTTAGCTAAATTGCTTAGCTATTTGTTTTTCTGCTGTGTTTTTATCCCTCTGTTGTCAGTCCGACTTAGGACGGGAACAGAAATATGCCCTAAAGGTCCACCAAAACCCAACAGTGGGCAGTGTAGTGTGGCCAAGATCTTGGACAGCAGTTGAAGCAGCAGCAACACCGACAACAGAAGAAGGAGCTGTCGTTGACACAGACGTGTGGACAGAAGTCGAGACGCTCACGATGAGAATGGCTGCTGCTGGTGTGGTGGTGGTGCCAATGAGTGGTGCAGGGGACCCTAAGGAGGTGGGCAGTGAAGCTAGAAGGTCAGCAAGTGGTGGTAGGGTGATGGCGAGGTCTGGCTCTGAGAAGTATAGAGCGGTGGGCTTAGGAGTAGACGAGGCTGTCGTGCCCTCAGGGGCGGGCACGGAGGAGACAACAGTAGGGGCCTCGGGGCAGATGGTGGTGACCGTCTCCGTGGTCCCTTTGGTGGTGGTGGTGGTGGCAGCGACATGGGTGGAGACGGCTATTTCACGCCCTGGTGCCTAAAAACGGGGACAGGGGTGACGGCCGCGGTACAGGAGTACCAAGCGTTAAGGCGCTACAAGAAATTAGCAGGCCACTACAACTGCTAGAACAACACAAGCAAATAAAGCAGGTGCAAAAGTAAAGCACGAACTGTAAGCTCCAGCACAACACAGAAAGGTACAACGAGGTGGCGACAAGCAACAAGCGGGAGCGTACGAGTGTGCAACATAGACCATCTACTATCAACACACTACAACATCATATACTGTACATATATTACCACCAGGGGAACAAAAGCTGAAGGGGAAAACAAAAGTGTCTGCTCACAAAAGAAACTACCCCGACCCACTACACCTGAGCCCTAACTAACTGCTCTGGGCTCCTGGCCTGGAACAGTCGCCCTCAGGGCTTCGGTAGTCTGGCTGGTGAGCTGATGTCCCTGGACCTGTACATGGAGAGTGTGGAAAAGGGACACGTCACAGTGTTCTAGTAGGAAACTTAACCACACAAGCTATATTCACAACACTGCACATAGGTCACTAGTACTAAGTTTGTTAAATTAATGTTCGTTGTTTGGAACCTAAACATCAAGTGGGACACAAGGGAGCTGGACCTCACCCATAAGGCGGGTGGAAAAAATCTCCGACTCTCTGGCGTGCTTACTCGTTAGGAGCCTTCGTAACCCAACCTCTCTTCACGACCCAAAAGGGCCACGACCTTGAAAGGCCAAAGAAACCACACACCCCAATGGGGCACGACCACTCCCTGCGGTAGGAGGGCCAAAGAAAACAACCTCGAAAGTCCAGTCCACACTATGTCATCCTTATGCTTTAGCTCCCCCACCCCATTCCCGAAGATGCTCACCCACCTTAAAGTGGAAAGAGACATGCTGGGCTTTCATTTTAATCACTTAACAATTAGCATTGCATCGGGATTATCTGCAATATAATGGTGTAAAATTTGAATATCCAGCTTTCAATGTAACGAATCAAACCAACATTCTCATATATAAAGGAAACATCGCCATGGCATTATAATCGTGAGATAAACGAGTTGAATACTACATACATGGCATGAATACTACACACATATAATACTAGGATATATTTGAAATACTACACATATAACAAATATATCCTAACAGGCCAACATATATCCCATGGAGTTCAAGCTCCAAAAACCCTATCTGCAACTAAACTTGAGGCATTTCATCAAACATATAACATGCATCATACACATGACCACAATTTCTTTAGAAATGCATAACATGAACTCACTTTCATATAGAAAACAAAACAAAATTTGAAACATCACAAAACAATTCAGTTTGCTGACGATTACCAGCAGTCATAAACAACAACAGAAATCAGCAATTTCTAATGCGAATTTGGCAAAGGTTTATGAACGAAATTTGTAGATATGGAAGTTTTGGATCCACAGATAAAATTTCGTGCAAAAACATGAAGTATATAATTTATGGTGATTTATTTGGTGAAGTCTATCAAATCTGTTTTCCAGACAGATTTTAGAGTTGGTAAAGATTGCTGGTTTTGGACTTGTTTTAGCCAGAATTTCAAAAGCTACACTGTGATGAAATTTTAGAAAAACTTGTTAAATTTCCACGAGACTAAGAGCATGAAATTTCATTGTATGTGCAGGCACTGAGGGCAATTTTACTAAAGTGTGTCAAAACTGAAAATCAAACAGACATGTTATAAAGATGTAATTTTTGCTCCTAATTTTTGAATTGAACATATATCAAAATTTATATGATTTTGGGGTAGAACTTCAAGATCTACACTTAAATATTCTTTTCAGAAAGTAAATCTAACTACAGAGACCATAATTAAAGAAGAAACACACAACAGAAATTCTGGGTTTTAGGGGAGGGTGATTAGCTAAGAAAAACAAGGAAAATGTGATCTTTTTGATTTATTGCACACATAACTCATGAAGAAACCTGCTATAACCCCCAACATCTAGTCTTGTTCAAAGAATCATATGAGAATAATGATCAATACCAAAAACATGAAATTTAACAAAACTAAGTTTGACCCATTACTCAATTTGATCCAAATAGCAACTTTTACAAAAGGGAAATGAACAAAAACATAGATTTCAACATGTAGCCCCATATTGGAAGGGTGGTGAGAAATCCTACCTTTCTAATGCCTAGGAGTGGTTGTAGGAGAGCTAAGGATGTCTCTTGATGTTGTAATTGCAAAGACTCCCCTCTTCTTCTTCCAATTTCCCTTCTCTTTCTCTCCTTTTTTCTTCTTGTTTCTTGGTTTTGTTTTTTTTTGTGTTTTCTTGTTGCAGGTTTCGGTTGGGGGGGGATTCAACGAAATGAATGAAAAAAAACAAAAATGGAAAGATGAAGAAGTATGGAGAAGAGAGAAGAGGAAAAGATATCTTCTAGGTTTCTTTTATTTACAAATTTTCCATTGCATATAAACCCTAATCAAAAGGCCTCTATAACTTTGTCCCTAAATTACACCCCATGCCATAGCCTATGCATCTCACTAAAAGCCATTCAACTTAGTGATTTAATGATTTAATTACAAGGTTGCCATTTACCAATTTGGCTAGCTCATCCTTTTCATTATTTACAAGTAGGCCATTGCCATTTTTTTGGAGTTAGAGGTTAATGTATGAATTTTCCACATACTTGAAGGAGAAATACTTGTATTATCAATTAGGAGCATTACACCCTACCCCCCTTAAAAAAATTCCGTCCTCGAAATTCAAAACAAGGAAGAGGGCCTTATATATCTACATGACAAACATGTGAAGGATCTTTAAACAAACAGATAGAGATACTTCTCCCTCATTTCATCCTCTCACTCCCAAGTTGATTCTCTGGGAGATTCCTGTTGCCACATGACCCTGACCAAATTAATAGCCTTCTTCCTCAACATCTTCTGTCGTCGATCAAGAATTGCCACTGGATGTTGTTCATACGTCAGGTTTGGACGTAATTCAATCTCTGAGTAGTCTACGACATGACTAGGGTCTCCAATATATCCTCTTAATTGTGATACATGAAACACATCATGTACGCCTTCAAGATGTGGCGGCAGCACCAGCCGATAAGGCACTTCGCCTATACGGGCTGCAACTTCAAACGGGCCTATGTACCATGGGCTCAACTTCCCATGTTTACCAACATGGATCGTCCCATGGACTGGTGATATCTTCAAGAATACATAATCATCAGACTGAAATTCAAGTGGATGCCGCTTCATGTCTGCCCAGTGCTTATAACGGTCTTGGGCTACACGAAGATTCTCTCTGACCGTCTGCACTACATCAACTATAGCAGTCACTAGGTCTGGTCCCAAATTTTCACCATCTCCCACATCATCCCAGCTCAGAGGCGATTAGTAATTTCTACCATACAAGGCCGCATAGGGAGCCATACCAATGCTTGCCTAATAACTGTTATTATAAGCGAAGTCCACTAGATGGAGATGGTCTTCCATGGACACCTTGAAATCCAACATACAAGCCCTAAGCATATCCTCCAATATTTGAATGGTGCGTTCTGACTGTCCATCTGTCTGTGGGTGGTATACGGTACTGACTTTAAATGGGTCCCCAAACTGGCCTGCAAGCTTCTCCAGAAGTGAGATGTAAATCTAGTATCACGATCCGACACAATGCTCATATGAACTCTATGCAACCTTATAATCTCTTCCATATACTTCCGAGCTAAGGCTTCTGTAGATTGACCAAGTCGAAATGGAATAAAGTGCGCTGACTTAGTCAATCGGTCGATAATCACCCATATAGCATCATTCCCTTTCGGAGTACGTGGTAGACCAGTCACAAAATCCATGGTCACATGTTCCCACTTCCATTCTGGTATCAAGAGGGGTTGCAATAAGCCTGCGGATCTTTGGTGTTCTGCTTTCACCTGCTGACAAATCAGGCATGAAGACACGCTCTTCGCCACACTTCTTTTCATCCCATGCCACCAGTAGTATCGTCGTAGATCCTTATACATTTTGGTCCCTCCAGGGTGAATATAATAAGGAGAATTGTGTGCCTCCTTCAGCAGCTCTTCTCGAATATTTCCTGCTGGCACACACACACCCTGTTCATAAACCTTAAGGAACCATCCTCATGAATACAAAAGTCTTTCCGAAGCCTTGCCTCAACTTGTTCTTGAATCCTCTTCAATTTCACATCGTCCAGCTGATCGGCCTTAATTCTGTCCATCCAGTCAGATTGTATCTGCAAACCCAACATATTTACCCTTTTGCTTGGAAGGATCACTTCAACATCCATCCTTCTTATATCTCCTCGAAGCTGAGGCTGCATAGTTAACCTCATCACAGCCGGTAGTCGACTAAGTGCATCAGGCATCACATTCACCCTCCCTGGATGGTACTGCAAATCAATGTCATACTCAGCCATTAATTCAAGCCAACGATGTTGCCTCATGTTTAACTCCTTCTGAGTGAAAACAAATTTCAAACTTTTATGGCTAGTGTAGATCTTTACATGTTAGCCCAGTAAGAAATGTCTCTACAACTTCAGAGCATATACGAAGGTAGCTAGCTCTAGGTCATTGGTAGGACAATTCTGCTCATGCACCTTCAACAACCTGGAAGCATAAGCTACTACTCGTCCATGCTGATGAAGGACACAACCAAGTCCCTTTCCTGAAGCTTCACAGAAAATCTTGAAGCCGCCTGATCGGTCAGGAATTGTCAACACTAGAGCAGTGGTCAATCGACGCTTCAGTTTCTCAAATGCGCACTGACACTCCTCTGACCATACATACGGTACTTCCTTATTAGTCAAATGAGTCAGAGGTGAGGCAATCTTAGAGAAGTCCTTGATAAACTTCCAATAGTATCCGGCCAATCCCAAGAAACTCCTGATCTCTGTGACTGATCTAAGGATGTGCCAATTCTCTACTGCAGTGACCTTCTCTGGGTCGACAAACACTCCCTCTCCTGTAATAATGTGTCCCAGGAATGCGACCTTAGTCATCCAGAATTGACATTTACTGAACTTCGTATACAGTCGATGCTCTCTGAGAGTATTCAATACCATCCGCAAATGTTCATCATGTTCATCCTCAGTCTTCGAATACACTAAAATATCATCAATAAAGACTACCACAAACTTATCCAAATAATCAAAGAAGACCTGATTCAACAGTCTCATAAAGGTTGCCGGGGCATTAGTTACTCCGAATGGCATCACTAAGAATTCATAATGCCCATACCGAGTTCTAAATGCCGTCTTTGGAACATCCGATCCACACACCTTCACTTGATAATAACCACTTCGTAAATCCAACTTCGAGTATACTCGTGAACCACCGAACTGATCAAAGATGTCATTAATCTGAGGGATGTGGTACTTGTCTTTCACCGTCACTTTGTTCAGATCACTGTAATCAATGCACATCCTCCGAGTTCTATCCTTTTTATTCACTAACAATAGTGGTGCTCCCCACGGGGATACACTCGGACGTATCAGTCCTGTATCAGACAAATAAGTTAACTGATCGCGAAGCTCAACTAATTCAGGTGGAGACATACGATAAGGAGCTTTTCGCTATTGGCTGTGCGTCCGGCAATAGGTCAATAGTGAATTCTAAAGACCTATCTGGATGTAGTCCAACAATATCATCGGGAAATACATCTGGAAATTCCTGAACTACCTTAGACAAAACTATTTTTGCGTCCATCGTCATCTCCAAGGACGCCGCCTTAAACTTCAAGGGTTCCAAAGCCCGAGTACCACTACAAAAGTCAAACTCTGGGTGGCCAGGGATTCGAAAGTCCACCCTCCTTAATCTACAGTCTATGGTCACATAAAACATCCCCAACCAATCCATTCCAAATACCGCTTCATAATCCGGTAGTTCAACCACTAGAAAATTTGCATATAGCTCTCGACCTCCTATCTCTACGGAACAATCTCGTAATCCTAACGCACTGCATATCACACTATTACTCTTATTCACATTCCACTTAGCAGCAAAAGAATCAACAACTATAGAATGCTTTGCCACAAATCCCTAAGATAAAAAACAATGTGACTCTCCAAAATCAAACAAGGACCAGGCTGGATATGAAGCTACTCTAACCATTCCTATAATAGCACAGCACAAACAACTAACCATCTAGCAATATCTAAACATAGAAGCATAGAATACAAGGGCTAGGGTTAGGATCATACTAGAGATCACCTGTCCTAAGCGCTCGGCCTCGATCGCTGTCATCTGAAACTACAGCGGCCTCTGCGGAGCAGGAGCCTGCCACTGGAAGTCGCGTCATGGAGGTCTCCCAGGAGGTCCCCTCGGAGCAATCAGTCGCAGCCCCAGCGGTGGGGGAAGAGCCAACTGCTACGGTGCCGGTGAAAGAGCCCTCAGCTGAGGTGATGCAGCTGCTATTGGTACTGGTGCCTCCAGAGGCCGTCTCCGTCGGGGGCAATCCATACTGAAGTGCCCCATCTCGCCGCAAGTGTAGCATTGTCTGCCCATAACTCTACAATCCTTAGCTGTGTGCCCAGGCTTCCCACCCCTCAGACAAGCAGGCCCCCTCTGAGATACTGGCAAATATCCTGATTGCTTGAAGGTCACCTGGTGAGTCGGGCGAGGAACAGCTCTCTGTGGTGCTACAGGTCATCTGTCGCTGACTGGAAGCTTTCCTAGACTCCTCAAGTGTAGCTCGTATCGTCGAGCCGTGCTAAGCACTGCCTCGTACGTCAACAGCTCCTGGGTAGCCATAGTCCCTCTGACCTCTGGGTCCAGGCCCATGCAGATGCGTCTAGCTCAACTAGCATCTGTCGCCACCAACTCTGGGGCGTATCTGCTCAGTAGAGAGAACTATGCATCGTATTCGTCTACTGTCCTGCGGTCCTGCGTCAGGTGCTTGAACCGCTGCCTCAACTCATCCCTCGCCTCCCCTGGAAGGTAATGGGCCTCAAACCTATCCCTGAAGGTTTTACACTCCACCGCCCCTGTCATATGCCTCTCCTGGGCATCCCACCAATCTCGAGCTTGATGAGTCAACTGCCGCTTGACCAACTCTACACATGCCTCTGGGGGTATGCCAGCCAAAGTCAAGTCATCCTCTGTGTGACGTAGCCACTCATCGACCTCTAAGCTGGTCTCTCTGCCAGAAATGTACACGGGTCTCAAAGATCGGAACTTCTTGTAACTCGGGGCCTTCGATGCAGGCGCCTCGAGTCCAATTGCCATGTCCTCCAACCGCTGCAAGTGGTCCAAAATCCCCATCAGGACCTTCGCCATCAGAGCCGACTCTGAAGTTCGGTCTCCTGAGCTACCCGAAACTCCAGTCCATCCGGACCCTTCAGGTGTCCCGTCACTGCCAGACGTCCTGTTCCCTGCCTCCATACTGCGGAGGAGAAACAGAACAAATCTGAATTAGTACCTCATATACATCTTGAAGTGTCGGAGCATTACCTGTGTCGTCCTTACACAATCACAGTGTGTTGTGACCTGCATGGGCCACCACAAAACCTGTCACGCCCTGGTGCCCAAAAACGGGGACAGTGGTGACGGCCACGGTATGGGAGCACCAAGCGTTAAGGCGCTACTAGAAATTAGCAGGCCACTGCAACTGCTAGAACAACACACGCAAATAAAACAGGTGCAAAAGTAAAGCACGAACTGTAAGCTCAAGCACAACACAGAAAGGTATAGTGAGGCAGCTGCAAGTAACAAGCGGGAGCATACGAGTGTGCAACACAGACCATCTACTATCAACACACTACAACATCATATACTGTACATATACTACCACCAGGGGCACAAAAGCTGAAGGGGAAAACAAAAGTGTCTGCTCAAAAAAGAAACTACCCCGACCCACTACACCCAAGCCCTAACTAACAGCTCTGGGCTCCTGGCCTGGAAGAGTCGCCCTCAGGGCTTCGGTAGTCCGGCTGGTGAGCTGAAGTCCCTGGACCTGCACCTGGAGTGTGGGGAAAAGGGGGAAAAAGGGACACGTCACAGCGTGTCTAGTATGAAACTCAACCACACAAGCCATATTCACAACACTACACATAGGTCACTAGTACTAAGTTTGTTAAATTAATATTCGTTGTTTGGAACCTAAATATCAAGTGGGACACAAGGGAGCTGGACCTCACCCATAAGGGGGTGGAAAAATCTCCGACTCTCTGGCATGCTAGCTCATCAGGAGCCTTCGTTACCCAACCTCTCTCCCCGACCTAAAAGGGCCACGATCTCGAAAGGCCAAAGAAACCACACACCCCAAAGCGACACGACCACTCCCCGCGGTAGGAGGGCCAAAGAAAACAAACTCGAAAGTCCAGTCCACACTATGTCCACCTGATGCTTTGGCTCCCCACCCCATTCCCAAAGATGCTCACCCACCTTAAAGTGGAAAGAGACATCCCGGGCTTTCATTTTAATCACTTAATAATTAGCATTGCATCGGGATTATCTGCTACATAATGGTATAAAATTTGAATATCCATCTTTCAGTGTAACGAATCAAACAAATATTCTCATATATAAAGGAAACATCGACATGGGATTATAATCGTGAGATAAGCATGAAAACTACACACATATAATACTAGGATATATTTGAAATACTACACATATAACAAATATATCCTAACAGGCCAACATATATCCCATGGAGTTCCAAGCTCTACAAACCCCATCTGCAACTAAACTTGAGGCATTTCATCGAACATATAACGGGCATCATACACATGACCACAATTTCTTTAGAAATGCATAACATGAACTCACTTTCATATAGAAAATAAAACAAAATTTGAAACATCATAAAACAGTTCAGTTTGCTGACAATTACCAGCAGTCATAAACAACAGAAATCAGCAATTTCTAATGCGAATTTGGCAAAAGTTTATAAATGAAATTTGTAGATAAGGAAGTTTTGGATCCACAGATAAAATTTCGTGCAAAAATATGAAGTATATAATTTATGGTGATTTATTTGGTGAAGTCTATCAAATCTGCTTTCCAGAAAGATTTTAGAGTCTTGATCGCTCCAAAATGTAACCCAAGAGCACAACCTAGTATGGCGCAAATGCACGGAGATAAATCTCTGGTAACGACCCCAAAAACTTGATCGCGTCCCGGATACACACCCTGGACAAGCGACTCGTAGTCTTACCGCATGTGCACAGTGTAGCGGCGAGCGGGTATCGAACTGAGGGAGGAACAATTGACAGTGTCTCTTTCCGATCACCTAGCTATTAAGAGGGTCGAGAATCGTTCGGGTAAATGGTCACAATTGTTCAAATGTCGATAGAAATATCAATAAAATAAAGTACCTAGGGATAGGGAATCCCCGCTACGGACCGTATCTCATCGTTGTGATTCATATGTTTCATCATTGCTAGACTTGAATTTTAGGTGAACTAGTCGCAACTAAATGTAGAACCAAGCTCACGCTCTCGCGCTATTGCCGGTCTATAGCAAACCTAGGGTAGGGCCCAATCTCTTGCAAACCCTAACCTAGGCCGCTAGTGTGAAGAACAACATCATCGTTCAATCGTATCTCGAGCCCACTCTCGTGCAAACTCGAGCTACGACCTAGGTTGAGATAGTTCCTACCCGTCCAATCTCTTGCAAACGGATATTGGTATAGAAACACGATTAAAAATCGTAGCTTTGGTCCAATCTCTTGCAAACCAATTCTAGAGAAGTCCAATCGTAAATCTAAATCGAATTTCTAGGGCTTCCTATCAATTGGGACCCAATCTCTTGCAAATCCCAATCGATATGAATCCCTAGCTATCCGTAATTAATCAATCCCAACCTAACCCTAATCAATTTTAGCAAGAATTTCACCAATTCATCACAATTTAGAAATATGGTCAATAGGGTTCATCCCTACGCCCTAAGACGATGGCACTACTCACTAATCATCATGCAATACTTAGGAAAATCAATAATAAAATCAACACAATTCATTGCAATAGAGAAATTGTTAATAAAAATAGGGTTTTTGATAAGAGAATAGACAAACCAATGAGAATCCAATAGCATCCAACAAAAGTAGCCTTTTAATCTCCAAAAGAAAAGATAAATCTAATGATCTAAAAAACTCTCAAAAAGGCTGCCAAAAAGCTCTCAAAAGTCCTCTCTAACTAGGGCAAAACTGGGTTTAAATACCCTTCAAAATCGCCCAGAAAATCGTGACCAAAATGCCCCTGCGCAGCCCAGAAATCGCACTTTACACAGCAGGCGGAACGGCTCACTCGGCCGAGTGACAAATGTCACTCGGCTGAGTGACAAACCCAGTAGATTTCCAGTAAGTCGGGGGTTTTCGGGGGTCTGTCTTCGAAGGTGGCTCGGCCGAGTGGCTTTACTCACTCGGCCGAGGGGCATTCCATGCTCGGCCGAGTCAGAACCCTAAGGTCGACTGTAGAATTCGAGTAAGTCGGCCTCTTTTTGGATGGATTTTCCCGTGCCACTCGGGCAAGTGGATCTCCATACTCGGCCGAGTGGTCTATCGTCACTTGGCCGAGGGCACGATGATATTCTTCTGTTGTGCGTGTCCGGTCTGGTCGGCCGAGAAAGCTTCTTTGCTCGGCTGAGTGAGTGCTTCACTCTGCCGAGTGACATGCTGTAGATGCCCAATCTTCTTCGTTTCTCCTCATCGTCTCTCCTACGAAGTTCCTTCTTCTTCCACTCATCTTCCATCGCTGAATGGCCCTCAAAAGAGCTGTGGGTGACACTCTGGAGTGGGTGCAAATCCTCTTGATCTCAAAATCACTCCAAATCGCTCCATATCTCCTGAAATACGACAAAAACAAGAAATATTGAAAAGCATCGCAATATTGTCGAATAATCATGAAAAACGTGATATGAGCGATCAAAGTGGCATGCAAACATGCAGAAAAAAGGTGTAAAATATGGAGTGATCAAAATCCCCCAAGCTTACCTCTTACTCGTCCTCGAGGAAGATGAGTAAAAAGCAAACCCGACGGGTAAAACCATGGAAAAGAAGGAAAAAGAAAAGAATGAAAAAATAGAATAGAAAGCGAAGAAGGAGGTGCTAGATCATTTTTCTCAGGACGTGGGTTTTGCTTACTCATATAGCATACATCGAATATAGAACACATGCCAAAGACTTTTATCCCGATATCATAGTATAATGATGCATTCGAAATAGAAAACCAAGAATATCAAAACAGCATGAAATATGGAATCATTCTAGGATTAACATCGTCTGAAGCATCTAAAGCGGTATACATAATCATAGATCACACACTTTTCAATTGAATGCTTTCTATAAGGAGTATAAGAGATATCACACAGTATGGAGTAGTAAGAATAGAAAAGTATGGTTTTCATGAAATGCATGCTAAGCGTCGATTCCTGGGTTTCGTAAAACTTTAGCAATCTCACCGAGTATAGAAGATTACTTAGCCTAGGTTGTCATGCACTGTCAGGTAGTCACTCTCTCACACATCATTGGATCCTCTCCCCCAAGCTTATCCATAAGCGTGGTGGCATAAACAAATCAGTACGTACATTTCCCATTTCTTTTGAAGCTCCAAAAAAAATAAAAAAATAAAAAATAAAAAAATGAAATATGGAAGAAAGAGAGAAAGAGTGTGAGATGGGATCATTTAAAAGTTTCTTTTCTCTTTTCTTTTCTTTTTCTCAATTTTTCTCTTTTTTTTGAATAAACATATATACATAGGCGATCCCAAATCAAAAGAGAGAAGGATATACATGTATATATATTTTTTTATTTTTTATTTTTTTTGATTTTGGGGAATTGGAGCATGGAAATTAATAGCGGGGGAAATGCCAAGTAATGCCAATAATAGACTTGCTAAAGGGAGATTTCACCAATGAATTTTAAGTAGAGAAATAATGCTCAAGATATGTGGAGAAAGAAATAAATGTATCACTCGGTTCACTCTATAGGACGTGCACGACAACTTTCAGCAGAGCAATGTAATCTACTCAGTTTAATATCAAAAAGTAAACTAGTCCAGATATGTCATCCTAGCAGACCTTCAATCAACCTGAAAGTGAAGCGTACAATTTATGCAATAAGAAGTGATATGAGAAAGGAAAGCAATACTCCAGATATAAGCAATCAATGCGTGAAGCTTGGTGTGTTTTCTACGAAAAGTATACATACGAATCATCAGACATCAGCTAATAACAGAATTTCATCCATTTTCATACAGAAAAAGAGTGGGTTACCATTTCAAATGCAAAGCAAGACATAGCATATGATATCTGAAATAAAAGCTATGACATGACAAAATAGCATGCATACAGAGATAAGCTAACACCACGTCGTCGTCATCACAGAAAAGTCATCTCTAGCAAAAGATGAAAGAAATAAAGATAAAAGAAAATAGGAACTACTATGTACAATGCAGCACACAAAGAAAATAAGAAAACGTGATGCATGGTAAGAAAAAACAAAAAAGTGGTGAAAATAAGTGCAAAAGCGGAAAAGTGTGAGAAAACAAAAACAAAGGGCAGCAAAAAGTAAAAAGTGAGAGAACTCACTCCCCCAAGCTAAAGTGCACAGTGTCCTCAATGTGCGAAGTGTAGCACACCGAGAGACGTGAAATGGGTAGGGTGGGTGAGGATGCATGCATGATGAAAAAGAAAGAAAAAGAAAAAGAAAATATGATGTGAATGTGAATGATGCATGCAGAGATCAGAATGATGTAGATAAAAGTGTCCCCAAAAAGACTCTCCCTCACTCCCAAAAAGAGATAAAAAGATATGACCAAATAGGTACCAAAATAGTATGTGGAGGAGGGGGCAAAAATCATCAGGCTCTAAAAAAACCAGCAAAACAACAGAAATATAGAAGGCATCCAATGTGTGCCTAGGCTGGTGGTAGTGCACCAGCACCGTCCTATGGCGGAGGTAGTGGTGGCGGTGGTGGGCATGGTAGCTGCTGGGAGAGTGTCGGTGGTGGAGGCAGACGTGCCAGAATCTGGTTCAGGCAAGCATGAATACTGGGAAGGATGGCGACGCGGGTCTGCACGGCGCTGACCGTGGTGGAGAGAGCCCTAAAGTCCCCTCTAAGTCCACTAACAGCCCCCTCAAGAGCACGAATGCTCTGAACTAGAGTGTCTGGGGGAGGTGGAGCAGAGGGACACACAGGTCTAACCGGTGAAGTGCGGGGCTGTCTCTGGCGGGCGGTGTAGTGAATGGGTGCAGCAAGGAAGGGTGGGAGTGGTGTTGTGCTCGCTACGTGATGCCCAGCCTCGGTGTGAGGCTGGGACGCAGGTTGTGTCGAAGCAGAAGCAGCAGCAGAAGAAGAAGTGGAAGTGAAAATAGGCGACGAGGCGGCAGGAGAGGTCAGTAATGCAAATGTGGGCACAGATGTCACAACACTCTCAATAAAGACATGGGCGGTGGAGACCGAAAGGTCGACGACTGGGGAGGCCGTGAAGGGCACAAAAGATGACTCCCCAGGAGTCGAGAACAGCAATCGGGAGAGGGTCTCCACGGCAGCGGTAAATGAAGACTCGTCGCTCTCAAGAATGGTGGGTGGACGCTCGGGGCTCAGTGTGGTAATGGGCTCGACGGACATAGGTGCAGTGGTGGTGGTGGTGGATAACTCAGCTAAAGTTCTCCCGATACTATCAGACGTGTGGACAGAGGTGTCGGGAGGTGCATACAGTGCAGGTGCAGGCTGAGGGATCACGGGGTCGACAGGTGGTGCAGGGGGTGCCTGCTCAGCATCTCGGGCTCAAGCACGTAAGTGGCGGGGATAAGGAGATCCATCGCTGGAATCCAGTCCCCGTGAGCCGGTCCAATATGTGTCCGAGCGGGGCTCAGGAGAACTATGTAATCAGCGCTGAAGGGACCGTGCAACCAAACCCAGTACTGACGACCGTGGGGACGAATCATCTTCATCCGGGCCATAACATCTATAGAAAGTGTAGTAGGGCCCGGGGGTTGACGCAAGTGGTCAGGTAGGTCCACGCCGGTCATAAGGGACAAGAGGGTGATCAGATCGCCGCAATAGATAGGCATACGAGCATTGAAAGAAATGATAATGCGGTCCAAAAACCAACTGGCAATGTCGATCTCGACGGTGGGGACCAAATCGTCACTACCCCTATCTAGAACCCTAGGGCGTGTCATTGCATAGAGCATGTAGAGCTCTCGCGTAGATAGCGTCCCGGGCTCGTACCTCGCAAGGAAAGTAGTCGCCATAAGGCGCTGTGCAATGCGGAAGCAGGGGTGGAGGATAGCTGAGGCTTTGGCCCTACTAGAGTCAAAGGGGAGTGGGGATCCCGTGATCCGTGTCCAGAAGGTGTGGGTGTCAAACGACGGGGGTGGGATGTGCGTGGGAGCGAAGGCGCGGTCTGGGTCAGGGACGGCGGGCCACTGGAAAAATGCTCTAAGCATGTCGAGAGTGATCTCGCACTCTCGATCCATCAAACGGAAGGAGCATCCTCCAGAGGTCCGGTCAATGGAACTAAGGACCTCTAGTGTCGGACGGTTGTAAGTATCCGCCGACACCGACAGAAAATCACGCCATCCCACATTTTCGTACAACGTGAGAAGCCCCTCAAGTACCCCTAGGTAGTCTAGGTCGACTAGGTGTGCAAACCTAGAGGGTACTATCGAGCGATGGGAGATACGCTCGAATCTGGCGCGGTGTGCGTCATTTCGAAACGTAATCCCCATCGGCCCGACGGCGGGAGCGGGTTATGGAATGGGATCGGCAGGAATCGGCTGTGTAGGTGGTGGTGGGCTAGGTGGAGGGGAGTCCGCCCTAGCGGAAGAAGGACCAGGATCATCGGTCCTCTTCCGCTTGGCAGCGGATCCCCGTGTACGTGGCCTAGTGCGTGGCGGCATATGTGCCGCGAGACGTGCTCACCCAAATAAGTAATGCGACGTGCAAAATAATGGAAGGAGTATACCTGAACACACCGCGAGAGCAATCAGTAGTGTGTGCGAAGAGATGCCTCCTCCGCGAAGCTCCGTACGCGTCCTAAAACTCCCCAACGCTCCCCCAAGCTAGCCTGAAATGCAAACGACAAAATTAGTGAATAATAATCAATACGTATGGGGGAGATAAGGGATAATAGATAAATATGAAAATTAATTTGAATTTGGGGCGTAACGGGCGTACAAATCAAGAGAAAAGAGGAGAAATGGGGATTTCTGGGCGAAAAGGGGTGATCGGCGGCTGGGGGGCGACGCCGGCGGTGGGCGTTGGCGTCGTCGATGTCGGCGTCGACGGTGAGTCGGCGGCGTCAATTCGTGCGAGGGAAGGTCGATCACAGCGAGCGAGGGGAGATGAAGCGGCAGCGGCTCGGGCGTGATTTGGGGGTTTTTGCGTTTCGAAAACCGTGTCGATGTCGCTGCTACTTATATGAGATTGTTACGACTCGGCAGAGTGACAACTTCACTCGGCCGAGTGGCGTAAACAAAAAAAATTTGAAAATATCCTTCGCCACTTACGACTCGGCCGAGTGGCTTTGCTTTACTCGGTCGAATGGAAAAACTCCACTCGGCCGAGTGGCTCTGTCACTCAGCAATTTTATAGAACTCGGAGGGTATCTGTTTCACTCGGCCGAGTGACAAGTCACTCGCCCGAGTGGCAATTAAGACTAAAACTTACAAAAAGTGACAGAGGTTGGTCTGCAGAAACTTCCTTGATTGGTGCTCCACTCGGCCGAGTGGAGTCTTTGCTTGGCCGAGCGGCAGATGCTACTCGGCCGAGTGATGTGTTGTTTTCTGCAACGGCTCTCCGTTTTCTCTCCAGTCTCTATTTTTCTTCCTCCAGTCAGTTTCTTTCTCCTCCTAAGCCTTGAGCGCGTTCCTGGAGCGCTCTCCCTTGCCTCGGTCATCCTCCATATGAGTGATCTCTCTTTCTCCATCTCCTGTCATGAAAATTAGGACCTGTTGTCACGATTTTCATAGACACAAGACTCTAAACACTAATAAAAATCTAAACCAAAAATGAAAATAAAAAAACAATGTAAAAACCGTCCGGTTGACTCCCGACAAGCGCTCGTTTAAGGTCATGAGCTCGACCCCTTTAGATATTCGTTTAGCTCGTGATGTTGGGCGCATACGAGATACGCCCATCAAATTTGTCGGGAAGGCCACTTGGATTTGGGTCGTGATGATCATTGGTCTTCCTCGACGCCCCCTCATCATGGGTAATGTTGGGGGATAAGTCCCCCAAGCTAGAGCTCGTTCCTATCTTCTTCTTGGCCGGTGACACCGATCTTCTATTCGGTGAAGCTTTCTTTGGATTCTTGGCTGTTGAGAGCTTGCAAAGCTCCCGTATTCTTGCGACATTAGCGTCGCCTTCATCATCGGCCGTGGAGCTATCTGGAGGGTCCTCCAACTTCTCTTCTTCGCTAGAAGGTTGGCCTTCCTCAAAGCCATCATCATGGAGAGCGCCAATAGAGTGAAAAATAGCTTCTTCAATCACTTCATCCAGGAGATCCACATAGTCCAACTCTTCGTGATAGGGCATATGCTTCATGGCATTGGGTATGTGAAGCTCGACCTTGATGTTCCAGACATTCAAGGATAGAGTTCCTTCCCGCACGTCGACTATAGCACCGGCGGTGGCGAGGAACGGGCGTCCAAGTATAAGTGAAGTGTCGCCCTCTTCCGTGATGTCCATGATAACGAAATCGCAAGGTAAGCATATTCCTCCCGGAACTTGAAGTGGACTGTTCTCCGTAATCCCTACCGGCCTAGTAATCCGACCATCCGCAAGTTGAATTCTCATGTCGGACGGCTTCAAGTCGGTGCCCGTGTTCAATTTCCGGAACATGCTAAGGGGCATTAGGCTCACACTCACGCCCAAGTCAACTAAAGCTTTTTGCAACGGGACGCCTCCAAGTGTGCAAGGGATGCGGAAACTCCCGGGATCCTTGAATTTCACTGGCTCCTTTTCCTTTCGGGTAAACGAAGTTCCTTGTTCGGCAAGCATGATTTTCTCCTTCCTTTTCTTTCCCGATATCAAGTCCTTCAAGAACTTTGCATACGACGGGATCTCCACTATAGCATCTAGGAAAGGAATATTGAGGCTTACTCCCCTCAAATATTAAAGGAACTTGGCGAGCCTTTTCTCTATCTTGGCTCTAGCTAGCCGTTGTGGAAATGACACCGGTGGCATGTAGCGGCGCTTGTCATTAGGCTTCGCCACTTCAGAATTTCCTCCTCCTAGCGGTTCCTTTTGGATCTCTTCCTCAATCGCCGGCTCTTTTTCTTCCAAAATCTCTACAACGGGTTGCTTGTTTTGGGTCATAGCGCGGGTGGTATCCTTCCCGCCCCTTGTTGTAACTGCCACCACCGCATTGATGTGGCCGGTGTTGCTCCGTGGATTGGGCTCGGGTTGAACCGGTAATTGTTGGGTGTTCTTGTTTAGCAACGCAAGTTGCTCTCTAAGTTGAGCGGCGACGGTATTTAGTGAATCTTGTCCCGCCGTCAACCTAGCATTGATCTTTCTTTGCTCCACCATGAATTCCTCCACCCTAGCTTCATGGTCCGATCGTTGTTGAGCTTGAGGTAGGTTGGGAGCTCTCCAACCTTGGTTGTAACCGGGCGGTCTATACGGTCCCGCATGTTGCCTAGGCGGGTAATTTTGTTGCGGTGGCCCCCTCGGTTAATACTGAGGTTGTGGTAGTGGAGGCCGAGCTTGAGGAGGTTGTTGTGGCGGTGGGTTTAAAGCACCATCATTGTTTGCATACGAAAAGCCTGGATGGTTTCTTGCGGCCGGGTTGGCCCAATATCCGGAGTTCCCCACAACATATTGCACTTGTTCCTAGGCCCCCTCTCCATGCTCTCCTCCTACATACATGGCTTAAGATTGGTCTTGCCAATCACTCATAATGCTTATCGGCGTAGACGTAGAGGATGCTCCATGTGGCTCGATGATATACTTCTCCAATCTCTCCACTACCTTGTGGAGAGAGTCAAATTTGTTCGAAAGCTCCGCTACGGCCTTGGCCTCATATATGCTAGTGGGCTTCAAGGAGGAAGAAGAATGACCTCGCTCGTCGCCCCATTGTTGGTTATTAGAGGCCATCTCCTCTAGTAAGGCTGTAGCTTCATCCGGGGTCTTCGATAGTATGGCTCCATTGGCGGTTGCGTCTATAATTTGCTTCGTGCCCGGTTGTAGTCCATTATAAAAACTGTGAACAAGCTCCCAATCTTCTATACTGTGATGGGGGCACTGATGCTGTAAATCTTTGAAGCGCTCCCATGCCTCGTATAGGGTCTCCTGCGGTCCTTGCTTAAAGGACATGAGAGCACTCCGTATCTTCACCGTCTTGGATGGCAGGTAGAATTTGTCAATGAAGGCGCTAGCTAACTCATCCTAAGTAGTGAATATACCTTCTGTCTGCGTCATCAACCAATATAAAGCTTTGTCTTTGAGTGTAAAGGGGAAGAGCCGTAGTCGGACTGCATCAACGGAAACGCCCGGCATTTGGAAGGTGGCGCACATGGACAAGAAAAGCTGGATGTGATAATGCGGATTCTCATGGGAGTTCCCATGAAACTGGTCTTGTTGCATCAATACTACCAATCCCGTCTTTAGCTCAAAATTCTTGTCCACTGCCAATTCTGGCATAGCGATGGAAGAAGTGGTGGAAGAGGTCTTAGGCCGTAGCCTATCTCTGATGGATATAATCCTCGCCATACGTGCTGCTAGTTCCTCCCGGGTCTCCGTGCGGTTCATACAATTATCCTCCTAGCGTGCCTTCTCTCGGCTCTGATCCTCCTCTCGGTACGTTCGATCTCCGGGTCAAATATACTATCCTTTGGATCCGCCGTCGATCTCGTGTTCATGCAAAGAGAAACAGAGTTTCAAAGGAATTGTTAGCACGAAAAAGGAGTAAAAAGATAAGAAATAATAAAACAAAAAGAAGATACTAAGTAAAGAGAATAAAACACTATCGCCTCCCCGGCAATGGCGCCAAAAACTTGATCGCTCCAAAATGTAACCCCAGAGCACAACCTAGTATGGCGCAAATGCACGGAGATAAATCCCCGACAACGGTGCCAAAAACTTTATCGCGCCCCGGATACACACCCGGGACAAGCGACTCGTAGTCTTACCGCAAGCGCACGGTGTAGCGGCGAGCGGGTATCGAACTCAGGAAGGAACAATTGACAGTGTCTCTTTCCGATCACCTAGCTATTAAGAGGGTCGAGAATCATTCGGGTAAACGGTCACAATTGTTCAAATGTCGATAGAAATATCAATAAAATAAAGCGCCTAGGGATAGGGAATCCCCGCTACGGACCGTATCTCATCGTTGTGATTCATAGGTTTCATCATTGCTAGACTTGAATTTTAGGTGAACTAGTCGCAACTAAATGTAGAACCAAGCTCACGCTCTCGCGCTATTGCCAGTCTATAGCAAACCTAGGGTAGGGCCCAATCTCTTGCAAACCCTAACCTAGGCCGCTAGCGTGAAGAACGACATCATCGTTCAATCGTATCTCGAGCCCACTCTCATGCAAACTCGAGCTACGACCTAGGTTGAGATAGTTCCTACCCGTCCAATCTCTTGCAAACGGATATTGGTATAGAAACACGATTAAAAATCCTAGCTTTGGTCCAATCTCTTGCAAACCAATTCTAGAGAAGTCCAATAGTAAATCTAAATCGAATTTCTAGGGCTTCCTATCAATTGGGACCCAATCTCTTGCAAATCCCAATCGATATGAATCCCTAGCTATCTGTAATTAATCAATCCCAACCTAACCCTAATCAATTCTAGCAAGAATTTCACCAATTCATCACAATTTAGAAATAGGGTCTATAGGGTTCATCCCTACGCCCTAAGACGATGGCACTACTCACTAATCATCATGCAATACTTAGGAAAATCAATAATAATATCAATACAATTCATTGCAATAGAGAAATTGTTAATAAAAATAGGGTTTTTGATAAGAGAATAGACAAACCAATGAGAATCCAATAGCATCCAACAAAAGTAGCCTTTTAATCTCCAAAAGAAAAGATAAATCTAATGATCTAAAAAGCTCTCAAAAAGGCTGCCAAAAAGCTCTCAAAAGTCCTCTCTAACTAGGGCAAAAACTGGGTTTAAATACCCTTCAAAATCGCCCAGAAAATCGTGACCACAATGCCCCTACGCAGCCCAGAAATCGCACTTTACGGAGCAGGCGGAACAGCTCACTCGGCCGAGTGACAAATGTCACTCGGCTGAGTGACAAACCCTGTAGATTTCCAGTAAGTCGGGGGTTTTCGGGGGTCTGTCTTCGGAGGTGGCTCGGCCGAGTGGCTTTACTCACTCGGCCGAGGGGCATTCCATGCTCGGCCGAGTCAGAACCCTCAGGTCGACTGTAGAATTCCAGTAAGTCGGCCTCTTTTTGGATGGATTTTCCCGTGCCACTCGGGCGAGGGGATCTCCATACTCGGCCGAGTGGTCTATCATCACTCGACCGAGGGCACGCTGATATTCTTCTGTTGTGCATGTCCGGTCTAGTCGGCCGAGCGAGCTTCTTTGCTCGACCGAGTGAGTGTTTCACTCGGCCGAGTGACATGCTGTAGATGCCCAATCTTCTTCGTTTCTCCTCCTCGTCGCTCCTACAAAGTTCCTTCTTCTTCCACTCATCTTCCATCACTGAATGGCCCTCAAAAGAGTTGTGGGTGACACTCTGGAGTGGGTGCAAATCCTCTTGATCTCAAAATCATTCCAAATCGCTCCATATGTCCTGAAATACGACAAAAACAAGAAATAGTGAAAAGCATTGCAATATTGTCGAATAATCATGAAAAACGCGATATAAGCGATCAAAGTGGCATGCAAACATGCAGAAAAAGGGTGTAAAATATGGAGTGATCAAGTATGTAAAGATTACTGGTTTTGGACTTGTTTTAGCCAGAATTTCGAAAATTACACTGTGATGAAATTTTAGAAAAACTTGTTAAATTTCCAACGAGACTAAGAGCATGAAATTCCATTGTGTGTGCAGGCACTGAGGGAAATTTTACTAAACTGTGTCAAAACTGAAAATCAAACGGACATGTTATAAAGATGTAATTTTTGCTCCTAATTTTTGAATTGAACATATATCAAAATTTATATGATTTTGGGGTAGAACTTCAAGATCTACACTTACATATTCTTTTCAAAAAGTAAATCTAACTACATAGACCATAATTAAAGAAGAAACACACAACAGAAATTCTGGGTTTTAGGGGCGGGTGATTAGCTAAGAAAAACAAGGAAAATGTGATCTTTTTGATTTATTGCACACATAACCCATGAAGAAACATGCTATAACCCCCAACATCTAGTCTTGTTCAAAGAATCATAGGAGAATAATGATCAATACCAAAAACATGAAATTTAACAAAACTAAGTTTGACCCATTACTCAATTTGATCCAAATAGCAACTTTTACAAAAGGGAAATGAACAAAAACATAGATTTCAACATGTAGCACCATCTTGGAAGGGTGGTGAGAAATCCTACCTTTCTAATGCCTAGGAGTGGTTGTAGGAGAGTTAAGGATGTCTCTTGATGTTGTAATTGCAAAGCCTCCTCTCTTCTTCTTCTTCCAATTTCCCTTCTCTTTCTCTCCTTTTTTCTTCTTGTTTCTTGGTTTTGGTTTTATTTTGTGTTTTCTTGTTGCAGGTTTCGGTCGGGGGTGGGGTGGGGTGGGGGTCAACGAAATGAATGAAAAAAAACAAAAATGGAAAGATGAAGAAGTATGAAGAAGAGAGAAGAGGAAAAGATATCTTCTAGGGTTTCTTTTATTTACAAATTTGCCATTACATATAAACCCTAATCAAAAGCCCTCTAACTTTGTCCCTAAATTACACCCCATGCCATAGCCTATGTCTCTCACTAAAAGCCATTCAACTTAGTGATTAATGATTTAATTACAAGGTTGACATTTACCAATTTGGCTAGCTCATCCTTTTCATTATTTACAAGTAGGCCATTGCCTTTTTTTTGGAGTTAGAGTTTAATGTATGAATTTTCCACATACTTAAAGGAGAAATACTTGTATTATCACTTAGGAGCATTACAGCTGTGCCCCCGGGTGGCGGTGGGTGCGCAGGCTGGGCTGGATGTGCTGCCACTAGGGCAGCGAGGTCGGGCTCCTCGTTCTCGGACTCACTGAGCACCCAGTCCACCGCGTCAACGTCGACGGGCGCTGCGGGGGGCTTGAGGACATGGAGGGCAGGAAGTGGGTAGACCCAATCAATCATCCAGCTCTGCTGGACTGGCGCTATGGTGGTGAGGTGAGGGGCGGGTAGGACAAAGTAGGACGTGTGATGGGTGCCTAAAAGATAGGCCCAGTGACGCTCCCCATGTGTCCGGATGATGTGCATGTACTCATGCACATCCAAAGTCAAGCGCGTAGGGCTGGGGGTCGCCAGGCCATCAGGAAGCTCCAGGCCAAGCATCCGTGCAAAAATAGTGAAAAATCCGCCGCAGCAGATATCCATGGTGAAGCGGGTGTGGGCGGTCTGGAGGAGGCGGTAACACAGCCAGTGGGTTGCGTCGGAAAGAACGAAGGGGTGGATGGAGCTGTCAGGGTAGTGACGCATCAGTCGGGTTATTCCCATAAGATGGGAAAGTCGAGTAGGGACATGGTCCCGACTTCTGGCCGGCAGAATATGGTGGTGGCGATGTGACGCTGGGCATAGCGAAGGCACAGGTGCACTATGCACGATATCTTCGCCCGACTGGGGTGGTAGCTGTCCAGACCGGTGATGCGATGCCAAAATGCAGTGGGATCGAACGTGGCAAGCTCGTAGTCTAGGGAGAAGGTGGTGCAACGATCGCGGATGGCTGGGAAGTGGAAGTGAGCGTGGATCTGGGTGTACCACGACATCGTGGTCCAGCAGTCTGAAGCTAATTCCGTCGCCCGTCGGTGTGCGGGCAATGGAACTCAGTGCCACTAGAGTGAGGCAGGTGTAGGTGGGGACGTGGGCGGCGAGGAATCGGTCGAAACCCATGGTGCAGTAAAGCCAGTGGACACACTGCAGGAGTCCTAGGCGTCAGAGGGTGTGGAGGTGGATGAATTGTGTGGATATGATCTTCCACTGCGACATAGCGACGAAGCGGTCGCGGTGCGCATCGTCCCGAAAGACGATGCCGAACGTCCGCACCCGTGGTGGTAGAGCTGCGACAGGGGAGGGTTGTGCAGTAGTGGGGACGGGGTCGGAAGTGGTGGGAATGTGTGGGCGCTATGGCGGGTTATCGTGGGCGGGAAGTACGGCTAGTGGAAGAGGGGAGACGTAGCCTGAGGAGTCGGACGCGGACGACGAATCGCCCACGTGCTCCTACTCGGTGGTGGGTGAAGCGACACGATGAGCGCGGCGTGTGGGCCAAGAAGAGGAGGTGCCAGTGGCCTTTTTCTTCTTCGGCTGTGGTGGGGGCTTCCTCGGCCTGGTGCGAGGAGGCATCGTGTGACAAGCACGCGACGGACGTCGAAAAAATAAAGAGAGGGTAGAGTGTACCGACACGAGAGTCGCTACGAAAGAAATGTGGTCATGCACGAGCCTGGCCACGAATCCAATGGATTCCCCAAGATGCTACTGTCCGAGCCCTCCTCGATGAGCGCGGTGTACTTGACATGGAAGGAGAAAATGATATCAGCAGTCATAAAAACAAAGAGTAGGGGGAGAGGGACGTGGAGCGGTGCAGGTGAAAGGGGGATGGATGCCGCCCGAGCACGGCCGTGCTCGGGTGGGGGTTGCAGCAGAGGGGGGTTACTTGACCCGAGCACTGGATGTGCTCGATCGAGTATGTCAAGTTTGCCCTAGGGCAGTTGGAAGAGCAGGCATGGAAAAAGGGGCGGCGGTGGTGGGATAGGGATGGGGAAGAGTGGGGGTTGTAATTGGAGAGGGGGATGGGGGGTAAGGGAGAGTATGTGGGTTAGGGGCGGCGCCGTCGGAGCTCGGTGGTGCTGGCGACGGGGCTCCGGTGATGTTCAGAGCTGGGGGAGAGAGGGATATTGTGAGAGAGTGAGAGAGAGAGAGAGAGAGAGAGAGATTGAGTGAGAGGAGGAGATGAGGAGAGCGAGAGGAGAGAGGCGGACCAGTACGACAGAGGTGGGGGCGGTGCCAGCAGCGGAGACGGCGGAGAGGTGACAGGGTTTCGAATGAGTAGGAGGGAGAGTGTGGGTGCTCGGGCCGGGTAATTGGGGGGAAACTCATGTAGGATTATGGTAAAAAATCGAGTCGGTTTGAATATAAACCAACTCGGTTTCAAGGTGGGACTCTCTGAGTAAGTAACCCACTACTCGGGCCGAGCAGCTTAGCTGCTCGGTCGAGTCAAATATTAAAACTAAATGGTCTTACAAGTTGAGAAAACTCCCTCAGCTGCTCGACTGAGTAGGGTATACACGGGTAGTGTAGACAGGACGCTGATTTCCTCTATTTTGTTGCGCTTCTCTTAGCTCGATCGAGCAGATGGCTACTCGACCGAGTAGGGGCTGCTCGGGCCGTGTAGAAAGAACACCATTTTCACCATTTTTCTGCATCCTTTGATGCTCGACTGAGTAGGTAGATACTCGATCGAGTAGGTGGCCACTCGACCGAGTCGGATCTACTCGGGCCGCGTAGGTAGAATGCTGATTTCTTCACTTTTCCTGAGCTCTCTGCTACTCGACCGAGTAGGTGTCTACTCGGTCGAGTCACCTGTAGCTCTCTTCCCTCAAGCTTGTTCTTCTATTGGCTGCTCTTCTCCTGGCTACATTGCCTTCAATACATCGTTTTGCACGCTCCCCTCAACGTTCAACCTGTAGAAGGAGGAACTTGTCAGATTTTTATAATTTTGTATTTTTATGGAATAGAAAGCATTTTTATTTGGTTTTTTTGGTCAGATAGAGCAAAACAAAAACGAAAAAGAAAATCTAAGATATAGAAAGTCAGGTTGCCCCTGATAAGCGATCGTTTTGAGTCATGAGCTCGACTTTCTCAAGTTCTTCAATGGATGTTGGGTGCGTAAGAGACACTCGCGTCATGCTTGCCAACGATGGCGTGTGACGGTATTTGACGCGCCTCCTCTCTATGGTTCTCCTGAGCTATGTGGTTGATGGCTTCTGGCTCTTGGTGGTGCAATAATTCGTCCGGGGGCTCCTCATCAAGCACACGAAGATAGGCGGCAACCGCCTTATTGTAGATGGAGTCGCCATCGTCATCAACGCTTGTCTTCACCGGGTCCTTCATGAACTCTTTAGTGGTCTACTCTCCTATAACATCATCCTCTAAGAGCTCTAGATAGCTCGCTCCTTCTTCTTGGACATGCTCTTTCATGGATCTTTGTAGCCGGAATTGAGCTTCGATATTTTCCACATTTATGGAGAGAGTACCTTCGCGAACATTTATCAAGACACCGGTCGTCGCCAAGAATGGACAGCCAAGTATGAGTTGGGAACTCCCCTTTTCCGGCATATCCATTATAACGAAATCCACATGCTCACATAATCTGGGCGGTATTTGTAGAATGATATCTCTAGCAATACCTACTGGAAATGTAGCTGAGTGGTCCGCCGGTTGTATAGACATGTCGGTAGGCTCCAACTCTCTTCCAGTTTGTAGCCTCTTGAATATGGAGAGCGACATCAAACTGATGATCGCTCCCAAGTCGATCAGTGCACGGCTAATAGGCGTATCTCCAATAGAACATGGCACTGTAAAGCTTCCCGGGTCCGGTAATTTCTTTGGGAGGTGGTTCTTAATGATAGAAGTAGAATCCTACAATAGCTTCACTTCTTCGTGTTTTCGCTTTCCCGTGATGAGGTCTTTCAAAAACTTCGCATATATATGAATCTCTGTTATTGCATCCATGAAGCGGATATTATGTTGGATACCTTTTAAGAGCTCCGTAAATTTAGCGTACTTTTTCTCCATTTTTGCCAAAGCTAGCCATTGTGGATACAGTGGAGGACGTCGGCTTGCCTTATCCTTGGTGGCGTCCTTAGGAGTTAACTTGTCTGAAGTAGTTGTATCATCCTTCGGTGCCGGTGTGATGGTGGGCAAGGTGGAAGGCGAAGCCTCCCTCTCTCCATTCATAATAGGCTCATCGGTAGCCTCTTCCTCGTCGTTGCCAATAGGAACATCTACAGTTGTAGCTTGAATCGTCGATCCTTGGCTTTCCTTGCTTGTAACTGGCACCATTACGGTGCCGGTTATCCTATCTCCTCGCATGGTGACGGCGACCATGGCATTTGCTTGAGCTCTTGGGTTTGGCTCTGGTTGTGAAGGCAACCTTCCTTGATGCTTCGTAGTTGGGACATCTGACCTCTTAGCTCTTGACTCGTCTCAAAATGTGTGAGCGCTACTCCCAAGTGTAGGAGATCGAACAAGCAATAATCCTGGTGAGTCCAGATATCGTATCCACGGGACAACTGACCTGCAAAACCACGAATCTCAGTTTATAAGGTGTACTAAAACGATAATAAACAACCACCTATCAGATATAAAAATATGGTATCAAGAGTTTAAAATAATAAAAGAAAATCATACGATAGTTACAGTGAATTTGATATTGGGGTACTAATATGGAGAGTATGCGTTGGTTGTGATTTTGTTAAGGTATATTGCAATCAAAGATAGTTAGGGTATATCAAGCAAGACGAATCACACCCCCAATTAGCGTTTTGCTAGTCTCTAGCAAAAAGAGCGACTAAATCGGATGTTTAGAAAATTTTAAATCCTTCCAATTGTCTACGGCTTTACATCCTTTTTAGATGATAAATATTTGAGTACAGAGTGGTTCGTATAGACGACAATAGGCGATCCCAGAATGTAGCTCCTGAATTTGTCCAACCCAAATACCACATCAAGTAATTCCTTTTCCGTTGTCGTGTAATTTCTTTGAGCATCGTTCATGGTCTTACTTGCGTAGTAGATCACATAAGGACTTTTTCTTTATTTTGCCCAAGAACCGCCACTACTGCGTAATCACTTGCGTCGCACATAATCTCGAAAGGAAGAGTCCAATCTGAAACCTGCAAAATAGGCGATGAGACAAGTAAGGATTTCAGTTTTTCAAAAGAATTTTGACACTCTTGCGTCCAAATAAATTCAGTATTTGAAGTTAATAAATTGCAAAGAGGTCGAGAGATAGAGCTGAAATCCTTTATGAAGTGTCTATAGAATCCTGCATGACCCAAGAAGGAACGAATATCTCTGACGCTTTTTGGCGTTGGCAACTTCTCTATTACTTCAACTTTCGCCCTGTCCACCTGAATACCTGCTTTAGAAACTAAATGACCAAGTACCAAACCTTCCGTAGTCATGAAGTGGCACTTTTTCCAATTGAGTAGCAAGTTCTTCTCTTTACACCTGCATAAGACAAGGGCTAAGTTAGATAAACAATTTTCATAAGAGGTGTCATATACCGAAAAATCATCCATAAATACTTCTACTATCTTTTCAACCATATTACTGAATATGATTAACATGCAACGTTGAAAAGTAGCAGGTGCATTGCATAGACCAAATGGCATCCTCCTAAATGCGAAAGTTCCAAAGGGACAAGTGAAAGTGGTTTTCTCTTGATCCTCTAGAGCAATCTATATTTGATAATAACTGGAGTAGCCATCTAGAAAACAATAATATTCATTACCAGCCACACTTTCTAAAATTTGATCTAGGAAAGGCAAAGGAAAGTGGTCTTTTCTTGTTTTTGAATTAAGCTTCCAGTAATCAATACACATTCTCCATCCAGTGGTGGTTCGCATAGGTATGAGTTCATTATTTTAATTTTTAACCACAGTTAAGCCAAATTTCTTAGGTATGACTTGAGTTGGACTAACCCACTTGCTATTAGAGATTGGATATATAATTCCGGCATCAAGTAATTTAAGAACCTCACTTTTACCACTTCTTTTAATGTCGGGTTTAACCGACGTTGCATTTCACGCGTAGATTTTGCATCATCCTCAAGAAAAATGTAATGTGTACAAGTTAAGAGATTTATACCTTTGATGTCTGCAATGGACCATCCAGTGGCCCCTTTATGTTCCCTAAGCACATCAAGCAATGAGTGTTCCTGTTCAAGTGTAAGTTTGGAAGATATTACAACTGGAAATGTCTCATCTTTTCCAAGGAAAGCATACTTCAAGTAGTCTGGCAATGGCTTCAGCTCAAGCTTTGGATGCTCCACGTCAGAGGGTAGTTATGGTGGCAGTCCAGCTGGAAATGGTTCAAATCTTGGTGCCCATGCTTCCCTTGATTTTTCATGAGTGCCCTGCACAAAATAAGACTCATTAATATCATCAAAATTATAATCAATATAATTAGATTCACATTCATACTCAGCCTCAAAGTAGTCTTCGATAAAATTTTCAATAAAACATACATCTTCAACACTTTCAACACATGTTGAAAACTTACATGATTTAAAGATATTTAATTCAAGCTTCATGTTACCACACGTTATCTTCAACTGTCCATCCCTACAATTGATTACAGCATTGCATGTAGCTAAGAATGGATGTCTCAAAATGACAGGAGTTATGTTACCAGAAAGTGGTCCATGTATGTTTAGGATGATGAAATCCACGGGGTAGTAGAACTTTTACACTTGAACCAAAACATCATCCACGCAACCTCTTGGAACTTTCATTGATCTGTCTGCTAACTGCAGCACCACTGGCGTTGGTTTCAGCTCTCCCAAACCTTGGTTCAAGAAAACAAAGTAAGGCAAAATATTCACACTAGAACCCAAATCAAGTAAAGCATTTCCAAAGCTCTTAGTTCCTATATTGCATGGAACAGTAGGATAACCTGGATCTTTATATTTGGGTGGAGTGTTATGTTGAACTATGGCACTTATCTGTTGCATGAGAAAAGCTTTCTTTTTCACATTAAGTGTCTATTTTACAGTGCATAAGTCCATTAAAAATTTAGCATAGGCAGGCACTTGGTTTATCGCATCAAGCAAGGGGATACTAATTTTTACCTGTTTGAAGATGTCCCTAATTTCTGCCCGATACTTATTTTTCGATGGTGGTGCTAGCCTCTGTGGAAATGGAGCTGGAGGTGTATATGGTTCATGCTCTTTTTCTTTGACCTCCTCTTTTTCTAGGCTTTTCTCCTCCTCTTGCAGCTTTTGTGGTACATGCTCATCATCTTTCTCCTCAATGATTTGTTCATGACTAGGTGGTTCTGGCTTTTCTATTTCTCGTCCGCTACGCAAAGTAGTCACCGCCTTGCATGATTTTACATTGTCATCTGAAAAAGAAGATGAATTTATATTAGGATTTGCAACAAATTGAGCTGGTAAAGTACCTTTTTCTAAAGATGCCGTCATTTTAGAAAAGTTTTCGTTAAGCTGCTGAAATTGCTGCTGAAATTTTTGTTGAAGCTGTTGTTGTAGATTTTGCATCTGCATCATTTGCTGAAGTACGGCAGTGATATCAGCGCTCTGCTCCTTCTTCCATTGATTTCTCGCATGATTTGGATGCTGGTAAGGAGTGGTTGTTTGTTACTCCAGCTTCTGTGGTACCCATCTCAAATTTGGATGATTCTTCCAAGAGGAGTTGAAAGTGTTCGAATTTACCACTTGATTGGACACCCAATTCACTTCAGTTTGTGGGTTCCTTATGTTCTCTTTCATAGCAGGGATCACGGGACAAACAGACGTGTCATGAGTGGGTTGCTCACAAATGGCACAAAACGGTTCAGCTTCGACTGCTTTTGCTGCTCTCAAGTCTAGGCCTTGTAGCCTCCGCATCAACAATGCATCCACCTGTGCTCTTATTGCATCGTCTGGCTTCAAAGAGTGTATGTCTCCTTTAGATGGTAGAAGTGGCTCTGATCTGTCAAACTCTGAAGTAGACTCCCATCTCCTCGCATGCTCTGCTATGGTTTCCATGAAATCCCATGCCTCCGTAGGAGTTTTCTGAAAGAACTCGCCGTTGCACATCATCTCCATGTATTGCCTAGTTTGCGGCTGCAAGCCATCGTAAAAGAATCCAATCGCATGGCCTTTGTCGTATCCATGGTGTGGGCAAGCGATCAGAAGGTCCTTGAATCTCTAAAATGCTTGGTCGTACGACTCCCTCTCCTTCTACGAAAAGGACATGATCGGTCGCTGCAAGGCATGAGTCCTCTACAAAGAAAATAATTTTTTTAGAAATCAGTTTGCAATTGTAACCAAGTAGAGAGAGAACTAGGTGGCAAAGAATTAAACCAATGTTTTGCTTTATCTTTCAGAGAGAATGGAAATAATTTAAGATAAACAGACTAAGAGCTAATTTTTCCATCCAACTGTGTCAAGCATACTTCTTCAAAAATTTTGACATGCAAATAAGGGTTATCATTTTAAATGCCATGGTAAGATGGTAAGAGTTGAATTACACCTGGCTTCAGATTAAAATTATGAGCATCCGCATGTAGAATTATGCATGAATCAGACACCACCGTGGATGGCATATAAATTTCCAATAAAGGCCTTTCTTGTGCAGGTGGTGTGATGTGTGCTTCATTATTATTAGCCATATTTTCTGTTCTAACTATTCTATGTCAAGTAGGAGATCTATGCCACATAAACTAGCAGAAAAAGATGTTTTTGTTTTTATGATTTTATATTTTTTTTGTGTTTTTATGTAATAGAAAGCAAATAAAAATCCCAAACTAAAAGATGGAAAGATCTCACCAAATATTCCTTGAGAGAAACTGAAAATATGGATCACAAATACCGCTGTCCCTGGCAACGGCGCCAAAAAATTGACTCGTCTCAAAAGATGAGAGCGCTACTCCCAAGTGTAGGAGATCGATCAAGTAGTAAACCTGGAGAGTCAGGTATCGAATCCACGGGCCATGCGACCTGTAAACTAAAGAATCAGTTTCTAAAGATTAATAAAATGATGAAAAACTACCACCTTTCGAAGGTAAGATAATAGTGATGATGGCTTTAAGAAAACGAGAAATTAAGACTAAAGCAAGTACGGAGAGTCGACATAAAGAACCAATATGAGGATCATGGGTCGGTTGTGATTTCCTTAATGGTTTTGTAATCGATGGTTTTGAATATCTTTTCTATAACTCAACGTCTCATCCGGCTAGGGAATGAGAACGTCGGAAAATATGGCGATAAAGCGCGTAAACAAAAGTGCCAAAAAGTAACCACGTATAACATCGATTTCATAAGGAAAATACGCACAAGTGCCCTCTCGGATCACGAAATGTCCTCTCGGGCCGCATCAAGAATAAGTCCTACTTAGATCATATTCAATTAAGCATGCACTCGTCTCCGATTAACATACTTAATTAGATTATTCATAGAAGTCGATGAAATACGTGATTATAACATGCATATAGGTCGAAAAGATAACAAAATCAACGATCACATATTCCTAACTACATCACAACCAATACATGAAGTCACTAGCCTCGTATGGAGAGGAGAAAACTCAGTTTCATTAGCAAATACATGATCAAAACGTCAAAATACATGCTAAATACGTGAAATACAAGAGTAAAGTTGAGCTTTCTATCACCAAAACTCCTCAAAAAGCCTCTGAAATTCTTCTGAATACAAGAGTAAAGTTGGGCTTTCTATCACTAAAACTCCTCAAAAGCCTCTGAAATTCTTCTGCAAGTGCCTCTGTTCTCTGTTTCCAAAGCCCCAGAAAATCTCGCGAAAATACGCTCTGTAGCCCCTCCAATACGCTCAAAATACGCTCAAAACTGGTGTCCATACCATCTGGAATACTAGGGTATTTAAAGGGATTTTAAGTCCGTTCGGATCCTAAAATTTTGCTCAAACCCATTCTAAAATCTCTTATACCGGCAGCCCTACTGTCGGCGCAAATCCTGGCCGTTGGATCGAAGCGGGATTGGACTATGAACTGTGAGGCGACACGTGTCCCAACGAGTTCGAAGTTTTCCTCGCTCGCGCCCGCTCCGCTCTGCTCTCCGTACCCAGCTCGGATTGAATGTGGGCCGCTGGATCTTGGATCGTGCAGTTGGGAGCACGCCACGTCGACGTGCGGAGTATGTATATCAGGCGGCTCCGATTCTCGTCTGCTGGGTCGTCGATCGTATGGATGAGAGCCGGCCACATTGCCCCGCGGGATATGTAAGTCGCCCGCTTCGCTTCGTCGCTCCGACTTCGACTCGGAGATGAACGTGGCCGTAGGATCTTGATCGAGCGGTTGAGACAACGTCGCGTCGCCCTCGTCGGCAGTCGTTTAATGAGGCGGGGAAACACTCGATGGTCGCCACGTGGTCCTGAAGGGCGCCTCCGCTTGCTTCGTTCGAACGCGGATGCGGGCCGTTCGATCTGAGATCGACAGTGACGAATGTGCCGTGTGGCATGACTGATCGAAGCGGACGTATACGAATACGTATTTCTGCACGTATTTGCATATTTACGACCGTATTTCTTCTTTTAGTTGGTATTCTGCATTCAAAAATTCATAGAAATTAGCACAGATCTCGAAAAATGCAAATAAATAGTCGTTGGAATCGTGAGATCGAGAACTTCTCATGAAAAATATAAAAGGGCAGATATACTCAATATATTGACGTTTTGTGCATAAAATGAGAGTTAGCTCTAATGAGTAAGGGTATTCAAAATATGATCTTATTAGAGACCAAATAAGTACCATATACGCACAAAATAGAGCTAAATGAGGGGCTAAATATGTAATATTTACCATGAATCACAAAATCTGCCGCGTGGCATGACTGATCAAAGCGGGCCAAATAAGTACCATATATGCACAAAATGAGGGGCTAAATACGTAATATTTACCATGAATCACAAAATGGGGCTAAATGATTAAGGGTATTCAAAATATGATCTTATTAGAGACCAAATACATACCATATATGCACAAAATGGGGTTAAATGAGGGGCTAAATATGGAATATTTACCATGAATCACAAAATGTGCCGCGTGGCATGACTGGTCGAAGCGAGCGTATACGAATACGTATTTCCGTGCGTATTTGCGTATTTACGACCGTATTTCTTCTTTTAGTTGGTATTCTGCATTCAAAAATTCTTAGAAATTAGCATAGATCTCAGAAAAATGCAAATAAATAGTCGTTGGAATCGTGAGATCGAGATCTTCTCATGAAAAATATAAAAAGGTCAGAGATACTCAATATATTGACGTTTTGTGCATAAAATGAGAGTTAGCTCTAATGATTAAGGGTATTCAAAATACGATCTTATTAGAGACCAAATAAGTACCATATATGCACAAAATGGGGCTAAAGTAGTCACCATGATTATTACTTGTTCTACTACCCCGTGTGATTCATGGTAAATATTACATATTTAGCCCCTCATTTGGCCCCATTTTGTGCATTTATGGTACTTATTTGGTCTCTAATAAGATCGTATTTTGTATACCCTTAATCATTAGAGCTAACTCAAAACATCAATATATTGAGTATCTCTGCCTTTTTATATTTTTCATGAGAAGATCTCAATCTCACGATTCCAACGAGTATTTATTTGCATTTTTCTGAGATCTGTGCTAATTTCTATGAATTTTTGAATGCAGAATAAAATGAAGAAATATGGTCGTAAATACGCAAATACGCATAGAAATATGTATTCATATATAGGCTCGGTCAACCGGAATATGTATTATCCATATGGGAGATCTCCCAATTGAGAAGATACATCGACCTGAGACAAAGCCCGCTTCGATCAGTCATGCCACGTGGCACATTCGTCACCGTCGATCTCAGATAGAATGGCACGCATCCGTGTTCGAATGAAGCAAGCGGAGGCGCCCTTCAGGACCACGTGGCGGCCATCGAGTGTTTCCCCGCCTCATCAAACAGCTGCCGACGAGGGCGACGCGGCGTTGTCTCAACCGCTCGATAGAGATCATACGGCCACGTTCATCTCCGAGTCAAAGTCGGAGCGACCAAGCAAAGCGGGCGACTTACATATCCCGCGGGGCGACGTGGCTGGTTCTCATCCATACAATCGACGATCCAACGGGCGAGAATCGAAGCCGCCTGATATATATACTTCGCACATCGACATGGCGTGCTCCCAACCGCACGATCCAAGCTCCAGCGGCCTACATTCAATCCGAGCTGGGTTCGGAGAGCGGAGCGGAGCGGAGAGGAGAGGAGCGGGCGCGAGCGAGAAAAACTCCGAACCCGTTGGGACACGTGTCACCTCCCAGTCCAATCTCACTTCGATCCAACGGCAGGATTTGCGCCGATAATAGGGTTGCGGGTTTAAGCGATTTTAGAATGGGTTTGAGCGAAATTTTAGGATCCGATCCGACTAAAAATCCATATAGATATCCTAGTATTCCAAAGGGTATGGACACCAGTTTTGAGCGTATTTTGAGCGTATTGGGGGGGGGGGGGCTACAGAGCGTATTTTCGCGAGATTTTATGGGTCTTTGGAAACAGAGATCAGAGGCTCTTGCGGAAGAATTTTAGAGGCTTTTGGAAGAGTTTTGGTGATAGAAATCTCAACTTTACTCTTGTATTTCACGTATTTAGCATGTATTTTGACGTTTTGATCATGTATTTGCCAATGAAACTGAGTTTTCTCCTCTCCATGCGTGGCTAGTGACTTCATGTGTTGGTTGTGATGTAGTTAGGGCTTTGTGATCGTTGATTTTGTTATCTTTTCGCCCTTTATGCATGTTATAATCACGTATTTCATCGACTTCTATGTATAATCTAATTAAGTATGTTAATCAGAGACGTGTGCAAGCTTAATTGAATATAATCTAAGTAGGACTTATTCTTGATGCTGTCCGATAAGGCGTATCGTGACCTGAGAGGGCACTTGTGCGTATTTTCCTTATGAAATCGATGTTATACATGGTTACTTTTTGGCACTTTTGTTTACGCGCTTTATCGCAATATTTTCCGACGTTCTCATTCCCTATCCGGATGAGACGTTGAGTTATAGAAAAGATATTCAAAACCATCGATTACAAAACCATTAACAAAATCACAACCAACACATGCTCCTCCTATTGGTTCTTTATATCGAATCTCCGTATTTGCTGTAGTCGTAATTTCTCGTTTTCTTAAAGCCATCATCACAATTATCTCACCTTCGAAAGGTGGTAGTTTTTCATCGTTTAATTAATCTTTAGAAACTGATTCTTTTGGTTTACAGGTCGACTGTCCTGTGGATTCGATACATGACTCTCCAGGTTTACTACTTGATCGATCTCCTACACTTGGGAGTATCGCTCACATCTTTTGAGACGAGTCAAGTTTTTTGCGCCGTTGCTGGGGACAACGTTATTTGTGATCCATATTTTCAGTTTCTCTCGAGGAATATTCGGTGAGATCTTTCCATCTTTTAGTTTAGGATTTTTATTTGCTTTCTATTACATAAAAAAATATAAAATCATAAAAACAAAAACATCTTTTTCTACTAGTTTATGTGGCATAGATCTCCTACTTCACATAGATTAGTACGAACAGAAAATATGGCTAATAATAATGAATCACGCATCACACCACCTGCATAAGAAAT
Source organism: Scilla litardierei (assembly GCA_030789695.1). Classification (NCBI taxonomy): domain Eukaryota; kingdom Viridiplantae; phylum Streptophyta; class Magnoliopsida; order Asparagales; family Asparagaceae; genus Scilla; species Scilla litardierei. Next base: position 227,821,669 of record CM061142.1, read on the forward strand.
ACCTTTATTGGAAATTTATATGCCATCCAGGGTGGTGTCTGATTCATGCATAATTCTACCTCCGGATGCTCATAAGTTTAATTTGAAGCCAGGTGTAAATTAACTCTTACCATCTTACCATGGCATTGAAAATGATAACCCTTATTTGCATGTCAGAAATTTTGAAGAAGTATGATCGACACAGTTGGATGGAAAAATTAGCTCTGATTCTGTTTATCTTAAATTATTTCCATTCTCTCTGAAAGATAAAGCAAAACATTGGTTTAATTCTTTGCCACATAGATCTATCTCTACTTGGTTACAATTGCAAACTGAGTTTCTAAAAAAATTATTTTCTTTGTTGAGGACTCATGCCTTGAAGCGACAGATCATGTCCTTTTTGCAGAAGGAGAGGGAGTCGTACGACCAAGCATGGGAGAGATTCAAGGACCTTCTGATCGCTTGCCCACACCATGGATACGACAAAGGCCGTGCGATTGGATTCTTTTACGACGGTTTACAGCCGCAAACTAGGCAATACATGGAGATGATGTGCAACGGCGAGTTCTTTCAGAAAACTCCTACGGAGGCATGGGATTACATGGAAACCATAGCAGAGCATGCGAGGAGATGGGAGTCTACTTCAGAGTTTGACAGATCAGAGCCACTTCTACCATCTAAAGGACACTCATTGAAGCCAGACGATGCAATAAGAGCGCAGGTGGATGCATTGCTGACGCAAAGGCTACAAGGCCTAGACTTGAGAGCAGCAAAAGCAGTCGAAGCTAGACCGGTTTGTGTCATTTGTGAGCAGCTCACTCATGACAAGTCTGTTTGCCCCCTGATCCTTGCTATGAAAAAGACCATGAGGAACCCACAAACTGAAGTGAATTGGGTGTCCAATCAATGGGTAAATTCGAACATTTTCAACTCCTCTTGGAAGAATCACCCAAATTTGAGATGGGGACAACAGCAGCCGGCGCAACAGACGACCACTCCTTACCAGCATCTAAATCATGCGAGCAATCAAGGGAAGAAGGAGCAGAGCGCTGATATTATTGTTGTACTTCAACAAATGATGCAGATGCAAAATCAACATCAACAACAGTTTAAACAACAATTTCAGCAGCAATTTCAGCAGCTTAACGAAAACTTTTCTAAAATTGCTGCATCTTTAGAAAAAGGTACTTTACCAGCTCAATCTGTTGCAAATCCAAATATAAATTCCTCTTCTTTTCATGTGACAATGTAAAACCATGCAAGGCAGTGACTACTTTGCGTAGCGGACGAGAAATAGAAAAGCCAAAACCACCTAGGCATGAACAAATCGTTGAGGAGAGAGAGGATGAGCATGTACCACAAAAGCTGCAAGAGGAGGAGAAAAACCTAGAAAAAGAGGAGGTCAAAGAAAAAGAGCATGAACCATATACACCTCCAGCTCCATTTCCACAGAGGCCATCAAAAAATAAGTATCTGGCAGAAATTAGGGACATCTTCAAACAGGTAAAAATTAATATACCCTTGCTTGATGCGCTAAACCAAGTGCCTGCCTATGCTAAATTTTTAAAGGACTTATGCACTGTGAAACAGACGCTTAATGTGAAAAAGAAAGCTTTTCTCATGCAACAGGTAAGTGCCATAGTTCAACATAACATTTCACCCAAATATAAAGATCCAGGTTATCCTACTGTTCCATGCGCTATAGGAACTAAGAGCTTTGGAAATGCTTTACTTGATTTGGGTTCTAGTGTGAATATTTTGCCTTACTCTGTTTTCTTGAACCAAGGTTTGGGAGAGCTGAAATCAACGCCAGTGGTGCTGCAGTTAGCAGACAGATCAATGAAATTTCCAAGAAGTTGCGTGGAGGATGTTTTGGTTCAAGTGGACAAGTTCTACTATCCCGTGGATTTCATCGTCCTAGACATACATGGACCACCATCTGGTAACAGCACTCCTATTATTTTGGAACGTCCATTCTTAGCTACATGCAATGTTGTAATCAATTGTAGGGATGGACAGTTGAAGATAACGTGTGGTAACATGAAGCTTGAATTAAATATCTTTAAATCATGTAAGTTGCCAATATGTGTTGAAAGTGTTGAACATGTATGTTTTATTGAAAATTTGATCGAAGACTACTTTGAGGCTGAGTATAAATGTGAATCTAATTACATTGATTATAACTTTAATGATATTAATGAGTCTTATTTTGTGCAGGGCACTCATGAAAAATCAAGGGAAGCATGGGCACCGGGATTTGAACCATTGCCAGCTGGACTGCCACCACAACAACCCTCTGACATGAAGCATTCAAAGCTTGAGCTGAAGCCATTGCCGGACTACTTGAAGTACGCTTTTCTGGGAAAAGATGAGACATTCACAGTGGTAATATCTTCCAAACTTACACTTGAATAGGAACACTCATTGTTTGATGTGCTTAGGGAACATAAAGGTGCCATTGGATGGTCCATTGCGGACATCAAAGGTATAAATCCCTTAACTTGTACACATCACATTTATCTTGCGGATGATGCAAAACCTATGTGTGAAATGCAACGTCGGTTAAACCTGACATTAAAAGAAGTGGTAAAAGGTGAGGTTTTTAAATTACTTGATGCCAGAATTATTTATCCAATCTCTGATAGCAAGTAGGTTAGTCCAACTCAAGTCGTACCTAAGAAATCTGGCTTAACTGTGGTTAAAAATGAAAATAATGAACTCATACCTATGCGAACCACCACTGGATGGAGAATGTGTATTGATTACAGGAAGCTTAATTCAAAAACAAGAAAAGACCACTTTCCTTTGCCTTTCCTAGATCAAATTTTAGAGAGAGTGGCTGGTAATGAATATTATTGTTTTCTAGATGGCTACTCCGGTTATTATCATATAGAGATTGTTCTATAAGATCAAGAGAAAACCACTTTCACGTGTCCCTTTGGAACTTTCGCATTTAGGAGGATGTCATTTAGTCTATGAAAAGCACCAGCTACTTTTCAACGTTGCATGTTAAGCATATCCAGTGATATGGTTGAAAAGATAGTAGAAGTATTTATGGATGATTTTTCGGTATATGGCACCTCTTTTGAAAATCGTTTATCTAACTTATCCTTGTCTTATGCAGGTGTAAAGAGAAGAACTTGCTACTCAATTGGGAAAAGTGCCACTTCATGACTACGGAAGATTTGGTACTTGGTCATTTAGTTTATAAAGCAGGTATTCAGGTGGACAGGGCGAAAGTTGAAGTAATAGAGAAGTTGCCAACGCCAAAAAGCGTTAGAGATATTCGTTCCTTCTTGGGTCATGCATGATTCTATAGACGCTTCATAAAGGATTTCAGCGCTATCTCTCGACCTCTTTGCAATTTATTAACTTCAAATACTGAATTTATTTGGACGCAAGAGTGTCAAAATTCTTTTGAAAAACTGAAATCCTTACTTGTCTCATCGCCTATTTTGCATGTTCTAGATTGGACTCTTCCTTTCGAGATTATGTGCGACTCAAGTGATTACGCAGTAGGGGCGGTTCTTGGGCAAAAGAAAGAAAAATTTCCTTATGTGATCTACTACGCAAGTAAGACCATAAACGATACTCAAAGAAATTACACGGCAACGGAAAAGGAATTACTTGCGGTGATATTTGCGTTCGACGAGTTCAGGAGCTATATTTTGGAATCGCCTATTGTCGTCTACACGGACCACTCTGCACTCAAATATTTATTATCTAAAAAGGATGCAAAGCCTAGACTTATACGATGGATTCTTCTTTTGTATGAGTTCAACATCGCGATACGAGACAAGAATGGAGCTGAGAATCATGTCGCAGACCACGTCTCTCGACTAATGGTAGGCACAGAGTCATCAGATACACCGTTGAGAGATTCCTTCCCCGATGAGCAACTTTTCGCCGTCTCTACTCTACCATGGTATGCGGACATAGTAAATTATTTGGTGACAAGTAGAACTCCATCACATTGGTCCTCTCTTGATTTTAAACGTTTCAAACATGAGGTAAAATCTTTCTACTTTAACGATCCTTATCTCTTTAAAAATTGTGGAGACCAAATTGTGAGACGATGTATACCTGACCTTGAGATTAGTAGCGTTTTATAATTTTGCCATGATGGGATATGTGGAGGACATTTTTCTGCTCATAAAACTGTTACAAAAATTTTATAAACTGGATTTTTCTGGCCCACCATGTTTAAAGATGCATATGCATATTGTAAATCATGTGTCGGTTGGGGAATCACAAAAAGAAATATGATGCCACTAAATCCCATGTTAGAAATTGAAATGTTTGATTGTTGGGAGATTGATTTTATGGGACCTTTTCCACCTTCGGTTGGTTATTTTTCATACTCGTTGCGATTGATTATGTTTCTAAATGGGTGGAAGCTATTACTTGCAGGTCTAATGATGCATCCATCGTGCTAAAGTTCTTGAAAGAAAATATTTTTGCACTCTTTGGAGTGCCAAAGGCCATTTTTAGTGATGGAGGATCCCACTTTTGCCATAGGCTCTTCACAAATTTAATGAAGAAGTGTGGGGTGACGTATAAAGTTTCAACTCCATACCACCCCCAAACGAATGGACAAGCTGAACTTGCAAATAGAGAAATTAAGAATATCCTTCAGAAAACGGTGAATCTCACGCGCCAAGATTGGAGTCTTCGCTTGCCGGAAGCTTTATGGGCCTACAGGACATCATACAAGACTATTCTAGGGATGTCTCCTTACCGTTTGGTTTATGGAAAAAATTGTCATCTCCCCGTTGAATTAGAGTATAAATCTTATTGGGCTATTAAAACTTTAAATTTGCTTGATGACTCATCAAATGATTCTCGTAAATTGCAGATCTTGGAGCTTGAGGATCTACGGAGGGAGGCATATGAAAATGCAAAATTGGCGAAGGAGCGAATGAAAGCTGTGCACGACAAATGATCCTGCGGAGAGAATTCAAGCCTGGGGACAAAGTTCTTCTTTATAACTCACGATTGCATATATTTCCAGGGAAGCTACGTTCCAAGTGGGCGGGCCCATTTCATGTCAAACAAGTTTTTCCACATGGAGCAGTAATTGTGGTGAATGAAAAGGATGTAAGCGAGTTCAAAGTCAATGGGCAACGACTGAAACACTTTCAAGAACTTTGGACCAAGGATGATACAACCATGGAGCTTACGGATCCACCTTCGGCTGGCACTTAAACCGGTGTGTTCTTTCCTTACTCAGTAGTAGTAGATTTTCTTTTCTTTATTTTACACTTTGTTTTAGGAATTTTTCCTTTAGTATGCTCTTTTTATCATTGAGGACAATGTTTGTCTTTAAGTTGGGGGGAGTGTATTAGACTTTTTGTTAGGATTTTTATTATCTTAGCTTTTCAAAAAAAAGAGGGAGAAAGGAATAAATCACCATCACTCATCGTCTAACCATCATTTAAGCCCTCTTAAAGTGTCACTTTATCGGATGTTTATGCATTAATGACATTCTCAAAATTGTCTATGGCTTGAAATCATTGTTTTTCTCTTCATGGAATTAACCATTAATATGCTCCTTATGAAAAGTTTCAAATCTCATGACTGATATCTCGAAATGGTTTGAATTAATTCCATTCAAGTCGTTGTGATGCATAAGTTTAAAGTGGACACGATTAATAGGAATAATTTTCTTTTTGAAGAGGACTGTGGCAATAAAAATGTGCTGAAATGTGAGTCTAATGAGTGGGTGTGAGTTGCCAAAAAAAGAAAAAAAATGAGAAAAAGAATAAAGTGCACCGTTCCCTTGAGTTTATCAAGTAGCTGGGTCTTCGTGCCTCAGGAAGCATTGGAGATTCGCGTCGAACGATGAATGTACGGGGAGTGCACTTAAAAAAAGAGATAATAAAACTTAGATGATTCAAGTTAGTAAGTTCGAGGGGCTCTTCTAAGCCTAATGTCCAAAGGTCGTCTGACCTAGGAGTCATAAACTGAAAGCTCGATACATGGATCATTCTAAGTCAAAAAGAAAAAAAGAAGAAAAAATGGCAAACTCAACACCCATGAATTAGAAGATCTTTAAATAGTGTCGATTCCTTGAAAAATTAGAAAGTTATGAATTGACGTTGTATTATACTTTTTCTCCATGCAAAACGAAGCTTGTATGTTATGTGTTTAAACTGAATTAGAGAAAATGACATGTATTTAAACTCATTCATAATTATGTATATTCGTAGTAAATATCATGATGGAAAGTGTTTTATTGAGCCAAGCCTTAGACAATTGGAAGGATTAAAATTTTTCTAAACATCCGATTTAGTCGCTCTTTTTGCTAGAGACTAGCAAAACGCTAGTTGGGGTGTGGTTCATGGTAACTATTACATATTTAGCCCCTCATTTAGCCCCATTTTGTGCATATATGGTACTTATTTGGTCTCTAATAAGATCGTATTTTGAATACCCTTAATCATTGGAGCTAACTCTCATTTTATGCACAAAACGTCAATATATTGAGTATCTCTGCCCTTTTTATATTTTTCATGAGAAGATCTCGATCTTACGATTCCAACGACTATTTATTTGCATTTGTCTGAGATCTGTGCTAATTTTTATGAATTTTTGAATGCAAAATGCCAACTGAATGAAGAAATACGGTCGTAAATACGCAAATACACGCGAAAATACGTATCATATATGCCCTCTTCGATCAGTCACGCCACGCGGCACATTCGCCACCGACAATCTCAGATCGAACGGCCCCCATCCGCGTTTGAAGAAGCAAGCAGAGGCGCCCTTCAGGACCACGTGGCGGCCATCAAGTGTTTCCCCGCCTCATCAAACGGTTGCCGACGAGGGCGACGCGACGTTATCTCAACCGCTCGATCAAGATCCTACGGCCACGTTCATCTCCAAGTCGAAGTCGGAGCGATGAAGCGAAGCATGCGACTTACATATCCCGCGGGGGGACGTGGCCGGCTCTCATCCATATGATCGACGATCCAACGGACGAGAATCGAAGCCGCCTGATATACATACTCCACACGTCGATGTGGCGTGCTCCCAACCGCACGATCCAAGATCCAGCGGACCACATTCAATCCGAGCTGGATTCGGAGAGCGGAGCGGAGCAGGCGCGAGCGAGCAAAACTCCAAACCCGTTGGGACACGTGTTGCCTCACAGTCCAATCCCGCTTCGATCCAACGACCAGGATTTGCGCCGACAGTAAGGTTGCGGGTTTAAGAGATTTTAGAATGGGTTTGAGTGAAATTTTCGGATCCGAACCGACTTAAAATCCCTAAAAATACCCTAGTATTCCAGAGGGTATGGACACCAGTTTTGAGCGTATTTTGAGCGTATTAGAGGGCCTACAGAGCGTATTTTCGCGAGATTTTCTGGGGCTTTGGAAACAGAGATCAGAGGCTCTTGCAGAAGAATTTCAGAGACTTTTGAGGAGTTTTGGTGATAGAAATATCAACTTTACTCTTATATTTCATGTATTTAGCATGTATTTTGACGTTTTGATCATGTATTTGCTAATGAAACTGAGTTTTCTCCTTTCCATGCGTGGCTAGTGACTTCATGTGTTGGTTGTGATGTAGTTAGGGCTATGTGATTGTTGATTTTTTTATCTTTTCTCCCTATATGCATGTTATAATCATATATTTCATCGACTAATTCTATGCATAATCTAATTAAGTATGTTAATTGGAGACGTGCGCATGCTTAATTGAATATGATCTGAGTATGACTTATTCTTGATGCGGTCCGAGACGACGTATCGTGACCTGAGAGGGCACTTGTGCGTATTTTCCTTATGAAATCGATGATATACGTGGTTACTTTTTGGCACTTTTGTTTACGCGCTTTATCGCCATATTTTCCGACGTTCTCATTCCCTAGCCGGATGAGACGTTGAGTTATTAAAAAGATATTAAACCCCATCGTTTACAAAACCATCAACGAAATCACAACCGACACATACGCCTCCTATTGGTTCTTTATATCGACTCTCCGTACTTTCTTTAGTCTTAATGTCCCTTTTTCTTAAAGCCATCATCACAATTATCTCACCTTCGAAAGGTGGTAGTTTTTCATCATTTTATTAATCTTTGGAATTTGATTCTTTTGGTTTACAGGTCGATTGTCCCGTGGATTCGAAACCTAACTCTCCAGGTTTACTACTTGATCGATCTCCTGCACTTGGAAATAGCGCTCACATCTTTTGAGACGAGTCAAGTTTTTGGAGATCGAACAAGTAATAATCCTGGTGAGTCCAGATATCGTATCCACGGGACAACTGACTTGCAAAACCACGAATCTGAGTTTATAAGGAGTACTATAACGATAATAAACAACCACCTATCACGTATAAAAATATGGTATCAAGAGTTTAAAATAATAAAAGAAAATCCTACGACAGTTATGGTGAATTCGATATTGGGTATTAAAATGGAGAGTATGTGTTGGTTGTGATTTCGTTAGGGCATATACAATCAATGATTATTAATATCTTTTCTATAACTCAACATTTCATCCGGCTAGGTCATGAGAACGTCGAAAAGTGTGGCGATGAAGCGCATAAAACGTGCCAAAGAGTAACCACGTATAATAACGATTTCATAAAGAGAATATGCACAAGTGCCCTATCGGGTCACGATACGTCCTCTCGGATCGCATCACGAATAAGTCTTACTCAGATCATATTCAATTCAAGCATGCCCACGTCTCCGTATAACATACCAAAACAAGATATATGTAGAAATCAATGAAATACGCAATATAACGTGAATATAGGGCGAAAAGATATCGAAATCAATGATTACAACACCCTAACTACATCGCAACCAACACAAATAGGTACTAGCCATGCATGTAGTGAAAATAAACCATATTCATAGATAAATACATGCTCAAAGTCTCAAAATAGGCGTTAAATACACAAAATACAAGAGTAAAGTTAGTGAATTTATCACCAAATCTCTCCAAATGGCCCAAAATCTCCTTCAGATGATAAAAACGTGCCAAAGAGTAACCACGTATAATAACGATTTCATAAAGAGAATACGCACAAGTGCCCTCTCGGGTCACGATACGTCCTCTCGGATCGCATCACGAATAAGTCTTACTCAGATCATATTCAATTTAAGTATGCCCACGTCTCCGTATAACATACCCAAACAAGATATAAGTAGAAATCAATGAAATACGCAATATAACGTGAATAAGGGCGAAAAGATATCAAAATCAATGATTACAACATCTTAATTATATCACAACCAACATAAATAGGTACTAGCCACGCATGGAGAGAAAATAAACCATAGTCATAGACAAATACATGCTCAAAGTCTCAAAATACGCGCTAAATACATAAAATACAAGAGTAAAGTTAGGGAATTTATCACCAAATCTCTCCAATTGGCCCCAAATCTCCTTCAGATGATAGATCTGACCTCTGTCTCCAGGGCCTCCAAATTTTACGCCAAAATAAGGCTCCTAGAGCCCCAATACGCAAGAATACACCAAAACCCTAGAAATACTCTTATATAGAGGCATTGCGGGTTTTAGAGGCTTAACGGGTTCGAAACCACTAAAAACCCAAACCCACAGACCGTTTTATTTCCTGGCCGTCAGATCCATGCGGGATTCAACATGACGCTGCCACGTGTCCTCGCGGGTTGCGGACTTCGCCCGCTCCGCTTTTCCCCCGCTTCGCTTCCGGTTGAAGCGATCGCCACCGTCGGATGATTGATCGAACAGCTCCTGCTTGGCCACTTCGCACGTATAATTCGCTCAATTCGAATATGAAGCGGGATGATTCTAGTCCATTGGATGATGATCATGCGGCCTATGAAGCGTCGCGTCGCCCGATCTCCGAGTCTGCTTCGGGATGTTGTGGACCGTTGGATCGGGCATCAACACTTGGGAATGAGCCACGTCGCTCCTTTCTGCTTCGCTCGGTCTGGGCGATTGGATTGAGATCGGACGGCCCAGAGTGCGCCACGTGGCCCGCATGTGATCTGATACGCGTACGAGCCGCCGTATATTCGTATTTTGACCGTATTTCGTGCGTATTCCTCAATTTAAATTGTATTCTGCATTCACAAATTCATAGTAATTAGCACAGTTCTCGGAAAATTACAAATAAATAGTCGTTGGAATCGTAAGATCGAGATCTTCAAATAAAAATATAAAACGTGCAGAAATACTCAATATATTGCTGTTTAGCGCATAAAATAGGAGTTTACTCTAATAATTAAAGGTATTTTAAATTCGATCGTATTAGAGACCAATTAAGCACCATATATGGACAAAATAGGGCTAAAAGAGGTGTTTAATATGCAATATTCAACCCGAATCATACCCCGTAACTAGCGATTTGCTAGTCCCTAGCAAAAAGAGTGATTTAGTCGGATGATTAGTAAAACAATAAATTCTATCAATTGCTTATGGCTTGCCTCAATAATACACTTTCCCACATGATTTTGACCATCAATATACACAATCCATGAATAAGATGAATCACATGATATTTTCTGTAATTTAATTTGAATAAATATCATGTGAGCATCGTTTTGGGCAAGCGAAAGTATAACACGTCGTTATATTCTAGTTTTCTTATTTCCAAGGAATTAGCATCATAAAAAGAGTGTACAAATCAAGGGTATTGAAGTTGCTTAGTTTATTCACCATCTCTTTTTTTCTTTTGACGACTTAGAATGATCCATGTAGCGAGCTTTCAATTAACGATTCCTAGGCCAGACGACCTTCGTACATTAGGCTTAGAAAAGCCCCTCGAACTTAATACTCGGATAATCTAAGTTATATTTTCTCTTTTTTTAATGCACTCCCCATTCATCCATCTTTCTATGTGAATCTCCAATGCTTCCTGAGGCACAAAGACCCGGCTAATCAATGAACTCAAGGGAACGATGCATTTTTTCGTTTTCTTTTTTTCTTTTTTTTCGTAAGCAACTCAACACCCATAAATATGAACATAAACATTAGTAACAAAGGCCAAATTCCTCTTCAACTTGAATATTGTTCTCATAATCTATATACTTAAGCTTTTGCATCACAGTAGCATGCATGAAATAAATTCAAACTATTTCGAGATATTAATCATGGCAATTGAAAGTTTTCATAAATAGCATATTAATGAGTAATTCCATGAAGAAATAAAAATTAATTCAAGCCAAAACGATTTTTAGAACTCAGTCAATGCATAATTATCCGATAATGTGACATGTGAAGGAGTTTTGAATGATGAGAATTGGTGATTTATTCTTTTCTCTCGCCTTATTTTAAAAAAATCCTAAGGTCGCATACACTCCCCCCAACTAAAGATGGACATTGTCCTCAATGTCGAAAGGGGTACGAGTTTATTCAAAAGCAAGCAGCTTAAAAAGCATATAAAATCTATACTAATGGAAAGAATACACTGTGGTCAAATGGCGGATAATGGATCTTTAATGGTGGAAGAAGTTGATCTATCTGCTCCTTGCGCTCCTCGACGAGTATTCTTCCTCCACTCGCTTCCTAATGGTCAAGCATCGACACAACCCAACATATCTCCTCCATGTGTGTATGTTTGTCCTGCATGAGATACATTGGGTCAAATAAAGATGGACGAAATTGATTATCCATGAAAGCTTTCCATAATGGGTCGTCATAAACGATAAAAGATTTTAAAGCTAATTGACGACCATCTGAATCTAAAAGATTTGGAATTAAAATTTGAGATTCAGAACTAGAGTGTATCGGTTCATGAGAACTTCCCTAAAGAGGATCACAATTCTTGATTAGATACTCTGCTTCAGGAGGACGTGGATGTGGCTGCAGAAATAGGTCTGGAGGGCAAGACAACTCAGGCTCAGTGTAGGTCATCTCCTAGTCACCTTTGCGCACTCCACCCTCTTTATTAGTAATTGTAGGTTCTGCAAGCCTCTCGAAACTCTGTGGTTCTTCCTGAAAATCTTCATGGACGATGGTTTGGTGCACATCCAGAGGTGGAGGAAATAGTGGCTGCTGAAACCCATCTGTGGGGATGTATGGTTCGGGCTCCAAGGTAGTCTGTAAGCTCTCTCCCTTGCTCATATCTGTTGAGTATTGATTCCCCGGTTTTGGGTATTGATGATGAACAAACATAAATATCGTGAACTAACTCTTTGTGAGCGCAATTATGGAGATCGTCGCCAAATTTCTATGAACATCTAAAGCGACGCCTCGAGACTTCTCAAAGCACGTGATCATGTGCTTGGAGCTTCATTGAAGCTCAATGACCATTATTGAAGTCATGAAGATTCGATCGAAGCTTTCGAAGACGGTTCGTCAAGTTTTATTTATAGTCTTCTAGCTTCGTTTCGTAGATTGTTAAGTCTTGAGTAGGTCTTACGTTTTAATCTTCATAACGCTCATATCTTAGAGCTAGGATCTTAGTAGAAGCCCATACAAACTTTTCTGAAGCTTCGCGCTTCGATTCGCGGCTTCTTGTGCATGTTAGTTGATTCAAGAAGAAGAACCAACCGACTAGATGGCAATCTGGTCGGTCGACAAAGCTTCTTGAACCGACTAGAATGCCTTCTCAATTTCTAGCTCACTTACTGTTTACAGTTAGTCGGTCCAAGAAGGTTCACCGACTGACTAGTTGTGAAACTAGTCGGTTAGGAATCCTTCTTAGACCGACTAGTTGAGCTTCCACTGTTCAGCCTATATTACTGTTTACAGTTAGTCGGTCAAAGCACAACGACCGACCGACTAGTTGAGAAACTAGTCGGTTAGAAGTTGTTCTTAAACCGACTAGCTGTATTTGATTCAGACTATTTGATTTCATCTCTTAGTCGGTCTAAGTTCACTCACCGACCGACTAGTTGTGAAACTAGTCGGTTGGCAAGTCTTCTTGGACCGACTAGTTCTATATTCCCTGAACTTCTCTATTTGACTGTTTACCTCTAGTTGGTTCATGTTGTTTCACCGACCGACTAGTTGATGAACTAGTCGGTCAGTGATCCTTCTTTGACCGACTAGTCTGCTTCAGAATAGAGCCGTTGGAGCATTAATTGCCACGAATTTTGCTCTCTCTTTCCTCTATCCTATATATACTTGGAGTGCTGCTTTCATAGCATTCAAGGCTGATATTTATTGAAGTTTAGAGATCAAAGAGAAGCAATAAATTCTCATTCAAATCTCTTTCATTTCTCACGTGAATCTCTCCCTCACTCTTATTTCAAAAGAGAGATTCATTGATTGTGAGCCTTCCAAGCCAAGAGCTTGATTCTAGGTCACCAACATCCACATAGGCCTCCATTGCTGGTCAATATCTTGGAGCTAGGGTTTGGTGCCTTCATCTTCCCCAAAATCCTCTTTGCCCTAAATCGTAAGTTTTACTCAAGGCATATGTATTTTGTGGTAAGCATTTCTATTACAATTTACTTTGAATATTGCAAGTGATTTACTCTCGGTTGTGAGAGTTTGTTTGTGATCCTGGTTTGTGGGAGTCACATTTCGATTTGTGTATGATTTGATCTTGTAGAGGTTTCTACAAGTATTTCATAGTGCAAATTTGAGTTAGAAGTTTCTAACTCAAGTATCCGGAGGAGATCCGGGTGTTTGGGACGTAGGATCACCGGGAACAAGTCGGGGAGACTTGGGTGGATCCGAACCCGTTAAATTGTCTGTTTGCGATTGTTTTCTTTGTTGTCAATATTTACATTTCCGCATTGTTGGTTGAATTTGCAAGATAATTAAGAATTATCTTCTTAATTATTTTAAAGTACTATTCACCCCCCCTCTAGTACTTGTGCAGTAGCTTCGTAGGGCATTACATTTGGTATCAGAGCCAAGTACCTAGCTATGTCTTCCAACGACAACAAGACCGTTCGTCCACCTTCAGATTATAGCACATTCAGGAACCGTGAAGGAGCTTCTTCGGTGATGGAAGGACACTCCTCAACGAGGCCTCCCTTCTTCAATGGTACCAATTACGGGTACTGGAAATGCCGGATGGAAACTTTCCTCCGGAGTGCTTCACTATGGAGAGCGACGATGTGGGAGTATGTCGAGCCCGCCGAAGAAGATTTCGCTAAGTGGACTCTCGCGGAGGTCGCCGCGGACGTAACCAATGCCAAGGCAATGAACGCCTTGCAATGCGCTTTGGAGCCCGAGGACTTCAACAAGATATGCACATGTAAGAGTGCATATTAAATATGGAACTCTCTCCTCATCTTGCATGAAGGAACGAGTAGGGTAAGAGACTCCAAACTCACCGTTGTCAATAAAGATTATGAGTTATTTCATATGCAACAGGGCGAGAAGATAAAGGAGTATTATGCTCGCTTCGTCGACATTACTAATGAATTGGAGGCTCTTGGGAAGACCTACACCCAAAAGGAGAAAGTCTCGAAGATCATTGACGGACTTCCTTCTTGTTGGGAGAAACGTACCTTCGCCATCGAGGAAGGTAACGATATGAAAAAATATACCGATGTCCAACTAATGGGTACCTTAATGTCTTATGAGGTACACAAGGATAGCAAGATGAAGATGCAGGATAAGATGAAGTCTTACTTGAAGCAAGACGAGGCAAAGAAAAAGGCGATTGCGTTCAAGGCCGCTCCATCTACATCTACATCTACCGATGATGAAGACTCGAAAGACGAGTTGGACTTGGAATCGATTGCCCTCATGGCAAAGAAGTTCAACCGGTTCTTCCGGAAAGGTAATTTCAAGAACAAATCTAAATTTAGTTCTTCTAACGCCTCCGCTCCTTTGTGTTTCAAATGCAACAAGCCAGGACACATGAAAGCGGATTGTCCTCAAAACAAACACAAGGAGAAGTGGAAGGCGCCAAAGTTCGACAAGTCAAAGAAGTACAAGAAAGGGTACAAGAAAGGGCTTGTCGGGACATTCACCGACTCTGAGGATTCCTCAAGTGGAGAGTCGGATGATGAGCAAGTGGAGCAAGCACACATGTGCTTCATGGCTAGAGAGGAACATGACCAAGGATCATCTTCCGATGATAGCGAGGATGAAGGCGATGAGGTAACAATGGATGAACTTAGATTAGCTAACGAGCAAATTTGGTCTAAGTATTCTAAATTAGTAAATAGATATACTAAGATAAAAGATGAGTTAGCTAGCATCCAAACCTCGCCTAAACCTATCATCATCAACAACGACACTGTTGTTGAAGATTTGAGAAATGAGATTGTAAATCTCAAATCTCAACTTGAGCATGTTCATATCGAGGAATCGGATGAACATGAGATGGCGGATTTGATTTCTCGAAACTCAACTTTGAGTATTGAGAATGAGAATCTCAAATCTCGTATTTGTGTACTCACATCGTAAGTGTCCACTTTGGATGCTTCTATGCATTCTCACCGAGAAGTATGAGTGCACATTAGGCCGAATTAATAAATTCAATAAAGGTAAGGACCATTTGGATAATATCCTAAATGACTTACTTCCGGCCAATCACCACATTGGCTTGGGGGTATAAGATGGGAAATTCATCCAAGTCGGGCACTACCTTTGTTAGGCCAACTTCCGATGCCTCATCGAGTGGGAGTAAACACTCTATTGGTAGTTCATCTACCAAAGGTGCTTCCACCTCGTACACACCCTCGTTTGGAAAGAAACCCACTTTGGGTGGACCTCCAAAGAAGGGTCATGCTTATATGTACACCAATACCATGCCTCGTAGGAACACACATCCTACTCCACATGTTCACACATATGATGATTTTTATGCACCACATCCACGGGCACGTGCACGCCATGTGAGACACCCTCATGCACGTGTTCCTCCACATGCATATGTTTACCCACATCATCGTATGAACAATTATCATCATGTACCATTTCATCATGTGCCTTACGCCTATCCACGACATGCATCACGTAGAAATCAACAACGCATGCATGCTCCCAATAGGATTAGGGCTTCCAAAATCTTCACTATTTGGAGCCCGAAGAACACAAGCATGAATGAAAAACAAGCCTATATGAATTATTACTTCATGAATGTCGTGCATAATGATGATTTCATTGGGAAGTCTAAGTCCAATTGGACTTGGCTTCCAAAGGTCTAATCCTTTAGGACCCAATGACCTTGGGTACCATGGAATGATATGTTTATCTTTAGGTACTCAAGAAAGAGGAACGGAGCAACAAATCCAAATTTGGCTCCAAGAATAATTGGATACTCGATAGCTGGTGTTCAAAACACATGACGGGTGACGCTCAATTGCTCTCCGGAGTGGTGCCCATTACAAATGAAAACCGGGTAGTCTTTGGAGGCAACGAGAGCAGAACCATCATAGGTGTTGGCAAAGTGGGTAATCCTTCTAAACCACTAATAAGTGATGTTTATCTTGTTAAAGGATTAAATCACAATCTAATTTCAATAAGTCAACTTTGTGACAAAGGTTACAAAGTTAGCTTTGCGAAAGGAATGTGCCATATTTTGAGAAAAGATAATAATGATTTATTATTTTCCAGCACACGCCATAAGGATATTTATATATTGGATCTTCCAAAATCGCATGAACAATGTCTCATTGCCAACACAAGTGAACAACACTTATGGCATCGACGTTTTGGTCATGTGAACTTTGGAACACTTTTTAAGCTTTCCAAGTTAAATTCTATTAGAGGCTTCCCTCAGCTTGTCTTTCAAAAGAAAAGCTTTTATGACTCGTGTCAACGAGGCAAGCTTCCAAAATCGTCATTTAAACCTAAGAAAAGCATTTCTTCTAAGCGGCCTCTAGAGCTATTACATCTAGATCTTGTTGGGCCAACTAGAGTTGCTTCATTAGGAAATGCACGATACAGACTTATCATCGTTGATGACTTTTCTAGATTTACTTGGGTATTTTCCTTAAGTAATAAAAATGATGCTTTTGAAAACTTCACAATATTTGTTAAGAAAGTACAAAATCTCATTGGAACCACCATTGGCACTATTCGTAGTGATCATGGAGGGAAATTTGAGAACGAGTCTTTCTCAAATTTTTGTGATGAAGTTGGTATTACTCACACCTTTTCATTCCCTCGCGCACCTCCTCAAAATGGTGTTGTTGAGAGAAAGAATAGGACGCTAGTGGAATGTGCTCGCAGTATGCTTGATGATAACCAACTTGGCCATCAATTTTGGGCGGAAGCGGTACATACCGCTTGCTATATGTTTAATAGGATACTTTTGATGCCCGGCACTAAACAAACTTGTTATGAATTGTTGTTTGGTAGATTGCCTCAAGTTAAACATTTTCGAGTTTTCGGTGCAAAATGTTTTATTAAAAACACGTATGGTAGTTTGGACAAATTTGATCCAAGATCCGATGAGGGGATATTTGTTGGATATTCCTCCCGTAGTAAAGCCTACCGGATATACAACAAACGAACCTCAACGATCGAGGAATCACTTCATGTTTCATTTAATGAAGGTTTTGTCCCTACTAGAATTACTAATGATGATGACTCCATGGATGTCCTACATGATTCTATTGGTAATTCTAATTCTATTGATTCTATTGATACTAACCCTACTAATGAATCTTTTGAGAATGTTCCTAGTGATAAGGGAATTCCCAAACGGCTTCATACCGTTCGTGACCATCCTCATGAGCAAGTCATTGGCAATATCCTTGATAGTGTCAAGACGAGATCTCAAGTCAACTACTTCGCTCATTCTGCCTTTGCCTCCACGATAGAGCCAAAGAACATTAACGAAGCGTGTGAAGATGGTGCTTGGATCCTTGCCATGGAGGAGGAACTCATTCAATTCGAGAGGAATGAAGTTTGGGAGCTTGTTCCATTGCCTTCGAAGAACCACACCGTTATAGGAACGAAGTGGATTTTCAAGAACAAGACCGACGAAAACCAAATCATCGTCCGGAACAAAGCTCGGTTAGTAGCTCAAGGCTATCGGCAAGAGGAAGGTATTGATTTCGAAGAATCCTTTGCTCCGGTAGCTAGATTAGAATCCATTAGATTACTGTTATCTTTTGCATGCCATAAAGATTTTAAACTCTTTCAAATGGATGTAAAAATTACGTTTTTAAACGGAGATGTTGTTGGATATGGATGACATGAATACACACATGAGGGGATGTATGAGGGAATACAGACCTCAGATGTCACGTGCGTGAAAGCGTGCACGAAGGGAACCTTTTCTCGTGTGAAAAGGACCACTCGATAAGTGGAAAAAGTCACTTTATAAGTGCATAAAGGCACTTGATAAGTGAATGAAGAAGAGGATAAGTAAATGTGCTAATATAGGCTAATAAGCTTATATTTAGTTATTTTCTACAATAACTACCCCTAAAGCCTATAAATAGGACCCAAGGGTAAGGCATTTACACTAATCTTACCATGCCATAAGTTTGCATAAGGCAACTTGTGTTCTTCTTCTACCTTCCATTAAAATCCTCTTCTAAATAGAGAGATTTAGGCGGTGAAACGCTGCTTCGATCCTTTGTGACGAAGTACTGACCGTTGTGGCGAATCCGAGGGCGAAGTTCAGAGATTACGGTGCCGCGTACGCAAGCGTAAGTCTCTACTTTATTATTCGATCCTAACGTCCTTGTTTTGACAGGATCCTTCATTGGTATCAGAGCCATACGGGTTCGCCCCGGTCTAACCGTCGCCCCGGTCTCACCGATGAACGAGGCGTTGTCTCTTTCACGAATGAGTCTCCTTCCATTATGGATATGGTAGGAACGCATCGTGACAGAGAGAATCGCAGTAGTTGTTCTTTTCACGTTAGGGTCTTCTGCCATTACGGATATGGCAGGAACTCTCCGTGACGGGAAGAACTTACCGTTCATCTCACCAAACTCGCGCTCCTCATGAATGCTGAGTCTCCATTCAATTGAGAATGTGAACTCTCTTCATGTAGAGCGTGAAGTTTGCGGCCTTGAAAACGCGTTCTCTTCATTTTTTTGGCACACGGCTATTGAAGAAAAACCGTTTTCTCGACGAACGGGTGCTTCATCGGAGAAGACGATGGTGGTTATTCTCAACGAAGAAGATAACATTTTTGGTGCATGATCACCATGGCCATATGGGCTATGGAGGCAATGCATTCCCCCTCCCCATGCGGAGGGGGTTGGCTACGGCCAATAACAACCACGGCCACCCCTCCGGCGGGGTGTGCGGCCAACCCCATGCAAGGGGGTGGCCGGCCATGGCCATATGGGCCATGGCCGGCCATGGCCAAAGGGCCATGGCCGGCCCCGGCCAGGGCCAGGGGGCCCTGGCCGGGAGCCAGGGCCAGGCCAGGGCCCTGCCGGCCCTGGCAGAGGCTAGGGCCGGCGCCCTGGCCTCAGGCCAGGGCCTGGTCGGCCCTGGCCGGGGGCCAGGCCGAGGCCTGCCCTGGCCGCTGCCAGGGCCACGGTCATTGTCGGCCCTTGGCCTCGGCCAGGGCCAAGTCCCGGTTGGCCCTATTTTTCATGGGAAAGGGGGGGCTTGCATGACCGGGAGGGGGTTACTTGCATGGCTGGTCTCTACGGAGCCGGCGGCAGTTGTCTGCGGCAAACTTCTCCTGTAGGGGGGAAGCGCTTGGATCCATACGGGATCCGGCGACAGTGGCTTGCAGAAAAATCCCCTCAAGGGGGATCCGGCCTTGGCACAGCCACGACACGACCCCGGCAATGGCCGGGGAATTGTCGAAATATTTCGGCTATGTCACCCTGTAATGGGGTGTAGGCCCTGCAAAATACGTTTGCAAACTACGTTTGAAAATACGTTTTCAAAATACTGCAAAATACGTTTGCAAAATACGTTTGAAAAATACGTTTTCAAAATACGTTTTTTCAAAAACGCTTTTCCGCTGCAAGTACTATAAGAGGACTATCGTTTGATAAGTGAGGGGGGAAATATTGAAAGTTGTTCTAGATGGTGATTGGAATCGTATAGTCCTTTCCGATTCTAGAGCAACATCTTCAATATTTTTCGAAAGTAACTTATCAAATATAATAATATCATTCCAAGTGGGATCTTTTTCCAAGTGGGAGTGATATTAAACTAGTCTGAAATTTCACATTCGATTGATTCAGTATCTCAATGGATCATGATTCGACCAGTGGTCTTTTAGACTAGTTTGTGGGACACCTCAGCTCAGTCTGGGGGTAGTGACCCATGGACTAGCCATTTCCCTAGTCGGTCCGCTGGCCGAGACTAATGAATCATGAAAATGTAACAATATGATGACTAAGTATATGAAATTAGTGCAATGTTTTTGATCGAACCTTCTTTTCATGTCTTTTGCAGCATTTTAAAGCTAAAATGTCTTCTGCCGCTAAGAACATCGTCGCTGAGTTGAACAAATGTGAAAAACTCAACGGCGATAATTACAAATTATGGTCCATTAAGATACAATATGTTCTAGAGGAGCAAGACGTGCTCGAAACTCTGAAGAACAAAATGATTGAACCTGAGTTGGGCACTACGGCCCAACACAGACGAGACAAGGAAGCTTTTGATGCTTGGTCTCGGAAGAACAAGATAGCTCGCATTACGTTATTGTCCAGTACGGTCGATGACATAATGCGCATCTTCCGAGAGCATGACCTAGCCATGGACATATGGTCCAAGCTTGAGGAGAAGTTTGGTGGCACATCGGTGTCCAAACTTCGTTCTTTAACTATAAGATTTGATTCATACAAGAAACGTCCAGATCATTCCATGGGGAAACATCTGGGACATATAGCGAATCTAATCTCAGATTTAAAGGATGCAGGTCATGTGCTCACTGATGAGCAACAAATCCAAGCAGTCATACATTCCCTACCAAATGGGTGGGACCAAATGAAGATGCATCTCACTCATAATGAGAGCATCAAGAACTTCAGCGATGTTTCTAAGCACCTCGAGTTAAAGGAAGAGCGACTTGCGGCTGCCAAGCCAGGTACAGAAGTGCACATGGTTGCTAGTTCCTCACACGGGGGAAAGAAACGGAAAAATCGTTCGAAGTTTACCAATGAACGTAATAAGAAACCTGAGTCTACCAAGAAACCCAAACACAAGGGTGGGAACAAGAAATGGCACAAGAAGAAAGACTTGAAGAGGATCAAGTGCTTCAAGTGCAACAAGTTAGGTCACTATGCTCGTTCTTGTACGGATGGAGGTGACAATGTAACTTGTAATACTAGTTACATATGTGTTTCTAGTTCAATATTTCTTGTAGAATCTAATCCTTTTTGGATAATTGATTCAGGTGCCACCGACCACATAGTAAGGGACAGACGGTCCTTCGTGGAGTATCACCGGATACACCAAGGAATGAAGTGGATCTATGTAGGAAACAACACACGTGTTGAAGTGAAAGGCGTTGGGACTTGCAAGCTAGTCTTGGACAACGGTTGCACTATCCTACTTCATGATGTTCTCTTCGCTCCAGATATTCGAAGGAATATTATATCTGTGGTTGTGTTAATGGGTCTTGGTTATAGCTGGTTTTTTCATAATTGTAAAGTGGACTTGTCTTGTAATAATACTCTAATTGGTTCTGGGTATGTTTTCAAAGGATTTATTGTATTAAATACAATGTATGACTCCTCATTTTATAATGAAAATTTTCTTGTTGCAAATTCTTCGACTTATGAGTCAGATATAATTTGTTGGCACGCAAGGCTTGGTCACATTGGACCAACACGTATGGATAGACTTGCCAAACGTGGCCTTCTATCCAATGTTTCAAAGGTCGAAATGTCGACTTGCGAACATTGCCTTGTAGGGAAATCTTGTCGCAAGCCGTTTGGAACCGGCACAAGGGCCAAGGTTCCATTACAGCTCATCCATTCGAACATATGTGGTCCGATGAATGTCAATACAAGACGCGGGAAGTCCTATTTCATGACTTTTATTGATGACTTCACCCGATTCGGTCATATCTATTTGATATCCCAAAAAAGTGAAGCATTAACATGCTTTACAAACTATATGAGTTTGGTGGAAAATCAATTAGATCGCAAGATTAAGGTCTTGCGAACCGATAGAGGCGGTGAATATCAATCGGCAAGTTTTAAGGAACTTTGTTATGAAAAAGGCATAGTTCATCAGGTAACTATGCCTTGTACTCCGCAACAAAATGGTGTTGCAGAAAGGAGGAATAGGACTTTAATGGAAATGGTCCATTCAATGATGGCGCAAGCTAACTTGCCGATCACCTTTTGGGTTGATGCATTATTGACGGCCACTTTCATCTTGAACCGCATACCCTCGAAATCAGTTAGCTCCACTCCTCATGAGTTGTGGAACCAAAGGTCTCCTGACTTAAACATTTTAAAACCTTGGGGATGTGCATCCTACGCACATATTTCCTCCCATAAGTATGGCAAACTCGGGCCACGGGGAAGGAAATGTATCTTTATACGATACGCAGAAAACTCCAAAGGTTATGTTTTCATTGGTCAGGAAGACAATGGAGGTCTAATTGAATTTGAGTCGAGGGATGTCACTTTCTTGGAAAACGAGTTTCCAAGACATGGCGAGATAAGTCAGGACTTATCTCTATTTGAGATTAATGATCAAGAAGGATTACCTCATTCGAGTGGGAGAATTCTTGGTGAAGATGAAAATACGTTTCATACCTCACCAATGGATGATACGAATGACGCGAATCCTATTCCATACGGGAATAATGATCCAAGTGGGAGCATTTCTAACGACATTCCAAGTGGGAGTGATATTAGAATTGATATAAATTCGAGTCAACAAGGACTTGAAGAATCTCAAATACGACGTAGTAGTCGTACAAGGTTGGCTCCTCTAAGATTTGAGGATGAATTTCCGCAAACCTTTATGACTTTACTACAAAATGATGACGAGCCTGCTACTTTCAAACAAGCCGTATCATGCCCTGCAAAAGACAAATGGATGGAAGCGATGAAGGAGGAATTGGAATCCATGAAAGTTAACCAAGTCTGGGACTTAGTTGACTTACCCAGAGGACGTAGAGCTATTGGGAACAAATGGGTTCTCAAGATCAAGCATAAGGCTGATGGCTCTATAGACAGATATAAAGCTCACCTTGTCGCGAAAGGTTTTACGCAACATGAAGGGATAGACTACGAAGAGACCTTCTCACCTGTTGTTCGTTTTACCTCGATTCGCCTGATTCTGGCTATGGTAGCTTGCTTAGACCTCGAATTACATCAGATGGATGTAAAGACTGCCTTTCTCAATGGAGAATTGGATGAGGAGATCTATATGGACAGCCAACAGGGTTTGTAAAAGAAGGAAATGAACATAAGGTTTTTAAACTTCGTAAGTCCATATATGGTCTTAAACAATCCTCGAGGCAATGGTATATACGATTTCAAGAAGTTGTCTTATCAAATGGTTTTTCCATGCTTGATGAAGATAACTGTGTATATATAAAGAGGATTAAGAGCAAGTACGTTATTATGTTTCTATATGTAGATGACATTTTAATAGCCGGAAATGACAAGGGCTTTGTGATAGATATCAAGGCTTGGCTTTCATCAGTTTTTGAGATGAAAGACATGGGAGAAGCCGCATATATCCCTGGAGTTAAGATTTCAAGGAATCGTTAGAAAAAACTTCTTTCTCTTTCACAAGAGACTTATATAAAGAAGGTTCTAGAACGTTTTAATACGCAGGACTGCAAGTCCATTGATACTCCTATAAACAAATGCGATAATTTATGTCTGAAATCGTGTCCAAAGAACCAAAAGGAAAAGGAAATTATGGAAAAAGTTCCATATTCCAGTGCAGTTGGTAGTCATATGTACGCTATGATGTGTACAAGACCGGACATCTGTTTTGCCGTTGGAATGGTAAGTCGTTACCAATCCAATCCAGGGCAAGCACACTGGAAAGCGGTTAAGATGATAATGCTGTATCTTAAAGGAACTGCGGACTATGCTTTATGCTATCAAGGAGATGCCTTGAGGCTCGAAGGCTACACTGATGCTGATTGGGCGGGTGATCTCGATGAGCGACGATCGACCTCATGATATGTTTTTCTACTCGGATCTGGTGCAATATCCTGGAGTAGCAAGAAACAATCCTGCATCGCACTTTCAACTATGGAAGCCGAGTTTGTAGCATTTAGCATGGCAGTCCAAGAGGCTGTTTGGCTTAGGAAGTTCTTAGACAGGCTAATTGATGCAAGTGACTCAAGTGATGTACCAATACACAGTGACAGTCAAGCATCTATAGCCTATGTCAAAGATCCAAAATTCCATTGTAAGACCAAACACA
Organism: Scilla litardierei; assembly: GCA_030789695.1. Lineage (NCBI taxonomy): Eukaryota > Viridiplantae > Streptophyta > Magnoliopsida > Asparagales > Asparagaceae > Scilla > Scilla litardierei. The sequence goes on from CM061142.1 coordinate 227,845,850, forward strand.
TAGATATCCGCTACAAATTTGCAAAAGACTATGATAAGACCAAGAAGGTAGACATAAGGTACATATCTACGCATGAGATGATAGCGGATCCACTTACGAAGGCAATCCCCAGAGATGTGTTTTACAAACACTTATCATCTCAAGGATTGCGTAAGAGCTGAGTTGTACCAATGTAAATTCCCATGTCTGTAAAAGATCAAATTTAATAAAAGAATAAGTTATTTTCAATATTGCATATGAGTTTCTAGAAAATGTTTTGTGTACATTTTAAAATCTCAGCTATATTTTCTAGTATGTCGGACAGATTGAGGTTGGCTCTCTCACATGAGCAACCGCCTTTATTATATCAGACGGATAAAATAAAGATGAGACCTGTTTAAAGTCAAAATCGTCAGACGGATGATTTAGAGTCATGACTTAAACAAAATGGTCGTATGAAAGATCTGCATCATATGGATGCTTACAAAAGATCTAAGAGGATTCTTAAATCATATCTGTCTTATGCGGGATGTGGGTCCAGAAGATTATTTGAGTAGTAAAAAGGGACTCAAAATCAGACATTGTGGTGTCTGATCATCATCCTTACAACATCATTAAGACATACGCTCCCTGGGAAAGGAGTGATGTTGTAATACGTATTCATACTACGTATGCATTTGACCATTGGGTTAGAATAGTAATTGTGTTTACTATTATGTGAGACCCAAAGACCACATGGGTCTTAACTCGTTACCCTTATGGACTCTAATTGGTTCCTTTAGATTTGACTGGGTGATTGCTATCTTAGCATGTTGCTTATGGACTATGGTCAATTCGGTCCGGCGGGGCATGTTAGAAAAGCAAGTCAAGTCAAGATCGAAAGGATCGCAAGAAGAGGAAGATTAATTTCATATTCACATTTGGACTTTAGAGATTCAAAGCTGGCCAGCCAATTGTAATCCAGATGGGATTCAATTGTTGAATATAAAGTATAAGAAATGTGAAGAAATAATCTAGGGTAAAGCATGCGTTAATCTACTCAACTTTGCACCTCGAGGAGTGTTGTGTATCTCTAACAAGTGCACAAACAGCGGACTCTATGCGCATGACGGTCACACGGCCTATTTCTCGGTATGACAAACAGAAGAGTTAAAGGAAAAGATGTTTCCTTACAATCCCATCAAGTGTGAGAAGGAGATGTTAGATATGGACGATATGAATACACCCATGAGGGGATGTATGAGGAAATACGGACCTCAGATGTCGCGTGCACGAAAGCGTGCACGAAGGGAACCTTTTCTCGTGTGAAAAGGACCACTCGATAAGTGGAAAAAGTCACTTTATAAGTGCATAAAGGTACTTGATAAGTGAATGAAGAAGTGGATAAGTAAATGTGCTAATATAGGCTAATAAGCTTATATTTAGTTATTTCCTACAATAACTACGCCTAAAGCCTATAAATAGGACCCAAGGGTAAAGCATTTACACTAATCTTACCATGCCATAAGTTTGCATAAGGCAACTTGTGTTCTTCTTCTCCCTTCCATTAAAATCCTCTTCTAAATAGAGATTTAGGCGGTGAAACGCTGCTTCGATCCTACGTGACGAAGTACTGACCGTTGTGGCGAATCCGAGGGCGAAGTTCAGATATTACGGTGTCGCGTACGCAAGCGTAAGTCTCTACTTTATTATTCGATCCTAACGTCCTTGTTTTGAGAGGATCCTTCAGATGTTGTTGAGGAAGTTTATGTTTCTCAACCTCCTGGTTTTATAAATGAAAAATTTCCAGATCACGTTTTTAAACTTAAGAAAGCATTTTACGGTTTGAGACAAGCTCCTCGAGCTTGGTATGACCGTCTAAAGAATTTTCTTTTGGATTTGGGTTTTAAAATGGGAGAGGTTGATTCTACATTATTTGTTAAGTATTCGAATAATGATATTATTTTAGTTCAAATTTATATTGATGATATCATATTCGGTGCTACTAACTTCACTCTTTGCGAAGAGTTTTCTAATGTTATGAAGGATCAATTTGAGATGAGCCACATGGGTGAGCTCAAGTGTTTCTTAGGTCTCCAAATTCGCCAAATGAACGATGCAATCTTCATCCACCAAACCAAATACACGGTGGAGTTGCTAAAGCGATTTGGAATGGAGAATGCCTCCGGGAAGAAGACTCCAATGATCACTACTACACATCTTGATAAAGATACGGGCGGCAAAGATGTAGACATTCGTCTATATCGAGGTATGAGAGGTAGTTTATTATATCTTACCGCAAGTAGGCCCGATATTATGTTTGTCGTATGTATATGTGCTCGTTATCAGTCTCAACCTAAGGAATCTCACTTAGTAGCGGTAAAACGTATTTTCCGTTATTTAAGTTACACACTTGACTTTGGATTACTTTATCCAAAGTCTAGCACATATGAGTTAATCTCATATAGTGACGCAGATTATGCGGGATGCAAATCCGACAGGAAAAGTACTAGTGGCACTTGCCATTTTATAGGAAATTCTCTTGTCTCTTAGTTTTCCAAGAATCAGAATTCTGTATCACTTTCAACCACCGAGGCGGAATATATTTCCGCTGGTGCCGTGTGTGCTCAGGTTCTTTGGATGAGACACACTCTTAAAGACTTTGGTATAAACTGTGATACTTGCCCTATCATGGTGGACAACCAAAGTGCAATATGTCTCTCTAAGAATCCGGTACACCATTCCCGTTCTAAAGACATAGATGTCCGTCACCATTTCTTAGATGATCATGTTGCTAAAAAGGACATCATTTTAGTGTACGTTGAAACCCAGAAGCAAATCGCCGATATTTTCACGAAACCACTCAAGGAAGACTCCTTTGTGCGGTTGCGTCGAGAATTGGGGATTATGGGTGAATCCGAGATTTAGGATTCATATCTTCAATAATCTATGCATGCTATTAAAATTCTTTATATATGCTCATGCTAGAATTATTGAGATTTTCAGGATTTTTGGTTGAATTTTCGGAATTTATGCTCGAAATATTCATGAACGTCGTATTTCAGATTTTCGATGTTTTATGGGATAGTATAATGATTAATGAGAGTGTTACGATGTTTCGTCCAAGTGCGATTTGGAGAGAACTCAAAATTTCAAATTCTAAAATTTTTGAACTCTGTTAGTCGGTTCATGTCCATTGACCGACCGACTAGATTGCATTCTAGTCGGTCAGTGAATGAACACAGACCGACTAACTCATGCCTATATTTTGGCCTCAGTTACTGTTTGCATTTAGTCGGTTCAAGCTCATTGGCCGACCGACTAGATCGTCATTTAGTCGGTCAGTGCTTGAACTGTGACCGACTAAATGCATCGGGGACTGCTTTGTCTTTTCGCATTCCAATCGATTAAGTCACCCCCGCATCGATTAGAATCATTTCTAATCGGTGCGAAAAATCTTTCTCAGCCAAAAACCCTCGTAACCTCTTCGACTTCCCTTCTTCCTCCGTCGATTCCGGCCGTTTTTCGACCATCTCCGGCCGTGGATCTCCCCTATCTCCTCCCTAGGTGAATCTCCTCCCTCTCTCACTGCTCCTAGGGTTTGATTTCAGCTTTTAGACCTAGGTTTCATCGTTTTCAGTTTGGTTTAGGGTTTGCACTAGGGTTTCTTCGATTTCGGTTGTGTCAATCTCATTCGATTGTGCGTGTCTCGTCTAGATTATGGCGAAGACACGTATCCCCATCCGACCCTCGAGTCTGTCACCCATGACCATCGAGTCGCCTCCTACGGACCCCCCGCAACCTAAACGCCGATCAAAATCGACCCATCCTTCGTCGTCTTCGCCTCCTCTTAAGAAGAAGAGGACGGCGATCGCCAAGCCTAGATCTCAGCCCAAGCCTAGGAAACAGACCGTATTTCCAGCTTCATTCCATGCTCCCACTCCTCCAGCTGATTCTGACTCCTACACGGAATATATTCCGGAGTCCGAGCCGACCGCTAGGGCTCCTACTCCTCCACGATCTAGTACTTGTCAGCCTAAGGGGAAGGCTCCCATGCCAGTTGGCGGTGTCGATATTTCGCTATGTCGCGATGACCCGTTGTGTCTCGCGGCATACAATCGTATCAAGCACTGTCCACTATTATTGGAGCACTTCGTTCAGTTCTCCGATTTCCCACACCTTGCCGATCTTCTTTCTCATTCCGGCCTTATCGATTATCTTCACCATGACCCTAAGGCGAATCCACACCCGTACCCCCGTCTAGTCAAGCTATTCTATGCGAACCGTGTTCGCGGTCAGTACGACGAGACCCATTCCATTGAGACGACTGTCTTGGGGACACCAATAGTCCTCACGGTAGAAATCTTAGGGGATTTGATAGGTGTCTCCTCGTCTGGCCTTCTTCCTGCCGATATCTCTGTTGATGATATTTCTTCTCTTGACCAGGACATGCTCGCCGAGATGTTTCATGTTATCCCTCCCGCCATGATTGGCGTTCCATCCAAATCCTTCAAGCCCAACGCTTGGGTCTTGAATCTTATTCTGAAGTCGTGCCTCCTTCCGAAGTACGGCTCATCGATCTTGCCTTCCCAGCCATTTCTTAAGCTGATCTACGCTCTCTTCATGGGGAGCGAGATCAATTGGGCTAGGATTATTCTTGACAAGATGGACTCCTTCGAGTGTATTAGGAAGTCCACGAAATCTGCTCACATTCCTTACCCTTGTCTTCTGACACTCGTATTCCGTCACTTTGGTGTCCCTCTTCCTCCCGATGATGAGCGTCCTCTTGGTCCCCCTCTGAATGCGACGGCCGTCAAGAAGTCTCTTGCGGCGCTTCGTCACGTTCAGAGGACGACCCCTTCAGCCTCTGCTTCAGCTGCTCCTCCCACTCCTACTCTAGCTGAGCTTGCTCGTTTGTTGAGACGTGTGGAGTCTCGTTGTGCTCGTTCGGAGGCGATGCTAGCTCGCATCTGCTCCCGCATGGGCATAGACGTTCCTCCGTCTGTTTCTGACGAGGAGGAGATGGATGAGGATGAGCTCCAGGAGCTCGTTGGATCTGCTGCTCGTGCCCTAGAGGGTACGTCTGCTGCTACTGCTACTTCTGTCGGTGCCCCCGAGAGCACACATGCTGCCATCGTTCCTCCGGTGGATACTTCGTCTGGTGCTCCCGAGGCCACTCCTGTAGCGACTCTTCCTTCTGTGGACACTCCTGATGACCCGGTGACCACCACCCCTCCTGCAGAGCCTGCTGCTGCTGCTGACCCTGCCTCCACCTCCTGAGCTTGCTTGGAGGACTCTCCCTGTGCACTTTGGATGATATATCTTGTGGTGAGAGAGTGGGGTAGGGTAGGATAACTTGGGTGGTAATGAAATTTTGATGTATTTTGATGTATCTCTGATGGATTTTTGTATGTTTTGTGATACTTCGCTATCTATTGTGATATATTGTTGTATGATGAGCTCCGATCATTCGATCGTGATTTTTGTATGTTGGCAGATGTGTTCTTTTGATGTATCCATGTTTGATATATATATATATATATATATATATATATATATATATATATATATATATATATATATATATATATATATATATATATATATATATACATCGTTTTGCCTTTTACTTCTTTTATGCACATTATAATTTTTTTTGTCTCTGATGTTGACTTCTTTTATGCACATTATGCACATCTAAAACGACGTCTCGAGACTTCTCAAAGCGCGTGATCGTGTGCTTGGAGCTTCGTTGAAGCTCAAGGACAATTATTGAAGTCATGAAGATTCGATCGAAGCTTTCGAAGACGGTTCGTCAAGTTTTATTTATAGTCTTCTAGCTTCGTTTCGTAGATTGTTAAGCCTTGAGTAGGTCTTACGTTTTAATCTTCATAACGCTCATATCTTAGAACTAGGATCTTAGTAGAAGCCCATACAAACTTTTTCGAAGCTTCGCGCTTCGATTCGCGGCTTCTTGTGCATGTTAGTTAGTTCAAGAAGAAGAACCAACCGATTAGATGGCAATCTAGTCGGTCGGAAAAGCTTCTTGAACCGACTAGAATGCCTTCTCAATTTCTAGCTCACTTACTGTTTATAGTTAGTCGGTCCAAGAAGGTTCACCGACCGACTAGTTGTGAAACTAGTCGGTTAGGAATCCTTCTTAGACCGACTAGTTGAGCTTCCACTGTTCAGCCTATCTTACTGTTTACAGTTAGTCGGTCAAAGCACAACGACCGACCGACTAGTTGAGAAACTAGTCGGTTAGAAGTTGTTCTTAAACCGACTAGCTGTATTTGATTCAGACTATCTGATTTCATCTCTTAGTCGGTCTAAGTTCACTCACCGACCGACTAGTTGTGAAACTAGTCGGTTGGCAAGTCTTCTTGGACCGACTAGTTCTATATTCCCTGAACTTCTCTATTTGACTGTTCACCTCTTAGTCGGTTCATGTTGTTTCACCGACCGACTAGTTGATGAACTAGTCGGTCAGTGATCCTTCTTTGACCGACTAGTCTGCTTCAGAATAGAGCCGTTGGAGCATTAATTGCCACGAATTTTGCTCTCTTTCCTCTATCCTATATATACTTAGAGTGCTGCTTTCATAGCATTCAAGGCTGATATTTATTGAAGTTTAGAGATCAAAGAGAAGCAATAAATTCTCATTCAAAGCTCTTTCATTTCTCACTTGAATCTCTCCCTCACTCTTATTTCAAAAGAGAGATTCATTGATTGTGAGCCTTCCAAGCCAAGAGCTTGATTCTAGGTCACCAACATCCACCTAGGCCTCCATTGCTGGTCAATATCTTGGAGCTAGGGTTTGGTGCCTTCATCTTCCCCAAAATCCTCTTTGCCCTAAATCGTAAGTTTTACTCAAGGCATAGGTATTTTGTGGTAAGCATTTCTATTACAATTTACTTTGAATATTGCAAGTGATTTACTCTCGGTTGTGAGAGTTTGTTTGTGATCCCGGTTTGTGGGAGTCACATTTCGATTTGTGTATGATTTGATCTTGTAGAGGTTTCTACAAGTATTTCATAGTGCAAATTTGAGTTAGAAGTTTCCAACTCAAGTATCTGGAGGGGATCCCGGTGTTTGGGACGTAGGATCACCGGGAACAAGTCGGGGAGACTTGGGTGGATCCGAACCCGTTAAATTGTCTGTTTGCGATTGTTTTCTTTGTTGTCAATATTTACATTTCCGCATTGTTGGTTGAGTTTGCAAGATAATTAGGAATTATCTTCTTAATTATTTTAAAGTACTATTCACCCCCCCTCTAGTACTTGTGCAGTAGCTTCGTAGGGAATTACAATATCTTCCTCTTCAAAGCAGTGATAACCTGTAGCAGTCCATCCAATGTACTCGTACTCCTCATGTAGGGGAGATGAATCTGAAGGAAGACATGGTTCACGTTTAATGATTTTACTCTCGCCATCACTTGTTTCCACCCCATCTTCATCATCGTCAAAATGAAAATACATCGTGTCACCCTTATAGTCCATATGCACACCATCACTCATCTTCTCATGCTCATCTAAATAGTTCTGATGCTTCTTCTCATATGTTTTCTCTTGGAGCTCCATAGGATCGCATCGGTAATAATTCCAAGGTAACTCCTCAGGCTGTCCCTGGACCTGCTGAAATGTGTCCTCGAAAGGAATGCTCTGACCATCATCTTCATATTTAGGTTATTGATCTAAAGACGACGTAGCTCTCTCATGCACTGCAAGGTCCTGCAAGTACTACCATGCATCCTCTGTCGTATATGAAAAGAATTCTCCATTGCAGCTCATTTGAACGAAATCCCGCATAGGAGGCAGTAATCATGTGTAGAAGATCTGCAGGAGATGATCATCGTGGATGCTATGGTGTGGGCATGCAAGCATTAACTCGTTGAACCTCTTTAACGCCTGATGGTAGGCCTCCCCTTTAGCTTGGATAAATTTCACAATATGTTGTTTCGTAGCTTGTTGCCTCTGTGCTTGCCACACTAAAGGAGGCAAGAATCTCTTAAGGAAGTCAGCCTGAAATGATAACCAAGTAAATAATGAGTCATGAGGCAAAGTATTAAACCAAGATATAGCATTGTCTCTTAAGGAATTGGGGAAATATTTAATACATAGTCTTTCAATGTGCTCAAGCTTTTTCCCATGAAACAATTAGTGACATACTTTTTCAAATTCTTGCACGTGTAAATATGAATTCTCCTCTTCCGTACCATGGAAGACTGGTAGGATTCGGGTCAACTCAGAAATAAAGTTTAAAAAATATGCATCACCATCCATCTATATATTTTTGATTTTTTTTCAAAGAATACAAAGATAAAAAAATTCTAAACTATAAGGTAGAAAGATCTCACCGAATATTCCTCTGAATAAACTGAAATTGTAGCTTACAAGTACCATTATCTCCGGCAACGGAGCCAAAAACTTGACTCGTCTCAAAATGTGTGAGCGCTACTCCCAAGGGTAGGAGATCGAACAAGTAATAATCCTGGTGAGTCCAGATATCGTGTCCATGGGACAACTGACCTGCAAAACCACGAATCTCAGTTTATAAGGAGTACTAAGACGATAAAAAACAACCACCTATCAGGTATACAAATATGGTATCAAGAGTCTAAAATAATAAAAGAAAATCCTACAATAGTTACGATGAATTCAATATTGGGGTACTAATATGGAGAGTATGCGTTGGTTGTGATTTCGTTAGGGTATATGCAATCAATGATTATTAATATCTTTTCTATAACTCAACGTTTCATCCGACTAGGGCATCAGAACGTCGAAAAGTGTGGTGATAAATCGCATAAAAACGTGCCAAAGAGTAACCACGTATAATAACGAGTTCATAAAGAGAATACGCACAAGTGCCCTCTCGGGTCACAATACGTCCTCTCGGATCGCATCACGAATAAGTCCTACTCAGATCATATTCAATTCAAGCATGTCCACGTCTCCGTATAACATACCCAAACAAGATATATGTAGAAATCAATGAAATACGCAATATAACGTGAATATAGGGCGAAAAGATATCGAAATCAATGATTACAAATCCTAACTACATTACAACCAACACAAATAGGTACTAGCCACGCATGTAGAGAAACTAAACCATATTCATAGACAAATACATGCTCAACATCTCAAAATACGCGCTAAATACGCAAAATACAAGAGTAAAGTTAGGGAATATATCACCAAATCTCTCCAAATGGCCCCAAATTTTCTTCAGATGATAGATCTGGCCTCTGTCTCAAGGTCCTCCAAATTTCACGCCTAAATACGGCTCCTATAGCCCCCAATACGTAAGAATACATCAAAACCCCTAGAAAAACGCTTATATAGAGGCATTGCGGGTATTAGAGGCTTAACGGGTTCGAAACCTGCTAAAAAACCAAACCCGCAGACCGCTTCATTTCCTGGACGTCAGATCCATGTGAGATTCAACGTGACGCTGCCACGAGTCCTCTCGGGTTGCGAACTTCGCCCGCTCCGCTTTCCCCCCGCTTCGCTTCGGGTTGAAGCGATCTCCACCGTCGGATGATTGATCGAACGGATCCCGCTTGGCCACAATGCACGTATAATTCGCTCAGTTCAAATACGAAGCGGGATGATTATAGTCCATTGGATGATGATCGTGCAGCCTATGAAGTGCCGCTTCGTCCGATCTCCGTGTCTGCTTCGGGATGCTGTGGACCGTTGGATCGTGCATTAACGCTTGGGAATGAGCCACGTCGCTCCTTTCTGCTTCGCTCAATCTCGGTCGTTGGATTGAGATCGGACGGCCCAGAGTGCGCCACGTGGCCTGCATATGATCTGATACGCGTACGAGCCGTCGTATATTCGTATTTTGACCGTATTTCGTGCGTATTTCTTAATTTAAATTGTATTCTGCATTCACAAATTCATAGTAATTAGCACAGATCTCTGAAGACTGTTCTCATAAATCGTGTATACTTAAGCATTTGCATCACAATAGCATGCATGAAATAAATTCAAACTATTTCAAGATATTAATCATGGCAATTGAAAGTTTTCATAAATAGCATATTAATGAGTAATTCCATGAAGAAATAAAAATTAATTCAAGCCATAAACGATTTTTAGAACTCAATCAATGCATAATTATCCGATAATGTGACATGTGAAGGAGTTTTGAATGATGAGAATTGGTGATTTATTCTTTTCTCTCGCCTTATTTTAAAAAAAAATCCTAAGGTCTCATACACTCCACCCAATTAAAGATGGACATTGTCCTCAATGTCGAAAGAGGTACGAGTTTATTCAAAAGCAAGCATCTTAAAAAGCAAATAAAATCTATACTAATGGAAAGAAGACACCTTGGTCAAATGGCGGATAATGGATCTTTAATGGTAGATGAAGTTGTTCTATCTGCTCCTTGCGCTCCTCGGCGAGTATTCTTCCTCCACTCGCTTCCTTATGGTCAAGCATCGACACAATCCAGCATATCTCCTCCATGTGTGTATGTTTTTCCTGCATGAGATAGGTTGTGTCAAATAAAGATGGACGAAATTGATTATCCATGATAGCTTGCCATAATGGGTCGTCATAAACGATAAAAGATTTTAAAGCTAATTGACGACCATCTGAATCTAAAAAATTTGGAATTAAAATTTGAGATTCAGAACTAGAATGTATAGGTTCATGAGAACTTCCCTGAAGAGGATCGTTATCCTTGATTTGATACTCTGCTTCAGGAGGACGTGGAGGTGGCTGCAGAATTAGGTCTGGAGGGCAAGATAACTCAGGCTTAGTATAGGTCATCTCGTAGTCACCTTCGCTCGCTCTACCCTCTTCATCAGTAATCGTAGGTTCTGCAGGCCTCTCGAAACTCTGTGGTTCTTCCTGAAGGTCTTCATGGACAATGGTTTGGTGCACATCCTGAGGTGGAGGAAATAGTGGCTGTTGAAACTGCTCGGGCTCCAATGTAGTCTGTAAGCTCTCTCCCTCGCTCATATCTTTCTCTTCATAGCAGTGATAACCTGTAGCAATCCATCCAATGTACTCGAACTCCTCATGTAGGGGAGATGAATCTGAAGGAAGACATGGTTCAGGTTCAATGATTTTACTCTCGCCATCACTTGTCTCCACTCCATCTTCATCATCGTCAAAATGGAAATACATCGTGTCACCCTTATAGTCCATATGCACCCCATCACTCATCTCCTCATGCTCATCGAAATAGTTCTGATGCTCCTTCTCATATGTTTTCTCTTGGAGCTCCATAGGATCGCATCGGTAATAACTCCATGGTAACTCCTCGGGCTGTCCCTGGACCTGCTGAAATGTGTCCTCGAAAGGAATTCTCTGACCATCATCTTTATATCTAGGTTATTGATCTACAGATGACGTAGCTCTCTCATGCAATGCAAGGTCCTGCAAGTACCACCATGCATCCTCTGTCGTATATGAAAAGAATTCTCCATTGAAGCTCATCTGAACGAAATCCCGCGTAGGAGGCAATAATCATGTATAGAGATCTGTAGGAGATGATCATCGTGGATGCTATGGTGTGGGCATGCAAGCATTAACTCGTTGAACATCTTCAAAGCCTGATGGTAGGCATCCCCTTCAGCTTGGATAAAGTTCACAATCTGTTGGTTCGTAGCTTGTTGCCTCTGTGCTTGCCACACGAAAGGAGGCAAGAATCTTTTAAGGAAGTTAGCCTGAAATGATAACCAAGTAAATAATGAGTCATAAGGCGAAGTATTAAACTAAGATATAGCATTGTCTTTTAAAGAATAGGGGAAATAATTAATACATAGTCTTTCAATGTGCTCAAGCTTTTTCCCATGAAACAATTGGTGGCATACTTTTTCAAATTCTTGCACGTGTAAATATGGATTCTCCTATTTCGTACCATGGAAGACTGGTAGGATTCGGGTCAACCCAGAAATAAAGTTTAAAAAGTATGCATCACCATCCATCTATATATTTTTGATTTTTTTCAAAAAATACAAAGATAAAAAATTCTAAACTATAAGGTGGAAGAATCTCATCGAATATTCCTCTGAATAAACTGAAATTTTAGCTTACAAGTACCGTTATCCCCGACAACGGCGCCAAAAGCTTGACGCGTCTCAAAATGTGTGAGTGCTACTCCCAAGTGTGGGAGATCGAACAAGTAATAATCCTGGTGAGTCCAGATATCATATCCACGGGACAACTGACATGCAAAACCACGCATCTTAGTTTATAAGGAGTATTAAAACGATAATAAACAATCACCTATCAGGTATAAAAATATGGTATCAAGAGTTTAAAATAAAAAAAGAAAATCCTACGATAGTTACGGTGAATTCGATATTGATGTACTAATATGGAGAGTATGCGTTGGTTGTGATTTCGTTAGGGTATATGCAATCAATGATTATTAATATATTTTCTATAACTTAACGTTTCATCTGGCTAGGGCATGAGAACGTCGGAAAGTGTGGCGATAAAGCGAATAAAAACGTGCCAAAGAGTTACCACGTATAATAACGATTTCATAAAGAGAATACGTACAAGTGCCCTCTCGGGTCACGATACGTCCTCTCGGATCGCATCACGAATAAGTCTTACTCAGATCATATTCAATTCAAGTGTGCCCACGTTTCCGTATAACATACCCAAACAAGATATAAGTAGAAACCAATGAAATACGCAATATAACGTGAATATAGGGCAAAAAGATATCGAAATCAATGATTACAACACCCTAACTACATCACAACCAACACAAATAGGTACTAGCGATGCATGGAGAGAAAACAAACCATATTCATAGACAAATACATGCTCGAAGTCTCAAAATGCGTGCTAAATACACAAAATACAAGAGTAAAGTTAGGGAATTTATCACCAAATCTCTCCAAATGGCCCCAAATCTGCTTCAGATGATAGATCTGGCCTCTGTCTCCCGGGCCTCCAAATTTCACGCCAAAAATCGGTTCCTAGAGCCCCCAATACGCAAAAATACATCAAAACCCCTAGAAATACGGTTATATAGAGGCTTTGCGGGGTTTAGAGGCTTAACGGGTTCGAAACCCGCTAAAAACCAAACCCGCAGACCGCTTCATTTCCTGGCCGTCAGATCCATGCAGGATTCAACGTGACGCTGCCACGTGTCCTCGCGGGTTGTAGACTTCGCCCGCTCGTGCCCGCTCCGCTTTCCCCCCGCTTCGCTTCGGGTTGAAGCGATCGCCACCGTCGGATGATTGATCCAACGGCTCACGCTTGGTCACGTCGCCCGTATGCAATATTCAATCGTATTAGAGACAAATTAAGCACCATATATGAACAAAATAGGGCTAAATGAGGTGTTAAATATACAATATTCAACCCGAATCACACCCCCCAACTAGCGATTTGCTAGTCCCTAGTAAAAAGAGCGATTTAGTCGGATGATTAGTAAAACAACAAATTCTATCAATTGCTTATGGCATGGCTTAATAATACGCTTTCCCACATTATTTTGACCATCAATATACACAATCCATGAATAAGATCAATCACATGATATTTTCTCTAATTTAATTTGAATAAATAACATGCGAGCATCGTTTTGCGCAAGCGAAAGTATAACACGTCGTTATATTCTAGTTTTCTTATTTCCAAGGAATTGGCATCTCAAAAAGAGTGTTCAAATCATGGGGATTGAAGTTGCTTAGTTTATTCACCATCACTTTTTTTCTTTTTGACGACTTATTTCCAAGGAATTTTGAATGATGAGAATTGGTGATTTATTCCTTTCTCTCGCCTTATTTTAAAAAAAATCCTATGGTCTCATACACTCCCCCCAACTAAAGATGGACATTTTCCTCAATGTCGAAAGGGGTACGAGTTTATTCAAAAGCAAGCATCTTAAAAAGCATATGAAATCTATACTCATGGAAAGAAGACACCATGGTCAAATGACGGATCATTGATCTTTAATGGTGGAGAAAGTTGTTCTATCTGCTCCTTGTGCTCCTCGGCGAGTATTCTTTCTCCACTCGCTTCCTTATGGTCAAGCATCGACACAACCCAACATATCTCCTCCATGTGTGTATGTTTTTCCTGCATGAGATACGTTGTGTCAAATAAAGATGGACGAAATTGATTATCCATGACAGCTTACCATAATGGGTCGTCATAAATGATAAAAGATTTTAAAGCTAATTGACGACCATCTGAATCTAAAAAATTTGGAATTAAAATTTGAGATTCAGAACTAGAATGTATAGGTTCATGAGAACTTCCCTAAAGAGGATCGATATTCTTGATTTGATACTCTGCTTCAGGAGGATGTGGAGGTGGCTGCAGAAATAGGTCTGGAGGGCAAGACAACTCAGGCTTAGTATAGGTCATCTTGAAGTCACCTTCGCTCGCTCCACCCTCTTCATCAGTAATCGTAGGTTCTGCAGGTCTCTCGAAACTCTGTGGTTCTTCCTGAAGGTCTTCATAAACGATGGTTTGGTGCACATCCTGAGGTGGAGGAAATAGTTGCTGCTAAAACGCATCTGTGGGGATGTATGGCTCGGGCTCCAATGTAGTCTTTAAGCTCTCTCCCTCACTCATATCTTTATTTTCATAACAGTGATAATATGTAGCAGTCCATCCAATGAACTCGTTCCTCAAGTGGGGGAGATGAATCTGAAGGAAGACAGGGTTCAGGTTCAATGATTTTACTCTCGCCATCACTTGTCTCTACCTCCTCTTCATCATCGTCAAAACGAAAATGCATCGTGTCACTTATAGTCCATATGCACCCCATCACTCATCTCCTCTTGCTTATCTAAATAGTGCTGATGCTCCTTCTCATATGTTTTCTCTTGGAGCTCCATAGGATCACATCGGTAATAACTCCAAGGTAACTCCTCAGGCTATCCCTGGACCTGCTGAAATGTGTCCTCGTAAGGAATGCTCTGGCCATCACCTTCATTTCTAGGTGATTGATCTTCAGATGATGTGGCTTTCTCATGCACTGCAAGGTCCGGTAAGTACCACCGCGCATCCTCTATCGTATATTAAAAGAATTCTCCATTGCAGCTCATTTGAACGAATTCCAGCGTAGGAGGCAGTAATCTTGTGTAGAAGATCTGCAGGAGATGATCATCGTGGAGGCTATGGTGTGGGCACACAAGCATTAACTCGTTTAACCTCTTCAAAGCATGATTGTAGGCCTCCCCATCAGCTTGGGTAAAGTTCACTATCTGTTATTTCGTAGCTTGTTGCATCTGCTCTTGCCACACGAAAGGAGGCAAGAATCTCTTAATGAAGTCAGCCTGAAATGATAACCAAGTAAATAATGAGTCATGAGGCAAAGTATTAAACCAAGATATAGCATTGTCTCTTAAAGAATAGGGGAAATACTTAATACATAGTCTTTCAATGTGCTCAAGCTTTTTCCCATGAAACAAGTGGTGGCATACTTTTTCAAATTCTTGCAAGTAAATATGGATTCTCCTCTTCCGTACCATGGAAGACTGGTAGGATTCGGGTCAACCCAGAAATAAAGTTTAAAAAGTATGCATCCTCATCCATCTTTATATTTTTGATTTTTTTTCAAAAAGTACAAAGATAAAAAAGTTCTAAACTATAATGTTGAAGGATCTCACTGAATATTCCTCTGAATAAACTGAAATTGTAGCTTACAAGTATCGTTATCCTCGACAATGGCGCCAAAAACTTGACTCGTCTCAAAATGTGTGAGCGCTACTCCAAGTGTAGGAGATCGATCAAGTAATAATCCTGGTGAGTCCAGATATCGTATCTACAGGACAACTGACCTACAAAACCACGAATCTCAGTTTATAAGAAGTACTAAAACGATAATAAACAACCACCTATCAGGTATAAAAATATGGAATCAAGAATTTAAAACAATTAAAGAAAATCCTACGATAGTTACGGTGAATTCGATATTGGGGGTACCAATATGGAGAGTATGCATTGTGTTGAATATTGGACTCCCCGGATTTGGTTTTGGATGATGAGCAAACATAAATAATTCATGAACTAACAATTTGTGAGCGCAGTATTGGAGATCGTCGCCAAATTCGCGAGATCAATCAAAGCGACATCTCAAGACTTCTCAAATCTCGTATTCATTGCCTAAAGCTTCGTTGAAGCTTTTGGACCGTTTTGGAAGTCATGAAGATTTGATCGAAGCTCTCAAAGACCGTTCATTAAGGTTTTATTTCTAGTCTTTTAGCTTCGATCTATAGAATGTTAAGCCTTGAGTATATCTTACAATTCTATCTTCATAACGTTCATATCGTAGCTCTAGGATCTTAGTAGAAGTCCATTCTAACTTCCTCGAAGCATCGCGCTTCGATTCGGACTTGGCCGTGCATGTTAGTTGGTTCAAGAAGAAGAACTGACCGACTAGATGGTGATCTAGTCGGTCGGCAAAGCTTCTTGGACCGACTAGTTTGTGTTAATCTTTTCTTGCTCAGTACTGTTTACAGTTAGTCGGTCTACGTTGACTCACCGACCGACTAGTTTGTGAACTAGTCGGTCAGTGATGCTTCTTTGACCGACTCGTTGAGCTTTACTGTTCATGCTAATTTTCTCCTGAGTTACTGTTTATCGTTAGTCGGTCTAAGAACGTTTGGTGAGCGACTAGTTGATAATCTAGTCGGTCAACATTTGTTCTTGGACCGACTAAATCAATTTGTATTCAGACTATTTGTTTTTGACTCTTAGTCGGTCGAAGTTCACTGACTGACCGACTAGTTGTGAAACTAGTCGGTCAGAAAGTCTTCTTGGACCGACTAGATTTCTAGGTCTGAAATTCTATCTCTTCACTGTTCCTCACTTAGTCGGTCCATATTGTTTGACTGACCGACTAGTTGATGAACTAGTCGGTCAATGGTTGTTCTTTGACCGACTAGTTGCTTCAGATTTCTAACCGTTGGGATTTGACCTAACTTGTTTTTATGGGACCCTATAAATACGAACCTTGGTCATTTCTCTCTAGGTTAGAGCTGCCATTAAGAGATTCATTGAGATTGAAAGAGATAGAGATTCTCACTCATTTCCAAAGCTCTCTTCCTCACAAGAAATCCATTCTCTCACTTTCTAGATCTAGAATCCATCTTGAGAGAAGTTTGTTCTTGGTGAGCCCTTCAAGCTCTAGCTTGATTCAAGTCTCCAAATCACTCCTAGGCACCCATTGCTGGTCATTTCTTTGGTGCTAGGTCTTGGTGACTTCATCTTTCACAAATCACTCCTTGCACCTATTTGGTAAGAAAACTCAAGGTATAGGATTTTGTGGTAAGATTGTTTATTTCATTATAAACTTGTTTATATTGCTTATTGATTCTCTCAGTTGTGAGAGAAGGTTGTGATCCCGGGTTGTGGGATTCACTATTGCCATTGCTTGTATGATTTGATCTTGTGAAGGTTTTTCACAAGATATCATAGTGGAAATCTTGAGTTAGGGTTTCTAACTCAAGTATCCGGAGGGGATCCGGGTGGTTGGGACGTAGGATCACCGGAAACAAGTCGGAGAGACTTGGGTGGATCCGAACCCAGTAACATCTATCGTTAGCATTGTTAATTTTGTTGTTGTCATTCAATTTAAGCTTCCGCAAATTGATTTGGTAGTTGTTTGAACTATAATTAGGAATTATACTCCTTGTTATTTTTAAAGTACTATTCACCCCCCCCCCCCTCTAGTACTTGTGCAGTAGCTTGTAGGGCATTACATTTGGTATCAGAGCCAGATACTTAGCTATGTCTGCCAACGACAACAAGACCGTGCGTCCACCTTCCGACTATGGCACCTTCAGGAACCGTGAAGGAGCGTCTTCGGTGATGGAAGGACATTCCTCTACGAGGCCTCCATTCTTCAACGGTACCAACTACGGGTACTAGAAATGCCGGATGGAAACCTTCCTCCGGAGTGCATCTCTATGGAGGACCACGATGAAGGAATACGTCGAGCCCGAAGAAGAAGACTTTGAGAAATGGACAACCGCGGAGGTCGCCGTGGAGGTAAGCAATGCCAAGGCAATGAACGCCTTGCAATGCGCTTTGGAGCCCGAGGACTTCAATAAGATATGCACATGTAAGAGTGCATATCAAATTTGGAACTCCCTCCTCATACTACATGAAGGGACGAGTAGGGTAAGAGACTCTAAACTCGTAGTTGTTAACAAAGATTACGAAATGTTTCATATGCAACAGAGCGAGAAGATGAAGGAGTATTACGCTCGCTTCGTCGACATCATAAACGAGTTAGAGGCTCTCGGCAAATCCTACACCCAAAAGGAGAAGTGTTCGAAGCTTATCGAAGGACTTCCTTCTTCTTAGGAGAAACGTACCTTCGCCATCGAGGAAGGTAATGACATGAATAAGTATACCGTAGTTCAATTGATGGGTACTTTGATGTCATACGAGGTACGCAAAGATAGCAAGGTGAAGTTACAAGAAAAGATGAAGTCCTATTTGAACCAAGACGTGCCTAAGAAAAAGGCGATTGCATTCAAGGCGGCTTCATCCACCTCTACCGATGATGAGGACTCGGAAGAAGAAATGGACATGGAATCCATTGCACTCATGGCAAAGAAGTTCAATCGCTTCTTCCGAAAGGGTAACTTCAAACAAAAATCTAAATTTACTTCTACTAACGCCTCTCCACCTTTGTGCTTTAAATGCAATAAGCCAGGACACATCAAAGCGGATTGTCCTCAAAACAAGCAAAAGGAGAAGTGGAAGGCGCCGAAGTTCGACAAGTCCAAGAAGTACAAAAAGGGGTACAAAAAGGGACTTGTCGGAGCAACATTCACCGACTCCGAGGATTCCTCAAGCGGAGAGTCGGACGATGAGAAAGTGGAGCAAGCGCACATGTGCTTCATGGCAAGAGAGGAGAGTGATCAAGAATCTTCCTCCTCCGATGATAGTGACAACGAAGGCGATGAGGTAACTATGGATGATCTTAGGGATGCTAACTCTCAATTATGGTCTAAATACACTAAATTAGTAAATAGATATATTAAAGTAAAAGATGACCTAGCTAGCATTCAAACCTCGCCTAAGACTATCATCACCAACAACGACACCGTTGTTGAAGAGTTAAGAAATGAGATTGTTAATCTCAAATCTAAACTTGAACATGTTAGCATTGAAGATCCGGAAGAACATAGGATAGCGGATTTGACTTCTCAAAACTCGACTTTGAGTATTGAGAATGAGAATCTTAAATCTCGTGTTTATGTGCTCACATAGCAAGTATCCAACTTGGATACCTCTATGCGTTCTCTCAAAGAGAAATATGAGAACACATTAGGTCGAATTAATAAATTCAATAAGGGTAAGGACCATTTGGATAAAATCCTAAGTGACTTACTTCCGGCCAATCACCACATTGGCTTGGGGTATACGATGGGATGTCCATCCAAATCGGCCACTACTTTTGTTAGGCCAACTTCCGGTGACTCTACGAGTGGTAGCAAACACTCTATTGGTAGTTCATCTACCAATGGTGCTTCCACCTCGTCCACACCTTCTTTCGGAAAGAAACCCACTTTGGGTGAACCTCCAAAGAAGGGGCATGCTTATATGTACACCAATACCATGCCACGTAGGAACACACGTCCTACTCCACCGGCTCACACATATAATGATTTTTATGCAACACATTCTCGGGCACGTGCACACCATGTGAGACACCCTCACGCACGTGTTCCCACACATGCATATGTTCACCCACCTCATCATATGAATAATTCTCGTCGTGCACCATTCCATCATGTTCCGTATGCCTATCCACAACATGCATCACGTAGAAATCAACGTCGCATGCATGCACCCAATAGGATGAGGGCTCCCAAGATTTTCACTATTTGGAGCCCAAAGGACACAAGCATTGATGAAAAACAAGTGTATATGAATGCTTATTTTTCGGATGTTGTGCATAGTAGAAATTATGTGGGGAAGTCTTAGTCCAATTGGACTTGGCTTCCAAAGGTCTAACCTTTGAGGACCCAATGACCTTGGGTACCATGATATGAAATTTTCTATCTTTAGGTACTCAAGGAAAAGAAAAAAAAGGAACAACAAATTTAAATTTAGCTCCAAAGGGAATTGGATACTCGATAGCGGGTGTTCAAAACACATGACGGGCGATGCTCAATTGCTTTCCGGAGTGGTGCCCATTGCTAATGGGAACCGGGTAGTCTTTGGAGGCAACGAGAGCGGAACCATCGTCGGTGTTGGTAAAGTGGGTAACACATCTAAACCCTTAATTAGTGATGTTTATCTAGTTAATGGTTTAAATCATAATCTTATTTCAATAAGCCAACTTTGTGACAAAGGTTACAAAGTTAGCTTTGCGAAAGGATTGTGTCATATTTCAAATGATAATAATGATTTATTATTTTCCGGCACACGCCATAAAGATATTTATATTTTGGATCTTCCTAAGTCATATGAACAATGTCTCGTTGCCAACACAAGTGAACAACACTTATGGCATCGACGCTTTGGACATGTGAACTTTGGAACACTTTATAAGCTTTCAAAATTAAATTCCATTAAAGGTTTTCCGAAACTCGTTTTTGAAAAGAAAAGTTTTTGTGATTCTTGTCAACGTGGCAAGCTTCCTAAATCTTCATTTAAACCTAAGAAAAGCATTTCTACTAAACGGCCACTAGAGCTATTACATCTAGATTTATTTGGGCCAACGAGAGTTGCTTCCTTAGGAAATGCAAGATATGGACTTGTCATCGTCGATGATTATTCTAGATTTACATGGGTATTTTTCTTATGTAATAAAAATGAAGCTTTTGAAAACTTCACAATATTTGTGAAGAAAGTACTAAATCTCATCGGAACCACCATTGTCACTATTCGTAGTGATCATGGGGGTGAATTTGAGAATGAGTCTTTCTCAAATTTTTGTGATGATCTTGGAATTACTCACACGTTTTCTTTCCCTCGCGCACCTCCTCAAAATGGTGTTGTTGAGAGGAAGAATAGAACGCTTGTGGAGTGTGCTCGCACTATGCTCGAAGATAACCAACTTGGTTATCAATTTTGGGCGGAAGCGGTACACACCGCTTGTTATGTGTTTAATAGAATACTCTTGAGGCCCGGCCCCAAACAAACTTGCTATGAATTGTTGTTTGGTAGATTGCCTCAAGTTAAACATTTTCGTGTTTTCGGCGCAAAATGTTTTATTAAAAACACATATGATAATTTGGACAAGTTTGATCCGAGATCGGATGAGGGGATATTTGTTGGGTATTCCTCACGTAGCAAAGCCTACCGGATATACAACAAAAGATCCTCTACGATCGAGGAATCACTACATGTCTCTTTTAATGAGAATTTTATTACTCCTAGAATTTCAAATGATGATGATTCTATGGATGTTTTATGTGATTCGTTTGATAATTCTAAGTCTATTGATTCTATTGATACTAACCCGACTAATGAAGTTGTTGAGAATGTGCCTAGTGATCAAGGTATTCCCAAGCGGCTTCATACCGTTCGCGACCATCCCCATGAGCAAGTCATTGGCAATATTCATGATAGAGTCAAGACGAGATCGCAAGTCCACCACTTCGCCAATTGTGCCTTTGCCTCATCGATAGAGCCAAAGAATATAGTTGAAGCGTGCGAAGATAGTGCTTGGATCCTTGCCATGGAGGAGGAACTCATTCAATTCGAGAGGAATGAGGTATGGGAGCTTGTTCCTTTGCCATCGAAGAACCACACCGTCATAGGGACAAAGTGGATCTTCAAGAACAAAACCGACTAAAACCAAGTCGTCGTCCGGAACAAAGCTCGGTTAGTAGCTCAAGGCTATCGACAAGAGGAAGGTATCGATTTCGAAGAATCCTTCGCTCCGGTAGCTAGATTAGAATCAATTAGACTATTATTGTCTTTTGCATGCCATAAAAATTTTAAATTATTTCAAATGGATGTTAAAAGTGCATTTTTAAACGGAGATGTCGTTGAGGAAGTTTACGTTTCTCAACCTCCAGGCTTCATAAATGAAAAATTTCCAAATCATGTTTTTAAACTAAAGAAAGCTCTTTATGGTTTTAGACAAGCTCCTCGAGCTTGGTATGATCGCCTAAAGAATTTTCTTTTGGATTTGAATTTTAAAATGGGCGAAGCCGATTCTACACTTTTTGTTAAGCATGCGAATAATGATATCTTATTAGTTCAAATTTATGTTGATGATATCATTTTCGGTGCTACTAACTTCACTCTTTGCGAAGAGTTTTCTAATGTTATGAAGGAACAATTTGAGATGAGCCACATGGGCGAACTCAAATATTTCTTAGGTCTCCAAATTCGCCAATTGAACGATGCAATCTTCATCCACCAAATGAAATACACGGTGGAGTTGCTAAAGCGATTTGGAATGGAGAATGCCTCCGGGAAAAAGACTCCTATGAGCACTACAACGCATCTTGATAAAGATACGGGCGGAAAAGATGTAGACATTCGTCTATATCGAGGTATGATAGGTAGTTTACTTTATCTTACCGCAAGTAGGCCCGATATTATGTTTGCCGTTTGTATTTGTGCTCGTTATCAGTCTCAACCTAAGGATTCTCACTTAGTAGCGGTTAAACGTATTTTTCGCTATCTAAGTTACACTTTAGATTTTGGATTACTTTATCCGAAATCTAGCACATATGAGTTAGTCTCATATAGTGACGCTGATTATGCGGGATGCAAATCCGACAGGAAGAGTACTAGTGGCACTTGCCATTTTCTAGGAAATTCCCTTGTCTCTTGGTTTTCCAAGAAGCAAAATTCGGCATCACTTTCAACCACCGAGGCGGAATACATTGCCGCCGGTGCCGCTTGTGCCCAGGTTCTTTGGATGAGACACACACTGAAGGATTTTGGTATTCATTGTGATACTAGCCCTATCATGGTGGATAACCAAAGTGCTATTTGTCTTTTAAAGAATCAGGTGCACCATTCCCGATCTAAACACATAGATGTCCGACACCATTTTTTAGATGATCATGTTGCTAAAAAGGACATCATATTAGTGTACGTTGAAACCCAAAAGCAACTCACCGATATTTTCACGAAACCCCTAAAGGAGGACTCCTTTGTGCGGTTGCGTCGAGAATTGGGGATTATGGTGAATCCGAGATATAGGATTCATGTTTCATTCAATTATCTTGCATGCTATTATATTTTGCAATATTTCGTCATGCTAGACTTCTTGAATTTTTCGGGATTTTATGTGATATGTTTGAATTTTTGCTCGAATTCTTATTTGAATGTCGTATTTGAGATTTCGATGTTTTATGGGGTAGTTTAGATGACTTATGAGAGGGTTAAGATGTTTCGTCCAAGTGTTTTGTGGAGAGATCTTATTCATCAACTTTTGGACTCTTCTAGTCGATTTCAGTTCATCAGCCAACCGACTAGATGCACATCTAGTCGGTCAGCTAGTGAACTCAGACCGACTAGTTCAAGCTTAGACTTTCCCTTCTCATTGACTTCTTTTAGTCGGTCACAGTTCACTTACCGACCGACTAGATTGAAAACTAGTCGGTCAGTGATTCTACTGTGACCGCCTAACTCTAGCCCTAGAATTTTCGTTTTGCCTCTGTTTCGACTTAGTCGGTTTACGCTCATTGACCGACCGACTAGATCGTAATCTAGTCAGTCAGTGCTTGAACTGTGACCGACTAAGTGCTCTTGGGCATTCACGTCTTTTCGCATTCTCGACCGACTTAATCCCATTCAATCCGACTGTTTCTCATTTTAGTCGGTCTATTTCGTTTCTCCAACTCGAAAACCCCCTAGCCCCGATCGTGACCTTTCGTCTTCCCGTCGTTCTCCGGCCATTTTTCCGGCCAACTCCGCCGCCAGTCGCCGTCGATCACTCCCCTAGGTAACTCCCTCCTTCCTAGGTCTCGTTTTCATCTCTAGGGTTTCTCCTAGGGCTTGATTTCTCCTCTAGGGTTTCGGATTCAATCTTAGGGCTTGTTGTGTTAGGTTCTAGGGTTTGAGTTAGGTTGTTTGATCTTCTCCTTTCGCTTGATTGAACTCGTTGTGCCGCGATCATGGCAAGAACGAGAATCCCGATTACCTCCTCTGGGGCATCCCCCATGACCATAGAGGCCGCGACCGCTTCGACCCCTCCTAAGCGTAGGGCCAAGACCACTCGCCCCCCCCCCCCCCCCCCCTCTTCGTCTTCAACTCCGTTGAAGAGGAAGAGGACATCCAAGCCTAAACCTACCGGCCAATCTTCCAAGCCCAAAGCTAAACCCAAAAAGTTCCGTGCACCTACCCCTCCCGGTGAGCGTTCAGATAGTGACTCCGAGGATGATTCCGAGGAAGAATACACTCCTGAGCATCCCGAGAAGGCACCTACTCCACCCCCTCCTCCACCTCCTCCTAAGACCCGTAAGGCTAAGGGTAAAGGTCCGATGCCAGTCGGCGGTGTAGATATATCGTTGTGTCGTGACGACCCTCTGTGTCTAGCGGCTTACAACCGTATAGAGCACTGCACACTGCTGTTGGAGCATTACGTTCAGTTTTCTGATTTTCTTGGCCTTGCGGATCTGTTATCCTATAGTGGACTTTTGGACTACCTTAGATTTGACCCTAAGGCGAACCCTCGACCCTATCCTCGCCTGGTCAAGATGTTCTATGCCAATCGTTCCCGGGGTCAGTACGGTGAGACTCACTCCATCGAGACTTCTGTTTTGGGGACTCCGATAGTCCTCACGGCAGAGATCTTGGGGGAGTTGATAGGTTGCTCGTCGTGTGGCCTCCTCCCGTCTGACATCTCTGTTGACAATATCTCCTCCCTCGATCAGCAGACCCTAGCTAAAATCTTCCAGGTTATCCCACATGCATTCATAGGCGTCCCTTCCAAATCATTCAAGCCGAATGCTTGGGTGATTAACCTGATCTTGAAATCTTGCCTTCTTCTCAAGTATGGATCTTCTTCACTTCCATCTCAGCCGTTTCTGAAATTGATATACGCTCTTTTCATGGGTAGCGAGATTAATTGGGCTCGCATTATACTCGACAAGATGGACTCTTTCGAGTGTATTCGCAAGACCACTAAATCTGCGCACATCCCATATCCTTGTCTTCTGACCTTGGTTTTCCGTCGATTTGGTGTTCCTTTGCCTCCGGATGATGAGCGTCCCCTGGGTCCTCCCCTGAACGCGACGGCCGTCAAGAAATCTCTTGCGGCACTCCGTCACGCGCAGCGGTCGACTACTTCTGCATCCCAGGCCACACCTTCAGCTGCTGCAGCCCCTCCTCCTACCACCACACTTGATGATGTCGTTCAGCTCCTTCGTCGTCACGAGTCTCGTTTGGCTCGTACCGAGGAGGTCGTCTACCGTATGGCTAGTTTGATGGGCGTTCAGCTTCCTCCTCCTGTGTCTGAGGATGAGGAGATGGACGATGAGAATATTGATGAGCTTGTCACCTCCTTAGCTCGTGGCGCTGAGGCCACTGCTGCTGCTGCTGCTGCTACCACATCTGCTCCTGGAGCTGGCACCTCTTCCGGTGCTCCCGAGACTTCTGCACCAGTGGATCAGACTTCTGATGATGCTGCTGCTGCTGCTCCTGCTGACGACCCTGCTCCTGATCTGCCTGCTGATGTTCCTGTTGATACCCCAGCCGTTGAGCCAGTCGTCGCTGTTTCCACTCCTGCCCCGACGATCCCGTCTGTTGACACGCCACTCCTCCCAGCAGAGCCTGAGTCCACTCCCTCGACTGGACCCATGGAGACTGCTGATCCTGCCACTTCCTTGTGATCGTCTGTTTCGAGGCCTCTCCTATGATCTTTGGATGATGCATCTTGTTGAGAGTGTTTTAGGTTAGGATGGGATGGAGTTTGGGTGGTGATTTGATGTATTTTGATTTTATGGATGTCGGTGTATATGATGTATTTTGGGTGTTGATGATGGTGTTCTGATGATTATGTTGTACCTTTTTTTTGATGTTGATATAGATTGTATGTTGCACTTCTTATGATGTAGTCGATGTGTGGTATTCATATATATATACATCGATGTTCTCTTTGTTTTACTTCGTCGTGCACATTTAATATTCATTCAATGTCTATGATATGTGAAATCGTCGCTCGTCGCTTAAAAACTTGGTTAAATAGATTATATTTCTATGATTGTATAGAATTGTTTTCCATGCACAAATTTAACCAAGAATATTGAATATTGGAGAGTATGTTCCTTTATTCACTAAATGAATTAATATTTGGTATTTTTGATGATTTTAATTTCCGTTTTTTGATAATGGACAATTTGGCACACCTTGATTTGATTTCATCACTTTTCCCTTGGTGTCAATTAGGCCCATCGTCAATATCTAGGACTCCCGATGTTGGATTTTCCTTTTCCTAGTTGTTGTCGTTGTTTGCCCCCCATTTTTGGGATAATGCCAAAGGGGGAGAGATAATGATAATAAATAGGGCAAATGAAAATTTAACTCAATTTCCAAGAATCTAATTTGATGTGTTAGATTCAGGGGGAGTTAAGATATATTTAAGGATTTTCAAAATCCGATATTTCAAAAATCGATTCTCGTTATATATCTTACTCGTCTGATTGATGCAATTTATATATATATATACTTTGGAATTAACGTGTCATCAATGCAGAGGGAGTAAGTATTTTACATTTGAATTATTATTTTTGATTATTATTTATGTTGGTTTGTCATCACCAAAAAGGGGGAGAATGTTGAATATTGGACTCCCCGGATTTGGTTTTGGATGATGAGCAAACATAAATAATTCATGAACTAACAATTTGTGAGCGCAGTATTGGAGATCGTCGCCAAATTCGCGAGATCAATCAAAGCGACATCTCAAGACTTCTCAAATCTCGTATTCATTGCCTAAAGCTTCGTTGAAGCTTTTGGACCGTTTTGGAAGTCATGAAGATTTGATCGAAGCTCTCGAAGACCGTTCATTAAGGTTTTATTTCTAGTCTTTTAGCTTCGATCTATAGAATGTTAAGCCTTGAGTATATATTACAATTCTATCTTCATAACGCTCATATCGTAGCTTTAGGATCTTAGTAGAAGTCCATTCTAACTTCCTCGAAGCATCGCGCTTCGATTCGGACTTGGTCGTGCATGTTAGTTGGTTCAAGAAGAAGAACTGACCGACTAGATGGTGATCTAGTCGGTCGGCAAAGCTTCTTGGACCGACTAGTTGTGTTAATCTTTTCTTGCTCAGTACTGTTTACAGTTAGTCGGTCTACGTTGACTCACCGACCGACTAGTTTGTGAACTAGTCGGTCAGTGATGCTTCTTTGACCGACTCGTTGAGCTTTACTGTTCATGCTAATTTTCTCCTGAGTTACTGTTTATCGTTAGTCGGTCTAAGAACGTTTGGTGAGCGACTAGTTGATAATCTAGTCGGTCAACATTTGTTCTTGGACCGACTAAATCAATTTGTATTCAGACTATTTGTTTTTGACTCTTAGTCGGTCGAAGTTCACTGACTGACCGACTAGTTGTGAAACTAGTCGGTCAGAAAGTCTTCTTGGACCGACTAGATTTCTAGGTCTGAAATTCTATCTCTTCACTGTTCCTCACTTAGTCGGTCCATGTTGTTTGACTGACCGACTAGTTGATGAACTAGTCGGTCAGTGGTTGTTCTTTGACCGACTAGTTGCTTCAGATTTCTAACCGTTGGGATTTGACCTAACTTGTTTTTATGGGACCCTATAAATACGAACCTTGGTCATTTCTCTCTAGGTTAGAGCTGCCATTAAGAGATTCATTGAGATTGAAAGAGATAGAGATTCTCACTCATTTCCAAAGCTCTCTTCCTCACAAGAAATCCATTCTCTCACTTTCTAGATCTAGAATCCATCTTGAGAGAAGTTTGTTCTTGGTGAGCCCTTCAAGCTCTAGCTTGATTCAAGTCTCCAAATCACTCCTAGGCACCCATTGCTGGTCATTTCTTTGGTGCTAGGTCTTGGTGACTTCATCTTTCACAAATCACTCCTTGCACCTATTTGGTAAGAAAACTCAAGGTATAGGATTTTGTGGTAAGATTGTTTATTTCATTATAAACTTGTTTATATTGCTTATTGATTCTCTCGGTTGTGAGAGAAGGTTGTGATCCCGGGTTGTGGGATTCACTATTGCCATTGCTTGTATGATTTGATCTTGTGAAGGTTTTTCACAAGATATCATAGTGGAAATCTTGAGTTAGGGTTTCTAACTCAAGTATCCGGAGGGGATCCGGGTGGTTGGGACGTAGGATCACCGGAAACAAGTCGGAGAGACTTGGGTGGATCCGAACCCAGTAACATCTATTGTTAGCATTGTTAATTTTGTTGTTGTCATTCAATTTAAGCTTCCGTAAATTGATTTGGTAGTTGTTTGAACTATAATTAGGAATTATACTCCTTGTTTATTTTTAAAGTACTATTCACCCCCCTCTAGTACTTGTGCAGTAGCTTGTAGGGCATTACACATTGGTTGTGATTTCGTTAGGGTATATGCAATCAATGATTATTAATATCTTTTCATTAACTCAACGTTTCATCCGGCTAGGGCATGAGGACGTCGGAAAGTGTGGTGATAAAGGGCATAAAATAAACCAGATCATATTCAATTCAAGCATGCCATCGTCTCTGTATAACATACCCAACCAAGATATATGTAGAAATCAATGAAATATGCAATATAACGTGAGTATAGGGCGAAAAGATATATAAATCAATGATTACAACACCCTAACTACATCACAACCAACACAAATAGGTACTAGTCATGCATGGAGAGAAAATAAACCATATTCATAGACAAATACATGCTCAACGTCTCAAGCTACGCGCTAAATACGCAAAATACAAGAGTAAAGTTAGGGAATTTATCACCAAATCTTTCCAAATATCCCTAAATCTCCTTCAGATGATAGATCTGGCCTCTGTCTCCAGGGCCTCCAAATTTCACGCCAAAATACGGCTCCTAGAGCCCCCAATATGCAAGAATACATCAAAACCCCTAGAAATATGCCAGCGAGCTTTCAGTTAATGATTCCTAGGCCAGCCGACCTTCGGACATTAGGCTTAGAAGAGGCTATACTCGGATAATCTAAGTTTTATTTTCTCTTTTTTTGAATTAACACCCCATTCATCCATCTTTCGACACGAATCTCTAATGCTTTCTGAGGCACAAAGACCCGGCTAATCAATGAACTTAAGGGAACGATGCTTTTTTTTGTTTTCATTTTTTTTCCTTTTTTTCGTAAGCAACTCAACACCCATAAATATGAACATAAACATTAGTAACAAAGGCCAAATTCCTCTTCCACTTGAGGACTATTCTCATAAATAGTGTATATTTAAGCTTTTGCATCACAGTAGCATGCATGAAATAAATTCAAACAATTTCGAGATATTAACCATGACAATTGAAAGTTTTCATAAATAGCATATTAATGATTAATTCCATGAAGAAATAAAAATTAATTCAAGCCATAACTGATTTTTAGAACTCAATCAATGCATAATTAATCCGATAATGTGACATGTGAAGGAATTTTGAATGATGAGAATTGGTGATTTATTCCTTTCTCTCGCCTTATTTTAAAAAAAAAATCCTAAGATCTCATACACCCCCCAACTAAAGATGGACATTGTCCTCAATGTCGAAAGGGGTACGAGTTTATTCAAAAGCAAGCATCTTAAAAAGCATATGAAATCTATACTCATGGAAAGAAGACACCATGGTCAAATGACGGATCATGGATCTTTAATGGTAGAGGAAGTTGTTCTATCTGCTCCTTGCGCTCCTCGGTGAGTATTCTTCCTCCATTCGCCTCCTTATAGTCAAGCATCGACACAACCTAGCATATCTCCTCCATGTGTGCATGTTTTTCCTGCATGAGATACGTTGTCAAATAAAGATGGACGAAATTGATTATCCATGAAAGCTTGCCATAATGGGGCCGTCATATACGATAAAAGATTTTAAAACTAATTGACGACCATCTGAATCTAAAAGATTTGGAATTAAAATTTGAGATTCAGAACTAGAATGTATATGTTCATGAGAACTTCCCTAAAGAGGATCGATATTCTTAATTAGATACTCTGCTTCAGGAGGACGTGGAGGTGGCTGCAGAAATAGGTCTGGAGGGCAAGACAACTCAGGCTCAGTGTAGGTCATCTCGTAGTCACCTTCGCTCGCTCCACCCTCTTCATCAGTAATCATAGGTTTTGCAGGCCTCTCGAAACTCTGTGGTTCTTCCTGAAAGTCTTCATGGATGATGGTTTGGTGCACATCCTGAGGTGGAGGAAATAGTGGCTGTTGAAATGCATCTGTGGGGATGTATGGCTCGGGCTCCAATGTAGTCTGTAAGCTCTCTCCCTCGCTCATATCTTTCTCTTCATAGCAGTGATAACATGTAGCAGTCCATCCAATGTACTCGAACTCCTCATGTAGGGGAGATGAATCTGAAGGAAGACATGGTTCAGGTTCAATGATTTTACTCTCAATATGGAAATACATCGTGTCACCCTTATAGTCCACATGCACTCCATCACTCATCTCCTCATGCTCATCTAAATAGTTCTGATGCTCCTTCTCATATGTTTCCTCTTGGATCTCCATAGGATCGCATCGGTAATAACTCCAAGGTAACTCCTCAGGCTGTCCCTGGACCTGCTGAAATGTGTCCTCGAAGGAATGCTCTGACCATCATCTTCATCTCTAGGTTATTGATCTACAGATGACGTAGCTCTATCATGCACTGCAAGGTCCTGCAAGTACCACCATGCATCCTCTGTCGTATATGAAAAGAATTCTCCATTGCAGCTCATCTAAACGAAATCCCTCGTATGAGGCAGTAATCCTGTGTAAAAGATCTGCAGGAGATGATCATCGTGGATGCTATGGTGTGGGCATGCAAGCATTAACTCATTGAACCTCTTCAAAGCCTAATGGTAGGCCTCCCCATCAACTTGGATAAAGTTCACAATCTGTTGTTTCGTAGCTTGTTGCCTCTGTGCTTGCCACACGAAAGGAGGCAAGAATCTCTTAAGGAAGTCAGCCTGAAATGATAACCAAGTAAATAATGAGTCATGCGGCAAAGTATTAAACCAATATATAGCATTGTCTCTTAAGGAATTGGGGAAATATTTAATACATAGTCTTTCAATGTGCTTAAGCTTTTTCCCATGAAACAATTAGTGGCATACTTTTTCAAATTCTTGCACGTGTAAATATGGATTCTCATCTTCCGTACCATGGAAGACTGGTAGGATTCGGGTCAACCCAGAAATAAAGTTTAAAAAGTATGCATCACCATCCATCTATATATTTTTGATTTTTTTTCAAAAACTACAAAGATAAAAAATTCTAAACCATAAGGTGTAAGGATCTCACCGAATATTCCTCTGAATAAACTGAAATTTTAGCTTACAAGTACCGTTATCCTCAACAACGGCGCCAAAAACTTGACTCGTCTCAAAATGTGTGAGCGCCACTCCCAAGTGTAGGAGATCGAATAAGTAATAATCCTGGTGAGTCCAGATATCGTATCCACGGGACAACTGACCCGCAAAACCACGAGTCTTAATTTATAAGGAATACTAAAAAGATAATAAACAACCACCTATCAGGTATAACAATATGGTATCAAGAGTTTAAAATAATAAAAGAAAATCATACGATAGTTACGGTGAATTCGATATTGGGGTACTAATATGGAGAGTATGCGTTGGTTGTGATTTTGTTAGGGTATATGCAATCAATGATTATTTATATCTTTTATATAACTCAACATTTCATCTGGCTAGGG
This sequence comes from Scilla litardierei, assembly GCA_030789695.1. Taxonomy (NCBI): domain Eukaryota; kingdom Viridiplantae; phylum Streptophyta; class Magnoliopsida; order Asparagales; family Asparagaceae; genus Scilla; species Scilla litardierei. The sequence goes on from CM061142.1 coordinate 227,877,593, forward strand.
AATGAGAACGTCGGAAAGTGTGGCGATAAAGCGCATAAAAACGTGCCAAAGAGTTACCACGTATAATAACGATTTCATAAAGAGAATACGCACAAGTGCCCTCTCAGGTCACGATACATCCTCTCGGATCGCATCACGAATAAGTCTTACTCAGATCATATTCAATTCAAGCGTGCACATGTCTCCATATAACATACCCAAACAAGATATATGTAGAATTCAATGAAGTACGCAGTATAACGTGAATATAATGCGAAAAGATATATAAATCAATGATTACAACACCCTAACTACATCACAACCAACACAAATAGGTACTAGCCACGCAAGGAGAGAAAATAAACCATATTCATAGACAAATACATGCTCAAAGTCTCAAAATACGAGCTAAATACACAAAATACAAGAGTAAAGTTAGGGAATTTATCACCAAATCTCTCCAAATGGCCCCAAATCTCCTTCAGATGATAGATCTGGCCTCTGTCTCCAAAGCCTCCAAATTTCACGCCAAAATACGGTTCCTAGAGCCCCTAATATGCAAGAATACATAAAAACCCCTAAAAATACGCTTATATAGGGGCATTGCGGGTTTTAGAGGCTTAACGGGTTCGAAACCCGCTAAAAACCAAACCCGCAGACCGCTTCATTTCCTGGCCGTCAGATCCATGCGGGATTCAACGTGACGCTGCCACGTGTCCTCGCGGGTTGCAGACTTCGCTCGCTCGTGCCCGCTCCACTTTCCCCCTGCTTCGCTTCGGGTTGAAGCGATCGCCACTGTCGGATGATTGATCCAACGGCTCCCGCTTGGTCACGTCGCCGGTATAATTCGCTCAATTCAAATAAGAAGCAGGAAGATTCTAGTCCATTGGATGATGATCGTGCGACCTATGAAGGCCGCGTCGCCCGATATCCGTGTCTACTTCGGGATGCTGTGGACCGTTGGATCGTGCATCAACGCTTGGGAATGAGCCACGTCGCTCCTTTCTGCTTCGGTCTGTCTGGGCCGTTGGATTGAGATCGGACGGCCCAGAGTGCGCCACGTGGCTCGCATGTGATCTGATACGCGTACGAGCCGCCGTATATTCATATTTTGACTGTATTTCGTGCGTATTTCTCAATTTAAATTGTATTCTGCATTCAAAAATTCATAGTAATTAGCATAGATCTCAGAAAAATACAAATAAATAGTCGTTGGAATCGTGAGATCAAGATCTTCATATGAAAAATATAAAACGTGCAGAAATACTCAGTATATTGCTGTTTTGTGCATAAAATAGGAGTTTACTCTAATAATTTAAGGTATTCTAAATTCAATCGTATTAGAGACAAATTAAACACCATATATGCACAAAATAGGGCTAAATGAGGTGTTAAATATGCAATATTCAATTCGAATCACACCCCCCAACTAGCGATTTGCTAGTCCCTCTCAAAAAGAGCGATTTAGTCGGATGATTAGTAAAACAATAAATTCTATCAATTGCTTGGCATGGCTCAATAATACGCTTTCCCACATGATTTTGACCATCAATATACACAATCCATGAATAAGATCAATCACATGATATTTTCTCTAATTTAATTTGAATAAATAACATGCGAGCATCGTTTTGCGCAAGCGAAAGTATAACATGGCGATATATTCTAATTTTATTATTTCCAAGGAATTGGCATCTCAAAAAGAGTGTTCAAATCATGGGGATTGAAGTTGCTTAGTTTATTCACCATCTCTTTTTTTTCTTTTGACAACTTTGAATGACCCATGTAGCGAGCTTTCAGTTACTGATTTCTAGGCCAGACGACCTTCGGACATTAGGCTTAGAAGAGCCCCTCGAACTTAATACTCGGATATCTAAGTTTTACTTTCTCTTTTTTTGAATTAACACCACATTCATCCATCTTTCGACACGAATATCTAATGCTTCATAAGACACAAAGACCCGGCTAATCAATGAACTCAAGGGAACGATGCTCCCGGTGCAACATCATAGGCACACTGGGAGCGTAAATAATTGTAACCATATACATATGAAATGACAGCAACTCAACACCCATAAATATGAACATAAACATTAGTAACAAAGGCCAGATTCCTCTTCAACTTGAAGACTGTTTTCATAAATCGTGTATACTTAAGCTTTTGCATCACAGTAGCATGCATGAAATAAATTCAAACTATTTCGAGATATTAACCATGGCAATTGAAAGTTTTCATAAATAGCATATTAATGATTAATTCCATGAAGAAATAAAAATAAATTCAAGCCATAAACGATTTTTAGAACTCAATCAATGCATAATTATCCGATAATGTGACATGTGAAGGAGTTTTGAATGATGAGAATTGTAGATTTATTCTTTTCTCTCACCTTATTTTAAAAAAAAATCCTAAGGTCTCATACACTCCCCCCAACTAAAGATGGACATTGTCCTCAATGTCGAAAGGGGTACGAGTTTATTCAAAAGCAAGCATCTTAATAAGCATATAAAATCTATACTAATGGAAAGAAGACACTGTGGTCAAATGACGGGTCATGGATCTTTAATGGTGGAGAAAGTTGTTCTATCTGCTCCTTGCGCTCCTCGGCGAGTATTCTTTCTCCACGTGCTTCCTTATGGTCAAGCATCGACACAACCCAGCATATCTCCTCCATGTGTGTGTGTTTTTCCAGCATTAGATACGTTGTGTCAAATAAAGATAGATGAAATTGATTATCCATGACAGCTTGCCATAATGGGTCGTCATAAACGATAAAAGATTTTAAAGCTAATTGACGACCATCTAAATCTAAAAATTTTGGAATTAAAATTTGAGATTCAGAACTAGAATGTATAGGTTCATGAGAACTTCCCTGAAGATGATCGTTATTCTTAATTTGATACTCTGCTTCAGGAGGACGTGGAGGTGGTTGCAGAAACAGGCCTGGAGGGCAAAACAACTGAGGCACAGTGTAGGTCATCTTGAAGTCACCTTCGCTCGCTCCACCCTCTTCATCAGTAATCGTAGGTTCTGCAGGCCTCTCGAAACTCTGTGGTTCTTCCTGAAGGTCTTCATGGACGATGGTTTGGTGCACATCCTGAGGTGGAGGAAATAGTGGCTACTGAAACGTATCTGTGGGCATGTATGGCTTGGGCTCCAATGTAGTCTGTAAGCTCTCTCCCTCGCGCATATCTTTCTTTTCATAGCAGTGATAACCTGTAGCAGTCCATCCAATGTACTCGTACTCCTCAGGTGGGGGAGATGAATATGAAGGAAGACATGGTTCAGGTTCAATGATTTTACTCTTGCCATCACTTGTCTCCACCCCATCTTTATCATCGTCAAAATGGAAATGCATCGTATCACTTATAGTCCATATGCACCCCATCACTCATCTCCTCTTGCTTATCTAAATAGTTCTGATGCTCCTTCTCATATGTTTTCTCTTGGAGCTCCGTAGGATCGCATCGGTAATAACTCCAAGGTAACTCCTCAGGCTGTCCCTGGACCTCCTGAAATGTATCCTCGAAAGGAATGCTCTGACCATCATCTTCATATCTAGGTGATTGACCTTCAGATGACGTAGCTTTTTCTTGCACTGCAAGGTCCTGTAAGTACCACCATGCATCTTCTGTCATATATGAAAAGAATTCTCCATTGCAGCTCATCTAAACGAAATCCAGCGTATGAGGTAGTAATCCTATGTAGAAGATCTGCAGGAGATGATCATCGTGGAGGCTATGGTGTGGGCACGCAAGCATTAACTCGTTGAACCTCTTCAAAGCCTGATTGTAGGCCTCCCCATCAGCTTGGATAAAGTTCACAATCTGTTGTTTCGTAGCTTATTGCATCTGTGCTTGCCACACGAAAGGAGGCAAGAATCTCTTAAGAGAGTTAGCCTGAAAAGATAACAAGTAAATAATGAGTCATGAGGCAAAGTACTAAACCAAGATATAGCATTGTCTCTTAAAGAATATGGAAATATAGCATTGTCTCTTTCAATGTGCTCAAGCTTTTTCCCATGAAACAATTGGTGTCATACTTTTTCAAATTCTTGCACGTGTAAATATGGATTCTCCTCTTCCGTACCATGGAAGACTGGTAGGATTCGGGTCAACCCAGAAATAAAGTTTAAAAAGTATGCATCACCAGCCATCTATATATTTTTGATTTTTTTTCAAAAGTACAAAGATAAAAAAGTTCTAAACTATAAGGTTGAAGGATCTCACCGAATATTCCTCTGAATATACTGAAATTGTAGCTTACAAGTACCGTTATCCCCGACAACGGCGCCAAAAACTTGACTCGTCTCAAAATGTGTGAGCGCTACTTCCAAGTGTAGGAGATTGAACAAGTAATAATCCTGGTGAGTCCAGATAGCGTATCTACAGGACAACTGACCTACAAAACCACGAATCTCAGTTTATAAGAAGTACTAAAACGATAATAAACAACCACCTATCATGTATAAAAATATGGTATCAAGAGTTTAAAATAATAAAAGAAAATCATATGATAGTTACGGTGAATTCGATATTGGGATACCAATATGGAGAGTATGCGTTGGTTGTGATTTCGTTAGGATATATGCAATCAATGACTATTAGTATCTTTTCTATAACTCAACGTTTCATCCAGCTAGGGCATGAGGACGTCGGAAAGTGTGGCGATAAAGCGCATAAAACATGCCAAAGAGTTACCACATATAATAACGATTTCATAAAAAGAATACGCACAAGTGCCCTCTCGGGTCACGATACGTCCTCTCGGATCGCATCACGAATAAGTCTTACTCAGATCATATTCAATTTAAGCATGTCCACGTCTCTGTATAACATACCCAACCAAGATATATGTAGAAATCAATGAAATACGCAATATAACGTGAGTATATGGCAAAAAGATATCGAAATCAATGATTACAACACCCTAACTACATCACAACCAACACAAATAGGTACTAGTCACGCATGGAGAGAAAATAAACCATATTCATAGACAGATACATGCTCAACATCTCAAAATACGCGCTAAATACGCAAAATATAGGAGTAAAGTTAGGGAATTTATCACCAAATCTTTCCAAATAGCCCCAAATCTCCTTCAGATGATAGATCTGGCCTCTGTCTCCAGGCCCTCCAAATTTCACGCCAAAATACGGCTCCTAGAGCCCCCAATACACAAGAATACATCAAAACCCTAGAAATATGCTTATATAGAGGCATTGCGGGTTTTAGAGGCTTAACGGGTTCGAAACCCGCTAAAAAAACCAAACCCGCAGACCGCTTCATTTCTTGGCCGTCAGATCCATGCAGGATTCAACGTGACGCTACCACGTGACCTCGCGGGTTGCAGACTTCGCCTGCTCGTGTCGGCTCCGCTTTCCCCCTCTTTGCTTCGGGTTGAAGCGATCGCCACCGTCGGATGATTGATCAAACGGCTCCCGCTTGGCCACGTCGCCCACATAATTCGCTCAGTTCGAATACGAAGCGGGATGATTCTAGTCCATTGGATGATGATTGTGCGACCTATGAAGCGCCGCGTCGCCCGATCTCCGAGTCTGCTTCGGGATGCTGTGGACCGTTGGATCGTGCATTAACGCTTGGGAATGAGCCACGTCGCTCCGTTCTGCGTCGCTCGGTCTTGGCCGTTGGATTGAGATCGGACGGCCCAGAGCGCCACGTGGCCCGCATGTAATCTGATATGCATATGAGCCGCCGTAAATTCGTATTTTGACCGTATTTCATGCGTATTTCTCAATTTAAATTGTATTCTGCATTCAAAAATTCATAGTAATTAGTACAGATCTCAGAAAAATACAAATAAATAGTCGTTGGAATCGTGAGATCGAGATCTTCATATGAAAAATATAAAACGTGCAGAAATACTCAGTATATTGCTGTTTTGTGCATAAAACAGGAGTTTACTCTAATAATTAAAGGTATTCTAAATTCGATCGTATTAGAGACCAATTAAGCACCATATATGCACAAAATAGGGCTAATGAGATGTTAAATATGCAATATTCAACCCGAATCAGGTCTTCAAGTGATGTGTTGATGTTCTTGAATTGAGCGGTTGTGTCTTGATTGAACTTTATTTGTCCGCTCATAAACGATTCCAATGTAGCCTCCAAATTAGGACATGGTGGCGCTGGTGCATAATTTTGCTGAGGTGGGCGATTGAATTGGTAGCTCGGGGGTCGATATGGCCTAGATGGCCTAAATCTGTTCTGATGCTGATGTGGCGGTGGTCCTTGTTGTTGAGAAGGAGGGCGTGGTGGCCTCTGAAACTGTGTAGGTTGCAGCCCTCCGTTTGGATTTCCATAGGATAATCCGGGGTGATTCCTTGCCGCCGGATGTTGCCACTGATTGCGTCCATCTCCTTGTACATATTGTGCTTGCTCAGATTGTGATTCGGCTCCGTCATATGGTCCTTCATTGGGGACGTAGCTTTGCTCCGCATATTCTTCTTGAGGATGGTAAGCTGGAGCGCTGGTAGTTTTTGGAATAGCATCCAACCGTTGTTCGATCCTTGACACCTGTTTACAAAGAGTTTCAATATGAGTATCGAGGTGGCTAACTTTTACCTCCGGAGTCCCGGTGATGATGGTGCACTCCTCGCTCCATTGTTGGTTGTTCGCCGCCATGTGTTCAAGCAGGTCAATTGCTTACTCAGCTGATTTGTCTAGAAGGGCACCTTGTGCGGCGGCATCAATAATTATCTTCGTACTGGGCTGCAGCCTGTTGTAGAAGCTTTGGACTAGATCCCCCGATGGGATCCTATGGTATGGGCACTGATGCTGAAGGTCCTTGAACCTTTTCCAAGCTTCGTAGAGCTACTCTTGCGGCAGTTGCTTAAAGTTGGAGATAGCTCCTCTGATCCTCAACGTTTGGATGGTGGGTAAAATTTGTCCACGAAAGCAAGCGCCAGTTGCTCCCAAGTAGTGAAGTGGTTGGATGGGTGGGCCCGCAACCAATATGAAGCCTTATCCCTCAAAAGTGAAGGGAAAGAGCCTTAGCTTTATTGCGTATTCGCTCACATCCTTGGTCTTAAATGTATCGCACTTTGCCAGAAAAGTGTCGATGTGATGGTTCGGGTTCTCGTATGGATTCCCATGGAAGGGATCCTGCTGCATCAGATTTATAAGCCTAGTCTTTATCTCAAACCTACTTGCCGCCAGTTGCGGCCTCAGAATGGATGAATTGTTCCCGTAGCTTGGTTTCATGTTGTCTCGGATGGACCCAGTGAGAGGCGGAGTAGGGGTATTTCTACCATTGGATCAGAGGGTGTCTGACCCTTAGTCAAAGCTCTGAGAGTCCTTGCTGTTTTCTCGATTTCGGGATCAAATAGTAGTTCTTTATCAATAGTTCCGAAGCGAGCAATATACACAAAACTGTTGGATCCTGTCCAAAACAGAGTTAGGATCGATAATATGAAGTGTAAACTTACGCTTGCGTACGCTGCACGGTAATCTACGAACTTCGCCTTCGGATTCGCCACGACGGATCGAGTCTACTCACGAACGGAGTAAGGCTACTAAATCCACAATCTAAATCTCTATTTTAGATTAAGAACTTGGATGGATGGAGAGGAAATATTTCTGCAGAGCTTCGCTATGAAGAAGATGCATGCATGAATTTCATGCAAAAAGTGTAAGGAAAATGGCTACCCTTGGGTCTTATTTATAGCCCCCAAGGTAGTTATTTTAGGGTAAGTTGTTCCTTTGGAACAACTTAATTAAGGTGTACCATGATACATGGCACATTATAAGCTTAAGTTGTACCATATGCATGGTACAACATAAGCTTAAGATATTCCCCCTTTATTAGCCATATGTCGCATGCACTTATGCATATATAATGCGACTTTCCCGCTCATACAGAGATCCTCTCCGCAAGGGAACAGATTCCCTTTGCACATGACTTCGTGTGCGCGACGTTCGAGGTCCGTATTCCCTCGTACATCCCCCACAAGGGTGTACAAACGTCTTCCATATCCAACATCTCCCACTCACACTTGAGGGGATTGTAAGAGAACGTCTTTCCCTTAGTTCTTTCATCTATCATACCGAGAAATAGACCGTGCGACCGTCATGCGCGTAGAGTCTGTTGTTGTGCACTTGTTAGAGATACACAACGACCTCGAAGGTGCAAAGTTGAGTAGTTCAACGCATGCTTTACCCTAGATTATTTCTTCACATTTTCTTGTACTTTATATTCAACAATTGAATCCCATCTGGATTACAATTGGCTGGCCAGCTTTGAATTACTAAAGTCCAAATGCGAATATGAAATCAATCTTCCTCTTCTTGCGAACCTTCTGATCTTGACTTGATTCGCTTTTCTAACGTGCCCCGCTGAGCCGAATTACCATAGCCCATTAGTAACACGCTAAGATAGCGATCATCTCGTCAAATCTAAAGGAACCAATTGGAGTCCTTGAGGGTAAGAGTTAAGACCCGTATGGCCTTTGAGTCTCACATAATAGCAAACACTATTGCTACTAACTCAGTGGTCGAAATGCATACGTGGTATGAACACGTATTACAACATCACTCCTTTCCCAGGGAGAGTATGTCTTAATGATGTTGTACGGATGAAAGATCAGACACCATAGTGCCTATCTTTTTGAGTCCCCTTACTACTCGTGAAATATTTCACGGACTCTCATCCTGCATAAGACAGATAGGATTTTTAAAAAATCCAATGAGATCTTTATATCCTTGTGATACAGATCTCAGATCTTTTGTAAGCATCCGTATGATGCAGATCTTTTATTCGACTATCTTGTTTAAGTCATGACTCTAAATCATTTGTCTAATGATTTTGACTTTAAACTAGTCTCATCTCTATCTTATCCATCTGATAAGATAAGGCGGTTGCTCATGTGAGAGAGCCAACCTTAATCTGTCCGACATACACACAATTCAGCTGAGATTTCAAAAAAAAATGTACACAAACATTTCTTTAAGAAATTCATATGCAATGCTTGAAAAAGAACTTATTCTTTTATTAAATTTGATCTTTCTTAGACATGGGAATATATATTGGTACAACTCAGCTCATACGCAATCCTTGGGATGATAAGTGTTTATAAAACACATTTCTGGGGATCGCTTTCGTAAGCTGATCCTCTATCATCTCATGCGTAGATATGTACCTTATGTCTACCTTCTTGGTTTTATCATAGTCTTTTGCAAACCTGCAGTTCCTTTAAGATACTGCATTATCCTCTTAACCGCTTTCCAGTGTTCTTGCCCTAGGTTGGATTGGTAACAGCTTACCATTTCCAACGGCAAAACAGATGTCCGGTCTCGTACACACCATAGTGTACATAAGACTATCAACTGCACTGGAATATGGAACTTTTTCCATAATTTCCTCTTCCTTTTGGTTCTTTGGACATGATTCCAAATATAAATTATCGCATATGCTTATATGAATATCAATGGACTTGCAGTCCTGCATATTAAATCGTTCTAGAACCTTCTTTATATAAGTCTCCTGTGAAAGAGAAAGAAGATTCTTCGAATGATTCCTTGAAATCTTAACTCCAAGGATATATGCGGCTTTTCATATGCCTTTCATCTCAAATACTGATGAAAGCCAAGCCTTGATACTCATCACAAAGCCCTTGTCATTTCTGGCTATTAAAATGTCATCTACATATAGAGACATGATAATATACTTGCTTTTAATCCTCTTGATATATACTCAGTTATCTTCATCAAGCATGGAAAAATCCATTTGATAAGACAACTTCTTGAAATCGTATATACCATTGCCTCGAGGATTATTTAAGACTATATATGGACTTACGAAGTTTACAAACCTTATGTTCGTTTCCTTCTTTTACAAACTCTGTTGGTTGTTCCATATAGGTCTCCTCGTCCAATTCTCCATTGAGAAAGGCAGTCTTTACATCCATCTGATGTAATTCGAGGTATAAGCAAGCTACCATTGCCAGAATCAGGCGAATCGAGGTAAAACGCACAACAGGTGAGAAGGTCTCTTCGTAGTCTATCCCTTCCTGTTGCGTAAAACCTTTCGCGACAAGGCGAGCTTTATATCTATCTATAGAGCCATCAGCCTTATGCTTGATCTTGAGAACCCATTTGTTCCCAATTGCTCTATGTCCTCTGGGTGAGTTAGCTAAGTCCCAGACTTGGTTAACTTTCATGGATTTCAATTCCTCCTTCATCGCTTCCATCCATTTGTCTTTTGCAGGGCATGATGTGGCATATTTGAGATTCTTCAAGTCCTTGTTGACTCGAATTTAGATCAATTCTAATATCACTCCCACTTGAAATGTTGTTAGAATTGCTCCCACTTGGATCATTATTCCCGTATGGAATAGGACTCCCACTTGGATCATTATTCCCGTATGGAATAGGATAATCGTCATTCGTATAATCCATTGGTGAAGGTTGAAAAGTATTTTCGTTTTCACCAAGAATTCTCCCACTCGAATGAGGTAATCCTTCTTGATCACAAATCTCAAATAGAGATAAGTCCTGACTTATCTCGCCCTGTCTTGGAAACTCGTTTTCCAAGAAAGTGACATCCCTCGACTCAAACTCAATTAGAACACCATTGTCTTCCTGACTAACAAAAAAATAACCTTTGGAGTTTAATGCGTATCGTTTAAAGATACATTTCCTTCCCCATGGCCCAAGTTTGCCATACTTATGGGAGGAAATATGTGCGTTGAATGCACAAACTCAAGGTAAAATGTTTAAGTCAGGAGACCTTTGGTTCCACAACTCATAAGGAGTGGAGCTAACTGATTTCGAGGGTACGCGGTTTAAAATGAAAACGGTTGTCAATAATGCATCACCCCAGAAGGTGATTGGCAAGTTAGCTTGCGCCATCATTGAACGGACCATTTTTCATTAAAGTCCTATACCTCCTTTCTGCAACACCAATTTGTTGAGGAGTATAAGGCATAGTTACCTGATGTACTATGCCTTTTTCATCACAAAGTTCCTTTAAACTTGTTGATTGATATTCACCGCCCCTATCGGTTCGCATGACCTTAATCTTGCGATCTAATTGATTCTCCACTAAACTCATATAGTTTTTAAAGCAGGTTTAGTGCTTTCACTTTTGTGGGATATCAAATAGATATGACCGAATCGGGTGAAATCATCAATTAAAAGTGATGAAATAGGACTTCCCGCGTCTTGTCTTGACATTCATCGGACCACATATGTCCGAATGGATAAGCTGTAATGGAACCTTGGCCCTTGTGCCTGTTCCAAAACGGCTTGCGACAAGATTTCCCCACAAGGCAATGTTCGCAGGTCGACTTTTCAACCTTTGAAACATTTGATAGAAGGCCACGTTTGGCAAATCTATCCATACGCGTTGGTCCAATATGACCAAGCCTTGTGTGCCAACAAATTATATTAGACTCATTAGTCAAAGAATTTGTCACAAGGAAATTTTCATTACATGAGGAATCGTATATTGTACTTATTACAATAAATCCTTTGAAATACATAACCCAGAACCAATAAAAGAATTATTACAAAATAGGTCCACTTTACAATCATGAAGGAACCAACTATTATAAAGACCCATTAAATTGACCACAGTTTTAATATTCCTTTGAATATATGGAATGAAGAGAACATCATGTAGTAGGAGAGTGAGGCTGTTGTCCAAGACAAGCTTGCGAGTCCCAACGCCTTTCACTTCAACACGTGTGTTGTTTCCTACATTGATCCACTTCATTCCTTGAGTATCCGGTGATACTCCACGAAGGACCGTCTGTCCTTTGCTATGTGGTCGGTGGCACCTGAATCAATTATCCCAAAATGGATTAGATTCCACAAGAAATAGTGAACTAGAAACACATATGTAACTAGTATTACAAGTTACCTCATCACTTCCACTCGTACACGAACGAGCATAGTGACCGAGCTTGTTGCACTTGAAGCACTTGATCCTTTTCAAGTCTTTCTTCTTGTGCCATTTCTTGTGTCCACCCTTATGTTTGGGTTCCTTGGTAGACTCAGGTTGCTTATTACGTTTATTAGAAGACTTCGAACGATCTTTACGTTTCTTTCCCCCGTGTGAGGAACTAGCAACCATGTGCACTTCTGCACCTGGCTTGGCAGCTGCAAGCCGCTCTTCCTCTAATTCGAGGTGCTTGGAAACATCGTTGAAGGTCTTGATGCTCTCATTATGAGTGAGATGCATCTTCATCTGATCCCACCCATTTGGTAGGGAACGTATGACTGCTTGGATTTGTTGCTCATCCGTGAGCACATGACCTGCGTCCTTTAACTCTGATATAAGGTTCGCCATATGTCGCAGATGTTTCCCCATGGAATGATCTGGACGTTTCTTATATGTATCGAACTTTATAGTTAAGGCGCGAAGTTTGGACACCGATGTGCCACCGAACTTCTCCTTTAGCTTGGACCATATGTCCATGGCTAGGTCATGTTCTCGGAAGATGCGCATTATGTCATCAGCCATACTGCTTAATAACGTAATGCGCGCTATCTTATTCTTCCGAGACCAAGCATCAAAAGCTTCCTTGTCTCTTCGGTGTTGGGCCGTAGTGCCCAACTCGGGTTCAATCATTACGTTCTTTAGAGTTTCGAGCACTTCTTGCTCCTCTAAAACGTATTGTATCTTAATGGACCAAAGTTTGTAATTATCGCCGTTGAGTTTTTCACCTTTGTTTAACTCAGCGACGATATTCTTTGAAGCGGAAGACATTTTACTTTTAAAATGCTGCAAAAAGACAAAACCGAAGGTTCGATCAAAAACATTGCATAAAAAATTCTTAAAATATAACTCCCACTTGAAATGATAATAGAATATCCCATTTGGATAGTTCTAAAATTCAAATCCCACTTGGAATTATATTATATTTGATAAGTTACTTTCGAAAAATATTGAAGGTGTTGTTCTAGAATCGAAAAGGTCTCTATGATTCCAATCACCATCTAGAACAACTTTCAATATTCCCCCATCACTTATCAAACAATAGTACTCTTATAGTACTAGCAGCGGAAAATAAGTATTTGATAAATTACTTTCGAAAAATATTGAAGATGTTACTCTAGAATCGGAAAGGTCACTATGTTTCCAATCACCATCTAGAGTAACTTTCAATATTTCTCCCTCACTTTATCAAATGTTAGTACTCTTATAGTACTTAGCAGCGGAAAAGCGTTTTTGAAAACGTATTTTTCAAAACGAATATAAAATATATTGGCTAATCTCCGTAGAGTAGAGCACAACATCATAAGTTCATTGGCTAATCTCCGTAGAGTAGAGCACAATGACATGGCTAATCTCGCATGAAGTAGAGCATTACGGCTAATCTTCAAGGAGTAGAGCACAATTTCATAAGTACATTGGCTAATCTCCGAAGAGTAGAGCACAATGACTTGGCTAATCTCGCATGAAGTAGAGCACTATGGCTAATCTTCAAGGAGTAGAGCCCAATGAAAAACTTCATTAAAACGTTAGTCCCGTATGAACTAGTCGGCACTGTGGTTAGCCCCGTATGGGCTAATCGACACATTCGAGTTTGACCAATGCCTTTTGTCACCCCGTATGGGTCAGTTGACAAATTTGCAGTCGACCCAGACCTTCTGCCAGATTGGTCGACCAAAAACACAAAATTGGTCGACCAATTTTCCGGACTGCATCTTCTTCCCGGTCAGGGCCTCTGCCCTGGCCGGGGCTTGGCCAAGGGCCGGCCAGGGCCTCTGCCCTGGCCGGCCAGGGGCCCTGGCCCCCTCGGCCAGGGCCGGCCAGGCCCTGGCCTCTGCCAGGGCCGGCCGGCCAGGCCACTGGCCGGGGCCAGGGCTCCTGCCCTGGCCTCGGCCAGGCCCTGGCCTGAGGCCAGGGCGCCGCCCTGGCCTCTGCCAGGGCGGCCTGGCCGCTGGCCGGGGCCAGGGCTCCTGCCCTGGCCTCGGCCAGGCCCTGGCCTGAGGCCAGGGCGCCGCCCTGGCCTCTGCCAGGGCGGCCTGGCCGCTGGCCGGGGCCAGGGCTCCTGCCCTGGCCTCGGCCAGGCCCTGGCCTGAGGCCAGGGCGCCGGCCCTGGCCTCTGCCAGGGCCGGCCTGGCCCTGGCAGTGGCCAGGGCGCCGGCCCTGGCCTCTGCCAGGGCCGGCAGGCTGGCCAGGGCCGGCCTGGCCGGCAGGCCTTGGCCAAGGCCGGCCATTGCCGGCCTGGCCTTGGCCGGCCATGGCTTGGCCATGGCTGGTCATGGCCAAGGCCATTCGGCGTTGGCCGGCCATGGCCCCTTTGGCCATGGCCGGCCACCCCCTTTGAATGGGGTTGCCGCACTTATTCCTCCCCCTTGATGGGGTGGTCGCCGGTGGTTATTGGCCGTAGCCAACCCCCTCCGCATGGGGAGAGGGGATGCATGGCCTTCATAGCCCATTTGGCCATGGTGCACATGCACCAAATTTTCCTCTTACCCGATGGAAATAACTTCCATCATCTTCCTCGATGAAGCACCCGTTCGTCGATGAAGTTAGTTATTGCCTAATGGCCGTGTGCCAAAAATGACTAACGTACTACGTGAACGGTCGGTTCTTCCCGTCACGGAGAGTTCCTACCATATCCGTAATGATAGGAGACCCTAACGTGAAAAGAACAACCGCTGCGTTCTCTCCGTCACGAAGCGTTCCTACTATATCCGTAATAGTAGGAGACCCATTCGTGAAAAAGACAACGACTCGTTCGTAGTTTCGACGGGGCGGTGGATTGACCGGGGCGAACCCATATGGCTTTGATACCAATTTGGCTCCTGTCCAAAACAGAGTTAGGATCGATAATATGAAGTGTAAACTTACGCTTGCGTACGCTGCACGGTAGTCTACGAACTTCGCCTTCGGATTCGCCACGACGGATCGAGTCTACTCACGAACGGAGTAAGGCTACTAAATCCACAATCTAAATCTCTATTTTAGATTAAGAACTTGGATGGAGGGAGAGGAAATATTTCTGCAGAGCTTCGCTATGAAGAAGATGCATGCATGAATTTCATGCAAAAAGTGTAAGGAAAATGGCTACCCTTGGGTCTTATTTATAGCCCCCAAGGTAGTTATTTTAGGGTAAGTTGTTCCTTTGGAACAACTTAATTAAGGTGTACCATGATACATGGCACATTATAAGCTTAAGTTGTACCATATGCATGGTACAACATAAGCTTAAGATATTCCCCCTTTATTAGCCATATGTCGCATGCACTTATGCATATATAATGCGACTTTCCCGCTCATACAGAGATCCTCTCCGCAAGGGAACAGATTCCCTTTGCACATGACTTCGTGTGCGCGACGTTCGAGGTCCGTATTCCCTCGTACATCCCCCACAAGGGTGTACAAACGTCTTCCATATCCAACAAAAACAACTCAGAAAATACCATGAGTAGCAAGGTAATAATAAAAGAGAATAAAAAGGATGAAAATATAGGAAATGATGAGAGTTGCTAGCAAATTCTTTAAAATAAAAATAAACTGAGTAACATCGTAACTCTCTCGGAAACGGCTCCAAAAACTTGACGCGCCCAGAACTTACACCTAAAAGCCACCTGGCCGTGTCACGGTCGCCAGGCACTGTATGGTTCCTAGGTGTCGATTCTGGGTTCTATCTGCAAGCGGACGGTGTCAAATTATAGTATAAAAGATTGTCGAATCCCACAGAGACAGTGACGGTGTATTGGGTCTCAAAATATTCCTAAATCTCAGAAAGAATTATCAGTCGTTGGAAGGTTGTTTGTTTGATGTTATTGGTTCAATATAAAGAAACTATGTCCTTATGGATCACCGCTAGGACTGTCAGAGGTCGATAAGCTAGGGTTTCTACGTCGCATTGGTTTTATGGGGTTGGTCTCTCAGCTCGTACCACTCTGGTGGATTAGAGCTTCGAGGTACTTTGGTGGCTCTCATTGATGCAATGGCGGTAGCCATCAATTTAGTGATATAGTTCGTCGGTGGATCCCCTCAAGGCACGATCCGGGCATGGTCACGAGCATTGGTTGGATCCAGTAACTTACTAATTAAATCCTTAGGATAATCTTTAAGCTAATCAATTCCACAGACCGTGGGCATGATCTCAGTACGAGTTCTCCTAGGGATTTGGCTAGATCAACCAAAGTACTCCCCTTTTATTCCCAACACAATCTAAAAATCCCAGCTTTACATCTTTTTCTTAAGATCCTAGGGCTAACCCATTAGCCCTAGATAAGACTACTCAGACATATTAAATAGAACAAAGAAAGATGCGATTTTTAGATAGGAATTCATAATAGAAAATAGAGAAAGCGAGAAAGTTGAAATTTTTACGTACCAGAAGCAAATAATGCAATAGACAATAATAAGAAAATCAAGATCCAGAGATTCCATGCAATAACAAGCAATAAAAATGTCGTATTTACTTCGTCGACACAATATCTCCAAAAGCTAGATCTAAAACTCTCAATTAAACTAAAACAAAAACAAAAACTTAACCTAAAATTCGACGTCCCCAAAAAGTCTGGAAAAACGTCTTAAATACATAGGGGATGGACCCCACAAGAAAAACTCAAAATCTGGAAGTTTGGGGCCCACTTGTCGCTGGCCGCGTCGGCTGCTTGACCGAGTAGGATGCTGCTCCGTTGAGCAGACACATTGGCGTGGACTCTGCTGATGCGCTGCTTGGAATGCATACGGGCTACTCGGTCAAGTAGCCTGCCTGCTTGATCGAGTCGTCAGTGGATCTGAGCTTCTCCACAAATTGTCATTCTGTCTGCTCGGGTCGAGTAGGTCCTGCTCGGTCGAGTCGTCAGGGAGCGTGGATTCTTCGTCCAAAACCTCGCTATGCCTGCTCGGGTCGAGTAGGTACTGCTCGGTCGAGTCGAATGTCTGATGGTGGAAGCTCGAAGTTGGGTTGACTCGGTCGAGTCACCTCTCTGCTCGATCGAGTGGCTCGTGCACATCTCCTAGCTGAATCTATGTGTCAACTCGACCGAGCAGCAGAATGCTGCTCGGGTCGAGTCCCTTGGGAAAGTGGCCTGGGCCTTGGCTATTGCTCCTTTCTCTGGCTCTCTTCTCCTCATCTCATCCTACCTGCTTCCAAAACTCGACGAACTCCTACGGAGCCTTACCCATAACGTCTTGGATGTGCTGGATGTGTCCGCATCCCAAATCAGCTCCAAATCACTCCAAAATCCCTTCAAGTACAAAAAGCTATGTGGGACTCGAATATAGAGTTAGAAGCGTGTATATGTATAAAAATAAGGGATTTGGATGCGAATATGATATGGAATGAAATGAAATGATGCTATAAAAAGATGGAAAATATGGACACATCAATGTCTGGTCGCCTTTCTCTAGGCGTCTGGTCGCTTGAAATTCTGTCTGTTTATAGCCGTTAAACTGTGATTTTTTATGTCCATTTTCTTGATTTTTGTGCCCGATTGAGAGTATTTATACACCTTTGTGAAGGAGTTTTTGGCAGCAAGTCACACATTATAGAGAATCATTTGTGGGCCAAAACAAAAGAAAATCTTTCATTCTTTCATCTTCTCTCGCAATCCCTTAGAGCTTCTTTATGTTGATTTGAACTCCAAAGCTCAAGGGAAGTCCACTAGTGCATCAAGCTTACATCTAGCACTTGGGCATCAATTTATCATTGCCTCTGCACTTCACGGTAGTAAATATATTTAATCAAAGCAATAGGAAGATTGTATATTTTCTATTTTGTTTCATTTGTTGAAACCTAGCTTCCAGTTTGTGGAAGTGTTCTCTCTGGAAAGAGAGGTGATGCCCTTGGAATAGGGTGAGCTATCTTGGAATAGATAGTGTGCACTTGGAAAAGTGTGCGACACTTGGAATAGAGTGTGTGAGTTGTATCTAGGAAGAGATTGTATGCTCTGCCTTGGAAAAGGCTTTATAGTGGAAAACCCACAAGACTCTGGAAAGAGTGTGGGACTGGATTAGGCATAGGATACACCGTTGTCTTTGCGGTTGTTATAGTGTATATGTAGATTTTGCTAATTATATTGGATTTTAATTCCGCATTCACAAGAACTATTTAATTACCTTTATTTGTGCTATTATAATGTTCACACCACTCTAGTGTGTGTTGCCTAATAACGCAATGTATATCCCACGGATCCTACAACAGAGAGTGCCAATCCTTTTTTGCAAATTGCGCACGGCCGTGCCAAATCTTGCATGGTCGTGCACAGCCATGGAGACTTTCCAACTTTCCTCGCAAACTATGCATGGTCGTGCCATATATTTGCATGACCGTGTCGATGTGATGAAGCCCGGATACACCAAGATTTCGAACTCTAATCTGGACTATTGATCTGCTTTGAGGTAAAAATCGGATGGACATGATTTACAAGGTTATGCTCTATCATAGGAAGGACTCATATGATATTAATACCTAGAGGATACATCCTTTGATGGCATGAAGAGAATTGAAGAGAAATTCCTTGAGATTTCTAGAGTAAAGTTGATCTTTTGGCGGCTATGGACAACGAAAGAGCTTTAGTGCGACTACGAGCTTTGGGAGAGGATATATTCATTGTTCTAGAATTTCTAGTAAGATCTATCCAATTGTTGTGTGCATTAGACATTATAATTACTAGATTGCTAGAATTATTTTGTCAAGCAGACTTGCATATTGTTTGGAGGAGATCTTATGTAGTCGGTGTATACTCTGAATTATCATCTCCGATCTAGTGAAAACAGTGACAACGAAAGATTGGACATATGCCATAGGGTGGGCCGAACCAGTATAAATCTTTGCCTCGCCGTGTGATTGCTTGGTTTTGATATTGTGGTATTTCTTATGCTTTATATGATTCTTTCAAGATCCATATTGAATTAGTTGGCAACGCTTTATCATATTTATTTCGCTATGCTCACATTGATGTTGATTGATATTGTGGTAGATTCCCAACAATGTACACGTATCGATATTTATATCAAGAAATCTTAAAGATAAAGGGTACCAAATACTATACTTTTGTTGGGAATAAAACCACAGGCGCAAACGGACGCCCTTGGGATCCACGCGGAAAATAGCAACCCTAAAAGTTGATCAGAAACCTAGGGCTAGCAATGACCCCAATTCACCTAACAAAAATCCTTATTTGACCTTGTAATAGAAAGTAGCAAACGAATCAAAGCAACGAAACAATCAATCGCAGTCACAAGAGAATTTACCCTGGTTCGGTTGTAAACAACCTACATCCAACATTCCGATATGATTCCACTATCAGAGAGATCGAACAAACTAGGGTTACAAACCTCGCTTCTTCTCACGTGAATAATAACTTGTCAAACTGCACCAGCCCTCACTAATCCACTCAATGAAGATGAAAACAATGGAGGAATAGAAAAGGACAAACCTCACATTTTTCTCAAGAACTCCAAAACCCTAAATAATCTCGAAGGGGGTGGCTAGAGGCTCTCCCAAACTCTAATAATCCTATAGAGTCTTAACCTAGGCTAAAACAATAGTTAGGTTTAAATAGAATCCCCCAACACATGAGAAAACAAGAGCTGGCCGCTGGATGCGCTGACTCGGCCCGCGCTGACTCGGCCCGAGTTGGTCGACAGCCTGAGCTGCTCGACCGAGTTGACACGCATTGCTTCTGCCACTGGGTGGAGTCGAGTCGACTCGGTCGAGTAGCATAGCTACTCGGCCCGAGTTGGTATTCCCTGCCGAGCTCTCTTCAAACAGCAAGCTCTCGGGTTTCTACGATCTTCAAAATCCTTCTGCAGCTCGACCGAGTAGCAAGGTACTCAACCGAGTAGCCCCCCTACTCGACCGAGTAGGAGGTCGCCCGAGTAGTGGGAAAACCACCCCACCACTCTCTGTTTTCTGCTGCACTTGCAGCTCAGTCGAGTAGCATGCTACTCGACCGAGTCGCCTGGGAAACCAATACACATAAGATTTGAATCATAAAAAACAACACTTTACCTTGATTCAAATCTCATCCCAAAGACCCCGGCATCTCCACGCTTCACACCATGACCCTCTCTCTGATTATCACGATCGTCTCGATACTCGTGCCCTCTGGCGCCACCTAAACCAACAAGAGAATCAGCTCCATACAAACCTGGAGCTTGACTGCGGGAACTGGCTTGGTAAACATGTCTGCATGGTTCAATTCAGTTGGGATCTTCTTAAGATCTATATCCTTCTTCTCCAAATCCAGGAAGGAATCACGCACATTAATATGCTTTGTCCTCGAATAGTACGCCTGGTGCTTTAGCAGATAAATTGTACTCTGCCTGTCACAATGCACATGTGACGAACTTTGCGCACCTCCCAAATCTCTCAGCAGACTCCTCAAATATTTGGCCTCCTTCACAACTTCCACCGCTGCAATCAACTCGGTCTCTGTGGTCGATAGTGCAACCACAGACTATAAGACCGACCTCCACGCGGCAGTGCCCAAACTGAACACATACCCGTTGTAGATCGCCGCATGTCTCTATTACCCGCATAATATCTATCGCAATCCCCTGTCAGCACCTTTCCATCTCCTCTCCCATAAAGGATCCCGACACTTGACGTGCCTTGCAGATATCTCAGAATCCACTTGACGGCCTGCCAATGCTCCTTGCCAGGATTATCCATGTACCTGCTAACCACTCCCACGGCCTGTGCAATATTTAAACGTGTGCAAACCATTACGGACATCAAACTTCCTACTGCACTTGCATATGGAACCTGAGACATGTAAGTCTTCTCCTCATCGGTGCTTGGCGACCGACTCGCCGACAGCTGAAAATGAGCTCCCAAATGTGTCGTCACGGGCTTCGCAATATCCATCCCAAACCGGGCTAGCACCTTCTGAATATACCCCTTCTGTGACAATCTAAGCTCATGCTTCTTCTAATCTCGGAAAATCTCCATACCGAGAATCTTCTTTGCGGGACCCAAGTCTTTCATGTTGAACTCTTGCCCTAGCTTCTCCTTCAGCTTCTTCACCTCAGACATGCTATTAGAAGCAATTAGCATGTCGTCCACATAGAGCAACAAATAAATCCTCAAGCTATTCTCAAGTGTGCGAACATACACACATTGATCTCTGATGCTCCTCTCGAAGCCTACTCCCATCATGAAGCTATCAAAGCGTTTGTACCACTGCCTGGGTGACTGCTTCAACCCGTACAATGATTTCTTCAACCTGCACACCAAGGCATGTTTCCCTTCAACTCTGAACCCCTCAGGCTGCTGCATATAGATTTCCTCATCAAGGTCTCCATGCAGAAAGGCGGTATTCACATCGAGTTGCTCCAACTCCATGTCCATGCTAGAAACTAGCGCCAAAAACACACGAATCGATGTGTGTCGCACAACTGGTGAGAATATCTCGTTGTAGTCTTCTCATCTCCTTTGTGCAAATCCCTTGGCTACCAACCATGCCTTATACCTGGCATTGTTCCCATCTTAAGTTGAACTTTCCTTGACCTTCTATATCCAACGACAACCAATAGCACGCTTCTCACTAGATAACGGTACCAAATCCCAAGTGTCGTTTCGGTGAAGTGACTCCATCTCTTCCTCCATAGATCCTTGCCAATGAGCGGCATCTCCTGAGAATATGGCTCCACCATATGTCGATGGCTTCTCGTGCTCTAGGTTGAGTGCATAAGCCGCCATATCATCGAAAGAATATCCCGTGCTCCAAATCTTTCTGGCGCTTTCTTCACCCTCTTCGATCTCCGCGTTCCATCATCACCTGCATGGTGTCAACACGTATCTGAGATGTACCGGGTGTGTGCACTTGGTCCTCAGCATGGACCTCATCATCTCCCTCAACTGGAGCATCAACCATCAACTCCTTGCCTGATCGTTGAGTGGGCTGGACCGAAAGATTGACTCTCTCCGTTGAAATCACCTCTGCAGACGTGTCGCCTTTTAAATGAGAATGCTCCGTCCTGAGATTGCATCCTCATCAAAAGTGACATGTCGGCTCACTGTCGCTTTCTGACCCTCTGGATCCCACAAACGATAACCCTTGACGTCGTGGCTATAGCCAAGAAAGATACACTTCTTTGCTCTTGGATCCAACTTGTCGCCCCTATCGTGCACGTATGCCGGGCAACCCACAATGCGCAAGTACGAATAATCTCCAGCTTCACCACTCCACATCTCCTCAGGGATCTTGTAGCCAATATCTACTGAATGAACTCTGTTCACAATGTGCCAGCAGTCGTGAGTATCTCACCCCAGAACTCCTTCCCCAAACCGGCTGAGTGCCTCAAACACCACACTCTCTACAACAATGTACAATTCATCCGCTCCACCACCCCCATCGGATTTCCAGGTGTGCCAAAATGTCTGCGGATCCCATGGAGTTTGCAGAAATTTCTAAACTCCCTTGAGGTAAACTCACCTCCATTGTCAGATCTAAGCACCTTCACGTGCCTTCCGGTTTGCTTCTCCACCATGGTCTTCCACTCTTGAAACATATCAAAAGTCTGATCCTTCGACTTCATTAAGTACATCCAGACTTTGCGAGAGTATTCATCAATGAACAAGACAAAATACCTAGATCCCCCTCTTGACGGCTCTGGGCACAGACCCCACACATCGGTGTGTACATAGTCAAGTGGTCCACCGTTAGTGTGCTTTCCCGTGTTGAACTGTACCTTTGTCTTCCTTCCGTACACACAGGATTCGCAGAATTCTACACTCGCATTCGAGGCTTCAATCAACTTTCTTCTTCGGAGTACATCGAGGGTCTTGTCACATGGATGACCCAAGCGAAAATGCCATAACTTGGCCGAATCTCCGGGAACTGCGCTCGTAGTGCTTACGTCTACTTCACCTTCAATTGTGGTATCTTGAAGGGCATATAATTTTCCCACTTTTCTTCCCTTCATCACAACCATGGCTCCTTTTGAAACTCGAAGTTGGTCCTTTTGAAAGACCGACTTACATCTGGCATTGTCCAATACGCCTATGGAGATTAGGCACTTCCGCAGATCTGGTACATGCCTCACATTGGCAAGTGTAGGCACTATGCCGTCATGCATATTTATCCGAACGGTTCCAATACCCGCAGTTTTACACACTAAATTACTCCCCGTGCAAATTGAACCCACATCCTCCTTGGAACGGTATGTCGAGAACCAACTCCTATGAGAAGTCATATGGTACGAGCATCCACTGTCCATGAGCCATGCCAAATTTGCTTCTCCTGCAATACCTGCGGCAAACATCTCGGTAACTATACCTTCATCATGGACATGCTCCCCATAAATCCCTAAAGATGCCGAACCAGAATCCTTCTCGGTTTCCTTGCCTTTCTTCCTAACCTTGTTAGGGCAATGGCTCGAAAAATGACCCTTCTGCTGGTTGCTTGAACGCGTCTCAAGTATGTGATGCTTGGGTGCTACTCCCAAGTGTAGGAGGACGTCAAGTAATAAATTTATATCCAGTGAGGCCGGGTCAGATCACGGGAACAAGTCGTTTTGCAATCGCAAGTTCAATTAATAAAGGAGAGATAAAGGTGAAGCTGCAACCAAGCTAACGGTGAAAAAGTGGGTGAGACCATCTACCAAACCAAAATCCTAGGGTTCGAGAATCGGAGAGGCAAATAGGCGAGGAATCTTGTGTGGTGTGTGGGAATGAGGTTGCTAAGCATATGGGTTCAATCCGAGGATAACTCCATTGTCATTTCGGCTAAGGAAAGCGCAACCGGTGGATGTGGCATTTTAACAAACACTTGGTGAGCAATGAAAGTAGGGTATGGAAAATCGAGAAAATTAACAACCAAGCATATATTAATTGTACCACTAGGCAAACTCCACTCTAGGGATACCGACTAAGATTCCTAATTCAAAGTATATCCCAAAAAATCCTACCACATAAACTTTTGAACTTGCTAACATACTGGGATTAAATTAACAATACAAGCTAATGAAAAATTTAATAATAATTTAACTTACGCTAATTACGTTACTAACCTGATTTCTTGGCTTAACATGGTGTAATCAAGTTGACGTTAAATAACACTAATTATCACTAACTAATTTTAACTAAGCTAATCTCATGGTTTATAATGTCAATTTAATCGAGTTTACCTACTCCTACCTTATTACAATGCAATACCCTTATTATCATGCTAACATAAGGATACGGTCATATAAAAACTTCACCTATTACAACTATACCTATCAGATATATTTTTCATTCAATACCCAGGTCTTAACTGTTTTCATTGCTAATATTTGGCTAATAAAAGCCTGTCACCTGTTCTTTAATAACCCTCTATTACCCTGTCACTTACCCTGTCAACATCATTCATTTCATTAATAACCGTATAACAGTCTCTCTCCCCAGTCACTTCTTTTAACCTCCAAAACTAAGGCACACATTTCCCTCTCTCTTCTTTCTTTACTGTCTGTTCTTTGTTTCATTCTTTTTTTTTCATTAGAGCTCTATCTCTATTCATTTCCTAACACTTTACTAAGGTTGCTTCCTCTCAGCCCCTGCCTATTCCTCTCCTTCATTCTGTTTGTTCTTTCTCATCTCCTCTTTTTTTTGTTTCATTTAGAGATTTGCAGGCAAGATCACTCAAAATCAAACGGGAGAAAGCTCCTCACCTGCGCGCGAGGAGGGAGGAAGAGGCAGACGGCGGCGTTCCGGCCGGCTGAGCGGCGGCGCACAGGGCGGGCGGCGGCGGGGATTCCTCACGGCGGCGCGCTGGAGGAGGCGCTGGTGGCGCTCCGGCGCGTTCTCCGGCGAGCGGCGACAGGCTCCCGGATGACAGGGCGGCGACGGCGGCTTTTGCAGGCGGCTTCGGCGACTCCGCGGCGTTCACGTGCGCAAGGTGGCGCAGGGAGCATGGCAGGGGGTTCCGGCGTTGGGCGCGGGGAGAGGGTGGAGGCCGGCTAGGGGATAGGGGAAGGAGAAGAGGAAGAAGAAGATCTGAAAATGGGTTTGGGTTCAGTTTAGATCTAAAGTTTTGTTGATCTCTGAAATTGGTTTCAGATCTGAGATTATCCTTAAGATTTGAAGTTTGTTTGGATTTTGAAATGGGTTTGTTGATTTTTGAATCTGAAATATGTTTCAGATTTGTAATCGGTTTGGGTGTAGCTTGATTTCAGATCTGATGTTGGTTTTTTTTTTTTGCTTGATCTTTGGTTTTTGCTTGATCTTTGAATCTGAAGTTTCATTCTCAGATGTTGGCTTGATTTGGGAAGAATCAGAAAGTGTGTTTCTGGGTTTGTTTTGGGTTTGCAGGTTAATGTTGGTTTGTTTTGGGGAAGATTCGTTGAGAAGAATTGATGAACAGATTTTGGGAAGAAGTTTTGTTTGGGAATACTGGTTTGGAGAAGGATGTCAGATTTGTGTTGAGAGGTTTTTTTTTTTGCAGAATAATTTGTAGGGCGTCGCCTTAAGAAGATGTTGGCAGGAGACAAGCTTTTTCATTTGTCAAAGGTTTGGTTCTCTTGATTAGATAGAATTAATGCAATCTTTTGACTTAAAGAGAGACGTGTATATGTGTGTTTTGCCAAGATGAAATGAATCTGGACATGAGCTGGTTTTGAAATATTTAAGAAGGCTTTAAGTTTCTAGTCAAATAGATTAGGTTTGCTTAGACTAAGTTTTAAAAACACGTTTATCAACTTTGAGGGGCTGCCGACAGGTGATGATTAATTAGGGTAACTTGTAAGAGTTAAACGTGATTAGCAAATCTTAATTAGTAAGTTAATTAAGTAATTTTAAACGTAATAATTTAAATCAAGTAATTAGTAAAATAATTACATTAAAGTATATAGCTAATCTTGATGGTAGATTAATTGCGACACGGTAAAAACGAAAACAGAGACGTGTTCGCATTGACTCGTACGGACGAAACGTTATCCGAACGATTGAAATAAAATACTGGTACGCGCGATCTAAAAATACGTATAAAAAATACAGGCCGTTACATTCTACCCACCTTAAGAAAATTCCGTCCTCGGAATTCTTATCAACTAATGAACAGGAAACAAGTATGGATAATGCTTCCGTATTTCTATGAGGTTAATAATGACCTGAAATATTTCGAGACTGGTTTAGAAGAGACACACGTGACGTGGTTAAGATTGAGTTTCAAAAAAAAATTCGGATGACTAAGCATTATCGATGGCCTTAACTGTCAATAGACAAGATAGCTAACGACAACTACCAACGTTATGCAGGGACAGGGGTGAGAAAAATAAATACTCTCAACTGCAACCCCAATATTTTAACACATTGGTTGTTAAACCTATAACCTCCAATAAATCATCACTTCTCGTCTCGTCATTGAATAACGTTACAACTATAAGCACATCCTGAAATACAGGTCCAATACCTCTCTTCGCTGTTTTGATTTCTATCTCATAATTTTTTTTTGTTCAAACAATTAATACTCTAAACGAGGCAACTTCGAAAGGGAAAATACCAACTATCCTCAACCAATACTTCTTACAAATTTCCCGTTCAATCATTATCGCTATTAAGATAGTAACATCTTTTAAGGGTCTTTAACGTACGATATCCCTTATAACTAAGTTCTTAAAAATGTACGTTCTCAAAAGTTGTCTTATTCGTAATGTATCATCCCTTGTTCATTGTATAGCCTAACTTGTAGTACTCTAATTGTGACACCATCTAATTCCAACATGATTCTTATATCAAGCAATTGGTATAACGACAGTATAAATGCGCCTAGTATACCTCACCACCTATCATTAACATGTATCAAGCTTCCAACTCATTCTTCATCGCATAAGTTTAAACACCTAATAAAAAAAAATTTTTTTTTTAAAAAAAAATTACATCTCATCATTTCTCGTTGGATCTTATCCCAAGCAACTTAGATCAATATACGCAACTATCCCTTTGCATCCACATATCATATCATTTTCGACGTCTCCATCTTGCTATCCGTACGATGAAGTCATGCTAAATATTCTATTATTGTCATCATAAATCATGTAATATCTACAAGGCTACTCTCAGCTGCTATTAAATGAATTCCAAATTCGTAATGTATTTGCCTTCTTGTGCACCACTCATAATATGGAGTCCTATTGAAGCCATTATGAACGGGTATATCCAAATGTAACTTTTGAACACCTCATTATATCTCTCTTCTTGTAAATGGATTATCTTAAGTTCTTGGTGTTCATATCAACTAATACAACTACACCTTCCATCATCTCAACTACACCTATCCATAATTATAATCCCCTAATAGCAATAATCATGTCTAACATTAAAAATTCAATATTGCTGATGATAGTAATAATATTTTAAAAAGGGTTATAACGCAAATTTAAAACTAATCTCGCTAACGAGGTAATAAGTAAATGGACGTACTAAGGTGGTAACCAAGAGATAGTGTAGGATACAGACTTGTTTGATGTAACGAATCAAGATTACGATGAATGGGTTCAGGTGAGACAAGGATATGGAGTTAGCTTGATCAGAAAGATGATCTTACAAGTGTAAGAAATAAGAACAGACATGCATATACGAGCGGAAAGTAAAATACTGGTGGCTGTTCAAGTGTGGTAAGTAAAATGCGTGTAATGTATAAAGTAGGGGTGATTGTGCAAGTGCAAAAGAAACGACGGTGGCATGGTATATGATAGCAACAATGTTTTAATCAACAGGCAATGTGATGACAATAGTAGGACAACCAGGTAGACGCGGTAATACTGAAAAGGACAAGTAAGAGAGCATTAGGAAAACAAACGTCGCTTGACTATCTAATAGTGTAGACTGGGCTAATAATAAGAAGTCTAGTTTAACCCCCAAACCAGCCAGGCAGTCAAGGCTTAAAGGCACAGGTCACTTCTATGACCGCAGGACAAGTCCTTTAGTTGACCAACCCCCTTCCCATTCCTTTCTAGACACTGATCCAGTAGCAATTTAAGACTGCTTATTATATACCGTTCTATCACGTTCGAGTAGTCTCGACTTGGTCTATGGAACAGCGATATCAAATCAGTAGTCGTGACAAGGGTTAACTTGATCAGGTGGCATAGAAATGGTTATGAATAATTAAATGGGAGAGTTGGAGGTATGTGTAAAAATGTGACAATATCCTAATATCGTATATAAGGATAGTGAGTGGGTGGTATACGTTTTAAACAGTAGATAAGCAATAGAAAAAGTCGCGGGTGTAGTGTTTGTTTTGTAAATGGAGATAGATTTCTTTTTCTTTTTTTTCTTTTACAAAAATTTTTAAAGTATAAATACGTTGAATACGGAACTAATACACTGAAATAGTTGCAGTTTCATTTAGCATAAAAAGTATTCAAAATTAGTATATGGTCGGTTGTTTCCGAAATCTGTTGTAGTGTAGTAAGAAAGATGTCATACATAATCATGAATCACGTCCTTGCGGTCCAGCGGACACGGTCAGGGAAGTGACTAAGCCAGGATCACTTACCCCAAGTCTAGCTAGGGTGATCCAACAAACTTAGCCAAGCACATTGACCGGATCATGGTCCATTGAAGGAAGCTTATCATTATATGCGTGCCATCAACAAAAAGGTTTTAAAGATAAATGTAAAAAGTAAAATATTTGGGTATGGATGGTATATATTAGAAATCATTATAATATAGTGACTAAAAATTTTCAGCGAAGGAAACTTGAAATCGAGGAATAATTTTAAACCAGTTGAAAAATATGAGGCCTATGTAAAAGATTTTTTTTTTTAAGAAGTTAAACTGGGCGAGAAGTTTCCATAAAAGAGGTATCGATAGTAAAATCAGTATAGTAATGGGAGTGATTCAAAGGATAACGATGGCTGTCAGGAAGATCACGTGGATCGAGAGCAAGGATTAGAATCGAATGATCAAATGTGAGTACGGGTAGGAATGACTTGTAAAAAGGCTACGATAGATTCCTAAGGTCAAAAAGTGGAACGTAAAATGAAGGGAGATTAAAAATCAAGGATATACTAATTTGGTTGACTAAGGATTGAAAACTTAGGACTGGAATAATAATAAAAATCAGGGGCCTAATTACTAGGTCGGCTAAAGATCAGGAGAACTTAGCACTAAGACTTTCTAATGAACTAGATTGTAATAGAGGTCCCAGGGATGGATCTTAAGAGTATTAAAATTTCGTTTTGTTGGCCCGAAATTTAGGGACTCAACGAACGACTAGGGGAAAAGCTCTATTGATCTAATATAGTCAGGGCTGGGTGGGAGATTATTAAGGTAACCTAAGACGAGTACAACTAAGTCTCAACAAAAGTGCCTGACTATCAAACATGGACGTCTATCTAAGTCTTCCTACCATCTAAGACAAAGAAAACCTTCTGATTAGACTCAATTCATGACTTGAATGTTCCGAATATGTAAATGGATGTTGTTATCATTATTGTTGTTCCGATATTTCGCAGATGCAAAGATCAGGACCTGCATGGGCCACCACTAAAACCTGTCACGCCCCGCTTCCCTAATATGGAAGGCGAGACGTGAGGAGGTCCGCTCAGACGTGGAGCTGTGAAGCTGCAGTCTGATAAGCGTCTGTAAAATTTGTTTTTGAAAAGTAGCAGGTCCTTGCATTGCGACGAAACAACAACAATAATAAAGCAGATAAAAGGACATCCACCAACAACATCCAACAAATATTACATCATCACAGAATAGTCATAATAGTACAAGTCTGAACAAGGCCTAAAGCACGGCCGAAACATAAACATCGAGATATATAGGTGCTACACACCGAAATCTAACAGCAACTATAAAAGCAGCAACAACTAAAGAAGTCTCTAGGTGAGACTATGACTGGTCACCGGTGTCCTCGAACTCGGTCTCAGTAGGGACCTCAAACTCAGCGTCCACGAACTGCTCGTCCTCTGCTACCTGCTCTGTCTCAAAGTCTGACATGTGACACCCAAAGAGAAAAGGGCACATGTCAGCAAAAGTCTCCCAAGGAAAGCGGAGAACTTTTGTGCAAGGATACAAATATAGAAAACGACTAGCAGTTCTAAACAATATGAAATGACATTTAAAGAGTGCAATAGTTTAAATGACATGATGCATGCACGTCGTAGCAGAAACTACGAAAACACTATTTCACGATTTTCACGAAAACATTAACTTTTCACATTGTGCACAGAGTTTACGCCTTACAGCTGAAGTGGCTGTACGGGCACACTTCTACGCTGAGTGGTCGCTTAACCCTACCCCTCCACGTGTATCGAGCGTTGGTTTCCCAACAACACTGTGCTCGCTTCTGGATCACGAGCCAGGAAGTGTTTTTCATTTGGCGTAGGGGTGCACCTAGCCTCAATAGCAATAACATTTGTAGCGTGTGCTACTTAATCATGAAGAACATATGATGCATGACATGACATGGCAATGAGCAGATAAATTGCGTACCGTTAATTGAAATTTAAACATGGCATGGCAGCATGAATGAAAGCAGGTAAAGTGTCGGATCTAGTTTCGTTGTCAAACTAGATCAAATAGGGCGTCTAGGCGACTATCATTTCACCGCCTAGTCTCTTTTACACAATCTTACAAATTGGCCTAAAACACGGCCTAAATAATTACTGGCAAGTATCACTTGCCTGTTTCCGCTGATATCGGTTGTCGTGGGTTCGCCTTGACGAGCGTTACGCTATAAAACGACTGGTTCTCTGTTTCAGTTAATCAATTCACTGAATTAGATTTATCGCGAGAAAATCAAAACATCGAATTAATCCCTAAACTGGGTTCGTCTAATTTTGTTGGGTTCTCTGGCTAGGGTGATATTTATTTGTGTTACACTAACATGTTACGCCTTATTTTAGTCTAGTATTATTACCCTAACATCAGTTACAAACTTGCTAACATACTGGGATTAAATTAACAATACAAGCTAATGAAAAATTTAATAATAATTTAACTTACGCTAATTACGTTACTAACCTGATCTCTTGGCTTAACATGGTGTAATCAAGTTGACGTTAAATAACACTAATTATCACTAACTAATTTTAACTAAGCTAATCTCATGGTTTATAATGTCAATTTAATCGAGTTTACCTACTCCTACCTTATTACAATGCAATACCCTTATTATCATGCTAACATAAGGATACGGTCATATAAAAACTTCACCTATTACAACTATACCTATCAGATATATTTTTCATTCAATACCCAGGTCTTAACTGTTTTCATTGCTAATATTTGGCTAATAAAAGCATGTCACCTGTTCTTTAATAACCCTCTATTACCCTGTCACTTACCCTGTCAACATCATTCATTTCATTAATAACCCTATAACAGTCTCTCTCCCCAGTCACTTCTTTTAACCTCCAAAACTAAGGCACACATTTCCCTCTCTCTTCTTTCTTTACTGTCTGTTCTTTGTTTCATTCTTTTTTTTTCATTAGAGCTCTATCTCTATTCATTTCCTAACACTTTACTAAGGTTGCTTCCTCTCAGCCCCTGCCTATTCCTCTCCTTCATTCTGTTTGTTCTTTCTCATCTCCTCTTTTTTTTGTTTCATTTAGAGATTTGCAGGCAAGATCACTCAAAATCAAACGGGAGAAAGCTCCTCACCTGCGCGCGAGGAGGGAGGAAGAGGCAGACGTTCCGGCCGGCTGGGCGGCGGCGCACAGGGCGGGCGGCGGCGGGGATTCCTCACGGCGGCGCGCTGGAGGAGGCGCTGGTGGCGCTCCGGCGCGTTCTCCGGCGAGCGGCGACAGGCTCCCGGATGACAGGGCGGCAACGGCGGCTTTTGCAGGCGGCTTCGGCGACTCCGCGGCGTTCACGTGTGCAAGGTGGCACAGGGAGCATGGCAGGGGGTTCCGGCGTTGGGCGCGGGGAGAGGGTGGAGGCCGGCTAGGGGATAGGGGAAGGAGAAGAGGAAGAAGAAGATCTGAAAATGGGTTTGGGTTCAGTTTAGATCTAAAGTTTTGTTGATCTCTGAAATTGGTTTCAGATCTGAGATTATCCTTAAGATTTGAAGTTTGTTTGGATTTTGAAATGGGTTTGTTGATTTTTGAATCTGAAATATGTTTCAGATTTGTAATCGGTTTGGGTGTAGCTTGATTTCAGATCTGATGTTGGTTTTTTTTTTTTGCTTGATCTTTGGTTTTTGCTTGATCTTTGAATCTGAAGTTTCATTCTCAGATGTTGGCTTGATTTGGGAAGAATCAGAAAGTGTGTTTCTGGGTTTGTTTTGGGTTTGCAGGTTAATGTTGGTTTGTTTTGGGGAAGATTCGTTGAGAAGAATTGATGAACAGATTTTGGGAAGAAGTTTTGTTTGGGAATACTGGTTTGGAGAAGGATGTCAGATTTGTGTTGAGAGGTTTTTTTTTGCAGAATAATTTGTAGGGCGTCGCCTTAAGAAGATGTTGGCAGGAGACAAGCTTTTTCATTTGTCAAAGGTTTGGTTCTCTTGATTAGATAGAATTAATGCAATCTTTTGACTTAAAGAGAGACGTGTATATGTGTGTTTTGCCAAGATGAAATGAATCTGGACATGAGCTGGTTTTGAAATATTTAAGAAGGCTTTAAGTTTCTAGTCAAATAGATTAGGTTTGCTTAGACTAAGTTTTAAAAACACGTTTATCAACTTTGAGGGGCTGCCGACAGGTGATGATTAATTAGGGTAACTTGTAAGAGTTAAACGTGATTAGCAAATCTTAATTAGTAAGTTAATTAAGTAATTTTAAACGTAATAATTTAAATCAAGTAATTAGTAAAATAATTACATTAAAGTATATAGCTAATCTTGATGGTAGATTAATTGCGACACGGTAAAAACGAAAACAGAGACGTGTTCGCATTGACTCGTACGGACGAAACGTTATCCAAACGATTGAAATAAAATACTGGTACGCGCGATCTAAAAATATGTATAAAAAATACAGGCCGTTACAGAGATCCAACAAACTAGGGTGACAAACCTCCCTTCCTCTCACGAGAGTACTAACTTGTTAAACCGCACAAGCCCTCACTAATCCACTTAAGGAAGATGAAAACAATGGAGGAATAGAAAAGGAAAAACCTCACATTTTTCTCAAGAACTCCAAAACCCTAAATAATCTCCAAGGGGGTGGCTATAGGCTCTCCCAAACTCTAATAATCCAATAGAGTCTTAACCTAAGCTAAAACAATAATTAGGTTTACATAGAATCCCCCAAAACCTGAGAAAACAATATCTGTCCGCTGGATGTGTCGGCTGGGCCCGCGCCGACTCAGATCGAGTCGGTCGACAGCCCGAGCTGCTCGACCGAGTTGCCATGCGCTGCTTCTGCTACTATAATTGACTTTAGGACATACATATACCAACAAACATTGCATATAATAATCTGATCCCTCACAAGACAATAAGCAAACGGCGTTACAAAGCATATGCGACCATCTGGCACGACCGGGAATAATCGAACATCCAAATATGCATTTGGAAGTTGTTGCATGATGCCCTCCCTACTAAGAGTTTCCTGGTACAATGTGACATGTGTAACACCCCAATATCTACAGAGCATGCCATGTGGTCCATGTGGTCTTGTTACACTGTGACCTTCCCTCCTTGCAAACCAAGCTTTGTACATCTCTTGCATTGGCGAAATCAAACGGTTATGGCCGACAAACAGTTAACAACTAATGCCGTGTAGACTTATACCGTCACCTTAATTTTAGAGCAAAATCAATCAGCACTCTCCACAGTTGAGTCTCCATCAACAATGTGTCTTTGTACTTCCTATGTTGCTTAGCTTATCTTCATGTGCTTCGGCATGCATGTATGTCACAAGACTTTCGAGCCTATGGCGTTCAATAAAATTTAAATTTACGAAGTTACAGTGCGCGCGCACACAAATCAAGGCTTTGGCACGGATTTCCTCCTCATTTGGGTGGACTTCGTCGATGGCAAGGAAGAGGTCATCTGGGATTGCGGTAAGTTCACAGTCTTGATGCTTTCCCATGAAACAGCTAATAATAATAAGAGCATGTTCTTTTGCAAGAATGTGGACGAGAATGTGGGAAAAGCCCAATGTTCACGCACTGTGGAATGGAATCTGTTTCAGAGTGTTTTCTCACTACAAAAGCGTTGACCGTGGATAACCCGGTCAACGTGGTCAAGGGATCCGCTTGGGTCCCTCGGGTGTGTCGAGTCGGTGCAGACGAGGCGTGAGTCGGAGTTGCGGACGACGTGGAGCGCGTCGGCTCGGCCAAATCGAGATCCTTGGTCGCAAGGGGGGCGAGGGGAAGCCTCGTCCCGGGTTGAGACGCTCGGCCTCGGACGGACGTGCTCGGCCTCGGCGGTCGGACGACGAGGGGTAGCCTCGATCGTCCTGCTGGTTACGTTGCCGGTCGCGGGGCGGAGGGGAAGCCTCGGCCCGTGGATGTGACGTCCTCCTGCGCAGATGAGAACGCTCGTCAGGGGGGCCGGACCTTGGTTCCGGCCAAATCCCCTCCGATGCCTAAGTCAGATAGTGATCTGAAAGAGGAGGCCCGGCGGAGACGGTTCGACTCGAGAGGATATCGGAACGGCGTCTAACGGCGCGATCGGGGGAGGAAGGAGTTTGAAATGGGGGAACTAGGTCGTTGATGGAGTACCTTAGGTTTTAGTTACCTGAGATCCGGTCCTTTGTCCAGTCGTCTTTCTAGCCCTTTTATAGACCTCCCGCCGTGACTGCCGCCGGCCCACGTCGCTCGTCCGCCCTCGATCATGCCCCCTCAATCCGCCCCCCGTCGCCGCTCCCAGCGCCATGCCAGCACCTCCCCATCACGACCCTTAAGTGGTAGCGGGATCAGGGGAACGGTTATCGCTGGAGTGGGCGGGTGACTCGTGTGTTATCGGGGCCGGGTCGGATTGATATTTGGGGGCCCTCTATGGGACTTCGCCGGGTGGGCCTGATCGCGCAGATGGGCTACCGATCGGCGGTCGGGCATCCAGGCTCGTATCTTTCGGGCTTCGTCTGGTGGGCTATGCCTTTGGGCCTATGCTGTTGGGCCTTCGCAAAATAGACATATCAATTGCCCCCATCGGTGGGGCCGATCGGCCTTGGCCAGCTCGGTTCGACCGATGTGACTCCTGGGGTTCCGTGTGGTGCTTCAATCGAGGTGTCGTCATAAATGGAGGTCATGATGGGGCGGATCGATTGGACTTCCCTTGGCGCCGATTTTGAAACGCCGTCGGCTCCTTGAGGCCTGCCACGTGTCCCTGTCAAGCGTTTCGAATTCGCCCCCGGGTCTGGTATATAAGATCCCCGGCCGCGTCGATCCCAACTTCTCTTCTACTTTTATCAGATCCAGATGGTCGGCCCAGGGTCATGGTTGCAACTCCAAGCCCGCTCGAGGAGGGAATGCCTGATCGGGCTACCCCGCTGGTCGGGGGGTTGGAGCTCGGACTATGTCTTCGTGGTCTTCCTGGAGGGTGCCCAAATTCTGACAAGCTGGGGCGGGTCGGTCCGGCCTTGCTCCACGCTAGCCCTCTCCGAGGCGGATCAGGCGGCCGTCGCGCTGCAGTCGACCCTCCCTTTGGAGGCGAAGTCCATCTGGTCTTTGTTGGACGACCTACTCTTGAAGGCCGTCTTGTGGTCTCCGGGTAGGTCGCTTTTTTAGTCCTGGGTTGCCCCACAACTTACCCTGATTTCGGTTTCCTTTGCAGGAATGGCTGGTCGCGAGTTCACCCGCGATGTTGATGAGCTGATCCGTCGCGGAGCCGCTCGGAGCCGGGGTAGTACCTCCGGAAGGGCGCCTCGGCGAACCGTCGAGGAGGAGGCGCGCCGAGCCGAGCCCTCCGTGGGCAGGGTGGTGGCCGCGCCCCCCGCCTCTTCTTCTGGCGATCTCCTCCCCGGGGGGGTCGTGAGGGCCGGATCCGTCCCTCCAGCCCAAGTGGCGGGGGGTAACGACGGGTCCGGTGCAGTCCCTCCTGCACTTGGCGTCTCCCCTCTCGTCCCCGAGGGTGGAGATGGTGCGAGGCGGAAACGTTCCCCTTCGGCGTCTACCGAGCCTCGCGGAGGGAAAAGGAGGAAGGAAGATGTGAATCCCTCCAGTCCGGTGTGCTCCGCGCCTCCTGCGGCGACCACCGGGAATCTTCCGGTGGCCCTGACAACCACCCCCGTCGCAGCGTCCCCGCCTACATCACCGGGGATCGGAACCCTGTTGGCGAGCAACTTGGCTTCCCTCGAGGTCACCCCCGGGTGTCCGGTGTTTGTCGACCGAGCCTTGGCCCAGCAGGTTGCTGAAGGCTCCGTCCTTCCCCGGGACCGCAGTCTCCTCGAGAAGATCCCCGCCGACAAGGTGTCGGACTCCTTGGTCTGGACCCTCCAACAGGTTCGGCTATTCTGCAGTCCTTCCCTTCCTTTCACTCTCTTCTTGGCTCATGTCTCGTCTTTCAGGGTTCAACGCTCGCTGTTGAGTTGCAGCGTCGAGCCGTCCGTTTGAGGGAGTTGGAGGAGTCCTCTGTGAGGGCCCACGAGCGGGCCGGGGCGGCATAGGTAGCTATGACGGAGGCTCAGATGGAGTCTCGGCATCTCAAGCTTCGGGTTGCCGAGCTGGAGGGACGAGTGGGTGACCTCCAGGGAAAGTTGGAGGACACTCGGCAGTCAGCTGAGGAAGCGGCGAAGTCGTTCCGCCTGGAGAGGGAGGATCTTCAGAGGGAGCTGTCGGATCGGCGTCAGGTGGCGCGGTTTGCGGAGGAGGTGGAGAGGGGCGTCGTCGAGAATCTGGGAAAGAGGATCTTCGAGGTCCTCAGGGAAGCCTTCGGTACATATGAAGACCTTATCGGCCCCCGGATCGTCGAAGTTGTCCAGTCTTCCTTCCGGGATTGTGTGGAGCGTGTCTGGCAAGCTCCCCCGCTTGTCGATCCCCCTCGCTCCGAGCAGGGCGAGGCGCCCGAGGATGTGTCCTCTCGAGCCCGGGCCCCCTAGGTCGTCCCTCCTGGCCTTATCCTCAAAATTTTTAGCATCCGCTTCGCTTTGGGCCAGTCTACTTGAAATGGATCCCTGACCCCGCTATCTCCTTTGGCTTCGCTGCCGGCTCCCTGCTTCAGAGCCAATAATTGCTGGTTGCATGGACGTTCGCTTAGACCAGCAATTTTGGGTTCTCGGTCGACAAGTTTTGCTCTGCCGGTGTTGTCCTAGTCTTCGTAGGTGATGAATTTGGTTGTCCGCCATGAGCGGGTCATTTGTAAGGAGGTTTCTCCACTTCAATTTCCTGTAAACAAGACACACTTCTGTACCTTGGTTAATTGTTGGAAATGAAATGGACTTACAAGAGTTTCCCGTGCATTTTGCTTTGTTGCTGTGATTCTCGGCACCCTTCTGCTGACAGTGGTCACTCGCCTCCTTTCTCCGGGAGGTTGTCACTTGCCCCCCGAGCGGACAAGTCGGTATGCGTCCTTGATGACTAGGGGGCTGCCTCCGGTCTTATGAGCAGTGAAGTCGGTCAGCGGGGGTGTAACTCCTCGGCTTAGGACCGGTCGGCGTCCGAGCTGGCTGGGGGAATTGGCCTCCGACTTACGAGCGAAGGAGACGGTCGGCGAGGGAAAAGCTCCTCGGCTTAGGACCGGTCGGCGTTTGTGTTGGCCGGGGGAATTGCCCCCAGACTTACGAGTGATGGAGACGGTCGGCGAGGGCGAAGCTCCTCGGCTTAGGACCGGTCGGCGTCTGCGCAAGCTGGGGGAATTGCCCCCAGACTTACGAGCGAAGGAGACGGTCGGCGAGGGTAGAGCTCCTCGGCTTAGGACCGGTCGGCGTCTGCGCTAGCTGGGGGAATTGCCCCCAGACTTACGAACGAAGGAGACGGTCGGCGAGGGTAGAGCTCCTCGGCTTAGGACCGGTCGGCGTTTGTGCTGGCTGGGGGAACTGCCCCCAGTCCAACGGGCGAAGGAGACGGTCGGCGAGGGTAAAGCTCCTCGGCTTAGGACCGGTCGGCGTCTGTGCTGGCTGGGGAATTGCCCCCCAGACTTACGGGCGAAGGAGTCAGTTGGTGGGGACGAAGCTCCTCGTCTCGGGACTGGTTCTGTCTAACCCCCCCCCCCCATCCGGTGAGGTAGCGGTCTTCGCTCTTATGCACCTTTGGTGAAATGTTGGTTCCGTCGAAGATAAAGAGAAGATAAAAGGGAATGTGTTTGTACTCTCAAGGGTCCAATTGGACTAGTACATTTGGAGGAAAGAAAACAGGAAATAAAGCTAGACGGAGGGAAGTAAACCTAGATAATCTCCTCCGGACTAGGCTGCGCCCGGGGCCTCGCCTGCTCACTCTATGATGTGGAGGGGTCCTTGGACGGTGTTGACCTTCTTCCCCTTGTCCGGCTGCGTGGAGGTTCCTTCTCCGTGGGCCGGCTCGTCGGTGAAATTCCTTGCGTGCCCTCGGCTCATCAGCTTCTCAATGTCCTTCTTTAGGTGCCAGCAGTCTTCAGTGTCATGGACATTATCCTTGTGGTATTTGCAGTACTTTTCCCCATTCTTCCCCCCTCTTTTTGTCTTTGGCGGGGGGCGATCGGCACGTTCTTCCTTCTGAACTTGAGCGAGGACTGTGTCTGGGGTGGCGTCCCTGGTACCCTCTCCTCGCTGCCTGTTTCTCGTCCTCTTCTCGGTCCGGTACCCTTCGGGGCTGCGGCATTCGCTATCACCGCGTTTGGTCCCTCGTTTGGCCTTTCCCGCCTCAATGGCCAAGGTCTCCTCGGTCAACATGAAGCGCTCGACCCTCGCCATGATCCCAGGAAGGTCCTTCGGGGGATCGTTGTGCAGAGACTTCTTCAGGCCTCTATGGCGCAGCCCTTTCTTTAGGGCCGTTTGGACAACAAGGTCGGGGGGGCTGTTCACGTTCAGTCGCTCCGCGTTGAAGCGGCGCATAAACTGTCGGAGCGGCTCGGTGGGGCCCTGCACTATGTTAAACAAATGTTCAGCATCAGGCATTACCTGTCGCCCTGCCATGAACTGTTTGCAGAACAGCTGGGTGAGTTCCTCGAAGCTGTCGATGGAGCGGCTGGGTAGGCTGCGGTACCAGGTTCTCGCCGCTCCCCTGAGGGTCGAGTAGAAGCCCCTGCAGAGCAAGTCATCGTCGGCTCCCTGGAAGGACATGTCACCCTCGTAGTCCATCACGTGGTTTCTCGGGTCCCCTATCCCGTCGTACTTCCCCAGCGCCGGGATCTTGAATCGAGAGGGGACCCGTGCGTCGGTTATTCTCCTCGACAGAGGGCACCGATCTCCGTGGATGCCCCTGGGGGTCCGACACCCGCCTATCTCCAGCTCGTTTGGTGGTGGTGGGGGCACAGGCGCCGGCGGGGCCGGCTCCGCGGCCCTCGCCACACTTAGGGTCGGGCTGACCCGACGTTCCCGGCTCCTCCGGCGGGAACTCCCGCTCCGTCGTGATCGGTCTCTTGAGTGGTGTCGATCGCTTCTTCTGTGGTGGGGTGATCGTGGCCGACGAGACGACGCGGTCACCGATTCGTCCCCCGTGCCCTCGGTTTCTCTTCGGCTCCTTTCTCGATAAGGGGAGGAGGCGTGTGATCTCGCCTGACGGGGGCCGGACCACGCGGACCGACGCTTAGTGTTCGGTCTTCGGTTCCCGTGGTCATCGACCACAGCGGACCGTAAAAGCGGGGGGCCCCCCGCCCAACGATGGTCGTCGCCCAACACGTCTCCGTTGGCCGGCGCAGCGCCGACGAGCTGCTGTACCGTTGCGACCAACGTCTGGAGGCTCGCGTTGGTCTCTTGGGCCAGGGCGCGGAGCTGCCCCTGCGTGGCTAGTTCCGACCCGCCAGCTTCTTCGGTTGAGGGGGCGGGGCGATCGTCGTCGGGTGCGTCCTCAAGGTTGCTGTTGGGTGCGCCATTCCCCTCTTCCGGGATGGGGGGCATGCGTTTCTTTCCATTGCAGGCTCGTGCCATTGCTGGTGTGGTTTGTTTCTTCGTG
The DNA here is from genome assembly GCA_030789695.1 of Scilla litardierei. Taxonomy (NCBI): domain Eukaryota; kingdom Viridiplantae; phylum Streptophyta; class Magnoliopsida; order Asparagales; family Asparagaceae; genus Scilla; species Scilla litardierei. Next base: position 227,917,428 of record CM061142.1, read on the forward strand.
GGACGGTTCCTTCCCACAAACGGCGCCAGATGTTTCAGAGTGTTTTCTCACTACAAAAGCGTTGACCGTGGATAACCCGGTCAACGTGGTCAAGGGATCCGCTTGGGTCCCTCGGGTGTGTCGAGTCGGTGCAGACGAGGCATGAGTCGGAGTTGCGGACGACGTGGAGCGCGTCGGCTCGGCCAAATCGAGATCCTTGGTCGCAAGGGGGGCGAGGGGAAGCCTCGTCCCGGGTTGAGACGCTTGGCCTCGGACGGACGTGCTCGGCCTCGGCGGTCGGACGACGAGGGGTAGCCTCGATCGTCCTGCTGGTTACGTTGCCGGTCGCGGGGCGGAGGGGAAGCCTCGGCCCGTGGATGTGACGTCCTCCTGCGCAGATGAGAACGCTCGTCAGGGGGGCCGGACCTTGGTTCCGGCCAAATCCCCTCCGATGCCTAAGTCAGATAGTGATCTGAAAGAGGAGGCCCGGCGGAGACGGTTCGACTCGAGAGGATATCGGAACGGCGTCTAACGGCGCGATCGGGGGAGGAAGGAGTTTGAAATGGGGGAACTAGGTCGTTGATGGAGTACCTTAGGTTTTAGTTACCTGAGATCCGGTCCTTTGTCCAGTCGTCTTTCTAGCCCTTTTATAGACCTCCCGCCGTGACTGCCGCCGGCCCACGTCGCTCGTCCGCCCTCGATCGTGCCCCCTCAATCCGCCCCCCGTCGCCGCTCCCAGCGCCATGCCAGCACCTCCCCATCACGACCCTTAAGTGGTAGCGGGATCAGGGGAACGGTTATCGCTGGAGTGGGCGGGTGACTCGTGTGTTATCGGGGCCGGGTCGGATTGATATTTGGGGGCCCTCTATGGGACTTCGCCGGGTGGGCCTGATCGCGCAGATGGGCTACCGATCGGCGGTCGGGCATCCAGGCTCGTATCTTTCGGGCTTCGTCTGGTGGGCTGTGCCTTTGGGCCTATGCTGTTGGGCCTTCGCAAAATAGACGTATCAGAATCATTGGCTTGGTTTTTGTTGGGCTGTTCGGTTGCTAGAATGTGGAGCTTGGAATCCAAGCTGAGGTGGCGGCAAAAAATGAGAAATTTGGGGTCTTTTGTATTCTCCATGTTTTGCAGGGATTTCGTTGGAATCCTCTCCTAGCTGGGTCCCACGAGTTGATGTCACCTCTCACCTCTCACCTCACTGGTGGGTCCCACGGCACTTTCTTCATTAACTTTCTTCAACCAACAGAAGACATGAATGTGGGGTGTGCTCCACAATAAATTCTCAACTCCACTTTCCATCCAACTTTCCAACAAAGAAATACACTACACCAATTTTCTCTCTCCCAAGATTACACACCCCTACAACTTTCCACAAACCACATTCTAGCAAAAGTATAGGCCCTAAAAGCGGGATGAATTTGCAATAAAATTGATCGTTCCACAAGTGACTATGCTGTTTTATATGATTTAGGTAAATTTTTTAAAAGAAAAGCTAATTATTCCTTCAGCAAAAATTTGTGTTCATGAAGTCTTAACCACCATGATTTATTTCTACAGGCAATGCTGGGCTCAAATTCTGAATCAGAAAGATCCCCTGAATCCTCAAAGGCTCAAACTGATCAATAGCTCCATAGTAGACTGACACTACCAAAAGCCCATTTATTTTGGGTGCAAAATACACATTAATACCCCAACCTTTGGGGCTAAATACCCTTTCTTTCTTTTTAAGTCATACCACTTGCTACTCTAATGTTACAAAATGTCACATTTTGCTATGTTCTGTTATAATTCCGTCCAACTAACGAGTGATGATATACAGACCAATATACCCTTGCTCATCCTAGTTGATTTAAACCAAAATTGTATTTACGTGAAAATAACTCATGGGATATTAAAGTACATTTTGCCCAATAGAATTATGACGGAGGGTAGAAAAATACATTTTATAAAGGTTATGGTAGCAATTTGTACGACTTGCGTGAAAATAGCCCGAAGCATTGAGTATTACTGTAACGGCCGCTTTCCGACCGTTCGTATTTTCTACGTACACGTACTTTTTTGTGCACGTATTTTATTTGATTTTTCTGAGCTCCGGCATGAGCGATGCGATATGCCGTTGTGATCGTTTTGGAGTGTAGAATTTTATAGTAATTTTTGGGAACGTCTTTTCACGGCTCGTTTTCTCGCAAAACGATTTTGAAAGATATGGGCGTTTTAGTCATTTGACTCAAAACGTCGTTTCCAATTTTACGTAAATTCTTGGTAGGCGTTATGCATGATCGGACACCGTAGCCCCGTACTTCTCGTCTCCACGATCGTCCCGGTATTTTCGGATTATTTTTCCGATGCCCGTAGTGGAAGATATCCCCTAACCAATTTCAACCGTTGATTAGCCACTAATCTTTTGAATTTCAAATTTAAAATCAGATCCTAATCAAATCTTTGGAGAATCCCTACGTATCATGCATGAGGGATTTCATTTGCTATCCACCCCTAAACTAAACCCCTCCCCTCACACATCCTCTCTCCTAGTCATCCTTAAGTATACCCCTTTTAACCATGTAATAGCAATTACTCTTCTCTTTAAAACAAACTCACCCTAAAGCCCTAGAAACTCACGCATGAACCCATCTATGGCCGCCTCTAGCTTCTCATCCGGCCACCTCAGGCTGCCCACAAGCCCCCACCACCGACCACCTCCTTCTCCTCCTCCTTCTCCTCCATCTCCACCTCTCCAAGACATCAAAAAACTCCATGAAAACCACACAAAACACAGCCCAGGCCAGAACTGCGCCCCGCCAAAAAACACCGCCGGCCGGCCACCTCCGGCCACCCCCTCCGGCGACCACCACCCCCGATCAACTCCTCTCTGACCCCCCAAGCATCTCCACCTCCCCTTACCCTCTTCCCTCATCTCTATCTCCCTCAAAACGCTTTCAAACACAACCCAAACGACAGTTTTACAGATCTGCGCCACCGCCGGAAAAACTCACGCCCACCGGCCATCCGGCCACCTACGACGACCACCCTACCGCCGTTGGATTCCTATCGAAACCACCTATCAACTGCAACTTTCCTCACACTCATAGCCCACCTGTAGCTCCCGGAATCCTCGTCGGAACACGTCGCATCCGCTGTTTTTCACAGATCTGGAAGCTGAACTTCGCCGTCCGCACACGGCCACCTCCGACCACCCCCGGCGACAACTCCACTGCCGTTGGCTTCGTCTTGAAGTCCTTTACCCACTGCAAATTCCCGTTTTCGCTGTTCGTCTCTGAAATTTCACTGAGACGCGCGACAACGGACGTGGCGCGAATCTGTCCTCCCCGGCTTCTCACGGCCGCCCACCGCCGTGCGCTCGCGCCGTCGGCCATCCACCGGGCCGAGCATCTTCCTTTGGTCACACTTCATCTACCAACAGCCCCCTTGGACTCTCGGAGTTCACGTGCGTTGCCGCACGCACGTACTTTTAGCCGACGTCGCCGTTATCGTGAAAAACCGTTGCGCTACTCGCAACGGGAAGGGGATCGCTGATTAGCTCGCTGATTTCACGTCACCACCCCGCTGTCCAGAGGTACCTCGTTGCGCTACCTGCGGCCGAGGAGTTCCAGACGACGCCGACGTTGCGCCGTTCAGACCCGACTTCCGCTTGTTGGACGACATTACGAGGTTAGTTTCCCCTAACTCATAGCACAACCCACACCATAGCAGAACTGAAAACCTAACTAAAATCGGCAACTTAACTCATTAAATTTATTTTCTGCTCCCTTAAAACGATGTGGAACCGTAGATCGACGAATGGACTTTTTGACTGTGCACATAGGATAGAATCGTCGAATAGGGTTGAACATCAAAATGTGACTTTAGACGAATAGGATAGTCCCGATAACCTAGAAACGAACCCTAATAGGATTTGATGAAATTGAGACCTGACACCGTCGCTGTGGCGATATTTCAGACGGACTTCCATGGAAGAGACGCTTGGACGAGACGCTTCGGGAGGACGACACACTCGCCACCGCAGGCAAGTGTACCCACTTGCGTTTTTGACCGTGCTTTGGTCTTAGATTGCTAGAACTGTTAGACTGTGAATGTATAGAACCGGACGTGAAATGATAGCGTCCGGGACGCCCCTGACGACTTAGACTTGACGACGAAGTCTAAGCTCGACAAACAACAACTTTTGACACCGTATGGCTATCTTGTGTGTGCGTGCATGTGGACACCCTAGAATAACAATTCCTTACACTTGTCATGTCATGTCCCTGTTACACAAAAAGCATGCGGGCGTTTCGGATGCTCTCCATGCGAGAGTGATCCCGGTGACTGTTATACAAAAAGCCTGCGGGCGTTTCGGATGCTTTCCCTAGCGGAAGTGATCCCCGTGATACAAAAAGCCTGCGGGTGTTTCGGATGTTCTCCATGCGAGAGTGATCCCCGTGATACACAGCCTGCGGGCAATAGGGCACTCTCCAAGCTAGAGAGAGTGATCCCTTGTACGGATACACAGCCTGCGGGCAATAGGGCACTCGCCAAGCTAGAGCTGGCGAGTGATCCCTTGTACTGTTGTCTTGTCTTGTCTTGTCTTCCTTGGGGTTTGGGGTTGGGTTGAGTGTGCGCACGGCAAGAGGGTCTGATCCCCCTCGAACCGTAAGGCGTGAACCCTTTCGTGTCTCACTTGTCTTGTCTAGTCTTGTTCCGTCACGTCCTGACTTGTCTTGACACCTGTAGGTTAGTCCCGTAGTTGGTAGCACACGCTACGACTACTACCTGTCCCGTTTTACTTTCCTGCTGCGTTACTTCCTGTTGTGTTACTCTGTTATAACCACAGCATGCTAATCAACCAGTAAACTGTTGTGTAATAGAACCTCAGCATGCTAATCAACCAGTAAACCGTTGTTTAAAGTTCGGTGCACTTGCAGTAAAGTCTAACCCTTCTTGTAGACTTTACCTGACGTACATTTCTTTTCTATTGGGTGATGTACGTCAGGTGCTCAGCCAGAGTTCGTGGACGAGGCAGACTCACTGGAGTACAAGGATCCGAGGATGTCGATCCAGAGTACGTGCCAGATGAAGACCAGAACTTGAGGTCTTTTTAGTCGTCACTTTCAGACGTTACTGCTTTTAGTTGCTTTTAAATTTTTGCTGCCATGCTTAGGCTTCTTTTTAGACTTTGTACTCGTTGGGTATTATATCTCTAATTTAATGAATGCAACTTCCTTTCTTTACTTTCTGTTGTCTCGAACTTTATTAATGCAAGAACCTGAACTTTTTATAATGGTACCCCTATAGACGCTTATTGGGTCCGAGCTTCTCAGCTCCAGCCTAAGCGGGCCTTCGTCACGCTTCGCCTCCGTCGTTTTGGGAAGCGGGGCGTGACAGGTTTTAGTGGTGGCCCATGCAGGTCTTGCAAAAGTTCGGAACAATAAAAGTACCGCATTCATTTAATATCCACGTACAAGTCTGAATTAGTTTCCCAGTCTTAGATAGAAGGAAGACTTGGGTAGACGTCCCAATTTGATAGTCTGACGCCTTGGTTAGGAATCAGTCATCCTCGTCCTAGAATACCTTAGTAGCCACTTGACTCTGACCATGTTAAATTGCCAGAGCCCTTCTTTTAGTCGTTCGCTCGGGTCCATCGACTTCGGGCCCAGCAGAACTAACCTAGATTCTCTTAGGAACCTTATCTTTAGATCCCGATTATAGACTAGCTCATTAGGAAGTCTTAGAGCTGAGTTATCCTAATCTTTAGACGACCCGATAATTAGGACCCCTGACTTCTATCGTTCCTTTGATCATTACACTTTTGTGTTATCTGCCATAGAGTCCCATCATAGCTTCTGTAAATCATATCATGTGTGTAACCGTCATGCGATCATCTTTCCTTTCTCCCGATTCACGTGATCGCTTCCTGACGGTCATCGTAGATCCTTCGAATCTTTCTCTTTGCCAATTTTGCCTCATCTAAAAGTACTTTCGAAATTCCTTATTCAGTTTCTTCGCTCAGCTTAATTTCTTTGAAAACCCATATACTACATATTTAAAATTTCTTGTTTTTTCGGTTGAATTAAAATTCTTTTATTGACTTGAAACCTTCTTGGTCGTAAATTCTTAGGTTACTATCTCGTACTCGCTTTCGAATCATTATCTTTCGAATTTCGGTTTTAAAACTTGTTACTATTTTGAAAATTCAATATTATTCTTTTTATAAAAACTACAAAAAAATTTTAACCACTTAACGTGCATACTTTTTAAAATATTTCCTAAACTAGAGGGAACTCCAATTATTGTATTATTATTATTATACAAGTTCTATGTTCTTCGCGACCACATTTCAAAATCTTTGTTAAACTTACTTTCATTTGCAAAACAACCGCTACCTCACCCCACTTTTATCTCCTTCATCCAACTCTTTCTCCAAAATTATAATAATTTTTACCGTCTGCTCACTTTTCCCTACATATTTTTTTTTAAAGTATAAAGTATACGATATCATATTTTACACGTAAATCTCCTTCATCTATCTAATTATTCTGAGAAATATTTTGTCTCTTCCAACCAACTATCTCCTTACCCCGCCTTGTTGGAACTCGTTCTTTCCAATCTTATTTCATTTCGCTCTTGATCTAGTCTCCTTTTCTTTCTATTATCTAGACATTAGTCCTTGTAGTTGTCCGTGCTATCTCCAGTTTAGGAGTAGGCCCTTTGGTAGGTGATGTCGTTGTGGTGCGTGAGTATAGGTAGAGTGTGTAGACCTGTATGCGTGTGTCATCTTTAGGATCCTGATAGTTGCCTTTTGTGTCTTGAATGTGTACTCAGTGTTAACCATGATATGATTGAAGTCGTCTGAATGACGGCATTCATACATATATGAATAGGGTCATAGCAGGCAATTTCCTTAGACGTAGTTTTTCGCGATTATGGAATAGCTTATCTTTGACTGCGTGTGATTGTATTAAAACTTTGTTTTTTTTAAACCAAACCTTTAAAGTATTTTGAAATTAGCTCACAAGATCACAAATCAATTATCCTTCCTCAGCCATTACCACGACTCCACACGTTTTTCCAAATGTTTTAAAAATGTGTCACTGGTTTTAAGTTTCCCTTTCTCTTCTCTCTCTCCATTTTGGAATGTTATGTTATGGTTGTTATAGTTTTGGGACTAGCTATTATTGTTGTAGGATTTTGTTTGCGGGTGATCACTCCTTATTTTACACCTTTTTCCGCATGTTTGCATGCCATTTAGATCGCCCAAATCACGATTTTCACGATATATCGACGATATTGCGATGCTTTTCACGATTTGTTGTTTTTGTCGCATTTCAGGTGATTTGGCGCGATTTGGAGTGATCTCGAGATGCGCTTACTCTAGACGGTCACTGACGACCTCCCCGAGGGGTATTTTGCTGTTGGAGAGGAGCGGAAGAAGAACGGACGTCGCAGGAGCGACGAGGAGGCCAAAACAAGCAGACTGGGCATTTTTTGTGTCCCACTCGGCCGAGTAGAGGAGCCACTCGGCCGACCAGCGAGACACTGCTCGGCCGACCAGATCAGACACAATTTACCTGTGCACTCGGCCGAGCACCGAAGACCACATCGGCCGAGTGACGACATCACGTCCGCCCGAGTGGCGCCCAGACGAAGCCCTTCCAAAACATCCAAGTTACTGTTTTTCGGCTGCCTGAACTTCAGAAGACCCACTCAGCCGAGTGGCGAATCCCGTCCGCCCGAGTACTATGAAGCCATCGGCCGAGTGACGACAACTCACTCGGCCGAGCCGCCCCCGAAGTAGAGACCCCTGAAAGCCCCGACTTACTGGAAAATTACAGGGTTTTCACTCGGCCGAGCGACTTTTGTCACTCGGCCGAGTGCGATGCGCTGCCTGTAGCGAAAACTGCGGAAAACAGGCTGTGTAGGGGTATTTTGGTCACGATTTTTGGACGATTTTGAGGGCTATTTAAACCCTGTTTTTACCCTAGTTTGGAGAGCCTCTCTCTTAGATTTTTTGCAGCTTTTTAGATTAGTTTTTAGCTTTATTCTTGTGATTGGAGAAGAAGCAAATATTGGATTTTTGTTGGATTCAATTGAAAAACTCCATTGGTTTGCATCTCTTTTCCTTAAAAATTCTATTTTTATTGCTTATCTCAATATTGTGATGAATTCCATTGCTTATTTCAACGATTATTTTTGTGATCTTGCTATGATTTGTGAGTAGTCTCCACGTCTTGGGGCGTGGGGATGAACCCTACAAGCCCATTTTCATATTTGTGATGAATTGGTAGAAATTGTGCTAGAATTGTTATTAGGGATTAGATTGGGATCAATTTACTACGGATGGCTAGGTATTCATATCAATTGGGATTTGCAAGAGATTGGATCCCAATTTGATAGGAAACCCTAGAAATCCGAATTGGGTTGGAGTCGGATTTTCGAAGTATCGGTTTGCAAGAGATTGGACCGATACTAGGATTTTCGGTTGCAATTCCATGCCGATACTCGTTTGCAAGAGATTGGACGGGTAGGAACTATCCCAATCTAGATCGTGGACCGAGTTTGCAAGAGATTGGGCTCGGTGCGCGATTGGACGATGATGTTGATCCTAATGCTAGCTTTCCTAGGCTAGGGTTTGCAAGAGATTGGACCCAAACCTAGGATAGCTATAGACCGGCAACAGTGCGAGAGCGTGAGCTTGGTTCTACATTCAGTTGCAACTAGTTCATCCAAATTCTCATTCAAGCAATTTTGATACCGATAAACCGCATTTATGAAATACGGTGAGTAGCGGGGATTCCCCATTCCCTAGACGTTCTTTATTTGATTTGATATTTCCGCATTTTTGTCTGACGATTGTGACAGGATCGCCAAAGGCAAATTTCTCTCTTAAATAGCCAGGTTGATTGGATCAAGCACGGTCATTCGTCCTCCCTGTGTTCGATACCCGCTCGCTGCTACACCGTGCACTTGCGGTAAAACTACAACCGTCGCTCCGGGCGTGTATCCGGGGCGCGATCAAGTTTTTGGCGCCGTTGCCGGGGAGGGCATTTTGACGGTGTTCGTCATCGACCACCCGGTTACTTCTTCTTTCTCTCCTTCTTTACTTTCTTCTGTTCGCACATTCTCCTTGTATTTTGCATAAGGCCTTTGCAGGAAGAATGGAGGATGCAATGTCGTCAATAGGACTCAGTCAGGAAGATTATGACTCCTTCACAGACCTCCTTAAGGAGCTTGTCGACGAGGTCCACGCCACCGGAGCTTTCGCTATCGATGTCAAGGACCCCGACGAACAGCTGTTTGCTAGTTTCGTGATGGACCAGATCTCCCCGGAGGGGACTATCGGGGGCAATGTCAGAGTTGACGTGATCGACGACAAATTATATTTCGAAGAAGGTGGAATGAGTGTCGAGGATCACTATACTTCGGAAGGATCTTCAGAGCAAATCAACGCTCAGGGAGTTACACCCCATGACACTTACTCTTGCTTCTATGAATCGTCTGATGTGTTTCTTGATTCCAGGAACGAACCGGACCCGATTGAAAACTCTGACGATGCTAGCACAGAATCGGAGCACGCCTATTTCGATGCATTGTCCTCACTTAGTAGTGAGTGTGACTCTTCACAAGAGAGCGCGCCACCTGAACACGAGCTAGACCCAGCCGACAAGGAAGAAGCCGAACTCATGCAAGCTGATGAAGTAGAAGGAGCGGCGCCTCTTCAGGTAGAACTTAAACAATTACCTCCGAATCTAAGGTACGCCTTTTTAGGTAACAAATTAACTTTCCCGGTGATAGTAAACTCCCACCTCACGCCAGACCAACTTGAAAAACTCCTAGACGTTCTTAGGAGCCACAAAGATGTCTTGGGATACACTATCTCCGATCTAAAAGGGATAAGCCCTAGGCTTTGCACGCATAGGATCCATTTGGAGGATACCGACGCCACCTCCATAGAGCCTCAAAGGCGGTTAAACCCGAACATGAAGGAGGTGGTTAAAAAGGAAATCCTAAAATTGCTAGAAGCAGGTATAATTTATCCTATCTCAGATAGTAGAAGGGTTAGCCCCGTTCACGTCGTCCCCAAGAAAGGGGGGATGACTGTCATAAAAAATGAAAAAGGTGAGCCCATATCTACGCGCACCGTCACGGGATGGCGAATGTGCATTGACTATAGGAAACTCAATAAAGCTACCCGAAAGGACCATTACCCATTGCCCTTCATTGATCAAATGCTTGAACGACTTGCAAAACATAAATACTTCTGCTATCTAGATGGGTATTCGGGATTCTTCCAAATCCCTTTGCATGAAGATGACCAAGAGAAGACAACTTTCACTTGTCCCTATGGCACCTATGCCTACCGCAGGATGCCGTTTGGCCTTTGTAATGCTCCCGCTACCTTTCAGAGGTGTATGACGTCCATATTCTCCGATTACATTGAAAATATTATGGAAGTTTTTATGGATGACTTCTCGGTTTATGGAAGTGAGTTTGACTCTTGTTTGGAAAATCTTACTAAAGTCCTAAAAAGGTGCCAACAAAACAATCTCACTCTCAATTGGGAGAAGTGTCACTTCATGGTTACGGAATGTATAGTTCTCGGACATCTTGTCTCCTCGAGAGGAATTGAGGTAGATAAAGCAAAGATTGAGGTAATCGAGAAACTCCCTCCTCCTATTAATGTCAAGGGCATTAGAGGCTTCCTTGGTCACGCGGGGTTTTACCGCCGCTTCATAAAGGATTTCGCCTCGATTGCCCGACCACTTACTTCTTTGCTCGCTAAAGACACTCCTTTTATTTTTTCAGGTGAATGCTTACAAGCCTTCAACGCCTTGAAAGAAGCACTAGTCTCCGCGCCCATCATACAACCGCCGGATTGGAGCCTTCCTTTTGAGCTAATGTGTGATGCTAGCGACCAAGCCATTGGAGCGGTATTGGGACAAAGAAAAGACAGGAAGCTTCATGCGATATATTATGCGAGCAAGACATTGGATGACGCGCAGAAAAACTACACAACTACCGAGAAAGAGCTTCTAGCGGTCGTCTATTCCATAGAGAAGTTTCGCTCTTACCTCCTTGGGTCCAAGGTTATTGTCCACACCGACCATGCGGCATTGAAGTATCTTTTAAACAAGAAGGAGGCCAAGCCTCGGTTGATTAGGTGGATACTCTTGTTGCAAGAATTCGACTTAGAGATCAGAGACAAGAAGGGTACGGACAATGTCGTGGCGGATCATTTATCTAGGCTCATTCGCGACAAGGAGGACGAAAGTTTGCCTATCAACGACACATTCGTGGATGAGAGGCTATATGCCATAAGGACCGGAGAAGTTCCTTGGTACGCGGACTTCGTCAACTACTTGGCTTGTGGAATCAAACCGCATGGGATGTCTACGCAACAAAAGAGGAGATTTCTGCATGAGGTTCGTAGCTATTTCTGGGAAGATCCCTACCTTTTCAAGATATGCAAAGATAGTGTCATTCGCAGGTGTGTTTCTAAAGAGGAGGCGACATCGATCATTTTGCATTGCCACGGTCTACCATGCGGAGGACATCATGCCGCCTCTAAAACCACCGCTAAGATTTTGCAGAGCGGGTTCTTCTGGCCGACAATGTTTAAAGACACCCACAACTTTGTAAAGGGGTGCGATAGATGCCAACGGACCGGAAATATCTCCAAGCGCAATGAAATGCCAATGAGGCCCATCCAAGAAATTGAGCTTTTTGATTGTTGGGGAGTCGACTTCATGGGACCATTTCCGTCAAGCAATGGCAACAAATACATCCTGTTGGCCGTCGACTATGTCTCCAAATGGGTGGAAGCAATCGCCACCCCTACCAATGATGCAAGGGTCGTCTCCAAGTTCTTCAAGCAAAATATCTTCCCGCGCTTCGGAGTGCCTCGTACCTTGATAAGCGACGGGGGAAGCCACTTCATAGAGAACAAGTTTGAAGCCATGCTAAAGAAGTACGGAGTAAACTATAGAGTTGGCATGGCCTATCACCCCCAGACAAGCGGCCAAGTGGAAGTCTCAAATAGAGAGATCAAGCAAATTCTCGAGAAAACCGTGGATCGATCTAGAAAGGATTGGTCAATGAAGCTAAACGATGCTCTATGGGCATATCGCACGGCCTTTCGCACTCCCATCGGTACCACACCGTTCCGACTAGTTTATGGGAAGGCTTGCCACTTGCCGGTAGAGTTGGAACACCGCGCATATTGGGCCATCAAGACCTTTAACTACGACTACAAGAGTTCGGCGGTGAGGCGACTTTTGGACATCAACGAGCTTGATGAGATAAGAAGAGACGCCTACGAAAGCTCAAGAATTTACAAAGAAAGGACCAAGATTCTCCACGATGCCCGCATAACCGTCACGGACTTCAAAGTAGGAGACAAGGTCTTGCTCTATAATTCCCGGCTCCGACTATTTCCCGGTAAGTTGAGGTCACGTTGGTCCGGACCTTTCACCATCAAGCATATACAACCGGGAGGAGCTTTCGAGTTGGAGAGCAAGGACGGTTCCACGTTCAAAGTAAATGGTCAGAGGCTCAAGCACTATTCCGAGGGAGTCCCGACGGGTGAAACCAATAGAATATATTTGCTTAAGGGACGGCCGGATGATCTTTCATACCTCCTCGATGAGGTGATAGAGGAGGCGATCCCCCACTCTATTGGCGCTCTTTTCGATGAAGATTTCGAGGAAGGCCCGGATTTAGGCCAAGATGAGAAGATAGATGATTCCCCCGACCTCTCCGCTGAAAATGATGAAGGCGACGCTGATGTCGCGAGGATTCGAGAGCTCTACAAGCTCTCGAAATTGGAGTCTCCGAAGAAAGCTCCGCCGACACGGAGATCGGCATCACCGGTTAAGCCGTTGACCGGAGCAAATGCTAGCTTGGGGGAGCCTCCCCCCAACACTATTCGAGACGAGAGACCACCGCGGGAGAACACGACGCCGCAACTTCCCAATCCAAGCGTTCTCCCCGGAAAATTTGATGGGTGCATCTCATATGCACCAAACATCCCACATTGATTGAGAATTATAGGGGGTCGAGCTCACGACCTTAAACGAGCGCTTGTCGGGAGGCAACCCGACGGTTTTTGCTTTATTTTCACTTTTTCTTTATTTTCGTTTTAGAAATTTTTAGTGTTTTGAGTCGTTCGCCCAAAAATTTTGTGATAACGGGTCCTATTTTTCTTGACAGGAGAGGAGATAAGTAAATCCATCATGAGGAGTAGGAACGAGACGACAAGGAGCGCCCCAAGAAGGCGCTCGACGCTTAGGAGGAAGATGGAATCGACTGGAGGAAGAAAGATGGAGTTTAGAGCCCAAACGAAGACAAACAGCAGAACACAAGGCTCACTCGGCCGAGCATACTAGTCACTCGGCCGAGTACACAAGTTCGTCCGGCCGAGCCGCTCACGAACGAGGGAAGTCTGCTGTACCCAACTCTCTGTTTATTTTCCTGATTTCAATATAACTGCTACTCGGCCGAGTATATATTCCCACTCGGCCGAGTAAAACGGATACCCTCCTAGGGCGAGTCTTGCCGAGTAGCTTGAGTCACTCGGCCGAATGGACTTACTCCACTCAGCCGAGGCTGGCAAAGCCACTCGGCCGAAGCGATAGCGGGGAGGAAATTTTCATTTGGTCTCGCTCGGCCGAGTGACCACGTCACTTGGCCGAGTCGTAACTTTTATTATATAAGGGGCTGAGGGGGCGGCACATTTTTCGAAACGCAAAACCCCCAAACGCCCGCGCCCCTTCAGCTCCCCTCGCCCGATTCCCCTCGCTCGCGCCCATACTCGCCCGCTCGCGCCGCCGCTCGGCCCGCCACCGCCGGCCGACCACCGCCGCGACTCGCCCGAGTCGCCGCCGGCGGCAGCCGCTCCGGCCATCTCCGGTACCCCCTATTTCGCCTATTTTCTCCTCTTTTTGAGTATTTTTTGAGGATCCGCGTATTAATCGAACCCCAAACTCAAATCAATTCCTATATCTATCTATTATACCCCTAACACTCCATACATTTTGAATATTACCCGCTGATATCGCCATTTCATGCGCAGGTTGCTTTTTGGAGCTTAGGGGAGCCCAGGGGAGCTTCTACGGGCTGATCTGGACTTCGCGGAGGCGCTGACTTCGCACGCTTCCACTGCTTAGCACTCGCGGCGTGTTAGGGTACACTCTTTCCATTATTTTTGCACACGCCACACTTTTCACGTTTTTCGGCGCGCGCTCGGGGCCGATATGCCGCCCCGGACACGGCCTCGGTCGAAGAGAGCTTCCGCCAAGCGGAAGCGGTCGGATGATGACGGCCCCTCCCACGAGTTGGAGGACTCTCCTCCACCGTCCCCCACACACCCCGCACACCCAGCACAGCCTGCAGGCCCCACACACCCCGCACAGCCTGCAGTGCACCCACAGCCCGCACAGCCTCTCCCTGCCGACCCACAGCCACCACCTCCGGCTCCACTGGTTGGGCCGCTCGGGATTACGTTCCGAGACGACGCACACCGCACCGTCTTCGAGCGTATCTCCCAGCGCTCGATCGTACCCTCCAGGTTTGCACACCTCGCTGACCTAGGACGCCTGGGGGTACTAGAGGGGATGCTCACATTGTACGACAACGTGGGCTGGCGAGACTTCTTCCAGGTGTCGGCGGATACGTTTACCCGCCCGACACTTGAGGTTCTGAGTTCTATCGCCCGGACCGACGAGGGATGCTCGTTCCGGTTCATGGATCGAGAGTGCCAGGTCACTCTCGATATGATGAGAGCGTTTTTCTCGTGGCCCGCCGTCCCCGGTGCCGATCGCGGTTACGGCCCCACCCATATCCCCCCACCTTCCTTCGACGCCGGTGCCTTCTGGGCCCGGATTACGGGTCACCACGCTGCCTTTGACCCTAGTAGGGCCAAGGCCTCGGCCATTGTCCACCCCTGCCTACGTATTGCCCAGCGCCTTATGGCGACGACCTTTTTGGCCAGATATGAGCCAGGCACGATGTCTACGCCAGAGCTCTACATGCTCTACGCGATGACGCGTCCCAGAGCTCTATCTAGGGATGGCGCTGAGCTTGTCCCCGCCGTCGTGATCGATATCGCGGCATGGTTTTTAGACCGCATCATTGTATCGGTGGGCGCTCGCTCACCGATATGCTGCGGCGGCCTGATCACCTTGCTTGCTCTTATGACCGGCGAGGACTTCCCTGACGATTTGCGACGCGTCCCGGGCCCCACTTCTCTGTCGATAGATGTTATGGCCCGGATGAAGATGCTTCGTCCGCATGGTGAGCGTCACTGGGTCTGGTTGCACGGCCCTTACGGGGCCGATTACATGATTCTCCCGAGCCCTGCTCGGACTCAGATTGCACCAGCCCACGTTGACTGGCTCCCTGTGATGGATGTTCTCATCCCCGCTGCCTACGTGCTCGAGGCCGAGGAGGCCGAGCAGGCCCACGCTGCCCCTGTAGACCCTGTTGCACACCCTGCCGAGCCTGCTGCCGAGCCTGTTGACCCAGTGGCCCTTCAGCCCATACCTGATGTTTCCGCTGCTCCTGACACTTCTGTCTCCACTTCTGTCAGTGTCGAGAGCACCTCAGCTGAGCCCACTTCCACCACCTCCACCACTTCCGAGGCTGTCACCACCACTCCCACCACCACCACTGGCCCTCTGTCCGTCGAGCCTCTTTGCTCCGCACTCCCCGAGCGCCCACCGACCTTTGTTGAGAGTGGAGAGCCCTCGTTTGCCGCGGTCGTGGAGACCATGGCTAGCATGATCTCCGCTGGGGTTGCGCCTTTTGGTCCACACACTTCCACCCCAGCGGTAGTCACCTCTGTCTCCACCCCTGCTGTATTTTCCGAGAGCGTCGTGGCGTCTGTCAACACTTCTGTGCCACTGACCTCTCTGGCCGCCTCGCTGCCATTTTTGCATTCTTCTTTCGCTGCTGCTGCCTCCACTTCCCACCAGCCGGTGCCCCGGCCTCACACTGAGGCCAGGCCCACATTCGCAGGCGCAGCACCTTTTGTTCCCTTCCCCGCTGAGCCAGTCACCTACGCGACCCGAGTTCGCCAGCCACGCCCTGCACAGCCCCGCCCGGTGCGTCCCTCTGCACCACCTCCCCCCGACACTGTACTTCAGAGCATTCGTGCTCTAGAGGGGGCGGTGAGTGGCCTCCGAGGCGACCTTAGGACTCTGTCTGCCACCGTCTCTGCGATGGCTGGCCGCTTCGAGCTGATCCCCCAGATCCACTACTGCCTTACCCAGGTTCTGGAGTGTCTCCCGCGCGTACCCCCACCCACCCAGCAGGTTCCCGCCCACACTTCCACACACACCCGACCTACTGCCACTCCCACACCCACCCCCGCTCAGCAGCCTGTCCAGCCAGCACCACCCACACGACCTCCGCCTCAGGACGGAGACAACGCAGCACCACCCTCTTAGGCACCCTTGATGCCATCGATTATCCTTGTCGTTGTGCTGCCCGTTTCTGCTGGGTCCTGTTACGCATTTTGTCCACCCCCCCTCCCCTCACTTATTTTGGGATTCTGATCATATCTTTATATATCTTTTTTGGGAGAGAGGGAGAGTTTTTGGTGCCACTTATATATCTGTATCACTCCTATCTGCGCATGCATCATGTCCGCATCATGTCCGCATCATATTTTCATCATGCATGCATCCTCACTTGCCCCTCACATTTCTTGTCTTTCGGTGTGCCACACTTTGCACATTGAGGACACTATGCCATTTAGCTTGGGGGAGTGAGTTCTCACGTTCTTTTTCGATTTGCCACCTTTATTTTTAGTTTTTCACACCATTTTTCGCTTTTGCACTTATTTTTCATCATTTTTCTTTTATTTTGCCATGCATCACGTTTTTCTTATTTTTTCTGTGTGCCGCATTGTAAATAGTTCTATTTTCCCTTTATCTTTATTTCTTTTTCATCTCATGCTAGAGATGACTTTTCTATGATGATGACGACGTTGGATTTAGCTTACTCTATATGCATGTTTTATTTGTCATGTCTTAGATTTTATTCCTGATATCATATGCTATGACTTGCTTTGCATTTAGAGATAGTGACCCACACTTTTGCCACATGAAAATGGATGAAATTTTACTATTAGCTGAGTCTGAATATTCATATGTATGCTATCACAGAAAACACACCAAGATTCACGCATTGAATGCCTATATCTGGAGTACTGATTTCTTTTTCCTATATCACTTCTATATGCATGAATTGTACACTTCACTCCAGGATGATTGAATGATGTTAGCTATGATAAATCTGGATTAGTTAGCTTTTTTGTGATCGAAACTGAGTAGATTAGATTACCCTGCTGAAGTTGTCGTGCATGTCTTATAGAGTGAACCGAGAGTTATATTTATTTCTTTCTCCACAAATCTTGAACATCATTTCTCTACTTTTATAATCATTGGTGAATCTCCCCTTAGCGATTCTATTTTATGGCATTTCCCCCGCTATCAATTCCTAGCTCCAATTTTCTTATTCAAAAAAATAATAATAATAAAAGAGAGAAAAACATTCTTGTATATCATTATCTCTCTTTGAGTTGGGATCGTTGTGTATATATGCTATATGAAAAAAAAAAAGAAAAAAAAAGAAAAAAAAAGAAAAGAGGAAAAATCCTCAATAAAAGATCCCATCTCACTTTCTTTCTTTCTTCTTTCTTTTCGTTGCCTTTGGAGCTATGTAAAAATGGGGATGTGAATATTTTTTATGCCACCACGCTTATAGATAAGCTTGGGGGAGGGGATCCATTGATGTGTGAGAGTGTGACTACTTGACATTGCACGACGACCTAGGCTAGGTAATATTCTATACTCGTTGAGATTATTTTTAGTTTTACGAAATCCAGAAATCTAAGCCTAGCGTTCATTTCATGAAATCCATACTTTTCTATTCTCTCTATTCTATAGTGTGATACTCTTATACTCCTGATAGAAAGCGTTCAATTGAAAAGTGTGTGATCTGTGATTTGTATACCGCTTTAGATGATTCAGACGATGTTAATTTTAGAATTATTCCGTTTTTCATGATTATATCGTTGTTCGTGGGTTTTCCATTTCTATTTGCACTATTATACTATGATATCAAAATAAAATCTTTTGACATGAGTTTTTCATTCGGTGCATGCTATATGAGTAAGTGAAACCCCCGTCCTGAGAAAATGATCTAGTAGCTTACCTCTTCGCTTCTTTCTATCTTCTTTATTTTCATTTAGTTCTCCATTCTTCTCCGTTTTTCATTTTTCGTTTTTCGCCGTTTTCGTTTTCCGAATCCACCAGGTTCGCCTTTTACTTATCTTCCTCGAGGACGAGTAAGAGGCAAGCTTGGGGGATTTTGATCACTCCTTATTTTACACCTTTTTCCGCATGTTTGCATGCCATTTAGATCGCCCAAATCACGATTTTCACGATATATCGACGATATTGCGATGCTTTTCACGATTTGTTGTTTTTGTCGCATTTCAGGTGATTTGGCGCGATTTGGAGTGATCTCGAGATGCGCTTACTCTAGACGGTCACCGACGACCTCCCTGAGGGGTATTTTGCTGTTGGAGAGGAGCGGAAGAAGAACGGACGTCGCAGGAGCGACGAGGAGGCCAAAACAAGCAGACTGGGCATTTTTTGTGTCCCACTCGGCCGAGTGGAGGAGCCACTCGGCCGACCAGATCAGACACAATTTACCTGTGCACTCGGCCGAGCACCGAAGACCACATCGGCCGAGTGACGACATCACGTCCGCCCGAGTGGCGCCCAGACGAAGCCCTTCCAAAACATCCAAGTTACTGTTTTTCGGCTGCCTGAACTTCAGAAGATCCACTCGGCCGAGTGGCGAATCCCGTCCGCCCGAGTACTATGAAGCCATCGGCCGAGTGACGACAACTCACTCGGCCGAGCCGCCCTCGAAGTAGAGACCCCTGAAAGCCCCGACTTACTGGAAAATTACAGGGTTTTCACTCGGCCGAGCGACTTTTGTCACTCGGCCGAGTGCGATGCGCTGCCTGTAGCGAAAACTGCGGAAAACAGGCTGTGTATGGGTATTTTGGTCACGATTTTTGGACGATTTTGAGGGCTATTTAAACCCTGTTTTTACCCTAGTTTGGAGAGCCTCTCTCTTAGAGTTTTTGCAGCTTTTTAGATTAGTTTTTAGCTTTATTCTTGTGATTGGAGAAGAAGCAAATATTGGATTTTTTTGGATTCAATTGAAGAACTCCATTGGTTTGCATCTCTTTTCCTTAAAAATTCTATTTTTATTGCTTATCTCAATATTGTGATGAATTCCATTGCTTATTTCAACGATTATTTTTGTGATCTTGCTATGATTTGTGAGTAGTATCCACGTCTTGGGGCGTGGGGATGAACCCTACAAGCCCATTTTCATATTTGTGATGAATTGGTAGAAATTGTGCTAGAATTGTTATTAGGGATTAGATTGGGATCAATTTACTACGGATGGCTAGGTATTCATATCAATTGGGATTTGCAAGAGATTGGATCCCAATTTGATAGGAAACCCTAGAAATCCGAATTGGGTTGGAGTCGGATTTTCGAAGTATCGGTTTGCAAGAGATTGGACCGATACTAGGATTTCCGGTTGCAATTCCATGCCGATACTCGTTTGCAAGAGATTGGACGGGTAGGAACTATCCCAATCTAGATCGTGGACCGAGTTTGCAAGAGATTGGGCTCGGTGCGCGATTGGACGATGATGTTGATCCTAATGCTAGCTTTCCTAGGCTAGGGTTTGCAAGAGATTGGACCCAAACCTAGGATAGCTATAGACCGGCAACAGCGCGAGAGCGTGAGCTTGGTTCTACATTCAGTTGCAACTAGTTCATCCAAATTCTCATTCAAGCAATTTTGATACCGATAAACCGCATTTATGAAATACGGTGAGTAGCGGGGATTCCCCATTCCCTAGACGTTCTTTATTTGATTTGATATTTCCGCATTTTTGTCTGACGATTGTGACAGGATCGCCAAAGGCAAATTTCTCTCTTAAATAGCCAGGTTGATTGGATCAAGCACGGTCATTCGTCCTCCCTGTGTTCGATACCCGCTCGCTGCTACACCGTGCACTTGCGGTAAAACTACAACCGTCGCTCCGGGCGTGTATCCGGGGCGCGATCAGCGGGTAGGCTCAGGGAGAGATGAGATTTGTTATAGCATTGATTAACCGAATTTGGAACAATAGGATATTGGAATAGATTTCTTTCGGATGAGAAGATGAGCTGTCCAAAACTTATTTATGATACCGATGTGAGACGGACTTAATGGGAAATTCTGGCCGGATGAAATTATATGCGAGGAGATGATAACTTATCAGACTTGAGGCTTAGACGGGTGGTAGGTAGGAGTAACTGCGGAGTATAGTATGAGTCAGGATGATCACGAGAATTAGTAGAACTTTGTAAGCATCAAGACTTGGTTGTCGAGTTGACGTGAGAAGGCTTTGAGAATGATACGACGCGTCGAGATAAATGGATGGTTAGGTAGTCGGACTTAATATTGCTTGGGATTAATTATAGTGAGTTAGGATAAGATATGATTTTGGTAGTTCAATTGTTTGACGGATGAATTTATGGGAAGATATGACAAGGAACGTATTGAGGACGCGACGATTGTTGATTTGTGAAGGTGTTATAAGATAGACAGAGTTTTTGTTTTTGGTTGGTGATTGACTAGAACATCATTTTAGCGATTGATTAATATTGGGAAGAGATAGAGAGTTAAAAGATTGTTTTTTGAGCGATGATGTTTTATAGAGTGGTATGGTATGAGAAGATGATTATTATTCTTTTGTGAGGACTTGGAGTTGGAAATTTCAACAGCAATGATGGGTCTATGGTTAAGTCTTAGGATGTGAGATTAGTCGTGGCATTATTCAGTGAAAAGAAGGGTTATGAAGGATTAATTAAAGAACATTGGTAGAAGTTATAAGATTAGCGATCTATAGGCGTAGTCATGAGAGTTTTGGGGTATAAGGTTATATAGATGTTATTATTGATAGTATGAGTGATTCCGAGGACGGAATCATTTCTAAGGTGGGTAGAATGTAACGACCGCTTTCCGACTGTTCGTATTTTCTACGTACACGTACATGTTCGTGCACGTATTTTATTTGATTTTTCTGAGCTCCGGCATGAGCGATGCGATATGCCGTTGTGATCGTTTGGGAGTGTAGAATTTTATAGTAATTTTTGGGAACGTCTTTTCACGGCTCGTTTTCTCGCAAAACGATTTTGAAAGATATGGGCGTTTTAGTCATTTGACTCAAAACGTCGTTTCCAATTTTACGTAAATTCTTGGTAGGCGTTATGCATGATCGGACACCGTAGCCCCGTACTTCTCGTCTCCACGATCGTCCCGGTATTTTCGGATTATTTTTCCGATGCCCGTAGTGGAAGATATCCCCTAACCAATTTCAACCGTTGATTAGCCACTAATCTTTTGAATTTCAAATTTAAAATCAAATCCTAATCAAATCTTTGGAGAATCCCTACGTATCATGCATGAGGGATTTCATTTGCTATCCACCCCTAAACTAAACCCCTCCCCTCACACATCCTCTCTCCTAGTCATCCTTAAGTATACCCCTTTTAACCATGTAATAGCAATTACTCTTCTCTTTAAAACAAACTCACCCTAAAGCCCTAGAAACTCACGCATGAACCCATCTATGGCCGCCTCTAGCTTCTCATCCGGCCACCTCAGGCTGCCCACAAGCCCCCACCACCGACCACCTCCTTCTCCTCCTCCTTCTCCTCCATCTCCACCTCTCCAAGACATCAAAAAACTCCATGAAAACCACACAAAACACAGCCCAGGCCAGAACTGCGCCCCGCCAAAAAACACCGCCGGCCGGCCACCTCCGGCCACCCCCTCCGGCGACCACCACCCCCGATCAACTCCTCTCTGACCCCCCAAGCATCTCCACCTCCCCTTACCCTCTTCCCTCATCTCTATCTCCCTCAAAACGCTTTCAAACACAACCCAAACGACAGTTTTACAAATCTGCGCCACCGCCGGAAAAACTCACGCCCACCGGCCATCCGGCCACCTACGACGACCACCCTACCGCCGTTGGATTCCTATCGAAACCACCTATCAACTGCAACTTTCCTCACACTCATAGCCCACCTGTAGCTCCCGGAATCCTCGTCGGAACACGTCGCATCCGCTGTTTTTCACAGATCTGGAAGCTGAACTTCGCCGTCCGCACACGGCCACCTCCGACCACCCCCGGCGACAACTCCACTGCCGTTGGCTTCGTCTTGAAGTCCTTTACCCACTGCAAATTCCCGTTTTCGCTGTTCGTCTCTGAAATTTCACTGAGACGCGCGACAACGGACGTGGCGCGAATCTGTCCTCCCCGGCTTCTCACGGCCGCCCACCGCCGTGCGCTCGCGCCGTCGGCCATCCACCGGGCCGAGCATCTTCCTTTGGTCACACTTCATCTACCAACAGCCCCCTTGGACTCTCAGAGTTCACGTGCGTTGCCGCACGCACGTACTTTTAGCCGACGTCGCCGTTATCGTGAAGAACCGTTGCGCTACTCGCAACGGGAAGGGGATCGCTGATTAGCTCGCTGATTTCACGTCACCACCCCGCTGTCCAGAGGTACCTCGTTGCGCTACCTGCGGCCGAGGAGTTCCAGACGACGCCGACGTTGCGCCGTTCAGACCCGACTTCCGCTTGTTGGACGACATTACGAGGTTAGTTTCCCCTAACTCATAGCACAACCCACACCATAGCAGAACTGAAAACCTAACTAAAATCGGCAACTTAACTCATTAAATTTATTTTCTGCTCCCTTAAAACGATGTGGAACCGTAGATCGACGAATGGACTTTTTGACTGTGCACATAGGATAGAATCGTCGAATAGGGTTGAACATCAAAATGTGACTTTAGACGAATAGGATAGTCCCGATAACCTAGAAACGAACCCTAATAGGATTTGATGAAATTGAGACCTGACACCGTCGCTGTGGCGATATTTCAGACGGACTTCCATGGAAGAGACGCTTGGACGAGACGCTTCGGGAGGACGACACACTTGCCACCGCAGGCAAGTGTACCCACTTGCGTTTTTGACCGTGCTTTGGTCTTAGATTGCTAGAACTGTTAGACTGTGAATGTATAGAACCGGACGTGAAATGATAGCGTCCGGGACGCCCCTGACGACTTAGACTTGACGACGAAGTCTAAGCTCGACAAACAACAACTTTTGACACCGTATGGCAATCTTGTGTGTGCGTGCATGTGGACACCCTAGAATAACAATTCCTTACACTTGTCATGTCATGTCCCTGTTACACAAAAAGCATGCGGGCGTTTCGGATGCTCTCCATGCGAGAGTGATCCCTGTGACTGTTAAAAGCCTGCGGGCGTTTCGGATGCTTTCCCTAGCGGAAGTGATCCCCGTGATACAAAAAGCCTGCGGGCGTTTCGGATGCTTTCCCTAGCGGAAGTGATCCCCGTGATACAAAAAGCCTGCGGGTGTTTCGGATGTTCTCCATGCGAGAGTGATCCCCGTGATACACAGCCTGCGGGCAATAGGGCACTCTCCAAGCTAGAGAGAGTGATCCCTTGTACGGATACACAGCCTGCGGGCAATAGGGCACTCGCCAAGCTAGAGCGAGTGATCCCTTGTACTGTTGTCTTGTCTTATCTTGTCTTCCTTGGGGTTTGGGGTTGGGTTGAGCGTGCGCACGGCAAGAGGGTCTGATCCCCCTCGAACCGTAAGGCGTGAACCCTTTCGTGTCTCACTTGTCTTGTCTCGTCTTGTTCCGTCACGTCCCGACTTGTCTTGACACCTGTAGGTTAGTCCCGTAGTTGGTAGCACACGCTACGACTACTACCTGTCCCGTTTTACTTTCCTGCTGCGTTACTTTCTGTTGTGTTACTCTGTTATAACCACAGCATGCTAATCAACCAGTAAACTGTTGTGTAATAGAACCTCAGCATGCTAATCAACCAGTAAACCGTTGTTTAAAGTTCGGTGCACTTGCAGTAAAGTCTAACCCTTCTTGTAGACTTTACCTGACGTACAGTTCCTTTCTCTTGGGTGTTGTACGTCAGGTGCTCAGCCAGAGTTCGTGGACGAGGCAGACTCACTGGAGTACGAGGATCCGAGGACATCGGCCCAGAGTACGTGCCAGATGAAGACCAGACCTTGAGGTCTTTTTAGTCGTCACTTTCAGAGTTTACTGCTTTTAGTTACTTTTAAATTTTTGCCGCCATGCTTAGGCTTCTTTTTAGACTTTGTACTCGTTGGGTATTATATCTCTAATTTAATGAATGCAACTTCCTTTCTTTACTTTCTGTTGTCTCGAACTTTATTAATGCAAGAACCTGAACTTTTTAAAATGGTACCCCTACAGACGCTTATTGGGTCCGAGCTTCTCAGCTCCGGCCTAAGCGGGCCTTCGTCACGCTTCGCCTCCGTCGTTTTGGGAAGCGGGGCGTGACAATTACAGTGCATTTTACCCTTAATTTTGTAACAATCGCTTGTATGTGCAATCCACCCCCAAAAACTCCGTTCTTAGATGAAATAATCTAGGTTTTCTTTCTGTTTATGACGGTTAATCTAATTGTCCGAAGTTTTTGGGTGACAATTTATCATTAATCTCTCCGGTGGTTGCCCTCAAGTACTAGAAGGAATAGGCTAGGCCTGAGGAAAAAGATCAGTTGCTCACTCAAATCTCAATCTGAGTTTTCTCCTAAACTTCAGTTCCTCGATCCCATGCAGTTTTTGTTGGAACTTATCCAACAAGTTGGATCTTAATCCAACGTTGGGCTTATATGCGGTGAATAATTATATAAGTGCTACGCTGTCATATTAAGCCCAATATATTAGTGATCTGGTTTTAATTAATTAAATGGGCTAAATGAGTTAAACAGGTTGTGGGGCCTTTATGTGTAGAGACTATTGGGCTTCAACTCGTTGATGGGCCGAGTTGGAAACCCTAGAGCTATGTAGGCTAGCCTATAAATATTAGTGGTCATGGTCCCCGGAATACACGAACAAAGTTGAGCCGTCTTTTCTACGTCCCGTCGCTAGGACAGAAACCATGAGAAGCCTAAAGGGGTTCCCAACGGTTGATTCGTGCTATTCTGGAAGATCGTCCACTACGGTATCGTCAGGATCTCTTTCAGATTATTAGCGATGGACTCAGTTTTAAGTTTCAGATCTACGAAAATTGGGGGTTTTGATTGATTTTTCCTGTTAAAAAATTGGTTTTTTACAAACCCTAAATCAGGGGCGGCCCGCCGGCTGCCGCCCGACACAGCAAAAGAGGGCCGCCGTTCTATCAAAAAACGGGGAAAAAGCGGCGGCAGTTCTGTCGCCCCTCGTCGGATGACAGAGGGGGTCGCCGCCCCCGTTCAGTAACAGGGGGCGACGGAGGCCGCCCCCGTCGGATCAAAGTGGGCGGCCCCCCGCCGCCCTCGTAAAGACAAAGGGGGGCGGCCACCACCGCCCCCCTGTCATGTCAAAGGGGGGCGGCCCCCCGCCGCCCTCCGTCAGGACAAAGACCCCCCCCCCCCCCCCCTCCCCCCCCCCCCCCCCCGTCGGGAAACAGGCGCCGGCCTCTTGGCCGGCGCCGGTTGCGAGAAAGAAGGGGGGCTCACGCCCCCCCCCCCCCCCCCCCCCCCCCCCTTACGGCGTCCGACTGCAGAGAGGGGCGGCGTCGGCGCCGACGGCCGCCACCCCCTAACAAACCCTACCCCTTCCCGTTCGCATGTCTAGCCGCGTGGGCCGGCCCACCTTGGGCCGGCCCACAAGAAGTTGAAAAAATTGCCTTTTTTAAAAATGGGGAGGGCTGGGCTGTTAAAGTGGGCCTGTTTGGGTTATTTGGTTGTTTTTTGGGCCTATTATTGCAAACCAGTTTTTTAGCCTTCTTTTAGGCTTATTGCAAAACAGTTTTGGGCACCCTCATGGCTAATTTTGGACCCAATTTTTGGGTCATTTGGACACAAATTTCGGTTTGTTTTGGATTTATTTTAACACTAATGGAAGGGGAAATAAAAGGACATATATATATATATATTTCCCCAAAGTATAAATTTGTGTTACAATTCAGTTTGAATTTTAAATTCAATTTTGGCACGCTTCATCATATATATATTTCGAAATGAGTGTAATCAACACCCCACTAAAGTGGGCTTTATCATGACGATTACTCTTATTTCGTTATATAAAAAGTTACGGATATACTTTGTATGTAAATTTGGTGCCTAAATTTTGAATTTAAATTCGTTAAAAGGAGGAAATAAATGGTTATGTATATATATTTCCTTTAGGCCCAATTTTGTGTGTTAAATTTAAGTTCATTCCAATTTTAATTCTTTAAGCAAATTCAATTAAATATTCATTTCGAAATAACTCTAATTTTTTGTGAAATTCCACCAAAGTGGGTTCCACTATTAAAATTGTTATTATTTCGGTATGTAAACGGATTAAAATACATACACAGTATGATCAATTACCTGAATGAATTTTAAACGGATCGAAGGAGTAAATAAAAGGGTTTCGTGTATATTTACATTTAAATTCAGTTTCATTTGAATTCAATTATTGGGCACATTAGATTATATGTTTCAAAATAATTTTAATTATTACGGGATCCCACCAAAGTGGGCTCTACAGTTAAATTATTATTATTTCGTAACATAAACGGTTAAATACATACTTTTGTATGATTGGTTGCCCAATATTGAATTTAATTTGGATTGAAGGAGGAAATAAGACGTTTAAATGTATATTCCTCCTCAAAAATAAATTTTTTGTTAATTGTGCAAAATAAATTTAAATTCGAAGTTTATGGCATAAAACAATATATATATATATATATACTTCGGTATATAACAAGTTGACTTCATACCTTGGTATGAAAATTCAGTTTGCCTAAATTAAGATTTAAATTAAAACACAAAATTCAAGTGTTTTCTTCAGCAGTAAATAAAAAGGTTTTACATATATTTCTCCTCAAGGATGAGTTTAAAAGGCCTTAAAGAATTTTGTGCACTAACCATCGAGTAAATGGCCTCAAGGAATTTTGACACATTTTAAAGTTATATATAAAATGGGATAGGGTGTATATTTATATATATTGTTGTGAACAAGAAACAGATTTGGAGAAGGGTTGAGGCTATGAAACCCCTAGCCTCCTTTATATAGTATTCATAATGGGTACTAATGTGGGTGGATACCCAATAGGCCCAATGGGTCCTATTCATAACACTTCCCCTTATCCAACCAACGTGGTATACTCGATTTTATGAATATTGAATGATTCATTAGTACTACTGAGTATCTTAAAGGGTGGATACTTCTGGATCCAAGTTAAGGGTAACTGCCTCGTTAAAACCCCTTAGCTATGGAAAACCCTGTGGGAAAAACCCGATAGCAAAGGGAAAAGAGTACAGCACTCCATAACTTCCCCTGATTTGGGGATGTGTCGAGGGGTGGATACTTCTGGATCCAGAGTCAATGTGGCTGCCTCATTAAAACCTTGACTATGGAAAACCCTGTGGGAAAAACCACTAGCCAAGGAAAAAGAGTACAACTTTACAGTTGACTCCCCCTAATCTGATCAAGCTTCAGGCTTGCAAATCTCCTATATATCTATACATTTATCTCCTATGTGTCTATACATCCATCTCATCTGCAACATTCCGAAAGCAAAAGTAAAGTACAAGCATCACTCATCTATACAAGTTTCACTCATATAAGGCATTAGCAGAAACTAAAGGAGCGCTAGCAAACTTGGTAGACAGCTCCACGTCTCAATCGTCATTGTCTGCGAGGTACTTCAGGACCTGGCTTTGTATGTTCTTGAACTGCTCCTTGGGTGATGAGCTTCTCGGGATGGTGGAAGGATGTAGACTTGGAAGGATTCTGTGTAGATCTTCAGGAGGTGGACGTCCCTTTTATGACATTCATCACGATGATCTGTAACCTACATATGCAAATACATTTAACATAGAGGATTTTTCCTCGACCCTTGGAGATAGCGCAAAAGCTACATATCTCTGGTCCAGTGACGCGCTGCAGGCGCTGCACTGTATCTGGCTAATAGCTATACTGCTAACGCTCAAAAGAGACGCATGCAGTTGGCCAGGTAAAAGAGTGTTTCAAAGACACTTAAGGTACTTCTGGACCATATATATTCTTCCCCTCTTCCAGCTAACGGAAAAGGGTCTTTTAATGTATATCCATACAACCAAATAGGTGTATTTGGTGGAGAATGAATTTAATGTTTCTTCATCAATCGTTATTATATGAAGTTTTCATCTTTGAGATGATTAATTAACGTCATCTTCAGGATGATAGTTTATTTCCAGGATAATAGTTCATCTTCAGGATGATTAAGGTTATCTTCAGGATGATAGTTCATCTTCAGGATGATGGTTCATCTTCAGGATGATTAATGTCATCTTCAGGATGATAGTTCATCTTCAGGATGATTAATGTCATCTTCAGGATGATAGTTCATCTTCAGGATGATTGTATTCTGTAAGCCTAGAATGTATGCCTATCTAGGACTTTCATATCATATTTGATAGATAGGCTTTAACAGATATTTCGGTATTTTCTCTTCAGGAGATCCGATAATATTTTGAATTATTTAAAATAATCTCAATTATTTTTAATTTGCTCTCTTAAGAACAATACTGTTTTTAAGAGGTGCAAACAACAACCTTTTAGTATGAGTCCTTTAAGGATCTTCGTCTAGGCTGTCTTTCCTTTAATCATATTTTTAATGTGTCCCAAAAAGAAAGGAGAGTAAAGAAAAAATTTATATATGCATTTGAAGAGATTTTATATCGGTAATGTTGTCACATCCAATAGCAACATCAACCAAAAATTCCCTCTTCTTGCCATTCGTTGGGTTACGCCTTGACATAAACCAGTCGATGCATCAGATTCATCTTGTAAGTGAGTTCAACTCATCTTACTTGATTACTTCCTGGTTTGAGCGATTTATACCTCTAAAACTATAGCAAATTAAAATGCTTATAGCTAACGATTTTATTTTAATTCTCCTTCAATACTCAGTTATCCCACAGGATTTGATATCATTTTTGATACCAGGACTTCAGGTCCAACACCTCATATTTCATAAGTGAGTCCAGTTCACCTTATTATTGCCTCATTCCACATTATTATAATTTGGCCAAATCTCTATCTTTGCTTCAGGTAAAGCAGAGTTGTGGAATCGATTTTATATTTAACTGGCAAAGTGAAATATGAGAGAATTTGTCAACAAAATGTGTTCTTTCTTGTCTAAAACTCACCCCGTACGTACTATAAGTCTATAATCATTTGATTTCTCCCAGAGGTGTCTCCTTCACGACACGTTAAAGAAGTGAAGGTTCTGGGACGGGTAAAGAATATGGACAGATCCAGAATTGGTCCTTAGCAACCAAGTTGCAATAAGGTTCTGGATTTGAGCTCACTTTCCTGTGGTGGTATTGCTTTTTCGGTCTCCAGGAGTACATCTCTCTTTTTGGAGCCTAGTGGTATGTCCTCTCATCCATTGAGGATATCCACTTCTGCTACTGGTGGATTGCATCCAATATATTTGGTATGTCAATCCTAGCTGGATTTTTAGTAGCAAGGATGTGAAAGTTTTGACAATATCTATATTGTCAGTAACTATGTTTGATAACTGTTTTAACAGTTTCATAAGCGTGGATCTTCAGGATCTCATCACAATTCATGATAACCAGATCATAGGTATTAATGATTTAAATGGTCATTTGAGGTTCAGGCTCATGGATGATTGCAGTATTTCTGTTAAAACTGATGTTGGAACATTAAAGTTGTGAGGGATCTCCAGGATCTCATCAAATCTTTAAAATAGGGTCATCAATGCACGTCTTAGGAGAAGTGAATTTAAATGCTTCCCATATTGAGAGTGCTCAGACTCTATTTATCTGGGATATTTACTTCCGATAAATAGTTCTACATTTTGATGGTCTATAGTGGTGATATGGGGGTGTCTACTCATCATGGCACAATCTATAAGATGTGCTCTAAACGCTTCCCCCGTCAGGGATTCTCGGAAACTGTTTATATGAGGTGATCAGACTCATATAAATAGGTTCTAAGGAGGCGTTTTGATGGGTTGTAATGTAATTGCATGTTCCCATGTGGTTGTAATGCCCTACAAGCTACTGCACAAGTACTAGAGGGGGGGTGAATAGTACTTTAAAAATAACAAGGAGTATAACTCCTAATTATCGTGCAAACAACTACCAATCAATTTGCGGAAGCTTAAATTGATGACAACAACAAAATTAACAATGCAAACAATTGATATTACTGGGTTCGGATCCACCCAAGTCTCCCCGACTTGTTCCCGGTGATCCTACGTCCCAACCACCCGGATCCCCTCCGGATACTTAGGTTAGAAACCCTAACCCAAGATTTCCACTATGATATCTTATGAAAAACCTTCACAAGATCAAATCATACATGCAATGGCAATAGTGAATCCCACAACCCGGGATCACAACCTTCTCTCACAACCGAGAGAATCAATTAGCAATGAAAATCAGTTTATAATAGAAATAAACAATCTTACCACAAATCCTATACCTTGAGTTTTCTTACCAAATAGGTGCAAGGAGGGATTTGAGGAAGAGGAAGTCACCAAGACCTAGCACCACTGAAATGAGCAGCAATGGGTGCCTAGGAGTGATTTGGAGACTTGAATCAAGCTAGAGCTTGAATGGCTCACCAAGAACAAACTTCTCTCAAGATGGATTCTAGATCTAGAATGTGAGAGAGATGATTTCTTGTGAGGGAGAGAGCTTTGGAAATGAGTGAGAATCTCTAACTCTTTCAATCTCAATGAATCTCTGAAATATAGCTCTCTTGGGGAAGAAGAACCCCAGCTTAGTATTTATACTAAGGGGGAAAATCGTGTTAGGTCAAAACCCAACGGTTGGAAATCTGAAGCAGCTAGTCGGTCAAAGAACAACCACTGACCGACTAGTTCATCAACTAGTCGGTCGGTGAAACAACATGAACCGACTAAGTGAAGAACAGTGAACAGATTGAATTTCAGACCTAGAAATCTAGTCGGTCCAAGAAGACTGTCTGACCGACTAGTTTCACAACTAGTCGGTCGGTCAATGAACTTAGACCGACTAAGAGTCAAAAACAAATAGTCTGAGTACAAATTGAGTTAGTCGGTTCAAGAACAAATGTTGACCGACTAGTTCATCAACTAGTCGGTCGCTAAACGTTCTTAGACCGACTAAGGATAAACAGTAACTTGGCATGAACAGAGACTGTTCAACTAGTCGGTCTAAGAAGCATCACTGACCGACTAGTTCACTAACTAGTCGGTCGGTGAGTCAACATGGACCGACTAAGTATAAACAGTAACTAGGCAAGTTCAGGGAATGTTCAACTAGTCGGTCTAAGAAGCATCACTGACCGACTAGTTCACCAACTAGTCGGTCGGTGAGTCAACATGGACCGACTAAGTATGAACAGTAAGGAGCAAGAAGTTTAGGGAACAAACTAGTCGGTCCAAGAAGCTTTCCCGACCGACTAGATCACCATCTAGTCGGTTGGTTCTTCTTGAACCAACTAACATGCACTAGAAGTCCCGAATCGAAGCGCGATGCTTCGGGAAAGATTGTATGGACTTCTACTAAGATCCTAGCTCTAAGATGGGAGCGATATGAAGATAGAAATGTAAGAATTACTCAAGGCTTAACATTCTATAGATCGAAGCTAAAAGACTATAAATAGAACCTTAAGGAACGGTCTTCGAAAGCTTCGATCAAATCTTCATGACTTCCAAAATGGTCCAAAAGCTTCAACGAAGCTTTAGGCATTGAGTACGTGCTTTGAGAAGTCTTGAGATGTCGCTTTGAGTGTTCTCGTGAATTTGGCGACGATCTCCATAACTGCGCTCACAAATTGTTAGTTCATAATTTATTTATGTTTGCTCATCATCCAAAACCAAATACGGGGCGTCCAAAACTCAACATTCTCCCCCTTTTTGGTGATGACAAACCAACATAAATAATAATCAAAAATAATGATTCAAATGTAAAATACTTACTCCCCCTGCATTGATGACACGTTAATTCCAAATTGAGCATATATAAATTACATCAATCAGACGAGTAAGATATATGATGGGAATCGAATTTTGAAATATTGGATTTGAAAATCATTATATATATCTTAACTCCCCCTGAATCTAACATATCAAATTAGATTCTTGGAAATTGAGTTAAATTTTCATTTGCCCTATTCATTATCATTATCTCTCCCCCTTTGGCATTATCCCAAAAAAGGGGGGCATACAACGACGACAACAAGGATAAAGAAAATCCAACATCGGGAGTCGTAGAATATGACGATGGACCAAATTGACATCAAGGGAAAAGAGATGAAATCAAATCAAAGTGTGCCAAATTGTCCATTTTCGAAAAACGAAAATTAAAATCATCAAAATACCAAATACAAATTCACTAATTGAATAAAGAAACGTACTCTTCAATACTCAATATTCTCGGTTAAATTTGTGCATGGAAAACAATTCTATGCAATCATAGAAATAAAATCTATTTAATCAAGTTAATAATCGTCGAGCGACGAAATCGAATATCATAGACATTGAATGAATATTAAATGTGCACAATGAAGTAAAAGGAGAACATCGATGTATATATATAAGAATATCATGAGTACATGCAAAAATACATCGAATACATCAAACAAAGTGCAACATCTATATCACCAACAAAAAGATACAACATCATCGACATATCATCATCAACATCCAACAAAAAGAAAGAACATCAAGAACACCGACATCCAAAATCCAAAAGACATCAAAACACCACCGACATCCTATCCTAACCCAAAACACTTTCAGAAAAATGTATCATCCAATGATCACCGGAGAGTCCTCCAAACAGACTCTCAAGAAGGAGCGGCAGGATCAGCAGTCTCCATAGGTCCAGTCGAAGGAGTGGACTCAGGCTCTGCTGGGAGGAGTGGTGTGTCAACTGAAGAGATCGTCGGGGCTGGAGTGGAAACATCGACAGGCTCAACGGTAGGTGTATCAGCAGGAACGTCAGCAGGCTCAACAGGAGCAGTGACGTCAACAGGAGCAGCAGCAGCATCAACAGGAGTCTGAACCACTGGAGCAGAAGACTCTGGAGCACCGGAAGAAGTGGCAGCTCCAGCAGTGGAAGTAGTAGCAACAGCAGCAGTGGCCTCAGTGCCACGAGCTAAAGAGGTGACAAGCTCATCAATCTCCTCGTCATCCATCTCCTCATCCTCAGAAACAGGAGGAGGAAGCTGAATACCCATCAACTCTGCCATACGGCACACAACCTCCTCGGTACGAGCCAAACGAGACTCGTGACGATGAAGAAGGCGAGCGATATCATCTAGAGTGGTGGTAGGAGGAGGGGCTGCAGAAGCTGAAGGTGTGGCCTGGGATGCAGAAGGAGTCGACCGCTGGACGTGACGAAGTGCCGCAAGAGACTTCTTGACGGCCGTCGCGTTCAGGGGTGGACCGAGGGGACGCTCATCATCCGGAGGCAAAGGAACACCAAAGTGACGGAATACCAAGGTCAAAAGGTAAGGATATGGGATGTGCTCCGATTTACTAGACTTGCGAAGACACTCGAAAGAATCCATCTTGTCGAGTATAATGCGAGCCCAGTTAATCGAGCTACCCATAAAAAGAGCGTATATCAACTTCAGGAAGGGCTGCGAAGGAAGTGAGGAAGATCCATACTTGGGCAATAGGCACGATTTCAGGATGAGATTAATCACCCAAGCATTCGGCTTGAATGATTTGGAGGGAACGCCTATGAAAGCAGGAGGGATAACTTGAAAGATATCAGCGAGGGTCGGCTGATGGAGAGTGGAGATATCATCTACGGAAATATCAGACGGGAGGAGGCCAGACGATGAGCATCCTATCAACTCTCCCAAGATCTCTGCAGTGAGGACTATAGGAGTCCCCAAAACAGATGTCTCGATGGAGTGGGTCTCATCATACTGACCCCGGGTACGATTGGCATAGAAAAGCTTGACCAGGCAAGGATAGGGTCGAGGGTTCGCCTTAGGGTCATATCTAAGATAGTCCAAAAGTCCGCTATAGGATAAAAGATCCGCAAGGCCAAGAAAGTCAGAGAACTGAACGAAATGCTCCAATAGCAGTGGACAGTGCTCTATACGGTTGTAAGCCGCTAGACACTGAGGGTCGTCACGACACAACGATATATCTACACCGCCTACCGGCATCGTTGCTTTTCCCTTAGCCTTACGGGTCTTAGGAGGAGGGGGTGGAGTAGGTGCCTTCTCGGGATGCTCAGGAGTGTACTCTTCCTTGGAATCATCCTCAGAGTCACTACCTGAACGCTCACCGGGAGGGGTAGGTGCACGGAACTTTTTGGGTTGGGCTTTGGGCTTGGAAGATTGGCCTTTGGCTTTGGGCTTAGATGTCCTCTTCCTCTTCAACGGTGGTGAAGACGAAGAGGGGGACGTGTAGTTTTGGCCCTACGCTTAGGTGGAGACGAAGTCTCCATAGGGTGTGATGGCTCTACGGTCATGTGGGAGGCACCGGAGGGAGTAATCGGGATCCTCGTTTTTGCCATGATCGCGGCACAACGAGTTCAAGCAATCGAAGTTTGAAATTGCTCAAACAAACCTAAGCACACAAACCCTAAGAGTAAGTTCGAAACCCTAAATCGAAATGAACTTAAGCAAGTTTACAAACCCTAGATGCAAAGTTGACCTAGATCAAACCATAGAGCAGGAATCGAGGTCAAGGAGGAAGGAGATACCCTAGGAGGAGTGATCGACGGCGGCGGATGGTCGGAAGTTGGCCGGAGACGATCGGAATACGAAGGGTCACGAACGGGGGTTTGGGGGGTTTCGAGCTGGAGAAGGTATGAGCAACCGACTAAATGAGAAAGAAGTCGGATAGACTGAGTTTAAGTCGGTCGAAACACGAAAAGACGTGACTGCCCCTGATCACTTAGTCGGTCTAAGTTCAAACGCTGACCGACTAGATGACAATCTAGTCGGTCGGTTAACGAGCTTGAACCGACTAAATGGAAACAGAGACAAATCGAAAATTTCCTGAACGAAAATTAGTCGGTCTACGTTCAACTACAGACCGACTAGAACTCAATCTAGTCGGTCGATAAGTAAACTTGAACCGACTAAAGGAGTTAAGTTGGAGAGGAAACTCAAAATAGCTTGAGTTAGTCGGTCTGAGTTCCTTTACTAACCGACTAGATACGAACCTAGTCAGTTGGTGATTGAACTGATACCGACTAAAAGAGTCCAAAAGTTTAGAGATTGAGCTAGTCGGTCTGAGTTCATTAGCTGACCGACTAGATGCAGATCTAGTCGGTTGGTTGATGAACTGAGACCGACTAGATGAGTCCAAAGATTGACAATTAAGTTCTCTCCTCAATACACTTGGACAAAACATCTTAATTCTCTCAAAAATCATCTAAACTACCCCATTAAACATCGAAATCTCAAATACGACATTCAAATATGAATTCGAGCAAAAATTC
This sequence comes from Scilla litardierei, assembly GCA_030789695.1. Lineage (NCBI taxonomy): Eukaryota > Viridiplantae > Streptophyta > Magnoliopsida > Asparagales > Asparagaceae > Scilla > Scilla litardierei. The sequence continues at coordinate 227,953,022 of CM061142.1, forward strand.
AAAAATATCACATAAAATCCCGAAAAATCCAATAAATCTAGCATGAATGAAATATTGCGAAATATAATAGCATGCAAGATTATTGAATGAAACATGAATCATATATCTCGGATTCACCCATAATCCCCAATTCTCGACGCAACCGCACAAAGGAGTCCTCCTTTAGGGGTTTCGTGAAAATATCGGCGATTTGCTTTTGGGTTTCAACGTACACTAAAATGATGTCCTTTTTAGCAACATGATCATCTAAAAAGTGGTGTCGGACATCTATGTGTTTAGATCGGGAATGGTGCACCGGATTCTTTGAAAGACAAATAGCACTTTGGTTATCCACTATGATAGGGCTAGTATCACAATGAATGCCAAAATTCTTTAGTGTGTGTCTCATCCAAAGAACCTGGGCACATGCAGCACCGGCGGCAATGTATTCCGCCTCGGTGGTTGAAAGTGATACCGAATTTTGCTTCTTGGAAAACCAAGAGACAAGGGAATTTCCTATAAAATGGCAAGTGCCACTAGTACTCTTCCTGTCGGATTTGCATCCCGCATAATCAGCGTCACTATATGAGACTAACTCATATGTGCTAGATTTCGGGTAAAGTAATCCAAAATCTAAAGTGTAACTTAGATAGCGAAAAATACGTTTTACCGCTACTAAGTGAGAATCCTTAGGTTGAGACTAATAACGAGCACAAATACAAACGGCAAACATGATATCGGGCCTACTAGCGGTAAGATAAAGTAAACTACCTATCATACCTCGATATAGACGAATGTCTACATCTTTTCCGCCCGTATCTTTGTCAAGATGCGTTGTAGTGCTCATAGGAGTCCTTTTCCCGGAGGCATTCTCCATTCCAAATCGCTTTAGCAACTCCACCGTGTATTTCGTTTGGTGGATGAAGATTGCATCGTTCATTTGGCGAATTTGGAGACCTAAGAAATATTTGAGTTCGCCCATGTGGCTCATCTCAAATTGTTCCTTCATCACATTAGAAAACTCTTTGCAAAGAGCAAAGTTAGTAGCACCGAAAATGATATCATCAACATAAATTTGAACTAATAAAATATCATTATTCGCATGCTTGACAAAAAGTGTTGAATCGGCTTTGCCCATTTTAAAATTCAAATCCAAAAGAAAATTCTTTAGGCGATCATACCAAGCTCGAGGAGCTTGTCTCAAACCGTAAAGAGCTTTCTTTAGTTTAAAAACATGATTTGGAAATTTTTCATTTATGAAGCCCGGAGGTTGAGAAACGTAAACTTCCTCAACAACATCTCCGTTTAAAAATGAACTTTTAACATCCATTTGAAATAATTTAAAATTTTTATGGCATGCAAAAGACAATAATAATCTAATTGATTCTAATCTAGCTACCGGAGCGAAGGATTCTTCGAAATCGATACCTTCCTCTTGTCGATAGCCTTGAGCTACTAACCGAGCTTTGTTCTGGACGACGACTTGGTTTTCGTCGGTTTTGTTCTTGAAGATCCACTTTGTCCCTATGACGGTGTGGTTCTTCGATGGCAAAGGAACAAGCTCCCATACCTCATTCCTCTCGAATTGAATGAGTTCCTCCTCCATGGCAAGGATCCAATCACTATCTTCGCACGCTTCAACTATATTCTTTGGCTCTATCGATGAGACAAAGGCACAATTGGCGAAGTGGTGGACTTGCGATCTCGTCTTGACTCTATCATGAATATTGCCAATAACTTGCTCATGGGGGTGGTCACGAACCGTATGAAGCCGTTTGGGAATTCCCTGATCACTAGGAACATTCTCAACAACCTCATTAGTTGGGTTAGTATCAATAGAATCAATTGAATCAATAGACTTAGAATTTTCAAACGAATCACATAAAACATCCATAGAATCATCATCATTTGAAATTCTAGAAGTAGTAAAATTCTCATTAAAATAGACATGTAGTGATTCCTCGATCGTAGAGGATCTTTTGTTGTATATCCGGTAGGCTTTGCTACGTGAGGAATACCCAACAAATATCCACGCATCCGATCTCGGATCAAACTTGTCCAAATTTTCATAAGTGTTTTTAATAAAACATTTTGCACCGAAAACACGAAAATGTTTAACTTGAGGCAATCTACCAAACAACAATTCATAACAAGTTTGTTTGGTGCCGGGCCTCAAGAGTATTCTATTAAACACATAACAAGCGGTGTGTACCGCTTCCGCCCAAAATTGATGACCAAGTTGGCTATCTTCGAGCATAGTGCGAGCACACTCCACAAGCGTTCTATTCTTCCTCTCAACAACACCATTTTGAGGGGGTGTGCGAGGGAAAGAAAACGTGTGAGTAATTCCAAGATCATCACAAAAATTTGAGAAAGACTCATTCTCAAATTCACCCCCATGATCACTACGAATAGTGACAATGGTGGTTCCGATGGGATTTTGTACTTTCTTCACAAATATTGTGAAGTTTTCAAAAGCTTCATTTTTATTACATAAGAAAAATACCCATGTAAATCTAGAATAATCATCTACGATGACAAGTCCATATCTTGCATTTCCTAAGGAAGCAACTCTAGTTGGCCCAAATAAATCTAGATGTAATAGCTCTAGTGGCCGTTTAGTAGAAATGCTTTTCTTAGGTTTAAATGAAGATTTAGGAAGCTTGCCACGTTGACAAGAATCACAAAAACTTTTCTTTTCAAAAACGAGCTTCGGAAAACCTTTAATGTAATTTAATTTTGAAAGCTTATAAAGTGTTCCAAAGTTCACATGTCCAAAGCGTCGATGCCATAAGTGTTGTTCACTTGTGTTGGCAACGAGACATTGTTCATAAGACTTAGGAAGATCCAAAATATAAATATCTTTATGGCGTGTGCCGGAAAATAATAAATTATTATTATCATTCAAAATATGACACAATCCTTTCGCAAAGCTAACTTTGTAACCTTTGTCACAAAGTTGGCTTATTGAAATAAGATTATGATTTAAACCATTAACTAGATAAACATCACTAATTAAGGGTTTAGATGGGTTACCCACTTTACCAACACCGACGATGGTTCCGCTCTCGTTGCCTCCAAAGACTACCCAGTTCCCATTAGCAATGGGCACCACTCTGGAAAGCAATTGAGCATCGCCCGTCATGTGTTTTGAACACCCGCTATCGAGTATCCACCCATCCTTGGAGCCAAATTTAACTTTGTTGCTCCGCTTATTTTTCTTGAGTACCTAAAGATAATCATATCATTTTATGGTACCCAAGGTCATTGGGTCCTCAAAGGTTAGACCTTTGGAAGCCAAGTCCAATTGGACTTAGATTTCCCCACATAATTTTTACTATGCACAACATCCGAAAAATAAGCATTCATGTAAACTTGTTTTTCATCCATGCTTATGTCCTTTGGGCTCCAAATAGTGAAAATCTTGGGAGCCCTCATCCTATTGGGTGCATGCATGTGTTGTTGGTTTCTACGTGATGCATGTCGTGGATAGGCATAAGGAACATGATGAAATGGTGCATATGGATAATTATTCATATGATGTTGTGGGTGAACATATGCATGTGAGGGAACACGTGCGTGAGGGTGTCTCACATGGTGTGCACGTGCCCGTGAATGTGTAGCATAAAAATCATCATATATGTGAGCCAGTGGAGTAGGACGTGTGTTCCTACGTGGCATGGTATTTGTGTACATATAAGCATGCCCCTTCTTTGGAGGTCCACCCAAAGTGGGTTTCTTTCCGAAAGAGGGTGTGGACGAGGTGGAAGCACCATTGGTAGAAGAACTACCAATAGAGTGTTTGCTACCACTCGTTGAGTCACCGGAAGTTGGCCTAACAAAAATAGTGGCCGATTTGGATGAACTTCCCATCGTATACTCCAAGCCAATGTGGTGATTGGCCGGAAGTAAGTCACTTAGGATTTTATCCAAATGGTCCTTACCCTTATTGAATTTATTAATTCGGCCTAATGTGTTCTCATATTTCTCGGTGAGAGAACGCATAGAAGTATCCAAATTGGATACTTGCGATGTGAGCACATAAACACAAGATTTAAGACTCTCATTCTCAATACTCAAAGTCGAGTTTTGAGAAGTCAAATCCACTATCTTGCGTTCCTCCGGATCTTCAATGCTAACATGTTCAAGTTGAGTCTTGAGATTAACAATCTCATTCTTCAACCCTTCAACAACGGTGTCGGTGTTGGTGATGATAGTTTTAGGCGAGGTTTGAATGCTAGCTAAGTCATCTTTTACTTTAGTATACCTATTTAGTAATTTAGTATACTTAGACCATAATTGAGAATTAGCATTCCTAAGGTCATCCATAGTTACATCATCGCCTTCGTTGTCGCTATCATCGGAAGAGGAGGATCCTTGATCATGCTCCTCTCTCTCCATGAAGCACATGTGCGCTTGCTCCACTTTCTCATCGTCCGACTCTCCGCTTGAGGAATCCTCGGAGTCGGTGAATGTTGCTCCGACAAGTCCCTTTTTGTACCCCTTTTTGTACTTCTTGGACTTGTCTAACTTCGGCGCCTTCCACTTCTCCTTTTACTTGTTTAGAGGACACTCCGCTTTCATGTGTCCTGGCTTGTTGCATTTGAAACACAAAGGAGAGGAGGCGTTAGATGAATTGAACTTCGATTTGTTTTTGAAGTTACCTTTCCGGAAGAACCGGTTGAACTTCTTTGCCATGAGTGCCATGGACTCCAAGTCCAACTCGTCTTCCGAGTCTTCATCATCGGTTGATGTGGATGTGGATGGAGCGGCCTTGAAAGCAATAGCCTTCTTCTTTGGCTCGTCTTGCTTTAGGTAGGACTTCATCTTTTCCTGCAACTTCAACTTGCTATCCTTGCGTACCTCGTAAGACATCAAGGTACCCATTAGTTGAACAACGGTATATTTGTTCATATCGTTACCTTTCTCGATGGAGAAGGTGCGCTTTTCCCAACTAGAAGGAAGTCCTTCTATAAGCTTCAAACATTTCTCTTTTTGGGTGTATGTTTTGCCGAGAGCCTCTAACTCGTTTATGATGTCGACGAAGCGAGCATAATACTCCTTCATCTTCTCACCCTGTTGCATATGAAACATCTCGTAATCTTTATTGACCACAACGAGTTTAGAGTCTCTTACCCTACTCGTCCCTTCATGTAATATGAGGAGGGAGTTCCATATTTGATATACACTCTTACATGTGCATATCTTGTTGAAATCCTCGGGCTCCAAAGCACATTGCAAGGCGTTCATTGCCTTGGCATTGCTTACCTCCGCGGCGACCTCCGCGGGAGTCCACTTCTCAAAGTCTTCTTCGGCGGGCTCGACGTATTCCTTCATCGTGGTCCTCCATAGAGATGCACTCCGGAGGAAAGTTTCCATCCGGCATTTCCAGTACCCGTAGTTGGTACCGTTGAAGAATGGAGGCCTCGTTGAGGAATGTCCTTCCATCACCGAAGATGCTCCTTCACGGTTCCTGAAGGTGCTATAGTCGGAAGGTGGACGCACGGTCTTGTTGTCGTTGGCAGACATAGCGTAGGCTTGGCTCTGATACCAAATGTAATGCCCTACAAGCTACTGCACAAGTACTAGAGGGGGGGTGAATAGTACTTTAAAAATAACAAGGAGTATAATTCCTAATTATCGTGCAAACAACTGTAGGATCCTGTCAAAACAGAGTTAGGATCGATAAATGAAGTTGAGACTTACGCTTGCGTATGCGGCACGGTAGTCACAGAACTTCGCCTTCGGATTCGCCACGACGGATCGAGTCTTCTCACGAACGGAGTAAGGCTACTAAATCCACAATCTAAATCTCTACTTTTAGATTAAGAACTTGGATAAAGAGAGAGGAAGGATTTCGGCAGAGCTTCGCTAGAATGAAATGCAAGGCATGAATACCATGCAAAAGTGTAAGGAAATTGATAACCCTTGGGTCTTATTTATAGCCCCCAAGGTAGTTATTTTAGGAGTAATTGTTCCTTTGGAACAATTTAACTAAGGTGTACCATCATACATGGCACATTATAAGCTTAAGTTGTACCATATGCATGGTACAACATAAGCTTAAGATATTACCCCTTTATTAGCCATATGTCGCATGCACTTATGCACATATAATGCGACTTTCCCATTAATCTAGAGATCCTCTCCGCAAGGGAACAGATTCCCTTTGCACACGACTTTGTGTGTGCGACGTTCGAGGTCCGTATTCCCTCGTACATCCCCCACAAGGGTGTACAAACGTCTTCCATATCCAACATCTCCCACTCACACTTGAGGGGATTGTAAGAGAACGTCTTTCTCTTAGTTCTTTCATCTATCATACCGAGAAATAGACCGTGCGACCGTCATGCGCGTAGAGTCTGTTGTTGTGCACTTGTTAGAGATACACAACGACCTCGAAGGTGCAAAGTTGAGTAGTTCAACGCATGCTTTACCCTAGATTATTTCTTCACATTGCTTATACTTTATATTCAACAATTGAATCCCATCTGGATTACAATTGGCTGGCCAGCTTTGAATCATTAAAGTCCAAACGCGAATATGAAATCAATCTTCCTCTTCTTACGAACCTTCTGATCTTGACTTGATTCGCTTTTCTAACGTGCCCCGCCGAGCCGAATTATCATAGCCCATTAGCAACACGCTAAGATAGCGATCATCTCGTCAAATCTAAAGGAACCAATTGGAGTCCTTGAGGGTAAGAATTAAGACCCATATGGCCTTTGAGTCTCACATAATAGCAAACTCTATTGCTACTAACTCAGTGGTCGAAATGCATACGTGGTATGAACACGTATTACAACATCACTCCTTTCCCAGGGAGAGTATGTCTTAATGATGTTGTACGGATGAAAGATCAGACACCACAGTGCCTATCTTTTGAGTCCCTTTACTACCCATGAAATATTCCCGGACTCTCATCCTGCATAAGACAGATAGGATTAAAAATCCTATGAGATCTCTTTTAAATATCCTTGTGATACAGATCTCAGATCTTTTGTAAGCATCCATATGATGCAGATCTTTCATTCGACTATCTTGTTTAAGTCACGACTCTAGATCATTCGTCTAATGATTTTGACGTTAAACTAGTCTCATCTCTATCTTATCAATCTGATAAGATGAGGCGGTTGCTCATGTGAGAGAGCCAACCTTAATCAGTCCGACATACACACAATAAAATAGCTGAGACTTAAACACAAATGTATAAAATCATTTGTAAGAAACTTGTATGCAATATATAAAAGAACTTCTTTCTTTTAGTAAACTTTGATCTTCTATAGACATAGGAAATATTACATGATACAGCTCAGCACCTACGCATTCCCATAGATGATAAGTGTTTGTAGAACACATCTCTGGGGATCGCCTTAGTAAAGGGATCCGCTATCATCTCATGCGTGGATATGTATCCTATGTCTACTTCCTTCCGTTTGTCATAGTCCTTCGCAAACTTGAATCGAATATCAATGTGTTTGGTCTTACAATGAAATTTAGGATCTTTGACATAGGCAATCGAAGCTTGACTATCACTGTATATAGGAACAGTGCTCGAGTCAGTGGCATCCGTTAGCCTGTCTAAGAATTCCTAAGCCAAACAGCTTCTTGGACCGCCATGCTGAATGCTACAAATTCGGCTTCCATGGTTGATAGGGCGATGCAGGTTTGCTTCTTGCTGCTCCAGGATATTGCACCATTCCCGAGCAAGTAAAGAAAGCCTGAGGTAGATCTTCGCTCGTCGAGATCACCTGCACAATCAGCATCGGTATAGCCTTCGAGTCTCAAGGTATTGCCTTGATAGCATAACGCATAGTCCGCAGTCCCTTTGAGGTACCTTAATATCCTCTTCACCGCTTTCCAGTGTGCCTGCCCTGGGTTGGATTGGTAACGGCTTACCATACCAACAACATAGCAAATGTCCGGTCTGGTACACATCATGGCGTACATCAGACTCCCGACAGCACTGGAGTATGGAACCTTTTCCATAGCTTTCTTTTCTTTTGGATCTTTGGGACACATCTCCAAACATAGACCCTCGCCTTTGCTTATTGGAGTATCAATTGGCTTGCAGTCCTGCATATTAAACCGTTCTAAAACTTTCTTTATATATGTCTCTTGAGAGAAAGAAAGAAGTTTCTTGGAACGATTCCTTGAGATCTTAACCCCAAGGATATATGCAGCTTCACCCATGTCTTTCATTTCAAAGACGGATGAAAGCAAGCTTTGATATCCATGATAAGACGCTTATCATTTCCAGCTATAAGTATGTCATCTACATAAAGAGACATAATTACATACTTGTTCTTAATCCTCTTAATGTATACGCAGTTGTCTTCGTCGAGCATGGAGAAACCATACGACAAAACGACTTCTTGAAAGCGCATATACCACTGCCTTGAGGATTGTTTAAGACCATATATGGATTTACGAAGTTTACAAACCTTATGTTTGTTTTCTTCTTGTACGAACCCGTTTGGTTGTTCCATGTAGATCTCCTCATCTAGTTCTCCGTTAAGAAAAGCAGTCTTTACATCCATCTGATGTAACTCGAGGTCCAAACAAGCCACCATTGCCAGAATTAAGCGAATGGAGGTAAAACGCACGACAGGAGAGAAAGTCTCTTCGTAGTCTATTCCTTCCTGTTGCGTGAAACCTTTCGCAACAAGGCGAGCTTTATATTTCTCGATGGAGCCATCAGCCTTATGCTTGATTTTGAGAACCCACTTGTTCCCAATGGCTCTACGTCCCTTAGGTAAATCAACCAAGTCCCAGACTTGGTTTGTTTTCATGGATTGAAGTTCTTCTTCCATCGCCGCTATCCATTTATCTTTAGCAGGGCATGTGACGGCCTGTTTGAAATTTGCAGGTTCGTCATCATCTTGTAGTAATGTCATGAATGTTTGAGGAAATTCATCCTCAAATCTCAGAGGTGTTAGCCTCGTTCGATTACTACGTCTTGCTTGAGTTTGATCACTCCCACTTGGAATGACATTACTCCCATTTGGAATAACATCACTCCCACTCGGAATAGGATTGGTATCGTTCGTATCATCCATTGGTGAAGTTCGAAACGTATTTTCTTCTTCACCAAGGATTCTCCCACTCGAACGTTCCGATCCTTCTTGATCCCAAGTCTCAAACAAGGATAAGTCTTGACTTATCTCACCCTGTCTTGGAAACTCGTTTTCCAAGAAGACAACATTCCTCGATTCGAATTCTATTAGACCCACATTGTCCTCTTGACCGACGAAAACATATCCTTTGGAGTTTTCAGCGTATCGGATGAAGATACACTTCCTCCCACGTGGCCCAAGTTTGCCATATTTGTGAGAAGATAAATGTGCGTAAGAGGCACAACCCCAAGGTTTTAGAATGCTTAAGTCTGGAGTTCTATTGTTCCACAACTCATAAGGAGTAGAACTTACCGACTTCGAGGGTACACGGTTTAAGATGAATGCTGCCGTCAATAATGCATCACCCCAAAAGGTGATGGGCAAATTTGCCTGAGACATCATTGATCGGACCATTTCCATCAATGTCCTATTTCTTCTTTCCGCAACACCGTTTTGTTGCGGAGTATAAGGCATAGTTATTTGATGAACTATGCCTTTTTCATCACAGAGTTCCTTAAAAATCGTTGATTGATATTCTCCACCCCGATCGGTTCGCAAGACCTTTATCTTGCGATCTAGTTGATTTTCCACTAAACTCATATAGTTTTTGAAGCAAGATAAAGCTTCATGTTTGTGGGAAATCAAATAAATGTGACCGAAACGGGTGAAGTCATCAATGAAGGTGATGAAATAGGACTTCCCGCGTCTTGTCTTAACATTCATTGGACCGCAAATGTCCGAATGGATAAGCTGTAATGGAACTTCGGCCCTTGTGCCAGTTCCAAACGGCTTGCGACAAGTTTTCCCTACAAGACAATGTTCGCAAGTTGACATTTCAACTTTTGAAACATTAGATAGCAAGCCACTTTTGGCAAGTCTATCCATTCTAGTTGGTCCAATGTGACCAAGTCTTGCATGCCAACAAATGATCTCAGATTCAGAATTAGAAGCATTTGTCAAATGGAAACTTTCATTAATAGAAGAAGAATTATCATACATAGTGTTTAAAACTATCAATCCATTACAAACATTACCCGACCCAACTAAAGAACTATTACAAACAAGGTCAACATTTTGTTTATAGAACCTCCATTCATAACCTAAAGACATTAACATGACCACGGATACGATATTCCTTCGAATATCTGGAGCAAAGAGGACGTCGTGCAATAATAGAGTCCGGCCGTTGTCGAGAACTAGCTTGCATGTTCCGACGCCCTTGACTTCAACACGAGTGTTGTTGCCGACGTATATCCACTTTGTTCCTTGAGTTATCCTTCGATACTCTACGAAGAACCTTCTGTCCTTCGCTACGTGGTCTGTGGCCCCTGAATCAATCAACCAAAAATAGTTAGATTCAGCAAGAAACATGGAACTAGAAACACATATGTAACTAGCCCTACAAGTTACCTTATCACTTCCATCCGTACACGTACGGGCGAAGTGACCGTACTTGTTGCACTTAAAGCACTTGATCTTCTTCAAGTTTTTCTTCTTTGAGTGCACTTTCTTTTGCCACCTTTTGTTCTTAGTCTTCTTTGAGGTTTCCGGTTCTTGCTTTCGTTCGTTCATAAACCTTAAGCGTTTAACCTTCCGCTTCTTTCCTCCATGTGAGGAACTAGCGGCCATGTGCACTTCGGCACTAGGTTTTGCGGCTTGAATCCGCTCTTCCTCGAGTTCGAGGTGTTTGGATACATCGCTTAAAGTTTTAATGCACTCATTATGAGTGAGGTGCATTTTTATGTTATCCCAGCTATCTGGGAGTGAACGAATGACTGCTTGGATCTGTTGTTCGTCAGACAGCGTAAGACCAGCATCCTTCAATTCAGCTATGAGATTCACCATGTGGCGAAGATGCCTTTTCATAGATTGATCTCGTCGCATTTTGTACGAGTCAAATTGAATATTTAAGGAGCGGAGTTTGGTTACCGAAATTCCACCAAACTTTATTTCTAGCCCAGACCATATGTCTTTGGCTAAGTCGAATTCCCGAAATAGACGCATTATGTCATTGTCCATTTCGGACAGTAACGTAATACGTTCTATTTTGTTCTTTCGAGTCCAAGTCTCATAAGCTTCTCGGTCCCTCTTGTGTTGGGCCGTATTGCCCAACTCAGGTTCTTCCATTATGTTTTGGAGTGTTTCAAGCACATCTTGCTCCTCCAAAACATATTGGATTTTTATTGACCATAGTTTGTAATTGTCGCCGTTGAGCTTCTCACCTTTGTTAAGCTCGGCGACAATGTTCTTAGAAGCGGTAGACATATTCGAATCAAAAAACTGCAAAGAAAATGAAAAACACGATCAAAATTCTATGCATAAAGTTTCGATTCTTTAAACACTTGATAAGTTCCTTGGATAAGCTGAAATGTTACTCTAGAATCGAGAAGTTCACTACGTTCCCAACTACCATCTAGAAGTAACTTTCAAATTATCCCTCTTACTTGTCTCATGTAAAAAGAAATCAGAAATAATACACGTATGGTACCAGCAGCGAAAAAATACTTTTGAAAAACATATCTTTCAAAATGGAATAGGTGAGAGTTTGCGCAAAGAATTTTAGCGCAACAATTGCCAAGCCACGAGACCTGTTCTACATACCCATGGGTTAGATAACCATGGCCGGATCGTGGTAGGACTTGGAATTCTAAATTGCGCTATCCCGATTAAGGACGGGACATAACCAATTTGAAAACATCTTTTTCAAAAAATTTGAAATACATTGGCTAATCTCCGTAGAGTAGAGCACAATGTCATAAGTACATTGGCTAATCTCCGTAGAGTAGAGCACAATGACATGGCTAATCTCGCATGAAGTAGAGCACTATGGCTAATCTTCAAGGAGTAGAGCCCAAAAAAAACTTTATAAAATGTTAGCCCCGTATGGGCTAGTCGGCACAATCGTGTTTGACCAAGGCCTTTTGTCACCCCGTATGGGTAAGTCGGCAAGTTCGTGATCGACCAAGACCTTCTGCCAGATTGGTCGACCAAAACACCCAAATTGGTCGACCAATTATTTGGTCTGCAACTTCTCCCGGCCAGGGCCTCTGCCCTGGCCGAGACTGGCCAAGGGCCGGCCAGGGCCTCTGCCCTGGCCGGCCAGGGGCCCTGGCCCCCTCGGCCAGGGCCGGCCAGGCCCTGGCCGAGGCCAGGGCATTGGCCCTGGCCTTGGCCGGGGCCGGCCACTGCCGGCCTGGCCATGGCCGGCCATGGCCAAGGCCATTTTGGCGTTGGCCGGCCATGGCCCATATGGCCATGGCCGGCCACCCCCTTTGAATGGGGTTGCCGCACACCCCGCCGGAGGGGTGGCCGTGGTGGTTATTGGCCGTAGCCAACCCCCTCCGCATGGGGAGGGAGTGCATGGCCTTCATGGCCCATTTGGCCATGGTACACATGCACTAAAATTCATCTTCCCCGATGGAAATAACTACCACCTTCTTCTCCGGTGAAGCACCCATTCGTCGAGGAAGTAGTTGTCCTCCAATGGCCGTATGCCAAAAAATAACCCTCTTCAAAAAATTCGTAAACTACGCGCTCCACATGAAGAGAGCACACATTCCCTATGAATGGAGACTCAGCATCCATGAAGAGAGCGAGTTTGACGATATGAACGGTCGGTTCTTCCCGTCACGGAGAGTTCCTGCCATATCCGTAATGACAGAAGACCCTAACGTGAAAAGAACAACCGCTGCGTTCTCTCCGTCACGAAGCGTTCCTACCATATCCGTAATGGTAGGATACCCATTCGTGAAAAAGACAACGACTCGTTCATAGTTTCGACGGGGCGACGGTTTGACCGGGGCGAACCCGTATGGCTCTGATACCAAGGTAGGATCCTGTCAAAACAGAGTTAGGATCGATAAATGAAGTTGAGACTTACGCTTGCGTATGCGGCGCGGTAGTCACAGAACTTCGCCTTCAGATTCGCCACGACGGATCGAGTCTTCTCACGAACGGAGTAAGGCTACTAAATCCACAATCTAAATCTCTACTTTTAGATTAAGAACTTGGATAAAGAGAGAGGAAGGATTTCGGCAGAGCTTCGCTAGAATGAAATGCAAGGCATGAATACCATGCAAAAGTGTAAGGAAATTGCTAACCCTTGGGTCTTATTTATAGCCCCCAAGGTAGTTATTTTAGGAGTAATTGTTCCTTTGGAACAATTTAACTAAGGTGTACCATCATACATGGCACATTATAAGCTTAAGTTGTACCATATGCATGGTACAACATAAGCTTAAGATATTACCCCTTTATTAGCCATATGTCGCATGCACTTATGCACATATAATGCGACTTTCCCATTAATCTAGAGATCCTCTCCGCAAGGGAACAGATTCCCTTTGCACACGACTTTGTGTGTGCGACGTTCGAGGTCCGTATTCCCTCGTACATCCCCCACAAGGGTGTACAAACGTCTTCTATATCCAACAACAACTACCAATCAATTTGCAGAAGCTTAAATTGATGACAACAACAAAATTAACAATGCAAACAATTGATATTACTGGGTTCGGATCCACCCAAGTCTCCCCGACTTGTTCCCGGTGATCCTACGTCCCAACCACCTGGATCCCCTCCGGATACTTAGGTTAGAAACCCTAACCCAAGATTTCCACTATGATATCTTGTGAAAAACCTTCACAAGATCAAATCATACATGCAATGGCAATAGTGAATCCTACAACCCGGGATCACAACCTTCTCTCACAACCGAGAGAATCAATTAGCAATGAAAATCAGTTTATAATAGAAATAAACAATCTTACCACAAATCCTATACCTTGAGTTTTCTTACCAAATAGGTGCAAGGAGGGATTTGAGGAAGAGGAAGTCACCAAGACCTAGCTCCACTGAAATGAGCAGCAATGGGTGCCTAGGAGTGATTTGGAGACTTGAATCAAGCTAGAGCTTGAATGGCTCACCAAGAACAAACTTCTCTCAAGATGGATTCTAGATCTAGAATGTGAGAGAGATGATTTCTTGTGAGGGAGAGAGCTTTGGAAATGAGTGAGAATCTCTAACTCTTTCAATCTCAATGAATCTCTGAAATATAGCTCTCTTGGGGAAGAAGAACCCCAGCTTAGTATTTATACTAAGGGGGAAAATCGTGTTAGGTCAAAACCCAACGGTTGGAAATCTGAAGCAGCTAGTCGGTCAAAGAACAACCACTGACCGACTAGTTCATCAACTAGTCGGTCGGTGAAACAACATGAACCGACTAAGTGAAGAACAGTGAACAGATTGAATTTCAGACCTAGAAATCTAGTCGGTCCAAGAAGACTGTCTGACCGACTAGTTTCACAACTAGTCGGTCGGTCAATGAACTTAGACCGACTAAGAGTCAAAAACAAATAGTCTGAGTACAAATTGAGTTAGTCGGTTCAAGAACAAATGTTGACCGACTAGTTCATCAACTAGTCGGTCGCTAAACGTTCTTAGACCGACTAAGGATAAACAGTAACTTGGCATGAACAGAGACTGTTCAACTAGTCGGTCTAAGAAGCATCACTGACCGACTAGTTCACTAACTAGTCGGTCGGTGAGTCAACATGGACCGACTAAGTATAAACAGTAACTAGGCAAGTTCAGGGAATGTTCAACTAGTCGGTCTAAGAAGCATCATTGACCGACTAGTTCACCAACTAGTCGGTCGGTGAGTCAACATGGACCGACTAAGTATGAACAGTAAGGAGCAAGAAGTTTAGGGAACAAACTAGTCGGTCCAAGAAGCTTTCCCGACCGACTAGATCACCATCTAGTCGGTTGGTTCTTCTTCTTGAACCAACTAACATGCACTAGAAGTCCCGAATCGAAGCGCGATGCTTTGGGAAAGATTGTATGGACTTCTACTAAGATCCTAGCTCTAAGATGGGAGCGATATGAAGATAGAAATGTAAGAATTACTCAAGGCTTAACATTCTATAGATCGAAGCTAAAAGACTATAAATAGAACCTTAAAGAACGGTCTTCGAGAGCTTCGATCACATCTTCATGACTTCCAAAATGGTCCAAAAGCTTCAACGAAGCTTTAGGCATTGAGTACGTGCTTTGAGAAGTCTTGAGATGTCGCTTTGAGTGTTCTCGTGAATTTGGCGACGATCTCCATAACTGCGCTCACAAATTGTTAGTTCATAATTTATTTATGTTTGCTCATCATCCAAAACCAAATACGGGGCGTCCAATACTCAACAGTGGTCACCTACTACTGGATTTTTAATGGATAAGAAATCCATTTTAATCATTTTAATGATTTATATTACCCATATTTGGGTGTGAACACAAGCTTCAGGGTGTTCGATATTTTTGCAGTTGCAAAAACATTTAAATTTCCCAGTGTTATCCAAAGTTACCACCATTTTATAAAAGAATGTGGTTGGATAATGACCATTTATTTAGAGGATATATTGATGAGTACACCAAGGGTACATCATCAGTCCTATTAAGGGAGTGGACGAAGCCTATTTATATCCCTTAAATACTCTCAAGAGACCTAAAGGTCTTCATTATCTTTAATGATGATAGTATATCATCTTAAATTCCTTTGAGGAAGTGGTGGGAGTCAATGTCCATGTGAATGGAGATGATCTCATTATCATTTTTCCCTTTTGAATAGGACAATGAAAGTTTCACCCTTTTTTTTTGAAGAATCTTCGGGTTCGTCTGGTTGATGATATCTTGCATCATCACTCCAGGGTGATATCGATCCAAAGTTGGTCGATTCTGGACACTTCTGGTGTTCCAAAATAATTCCTCTTTTTGAATTTATATGGGACTTTTGAAAATTCCATTAAAATGCTCAAGTTAATTTTGTCCGGTAATAGTTGAACTGTGTTCAAACTGTGAAGAATTACATCTTCACTTTGACTATTGTGCGGATCATTTTGGGACAAAGCTTCAGGCTTCATTTATTTCTTGAGTCATTAGGGATTTCGTTTTGACGAATATCCTTTTGAAACTGTATAAGTTTCAGAGAGTATATGGCATCCTCGTTTTATTTTTAGGGGTATTCAAGATAGCAAATCATTCGCAGTAAAATAAAATGTATTAAAACTACAAGAGAATAATACTGATGATTTGTTAAGTCAACAAGTGACATAGTGTGATGTGTGCTCTTGAAAACATACAACAATAATTATGCTCGTTTAAGACTTATGTTATGACAACAGATTATATTTGATTTCAAAGTTTATTTGTCCTCGGGGAGTAGCTAAATATACATAAGGTCAATTAGACTTTCGTCGTTTTGACTAGATATGTATGTATTTTTATATGGCATAAGTTAATGCACATTCATGTTTGCAAAAACATTATGGCTCTTATCAGAACTTCCGGTCTGATTTTGGCTTGCCATTGCTTACTCCATGTCGAGGTATATCGTATCTTCCCTTTCCCATTTAATCCAAGACTTCCCCTGTTTTGAGTTTTCCTTATTTGTATTTCAGGTCATGTTTGATCCTGAACTTCCCCTGATTTCAATATTCCTTATTTATAAAGGACAATGAAAATTAGTTTTGCTAAGGAGACATAAGCAGGGGTTTGAGCAAATTATTTATACTTCCACTTTTCTAATTAATAAGAGACTTTTAAAAAGTCTATTTGAATGCTCGAGTATAGCTTCATGTCATTTTCTTGAGTCGTTCAAATTTTATGTGGATAGTTTATCATGCTCAGAGGGGAAAACAAATACGTGGCTACGAAATTTATAATTTCTCACTTATCTATTAAGTCACGACTTCGGGCGTACACTTAAAAGTAAGGGGTAGATTCAAAAATCATACATTGTAAAGTGAGACGACTCTAAAAGAGTTTTAGCGGTGTTATGACAACTACTGGTGTCAATATTTACCGCAAAATGCACATCTCTAAAAGGATCGCATAAATGTTTTTCGCATAAGCCATCATTTTTGTTGATATTTATTTTATTAGGGGAAAGGGTGCTGACTTTTGATTTGATTTTGAACTTCAGGTTCATTTTGTCAAAATGGATATGATGTTAAACTTTTTGAAATCATGATTGTCTTATTGTCATAAATATCGTCATATCATGAGCCCATCATACATATAATGTAAAGCTTGTAAACTAAAGATTATGTTCAATTAAACTGAATTGAAACAAGTATGATGTATACACAGGCTATTTATATGCTGCAGGCACTTAAATAATCTCATTGCAGACATATAGTTTTGCTACATGCATTAAACTATATCATAGTGATTTTAGCAATCTAAATGAAAATGTACATCACAGATATCATTAAATATGAGACAGGCATATAATTTTCTACACATTCATTAAATTATCACAGACATGTAATAATATTAAAATGTTAAATCATGCAACGGGCAATGAAGTGTATGCAACATCACTAGCATTAAAAATGGAGAGAAAACTTATCGTTTAATACTAATCAAATAATCCAAACGAAATGCGGTGATGATTTACGCAGATAATTAATCAGAAAAAGACAAGATTAATAAAATCATTGCCTAATAGCACATCCACGCAGATAATATATTAAAGATATACAACCACGCAGATAATCACATCACAAGCATGTAAAGATTAATAAATAATCTAAATAGTGTGTGGCGTGCTAAGAATTATTATTGAAAAACTTTTTACATTTGATCCATATTATTTATATTTTATTTTTCCGCTTTAACCCTTATTATAAACTTAAAATTTCTTTAATTATTTTGAGCTTTTGGGCCAAAAACAAAAAAAAGATAATTATTATATAAATGGGCTAATTTTCAGGATGTTGGGCCATGAAAACAGCCCATTAGAGTTAATTGGGCCTCCCCTAAAAATTGGCCCGTTAGGGCAAGGGTTTCGAAAAACCCTAGGGGGAATTGCGGCGGCCGCGCCTGCAGGGCTGCCGCCGCGGCCATGGCGGACGACGGCGCCTGCAGGGCGCCGCCGCCGCGGTTAGGCGGCAGCGCCCCCCTTCAGGGGGTCGGCCTGCCGGCGTCCCCCTTCAGGGGGGCGGCCTGCCGGAGGCCGCGCCCCCCTGAAGGGGGGGTCGGCCAGCCGGAGGCCGCGCCCCCCTGAGGGGGTCGGCCTGCCGGCCGCCGCCGCCAGAGGCGGCGGCCCGGCGTCTAGGGGAAAACCCCCCTTTTTTATTTATCTATTAAAAAACAGATTTTTATCTAAAAACAATTTTTAGACTATAAATCGACGTTATATCTAATAAAAATTAGATTTTTGATGTAGAAACGTTGATTTCGCATATAAACAATCAAGTTTTTGATCTAATAATTTAGAACCATGCATAAACAATTATATTTTTGATATCTAGATCACATAAAAATATGTATTAGATCTAGAAAATTGTTTAGGCTTACCCACTAGATCCGTCCTCCAGATCTAGCGACGTTTGATGAAGGATGCCCGAAGAATCCGCGTCGTCTCACGAAACTTTGCGTCGCGAAAAAAATTTGACGGAGCTTCCGCCGGGCGCCTTCCTCTCACGAGCCGTCGCTTCTTCCATCGAGCGTGATCGTGCTGATAACGTGTTGTGAACGAGAAACAGATTTGGAGAAGGGTTGAGGCTAGGAAACCCATAGCCTCCTTTATATAGTATTCATAATGGGTACTAATGTGGGTGGATACCCAATAGGCCCAATGGGTCCTATTCATAACATATATATCTTTTTATGTATGTTCATATACACATTAGTACACCTATATACCCCATTTTAAAGAAGAAAATTTGTGTTGAACCTATGGATTTTTTATTTAACTCAATATAAATGATTAGAAGGGTGGAATAAAAGGCTCTTATATATATTTCCACTTAGTGTAATCATTTTTGTGTTAAATTCAGTTTAGTTTCAAATTCAATTTTTTGGCACAATTAATTATATATTTCGAATATGGATTGATTGGATCATCAACTCACCAAAGTGAGTTTTCTTGTGAAGATTAGTTTTAATCTCGAAATATAACAAGTTGAATACATACTTTTGTATGAAAATTTTGGTTGCCTTAAATTTGATTTTGAATAAAAGTGGACTTGAATATCTCCACTTAAAGTATAAGTTAAATGTATTAAATTGCGACATAGATTCAAATTTTGCAAAGGTATATATTTTTGAAATGACTTCGTGCAATCATCATCTCGCCAAAGTGGGCTCTGTTGATTTGCATTATTTCACTTCGTAAATATAAAAGGAATCTAATGTGCCCGTGGTTTGCGTAAGAATGCTAAATCGGCCCAAAGAAAGATTACCGTTCTATACCATTTCATGCGCACCTGTGGCAATAGACAAGGTGATGATTAGTGATTTCAATGCATGCAAATTTAATTCAGCCCAAAGGAAGTTTTATTTTTGGCATGTTATTATTGTCATTGTCTGATTGCTACAACAAGATGTCAGTGACTAGTCAATAGATTATCCAAAGATAAATATTGGACTAGTGGGGGATGTCTTGAGATGGGAAAATAGCATTAATTTGAATTTGGTGTTGTTTTGTTTAATACTCATATGAACATGTTAAAAATTGTTTACTTGTTCTCTTTTCAGCTATTATTCCTGAAAATTTTTCTGCCATTCCAGAAAATCTCAGGGGCACTATTTCAGATAAAATTACTACAGCTAAAGGATTCTTTTCTGATGTTGAAAATAGATTTGTCAAGAATGAAAGGGGTGAAATTGGTACACTCTTGACAATTCTAAATTCAATGCGGTATAAGGGTACGAGAAACATTAGGGAGCACATATTGAAGATGTCTAATGTTGCTTCAAGGTTGAAAGCACTTCAGCCAGACCTCTCTGAGGCTCTGCTAGTGCATTTTGTTTTGATATCTCTTCCATCACAGTTCAACCAGTTTAAGATGAGCTACAATCTAAAGGATGAGACTTGGTCTCTGGATGAGCTCATCTCGCACTGTGTCCAGGAAGAGAACAGGCTTGAGCAAGGAAGACAGAAAGTGCTCATATGATCTCTACCACTAAAAGATAAGAAAGGTATGCTGCGAAATTTGGTTTAATTCTAGCATAATTTCTTTTCATGCAACCTTTGGTACTTATAGAAACGTGATGGAAAGATTTAGGTGTAACCATTCACATCATTGTGTCTATACAGGATTGCCTAAGATGCCAAGAGCCAAATGATGGTGAAAGATACAACGATATGGGCAATGGCAAGATGGTTCAAGTAGAGGCACATTAAAATTTAGATTATTTCTTTAAAATGCTCGATTGTATTTGAATTTTATGAGACTATTATGTACCGTTTTTAACGGAATTTGGATTTCCATTTCTATTTTTGAACAAATTTGGTTATAAGTGTTCAATTATGAATGGAAAATTTGGCTGTCTCTTAATTCAAAGTTAGTTTATTCTAGTTCTTTAAAAGATCATTATAATCTTCATTTATTTGGAAATGTTGCTTCATCTATAGAATTCCTGCATTTAAGTACATGTGTTGTAATGAAAGAATTAACAGTTTAGAATTCAGTTATATTTTGATTGCAGCTTATATCCTTAATAAAGTTTCAACAAATGAATCACTTGCATGTTTGGAGATGTCCAACTAAGGTAAGGCTTTATAAGCCTAATAAAGAAATAGGACATAATCCTACTGATTTTCTAGTTTTGTTGAATAGTTTAAAAGTTGATATTATTTTGTATAATGTTACATAATCCCACTATTAAGTTAGTTTACGAATTAGGAAATGCACACCTATTTGAGGATGCTGAGTTTGAGGGGGGAAGTTTGGTTAGTGACATTATTCTTGAAGAAGATTAATCTCACAGGTGTTGTTGGCATTGTTCAGGATGGTATTCCTGACATTGTTCAAGACACAATAAATTCAAGATAATGTTGCAATTCCTCCTATTCGGAAAATTGTTCATAAGGACAAACTCTAGCACCCTCAAAGCACTAATTGCCATTCAGGAAATCCATTAAAGAGATGACAAGCTCACTGTTGACATTAGGATGATGGAAGTTCGACTTACATCAAGTCATAAAAGTTCTACATCTCTAAAATGCATTAATGCATTAATTAAGAAAGTCTTTAAATGATACGTAAAAAATTTTTTCTCATTGCCATAAGGTTTGAAACCTATTGATTATAAATAGTTTTTTATAATCAAAAGGAATTCAAAAGCGTATTAAGAAAAGATTTAAAGCGTATCACTCAAAGACTTTATACGGAAAAGAATGCATTAATTGTAAAGAGACTTTTATTCAGTTTTCATGAAAGACTCTATAAGGTTTATAATGGCATTAGTAGAGCATTTCAATATCGTTACTGATATATTAAATTTCATTAAGTGATCACCTCATTCGGTTTTGAGATGATATTTAATGATGTTATCTAAGTTCTGTGGGAGCATGTAATTTATGTAATATCTATGTGGTAATGAATGTTAAGTTCTGTGGGAGACAAGTTTAGTCTCATTAATTGCCCCAAGAATCTACTTCAGAAGATTCCCTATATCTCACCAAAAGGGAGTCTAAAGTATGCTCAGTTTTATATGCATTTGGTTATTGCATATATTACAGGTGCGTTAGGCAGATTGTTAAGTTCAGGAGTTGACCATTTGACAGCAGCCAAATGTGTCTTACAGTATTTATGGAGAACAAATGGGTTACATGTTCAAGGATCAGTAGTCAAAAAGGTTTGAGATCATTTGGTATACTGACTCTGATCATTTATTGGATGCAAAGAATGTATGAAAATCTATATTAGGTGACATCTACTAGAAGAGATCTAAATGGTCCCTTTTATATAGTCTCTTCTGACATGGCTTTAGATTTCATATCATATTACGTGACATCCAAATCATGAAATATATCTGCATATTTTGTCACTATGCTGCAAATTAGGGATGGTATTGAAACACCACACAGTTTATTTAGTGACAATGAAGTCTGCAGTTTTATATTCCAGCAACAACAGGAACTCGACAAAGTTTAGATATTCAGAGATCAAGTTCCTAGTTTGTTAATAATAGGAGTGTATAATTGTCTAATGAGCACATCGGAACAAACCATGTAATTACGGATCCGTTGTACTAAGGAAATGTCATCCAAAAGGTTTTGTGAGCTCGCTACTCATATGGATGTCATTTCATTAAGAACATTCAGTTTTGTGGGAGTTTGTTCATTTGAGTGCTCATATGATAGACAAAATTAAGTCTCCAGCTTAAGCTTGATGTTATTTTCTGATCAGAAATAAAGTTTTTGGTTTCAGTTCGGCTTCACTCCGATTTTGGTTTGTTTATGATCTCACTAAGGTTAAGGAGGATCAGTTGGAAATAGACATGTTAGATCACATTACATGTAATTTCCATGCTACACATCCACTTCATAATCCATGTTATTCTTTTGTATTAGCACGGTGACCACTGATGGGTCGAGCTGCAATTGCTGCGGCAAAGATCTCTTTGATCTCTTGCTAATATAATTGATGGACCGGATTGTTTTTTGCTCATTAAAGAAATGACAGTAAGTTAAGATCTTATTTGGTTGTATGCACTATGAAATATAATTATAAAGTTTAGCATATAGCCCAAGTGGGAGATTGTTGGAACTTATCCAACAAGTTGGATCGTAATCCAACGTTGGGCTTATATGCGGTGAATAATTATATAAGTGCTACGCTGTCATGTTAAGCCCAATATATTAGTGATCTGGTTTTAATTAATTAAATGGGCTAAATGAGTTAAGCCGGTTGTGGGGCCTTTATGTGTAGAGACTATTGGGCTTCAACTCGTTGATGGGCCGAGTTGGAAACCATAGGGCTATGGAGGCTAGCCTATAAATATTAGCGGTCATGGTCCCCGGAATACACGAACAAAGTTGAGCCGTCTTTTCTACGTCCCGTCGCTAGGAGAGAAACCGGGAGAAGGCTAAAGGGATTCTCCAACCGGTTGATTCGCGCTATTCTGGAAAATCGTCCGCTGCGCTATCGTCAGGATCTTTCAGATTATTAGCGATGGACTCAGGTACGCTTCCGCTAAATTAGAGTATGCAATAATTTAAGATTCCACATGTTATATATCTAGATCTGTGTTATTCGGTTTGTACACATCTGGATCTTTAGTTTCTACAGTTTTCACTTAAATTTATCATCGGGGTTTTCTCCACATTGTTCAATTCCGTAAGAAGGTTTTTTTAAAAAGCAACCTTTTGATCTATAAAAGAAACAGCTCCAATCTGCAAGAAGAGCTTCATCTCCTTGATCCAACCTCTCAAATGGACTTGCGCACACTTTCAGTCCTCATAGTTACCAGTATGTACTTGTTTTTTGGTAATTGAGCAGAAATTTGATATTTTAATTTGTCTTAGTTTATCTGAGAACAGGCTTGTTTCTGTTTATGTGATATCGTTTCTAGTAATAACTGAAAATCTAGATCTTTTTCTTTCAAAAACATTTACTTCTCTTTTGTTGTTAATTGCATAAAACGCTATTGGATTCTGCCCTGGGCATGTTGTCCCGAGCATTGCTCTTTAAGATTCTTGATTATAATGTTCAGTATGATCTTAGTAAATTCCTGATTGAATTATTCTTTCAAAAAAATAAAAGAAAGAATTACTAAATTACATCTGGTGGCTAGACAAATTCAAAGTGTAGTGTGTAACTTTTATTTCTGTTATTTTTCAGTGGATTACTCTGGACTAGCAAACTTAACATACACATGCAGTAATCTAATCTCCAACATGTTGATAAAATAATTGGTATGATATCAAAAGATTGTTTATGTATAGAGTTAACAGATAATACAAGTAGTCTACTATGCATGCACAAGCCTAAGAAAAACTCAAGAAATAGACACATTGCAGAAACGGGAAGGTGTTGATGTTTAATTTAACTTGATTTAATATTTTCTGACCTATTCTGACCTATTGTAGCTTTCTGAACTCTATATGTGACTTTGATACTTTTTATGAAGATGTTTTGCATTTTTCTCGTTGTTTTTTAAACTTTTACATGATTTGCATACTTATATGTATCATAAATCTATAATGTGCAATAAACATGTGTAATGATCATGGTTTTCTATTATTCGTTGCATTTTTGGTATTTTTCCTATCTGCTTAATAACCATAGATTTATGCACTACATATAATTTAGTAGCTGAATGTATATGAATTAGGAGGTGAAGGAATACGAACCATGTAAATTGAAAGAAAACATGTTTCTTGAACATCAACTCACTACAGCCCTTGGCAACTGCTAAAAAGAATGGATGTAGAATGGGCAAGTTTGGAGCTTAAAAGTTGATAAATGCAGTTTTGGCATACTCGAAATTTGGATTCCTACAACAATGAAAGAAAAGAACCCCAACACAAGGAGTTCAGGTTGATGGAGTTGCCCTCGATTTACCAGAGAATATTGATCACTGAAGCTCATGAAAATTGTTACGATTTTATGTAGAAAGAACAAGACTCGATATTCATAATTTGCACACGGCTGAAATCTATGATGTTTTATTACTATTTAGATTTTACTAGAGTCTAGCATCAGATTCCTTTTATTGGATGTTACTATTCTGATTTGTGATTTATAAAGCAATCCAATTTCACTATGAAGGTTGCACGTACCTGGAAATCGATTTCAGTATCTTCATACTTGCGGATCAAATAATTTTAAAGGTAAATATTGATGTATCAGAATGCAGGCAATGGATGTGTTGCTGAAATGTTTATCATATATGTTGGAACTAGAAGCATCCATTAGCGCAGGTTGGGTCATAAGGCGAAGTTCTTGCTAATCACATCATGTCCGGGACATTTCCATGCTTAATAAATATTCAAATTAGATGACAATGATTTAATATGAGGTTTAGAGATTAATGAGTAATTAGATGGTACATCAACGTCTTGATTAGATGATGCTGATGTGGTAGCCTCTCATTGACTAGAAAATAAAATAAAATAAAATAAAATACGAAAAGTGCTTTACTTTCTTTTGATCAATGGGAGGTCGACATGCCAGCTACACCTAATCAAAATGATAATGTGACATTCATCTGGTGGTGCAGTTGATGTGATATTCACCCATTGGCTGGTGAAAAAGTAAAGCACGTGTGATGTGCTTTACTTTCTTCCAGTCAATGAGAGGCTGTCACGTCAGCTTGTTCAGGTGTCATACGCTACCAATTAATCTCGTATCGTTATTATAGCCTTTTATTTAAAATTGAAGAAAAATTGAAGAAAAATGAGGAAAATCAAAACCAAAATGATAATTCCTGCCCCTTCATGCAAATGATACAACCTAGTGCTTTTTGTGGGGGAAAGTTGGGATTTTGGTGGAGAAAACAAGTAAAAGAGAGATTTTTATAACTTTTCAGATCTGAAAATAACAAGATAATACCCCGATTCGAGATGAGGCAATCTCCTAACTTTTTATTCGAGATGAAAGTTTAAATCTCCAAGAAGGCACCTTGGCCAATGGGTTACAAAAGCCAATCAACGCATGAAGAAAGCCATTATGGCTGGCCCTAGCTAATAAGCACAACAAAATGCAATTTTGCACAAAAGCCCCCAAAGTTCAGATTTGCATAAAACCCCCAAAAGTTCAGAATTTACAAAACGCCCCCCCCCCCCCCCCCCCGCGAAGAGGCCGAACTTGCCGCCGTGCGCCTCCTATAGGTGATGATCGTATCAGCAAACCATCTTCCTAAGTAGTTCGTGTCTTGTAGTTATTATGAGTGAACATCTATAAAATGACATGTGCTGAAGCCACTGCTCTACCCGCATTAGTCATCTTACAATTCTATGACAAAAAAAGAGCAAAATTGATTTATGGTCAAAATTGATTTATGGTCTCATGTTTTTTTTAAAATGCTCCGTAAAACTAATGCCTACTAATTGGATTGGATCCTTCAAGATTAGTGAGTTTTCTTATTTTTCATTTTCTTCCGTTCTTTCCTTTTTTTCTCCCGCTAATTTTTAGAATACTACCCGTATGTTTCACCGTTTTTACAAAATATTATTCTAAACTTTGAAAATAACAAAAAACTAATAAACTACTATGGACTGTACTTTTTTTTTCAAATTAGTCATCTAATGATGTTCACATAAAACTATCCTCGATCTTTCTAAGTTCGGATTAATTTTCTGTTATTTTTAAAATTCAAGGTAGTATTTTGGAAAAAAAACTATGAAACATAGAAGTAGTTAACTGAAAAGTAGCTTTTTTCTTCTGAAACTGCTATTAATTCTTGTTTGTTTTTAATTTTTCTAAGATTGACATTGAGGAACACATGCAATGAAGAGATCTAATTGGTCATATAAGAATAATTTGCCAAGATAAAAATGTTTGTAACGGGTCAAACTGTGAATTCAAAGTGATCTACCCAAATTTATTGTTGCATTTATTTTAAGTAATCTTTCATTTCCTAGTTATATGCAATTGTATTATTGCTTTCACTTGTAGATTATAAACTTTCATCAGCTTTTTACATTATTTTTCTATGCTAAAACTTTTTTTTGTTTATGATCGGTTAAAAAAGCATGGATGCAATGAAAGCCTTATTACAACGCGAGTAGGAGTGGGCTGGGTACCCGTGTCGAGTTTGAATAGACCAGACACAATGACCAAAAAAGACACAGTTTGGCCGCTCACACTGTCTAGGAATGGGAATGCAATAAAATGACATGTGCTGAAGCCACTGCTTTACCCGCATTAGTCATCTTACAATTCTATGACAAAAAAGAGCAAAATTGATTTATGGTCAAAATTGATTTATGGTCTCATGTTTTTTTTAAAATGCTCCGTAAAACTAATGCCTACTAATTGGATTGGATCCTTCAAGATTAGTGAGTTTTCTTATATTTCATTTTCTTCCGTTCTTTCCTTTTTTTCTCCCGCTAATTTTTAGAATACTACCCGTATGTTTCACCGTTTTTACAAAATATTATTCTAAACTTTGAAAATAACAAAAAACTAATAAACTACTATGGACTGTACTTTTTTTTTCAAATTAGTCATCTAATGATGTTCACATAAAACTATCATCGATCTTTCTAAGTTCGGATTAATTTTCTGTTATTTTTAAAATTCAAGGTAGTATTTTGGAAAAAAAACTATGAAACATAGAAGTAGTTAACTGAAAAGTAACTTTTTTCTTCTGAAACTGCTATTAATTCTTGTTTGTTTTTAATTTTTCTAAGATTG
This sequence comes from Scilla litardierei, assembly GCA_030789695.1. Classification (NCBI taxonomy): domain Eukaryota; kingdom Viridiplantae; phylum Streptophyta; class Magnoliopsida; order Asparagales; family Asparagaceae; genus Scilla; species Scilla litardierei. The sequence continues at coordinate 227,980,260 of CM061142.1, forward strand.
ACATTGAGGAACACATGCAATGAAGAGATCTAATTGGTCATATAAGAATAATTTGCCAAGATAAAAATGTTTGTAACGGGTCAAACTGTGAATTCAAAGTGATCTACCCAAATTTATTGTTGCATTTATTTTAAGTAATCTTTCATTTCCTAGTTATATGCAATTGTATTATTGCTTTCACTTGTAGATTATAAACTTTCATCAGCTTTTTACATTATTTTTCTATGCTAAAACTTTTTTTTGTTTATGATCGGTTAAAAAAGCATGGATGCAATGAAAGCCTTATTACAACGCGAGTAGGAGTGGGCTGGGTACCCGTGTCGAGTTTGAATAGACCAGACACAATAACCAAAAAAGACAGTTTGGCCGCTCACACTGTCTAGGAATGGGAATGCAATGGAATCCTTCCTGTCAAGCTAACGAGTTCCTAGTAAGACTCAGTTAGTTTGCTTATTTTTTTGGGAAAGCTCCATTATTCCTCCAATACTTCTGGAAATCATCTCGCAACAAATGAGAGAATTGCAATCTGATAGATCTATAATTTTGGCACATTAGAGGCATTTTTGTAATTTTCGGATTTTTAAGAGTCTTTCTGTAATTTTTTAGTCTTTTTAGATTTTTTGTAATTCTGTCGTTTTCTGAACTCTATTTATATGTGGGTAGGGGAGAGGGGATTCTCATGCTTATTTTGATAGAAATCACAAGAGATGTTGAGAATTTCATCTACTTTCGGGAGAGTGCGGTCGTTCTCTTGAATTAGTGACTTGGGAGAGCGGTCCACCTCTCGAATGTGGGCATTACCTTCTTTATTTTCATTTTTATATAATAAAAATCAGATCTTTCTTTCAGATCATACCAATTTGGTATCAAAGCAGTGAGATCTATAACGACGACAACATCGAAAGACACGTTTGACGTCTTTGAGGAGAAATACAACGGCGAGCTTGATGGTGTGAAGCAAACCCTAATGAAGCATGGTGAAGCCCTAGCGAGTCATGGTGAAGCTCTAGCACAAATCTTGCAACAATTTGCGAGCATCTCCGCGAAGATAGTTGAAGGGTACGAAAACCCTAACTTAGGGCAAAAGACATCGACTTTGTAGAAGGGAATGGAAAAGGAGGAAGATTTCGTCAACCCGTGGCCCGGATAGGCGGCGTGGGTCCCCACCCCTTCCCTCGTCGTCCGCGTCTTCCTCGAAGCAGTAATTAACGTCCTCAGGTAGTAAATCGACGAAATCTTCCTCCTTTTTCTTTTCCTTCTCCAAAGTCGATGCCGTTTGCCCTAAGTTAGGGTTTTCAGCCCCTTCGACTATCTTCGCTGATATGCTCGCAAGTTGTTGCAAGATTTGTGCTTAGGGCTTCACCATGTTTCTCTTGTGATTCACCATGCTTCGCTATGGTTTGCTTCACACCATCAAGTTCACTGTTGTATTTCTCCTCGAATGCATCAAACTTGTCTTTTGATCTTATCGCCGACATGGATCTCACCACTCTGATACCAAATTGGTATGATCCGAAAGAAAGATCTGATTTTTATTATATAAAACTAAATATAAAGAAGATAATGGCCACGTTCGAGAGGTGGACCGCTCTCCCAAGATGCCAATTCAAGAGGACGACCGCATTTTTCTGAAATTAGACAGAATTCTCAACCTCTCGTGATTTCTCTCAAAATAAGCATGAGAATCTCATCTCCCATACCCACATATAAATAGAGTTCAGAAAAAGACAAAATTACACAAAACCCCAAAAGACTAAAAATACGAAAACCCTCCTAAAAATCCGAAAAGTTCAAAAAAAGCCCCTAATGGGTCAGATGTATCACAATCACACTTTGTATCATCACAATTTGAAAGTGTTTTGTTTTTCAATCCAGACAAGTACTAATATTTAGAATTGTTGTGAAGGGAAAAGTATAGCAATAGGTGTAAGGGATTAAGAGCCCCCTACCCTCATATTTATAGCTTTTCAATGATGGGCCGGATACCCAATGGGCTTCATGGGCATATTCATAACACTTCCCCTTATCCAACCAATATTGAATAAGAGGTGGATTCTTCATGATCCGAGTTAGGATAATTGCTTTGTTAAATAAAGAGCGGTTTAACCATAACTTCACCTATTTTAGGGATGTATCTAGATGTGGATACTTCAGGATCCAGAGTCAACGAGGTTGCCTCGTCAAAACCTTGACTACGAAAAACCCTGTGGAAAAAAACCAATAGTCAAGGGAAAAGAGTACGACTCTGCAGTTGAGTCCCCCTCATATGACCAAGCTTCAGGCTTGCAGATTT